>CM033711.1:66861306-68174594 GCA_019671005.1 Hibiscus mutabilis
TGAATAAAACGCCTCAAGAAGCTTGGAGCAGAAGGATGCCTAGTGTCTCTCATTTCCGAGTCTTCGGGAGTCTTGCCTACGCTCAGATTCCTGAACAAGAAAGAACCAAGCTTGATGATAAAAGTAGAAGATATGTTTTTATTAGCTATGACTCAAACTCGAAAGGATATAAGTTGTTCCAGCCAGATACAAAGAAGGTGGTCATTAGCAGAGATGTGGAGTTTGATGAACAAAATACTTGGGATTGGAATGCCCCTAAAGAAGACTTGTATGACTTATTTCCATACTTTGACACTGAAGATGGTGAGATGGAAAGCCATCCATCACCAACACAAGATTTAACAGAGAATCCTGAAGTAGATCCAAATGCAAGAAATGTTGTTTCAGTGGTTCGAAGATCAACAAGAGAGAGGAGATTGCCAGAAAGATAAAAGGATTATTATTTAGAAAATAATGATAATCCTTCACTTTTCTGTTTATTTGCAGACAATGAACCATTCGATTTTAAAGAATCTGTGAAAGAGGAGAAATGGCGATGAGCTATGAAGGAAGAAATCAATGCTATCGAAAAGAATGAAACCTGACAGTTATGTACCTTACCGGAAGGTCACAAATCTATCAATGTAAAGTGGATCTTTAAAATAAAGAAATCTACTACTAGATAGGTATAAGGCAAGGCTTGTTGCAAAAGTCTACACGCAAAAGCAAGGAGTAGATTATTATGAGGTATTTGCTCTTATTGCTCGCATGGAAACAATTAGACTACTAATTTCCATTGCTGCCCAGAACAAGCGGAAGATTCACCAGCTTGATGTGAAGTCAGCTTTTCTCAATGGTTTTCTTAAAGAAGAAATTTATGTTGAACAATCAGAAGGTTCTGTCGTTGAAGGACAAGAAGAGAAAGCCTTGAAGTTGAAGAAGGCTTTGTATAGGTTGAAGCAAGCACCGAGAGCATGGAATAGCAGAATTGACAAGTATTTTCAAAATAGTGGATTTAAAAGGTGCACTCATGAGTATGCACTTTATGTTAAAATCCAAAAACATGATATCTTACTTGTTTGTCTCTACGTAGATGATCTCATCTTCTTAGGGAACAACCCAACAATAATTGAAGATTTCAAAAAGAGTATGCCAAAAGAATTTGTAATGGACTTAGGGCTTATGTTCTATTACTTGGGTCTTGAGGTGACGCAGACTGATACTGGAATTTTTATTTCTCAAGAAAGTTATTGGAAGAAGGTGCTTGAGAAATTCAATATGCTTTGGTGTAAACCTGTGAACACCACGATGGAATGTGCAATGAAGCTTTCTAGACTTGATGAAGGAAAGAAAGTAGATCCTACGATGTACAGAAGTCTCATGGGGAGCTTAAGGTACCTAACCTCTACAAGACCTGATATTCTTTTTGTTGTTGAACTTGTTTGTCGTTTCCTGGAAAATCCCTCATCTTCATATTTAACGACGATAAAAAGAATTCTCCATTATCTCAAAGGTACTCTTAATTATAACTTGTTTTATGGATCATCAAATATATTTGAGCTTGTGAGATACTGTGATAGTGATTTTGGAGGAGATAAAGATGATAGAAAAAGTACAAGTGGATATGTATTTTTCATGGGAGATACAGCTGTGTCATGGAGTTCTAAGAAGCAATCAATTGTCACGCTTTCTAGCTGCAAAGCTGAGTATGTTGTTGCTACATCTTGTGCTTGTCATGCTATTTGGCTACGAAGATTGTTGGTTGAAATTCAACTCTCAGAAGAAAAGGCTACGAAGATTTTGATTGATAACAAGTCTGCTCAAGCTCTTGCAAAGAATCCAGTGTTCCATGATCGAAGCAAACATATTGACACACGACACCACTTTATTCGTGAATATGTTGAAAAGAAAGAAGGGAAACTGGACTACGTAAGTTCGTTTGACCAAGTTGCAGATGTTTTCACCAAGCCCCTGAAGTGTTGACTTATTCTGCAAGTTCTGAAGATTGCTAGGAGTTGATAAAAATCAAGTTTAAGGGGATGTTAGAAATTAAACTTGTTTTTAATAAGGCTTTAAAGACATATCAGTTTAATTAATTATACATGAAGTTTATATCTTATTTAGTTAATACTTAGAAGTAATTAAGTTATTCATGTATTAAGTAACATGGACATTCAGTATATGTTAATTACTTATAATTAATGTTATTAAATAATTCCTTATAAATATGTATATGATATAATCCTTGCATTGGAGATGAGACAAGAAGCAGACAAAGATGCCCACTAAAATTGAAGTTTGGGACCCTTTTGTTAGATTGAAATTTTCTCTTAACTCTGCTTTGCTTAAAAGCCCTTGTAATGGATGTGCAATGTTTATATTAATCGGTCCATTCCTCTCTCCACGTACTGGGTTTGACTAACAAAAGATTCATGGGGCCAATACATGAAACGGGGCGTTTACTGTTTTTAATAGAACGATACCTATAATAGAGGTATATATTTGATATAAATATATTAAAAAATTAACATTTTGTGCGATCTCATAGTAGCATATGTTCATTTTTCTTAGCTCTTTTATAAAATACATTGTACAGACAAATTATTTGAACTTAAATCTCTTAAAGATAACAACATTTTCTTTTTTACTAAGGTTACTCGAAAAATTCAAACATATTTAATTTTTTAAAATTTAGACGGCTATATTTTTTTTGCTCAACAAATATATTTCATTAAGATCTTACTCTTAGTTGTGAGTCTCCTTAAAAATCTCCCTAAACCTAGACGTAAAATTCATCCATTCGCAGTTGGACATGTATCATGTACTAATGAAAAAGTCAATATTTTCATAGATTGATTTTATTTACTCACTTTCGGAATATACATCGATTAAAGTACACTTAAAAAAAAGTGTTTAAATCAAAAGTACAAGCCAACTAACTATAACTTTAATGTTTCGAAGTAAAATAATATCTTTTCAAATATTCAAAATTAAACTGTCCAAGAAGGAAATGAACTTTTTAATATAATACATAGACTTGTAGTAAACTTTAATCGATTTTACTCATGACAAAGATATTGTTTTGTAGGTTACATTTAGATGAATAGCTTTTTCTTGCAATCAATAATATCAAGTAAATTTAGACTTTACTTTGAAATATAGTAAATAACTCTAAGTTTAAATTTCAACATTAGTAGTTTTCCCGTGCTCCCAAACTTTGAAGATTTCGTCATACCAAAAGAAAAGAAAAGAAAAGAGATTAGATATAAATGGGAAGGCCTTGAGACAAAGATATTACCCTAATTTTAAAGTTAGAATTTAGAAATGATCCCGTGGCATTGAACTCTTCTTTTTCTTTTCCCAAATTGATTAACAACAGCATGAAGAAAGAGACAAGATGAGTTTTTATGGCAAATTTTCACATTTAAAAAAGTGATTTCACCACAACACTTATTCCCACACTTTTAACTACAATTAGAAAAAAAAACGCCTCTGTCATTTGTACTTGCAATTACTTCCCTTGCAATTCACTTCTTTATTCCTTCTTCCAAAAAATTCCACGAAGCAATCTAAATCCTAAGCTAAGAATACAAATCCCTCAAGGGTGTTTTTGACTTTTTCACTTGTACAGAGTTATTTGATACACAAAAGATTTTTATATCCATAGACTATGTTAAATTTATTTTATACAATTTGATTATTTTGATAGACATCGGCTAAATTTAAAGTTTAGAGTTTAAAATTTATAATTTATTGTTCAAATAGAAAGAACTGTGTAATTTTACATAGTTTGTGTATCAAATAATTACTCACATACAAATTGATTCATTTTGTGGTATGAAATTCAAAATGTAATTTGTTGTGTTCATTAAAAATAGTGTTGTTGAGAAAAAATAGTGTTTGATCTTTCGGAAGAGATAACATTGTAATCCTTTTTAGTATCCATCTTTATTATGCCCAAACCACCCCCTTAACCTTTAATTTATTCTTAAAAGTAAATCAAAACATTATTTAAAATAAGTACTTATTGAAGTAAACAACTTACTTGAAGTATAAAAAATGGATTTGTTTAAGAAAAATAAAAATAACCCAGAGACTTTTGCAAGGTTTGCATGGGTTCAAAAGATAACCCTTCGTGTGATTTCTATGATCCAAGAATCATTTGTTTAGATTTAGCTTAGAAAACTTCTTTGATTTTCTCAAGATGTTTTATATATTTAGTTTTCCATTTCTTTTATGACCTTTAATATCTTTAAAACAAGAATATTTTAAGGAAATGAATTTTGGTTTGCTCTTTGAGATTGAATTCATATGAAATCAAAAGCCTAGTGCTATGGTTTTCTTTTTCTTTTTTAGGGTTTAGCCTATATGTCTAAGCCCTCCCCTCCTTTCCATAAAGAAGTGTCGAACCAGTAAAACTTAACCACAAGGAAACTGGAATCTACCTTTCCAATCCATGATGACAAAAATACCCCGACTTTCTCTTCATAATAAAGCTCTTTAGGCTTGTACAAGAGGAACTAAATAAATACATGTAAAGGAAAAAAAATGAGTACGTTCTAAAAATATACAACTAATTTATGTGAAAAAAATAAATGAATAATATTTAATGTATTGGCAGGGTATAAGTTTATATGTTAGCGGTGCATAAGATAATAATACATCATCATCAAATTTTATAATTAAATTTATTGTAGTGCAAGATCAATCGGTCGAAGTTTCGAGTATATAATATAAATATATATTTGAATATAGTAGTGTGATTACAAGGTAGTATTTGTTCAATTTTTTTAGTCCTTTAATAACGTATACATATTGTGCACATGGTGCTCGAACCCGAGTCACCTAAATGAAATACATCATTTTTTACCACTGGACCACTCCACGGGTTCTGAGTTTGATATAATTAAATTTTTTAGTTTGACACATTATTATTAAATCTTAAGGATAGTAATTTTGTTTTTGAAAAAGTTAAGGATAGTAATTAAGTTTGGAGTAGGGATGATCATGAGTTGGGGTTTTGGCCGACTCGCACTCGACCTGATAAATTTAACACTTCTACCGATTCGAATTCAACTCGAATTTTAGATTAAAAATTTGAATCTAATCTGATTCAACCCGACATGAATATTTTCTTTTCATTTGTATTCAAAAAGTAGGTAGTTAATTAAAAAATACAGAGGGGATTATAATGATTATTCTATTTTTATTAGACAAAATAGGGAGATAATTGAAAAGATATATAAAGATAGAGGCAATATAGTAATTATATCTAAATATTTAAAATAAAAAAAATATTATTATAAATGGGTCAAATATTTTTTACCTTAAACCCAAATCCGACCTCATCCTCAAAAAACTCCGACTCGAACCCGATTTTGTAGATCGAGTCGGGTCAGAACAGTCGGATCTTGATGAAATAACCATCCCTACTTTGGAGTTTAAAATAATGGAAATTTGTAACTTGAAACAGTCTAATTAAACCCTAAGGCCATTTTGGGGAATAGGTTGAAGGAAACTTTTTCATCAAGCTTCTTCTTCAAGAACTGATATTTCCTCGCTTTTCTTTCTTTTTATAAATCTGGCAAAGAAGACCAAGAGAGCATGCATAACCATTTCCAAGGTGGTCATTAAAAAAAGACAAAAGAAGAAGAAAAAAACATTCTTGTTCCTCGGTCATGATTTCCCTGGCAGATGTTTATCATGTGGTAGCCGCCACTGTCCCTCTATACTTCGCCATGATTTTAGCCTACGTATCTGTGAAATGGATGAAGCTGTTCACGCCAGAACAATGCGCAGGCATCAACAAGTTCGTGGCTAAATTCTCAATCCCACTCCTGTCTTTCCAAGTAATCTCCGAGAACAACCCTTACAAGATGAACCTCAAACTCATTCTTGCCGATTTCCTGCAAAAGCTACTGGCCTTCCTTGTTCTGTTTGCCGTCACTAAGCTCACCTCCCGGGGCGGCTTGCCGACGATCATAACCGGCCTCTCTTTATCGACGATGCCCAACACTCTAATCCTCGGGATCCCACTGTTGAGGGCTATGTATGGAGATAAATCGGCCACCCTTTTGGCTCAGATTGTTGTTCTACAAAGCTTAATTTGGTATAATTTGCTCTTGCTTTTGTTCGAGCTAAATGCTACAAAAACTGCCCCTGAGACCGTGGCTGCAGTTTCACAAGACTCAGGTACATTCTCATTCAAAGTTTTTTTTTTATTAATTTACATAAAATCAGGGGTTGTTTGAATATGAAGCTACTTTCAGTCAACTTTAGTAGCAAAAGATAAATCAAGTGGGTCCGAAATTCATATGGGTTTCTCTGTTTTATAATCAGGTTTCAGTTACAATCTCTCTCTTTTCCATGTCTTCTTTTTTCAGTTTCTCTTGCACGTGTATCGAGTAAGATTTTCATATCCAGACATGGGTGTAGGATATGTTTTCTATGTCCAACAAATATCTATGTCTATGCTTACAGTCGCATCCGAATCCGAATAACTAAAGTTATAGAATAATTCATTTAAACCATGATCTAGATATCTGATAACATAGTTAATTTCTGGGGGAAAAAGGGGACGAAGAGGCCCCTGAAGAAGCACGAGGGAAAGAGGGGGGAGAAGAGGGACAAACCAGAGCAAAGAAATCCAAAGCAAAGCAGATATTCATGACCGTGGGGAAGAAGCTAATGACGAATCCAAATACACATGCAACCGTACTGGGTCTTATTTGGGCAAGCATTCAGTTCAGGTTGGCCTAAACATATGATATGGATATGATTATTTTCATCTTCAATAATACACAAATTTTGATTAACTGAAATCTGTTGTAGGTGGGACATTAAATTCCCTGCCATTGTTGAAAAATCAATTGCAATATTATCAAGTGGAGGACTCGGGATGGCAATGTTCAGCCTAGGTATGAATTATGCTGTTTCGACGATAACATATATGAACTCTGCAGTTGCTCGAAACACGTCGTAATTGATATTTCCTTGTTGCTGTCACTTAATAGGCCTATTCATGGCATCACGGCCAAGCATAATAGCTTGTGGTATTCGAATGGCAGCAGTAGCCATGGCCATGAAATTCATGGCCGGTCCAGCTCTAATGGCAGCAGCGTCTACCACCCTCGGACTTAAAGGCAGATTATTGAGAGTGGCAATCGTACAGGTCAGTATTTGTTTCGTCTGCAACCGTAATCATTCTAAATTCGTTTTTCACAATAATCAAACAATCTACAATATTGCAGGCTGCTCTCCCTCAAGGAATCGTTCCATTTGTTTTCGCCAAAGAGTACAATATCCATCCTGATATATTAAGCACAGGGTAACCATAATAGACAGTTCTTCAAACTTAATTTTTTTTGTACAAATTCAAACTTCTTTTTTTAAATAAAATTGAATTGAATAATGAGGTTTGATTCGGTGTTTGTTTCAGGGTAATCTTCGGTATGCTCATTGCCTTACCTGTAGCATTGGTCTACTATCTTCTTTTAGGATTTTGAAAATTTTTCCAGAATCAGTAACCTGACATTAATTTCTGGGAAAGTTTCAAAGATGGACATGATATATTTATAGATGTCCAATTCGGTTTTCTGAAAATTCTTTGACAGTGTTGATTGTTTCCTGGGAAAAAAAATCATACAAGTTACTACATTAAATAGAACAGAAAGTAGAACTGCTGAATTTGTCCAATATATTGCCGTAATTATGCCCGAGTATGTATCCATAATGAACCTCTATTCTTTTATTATATTTTCTTTTCAAGATTCGAATAGATCAAATCTGTAAAAGAAAATGCTTAAATATTTTCATATTCTGTGCATCAAATCATGTGGCCGACTACTCTCCACTCTCCATGCATCTGATTGCTAAAAGCATCCGATTTTTTTTTTTGCCTCACTTTTCCGCAGCATATTTTCATGAATTAATATTTGATCTATTAATAGTGTAAAATTCTTTCACCAAAATAAATAGTGTAAAAATTCTATACATCGTCTCTAATGATAAAAATTCATTATAAAATTTTTAAAACTAAAATTTATTTATATTCTTTTTTGATGTTGTGTATTATTATATTCATTAATGATACATAAAATTATATAATATTTATACATTAAATGATCACTTTTTTTCTCATTGAGGTTTCGGAATGTATTCATCAAACAACTATCATTCACGTCTCAGAGCTTCGGATTTGACTTGTCATATTCATATACATATATTTTATAACCAATAAAACATTCATTAATTTTAATGTTAAGTTACGCTGATTAATATAATTCTATACAAAAACAATATAATAAATGAATATTTCCCAAAATTATATAAATTAATTTAAAAATAATAATTTATTATGTTAAATGCTATAACATTTTATGCATACTACTTCGAAACAATATTTTATTATTTGATCAATTTAATTAATTAAAGTCTATTAAATTTTTTCGAAAAATATTAATTTTCAATTAAGTTTAGCTCAGATGGTATGTTGTTGATACAATATACAAGTACTAATTAAGTATATTTAAGCTATTGTCAATAATCTCTAGAGCAAGAGGTTAAAGCTCTCAGTTGACACCCCTAGATAAAAATTGTTCAAAAAAATATGTTTAAGCGATCAATATCCTCTAATTTATGAATAAAAATAGATATGAGTAGTATAGATGTTGTATCAAATTATACGTTAAAAAAATAAACTAATTTATTGTGTTTTTATATAAATTGATTTATTATGTTAAATGCTTAAAAATATTAAGATTTGTAGAACTTCAAAACAATAATTTATTACTTGATCAACTTAATTAGTATTTATACAATTAAAACAGAGGAAACTACATAAATAGTAATTCAACTTTAAATAAATTTATATTTTATGTAGCGACTACTTTTGTGAAAAAGTCATTTTCTAAAATTTGGAGTCACTACCAATTATTTTAAAATGATAGACCGGTCACAAAAAAATAAAATTAGAAAAAATTTGGGTCCGAGAGTTAGTTACGCGTGAGGAAGGATTAACACCCCACAACGCGCAAAAATTGGTACCTACAAGTTCGTATCATATTTATTAAGAAAAATAAAAATTTGAGTTAATTTAATTCTAACTTCTAAAATGCATGATAATTTAAAAATTACCCTGATACTCACGACAGTCAAAGGAGATGACACCCGGAGACCGGGGTGTCACTCCCAATAGAATACAGGAACAATAGGGCCTACACTAGATGTAACAGTTATATGCATGATCAATTAATTCGATAGAAACTTCAACAACACATAAACGAATTATAAAATAATATTTACAGTACGAAACATAAAAACATATATATAAACATTATGTACTACAATGTGTCAAAATATTTATTAATATAATTATAAACGTAATAATACATATACAATACGATACAATACATAATACTGTAATAATAATAATAATATAATACGTAATATGGTATTTAATGCATAATAATAATATATTAAGGATAAGAAAACAAGAAAAACATATTAGGGGACTAAATTGAAAGTAAATAAAGGACAGAATTAAAAGAACTCTAAAACTGCGAGGGACTGCGGGGAGGATAATCTAAGGGCGGAGGTCCTTATGCCGTAATTAACCCACTTTAATTATTATCCTGACCAAATTAAAAAATTGGGAAAACTATAAAGGATCAGATGTGCGATTGTACCATGCGGTAGACCACTAGTGTAAAATGTCTAGGATGGAGGGGCTTACAACATAATTAACCTATTTTTGCATGGTTTATAACCCTAAAGATAAACTAGACAGATCTAGTTTCTTTTTTTTTTTTTTTTCCAAATCAGCCGCAGCTTTCTCTATTTCCTCTTACCTTTCAATTTCCAGCGGCCACACTAAGTCAAGAACCCTTTTTTCTTTATATTTGAAACTCAAAATCCTTAGATTCGGTTTGAACGAAGGTGATTCAGCGTTAGTCATGCACGGCGACGGTGGTTCGAGATTAAACCCAGGT
This sequence comes from Hibiscus mutabilis, assembly GCA_019671005.1. NCBI lineage: Eukaryota > Viridiplantae > Streptophyta > Magnoliopsida > Malvales > Malvaceae > Hibiscus > Hibiscus mutabilis. Next base: position 66,871,275 of record CM033711.1, read on the forward strand.
AAATGGTCTCCTTTTTCTTATTTTTGTATTTATTTTACATTTAAATTGTTGTCAGTAGATTTTCACCTTTATTTTAACTGTTAATTTAGTATTAGTGTATTGTAATTATATAATATTGGTAACATAGTTAGTTGATGTATTAAATTTATAAAACATAGTATATTAATGTGTTTAGTAGTATTAGAATAGTTTAGGTCACATACAATGTGTTACAATGTGTATAATTGTTTAGTATATTAGAATTATTAATGTACCGTATATAGTTAGCATGATTGATAAGGTAGCTAGAATTAACATAGATTGTATATTAGTTAGTAGTTAATATAATCAGTTATAAAACCCAAAAATATGGAAACACATAGCTCAATTGTAATTAAAAAAAATAAAAGGTCCATTTAATTTGAATCGGAATCCATTAATAATAAAATAAAGGAGTCCAATATACAAAAGGCCGACAGACCCGTTTATAACCCAAAAAACCCTAACTTTCGTCTTCTTCCTTATGCGCAGCTGAAGCAGGACCGTTGGATCAAGGGGCAGATTCAACGCTGTAGATCATGCCAGCAAGGGATGATATAGCGCCTCAACTCCTCAGCCGTTCAATCAAGATGCTATCCAAAGGCCCAGATTGCTTCTAGGTGTTCAGCGGATCACCACTCGCGTGTGGCAGCCACGCGCGCGACGATTCAGCTCCGGTCGTCTACTTCATCTTCTCCGACGCATCACTCGCTCCGATCGTTCCTCACCGGCGCCGTTCGAATCATCAGAAACTTGTAAATAGAGGAGCAAGAAGGATAAATCCCTAGATTAGAGCCCAGAAATTCAAAGGGGAATTAAATCCCTAAATTGGTGCCCTAGCCAAAATCAAGTTACAATCGGATATGGACAAATATGCAAAATGCAATTTAGAAGACCAGAATCCCCAAATCGGTGCCATGGCAAGAATCAAGCAATCAGAAGGGAAGAAATCAGGGATTTAGGCTTAGGATTTAGGCAATTCTTGTACTATAAATAGCACTGTAAATCATTGTAACAAACAACAACAATTCTAGAGAGAAATCACACATAGCAATAGCATTCAAAGTTTATAGGAGCAAGTAGTTTGTAATCGTCATTCAGAAACAATAAAGAGAAGCAATTTCTGGTAATTTTCCTATCCGTTACTTTCAATCTCAATTTAAATAAGGAAGAAAAGCATTATTTTACCTTTTTTGGTTCGAAGCCAGAATCTGGAAAATTCGTCGGAATCTGGGAATTTCGCCGCCGACAACGACGGCTGGCGTCGGTGGAAGGGGCCGGCACGGTGGATGTTCATCGTGTTCTTCATAAAATGAAGAACACGATAGAGAAAAATATAAAGGCCAGTTTTGATCTATTTTTATAAAAAGGGGGAAATGAAATCCGTTTATTATAATTGGTATATATACTAACCCGTTTGACCCGACCCGAATCCGAGTATAACCCGCGCCCTTCTTTCCCGGATCTCACGCTGCAGCTCTCCAGTTTTCAATTGTTTTAATTTCGTCCCTTTACCTTTCAATTCGGCACTAAACTTTTAATTACTTTCGAATTAACTCTCACATTTTGGTTTTCTTCCAAATTAGTCCTTAATTCATATTTTTCTTTAAAAAATATAAAAAAATCCTTTTCTTTATTTAATTTTAAGTAAATGCTTAGTTGTTTATTTAATTAATTATTCCTTTTATGGCTTTTTTGTATATATTTACATGTATGCTAAACCTTAAGATTAAGGACTTTAAACTTAGATTAGTGACATGTATGTTGTAAAATTTTCTTCATTTTCAATAAATACACTTAATTATATTTAAATCTTAATAATTAAAAGGAATGTAGACATTTCTTTAGGATTATTCACTTCTAGATTTTAATTAAAAGACTTTAACACATTTAATTGTGTTGTTTATTTGTTTAAAAAGTGAAAACTTAATTAATGCGGTGTCTTATCAAACGGGAATGACGGGTTAGCGCCATAAGTGTTGGCGGTGATTAAAGTTCATTTACCGGGCGATAAGGCCGTTAAAATAGATTTACATTCATTTTACGGACAAATAAAATCAAAACTTTGTAAACTTGCAAATTCTAGTTTTAAAAATGCTTTTTGAAATCAATTAAGGTACCAATTTTTTTGGCGTTGTGGGGGTGCTAATCCTTCCTCACACGTAATCGACCCCCGAACCTGTTTTCTCTTATTTTCGTGGACCAAAAATGTAATTTTGATAAATAAAACGTTTTATCAAAATACCCTTATTTTTAAAGTGATCCAATCACATTTTTTTCAAAAAAGATTGGTGGCGACTCCGTGATTTTATAAAGTTTTTCAAAACGTCAAACCTTCCTAAAAAAGGGTTGAGACAGCTTGGCGACTCTGCTGGGGACATTTTGTTTTAAAAAACAAAAGAGGGTCAGGCCACGAATTGTTTTCAAAATGTTTTTAGAAAAGGAATTTGCAAGTTCACAAAGGTTTCAATTTATTTGTCTGTTTAATGAATGTAATTCTATTTTACGCATTTTAAAAAAATTGTTGCAAAAAGCTCTATTCCCGAGCTTCGCCCAATTGCTAAGTGAAGGGAAAACGCTTTGTTCATGTCAGAATATTGATTCTCCGTATGAGCCTAGCAAGTACCTTCGAGATTCATATGCCTCATGTCTTCGTAAGGATACTGATTCTTCAAGAAGGCATAGAAAGTGAGTCCTCCTGAGTTGAACTTGGTTCGTTTGAAGCCTATAATGGGTGAGAACCAGGGGCCTTGCTACCCTTAGTAGGGGATAGCAAGGACAACTCAGGTACCGTTTAGAACTCAAATGTTTGAGAACTTAGAGCCCACCCAATAGAGTCATGCGGAAAACCTAGGGTTTTAGTAATAAAGGGAGACATGTCCTGGAGTATTGGAATGTGCTGCCCAGAATTGTTTTTTGAATTATCTGTATTTTCTCAATACTAATCTTTCTTCCCCTTGTCTTGTTGTTTTGCATAACCATTCATGCCACATCGTTACATATTTAGAAGGGGTTGATTTTCAAAATCATTGCTCAAATTTGAAAAGCTCTTGTTATGGATGGAAGAATTTTGAAAAGTGAAGATGAGAATGCAAAGGTCCGACATTGGTCCGAGGTGAATCAGCGAACATTTGGAGACAGTCTAATAGCTGATCATGAGACATAAACTTCATAATATGCCCACATCAGCATCAAGCAGAACAATGTGCAAGAATTGCAGGAAATCTATGAGCACTTTGATTATGAGACCAAGCAGTTGTTCCATGAAGTCTATGGTGACATAGCCTACCTCTTGTACGTAAAGGTCGATGAACAGTTACTAAAAGCCTTGGTTCAGTTATGTAATCTGGGATACTACTGCTTTACTTTTAATAAAGAAGACATGATGCCTACATTAGAGGAGTACTTGGCCCTTTTCAACCTGTGCAAAATAAAGAAGAACTGGGTTTATGCCAAGCCACCTAAAAACAAAAGCCCACATGCAAAGCTTCAGACATTTGCTGGTATGAGTGATGGGTGGGTTAAGGAGTTGATATAGAAGAGAGAATGTACCTTTAATTTCCCTTGGTCAAGCATCAAAGGTATAATCTCGATCTACCCTGATAGAGAAAATAGGGTTGATCTCCTAGCTATTGCAATTTATGGTTTAGTCATCTTTCCAAAGGTTCTAGGAAACATTGATGTGGCAATACTTGATTTCCTTGAACAACTAAAGAAATAAGTTAATTCGGTACCATTTGTACTTCCAGAAACTTTCATTTCTCTCAATTCCTGCCAAAAAGTTGAAGGTGTTCATTTTAGAGGATGTACTCTATTTCTATAGGTTTGGGCCCTCAGCCATTTCTGGAAGTGCCCGACATTAGCTTTATCCAATGTGTTTTCCCCAAACTTCTCACCTCTTCGGGAATTTTTGGCAAATGAGTGGTCTGTTGTTAAGAAGAGCAAATGGATTGATATATTCAGGGATCGTCATGATGAAGATATCAGATGGAGAGTTTCTTGGATGGGTCACACCAAAGTCCTATACAAATGTGGAGATTACAACTTCCTAATGCTGTTAGGTTTGTGGGGAGAAATTGGATGTGCCCATTTGCTAGTATCTCGCCAGTATGGGTCTCGCCAGTTTATCCCATTCACTACCGGTCTTGGCTCATCAGAATTCAAGTTCCAGGTAGAGTTAAGACAGAAGGTTCATACAATTAGCAATGCATGGAACCATTGTTATCACATGAAGCTAGAATCTGATAGTCTCTGCATGTACACCCAGACTATGACATTTTGAGGCATACGAGAATGAATGACAAAGTCATAACACCTATATCTAGGCAAGCTAAGTCTCTAGAAAAACACTTAAAGGTAGTCCCTACAGAAGCTGACATCTTGAGAGATGAGTTAAGAAGGGCTAAGCTGGAGATAGAAGCCTTACAAGAGCAGAACCAGATGGACAAGTTTGAGTCAGGCCTAGATGTTGAAAAGTATAAAGGGGAGATGAAGCGAGTAGTGAAGCTGTATGAAGACCTAGAAAAGAAGTTTGAGATCCAAAGGGTTGACTTCCTCAGGTTCTAGACTGTTGTTAAGAATGCTGATTTGAGAAAGACTCCCAAACAGTGGAAGTAAGAAATCGAGCATGATGTAGGGAAAGAAAAGGAACGAGAAAGGCATGAAGTCAAGAAATATAGACGGGTCCTTGCTGAAGAAAAGAAGAAGGGTAAGCTAGCAACTGAAAATGGAAATGGTAAGAGGGTCCAAGAAAGTGAGAAGAAAAGTGTGGCTACATAGAAAAGGAAGGCCCACAATAACATGATTCGCTTATTTGAGTTGCAGAAGGCATATACCAAACCAGTGTAGAGTTAAAGCAGAGTCAGGCTTGTGTTGATAAGTTACAAGCCAAAAATAGATGATCTGAACCACTGGTTGCATAGACTTCAGAACTATCGCGCCTATATTGAGCTTCAGGCTTGTTTAAATGAGAATGATGCCTTGATGAAACAGGTTGAAGGAATGGATAACATCATCCAGGAATGTAGGACAAAGATCTTGGTCATTGAAGACATTATTGAGGAAGGTGACGACTACTGGTTCACACGTCTTAGGGACATGGCTAGAAGATTCCAATAACGAGATGAGTTTGACAAGACTGTCATGACCCAGGTACAAGACGTGGCTCGACACGTGATGATGCTAGCCACTGAAGCTGCAGCTCTTCGTCAATACATCAAGCCAACAGGAGAAATGGATTGAGGCTTATGTGGCTCATTGAAGAAATCAAAGAATTGGGAATTCAAGCTAAAAAATATTTGTAAACAAAACTTGATGTAATAATGACTATTTTTATCCAATAAAAGAGTTGTTTCTTGAGCAATTGTTCCATGGAATTAATGGCCCTTCGCTTGCATTCATGCATTTGCATTTCATTCCTTTGTTTTTAATGTTTTTTATTTGCATTTGTGCATACATACATGACATAATAATAGTCTAACTTAAATAAAAAATGACATAAAAATCAAAAATAGCAAAAACAAACCACAAATACGGTACTTGGTCCCAAGTCAGAGTAATGGAAGACAGAGTGTTGGCCTTAGAAAGCAACCACAAGAGTACCCAAGTAGGTTAGACAAGCTGGAGACAGATCTAAAGCAACGGATAGAGTTTGTTCACCAAAAGACGGTTGGTTCAATTGCAGCCATGCTAGGTTTTAAGGACCCTGATGCGGTGGAAATTGGTGAAGAAGCTAATGCTGTGCCGAAATTTCAAGGGATGACATTTGTTCATCCGAGCATACAAAGGGAAGCTCAATCATCCAAGGTTAAAATTTCTCCACATATTGCTGAAGCTTCGGTACGAAATGATCGGAAGATAAACTCTGAGGAAGTCATTGAGGTGCCTGATCTCGATGAAATGATTAAATCATTCCAAGAATGAGGTATATATGGAAGAATGGATGCCAAGGATTTAAGCCTGGTAACTGATCTGATGGTGCCACCGAAGTTCAAGGTCCCTGACTTTGAAAAATACAATGGAATGACATGCCCTGCAGCACATCTGGCTATGTATTGCAGGAAGATGTCAATGTATCTGCAGAATGAGAAGCTGATTATCCATTGCTTCCAAAATACAATGGAGTGACATGCCCTGCAGCACATCTTTGTAATTTCTTTTTGTGTTTGCCACAATACCAATAAAGTTTTGTTGTTAGACCTTTTCTTTCTATATCCTTTCATAAAGCATCTTGCATTGAAATGAAAATTACAATTTGACACCATTTGAAATATTCATAAGATTTTTTAGCATTACTTTGAAATTTATCTAGAAAGGTATTGGAACTATGAGGTATTCAATGGTCAAATTTGGAGCTTGGGGCGTAAAAAGTAACCAAACTTATAAGGAAATACAAGATGGAAATAGGTTTTGCTACAAACCTCAGTGAAAAACCTCAAGAGATGCTTTAAGGAAGCATGTTGCAAAACAAAGTTGCTTACCTGAGATATTTTGTTTTCTACAACAATGAGAACAATTTTACAAACATTGGAGGAAATAGCTAAGGCTATGAGATATTGGAAGAGCAACAATATTCTAAGAAGCTTGTCACTGAATATTGATGTATCAACTACAATGATAACATAGTGTTAAAGAATATGAGGATGAAGTCAGTCATTCCAACCAGGAGTACAAGATAACTGGATTGAGTGAGCAAATGTGCAAAGTTCATATGAAGCAAGAAAGTGCTAAGAATGACAATGATGATTTCTCATGCATTAATAATGGAAAACCGATGCATTTCTCATATCCCCACAGAGTTTCGCTCTAGGGTATCCTAGCAGCAAAGAGCTTCCCTGTTTGAAAAATCAAGACAGAAATCACAGGAAGGAATGAATAATCCATGGTACGGAAAATGAAGCAGGAAATGGTGAAGATTACTTTCTAATGAATAAAAGATGGATTTTTAACAACAAGAAATTGGTGAGGCCAAACTATCTTTTCTGATGGGGTAGGCCAAAGTAAACACACCATCAGTTGCCAGAGTTGAGAAAATGTTTGAGATAATATAATTCGGGTTTCCTAGAGTTTCACAGTTTTCTTCTGTGTTAATTAAGAAAAATGTTAAGAAAAGAGCAAAAGAAATAAGACATGCATTCATGACTAGGCATCCCTAGGGGCATATGCATCTTAATTGGATCATTTGCAAATGTTCTTGATAGGTTTTTGAATTCGCTTATTCATCCAAGCGTATGGAGGATGAAGTCACCTTTTGAACTTGCTTATCTATTCGAGCATGAGGAGAATAGAACCCGCCTATCTATTCGGGCATGAGGAGAATAGAACCCGTCTATCCGTTTAGGCATTTGGAGAATGAAACCCTTCTATCTATTTGGGCATGAGGAGAATAAAACCCGCCTATCCGTTCAGGTATTTGGAGAATGGAAAGTGCATTCCATTGCATATCATCTCATCTTAGTTTTTTTTTATTTTTGCACCTATGTTATTTTTTTAAGAACCCTATGCTTTGATTATGTTTAGTTTGTTTTACGTTTAAGTTTGGATTTAAGTTTGAATTTACTTTGAATTTATGATGCTTTGGATATTATATTTGAAGTTTAATGATATTATGTTGCTTTGATTATGCTTTACATCATGCTTTATTGCTCTATATCTTGTTTACACCCCTTGTTATATGGATTGATTTTGATCTAACAAAAAGGGGGAGAAGTGTAAAATCCTAAATTTTTACAAAGTTTTGAAGTTTTGAAAACCTATCTTAAATTAAGGGGGAGTAAACTTTTCAAACTTTTCAAAAATACTTAAAAATTCACTTTGGTTTTGTTATATCAAAAATGGGAAGATTGTAAAACCTAATTTGATTTTGATATAACAATTTGTCTAAGGACCTATTTGTAAAAGCAAATAAATTTTTAAGTATTCTAAAGTCTCACAAACTGAAAAGAAATTTGAACCAAAACTGATTTTAAGTCAAAACATTCAAACCAAACATAATTTTCTAAGTGTTTCAAAGCAAAATCTGAAAATTACGCTAAGGCATATCGATACGCTTTAGCCGTATCAATACGGTTTCACATTACTAGAATTTTAATCACCTAAGGTGTATCGATACGGTTAACCCGTATCAATACAGTTTTACATAAATTTATTTCAAAGGCATAGCATACCGATACAGTAACCCCGTATCGATACAGTTTGGTTTGATTCAGTGTATCTTTGCATTTAATAAATTATCTATTGCATGTCAGTTATAGAGAATCAGAAAAATTCAAACGATCATTGGACCGTATCGATACGCCCCTAATAGCGTATCGATACATTTTTTACTTAACTTTCAAACAGAATTCCAGTGAGCAAAATACATATCGATACGGTCATAAAGTATCGATACGCCCCTTGATTTACACTTTGAACCGTACCGATGCGCCTTCTCGAGTATTGATACACCCCTGTTATTTTGTATACAACGACTCTTTCTTCTTATAGACAAGTATCGATACGGGCCTTCGTGTACCGATACGATTGGCTGGTGAAGTGCATTTATGGTGGGAAAAATGCAGCCCAACGGCTACAATGATGATTTCAACCACCCAAACGGCTAGAAATCGATGCAAAGGTATAAAAGCAAGCCTCCAAAGCATCAACAACAACTATTGAACCTATTTGCAACATCCAAGCATATATCCAAACCTTGTGCTTCATAGAGTCAAATCTTTTTACCCCACTTATTATAATTCTTATTGTAAACATTTCTTTCAACTTTGGGGAGAGTTTGTGTATCATTTGGGCAACAAATTTGTCTTGAGAGAGATATTTTAAGTTTGCCAATTCTTCTTTGTAAAGAGAGAGTTTTTGGTTAATTTTGGGTAGAAAGATTAACCGGTTTGTAAAGGTTACCTCCTTAGCCTAGAAAATGGGAAGAATATTTAGTGGATATTGATTGAAAATCCTTAGTGGGAGCTAAGATAGTGGATGTAGAGCTTGTTAGAAGCTTGAATCACTATATATTGTATTATCCTCAATTTTCTATTTGCTCTCTTCCACTTTAAAAAGTCAATTCACCCTCTTTTGGCCAATTTCGATTTGTTTGATCCACTCAACATCTATCTTATTTCTTGTTTGAGCCCTGTGTGTTCCCAATAGAAGCCCAAGGTTGAGAAATAATGAAGTTTGCAGGGGCATTGTAGATGCTGGCGACATTCACCTCATTATCCTTCTTTTTGTAATATTTCCGAGAACTTTCTCTGGTATCAATCCTCCTTTTTTTATAGCTACTTCAATCGACTCCCCAATTCTTATTAAATCAGCAAAGTTTAGAGCATTGTTGTTTATTAGACGATCAAACAATGCTCCCCTCAGAGTATTTACAAACATCAGAGTGATCTCATGCTCAAAAATAGGCGGATGAATCTGTGCTGCTACATCACGCCATCTTTGAGCATATTGGTGTAAACTTTTGTTTGGTCGTTGTTCCATTCCCTCCAACATAGCTCGACTGGGGGTCATGTCAGAAACATGTTTGTAGTGTTCAATAAAGGCTCTGGAAAGGTCTTTCCATGATTTAATACTATCCTGACTAAGATATGTGTACCAACGAATTGCTGACCCAGTTAAACTATCCTGGAAATAGTGGATCAACAACTTATCATTTTTATGAAGGGTGGCGTTTTCCTGCAGTACATGGTTATGTGAGCGGATGAACAAGTGGTTCCGTCGTATTTATCAAAATATGGTGTTTTGAACTTTGGTGGGAGAACCAAATTTGGCACGAGGATCAAGTCACTAGTCTTATGCCCTTGTTCCCTCATTCCTAGCATAGCTCTGAATTACTCTGCAAAGAGATGGAACCTTTATTCATTTTTATTTTCCAACTCAGCTCTAATTTTTTCCACTATGTTCAAATCTGGTACTTCTTCCTCATGGAGTGTCTTCGGATCGATTAGTTGTTTCACACTTACTCTTTCTTGATGGCTGGCAAACGTACCAGTAGTATTAATGTATATTCTCCTTTGGGGTATTGGTGTCTCCAGTTGAACCCTAACGTGAGATGCGGTCACAGTGTCTTTTGGTTCTTCAACGGTGTCATCTAAAATCTTATCTTTACTCAGCATTGAAGCTATTTGAGCCAAAATTGTAGCTTGTGATTGGGCAACCTTTTCGCCAATATTCTGTTAGGCCCGATCGAAACGAAATTCAAGGTCCTTCTGGCCTCGTTCTAGGTTGGCTACTCTATCTCCCATTATCTTTGTTTGCAAACGAATACTGTATCGATGCGGAATGATTGCAGTTTGAATTAAACTTTCTGTCATGATATTTGCACAAATAATTCAATTGTTCTTAATAATGTATGCAATATATGATGTAAAAATAAATATTAAATGTTATGTTATGTTAGAATGAATGCAATGGAGGCGTTGATTCTTAAATAGTCCTTAGAAAAACTTTCATTAGATGGAGAGGTCTGATTACAAAAAGCAAGCATAACGCGCTACAGATAGCGTCTAGCTTCTATTCCTATGACCTCGACCTCTTGAAGTAAGGCATGTACTTGGGACCCTAATAGTGTCTCTGGACTGATGCGAGTACATAGCTCACGTGCTTCCATTTCCAAACCTTGGATGTGTCGGGCAACCTTCTATGCTTGTATCATGACGTCCATCATTGCTCTATGCTGGTCAAGAATCAGCTGGCTGGCTTGTTAAAGTCCATACACATCTGGCGATTATCTTCTTACAAGGCTCATTCGAAAGAGACAAGTATCTCTTTGCACTCCTGAAGAGCATCTTCAAGTTCGACCACCCTTGCTTTTAGTAACTCATTTTCATCTCGAACATTGTTTTGGTTGTGGTAATCTTGTTGAAGTCCCTCCAGCCGCATGATTTGAGTTTCAATTTCTTCATTTTGAGCGCTTAGTCCCTGATTTCGAGCTTGACTAGCAACCAACTTTTGAGCAATCGTTTCTAACTCCTTTGTCTTCTTCTCTACCTGCTTCTGACCAGCTTCATACTTTCGGGCATAGTTGTCGGCCCTTTTTCTTTCTTTCAAGAGCTTAGTAGATAATTCTCTAGCAGTGGTACTTAAACCATTCATTTGCAAATTCTGCTTCAGTTCCTACTAATCTTCCCTCAACTCTTCGTGGTTTTTTTTGAGTATATTCTTTTGTTTCAAGAAATCATTTTCTTGCCGCTTGTATTTCTCCACATCCACCGAGGCTAAATAATTTTCTGCTTCCAGGTCAAAGATAGATTTTTCCAAGGTGCGTACCTCTTTCTCATGGGCCCTTTTAGCCTTTTCCAAATCTGAATAAGCATTTTTCCATATGTTCTCTCATGGGTTGAACATTTCATTGGTTTGCAGAAGAAATGACATCATTGACCCGGGTAAGTCTCCATTACTCGTAGCCTAAAGTGAATGGCGAATCATAAACCTCGATCATATGCATATATTTCCAAGAGCGATTTATTTTTTGGATTTTTTCTTTGTAACCGTCACCTTCATGTTTAAAATCAGAAGTATTCAAACCATGAGTAGTAGGAATAAACTGCATCGAGCCATACTGGCATGACACAAGCAAGGGACAATATCTAGTTCCTCCCCAAATTTTGTGCAAGGGCATCCAGTAATATTCTCTACAACGGTAAAGGAACTCACTCAAAATTAACCACGGTACCTTCCACCTAACAGTGTCATCTCAAAGGTCTCAAAAACTAGCTATCTATTGATCTTCAGTCATAACTTTGGCTTGATATTCTTCCAAAAAGACTTTCATATGAAAGAAGGTGGTGAGGCACATCCAATAGGAAAACTTTAATTCCCAGAGGTGGCTTCAGATTCAGGTCTCTAGTAATGGTACACATCCCAGGAATTTGCCTCCTCCCATTTTCCTGCATACGTTTAGTGGCCAAAAAGTCTCTACTATGATGGTCGATGCTGGATTAATGCCCCTTTTAAGCTTGTCGAACATGTCATTTGTAGCGTAGTCTATGTGCCCCTAAACCTTTGGAAAGATAATTATCCCATAAATGCTAAAAGTGAACAAATACCTCTTCTTCGGTGGGTCAGGATGGCGAAGGATTAAATCTCGAATATGCGGCCAGGCTATGTAATCGGTCTTTCCCTTTCTCGTAATCTTTTCTTGAAACCATTCATTGCTCATCCTAGTGATGCTAGTTAGACTTTGTAAGAAAGACGACAAGTCTTTAGGTTTGATGTAGACTTTCCCTTCCTTGAATTTTGGACAGTAGAGTAAGGTTGTATATTCCTTGATTGTGGGGATCATATCTACCTTGCTAAAAGTAAAGCATCAATACCATGGGTTCCAAAACTGTGTTAACGCTCTGAACAAATGCATATCAGTCTGAACACTCAGCAACAGTGCTATGTCACCAAATTCATGTTGGAAGACTTTTTTCATATCTGAATCTCAACTCTGCCATATTCCCCCCCAGTTCATGAACTTTATTCTGCTTGGAAACAATCAAAGTGGACTCGATGACCTCTGACACATGGTCTATCAACAGGCTGCCCCCTTTTTCTATCTGCATTCGCTCGGACCATCCCCATACTGTAGCATTACTTCTTTTGATTGTACATAACCTCTATTCCATATTGAATATCTTCTAAATCGAACTTTTCTCAAATCAACACCTATGTATGGTATGGCATGCAAATTGGATGCGAAACAATAAAAAGAAAAAAAGAATCAACAAAAAAGAAACAAGTTAGTATACTAAATTTATCGAATAACAAATTAAATAAATTAAGTGCTTAAAAAATAACATAAAGCAACCAATTAACAATATAGAGATACGTACAAAAAACAAAAGTAAATATATAGGGAACAAAACCTAAAAGGGTTATTTCTAAACGGGCAGTATATCAATAGGGTTCTAAATCAGTGGGCTCTTACGGTCTACTGTATGCGGTTTAAGTTTTAGAGTGAGCGATACCCGAACTGTCGCTAGGACATCGATTCGGGGGAATACGACCCTTATACCATACGGAGGTGAAAACCCTACGAAATATAATGACCGAATTTCGAAAGTGAATTACAACACCATACAGAGGTGAAAACCCCACGAAGTGAAATAATCACTCCCACTTAAGGGTTCTAAAACTAATATATGATGTCAATTTATATCAAACGAAATTTAGAAATTAAAAATTAAATTAAATCGAATTTAAATTTTCCTTAATAATTACGATGCGAACCCAATTAAGGCTTAACTCCTTTTTTTTTACTTTTTAAAAGATCCCCAGCGGAGTCGCCACGCTGTAGCGATTACTTTTGTGAAAAAGTCATTTCCTACAAAAATTTGGAGTCGCCACTGATCATTTTAAAATTGTAGACCGGTCACCAAAAAATAAAACCAGAGAAAAATTTGGGTCCGGGAGTTGGTTACGCGTGGGGAATGATTAACACCCCCACAACGCCCAAAAATTGGTACCTACATGTTCGCATCGTATTTATTAAGAAAAATAAAAATTCGAGTTAATTTAATTCTAACTTCTAAAATGCATGATAATTTAAAAATTACCCTAATATTCACGACAGTCAAAGGAAATGACATCCGAAGATCGGGATGCCACTCACAATAGAATACCGAAACAATAGGGCCTACACTAGATCTAACTGTTATATGCATGATCAATTAATTCGATAGAAACTTCAACAACACATAAATGAATTATAAAATAATATTTACGGTACGAAACATAAAAAACATATATATATACATTACGTACTACAATGTGTCAAAAATATTTATTAATATAATTATAACTATATTATACGTAATAATACATATACAATACATAATACTGTAATAATAATATAATAATAATATAATAATAATATATTAAGGATAAAAAATAAGAAAAACAGATTAGGGGACTAAATTGAAAGTAAACAAAGGACAAAATTAAAAGAACTCTAAAACCACGAGGGACTGCGGGGAGGATAATTTAAGGGCAGAGGTCCTTAGTTCGTAATTAACCCATTTTAATTCTTATCCGGACCAAATTAAAAAACTGGGAAAACTATAAGGGATCCGATGTGCGATTGTACCATGCGGCAGACCACTAGTGTAAAATGGTCTGGGGCGGAGAGGCTTACAACATAATTAACCCATTTTTGCTTGGTTTATAACCCTAACGATAAACTAAATAGATCTAGTTTCCTTATTTTTTTTTCCAAAGTAGACGTACCTTTCTCCGTTTCTAACGTCCAAACTAAGTCAAGAACCTCCTTTTTCTTTATATTCAAAACTCAAAATTCTTAGATCCGGTTTGAACGAAGGTGGTTCGGCGTTGATCATGCACGACAACGGTGGTTCGAGATCAAACCGAGGTAAATCGTCTCCTTTTTTATTTTTTGTATTTATTTTACTTTCAAATGAAAAAAGAAAACGAAAGTATACCTTTTTTTTTGTATACTTGAAACTGAATCTGAATCTGGAATTCTTGCTTTTATTTCTCATTTTTTCCCTTTTTTGTTCGAAAAATAACCCCATTTTACATCGGATTACATTCGGGTTTTATATCCGTCGTCATGCATAAAAAAACAGAAAATTAATCTATATTTATAGTTGATTTCGCCTGGTGATGATGTTTAGGATAGATATAATCCTCTCTTTTGCTTTTTGCAGGTGCTTGGGCGGTGGAGCAGGGTTTTAGTCAGATCAGTTGACAGCGGCTGACGCGTGGCTTTCACGCGGGCATTGAATAGCCGCGCGGGGAAGGTGAAGGTGAAGGGTGATGCTAGAGTTTTGTTTATTTTTAGGGTTTTTTGTAATTTGAGTCAGGTTATGGATACTGGGTAGGGTTATGGGGTAATGAATTTGAATTAATGGGTTATGATATTTGGGTTGAGTTTAATAATAATAAAAAAAAACAGATTTATTATCTGGATTTTAGTTTATTTTGGGCTTAAGACAAAAGTGGGTTGTTACATTATAATGTTTGAAAAGTTGCATTTTGATTAATTGGATTAGTTTGACCAGAATAGACCGAACTGATGGACTCTTCAAATTATAAAAGGATTATCTGATAACCTTTTGTATTAATTAGCTAAATAGAAAAGTAAAACATTTACGTTAAAACACAAAATCCCCCATTCCATTTTTCTCTTGTCCTTGCATTAATTAAGAAGAAGGGAGAAATTAATTAAGCCACTAATAGACCTAGAAAAAGGAAAGAAAATCAGAGAAAACCGATTTTAAACGTTCTTGTCTATAAAAGAATGTTATATATGATGCAATTTGAAGATTTTTAATCTCTTAAAACTAAATTAAAATGAAATCACTTAACCAAAAGCATGTGTATTAAATATTTAAAACATTTAATATTTAGTTACACCATATAGTTCAAGTTTCAGCTACTCGGACTAATCGAACTGTCAACCTAAGACCTCACCGGGTTGTCCTCCCGGCCAATTTTTAAACATAAAACAACATTTCTAAAGGTACAAGCTAGAATTACAACAGCCATTGGACTTGTTAACTGAAGCTCCATTGTTACAAACGGAAGGAAATTGAGAATTTTCCGGTTAGAATCTGGGTTCTGTAACAATAATTTCATCAAAAGAATGTTCAAGTTTCAAGCCAAGTCAAGGTTCCCATAATAAGATATTTGCTCGGCAATTCCCCAGCTGATGGTGCAAGGTATGTAATTTTCTTCCTGCAATCCACATATTGCAAGTCAGAAACGAAAAAGAAGCTATAACTAAAGTGATTATCAAAGCTTAGTATTCCAACCTCTGAATATCAATGTCAGTGATGTAAATAAAGCCAGCAACATTACTGCAACAAAAAAGAAATCCAGTTAGTAGGTTGCTCGACCGATCAATTTGTAATCGTGCAAGTCAACAGTGTATACACGCATGAAAAAATGATCCTTGGAGACTCAACCCTGTATTCATTTGCATCAGACAAGGGTGTCGGACATGGGTATTTCAAGGGAAATGAAGAGTCGGAATAACATAGAATGGTACTGAGGTTAGATTTATATAACAGGTTGAAAGATGTGGTTGTGGCAGCAGTCCAATTTGAACACTCAAAAACAGTATAAACCTTAAGTATTTATATCAATGACTGATTGAAGACTAGACATTTATAAAATTGCTAAGTTGATACTTTCTGTACTTGCCTTGAGAAATTTGCTCATTCTCAGACGTTAAAAATAATAGTAAAAATGTAAAATTTATCTGAGCCATATCACTTACACGGGATAGATCATATATCTATAATATCACTTGTCCTGCCTAGTCAGACATTAAACAAAAAACAACAAACCTTGACAAAATTTGATCAGGCTCCTTGGCATATGAAACAGCAAAAACCATATGAAGCAAATCCCGGTCGACATTCGCAGGTGTTACTCTTAGAGGGTTAGCAACAGGGTCTGCACCAATTGGTAAAGCCGATCTCGGTGCCTGTGGACCACCGCCAATTCGATAGACAAGCAGATCACTGAAGTTAGCAATATTAGAATGTGGGGAAAGATCATTTGCGAGGCCGTAGAAGTACTCCTGGAAGAATTGACAGTCTGTACTTGCTTTGTCAGGAGGATGAAAATAAAATTTAAAGTATACGAAACCAGGAGAAATGCCCCTTCTAAATGAAGAAACAAATTATAGAAAATAGAAGGAAACTAGCTTTCATGGCATCAATGAACTGGACTATCACAATGCAATTCAAATGAAGTATAAAATTTGGTTGTCTAAACACAGAGATACTTGAAACAAAAACTATAATTCATTGTATTTGTGATGTCAACAAAAGTCAAAGTTGTCCATTTTATCATTCTTCACTCTTAATATTTGTTTTCACTTGACAAGGTATGTCACAACTCTCAAGCATGAATGAAACAATGAATTTCAGGTGAAATAACACGGAAGGAAACTATGACAAAAATATGAAAGAATCTATCCACAGATGAGAGTAGCAGTTACCCTTATCTTGTAACCCCTAGCCTTCTGACGAAATTTTGCATTCCTTGATACAACACCCCCCCCCCCCGATTTCTGAAGCTTCACAACATCCACATTAGGCTTACTTTTTGCAACAGCCTTGAGCATGCTGAAAAGTTTTTCCTGCGAAGAGACTAGAAAGATTACTTCATAAACAAACACAACTAGGAAACAAGAAAGATCCATATATTCTTAATTTAGGAATTATGAAGTCTACGAATTGGGAAGTCTAAAACAACAAATAACCATAAAAGAAAATATGATGTTGTTAAGAAGAAAAATAGCAGTAAAACAGTATAATTATGACTGAAATACGAACAGGAAAGAAATTGGAACTTGAGAGAACTTAAGGTTATGGGAAACCTCTAGTTTTTTTATTAATTCAAAGAAAATAATAATAATGCAGCTGTAATTGTTTTACAGTTTCTTTATACTAGGCTGATGAAGAAAGTTTTAATCCTAGCCATCCAAAATATCTCTAATATTTAAAAAATAAAATAAATAAATATAATAATAAGCTCCTGAAACATCAAAGCAATGCTTCAAGACCTGCTCAGTCTGGATGGGTAGAAAGGATAATGTTGTTCATTACCTGACCCAAAACCAAGACGACTTTGGCCTTGAATGTATCAATTGCATGAAGAAGCAACTGCAGTAATATACGTTACATCAATTCCATTTGGAAACACCAAAAGGGAAGGAGAGAGACGATAATACTTTTTATATCAATCACTTTATTGACATTAACATCTTTAGAAGGTTCATATTTCATTACCTCATAGCCTGTACCTTCTATCCAACCCATAGTATTGATAACCATGCCAGCAGCTCGAGATTCAGCATTACGAGCAAATTGAGTCTCCAGCATTTGAGCAAGCTCATTCACAAGTGTTTTATACAAATCTACATTATTACTGCACAAGAGCAAGATTCGTGAATAGCATAACTAGTAATGACATTTGAATCTAACAAAAAGCATTTGGCCAGAGAAAATTTCTCATTTGTATCAATCAGTCTGTCTTTAATCCAAAGAAAGTATATGACTAAAAGAAACAATAAAAATTACTTACCTAGGAGTTGTATGGCCGTAAAAATAAACAAGAGGCATCTCAAGAGGAATTCCTTCCACTGGATCAATGGGCAGTTCAATTGGCGTAGCAGCGATACATCCAGGAGTTGTTATAGATCCTTGGCCTATATCTAAATCCACAAAGGTAGGTTTCCAACCTTGTTTAGCTTGCCCAACTAAGAAGCATCCTCGATAAGGTGCTCTTCCCAGAATCTGTAGTCCCCACAACAATCACTCTGGGTCCCTGGACCACCAAAATAATCACATCGAGATAAAATAAACAAAGTTGTGCAGTATTGTTCACATGGAGCTGTAGTAAAATGCTATTATCTTACATAGAATGAAACACAGAGATACCAAAATAAAGGGTATTATTAATACCAAAAATGGTCAGTATAAGGGTAATATGATAATAGTAGCCTATAAAATTGATGATTTAGTCAAGAAAGATAGACCCCTTCCAAAGCAGCAACATCTTAACTTAAAACCAAATCTCATACTTGTTAAAGCTACATGTGAAAAAGCATGCTACCTGGACTTTTCATTTTCACTAAAACACGCATCTATTGTAGCTATTGTCGACAAATCATTGAACCTGGGTGATAAGTATGGATCCTACACACACACACACACACACACACATAACTGGAAGGGAAATTAAGCATACCCATGTATAGAATATAGCCATAGCCATATCTGACACTCACTCTCAACCCTAGAGTTAGAAGTATTCTGTTATAAGAAAGAAATGATAAATACCTGAGATGCCTCAGAATCATTTGGTGACGAAGCTTTAGCACGGTTTCTCCGTCCTTCTAGTACAGCATGTACATTCACGTAACTGACCATAGGTGTCTGCAAATGAGCCATTGCAACAGCATCAGAAATTACTATGTACAAGTAGAAAACTAACTGTTTGTTTTGTATTACAAACCCAGGATTCTAACATTGAAGAAATAGATACCTCATCTGCCGTATAATCAGTTTCAGTAGCGCCATCCATCTCGATTGTAGCACCATACCAAGTGAAAACCTATAAATGAACAAATTCTCTTTAATACCACACTGTATAAACAAATCAACAATGCATGAAAAGAAGCAACACGTAGTAATATAACTCCCTCAATTTGAATAAAGCAATTGAAAAAACCAAAAACACACCGAAATAAAGATTAAATAACAAATAAAGATTTTGAAGTTTTACTTTAATTCCTTCTTAATTAAATTATTTGCAGAACAATAATCCTACCAATAACTGCATTATCATTAACTTACAAAATTTGACAATTTCGAACTTTGATACTAAACAAGAATAAGATTGCATACTAAAAGTCTAAAACATATATATTGCGGCTAAAGATTCGTTCTTTCTTTCCATGGGAAAAGAATGTTTGAAACTTACGGCGAATTTGACGCGGGGAGGGAAAGTGAGCCACGCCTCAGGGGCCAATTCGGAGCCGAAAATCTCCGCCGAGCCGTTAAGTAATCGAAGTTTGAGAGGCGTTTCATTACCCACCTCGATTCTGAGCTCACTTTCTCTCTCCAACTTAACTTGCTTTATCGACGACGCCGAGGCGGAGCCACCAATCGCCGCCGGTGCCGTCATGGTCGCAGCACCTCCGTAAGACATGGTTTATTGGCAGATTCAAAAATCGGATTACCGGACCTTGTTTTATCTGGGGTTTTATTATATAGGGTTTTTATAGGTTCAATTTGGTACGTAAAATTTACAATTTGATTTAAATGGGTGCTTACATTATCAATTTGTACCAAACATTTAAGTTCAGACGCTTAATTGGACCAAAAAATAAAAATAAATCATAAACCAAAGTCTAAATTAATTTGACTATAAAGATTTAAGTATTAAATTAATCTTAAAACTATGTTCATGTGCCAAAATATTTATTTACAATAAACTAAACATAAAATAAAGACGAAAATAAGATGCCCAAAAGTGTAGTGGCTAAAATTGTAAAAAGAAAAAAACAGTTTTTATTGGAGGAAAACTAGACAAACTAGAGTAGAAGGCCCAAAAGATAAATACTAAAAATAAAATAACAAATTTAGTGAAAAAAATAGGGAAAACACACTAGAGGTCACTTAGTTATTAATTTATTAACAAACATGTTATTCTTCTTTTAAATATAATAATTGAGTCACTTGATTATAAATTTAGGAACAAAGAAGTCGTTTTTCTTCTAAAAAATAACAACTCAATTATAAGTTTAGGAACAAACATGTCACTCAATTAAAATTTTGTGACAAACAAATTACTTTTTCTTCTAAATTGAAATAAATACTTGGTATAATCACAATTTTAGTCCCCAAAACTTATGCATTATGTTAATTTGATCATAATTCGAAATAATTCAATAAACTTAACCCTTCGTATTTAAAAATTTCAACACCGCACCATCCTGACCCACTCTCCGACCACTTACCACATTCTATGCTATTGTCCATCAGTCAGATAATCAACAAATATGATAGCTCGACAAACATAATTACTTCACTAATGAACAACTAACATTATAATGGAATAGACTCATTATGACCTTAATATCGCATGCTAGTAGACACAATCACTTCACTAATGGAGTTTTTTAATATGAAGGATTACATTTATTGAATTATTTCGAACTAGGACCAAATTACTAGAATGCATAGGTTTCAGTGATTATAATTGTGATTATACCAAACTCTCATTTCAATTTTAATGACAATGACTTCTTTGTCAAAATTTTAATTGAGTGACATGTTTGCTCCTAGACTTACAATTGAGTGACTGAATTGTTACTTTTAGAAGAAAAATGACTTGTTTGTTCCTAATTATCTATAATTGAGTTATTTAATTGTTACTTTAAGAAATAGAGTGGCCTATTTGTTACTAAACCTATAACTAAGTGACTTGTGTGTAGTTTACCCAAAAAATTAATACTAGTAATATTTAGATCCTACGATGTACTTATTATCTGGCGACTTCGCCTATCTCAGCTTCGTCGCTTTTCAAAGGGAAGGAAATAAGCAAAACAGTGTTTTTCCTGGTGTTTGACAGTTTTGAGTTACAAAAATGCTGAGGAAATTGCTTTTTCAACAGACTCCCAAAGCTTATCGATTCCTGTCTACCCAGTCGACACTTCCTTCACTCAACAAATGCTCTGTTTTCTCTTATTGTTCATCGTCGCAACCCGAAGTCCCTCTTAGTAATTCCATCGAACAGCTTCAAGACCAACCCAAGAACACCATTTCCATTGACCGTTCTGGACTCTACAATCCTTCTGGTAACTTTCCACCTTCTCTCTATCTCTATATTCCCATCATTTCACTCTCTTTTTTTCGTTAATTCTTTTTTGTTTTTTTTTTGGTGGGGGTGTTTTAGAGCATTCTCATGAACCTTACTCGGACCCTGAACTCGTTAGGCATCTCAAAGGAATTATTAAGGTTAGTAAAATCGGTCTCTTTTGATGTTATAAATTATGGGGTTTTGTTACTTTGTAGTTGTGCAACATCTTCAGTTTAATGCATTGAAATCGTCCAGATTACCTGTCAACTGTTGCATTTTAACTGCAGCATCATTTGGACACTCGTTAGCAAAAACCCATGAGCCTTTTAGTACTTGAAACTGTGCGTTTTGTGCTTTGAAACATTGGGTTTTACTGCTTGTGAAATCTTGTCAGTTTCGTGGTGGGCCGATATCTGTGGCGGAATATATGGAAGAAGTCTTAACAAATCCAAAGGCTGGGTTCTATATCAACCGGGATGTTTTTGGAGCTGAAGGTGATTTCATAACATCTCCTGAAGTAAGCCAGATGTTTGGAGAGGTAACTCGGTTTCTACTGAATTTGTGAATGTGAAGGAATATTCAAGGACACAATTAATTTAATTCTTTTTCCCCATTGGCATAATTTCAGATGGTTGGTGTTTGGGCTATGTGTTTATGGGAACAAATGGGACAACCAAAGAGAGTGAACTTGGTTGAGCTTGGCCCTGGCCGAGGAACTCTAATGGCTGATCTTCTTCATGTATGATAGTCACTTGTGTTTCTCAGTCAAGTTTGCTTCTAGATGTAAAAGATATGCAAATTAGTGCTTTGGAGTTTTTATTTTGTTAGTTTTGTAAGGACTTCATTTGGATTATTTTTAAATGAGTTTTGGTTTATTTCTCCTATAGGGGGCATCAAAATTTAAAAATTTTACGGAGTCATTGCATATACACATGGTAGAATGTAGCCCAGCACTGCAAAAACTTCAGCACCGAAGCTTGAAATGCGTGGATGAAGATAGTACCTCTGAAGATGTTGATAAAAGGTCTCGAAGCACACTGTCTGGGACACCTGTATCATGGCATGCGGCACTGGAACAAGTTCCAACAGGATGTATGGCATTAACTTCTAGTGTTTTCCCCCCTCTGGAAACAAATAGCTAGATACCTTTGGTTTATGAAAGCAGTTCGAATTTTATATCCCAAATAGTTTATGGATGCTTAGCACAACAGAAAAATAGGCTACGGATTGTGTTAAACAATAACTTGCTATGTTCCTCCCTTGATGTTTTTTCATTTACTTGCATATGTTGCAGTGCCCACCATAATTATTGCCCATGAATTCTATGATGCACTGCCAGTTCATCAATTTCAGGTATGTCTTTGTCCATTCAAATTCTAGGGGCTCTGTGAGTATCTGTTGTTTCTGTTGCCCTGTGCTGGCTGTTCCTTGCACCATAGAACTTTAAAAAGTTGACATATTTTAACTTTAGAGAGCCTTCATTGGGTTAGTGTCATTATACGAAGTTTCTGTTACTGATAATATGAGATCATGAATAGATCCATGGCACTTTGAAGATTGTACAACATAATATACTTCTAGTCATGTAAGACATGGACGAGTTAATGATTTATGCTTTGAACAATTGCTGAGAACCAGGTATAGAAATTGTCAAATTGTTTTGTAGTCAGGAGTTGCTGTCTTCCTCTTTAAGTTAAACAAGTTTGAATGCTTGTAATTTGAAGTTTCTGTACTGTCATCTGATTTGCATTGCTTTAATTAAGAAGTTCTTTGCAGAGGGGTTCTCGTGGCTGGTGTGAGAAAATGATAGATGTCACGGATGATTCATTGTAAGAATTTGGCATATGCTCTTACCATAGCAATCACCTTCCTAGCTTACAGAATTTTGTTGTTTGATACTTTCTTGTATATGGGTTTAGGTTCCGTTTTGTTCTATCCCCGCAGCCTACACCTGCAACTCTTTACCTGATGAAGCGCTGCAAATGGGCTGTGCCCGAAGAAGTAGATAAGCTTAATCAAATTGAGGTTTGCCCCAAAGCAATGGACTTAACTTATACACTCGCGAAGAGAATAGGTGTTGATGGAGGTGGAGCACTTATTATTGATTATGGCCTGAATGGAGTAGTGTCAGATAGTCTGCAGGTATAGGTGCATTCATCAATGATACAATGAAACTTCGGCAATTAACTAATTTTAGCTTTTTGTCACTTTAAGATTTATAAAATCACCTTTTTTCCCCTCTTCTGCATCATTTTCTTAACCACTAAATATGTGCAGGCAATTCGGAAGCACAAGTTCGTTAACATACTAGACAACCCTGGGAGTGCTGATCTTAGCGCATATGTCGATTTTCCATCCATCAAGCACTCCGCGGAGGAAGCTTCAGGTTTGCATCTCTGTTTTATTCGTCGAATTGTTATCCAGTTGTACTCAGCATATTTCATTTCAAAATGAGACTGAATGAAATCTGTGAAAGAAGAAAATGACTAATTTCATGATTCCCACATTTCTTTTAGATGATGTATCAGTTCATGGCCCTATTACTCAGTCCCAGTTCCTTGGTTCCCTTGGAATAAATTTCCGAGTTGAAGCTCTGCTACAAAACTGCACAGATGAACAAGCTGAATCTCTAAGGACCGGATACTGGCGTTTGGTTGGCGATGGCGAAGCCCCCTTTTGGGAGGGGCCAGAGGAACAAGCACCGATCGTCGGTATGGGAACCCGTTACATGGCAATGGCCATTGTCAACAAGAAGCAAGGCATCCCAATTCCATTTCAATGAAGTTTTAAACAACAATGTTACATTATGTTTTCCTGTTACAATTTAATAAAGCAAGATTTTCTGTTGTCTGAATTTTCATTCAAGTTCCATCTATGATGACATTTTATACTATAATTTTTTGTTCTTTGGAGTTCGACATTCCCTTTTGCTAAGACGATATTTTCAAAAGACTTGGCCCGACAGATGCACTGATGGATGATTTCTTGTGATCGAAGTAGTTTGTAGAGGTGTCGTTCTTATTCCTATATTGATATGTATCGGAATTGGTATGTTTCATTACATTGTTTAAAATTTTGTTCATGTATTTATAGTTTACTTTCAAGTTTTAATAAAATATATTAATACAATTTGTATGCATAGTGTATGTGCAAATATAAAAGTTAAAATTATAAATACGGTAACCAAGATTGAGGAAGAAGATTGGACCATATTTCCCTACGTGGCTAATTTATTTTTTTTAACAATTCTTATTTAATAGTATGACATTTACTTATCATGTCTTATTTATGAAATTCATGGACGCTGAATTTTCGAATATTTAACTTTTTATTTGATATTAAAAACTTTTAATTATTTTGAGGTTTCAAATCACTGAATATGACATTTTTCGAATTGATACCAATAAATCTTATTACCATGTACTCCAAAATTGCAGCAAGCTTTAAGTGTATTGATTTTGTTTGTATATTTCTGGTATCATCCTCCCTCTTCACCGAGACTTGGATCAACAATTACTAGAGCAAAACATAATTTGGAGTTTGCTCGGAAGGACCATATTTGAATGAAATGACCTTCCTTGAGGCCATTCTCTTTTGCGACTGAATTCCACCCTCTTGTGAACACGTACAGTACTGTGCTTGGTTTCCCTTTTTGCTTCTTCATTTCCCATCGTTTTAAGCTCACCTCCTTCCTCCTCAAGCATGGTTCGATCATCAACGCTTCTATGCCCTGCTTGCTGCCTCCTTCCAGCACGCTCTTCTCTTCATCGGTAAGAAACTCGGCCTTGACCTGATTCAGAGGCACGGAGAGACGACCATGATGATCGCTCAAATCAGTAGTGTACAATCTCTTCTGTATGATGAATTTCACCTCACTTCCTCCCATGCCTTTGATCACATCTTTGAACGCTTCAGGTAAATCAGGTACTGGTTGATGTCGACGGCCACAAGTATCTTTCTGTCTCCGCTTCTTTGCTCTACTGCACCTGCATTCCCCCGACTCGAAACCACGTTTACGATCATCAACCCTTTCTTCTCCTTTCTTTACTTGTTGCTCAGCTTCGGAATCGGATTCCTCAGGGCAAATTATATTTGTTCCGAATAGTTTGACAAGTCTAACTTTTTTCTTCATCGGCTCATCAGCAGCAGTTAAGGTTTTGGGTTGTTGTTCTTCATCATGGCTGCAGCCGGAGAATGCTAATGGCTTGTTGTTGTTCTCAGGGTTTTCAGTCTTCAACTTGTCTTCGGCGTCCTCTAACCCTTTTTCCCATGGAAAATCCATCTTCTTCGCTTAATTCTTTCTTCTTTTCTTTTCCGACTAAAATCTTCGAAGAATTGTTTCTAACAATGTAGATGTATGAGAATGGAAGATGAGGTATTTATAAGTAGTGAAATAAACCTACTTACATTACATATCATATTATTTCTCATCAAAGCTTTTCCTATTTCATATGAACTTCAAACTTATGATTAGACTATTGGTTTAATACTTTATTATTAAATATATTAATAGTTTAATATAATATTATTAAAGTAATCTTAAATATATTATTTCTTCTTTCATATGAAGTTCAAGATTAAGTAATTTACTATACTTGTACAGATTTGGAGATTGATTTTCAAACACTCTTTTTTGTTAACGTTATAATTAAAATTAGAAAACAAACAAAAAAATAGAAATTCTTGTCCGAGTTCCACACTAATTAAAATATTTAGAAGATAAAATTGTTTTTGATAAGCTGAAAATTGCAATAGAGGAATAGAAATATGTTAACCCTTTTCGGTACTTTTATCTTTGTTCCACATTAAATATTTAGGTTTAAGGTTTAAAGTTAATGTTTAAGGTTATGGTTTATATTTAGAGTTTAGAGAATTCGGGATATAATGTTTTTTTAGGGTTTATAATTTAAGGTTTAAGATTTATAATTTAGAATAAAAACTTAAAATTTATATTTTAGTGTTAGGCATAAAAAGAGACGTCGAATAGATTTGTCCGCAATATTGCGAATAATGTACGTTGCCCGATCTTGGACATGAAAATCAAGTTTCATGTGTTTTGAGATTGGATTTCAAGCATTTTTTTTAGTTTTTTAAGAGAAAAAGTTTGATACATGGTCCGTGTAAACAAACGTTTATACGTGCTTTTTAAATTTAGGAGTTAGGGGTTTAAATTGTATGGTTTAAAATTTAAGGTTAGTGTTTAGAATTTAGGGTATTAGGGTTAAGAATTTATAATTTGTGTTTTATAAGGTAAAAACATAGACTTGTGTAAAATTAGTTTTGCACGGCCTGTGTATCAAAGTTTTACCTTTTTTAATATTATAATCAAGGGTAAATTATACCATTAGTCAATAAATTGTAAAAAAAATCTATTTTCTGCAAATTTAGTCACTATTTCAGTATATATATATATTACTTTGGTCAATGATCGTTAAGTTTTAAAGGAGATGGTAATTTGGCCCGGTATAATAATAGTTTTAATTTTAAAATTTATATATTCTATTAATTTTGGTCATAATTCGAAACATATCAATTAATTTAACCCTCAAAAATAATGACACGTGTTTTTTTCTCAATCAAATTTAAATTTATTAATAATAAAAAAGTCCTTTTAAGCGAGGATACATAATTATAAGACACAGTACTCATAATCACTAAAATAAATCACCAAGAATTCCTACAATTGCGATGCATGTCATTATCCTATCGGTGAAAATTAATGAAATTTGAATCGAACCCAAAAACTAGGTAAGGGCAACACTTATATAACCACCAGACCAAGCTTAACATTTGGTACAAGTCGGCAAAACTGTGATTGAAACTAATTACTAAGAAAAATATGAATGTATTTAGTGGGGATCAAAACCCGAGACTTGACATATGCAAACATTTAACCATTCCTCCAAGCTTTACAATTATTACATAGTTAATAAAAATAATATTAAAATTAAATTGTGGTCGAAACTAATTATATATTTGGGTGAATAATAGAAAAATATTTTAATTGATAATGAAGAAAATAATATTATTAACATAAATTATCATTTTTATATTCAACAATTTAATCTTTACAATAAATTTTTAACGAAAATATCTAATGATTTTTTAAAATAAATCTCAAATTAATATAATACGATAAATTTTAAAAAAAAGTTGATGTTGAGTGACTTGTCATACTAACTCAGTTAAAAATAAATCTCAAATTAATATAATACGATAAATTTAATCCTTACACTCTTATCCTGATATGGCCAAGCCCAAAGATCTACGATGGCACATGTCACCGAAACGGCCAACAAATTTAAAGTCGATCATTCCTTACCAAATTTTCAAAAATATTTTTATAAATAAATTAGACGAGGGCAACATCATAAATATTTAAACTTAAAAGCATTTCATACAAAATCAGTGCTTCATTAATTTAACTCAAACACAAAAAAAATATAGTTCAAGTAATTTACAGACTCGACTCATTAAGGTTCTATACTATAAATGCTCACTAGAGAATTATGTTGCTATCCCACCTCGAACCAAACAATTCTACAACATATGCATACTACAACAATTTTATCAATTTGTGACGAAATTTTTATATGATGTTGCACATAATGCCACTGAATACACTATAAATGTGACGGTTATTTGTTTTCAACGCATTTAGTGTTTGGTGGTATATTTTCTATGACGATTTTATAAAATGTCATTAAATTTCGTCATTTCATGTTTGACGCTAAAATTTTCTTTCAAAAGAATTGGTAGGAAACGTTTCAATGGCGTTCAGATATATTTGTGGCGTTACAAAATTGTCAGGGAATATAACTATATGTAGGTCGATATTTGAGGAATGTGATTCGGGTTATGTAGCTGGTTTGGATTGGCTAAACCAAGTTGTTCATTTTGAGTTGTACCTGTGATTAATTGTCTTCCAGTACCACCTGCTTAAGAGCCTTGGTAGAAAGAAATTCTAGATTAGTGTTGCGAATGGTCTAATTAAAGCTTTTTTCAGTAGAGTATGCCTTATGTGATTGCTTTAATGCTTTTGAGGGTTGGCCTTCTTATTGGAGATGAAATGCTAGTGAGTTGGGGTCAGCAATATTGCTTTAGTGGTTTTTGTCTTAGGTCGTTTCTGTAGAGTAATGGTAGCACATGTTTTTGGATGTGGAGTATTGTGGTGTGGAGCTTATGTTCGGGGTGTAATATTATTGGCATAGATATGGTACACTCTTTTTCTTATATCTAGATTTAAAAAAGTTTTTTAACGAGGCCCATATCTGTATCTTGTATTATATGATCTCCTCTAATAAAATCATATAATTTTATCTTTCAAAAAAATAAAAACATTAGTGATGAATTGTTATTATGATGGTTCAATTTAAATTAGATGTTGTAAATTCATCACCAATCAATTTTATTCGTGTCAATTTGATCTGTCATATTTATAACACATAAATAGTAATGTTTTATTTATGTTACGAAATTATATATAACGCGACGAAAACAATTAATTGTCACTCATTGTTATATTTTTATATTTTGTACGACAATTATTAAAAATATTGTGGAATTGTATCTCTTAGTATGTCACGTCAAAAATAACATAAATTTTTTAAAAGAAAAATATAAACGTAAATTACCAATAATTAGATGGTTCTCCATTTACTAAAACTATTGTATATTTTTCATGAAATTATATTATTGTGGCTATAAAAAAATGCATGTTTATAGTAGAAAATTAATCATCCTGAAGATAACGAATTGAAACAAAGAAAAAATCTGACTAAAATGAAACGATGATTGGTAAAAAGGAGAGGGGGGGGGGGGGGGGAATAGAATTGCTGGACGGCAGAAAAGGGTGGAAAGGAAATGGCTGAAATATTTTTATTTTTAGGAGAGGAAATGACTAAAATGTGGTATATTTATTATTAACCAATTTTGTAACTATATTTTTCAACTTTTACAGTTTGGTACAAGTATTTATTAAATCAAATTGGTAGGAAAAAAACATAAGTGCGACATTTGTAAATATCATCATCAACTCAGTCAGAAATGGCTGAAATATTTTTATTTTTAGGATAATTAGTACTATTATAATATTTTTTGTTTTTTAATTTGTATATAATCATTAAATAAAATAATTAAATATTACTACTTAAGGATGGAACATGAGTAGGGGTGTAAATAAACCGAGCTTGAACGAACAAGACTATGTTCGTATTCGTTTGTTTATTTTAAATGGTGTTCAAGTTCGGTTCATGTTCGTTTAAATTTTTTAATATTGTGTTCATGTTCATTTTTTTTATTTTGAAGGTGTTCATGTTCGTTTGTTTAGTTTTTATGAACATGTTCGTTTAAGTGTTCACAAATATTAACTAAATTAACAATAAATAAATAAAATTAAAGCAACAAAATAAAACTTACTTTTCAACATGAACTTATATAACATCCCTAGCAGCAACAAAAAGTAGTATTTAGATACATTCACAAACATTTTTATCTTATAATCAAGCCTATAAACGAGACTATAAACGAGCTTGTTCGTGAACATAAATGAACCGAACAAACCAATGTTCGTGTTCGTTCGTTTATTAAACGAACATAAAAATTTTGTTCATACTCGTTTATTTAACTTAATAAATGAACATAAGCGAACGGTTCACAAACGATTTATCGAACGCCCTATTCATTTAGACCCCTAAACATGAGATAATGATTTTGTCCTTTATCACTACATCTGTCTCTATTCATTGATTAATTTTTTTTATAAAAATGTGTAAAATATTTTCATTTACTTGCACCGTTGGTGTGATTAAATTTAATATTAATATAAATTTTATTTATTTATGTGATATATAATACAGAGTTGTATAAATAAAAAAATTTCATAATAGAAGTATTAAGAGTTACTTCATTCTTAATTATGGCTGCCTTATAAATATTTATAGTATATAAAATTTTTAACTGAGTTAGTATGACAAGTCAGCTCAATATCAATTTTTTTGAATAGATTCCGCTAGTCTTATTAAAAAGAAGAAATATTTAAAATTACAGTAGAGTTTACAACTATCATCGTGAACTAAATACATAATTTGGACATTTTCTTATAATATTGACACAAAATTAGTCACTTTAGATCATATAAGGACCTTATATGAAAATGTTAAAAATCCAACCAAATGACTCGAACGAAAAATAGATACAAATAAATTTGACTGCATCGGTAAATGACCACAAAAAGCAATTAAGCTATTGAAAGACCACCGAGAATCGCAAATCATAGCAGAGCGTCGTGAGAAACTATCCACAAGCGTAAACCGCGTATCTAAATTTAATTCAAGAGTTCAGAACAAAAAGGATCAACAAGATTATAATAAGCGTCATCTTGATCAGTCGTGATGTCATCAAATTCATTACTGAAAAAATATAAAATAAAAAATGACCAAAACAACTAAAAAAAACATATCTAAAAACAAAAATAAACATACTATAAAAATAAAAAATATAAAAAATGCCATAAAAATAAAATTATTTTATTAAAGAAAAAAAAACTGGTGGTCGGAGACCAACATTAAAGTTGGCGCCGCCGGGTAAGCAAAATTGAAAAAGAAAAAGCTTCGTGCTCTATAGGATAAAACTTGGTTTCGGCGCTAGGGTTTCAAAATGATTTTAATTCAATATCAATTAAATTATAAAATGTAACAATAAAAATATAATTAAACAATATACACATATAACGGGGTTTTTAATACTTTATGTGCATGTCAATGACAATTACGTTGATATAACAAAAAAAATGATAATTATATTGATAAATTCAACAGTTGAGTCGTTAAATATTACTCACACAAATTATAAATTTTATTATATTCGAATATTGTTAAAATTGATAGTCTCGATTGATTAATCACATCATATTCATTCAAAACTTTATATGTATGAGAATCACAATTATATTGATAAATTCAACTGTTAAAATCCTTGTTATATAAAATGTAAAATATACATTATTATATTTATATTGTGATACTATATTATCTTTGTATTTTGCCATCTTATTTTTTCTTGGTCGTTATTTCATATATGTCCAAAATTGTGGGATAAAATACTAAAATTCTGAATATAGAATTCGTATGCTTATTTTTGTCTTATAAATGAAACAGAAATAATAAATAAAGTAGTAAAAAATAATGGCAGAAAATCCTAGTATAAAATTGCAGCAAGCTTTGAGTGTGTTGATTTTGTTTGTATATTTCTGGTATTATCTTCCCTCTTCACCGAGACTTGGATCAACAATTACTAGAGCAAAACATAATTTGGAGTTTGCTCGGAAGGACCATATTTGAATGAAATGACCTTCCTTGAGACCATTCTCTTTTGCAACTGAATTCCACCCTCTTGTGAACACATACAGTACTGTGCTTGGTTTCCCTTTTTGCTTCTTCATCTCCACCTCCCTCCTCAAACATGGGTCGATCATCAGCGCTTCTATGCCCTGCTTGCTGCCTCCTTCCAGCACAGTAAGAAACTCGGCCTTCACTTGATTCAGAGGTACGGAGAGACGACCATGATGATCGCTCAAATCAGTAGTGTACAATCTCTTTTGTAGGATGAATTTCACCTCACTTCCTCCCATGCCTTTGATCACATCTTTGAACGTTTCAGGCAAATCAGTACTGTTTGATGTTGATGGCCACAAGTATCTTTCTGTCTCCGCTTCTTCGCTCTACTGCACCTGAATTCGCCCGACTCCAAACCACGTTTACGATCATCAACCCTTTCTTTACCAGTTGGTCAGCTTCGGAATCGGATTCCTCAGGGCAAAATATATGTGTTCCGAATAGTTTGACAACTCTAACTTTTTTCTTCATCGGCTCATCAGCAGCAGTTAGGGTTTTGGGTTGTTCTTCTTCAGTCTTCACCGTGGCTGCCGGAGAATGCTAAAGGCTTGTTGTTGTTCTCAGGGTTTTCAGTCTTCAACAACTTGTCTTGGGCGTCCGCCTCTGAGCCTTTTTCCCTGGAGGCAGCCACTTCCACTGCGGCATCTGCTGGCTGCTGCTAATAACAGGAAAGGAGGCCAATCCCTTAGAAAATCCATCTTCTTCGCTTACTTCTTCCTTCTTTTCTTTTTCGACTAAAACCTTTGAAGAATTGTTTTTAACAATGAGAATGGAAGATAAGGTATTTACAAGTAGTGAAATAAACCTACTTACATTACATTTACATATTATATTATTTCTCATCAAGGCTTTTCCTATTTCATGTGAACTTCAAAATTAAGTATAATTTCCTATACTTGTACAGATTTGGAGATTGATTAAACTATCAGTTCAATATAATATTATTAAAGTATGGAAAAAACTTCGATACACAGTCCGTGTAAATTTTAGTTTACACGTGCCTTTTAGTTTTAGAGGTTAGGGTTTAAGGTTTAGGGTTTAGAATTTAAGGTTAGTGTTTAGAATTTAGTGTATAAGGTTTAAAGTTTAGGGCTTAATTTTTTAGGGTTAAGATTATGTAAAATTAATTTTACACCGCCTGTGTATCAAAGTTTTACCCTATGAAGGTTATTCTTATTTCGTATTCTTGTCCGAGTTCAACAATAATTAAGATATTTAGAAGATAAAATTGTTTTTGATAAGCTGAAAATTGCAATAGAGGAGAATGTACGTAGCACGATCTTGGACTTGAAAATTTGTTTTATATTATAATCAAGGCAAAATTATACCATTACTCAATAAATTATAAAAAATCTATTTTAATCATTGAACTACTTTTTTGCAAATTTAGTCATTAATGTTATATCTTTTGTACTTTGATCAATGACTGCTAAGTTTTAAGGGAAATAGTAATATTTAGTTCTAAAATTTATATATTCTATCAATTTAGTTACATCTCGAAACAAGTAAATTAATTTAACCTTTTTACTCAATCAAATTTAAATTTATTAATAATAAAAAAGTTCTCTAAACGAGGATACATAATCATAATATACACTCCTCATAATCACTAAACATAAATCACCAAGACCTTTTACAATTATGGCACATATCATCATCCTATTAGTGAAAATTAAAGAAATTTAAATGAGATTTAGGGGAGCAAACCCACAATCTGGATAAAGACAACACTTAACCACCAAAGAAAGCTTAACCTTTGTTACAAGTTGGCAAAATTAACATTTATATTAAACTGTGATTGAAACTAATTACTAAGAATGGTACAAGTGAGCATTAACAATGGTGAGATTATTGATTCGGTTTTTATTGACATTTTTAAATAAAAATATATAGTTTAATTTCTAATTTGTTAAGAAAATATACTTCGATTACATATATATAGAATTTTAAAAATATTAGCTAGGTTTAACAAATTAATTCAAAGATTATATATATAATTTTAAAAATAAAATGTGGTAAATATAACAAATGGCGAAGCTGGAGGATCTATGATGACATATTGGGTCATCGAAGCGGCCAAAAAATTTAAAACCGATCATTCCTTATCAAATTTTCAAAACATTTCCATAAACAAATTAGACTAGGTCAAGATCATAAACAGTTAAGCTTAAAAGCATTTTATACAAAATCAGAGATCTCCTAATTTAACTCAAATACAAGAAAAATCATAGTTCAAGTGATTTACAACCTCGACTCACTAAAGCTTCATACTATAAATACTCATTAGAAAAAATAAATATTATACTCAAAAAGACCTCAATTGAGACTCCTCAAGATTATGTTTCCATCCCGCCTCGAACCAAACCTATAACATGTGCACACTACAACAAATTGAAGTTTGAAGCTATGTTGCTTGTTTTTGAGAGTAGATAAGATGTTTATTTATTTATTTATTCTGGCTTTTTGGGTGAGTATTTAGGATGTAGAACAGGAATTTGGGGTTTGTGTTGCTAAGTAAAGGGTGGTTGGGGACCAAAAGTATGATCTTGAGAAGAAGATTGAACAACATATGACACTGCTAACTGCTGCTTGAATTTTCAGTTTGTATATTTCCTTCATTAATAATGTCGAATAAAACAATGTTGGAAACATTGATGAGAGAAAAGCTATACGGTTTTAAACATTCGTCCAACATTTTATGCAAAAATAAATAAACAAAAATTCACCCAAACTAAGAGCTCAAGACCTCTCTTGGCTGTCATTTTAACCAGAAGTAAAAATAAAAAAATGATGCATCAATTGCAAAACAAAAGAACGGGAAAAACAGGTGGAAAGGATGGAAATGGAGAACTAGCTTGCTACTTCCCATTGGTATGAGAATTCTTATGAAAAGGCCAAAGATTAACCAGACGCTCAAGCACCAATGCACTTCTCAAGAAGTAGCCTGAAAATCCGACCGGGGTAGACGGAGGAGGGAAGTCTTCTGCCGGCATCGCAAATGGCCGAATCATCTTTTCCATTTTCTCTAATGCGAGATAGGATGCCACGTCTTGCAGCCTTTCTGGGCCCATTATAGGCAGTGTATGCTCCTGCTTCAGTGAAGCATCTTTGTCGTCGTTCCTCTATCAAAGCAAAAGATAAATGCCGACATGTCAATTGCATCAAGATAAATTATGAATTTGATTCGGCAAAAATCAAAGCCGGCAACATGGGTGATATATCCTACCATGATCCCAAATTATGTTACTCGGGTGTAAGTGTCAAACACAGGTACATATCCAACACGAGTATAGCTTGACTTGTCTAAATTTTCAATATAATCATATCCGAGTCTGAACAACATAGATCTCAACTGAAGAATGGATCTAAAATCATACATTCAAACAATCAGTGCCAATCAGAACCCATGAGCATTAATCTCCCAATAAATAATCTTAAAGAATTAATGAAGCACATTGCATCATTTGCAGTTTCGTGCACCCAGAAAGAAGCAAAAAAAAGAAAAGAAAAATGAAGTGGGGGACAACCAAAACATTTTGATAAACATTTATAAGTCAGGTTTGCGTTAGTATGTTTGATATTAACTTCCATTGTTGATCATAATAGCTATTCTTTTTGTACATATGATAGAATTCTATTACCTCCAATGGGGATGAATCTGCACCATGGCTAAATGTCAACTCAATGCGGAACCGTCGTGGGTCTTCTAAAGATACCTGTAATTTCAATTCCATATTCAATGGTCAAGAACTGACGGTGAAAGCCACCAAGGACCAGATTAACATGGTTGGATCTACCAGGTTAACTCAAAAGACTTGACCTTGTGCTATCTGAGAAAAGTCTGCTGGATAATAGCGTGGAAGTTCCTATCTTGGACACTTCAATAAAACTAAAAAAGGGAGGGCTTTACCTCTGTGTTTTCGAACATTCTTATCACAATGTGACTCATGTAGTCAAGCTCCTTTGTTTTATACAAATGATGCAAAGCGTTTCGGGAAACGAGACCAGCTTCTCCCTGAAGAGATTCATCTAGGTTACAGTACCGGATTACGTTCATGAGGGAATGGATATGCGATTCCTGTCAGAGAGTTAATGCCAAGTAATGTAACATTGTAAGTAAATATGTAGCAAATTTGGAAAGTCAAGGCTGATGAGAAAGCATACATGGTAAAGAACAAACAAAAATACTAGCTGAATCAAAGAAAGAGAAAAGTTTGCTAGTTCTTTTACAGTTTAGACTTACCGATGTGAAGTAAAGTCGTGTTCGTACATGGCGCTCAGGTGTCATGACATTTGCATACCTGATAGAAAATCAGTAAAATGTAAGATAAATTAAAATATAGAGAATGAGGCACGAATAAGGTTTATACACACAAACTTTGGGTCCAAACGGTATTTGGTCTCTTTATTATCATTATCGTCTTGATCTATTGACATTTCACTTGTGGAATGAGATCTTCTCATGTCATCAATCTTGATGGAAAAATGTTGTCGAAACTCTTGATTAGCCGCCTTTGCAGCCTTGGCTGAGTTTGGGCAGTTGTCTTGATTACTCTTCAAGTCAGCAACATGAAGGGCTTCTTCACGAGTATTCCTCAGATCAATCAAAATTTTGCCCAACAAACGGCGTGCAATCTAAAGGGACAGAATAAAAATCAGGACGCCTTTTCTCACACATCAGTACTGAAAGTACTTCATTTGCATTTATGAAGGCTGAAAATACACATTGTCGAAGAGGGGGAATCAATAGTTACGCGAAGACATTTTATCCCTAATAAATTAGTTGTTGTATCCCTATTCAAATTTAGGCTTGATTTAGTTCAGTCAATCAGTAAACATAATAAATACAAACTTTGGTTCAAAACCTTTCTAACTTGAACGAGACATGCTGCAAGGAATCACCTTTGAACCAATTTTTAGCTTTTGCTTTGGATTAATCCCATATTCATTAGGGATGACACCATCTGCCAGAAGCTGCAAGAACAATAGCACAGCAGAGATGAGGCAAAAAAGTGATCTAGTAGTCAACAGGAAGGAAGCATATTTGATAAGAAGTCTATTCCATTTCCCCACAATCCCAACACTCTAAACTCTACAACTTTTACTTTAAGGCTTTGCTTGGTACAAATGATGGAAATTAGTTAATCAAATGGTTAAGATTCAAAGTAAGAAAGTGGTTATGAATATTAACCGTTGGATTAACTAATTTTCCATCCTTCATACCAAGCAAGGCCTAAAGGCAAGAAAGCCAATTTAAAAAGCAATATGTCATCAAAAGAGGCAAATGAGATAATGTAGACAAAGTACACAGCTAGATGAGATTAAATACAATCAAAATGCTATTATGACTATTATGAAAGATCAACATAAATGTCTCTATGGTCGTAAACGTTTTGTACCTGAGCAACTTTGAAGAGCTCATCCAAATCTTCAAGATTAAGATGAGCATTATGCAGAAGATCATATCTGTCAAAAATTAGATTAACCGGAAAAATACATAAGCAATCAGAAAGAAAAGAAGAAGCATTTAAAACTTTTAACAGCCAAGGCCTTTTGATATTATGAATGTTTTAAAATTTTATAATCAGGACATAGGAACATGTTTCAGTTTTTGGAGATTTTCATAACAAGTTGTTAAGAAACATTAAAACTCTTGTTATGTGGTATTATGCATATATCTAATGCAGCAATAGTGCAAGCCCCACACCCTCAACAAGAGGCTACAACATCATCATTGAGGGGTCAATCCATGTGCATTTCAACTTTGATGAGTGGTGTTGGAACGGCAATTAAATCCATGCAACAAACTCCTCGAAATAAAATTAATGGAGGATTTTCTGTTTAACAAATTCAAAGGAATAGATCAAAGAATATATAAGGAGGAAGCTAAGTTTTGATATGGAAAACAGGAGGCAACATGCAAAGATAAATTCTTAAACCAGGAATAAAAGATATTTCCACATATGCTTTCTGAATCATGAAATTTGTTGGGCACATGGTAGCTATTCTAACAAAATT
This sequence comes from Hibiscus mutabilis, assembly GCA_019671005.1. Lineage (NCBI taxonomy): Eukaryota > Viridiplantae > Streptophyta > Magnoliopsida > Malvales > Malvaceae > Hibiscus > Hibiscus mutabilis. Next base: position 66,909,023 of record CM033711.1, read on the forward strand.
GTATTAATAGAATAACCTTTGCTTGGTTGAGTGGGATAATGGAAAGATGGAAGAAGTGGAAAAGTGGGAAGAAATAAATTACCAGTGTGCTTAGCAGGAAAGAAAATGAGAGGGATGATCATTTTCCATCCTTGTGTAAAAATAAATCATTCCAATTTGGAAGGAAAAGAGGGGAGAAAGGGGAGAAAATGTGAGTTCATCCAAAATTATGTATTTTTTTCAAAACTGTATTTTATTTCCTCACTTTTAAACTCTACCAAGCAATGAATGGAAAGAAATTTGCATTTTCTTTCAATTTTACCATCCTTCCTACCAAGCACACCAATGGAAAGGAAAAATACAGTTTTCTATTGTTCACTTTCCACTCCACCAAGCAAAGCCTAAGAGTCACATGGTAACTATTCTAACTAAATTGTATTAATAGAATGAAACAATTACTCACTTGCAAGAGTCGTAAACATCAGGAATTTGAGTTATATCAAAACGTCTGCACAAAAGTCTATGTTAGTTAAGCCAAAACTTAATAGGGACACCATCAAAACAATAAGACTTTCAAGATACTACACGGACAATTTGAAGAGCTTAAAAATGATAAAGCCCTCCATAGAATCTAAATGATAGGAAATATGATAGAACTAACAATATTTAGAGATTTCCACCACAACTAGGATCAAGAAGAAAGGAAGATACTAACTCTTTACGTTCATTATACAAATCTCTTGCAAGTTTTTTCCACCGAGCAAACATCAAAAGGAATCCCTCGCTACCACAAGGCAATCCAGCAGCAATACGATCAATGTCGATATTTGTCTTACCAAGTGCCTTTGCTTGGTCATATGGGAGAATCACATCATACGGGCTTGTCTCAGCAAGATTCTCATCTTCATCCTTGGCAAGGAGTCTTACTTGTTCAGTAACCTTCTTAGTCAATGTTACCTGTGCATATAAGAGGTACAAAATGAAAAAGGCGAACAAAAAAATAAAATGGCTTGGCAAATCAATCTTGACTGAGGCAATAAAATTTTGTAATGTCCCACCTAACACCTAGAAATACGCTAGAACTGTTGTCACAAGAGCTAAGGAAGTCAATACAGTGTCAAATATTTACTCGATATGGTGAATTACCAGTTTGGGAAGTAGCTCAGAAGCATTAGAAGGCAATCCAGCTCCATCGGCCATCCAAGGACACTCAGATGTTACATTACTATGAGTTGTCCTCACACCAGAAGTTATAATTTCATTGAGCCTAGCCTGCGAAACGGAAAAGATAGTTTGAAGTAGTACTCAAAAGGATTTGCATATTGTTAAACATGAAACAGTAGTTTTACCACCTTGCATGACCATTCATGTCTATCTTTATACCGCTGTTCTAGGGCGAAGTGCAGTAACTTATGGGACCCACAGACGGAGAAGATATTACAAAGTACTACATAGAATAAGATGTTGTCAAAGATGATAACTAATAACCACACAACTAAATAACATGCCCGATAAAAACCATTATTAAGCAAACACCTAGAACTTAGAACTCTTGGGTTGTTCTTGAACATTGTATCAAAGTCTCTTTAATCAATTGATTCAGAGTTTCTTCAACAGACACATTTAATTGAATCAAATTTGACCACAAGGTACCAACGGGGGTTGGTTTAAGAGGTAAGCAGCTTGATATTGCTTAAGCAGGTCACGAGTTCGAGTTTTTGTGCATGCAGAAAATCCTCGCCGGGAGACTTGCCCACCAAAGCCAGGTGTGCGATGCGGGTCGATTCGGATTAGTCCGGGTGAAGCCCTGGAGACCGAAAGAACAACAAAAAAAATTGACCACAAGGGAAACCTAAACTATCATTTCATCCCATTTAACCCTAAAAGTTAATGGCACCCAATAAGAACAGGCCATATTGCATACACTTATTGGCTGTCATTTTGGGGGGTAATATGGGAAAAATGGTAGATTAGGTACCAAGTGAACCAAAATAAGTTTAGGAGTCAAAGTGGGAAAACATGCCCAAATCTTGAATTAAGCTTTTAACTTGCCCAAACCTATAAAAACATGCTCGTGTTCTTTATCCTTTTTTTTTCTGAATAGTCATGCACTTTTTAATGGCTGTAAGTAAAGAGTATAAAATGCATCAAAGTCAGGTTTCCAACTTTGAACTCTAACATTCACATGGAATTTCCCATGCTTCCTCTTACTTTTGTAACTTTTCACCCCAAGTGCCTGAGAAAACCTATTTTGGTCATCAATATTAAAAGAACATACATAAACCTCTTCAAAGCTCTCCCGTGATCCAACCATACTTAAAAAATCAAGTTAGACAAGTGAGTAGTCTTTGTACTGAATAGATAGGATAAACCAATCCATATACCAAGCCAAGAATTATAATTTATTGAATTATATGATACAAAAACAGCTAGTCAAATCAAGGGCAAGAGGTGATACAAACCTTTGCTTCTACCATCTCAATGCTTGCATTCTCGAGTCCGTCCAACATAGAGGAGTCCTTGCTAACTAGGGAGACCTTGATAAGATAACAAATTCAGCCATGCAAATTCAATATTAAAAGGCAGAATGACTTGTTATGGGAACCTTACAAACCAGGATTGGTGTTAGCTGCCCTTCAAGGTCAAGTAGGCCTTTAGCAAAAGCAGCTGCAGACATCTGTTAATTGATTTAATTTAAAAGCCTACTAATGATTCCAAATAGCAATAATTATTTAGAAACTGAATTCATAATGAAGAAGTAGCAATTGATCAACAAACCGAGAATAATAAGATCAAATTATATACTCATTTTCTGCTCAAAGCATACCCACCTGCACACGACCCTCATCAGAACTGTATATTTTCAGATCATGGCGATATGTACTATGAAGGCGAAGCAGGCCAGTGCCTTCACCTGTAATTTTATAACTATTCATCACTAAAAGTTGAATATATCTGAATTTATCACTATTTTAACTACTTGGAATGTATAACATAAATCTCTTGAGCTAAGATTAATTTAAGCAACTTCTAAAAAGATCAAAATATCTTAACGAGAACATTCTTGTCATATAGGTCACAAAAAACCATTAACATTCAAAGGTTAGGACTGATTGTAGTGACCTGGATACATATTATTTCGGAAATATCTACCCAGTTCTTCAGCCTGCATGGAAATGAGAGACAAAAAATTATCAAATAGAAAAGAAAAGGGAAATCAAACAAATGAAGTGAGAGAGATTTAATTAAAAAAATTTATTATCCCTCTTTCAAATGAATTTCCTTCCTTCCAAACCTTAGACGTCTTAAAACTATTGTCCAAGTTAAATTCACTATGCCCTTCTCATTTATAGCTTTTCAACACTATAATCACTTTAAATTGAAATAATTTTCTTAAATTTACAGTATAGTTTAGCACCTCAAGTGAAAGCGACTTTATAACTATAAAATAAGTTGAATAAGTTGAGAGCTGAATTATTACCTGTTTCCTCCCAGCATGTGTAAGAACACCCCCATATTTAAGAACCATCAGAGCTTCAACAGGCCGTTCTTCTTCACCATTACTTTTTTGAACTTTAACCCACTTAAGGGGCTTTAATTGAACCTTTCTATAGATACCAGAAAAATGCCCCCCCTGGAAACCAAATAATTTATCACGTGACAAGCAGCCCAAATTAACAACTAAAAGAAAAGGGAGAAAATAGTTATATATGTGTCTGTTAAGTGTATAAAGAATATTGTGTACGATATGAAAGGAATGAGGAATCATGAGTTTGTATAGCGAGAACACAGAGATCTTTAGAAGAGCAAAGTAATGAGAAAAATAAAATGAATATCCTAGAGCTAATACATTGAAAAAGCAAGTGATTTCAAGATAAGATAGATAACCTCCTCAAGTACAGCCTTAACTTGACGAAGCTTTTCAGCATGTTCAAGATCTTCAGCTTCATTATCACTTCCAACGCCTGGTCTATTTCACATAAATAATCCACATTGAATCATTATCAATTCTCAATATAAATTCAAAAGAACCATTTGGTATGTACTTTTCTTATTAAAAATAAATAACATATGCAGATATTTCTTCAGGTAGTATACATCCTCCCTCCTATCCACTTCCCCAAGAAAACAAGAAAGGCCTTCAAAGGTACTATAACATAACAGAACGACAGCTAAACTTGTATCTCCTTTCCTTTTTCAGCTCTCAAAATCATGTCTTCCCCCTTCTAAACTAACCAAGAAGCATTTATTGCCTTCTCAGCTTCTCTTATCCAGTTAAACCATAAAATCACTAGTTTGCACCAGCCAAAATTTTCATCATTTAAAGTAGACCCCAAAACCTATCCTACTAAATTTGTTGCAAAATCTCTTCCTGGCTGGTAACATAGAACGGCTACAAAACTTTTGTTTGCATTCCTTTTGATGTTGAGTTGCAGGAAGGAGAATATATGAAAGTGATTCTGCTAGATCAAAAAGAAAGCATGAAATATGACCTGGGTACAAGCATCCTTGTAGCATCTAACAGATCTTGCAACTCAACAGCACTTTTAAGTTTTGTCTGGAAAATGAAAAAAATAAATAGATGCTTAGGAAATAAAATTACCTATGGGATAAAAATATGAGACAAAAGAAAGTGAAATATTCACCTCGGATCTGGGTCGTCCCCCATTGTACTTTAGCATCAAATTTAGCAGATTTTCCTCAGTAACCTTCAATTTTACTTTCTGCTTGGGAGTTCTATCACCACTACTCATTGAGGAAAGTTAATTTAAGAATGAAAAGTTAAGAGTACCAACAAACCTAAAACAGAAAGTCAAATGTAGTAACATACTGGCGAATAACAACTATGACACAGCGTAGCTCCTCAGACTGTCCAAATGAGCCAATAACTCCACTTCCTTGGCGAGTAAGTCTTTCAGAAGGCAGGGTTGGTTCATTTACTTTCCATGGTAATGTTGGCGGTATTACTGAAGAAAGATGAGGAGCTTTTGCTTCTAAAAACATCTTCCTCAACACACAAGCAGCATCATCGTAATACCTGTATTATAAAAGAGATACTGCCTTGTTCATAACAAATAAAAAACAGAGGATGCGGCATTAGTAAGTTTAGAACAAAAGGGAAATCCTGTCAAAAGAAATTAAATAAACTTTTAAAAACGAAAAGAACATAAGCTTTAAATGGACTTGTTTTTCCCATCATATATAAGGAGAGACAAAAATTTGGAGAAAAAAAATTATCTTCCTAATCACTGGTTTCACCAAATTCCATGGTTGGCTTGTGGCAATTACCATTAACACCTTCAATACATTACTTTATATCAAAAGTGGAATCTAGCTTAAAACATGTGTAAGAATGTTTTTATAAAAGTTCAAATAATTGATGAGCATGTTATATTGCAGTTAGTTCTGTTGATTGATAATATTAGCTAAGTTCCATTGGAGACATAACAAAGACACAGTGATTAAACAAGAAAAGAAAACAGAAAACCAAGATCAAGCACTTAGACTTTGCTAGGTAGGAAGGATGCAGAGGGGTAAGTACGGAAAATTTGTTAATCCAATGGTTAAGTTTCATAATTATACTTTGTAGCTTAACCATTGGATTGACAGTTTTTCCATCTTTATCACTTTTCATCATACGGTGCAATGCCTATAGACATAATTATATTCAGGGCCAGCATGCACATCGATTTTTTTGTTCCTCCTCTTTCCGTCTATGATACATGATATAATGATAATTAAGTTAATTAACAAAGATGCAAAATCAATTCAAGCGCACACAGATACAGAGAATAATAATTGTGATATTGCATTCAATACAATATGTAGCATGATCAAATGGAAAATATTGATATGATCAACACCATGTATAATCTCAAGACTAAAGAGAAACTAGTACTTGTAAGAATTTTTCACAAAACTCCATCCATTCACATCACAAACATATGAACTCCCCTCAGAACGCAAAAGATCAAATCCACACACCTGCAAGAAATCAAACTGGTTACTAAATTGATATGCCATGTAAACCATTATAAATTGAAACAGTAACCATCCAACCTAAAATCAATTGGTAATAGGTGAAGGGGCCAAACATTAATATAAGACCACTGGAAACTTAAACTTAACAAATGTTGGATAACATCAGTTAAACACTTCCCCTCACATGTAGCTCACAAGGCCTACACATGGACAGCCTCACCAAGGATAATCAACCTCGCGAGGAGTTATCTAGGAAGAACAACATAAAAAATATGGGCTATGATACCACCTTAAGCATCCAACCTAAAACCAATTAGTAACAGGCACTGCGGCCCAACTTTAATATAAGACCGCAGAAAATCTAATACTTAACAGTGAAAAAAATCTTGAGTTAGGTTAGGCATTTCTGTCAAAGCCAGAAAATCAGATAGCTTTAAATAAACCCATCTTTCTAGATTTAATTAAAAAGAAAAAGTGGTGCTATGTGCAGTTATTTCAGCAAGCCTGCAAAATCATTTAGACAACCCCCCAATATATATGAGTGTGTGGGCGCGCTTGTGTGTTTCTTCCTACAATTGCATGAAATCAGTCTTCATAAACCAAATAAATAGTAACTGTTAACATGCAAACAGATCTTTTAATCCCAAGATTTAAAGATTAATTGGAAAAGGAACTACTAAAATTTTAATATAAAAAAAATCTAAGAGCTAGAAATGATGGTAAAATATATAACGAAGCAATAGGTACAAATAATATCCCAAGAATGTAATACGAAAGAGACACTCTATGCAAAAATTAAAAGAAGAATTTATATGAGCACATTATTCTTTTAAAATACTCATGCTTCAAGCCATGAGAGAACATAAAGACAAAAAGCCAAAGTTGCAAGAAAAGCAAAACAAATATAAGTAGTGGCGGTAGATATCGTATAGCTCAAAATACATGGCCATAAATCCATAAAGATTAACAAAAAGGACAATGGAAAATTTCATAAATGCGATTAAACAGACATACCGCTTGCCTAAATGCGATACAAACTTCCCTTGCCATTTGCTTCTCATTAGGTGTCAGCAACACAGGATATCTGATCTGTCAAATTAGGTAACACAGATATACTTAAACATCATATATTCCACCAACCATCTGAAAATCTAATAGCAGTGAATCAGTAAGGTAGCTGATTATGCAATGTGCTAAATGTGCTATGCATCAATAGTAATTAACATCTGTCACTTTTCACTGTGCAATTCATGGAAGTGATTAGCCTCAATGGAAACAAATAAATAAGCCATTCTAGGGGCAAGGTACACTCAAATTACAACCTTTTGCACATGATTTTGTACCATTATCTTTTTCATATGCATTTCTGCTAAATTATTTACTTGACCATGTATCTTATTTGCCCTTCCACTCGGCAGCACCTTGAAGGTATGATTTAAGTTAATGCGCTAGATTAAAACACCTCAAACAATGTGCATCATAAAGAATGTCCTAGTAATGATTATCTTCTTTCATGGTTGTTGCAGATACTTTGACTTTCAATGTATTTTCACCCACTGACCTGACTTTAGTCTCTCTAGCATAACAGAATCCAACTGAAACAATCTCCTAATAATTTGAGTCCAACTATACAAATATTGTTCATCATCCACTTCAACTCCCAAAGATGATAAAAACCACATAGTTTTAACTTGAAACGACATGCTAACTTTCCGTAGACAAAACATCCTTCTACAGACAAAACATTAATAAAGGACACGAGGTTGCTTGGCAATCAAGAATTGACAAAGAAACAAGTGATTGACAAGGAACCATAAGGATCAAATAGTGGGATTTCTGAACATGTACACAGGTACATATATCAAATAGAAGTAAAGAATATGCTTTGGATTAATATATTACCAAAGACTTACTTCTTTTCCATCCGGATTTCTCATAACAACACCATCAACAACAGGAGACTTCCTAGCCTCAGCATGAGCATATTCAGGGCCAACTGTATAGACCTATATTCATTTGACAGGATGATCAGACAAATTTTCCAAGGAGAGAGATGGACAGTTGGAGAGAAAGCAGCAACATGGGTAATGTTAAGAGTTAAAAGAAACTCAAAGAAAGATCCAGCAGAATCACAAGAACCTACTGTACGGTCTGCATATGGAGTGGTTCTTTCTTACCAATGCAAATATCAATGCCTAAAAATCAATTCAATATCTGAAATAATAGTATTAAATTCACTGAAACAGAAAGTGTGAGGCTACCCCTTATATGCTGTTTCCCTCCACTCTCATAGCCAAACAGAGTTAAATGCAAAGAGTGCACTATTGAATGCAGAAAATTTTGCAACAATTACACAATCAGGTTTCATATAAATACCGCTCAAAGTATACTAAATTGACTACAAATTTTGTACACCAAATTTACAACCTTAACATCAGTTCCTCCAGTTGGCATAAACTCCTCATATATGTAAGAACCTTCTCGTCTTACTCTTCTAACTTCAGGATGGAACTCACTTGATCTGTTTCCAACCTAAAAAGATAAGTTATACCACATTAGAATTTACGTTTTCCGGGAGAATATCAAAATAATGGACAATTAAGCATAATCGAAGCTTCGTTTAAAAATAGAATGAGAAACAACAGTTTGTCCCTTAAACCAGGCAAAAAGTTGACAGTATTCTCCAAATAACGCATGATCTTTATAAAATTCATATCAGAGCTTCAAAAGTTACAAAAATGTTGTAGCCAAATGATCAAGATAGACATTCAGACCTTCCTAAACAATTCTTTCATGCCTCCACCTGCTGAGCTAGGGTAATATATCATTATACTATGATCATCCCCTTCAGAAAAAGAACAAAACAATGCCGTTAGCATACATGCAAACAGGGAAAAAGATCTGGCAAGAGCTACAGCACAGTGATGAAGTCCAGAGAACAGGAATCCTCCCAAGCTGCATGAATTAGGTTTCAAGATCAACTCCATGCAGCTTAAATGTGCATAGTTCTCAAGATAGAACCTATTAAACTGAGAAGATAATTTTGAACTTAAAATATGGAAGTGTGGGGATTTGTGGAAGCATATTTTGATCATTTTCATAAGCTGGGTGGCTGTTATTCAACATATCATAAAATCAATAAGAAGGCAATCTTATACATTATATAGATTATGTTATTTTCTTAGCAAAATGGTTTTACAAGAAACAAAAATGTCTTCCCCTTAAACTCTATAAATCAAGCCAGTCAATAAATCAATATTATGTAAGAAAACAGTGATCTAAATATATTGCACATGCAATAACCTTATTGATCCCCGTCCGTACTATACAAACAGAAGAACATAATTAAATTTTTGGTGACGAGAATGAAATTAACGAGCAATGGATGAAATGTCCAGTATTTGATCTTGTTACACGACCAAAATGAAAATATGCTTTAACATACTCTTCGCGTTGCAAGTCAAGTTTTATGTAAACAAGAATGCCACAAAGAACCATATTAAGTTCATATTCAGAATACTGGCGAGGAGCAAACAGATGCAAGAAGATAAAAGCATAAAGACCAAACTGACCATCAACAGGCTTCTCCACAAATGGCTTCCAGAAACGATTTCCATGCACTTCAACATAATCTTCATCTTCACTAAAATAATCCAGCTCCTGGTACGGTGCTTCTCTATTTACAAGGGCATATCTTGGAACAGATATACCGAACATTTTAAGCCGCTTGAATCCCAAAATAACTAGGTTAGTCTTTGTTAATCAACTGCTATAACATTATACATTTCAAAAAGTTATATAATCAGTTCTCCGGCAAGCTCAAAGGATAATTTTTTTCCTCAGAAAAAAAAAAGCATCGACCAATTATGGTATAGATCTAGCTTTATCTTATATTCAATCAATTTTCAAAAATTACTATATTATGTTGGGCACAGGAGAACCAAACTACTACTAAGGCATTGCACCTACATCCGAAACGAAGCAGGTCAAGATGGATGCTTAGGATGTATACCTCATATACCTTCCGGCGATCATGAAGAAGGTGTTGTGGTTCCAACTCATTCACAAGGAACGGTCTGAATCACAGAGCAGAAACAGTTGCAAACATATTATTTAATGCTTGTTGGGTATAGAAAAGAAGAGAACTGTTATTATTCAAAGAACGAGATCATAAAAAATGCAATAAACTAGTAGATATTCTATAGATTAAGAAAATTGCGCAGAAGTTAACTTCCTTCAGTCTCTAAGAGATTGACTCCGCTGAAAGAAACATAGTTGAGATGGAAATAATCCGGTTACAGCTTCACTTACATGGATGGGTTAAAATAAGTTAAAATGACTGTAAATAAGGCTAAATTACTACAGGTCTAGACTATAATAAAAGACTCAAAATACAAGGACACTAATGAAGACCGTGGCACTTAATAAAACAGCCATAATGCAGCACTTCCCGTTGCAATCATGTGCAAGAACCAACTTTTAGACTTTCCCAACGTAAATTAAAGAGAGATTAATGGAACAATCGCCTCGAACATGATTATCTTCATGTTTTCAAAATTTAACCCGCTGATCTTGAGCATTAACAGATATGCCATGTGGATTGAGACTTGAAGTTGATGCTTGGTAAGTTAGTCCCAGGATCCAATCAGAATTACTATAACAATTAATTTTCTTACTTTGAATGGACTCTCATTTAAGACCTGTTTTGAAAGAAAATATCAAAGGCTTAATCTCCTATCTTTGATTTTTTTTTCTAATTATTAGAAAAGTTAGTTGACCAACATTTAGCACATTACTTTAGCAAGATAGGCTTAATTGACTACTCAAATAGTCATAAAGTATCCCGGGAAGATTTATTCCCAATGTAAAGTATGAGAGTCAAAAGTTATTGAATCCTTATGTTAAGTTTCCCGTTACAGTTACTATTAAGTAATCATATTAGAATCCAAAATCAATTAAAATTTCTTGAAATTTGGAAAGGATTTGATTCCCTATTGTGAACATGCAAAAAGAACTTACTTCCTTAAATTAGCATATGCTTCAGCCTTGTCAAGGGGAAATCCAGAGGAGTAGAATGCAATCAAACAATCACAGACTGGCCAGCTGAAACAAGCAAAATTATGAGAAATTATGACCTCTCAAATGAATTAGGTAAGAGAAACAACGCAAATCTTGACCATTAAGAGTTTGGTACGTCCACTAGTAACACATACATTGATATCTCTCTCACACATCCTTGGACTTAATTCCCTCTAAAATTCATATAATCATTCAACGAAATAAGAAAGAGTAAAATATCCGACAATAAGGAACTGATCTCAAATCAGAGAGTCAATCAGACTCAAACTCTATCTTTCAGAGAAAAATTCAAATGTTAAAGCACTAAATGAATAGGAAGAGAACAGCTAAAAACAAGACTTCAAACTTTTCAACATAAGTGAAACCAGTCTATTTACTGTTTTCAACTGGAAATTTAATTTGCAAATCTGTGAGGAAGATCCACACCTCTTGTTTCTTGTTCCTCTCTTCTAAATTTAAAATAAAAAATGATAAAAGGCACCAATAATTGCAATCGTAAATAATATAATCAACAATATCATAATGTAAATCTGAGACAATGTGTTTCAACTAAATAGCAAAAAATGTACCTTTCTATCGGATCGTCAAGAATAACCTTATCGCCAAAATAGAGAATCTACAAAAAAGAGGGGTGGGGGGGAATTCACCGCAAGCAATCCATAAGAACAAAATAATGTAACATTTTCCTTGAAATACACGTGTTCAAGGCTCATATTTGTTACATATCCTGGCATGGATGCGAGGACATGACCAGTGACGTATCCTCCAAATACATGAAATGAAGAAAAAAAAAAGTCCAGAAAAAATTTGAATATGTAACGTACCCATAACTAACACTCAAACCCCAATCAGAGTAACATAGGCTACGACTAACATAGGCTGCACTATCACGCGCATGCAACAGCAAATTTCAGCATAGGATGACAAACACACCAATAGAATTTACCAAAAAAGAGTATATTTTTCATCACCGTAAATCATGATTATCCATTTATATTTCCTCTAAACTAATCCATATGAGTACATCAAATTAAACTCAAACATATAATAAAGCAATACTAATTCAGATTAATTTAAATTTAAGGTTCGAAAGTTATATATGATCTACCTCAAATTCGCCAAAAGCCTTAATCCTGTCCAGAATCTGTCTCATTGGAGCCGAAAATGCCTGATAAAGGAAGAGAAAAAATGATTAAAACTTAAAATTTAAGCATTAAAACACAGCAATAAATACTACTTTATATTACTATATAAACCATGCATTCCTCCCAATAATGCTTTTTTTCATATATTTATTAGAAAACTTGAGCAAACAAAGAGACAAGGACCTCGCTTCCGCATTTCACCTTCTTTTCCATGACGCAAACTCCAACAATTATCTTCCCATATCCTTCTCCTCCTCCTCCTTCTCCCATATCTTTTATCTGAAAGATAAAAATAAATAATCTGAACGAACAAAAAGAACACCGCGACGGGAAACTCTTCCGCTGCCAAACACCGCCAGGAAGACAATCCGGAGACTTGCAGGTAGGTAAAGGAGATCTAGAAAAAGAAGAAAACGGGGGGGGGGGGAGGGGGGACAGAGAATGCGATTGAGCGAAGAAAAAAGGAAACCAGGCGTAGAGTAGTTGGCGAGATATCGGAGAGGGAAATGAGACGGAGCGTTTTAAATGCCGAACAAAAATGGAAGAGAAACAGAGGGATTTAATCTCATTTCTTAGGTAAGAGATTGTATTTATAGATTTCTTTAAAGTATTGGGGGATGTATAGAGACAAATATATGATGGATTCTGTTATATTCAAGTGGGTCATGATTTTGCTCTGCAAAAGGGACGTGCGAAGTTTAAGGTTTTCCTTCAAGTTTATTAGTGTTTTAGCGAGGGATGGCAACAGACCGGTTTTTGTCCGCTTCGAATTTGATTTGAAAATTTAAAATTTTAATTTGATTTTATTTAACTCAAATTTAATATATTTTTATTTTGATTCGATTCGACTCGATACAATAAAAATATAATACGATTTTGATTTGATTCAGAAATTTTAATAAAAAAAACTCGGTCAAACCCAATTTATCTCGAAAAAATTAATAAAAATATTATATTTTGAATGTACAAAAATATAATAAATATAAATATATATATTTATAAATAAACTGGGTCGTGGCAGGGTGAGAAATTCTCACTCTAAACTCGAACCCGACCCGACTCAAACTTCTTAAAATTTTGATCCAACCCGAAAATCAAAAATTTAAAAAAAAAACTACCCTACCAGATCAGGTCAGAACCCACCAAATTTAGGTTTTTTTCCATCCCTAAAACTTTTAGGAGCCTTTTGGTAGGGAAAGTTTTTTTTTTAATTTACGGTGTTATTATAAAATAGTATGTTTATTATTACTAATCTTTTAATAAATCACATTTAAAAAATAAATTTTTTAAAGTGTTTACTAGAACGTGAACGAGCGAATTTAATGATTAATTCTTTCACGTTCTGTTCGCTTATATAGAGGACAGACGCTGACCACAAATTTTAAAGTTGTTTTAAGTTTTAAGAGAGGATCAAACCTTCAACTACCGGTATATTTTAAAATTCTTTAATTGGTTAAGCGACTAAAATGTTCATTCACTTTTCATTTTGTATGGTTTTAGATCCTGGTGTTTACATTGGCAACATAAAAATATTGTTTTGTTATACCAAAAAATAGGACACACATACTACATTTTAAGTAGGTATCGATAAAGTTAATAGGGTGTGCGATTTTTTAAAATATATATGTATATATTATTTAGGGTTAAGATCTACTTATATGGTGTAAAACTTAATTATTTTTATATTTTTTGGACCGTTGAATGATAGTAATTAATTGTTAAGATTGTTTTCTTATTTTTTTTCCAAGTGATAATCTTTACATTTTTTACTATTAATCTCATACATCCAATGGTCATAGATTAATGTAAAACTAAATGAGTTTTACACCATGTAACTGGATCTCATCCCTATTATTTAATATAATATTTATACTAAATAGGTATTTTCTTACACATAAATAGATATCATGTATTTCTATATCAACAATTATATCTATTGTACCAATAATTATATCAATTGAATTAAACTCAATCAATAGAGTGTACGAAAATTGTTAATGTAACGAATAGTAATGTTATTCAAACTTATCAAAAATCAAAACCCTAGTACTTTTTATAACTGCTTGACTACATATTTATTGTTAGGGTAACTATTTGACGCGTCTTATCAGTAAATTTTTTTTATTATAAGTGGGCTTTTAAAGTTGCCACGTACTCTTTTAGAGACTTTAAGCCCTAACTCTTAACTCTTAAACCATAAAATATATTTTCAAATATTAAAATTTAACCACAAGCACTAACACACTAATTTTAAATCCTAAACCATAATATCTAAATTCTAAAAATTAGGCACTTTTAAAAAATTACAACTAGTGCATAAAATATTTTCCCTTGTTATTATGAGATTTTTATTATAGTTGTTAAACTTAATGTAAGATTCTTTAACATGAATTGTAACTACATGTAATGTTTTCTAAATTTTTCAAAAATCAAAACTCTAAAACTTTTGTAACTTCTTTAGTATATATATCTAATGTTAGGAGATTTACCTTATTTGTTAAACTCAATAAAATATTTTGATTATCACGTTATACTCAAAAAGTTAAAGAGCTTTCGACATGCGGTCAAAGATGATGTTGATGGTTAATGTTTCCTTAATACGATTTTCTCATGGCCTTGGAGATTTTTCTTGTGCTTTGTTCTCTCTGTGCCTTTGTTTTTGTTTTCAATATTCTTGTGTTTTGATTCTGTTTTGTATTATTCCCCCTCTTTCCTATGGTTTTCTGATATTTATTTTATTTTTCTTCTTGTATTGTGTTTTCTTTGATGAATGAATTATGATGGCTTTTAGTTCAGAAAAAAGAACTAAAGGGCTTTAGCATAAATTGTAACTTTTTTATAATAGCCACTGAATTTTTATCAAAACCATATAACATATCACAATTACAACGTATTCAAAAAAAGAATAATGAGACTAATCCACTAAAATCTCTTACAACTTAAAAACAAAGAAAAGTGAATACTTATATAGAGATAAGCATACCATCAAAAACCAAAATCTTTCTTGAATCTCTTTGTCTCTAATCAATCGAGACGCATAACGAGTGAAAAGGAGCAGTGAGTGACCCAAGCTATCAGGCAGAATGTTTCGCTACCCATGACTGATTACATCGGCAAACAACCATCAACCGAATGGGGATCTAACTTTCCATGACTACTGACAAAATCCTAATCAGAAACTAGTACCGTTAAAGTCTCTGTGCCAGCAACAAACGACCGCTAGGATATGTTGAAATCATGCCACAAGGACAAATGAAACAAACTATAAAACAAGAAAAACATGTCACAAGGACATAGTAAAATGTGTGTCACGAGGACAGAAGAAACGTGTGCTACAAAGGTATAAATTCTTATTAAAATATAAAAAATAAAAAACAAAAAAATAAACCTGGTGGTTGACAATTAATATTAAAATTAATTGCCGATCACCAATCAAAGAAAATTACAGTCGGCAGTCAAAAGATGATGAACGGTGGCAGAGAATTAGAGGATTAGGGTTTTCACTACCGTAATATTGAGATATTTTCTTATCAAATACTAACATAAATTGTAACTACATGTAATGTTATGACATTTATGTTATTTGCTGGACTCAGTATATTTTTTCAAGTAGATACCGTAAAAGTTATCATGGTATACTCAAAATGGACATGTACAATAAATCCGATCGTACAAAATTCCCGAAAAATAAAACCTCAAAATTAGGTCTCTAGTATATATATATATATTATGTCATCTTTTGGAACCGAGATACTAAAACTTTAGAGTATCTTATAAATAAATTCAACAAGCAAATAGGATGAAAATCACCAACAACGAAAACTGCATTCATTCCTTTCGGCAAACAACCCCTCCTCATGAAAAGAGATGAGCACACGCATTATGTCATTTTCAAGAACGCCTATCCTTTCTTAAAAAAACTTAAATGTAAAGTCATCCAAACCTGACGCGATCCCTCACATCCCCATACAGCCCTTCGAACTTCATCCTCAATAAATTACATTAAAGGTGCTTACTGTTCGGTTAAAACTGAATTAATTGACTAAATTGAAATTTTAGTTGGTTAATTAAATACTAGATAGGTTAACGATTATTTTTTTAAAAAGTTAAGTTATTGGTTAATTCGGTTCGAAACAAGTTAATTAACCGATATTAAATATAATATATATTAAACATATATTAATATATATATATTAAACAAAAATTAACCGAATATATATATATCTTAATTGAAATTTTATGTGTTCCATAGTTATTTCGGTAATTAACCGAACAAAGTTCAATTCAGTTATTTTTTTAAAAAAATCGGTTAACAGTTAAAGGGTTAAAAATTTCGATATATAATATTTAGCTAGTTCGGTTCGATCGGTTAACCGAATTAACAGATTTAACACCCCTAAATTATACCTCTAGATCACGTATTTGTTCCATAGTCAATCATTGGAAACATACATCAGCTCCTAGTGAACCCCTCACAGCAGGTTTTTTTGGTCTACTTTAGTGCCCAACCTATACCTTTTCTTTATAAAAAGGCTTAATAGTAAAAAATGTGCCCAACCTATACCTTTTCTTTAGTTTGGTGCCTAACGTTTTTTTTGTCTACTTTAGTATCTAACGTTTCATTCCGTAATTCAGATTGGAATTTTTCGTCAACGACAGTTAAAAATTTTCGTTAACCAATAAAAACGCAACAAGTGGTATATTCTGATATTTTTTAAATTTTTATTTTTTAAAAAATTAGAAAATCTTTAATTTTATAAAAAAATCTCAAAATTTTTAATTTCTCTAAAACCCCCAAATCCAAACCCTAGATCCCTAAATTCCTCCCCTCCCACCACCGATTCAACCACCACCGCCACCCTTGCCTTCGTCGGCCCCCCACGACCGAAAGCTCCATGATTTTGTCGTCGAAAATCGACGAATGAACCGCCGATTTCTCTGTCGACGAACATCCAAAAATAAAGAAAAAAGAGATCGGTTAGGCTTCGAATCGACGGCTAGAGGGTGAGGGATGTTGAACAGTGAGGTACCCGACGCTTGGGTGGTGAACGGTGAACCATGTGTGGGGGATGTCGAACGGTGAGGTAGATATGATTTGAGGGTTTGTTTGAAAGAAATTAAAATTTTGGGTTTTTTAAAAAAGTATATAATTTTTAAGTAATTTAGAAATTAAATAAATATATAAAAATAGGTCACGTGTCACGTTATAATTGATTAACGAAAAAAATTTACGGCCGCTGACGAAAAAACTCAATCTGAATTACGGAATGAAATATTAAGCACCAAAGTGGACCAAAAAAAATGTTAGGCACCAAACTGGAAAAAATATATAGGTTAGCCACCTTTTTTACTATTAAGCTTTATAAAAATCGATGTTTCAAATTCTTCGGCTTCGTCACCCATCTCCCTCAAATACGTAAACCACCAATGTTATTGCGTAAACTTCGAATCTTTGTTCATCTGTGGAAAAAGCTCATATTTCTATCACACGATCGTAACCATAATGCACACAATTTTTGCCTCCAAATAGACTCATGACACTTCATTAGCCTCTACAAATCACCAAGAAGTTTTCTCCTTTCAGTGTTACACTCCTCGTCTACTTCCCTCGCCCCACTCGATCATCTATATCCTCAATAAGATTCGAGGTTGCTTTTATACGTTGATCCACACTCCCAAAACCATCCTTGTTCGACAGATGCAAGAACTGTCGCATTGCTCGTAGCTTGTCCATGACATTGTCACCCATCTCACGACTAGATAAGCTCAACCATTTTTGTTCCATCATCCGTACATGCGAATGATTTTCCAACCAACAATTCAAGAAGCAAATCGGGCAGGATACCCAGTCCAATTCATCGCTAGATAGTCGGAGTGTTGTATGATCTAACAAACCGCGATGAAGATTGTCCTGTGTTAATCTTGCAAACTTATCCACCCACTCCCCCGATATGAGAAAATGATTCAATCGACAAAATCTGTTACCTGAGCCAAACCACGTAAAACGCTTCTCTGTTATCAGTACACAACTGATCATGCATCCTCAATGAAGGCCACAAACTCAACAACACCCCTTAACCGACACATCTACGTCTCGTCTCCACGGACTTAACCATGTTAGAATCACCTCCTAAACACCAAGAACTCATTTGATTAGTCATCACCGCATCCAATTCCTCCTACACATATGTTGGAGCATAAACACCTGCCATCTCGCAATCCACTGCCCCCTATATTACTACAAAATGTTGCTTCACCAACGACCTCGAAATACGGAAACAAGAAACTTCCTAGATAATCAAATTACCCCTCGACCGACCTTGTGAAGGCGAAAAACGAAATCAAACGTGTAACACCCAAATAAATTATAATAATGATCAGAACCAAAAGGAAAAAAAAAGAAAGCAAATGAGAAAAAAAAATTGGGGAAGTGCTGCTGAGGGATGTTGAACCCGTGGCTTATGCTTAGAGTTGAGAATTGGGCGGAGAATACCCGAAAATCGTTGGGATTAGAACCGACGGGATGAGAAATAATCGAAATATTCACCTACGGGATGGGGACAAGCGAAGTTTTATCACCAAAGTTCAAATGGGAATAGAGACGGGATTGCTATATCCGAACCATGGGGATAACCGAACCGTAATCGTATAATAAACTTGGGCATCCCCAACAAATATTCACAAGGATCTCAAAATTTTATAAGATTTTTAAATATATATATACTTATTTATCTATATATCCCTTCTACATATCTTAATAAAAAAACCTAATTATATTATTATCACTTTAACTTTCTGTCAAACCTAGCCACACTCAAGTTTCTCAACATGTTTCTATTTTAATTTTTAGATATAAGCTAAAACCTTCGTTTAAATCTTCCGCAACACAACACACCTTCAATCTTATCATTTCGTAATTGCTTCCAATTGAAGTATCCAAACTTTAAATTTTAAATTGAATTGACCGTTTATTTTGGTTAGTAAAATATTAATTTTGTTTACTATTTTGAGAATTGAGGTTCTCCGAAAATCGCGAGAATCCATGCAAGGAGGGTATGAGGACAAAAAAATACCTGAAGCATTTAATGGGGATTCCCCGAAACTGTAACCGCAAGTGTTGGGGACGAAATGAGGAATGCAAATTCATCCCCGCCCCACCCGATTCTCGCCCCAACCTATGCTTCGTAACCACAAGCTTTAGCCATTTGAGTTAAGGCCATTTCTAAAAGTGAATTACCCCCATCTTAATTTTAAGCTTTATTAGGTGGATAAATAAAGATTATTAGGAACTAACATAAACAAAAATATCATCAAATGAAAATACTGAACTAAATTATAAAGATTAGAAAGAAATTGGGGTCAATTTCAGCTTCAATAAAGATTTTTAGGACCGAATTGAATAAAAATATAATTATATTTAAATATTGGACTAAATTATAAAATTTATAAAGAAATAGGCATCAATATCGGATTAAATAAAAAGGGCTAAAATGAAAAAACATATAATTATATTAAAAATAACTGAACAAATTATAAAAATTAGAAAGAAATATGAGTAACTTTTGGGTTAAATAAATATTTTTTGGATTGAATTGAACATATATATAATTATATTTAAAATATTAAACTAAATTATAAAATATAAATAAATAGGGCTCAATATCAGGTTAAATAAAGATTTTTAGACTAAAATGATCAAAAATATCATCATATTAAAAATATTAGACCTAATTATAAAAAATAGAAACAAATAGGGAAAATTTTGGGTTAAATAAATATTTTTAGGACTGAATTGAACAAAAATATATTATTTTAAAAATATCAAAATATATTAAAAACTTAAAAAGAAAATGGGTTCAATTTTAGGTTAAATAAAGATTTTTAAGACTAAAATGAACAAAAATATAGTTATATTAAAAATGTAGGACTAAATTATAAAAATTAGAAAGAAATATGGGTCAATTTCAGGTTAAA
Source organism: Hibiscus mutabilis (assembly GCA_019671005.1). NCBI lineage: Eukaryota > Viridiplantae > Streptophyta > Magnoliopsida > Malvales > Malvaceae > Hibiscus > Hibiscus mutabilis. The sequence goes on from CM033711.1 coordinate 66,929,182, forward strand.
TAAAGATTTTTAGAACTAAAATGAATAATAATATCATCGTATTAAAAATATTAGACTAAATTATAAATATTAGAAAGAAATAGTGGTTAATTTCAGGTTAAATAAATATTTTTAGGATTAAAATGAACAAAAATATCATCATATTAAAAAATATTGGACTAAATTTAAAAAATTAGAAAGAAATTGGGGTTATTTTTGGGTTAAATAAAGATTTTAGGACTAAAATAAATAAAAATATTAAAATAGCAGACTAAATTATAAAAATTAGAGAGAGATAGGGGTCAAATTTGAGTTAAATAATGATTTTTACGATTAAAATGAACAAAAATATCATCATATTAAAAATATTGGACTAAATTATAAAAATTAGAAAGAAATTGGGGTTAATTTCGAGTTAAATAAAGATTTTTAGGACTAAGTTGAACTAAAATATGATTATATTAAAAACATTGGACTAAATTGTAAGAATTATAAGAAATAAGTGTCAATTTTGAGTTAAATAAATATTTTTAGGACTAAAATGAACAAAAATATCATCATATTAAACTAAATTATAAAAATTAAAAAGAAATTGGGGTCAATTTCATGTTAAATAAAGATTTTTAGGACTAAATTGAACAAAAATAAAGACTTGACATACTTAAAGTGTAATTTACCCTTTTTATTAAATTCAGTTGATTTTTTTGTTAATAATGTGACACGTGGTGCGTTCTGATTGGCCTGTAAAAAAAATTAACGAGAGTTAACGGTACGGACAAATGGGGTAACGATTTAAAATTTAAGGGACAAAATGTCCCAAAAATTATTTAGGAGGTCACTCAGTATAAAATACATACTTCCGGGGCCAATGGTGCTATTAAACCTTTCTAAATTTTGTAGTTTAGTCTAGCACTTGCCATTATTGAAATTAATACTATATTTTGTTAAATCACATGTCTTTTAATTTTATTTTCTTTGATCTGTATGGTTTTATTTCGACAATTTCTTATTAAATATTCAAATACTTCACAAATCATTTTGGAGTTATAATGTTCGTAGGTTGATAGTAATATTACTAGGTTGATAGCAATGTTGCCCCTACTTTTTTTTTGTAATTTTGTCCTTAAAGTCAGTCAATTCTACCAATGTTGTCTTTTGACCAATTTAGACCGTTAAATGCTGACATGGCAGTTAACGGTATTGACGGAGCAATTTTGCCCTCGAAGTCATTCATGCAATTTTGCCATCGAAGTCATTAATTGCAGCAATTTTACCATTGGTTTATTTAGTTTTTGAATAAAATTGGATAAATAATATGATTTTTCAAGTTGAACTTTAACAAACAGAATATATGAAAAATCTATTAACAAATTGATGTAAATCCTTTGGGTCTTTGGTAATTTTAAAATAAGCAAGGAGAACTCTCATAAAAATCAAAATATTTTTCAATTTAAAAAAAAAATTATAAACTTAATAAAAATAAATAAGATATTTAAAAATATTGAAAATAAAAACTAATATAAAAATATTTATAAATATAAAGTTGTAAATATAAAAAAAAATCAAAATTTCAAAATATTTATAAAACCCATTGAAAAAGTCTTCGACTGTTTCTGGTTATGCTAACCTAACTAATATTCCTTGAACATATTTTTAATGGAATCGTCCATCCAATAGAGTAGTGATAGAACTTATCAAATATTAATGAGCATCAGTTTGATGTAGAAAAGCGAAAGAAAATTTGATGAAATTGTTCAAATTTTTAATACTTTATAAATAATTTTAATTTTATAATTTCTAATACATTTTTAATTTTTATATTAATTTTTATTTTCAATATTTTTTGAATATCTTATTTATTTTTATTAAGTTTATAGATTTTTTAAAAAAATTAAAGAATATTTTGATTTTTGTGAGAGTTCTCACTTTGCTTATTTTTAAAATTACCGAGGACCCAAATGATATTTACATCAATTTGTTAATCAATTTTTCATATATTCTGTTTGTTAAAGTTCAACTCGAAAAATTAAATTATTTATTCAATTTTATTCAAAAACTAAATAAATCAATGGTTAAATTGCTGCAATTAATGACTTCGAGGGAAAAATTGCATTAATGACTTCGAGGGCAAAATTGCTCTGTTAGCACCGTTAACTGCCACGTCAACATTTTGTTGGGAAACGCTGGTACACCCCATGGCGTAGTAGAAAATTTATCCGGCGTAATCCACCAGTGATCCATGTACAAGGGACGAATTCAGGGTGAATAGGGATAAACGTTACCTTAATAAATTTGGAATATGGAAATCCTTAGGGAATTCGGAATAACCAAATCGAATCCGAGTCATCACAATAGCGTTCCAACCTCTACGCAGTCCACCCGAATGAAACGAACAATATTTTCTCTTCTTTAACTGTTAGAGAGATTTTTCAAAAACATATATTTTGGCTGCTAGACCTTATGCCTTTATATAACATTCAAAAAACTAATTCTAATTAAAATTAGATTCTTTAAATATACAATATATTTAACCGAATATAATTAAATATGTAGAATCTGATTCTACTTTAATTATGTTTCTTTTAGATATATATATATATATATAGTATTTGATAATTGCAATAACTTATCAAATATTAGCATATATATATATATATATAAATGAAATTATCCATTATATAACAATTTCGGTTTCTCACTATTTACGTGCACAACAAGTTTGTACACATGCTATCTAGTCGATATTTGTTCGTTTCAATCATAGGGTGTGACCCTTGTAGGTTCATATGAGTGGCATCTAGCAACATCATTGTTACCTAAGTTACATGAAATCATGGTTCGATTTAACCTTTTTTCTGTGATTAACTTCTTTTATGTATTTCATCCGTTTGTCCTTATATCTAGATCGGACACAAGTCATGGATTAGTCACACTTGTATAGTCCATCTAATGTTTTTTGATATCTTGAGTAGACTATTATAAATGAATAACTATGATAACCCATATCAATTCATTCGAGCATGGCCATGCATTTTCTAGTTTCACTCAATCAAGTGGCCTATGATATTACTCCTATTATGTAGGAGGGACAGATCTTATCTTGATCAACCATATTTCGCTACATGGATTGTGACATATCCAATATCAGTCTTTATAGTGTAGTCAGTTACGACACACGTTTGACCATATCAAAATATGTCACTCACGATGTTGAAATAATGGTGATCTCAAGTCTGAGGATCATACATGTGGTAATCACCATAAGCAACGTTATGATTGTCACATAATGATCCAAGAAACATGCCCATAGCGGGTCAGTCCAGTATGACATTCCCTAACACATACTTATGTATTGATTTTGACATCTCCATGTCAATGACAACACTTTGTCATCAATCAACTACATATTAGTCTTAATACATTATTGTTGTCCAAGCCCACAATAATTCTTGACTAAGGACATTCAAGAATAACTATATTATTCTAAGGACTTTATTATAATTCAGTTTATTTATAAATAGACAGAATAAGATTGAAATAATAATAATGACTTTTTATTAATAAACAAGATAAAATAAGTATGTCTTTTACAACCATCTTATAATTAGTCTTTGGGCATACTCCAACAATCTCCCATTAGCACTAAGACCAATCACTCGTGTATCTAATACTAAGAGACTTAGTGTGACATTCATGCTTCTGCTGTGTTAGAGAATTTGTCAGTGGATCGACGATATTGTCATCTGTTGGTACTCTGCATATTTCTACATCTCCTCGATCAATGATTTCACAAATGAGATGGTAACGCCTAAGTATGTTTTTGGATCGTTGGTGAGATCTGGGTTCTTTTGCTTGTGCGATGGCTCCGGTGTTGTCACAATGTAGATCTATAGCATTTGATATGCTAGGCACGACCCCTAGTTCAGATATGAACTTTTTGATCCAAACAGCCTCTTTTGCAACATCGATTGCTGCAATATACTCGGCTTTTATTGTAGAATCTGCTATTGTATCTTACTTTGAACTTTGCCACCTTACAACACCTTCATTAAGGCAAAACACAAACCCGATTGTGATCGAAAATCATCTTTATCAGTTTTGAAGCTTGCGTCAGTATAACCTTTTATACTTAGCTCTTCCTCACCTCCATACATAAGGAATGTATCCTTAGTTCTTCTTAAGTACTTAAGGATGTTTTTGACTGCAACTCAATGATCTTCATCAAGATCTACTTGGTATCGACTTGTCATACTTAGTGCATATGATACATCCGGACGTGTACATAGCATGACATACATGATAGATCCAATGGCCGAAGCATATGGAATCTTACTCATGCTCTCTCTCTTGAGGTGTTGAAGGACACATTTCCTTCGAGAGCGAAATACCATGTCTCATAGGTAAGAATCCTCTTTTAGATTATTTCATACTGAATCTTTTCAGTACTTTATCTATGTATGTATTTTGACTTAATCCTAGAAGCCGTCTTGATCTATCTCTATAGATCTTGACTCCTAATATGTAGGTTGTTTCACCCAAGTCTTTCATAGAAAAATATTTTCCTAACCAAGTCTTTACAGACTGTAAGGTAGGTATGTCATTTCCTATTATTAGTATGTCATCCACATACAATACCAAGAATATAACAGTGCTCCCACTAGTTTTCTTGAAAACACATGGCTCATCTTCATTTTTAATGAAACCAAACTCTTTGATTGACTCATTAAAATAAAGATTCCAACTTCGAGAAGCTTGCTTCAATCCATAAATGGATCTTTGTAGCTTGCATACTTTTAGGGCATCTTTTGGATCGACAAAACCCTTAGGTTGTGTCATGTACACATCCTCATCTAATTTTTCATTAAGGAAAGAGGTTTTGACATCTATTTGCCAGATTTCATAATCATAATATACGGTTATTGCAAACAATATCCTGATAGATTTAAACGTAAAAATAGGGGAAAATATTTCATCATAGTCTAGACTATGAATTTGACGAAATCCTTTAGCGACCAATCACCCTTTGTATGTTTATACATTTTCATCCATGTCAGTTTTCTTTTTGAAAACCTATTTGCACCCTATGGGCTTAATCCCTTCGGGTGGGTCGACCAAAGTCTATACTTGGTTTTCTGACATGGAATCCATCTCGGATTTCATGGCCTCTAGCCATTTATCAGAGTCTGGGCTCTCACTACTTCCTGATAAATCCTAGGCTCATTTTGGTCCATGAGGAGAACATCTCCTTACAATGTGACAAGAAATCCATATCTCTCAGGCGCATTGCGTTTTCTCATAGATCTCTGCAGTGGTTGTGTTTGAAGAACGGTTGGATGTTCCTCAACTATTTGTGGAACTTGTTGTTGTTGTTTAATCTCTGGTTCAGTGATCTGTGGTTGACCTTGAATTTCTTCAAGTTCAATATTTCTCTTACTTCCTTTTCCGAGAATAAATTCTCTCTCGAGGAAGACTCCTATTCGAGCAACAAACACTTTGTTCTCAGATGAATTGAAGAAATAGTATCCTTTTGTTTCTTTAGAATACCCTGCAAAATTACACTTATGAGATTTGGGTTCGAGTTTTGTAGACATCTGATGTTTAACATAAACTTCGCATCCCCAAATTTTCATAAAATACATACTAGGACGTTTCCCAGTTCACATCTCATATGGTGTCTTTTGATCCGATTTAGATAGAACACGATTTAGTGTGAAAGCAACTATTTCTAGCGCATGTCCCCCCCAAAAAGTTGGAAGATCAACATGACTCATCATTGACCGAACCATGTCTAACAATGTTGGATTTCTTCTTTCAGAGACTCCATTGTGTTGTGGAGTACCTGGAGGTGTAAGTTGTGAGTTTGGTAACAAACATGCCATTTTTTCTAAATGTTACAAACTACTCTATCAATTAAAATATTGATACAAACGGGTCATTATATCATTAAACTTGAATCGAACGTCTAATGTGACATCTATAATAGCATTTTTAGTCCCTAAAACTTATATATTCCATTAATTATGTCCTAATTTAAAACAATTCAATAAATTTAATCATTCATATTTAAAAATTCCATCAATGTAGTCTTTTTATATGATATTGTCAAAACAAGCGTGTTCATTGGATCAAAGCAATAAGTTAAACTTGAAATGAACATCTAACGTGACATGGTATAATAACATTTTTAGTCTCCAAAATTATACATTCCATTAATTTTATCCTAATTCGAAATAATTCAACAAATTTAATTCATCATATTTAAAAATTTCATCAATTTAGTCTTTTTGTGCAATATTGTCAAAGCAAGCGAGCTCATCGGATCAAAGCAACGGTTAGATAATTGCATTCTGCCATAAAGTTGCAACAAGCTATTATTAAACTATTATTTTACCAGGAAAATAACATGAAAATAATATAATATTTTTGGAAGAATAAAGACTAAAATGAAGAAATTTTTAAATATGAATGGTTAAATTTATTGAATTGTTTTGAATTAAGATCAAATTAATAGATTTTATGCGTTTCGAGGACTAAAAGTGTTATTATACCAAAACACACTACTATTCCCGTCAAATATTTAATGACCAATGACCTATTTGTAACAATATTTTAATTGAGTGACATATTTGTAACTTTTAGAAGAAAAATGACATGTTTGTTACAAAACCCATAATTGATTGTAGTATAATTTACCCTAACTATAAAAAAGATTACCATGCGGGTATTAATGAATAAAGTGATAAGATGTTATTTGTGTATCAAGCTAATTATCGAAATATGTTATAATAATAAAAGGGTAAACTACACCAAATATCATTGAACTTTAGGCGGTGTACTTGATTCGTTTATACCATTGAACTTTCAATTTGTTCAATTTCAATTATAGCATCTAACTTTCATTTTTGCTTTAATTATAAAAATGAGCCGTTAAAATAGAAACGGCCTGATGACATTGACAAATGATGTCATTTTGGTTTGTCTATTAATGTCCAAAATGATGTTGTTTCGGGCATTAAACTTTAGGGGTGTATCGATTTCGTTGTTAATCTTTAAAATTAATAATTTTATTTTAGCCATAGAGCTTTTTGACCACTATTGTCGATCAATCATCGCTCATCATTGGTCACCTTTTGTAATAATATCAGTGTTAAAACGTTCATATTTTACTCATCTTTCTTCTCTCCGAATTGGTTTTTCACGAAACTCACTCAAAATCGATGAAATTAAACAAAAAGTTCACCATTTTGGGGGTTTGTGAGTTTTCTTGGATTTGAGGGTTCGTTCAAAAATCCAAATGGTGAGAAGCATTCTTTTGAGAAGACAAACACCATACCTCGAAACTTGGCTTATTAGGTGGTCGTCAGAGGAGATTGTAGTATTAGCATGTCAGACCTTTTGATAGATTTTCGCAGATTTTGTGTGGGTTTCATGGAACATCAATCCAATAAGAAGAAAGATGAGGGAAGTGCGAGCGTTTTGGTATTGATCTTGTCGCGAATGGCGACCGATGACGAGCAACGATTGGGCGACAACGGTGGCAGAAATATTCAGTGGTAAAAAATCATTAAAATTTCGTGGCAAAATCGATACATCTCTAAAGTTCAGTGCCTAAAACGGTGTTATTATAAAGGGTTAGCATGTGAATGCTCATTGGGCGGTCGTTAGAGGAGATTGTAGCATTAACATGTCAGACCTTTTGATAGATTTTCGTAGATTTTATGTGGGTTTCATGAAAAATCAATCCAATAAGAAGAAAGATGAGGGAAATGCGAGCGTTTTGGTATTGATCTTGTCGCAAATGGCGACGATGACGGGCAACTATTGGGCGACAACAATGGCTGAAATATTTAGTGGTAAAAAATCATTAAAATTTCATGACAAAATCGATACATTCTTAAAGTTCAATGCCTAAAACGATGTTATTATAGCGAGTTAGCATGTGAGCGCTCGAGAGTTATAGTTATAGCGCTATGCAACTTATGGGGCGAGGTTAGGGAGTTTTACCGTGCGGCACCTACGGTGTGGCTAAATTAAGGCGGTCTCCTACACAATTTCTTACCCAATTAGTAAGGATATGTGTAGTAACACAACCTTTTTCGTAAATAAAATTCAACCTAAATGCTTACTCAGTTGGTAAGAATTTAGATTATAACATAATTTTTTACTCAGTTGGTAAGAATTTCGGTTCTACCTAAATTATTACTCAATTGGTAAGAATTTAGGTTATAATATAAATTCTTACCCAGTTAGTAAGAATTTCGGTTCTACCTAAATTATTATCAAGTCCTACATAAATTCTTACCAAAATAGTAAGAATTTATGTTGGCCGCATTCTAACTGCATCTTAAGGGAGGGTGCCACACTTTAGCATGTCTAGAGTGAGGTTGGATATAATAATGTCACGTTTGGCAAGTTTTGCCAATTTGGATCTATCTCCTAATATATAAAATCTTTTTATGTAGATTTTTGTGGCCCAACCCAAGCTAGGCTGGCCCATGGATGATTGCTCTTGAATCCATTTTTCTACCCTGAGGTTGTTTTTCTTGGCCAAGTAAAATACCCCGAGATTACTACGTCCGAAAGAATGGAGCAATCCTACTGTTATCGGCTACAATAACGAATATAAAAGTTTAAGACTAAGCGTTTAAAATATTTTTCTTTCAAATGAGGATGTATTGCAAATTCTCAAAATTCAAAGAATAAGGGTTTAGAATATTTTTTTCTTCCAACTGGGGATGTATTGCAAATTCTCCATGAGTCCCTCAGAAGCCATTTTGAGTCCTCTCCATAATCAGATAAATGTTGAACCTTGAAAACCCCTCCTTTGGACAAGCATGCTCTAACATGTTCGATGACATTACCATTTACAAGAGATTTTAACAGTGAGATAGTCGTCAATGTTCGAAGCAATCGGCACAAACTAACATGCGTTGGTACATAAAAAAATCGTTACATTTCAAAGAGATAATTCAACTTAAAATCCGAACCTAAACCATAAAAATGAGTATAGCACATAAAAGAGAAAAGAGTTCCTATAGCAAGAAGGATAGAGGCCATTTTGTATAGGCTTGATGCGCAATTTGTCCCCTAGCGTTTATCATTTTCTCATTTTGATACTTAATGTATTTTTTGGGCTCATGTGCCCTTAACTTTTGCACCGTTTTTAGTGTATTATTAATAGTAACAAATGTATGACTAAATTATAAAATTTAGAAACAAATAAGAGTCAATTTTAAGTAAAAATAGAGTATCTAGTGACTAAATTGAATAAAAAATAAACCTGACAGACTTGACATGCCATTTATCCTTTAAATAAAATTAGGCGGGTTGACTTAGTTAAAGAGGAGATGATATGACACGATTTTATTCGCTAGAATTTTTTTAACTGCATGAAATAAAATAGATAATTATGCAAATGTTAGGGGCATTGGAGCCCAAAAAATACATTAAATACGAAGATGAGAAAAATTATAAACGTTATGTGCAAATTGTACATTAAGCCTTTTGTATATATATAAAAACAGAGGATAGCAGCCGTTCAATTATTGCCTTGGATTTGTCCTTGAAGATTTAAAAATATGATTTCTAAATGCAAGTGGCCACGCGTTCAATGCATGATCTAAGGGTTGAAAGTACACGACTTGGAATCAATACCTTCCATTATTATCATGCATGATCCCTTTTTAGACGCATGTAGAAATCAAATAAAAATGCGCATTTCTAGCATCCACTAATTGTCATAACTCATGACTATCATGTCACATATCACCTTGTAGTACATAGTAGAAACCTAGATTACTATATAGAGGGAGAGCGCCTATAGTTAGTTCAAAATTATCTAATTTAATAATATAACAAATAGTTTTTGAAAAAAAAATAATGTTTATCTTAGAAGATTTGAGTTCAATTGTTTTGTCTACAAGATGTGTGCATTATCAAAAGTTAAGAATATGTACATATATTATCTTATGATCACTTTTTGACTATTCAAAAAATTATTTAATTTATAATTATCTAACTGGTCGGTTGTCCAAGCTGATAATCTTTGTTTCTTTATATTCCCTTAGATCAAGAGTTTTAGACTCACTAGGAACACCCTCCTCCTTTCCCTTGAGTCCCCTTTCCCCTCCCCTGTAGGTAGGATTAAAATTAAAATTAAGATTTTTAAGAAAAGAATTATTTAATTCATCTTGAATGTTTATAATTAATGGTATTTAATTAGTTGACTGACTGATTTGTAGTAAATATTTTAAACGCTCACTATAACGACGACTCTTTATATTCGATTTACTGTATTCAACATTAAAATTTAAACTATTAACCTTATTTAAAAGATTTTGTGTTTTATTCTACTAAATCAACTTACTGTTAGCTGTTAACTCAACTTTTAATGAATGGGTGTATCTTGTTTCTTAAATTGTTTGCTCTTTAGGTATAGGATGCAAGCTCATTCTTTTTTATAATTAGACTTGAAAACTTCTCATCCTAACCAATAACAGTTATAATCCAATGTATTTGTTGAAAAATATTTTCAGGTTAAAAGTATTTTTGGAGTATGGAGTAATACTAAATATGTAGTTTTTGGAGAAAAAATGCATTAGAAAAGTATTTTCCAATCGAAACGTAAAGTTAAATTTACAGTTTTTACATTTGAAAAGTGATTTTGGAGTCAAAATTACAGTTTTACCGTTCATTTTGTTATCCCACGATGTATTTATTTTACAACTTAGAAATGTATAATTTGTATTGATACATAATTATAGGATTAATAAGTTATTTTCGACTTTTAAAAGTTTTTATCTCTTCATGTCAAAATTTTAAATAAAAACCTTTTAAAATTTTATGTAGTTCATGAAACAATATAATTATTAATTTTATTTATTTTTAATATTTTTTATATTTTTATAATAATTTAAGTTGATATAGTTTATATATTATAATATTAAAAAATATCATTTATCTTTTAAAAACATTTTTTTGACAATAATATAAAAACTTGAATCTTAAACTGAATAATTTAAAAGTATTTCTTGAAAACACTGTTTAAAGAAAAATTTCACCGGTCATTGTCTGGGCCGATTCGAAACATCGGTTCAACTACAACGAAGGGTCCAAAACTGAATAAGAAAGATGAGAAGAAGAGCCCGACTCAACCTGTTCTGGCATATTGGTTACGCAGAACCATACCTATAGTGGCTTCCGTCCAACCTCCTAGTTATGCACATATGCACAGAACATAGTAAAGAACGACGGCGAGGCTGTGGTGCCATCTGCTGTTTAGTGGCGTGCTAACAATGCCTTCGAAGTGGTGGATGAGGCAGCCAAGCAGGTCTAGTTTGCCTCCCTCTCCCGTGCCTATTTTTTAATGGTTAATATCATATATTGAAATACATAGGGTGTTTCTGGCCCTGATTTTAAAAGATATTTTCGCTTTATGGTTTGCCTTCATAGTCCGGACATTGTTTCTATCATGGAACCAAGGGTTAGTGCTACAAATGCGGATGATTATATTCATCGTTCTGGATTTGATTTCCCGTTTAAAGTTGAAGCTACTCGTTTTTCTAGGGGTATTTGGGTTCTTTGGCGTAACACTGTGGAGTTGGATATTTTGGCCGTTTCGAAATAATATATTTATGGCGTTTGCACTGATGTTACAAATCGGAAGAATTTCTTTGTTACTTTTGTCTATTCCAGTCCAAAATGCTACAAAAAGGAAGAGTGTTTGGGATCAGCTCCGTGCGTTAGAACCTCCTTCAGGAACTCCTTGGGTTCTTGGAAGGGATTTCAATGCTATTTTTGACTCTTGTGAGGGATTTCAATATTCGTCAGCTTAAGCTTGGTAATTGGGAGTGGTGTGATGATCCCATGACTTTAAAATATGAAGCTGTCGCTTTCTTCCAATCTTTGTTCACTAGTGAAAGGCGTGACCTTCCTAGTGCTCCTCATGGTAATTTTTCAGCGCTTCGCCGTAAATGAGTTGCAATCTCTCTTAGATAAGGTTTCTAGTGAGGAAGTGCGATGAGTTTTTTTCTCCATGGCTCCATTGAAGTCTCTTGGTATTGATAGGTTTCTTGCAGCGTTCTATCAGAAAAACTGGGCGATTGTTGGGGATTCTGTGGTGCAGTTTGTGAAGGATTTCTTTGCGGGCAAGCCTTTAGAAGAGTGGGTAAACAAGAAACTTTTGGTGCTGGTTCCTAAGGTCCAAGCTCCAGAGTCGCTTAGCCAATTTCGCCTTATCAGCTTGTGCAACATGATGTATAAGGTGATTTCTAAGGTTCTTGTGAACCGACTGAAACTGTTTTCACCTACTTGGGTGTAGCAAAATCAAGTGAGTTTTGTCCCAAGATGTTGCATCCAAGACAATATATTCACTCGATGACATTAAAGACTAGAAAGAATGCCTGGATGGCCATTAAAGTGGACCTTGAGAAAGCTTATGACAGTCTAGAATGGGACTTCATTGAAGAGACCCTGATTGATATCGGGCTTCATAATCACTTTATTTCTCTAGTTATGCATTGTGTTTGATCTGTGTCTACTCATGTGCTTTGAAATGGTGAGATGATAAGAGAATTTAAACCCTCTAGGGGTATCCGTTAGGGTGACCCGCTACCTCCCTACCTCTTTGTTCTCTGTATGAAGAAGCTTGGCGAGGATATTGGATCACATGTGGATGATGGTAGTTGGAAATGTATTCATCTCTCTCGTAATGACCTAGTTCTATCTCATCTGTTTTTTTACAGACGACTTGGTCCTTTTTGCTGAGGCTTCTCTTGGTCAGGTGGATGTTTTGAAGAGTGTTTTTGATCTTTTTTTTCTCCTGGTCAGGTCATCGGATAAGTGTTGCAAAGACTAATATATACTTCTCTAAGAACTACTCTCTGGATTTATCTTCGGTTATTGCTCAGAGCTTTGGTTTTGAGCTGGTTTATGATCTTGGGAAATATCTTGGTGTTCAACTTCTTCACAGTTGTGTTAATAAAGTCACATATGCTTATCTTTTTGATTAGATTAAAAAATGCCTGTTAGGTTGGGTTGCATCTTCTCTCTCGTTGGCGGGGCATATAACTTTCGCCAAACTGTGTTGCAAGCTATTCCTATTTATTTTATGCAATCTTCTTGGCTTTCAAAAGGGTTATGCTTGGAGATTGAAAAGCTTATTCGCCAATTCGTGTGGGGACGGAGTAATGGAAATTCGGGTCACTCGCTTGTTAATTAGGAGACTTTGCAACGTCCGACTGAATATGGTGGCTTGGGGTTGCGAAATATGGAGAAACAAAACCAAGACTTTTTGATGAAGATTGGTCATCAATTAAAAGCTGATAATGATAGTCTTTGGATCAGTGTGCTAAAGTTCAAATACAATTGGGAGCACCCTCTCCTTGTTTCGATTCATAAGGCTAAATGTTCACAGTTATGGAGAGGCCTAAGTGCCATTTGGAAGGAGATTTATAACAGCATGTGTTGGAATATTCGAGATAGCGAATCTACTGATATTTGGTATGACATATGGGTTGGCAATTCAGGGCCTTTATCATATCATTACCTTGGTATTGGTGAGCTATTACCGGCCAATGTGGTATCTATGATTACTGTTTCTAGGCAATGAGACTTGTCGGGATTGCATCTCCTCCTCCCTGCTAATATCGTTCAGCATATTGTTGCGATCCGCCCTCCCTACTCTTCCCTAGGTAGTGATGTCCCTACTTGGCGCTGGTCGAAAAATCAAATTTTCTCATCCAAATTGGCCTATGAAGTTTTAGCTATGAACGAGGGTTGTGTGGCTAGTGGGGACTAGATGGTGGTCTTGAAAAAGAAAGTCCCGCAGTGTGTTCGTACTTTTCTTTGGATCGCTAGGAGCAACCAACTCTTTACCAAAATGGATCGTGTTCGACGACACCTGACTAGCTCCCCTTGGTGTCTGCTTTGCTAAGCCGATGAGGAAACAATTGAGCATATGTTGAGATCTTGCTCGGTGGCGGCCACCACTTGGAGCCGGGTTGTCTGCCCATCTAAACTCTCTTAGTTTATGACACTTCTTTTCTACTCTTGGTCCATGTCTAATGTTCGTAATCATGAGGGTTTTGCGATTGATAATATGGCATGAGATACTTTGTTTCCCACTGTTTTTTTGGTAGCTTTGGAAAAAAAGGAGATGTAGTGTTATTTTGGACGAGAATTTAGTGGAGTTTGGTGATTTTCTCAACCATTGCACGAGGGTTGCAACTAATTTTGCAACCAGCTCTGTTTCGAGCCTGGGCAGCAGGAGTGTAGTACAAAATGGGGTCGGTTGCACCGCGAGAAGTTGGGAAAAACTGAGAAAGGGATGGCAAAAGCCAATGTCGATGGTGCTTGCAATCTTGGGAGCGGCAAAGTAGTTACACGTAGGGTCATTCGGGATGAGAATGGTACTTGGATCTTTGGATTCTCAGAATTTTGGGGTATGTTCGAGTCTCTTGGCTAAAGTCTGGGCTATCCATAATATTCTTTAACACACTTGTAGACTTGGGTTTCGACGCGTAGAGTTGGAGACGGATAACCTTGAGGTGGAGCGTATTGTCAATGGTACTTCTAAGGCGCTCCCTAATAATGCCATTGTGGTGATATCCGTGAGATGTTGTCAAGAGATTGACAAGTTCTTATTCGAAAGATTACTCAGGAGGTGAATAATGTTGCGGATGCCTTGGCTTCATTGACGCGTGACTGCCCACTTGGAGTATTGTTGTTCGATGCTTCTCCTCAATATGTCATGCATCTCGTTCACTAGGAGCAACAGAGATGAGGTAGTTGTTTTGGCTTTGGATGCTCTTTGTTTAAGTTGTGCTCGTCTTTGTCCGCTTTATGTGGCATGATTGTATTATTCTTCGATTGTAAATACTATCATGTGCACTCTTTTTCCTCCAATTAAGATTAAAGAGTTTTTTTTAACAAGACACAAGGTAGTATTCTTTTTATCAAAAAAGAAAAAATTCACCACTTAAGTCACGTAGTCACCATCTAACGTGTACTTCATTACTTGCTAATTAAGAACCCTAAAACCATGATGAAGTTAAAGCCTTTGTTTAATCAGTTCATAATATCATAATATTTAGGCTTAAAGATTAAGTTTGCCCGCAACAAAAAATTAAAAAATCAATTAAGTCTTTATGAAAATTTTCACCCAATTTAGCCCTCACAATTCAAATCGCATTCATTTTAAGCATTTTGTAACGGTTGACAAATTTCGACTGTTAACTCATTGACGACTAACAAGATGATGACACATGGCACACCTTAGAAGTGTCACGTCATTAAACCGTAAAAATTTAAAAAAAATTCTAAAAATTCTAATAAATATTATAAAATATTAAATTTTAAAATATTAAGTTGGTGACACGTGACACACCCTGAAAGTACCATGTCATTAAACCGTAAAATATTCTATAAATTCTTAAAAAAATTTCTAAAAATTATTAAAAAAGAAAAATTATTATAAAATATAAAAATTTTATTAAGATTATAAAAATTATAAAACAATTCTATATTTTTAAAATATATAAGATATAAAAACATAAAATACAAAAAATATAATTTGAAATTATGAAAAATACAAAAACATTAAAAAAATTAGTTGAGATAAAATGCTTACTAACGAAGTTTGTATGTATAATCGGAGTTTGTGAAAAATATTGTAACTACAATTGTCTCATCTTCTACTAAATATATATGTATAATCACAGTTTGTGAATTTTTTTATTATTTTTTAAGGTTTCAAATATTTTGTACTTTTATGATTTTTAATTAAATTTTATTTCCTAGATTGTTTTTGAATTTTTAATGAGTTTTACGGTTTTATGATCTGGCACTACGAGAGTGTGCTACGCGCCACAATCTTGAAGACTATTTGTATGTTAACTGTCAACTATAAAGATCAACGTTATGGAAGGTCTAAGTTAATCACAATTTGAATTTTAAGGACCTAATTGATCACAAATTAAATTATGAGAATTAAATTGAGTACAAAAATTTCATAAAAACTTGATTGTTGAAAGTTAATTTGACTTTTAAACCTAATATTTATAAATTGCCAAAAAATAATACTTTCAAACTGTCAGTACTCAATGGTTAACTATCACACAAATTCTAAAAATCATACCTTAAAGATAATTCTACAGTAAATATCATGTACCACAATGTATCACTATTTATATATACCGGAATGTACCATTAATTGTTTTTATTAGTTTTAAAATCCTATGGATCGAAAGTGTTATCATCCCTTTTTAGAATAAAATTTTAAAAAAATTATATTACTTTTTCAAATTTTCTTTTATTTTTTAATTCAAAAAATATTTAAACTTTTATTACTACAATAATTCCTACATTCACTTTAATTTAAGGATAAAGTTCACAAATGGTCACTAAACTTCAATCAATTATTAAATTTCGTAAGCAAACTTCCAATTGCTTCAATGTTACCGTTAAACTTTTAGTTTTGTTTCAATTTGGACACTAACTCGTTAACAATCGTTAAAAGAGTGATGTGACTATTAATGTGACACCCCCTTCCGGGTCTAGTAGAGAATCAGGTTAGAAGTTTCACCGATGGCCAATGTCAAAATTGTACAGTAAAAATCGATGCTACATGAACAATAATTCGATCAATGAAATCCAATATTGCAATGTTACAATAATTATGACTCTAAGATAGTCAATTAATTTATCAGTTTATCAATATGGATTCAAATGAAACGTATTCAATATTTAGGGACCAAATTGTAAAACTTAAAAATTGAGATCCTTACCATTAATTAATAGTGTCAATCCTAAATTAACGTCATATTTTACAAGCACACTAAAGTTTAGTAAGTTTTGAGGTCTACATCACGCTTAATTAACCATACCAACATTAAGGACTATTTTATAAAGTTTACAAGACTAGATCAAGCCAATAACAGAATTACCTACCTTGATATCGTCCGTATCGATACAATAAAACCCTCAAATTCTAGTAGCAAAATTTAGTATCGGTACAAACTAAACTGTACCGGTACCAAACTGAGATTAAGAATGGGGATTGGTACGAGGCTAACTATAAAACCTAAATTTGATTTTGATATAATAAAAAGTTTAATGACCAATTTGTAAATTGGATAAATTTTTAAGTATTCAAAAAGTCTCACAAAATGACAAGGAATCGAACCTAAAATTGTTTCTAAGTCAAAAACTTAAAGGCCCAAAATTTTCTAAGTGTCTTGATACTCAAATTAACCAAATATGCACAAGCGTATCGGTACAGATCTTAGCGTATCGATAAGATTTTTCACTACTGGAATTTTAATCGCAAAAACGTACCGATATAGTTGTCCCCGTATCGATACGGCCTTCATCTGGGTTTGTATTATTGGTTAAATATTTCGATATGGCCTTCGCCGTATCGATACGGGGTGTTGAGATTTTTAAATATTTGCATTAAATTTTGTTACCGTTGCCTTGTCAGTTATTGAAATCACCATACTTCAAAAAGTTGTTAACCCTTATTGATACGCCCCTTAGGCGTACATTTGCATTTTCACTAGACTTTTTCCTCAGATTCCAGTGAGCAAAACTCATACCGATACAGCTATACCGTATCGATACGCCCCTACTTTTTCACTATGTTCGTTTTGATACGCCTTAAAGCGTATCGATACGCCTTTGTACAACGACTCTTTCTTCATTTGGTAGGTACCTGTATGGCTTTTTGTGTACCGATACAGTTGGTCACCAAACAACATTTATTGCGGGAAAAATAGTCTCTAATGGCTATTGATGATCTCAACCACCCAAACGGTTAGAAATCAATAAAGGGATATAAAATCAAGTCTCAAAAGCTACTATGACAACTATCGAATCATTGAACAAGTCAAAAGCATTCAAGCAAAAGTCCAACCATTTTTGAGCTTTTAAAGTCAAATTCTTGTACCCAACTTGTGTATTCTCAATTGTAATCTTTAGTTTCAAGTTTGGGGTTGTGTGAACTTGTAATTGGGCAAACAAATCACATTTGAGAGGATATTTTTTTGTTTGCAAACCACTTCTTGTAAAGTGAGTGAATTTGATCAAGCTTTGTGTAGAAAGCTTTGATCTTTGTAACGGTTTCCTCCTAAGCCTAGAAAAGAGGAAGCATTTCTTAGTGAAATTGGTTGAAATCCTTAGTGGGAGCTAAGGTAGTGGATGTAGAGCTTGTTAGAAGCTTGAACCACTATAATTCCTTGTGTCATCATTTTTATTTTTCCCATTTACTTTCCTTCTTTTTTAAAAGTGCCAATTCACTCCCCTGTTGACCATTCGTCGTTGATTGACCGTCCTATCAATTGGTATCAGAGCCTAGCTTATTTCAGGGATTAGCATCCACTTGAGATGATCTTATAAGTGATTTAATTAACTAAAATTCAAGTCATGGCGTCTACTTCCGACCATAACATGTACGAGTTTCAATTGACCATTAAACCGCCATTCTTCAATGGGGATAACTATCCATATTGGAAGAATCAAATGAGGCTATTCATCAAATCCAACGATTATCTCCTTTGGGATGTAATTGAAGATGGACCATCTATTCCAATAAAGCAACAATGAGAAATGCAAGTTCCCAAGACCGAGCAAGAAATGACCGATGAAGAAAGAAGGAAGTTGCAAGTAAACGACAAGGCCTTGTACATGCTCTTTTGTGTATTTAGACCGGATGAGTACTCGAAGATGTCTTCGTGTAAAAGTGCAGAGGAGGTGTGGGTCAAACTCGAGGCCACTTATGAAGGCACGGACGATGTAAAGGAGACCAAGATTAGACTCCTCAACTTAAGCTACAAGAATTTCAAGATAGAGCCCGATGAGAGTGTCACCAAGATGTTCGATTGCTTTGTCATCATCAAAGGTCTCAAAGGCTTCGGAGAAATCATCCCCGAAGTTAAGCTTGTTTGGAAGCTCATATACTCTTTTCTCGAGTCATGGGATGGAAAGAGGACTGCCATCATCGAGGCCAAGGATCTCAAAACCTTAAAGCTCAATGCTCTTATAGATTCTCTCCTAACTCATGAGATCATGAAGAAAGGAAGAGAAGATGAGAAGAAAAGAAAAGAAGGTCGAGAAGAAGGAAGTATATAAGAAGAAGATCAGAATTGCTCTTAAAGCTTTACAAGAAGAGAGCGATTCGAGTAAAGAGGAAGATGAATAATTGGCTATGCTAGCCAAACGATTCACTCAATTCATGAAATTCAACTGAGGAAGAAAGTTCTATCGAAGAAGGGATTTCAAGAACAAGAACAAGGAGGAAGAGAAAGATCAACTCATTTGCTTTGAGTGCAAGAAGCCAAGGCACATAAGAACCGAATGTCCCCAACTTAAAAGGAAGAGCTTCGGGAAAAATAAGAAGCTCAAGGCAAATGTTGTTACTTGGAGTGATGAGGAATCATCCGATTAAGAGGAGCAAAAATTTTCCAACCTTTGCCTCATGGCTCTTGAAGAAGATCCTAAGGTAACCTCTAACTCATCTTTATTTGATTTATCCTTTGAAGAGCTTCAAGAAGCGTATGATGAGTTGGTTGAGAAATTTAAGGAATCGATTTTGAAAAACAAGAAAACGATTTCCGATTTGAAAAACCAAAATGATCCACTTTCCAAAACCAAATTAGAACTTGAAAAGAAGGTTTTTTATTTACAACAAAAACAAAATGATTTTGAAAAGAAAAATCATGATTCAAACAACATTCTCTCCAAAGTTCATGATGATCACTAAAGGGAAGTTGATGATCTCAAAGCTTTTCTAAACAAAGTTGGGCAACAAGGTTTTGAAAAAGAAAGTTTTTCAAAACCCAACTATGTGAAGAAAAACTTCAATGGCTACAAACAAAGAAGTTTCCTAAGGCCCTCTAGAGGAAAGAGGATTAGAAGTGTTTGGGTTCCAAAAGAACTTATCACATCTAATGACATTAGTGCCATTGCTTCTTGGATTCCCAAGGGAACCAAGATTTTGGGAGCTAATACTCATGGACCCAAAATGATTTGGGTACGAAAAATCAAGACTTAATCTTTGTTTGTAGGGGGAACATTGCTACAAGGCCAAAACTACATGCGCAAATTTGTGGTACCTTGATAGTAGATGCTTGAGACACATGACCGATGCCAAGAGTTGGTTCTTGGAGCTAAAACCAAAGAGTAGAGGAGTCGTGACTTTCGGTGACAACTCCAAAGGCCATATTGAAGGAATTGGTTCCATTGGTAATCATTGTTCTATCTTTATAGACAATGTTTTATATGTCAACGGTCTAAAACATAACCTTTTAAGCATAAGCCAACTTTTTGATAAAGGTTTCAATGTTCTTTTTGATTTAAGTGGTTGCAAAATTTTAAACATTGAAACTAACAAAATTGTGCTTATTGGTCATCATATAGAAAACATTTACATGGTGCATCTAGATGAAATTCATATTTCAGATGTATGTTTTGTTGAAAAAGATGAACATGACTCATGGTTATGGCATAGAAAATCAGGGCATACAAGCATGAGTGTTTTAGAAAAATTGGTTTCAAAAGATCTAGTAAGAGGTTTTCCAAAAATAAAGTTTTCTTTTGATAAAATTTGTGATGCTTGTGCAAAAGGCAAACATAAAAGAGTTTCTTTTAAAACTATTAATGATTTTTCTACTAATAGAGTTTTACAATTGATCCACATGGATCTTTTTGGACCTATTAGGACTATGAGTTTGGGTGGAAAATCATATACAATTTTTTAGTAGATGATTACTCTAGATATACTTGGGGTTCTATTTTTAAGTACCAAGGATGATGCTTCAGAAAAATTCATCACATTTTCAAAAATTTCTCAAAATGATGTTGACCAATATATTTCTCATATTAGAAGTGACCATGGTAATGAATTTCAAAAGTTAAGTTTTGAGGATTTTTGTAATTTAAATGGTATAAGCCATAATTTTTTTCGCTCCTCGCACTCCTCAATAAAATGGGGTTGTTGAGAGGAAAAATCGAACTTTAGAAGAAATGGCTAGAACCATGCTTTGTGAAAATAATTTGCCAAAGTATTTTTGGGCGGAAACCACTATTACCGCTTGTGAGATTGTCAACCGAGTAATGATTAGGACAATTTTAAATAAAACTCTTTATGAGATTTTAAAAATCCAAAAAGCCTAACATTAGCTATTTTCATCCCTTTGGATGTAAATGTTTTATTTTAAAAAATGGAAAAGACAATTTGGGCAAATTTGATGCAAAAAGTGATGAAGCTATTTTCTTAGGTTATTCTTTAAACTTTAAAGTCTATCATGTATTTAATAAAAGAACTTTGGTTGTTGAAGAGCCAATACATGTGGTTTTCGATGATAACCTCCTTCAGAGGAAGGATTCTTGTGATGTAGGAATTTTTGAAGCCAATGATGGTGGGCAATCATCAAAGGTAGATGAAGTTTCATCTGAGGAAGAAGAAGCACAAGATCCACCTCTAGAAGCTTTGAAGGACATAACTCTAAAGGAAAATGAAGTGAGCTACCTGAGGAGTTCAACTATGCCAAAGATGGTGAAATTTTGAGTGATCCATCCAAAGGGGTAACCACTAGACTTTTTCTTAAAAATCCTTGTAATGTTGCATTTATCTCATGCATTAATCTTAAAAATATCAAAGAATCATTAAAAGATGATTATTAGATATTGGCTATGCAAGAGGAATTAAATCAATTTGAGAGAAGTCA
The DNA here is from genome assembly GCA_019671005.1 of Hibiscus mutabilis. Lineage (NCBI taxonomy): Eukaryota > Viridiplantae > Streptophyta > Magnoliopsida > Malvales > Malvaceae > Hibiscus > Hibiscus mutabilis. Next base: position 66,950,883 of record CM033711.1, read on the forward strand.
AGTTTGGACATTAGTTGATAGGCCTAGTAATAAATCTACCATAGGAACTAAATGGGCTTTTAGAAACAAACTAGATTAGAGTGGTAACAAAGTGAGAAACAAGGCTAGACTTGTTGCTCAAGGTTACACTCAAGAAGAAGGAATCGATTTTGATAAAACCTATGCACCATAGCTAGAATGGAAGCTATTAGGATGCTTCTTGCATTTTCATGTTATAATGAATTCAAGCCTTTCAAATGGATGTTAAAAGCGCTTTTCTAAATGGTTTTATTAATGAAGAGGTGTATGTAGAACAACCACCCGGTTTTAAAGATCCAAAATACCCAAACCATGTTTTTAAACTTTCAAAAGCTTTATATGGTTTGAAGCAAGCTCCTAGAGCTTGGTATGAAAGATTATCAAACTTTTTGATTGAAAAAGGTTTTGAAAAAGGAAAGGTGGATACTACACTATTTATTAAAAGAAAAGACAAAGACATTTTATTAGTCCAAATTTATGTTGATGACATTATTTTCGGTTCTACTAATAAATTATTTTGCCAAGAGTTTGCTAAGTTGATACAATGTGAGTTTGAGATGAGCATGATGGGTGTTGTCATTGAATTTTCACCTAGCTTCCTTACTTTCATTATTTTAAATATGTCATTTTTGGTTAGGTAGTTAGTGTTACATCATAATTAGTAGCAATTAGTATTAGGATTATCTGAATATCATGTAACATTACTAATATACTTAAGGTATTATAATAATTACTATATGTTAGTTAATGTGGTAATTAGAATTGTTCAGGTGACATCTATTGTATGCTAGTGTGTTATGATAATTGTTAGTATATTAAGGTAGTTAGAATTAACATAGGTTATACGCATTAGATATTAAAACCCAAAAAAATATAAAATACATAGCCCAATTGTAATTGAAAAAATGAATAAAAGGTCCACTGGATTTAATTTAGATCAGAATCCATTAAAAAAATACATAGATAGAGTCCATTATACAAAGGGGCCGGCTGTCCCATTTATAACCAAAAAAACCATAATCCCATCTTTATTCTTTTGCACAGCCGATAGGAGGCCGTTGGATCAATCTGGGATCCAACGACGCAGATCGCACCAGCTGGGGATGATATAACGCCACACTCGATATAGCCGTTCGATCAGGAAGCAATCTAACGACCTAGATTACTTCGGGATGTATCACGCGGATCATCACTCACGCGTGGCAGCCACACACACGACGTTTTAGCTCCGGCCAGTCGCTTCATCTTCTTCGACGCTCCACTCACTCCGATTGTTCCTCGCCGGCACCGTTCGAGTCACCAAAAATATGCAAACAAAGGAAAAAGGGTTAAATCCCTAAATTGGAGCACAACAATTCAAGATAAAGACAAAAGGAAATTAAATCCCTAAATCGAAGCCCTACCTAGAAAACCAGAATCCAAAACGGGAAAGGCTAATCCCTAAATCGATTCTATGGCGATGATCAAACAATTTCAGAGGAGGAAATTAGGGATTTACTCTTGTAATCTAAGCATTTCAATAGCTATATAAACCCTAATGTAAATCATTGTTAACATACAAGAATTCGAGAGAAAAATCATACACAACAATCACAGAAACACTAGATATATAGCGTTCGAAAATTCAGAAGTTGTAGCAAATCGACAAGTGTATTCAAGCAATTCCAGTGAAATAAAGTAGAGATTTCCGGTAATGTTCTCACCCTATGTTCAATTTTTGTTTTAAATAAAGAAAGGGATTGTTATTTTACCTTTACTTTAGTTGTGCCGCCGTGATATTGTTGTTGACATAGCTTTGACGAGAAAAAAGCTTAATTTGAGGTTGACGAATTCTGGAAAGTTGATCGAATTCTGGGAATTTTGCCGCCGAAAGCGGTGGCCAATGCCGGTGGATGGCAGCTGGCACGACGGATGTTCATTGCGTTCTTCATAAAATGAAGAACACGATAGAGAAATTATAAAGGCTGATTTTTTTATCCATTTTTATAAAAAGGAAAGAAATGAAATTTGTTTATAATATTTAATATATATACTAACCCGTTTGACCCGACCTGAACCTGGATATAACCCGCGCCGCAGCTCTTCATTCTTCAAATGTTGCAATTTCGTCCTTTTTCTTTATGATTCGGCACCAAATTATAAACTGTTTTCAAATTAACCTTCACACTTTACTTTTTTTTTTCCAAATTAATCCCTAATTCAGATTTTCTATTTAAAAAAAATAAAAACCAAATCCCTTTTCTTATTTAATTTTAGCAATTACTTAGTTATTTTTTTAACTAACTAGTTATTTATTTATGTCTTTTATGCAAATATTTGTGTGTTAAACTTTAGGAATAGGGACTTAAAACATAGATTAGAGACATGTATGTTGTAAAACATTCATTTTCAATAAAACACATTTAATTATATTATAACCTTAATAGTTAAAAGGAATATAGACATTTCTTTAGGATTATCCACTACTTAGGTTTTAATTAAAAGACTTTAACACATTTAATTTTCTTGATGATTTATTAAAAATCGAAAACTTAATTAATGCAGTGTATTATCAAACGGGAATGACGGGTTAGCGCCAGGAGTGTTGGCGGTGATTAAAGTTCATTTCTCAGGAGATAAGGCCGTTAAAATAAATTTACATTCACTTTACGAACGAATAAATCGAAATTTTGTGAACTTGCAAATTCCAATTTTAAAAATGCTTTTTTGAAATCAATTAGGTACCAGTTTGGGGCGTTGTGGGGGTGCTAACCCTTCCCCATACGTAACCGAACCCGAACCTATTTTCTCATGTTTTCGTAAACCAAAAATGTTATTTTGATAAATAAAATATTTTATTAAAATAACCATTGTTTTAAAAAGTGATCCAATTACACTTTTTTCAAAAAGATTGGTGGCGACTCCATGATTTTATAATGTTTTCCAAAATGTCAAAACCTTCCTAAAAAAGGGTTGCGACAACTTGGCGACTCCACTGAGGAAGTTTTGTTTTTAAAAAACAAAAGAGAGTCAGGCCACAAATTGTTTTCAAAATGTTTTTAGAAATGGAATTTGCAAGTTCACAATGGTTTCAATTTATTCGTCCGCTTAATGAATGTAATTCTATTTTACGCATTTTAAAAAAATTGTTGCAAAAAGCTTTATTCCTGAGCTCTGCCCAATTGTTAAGTGAGGGGAAAATTCTTTGCTCATGTCAGAATATTGATTCTCCGTATGAGCCTAGCAAGTACCTTTGGGAATCATATGCTTCATGTCTTCGTAAGGATACTGATTCTTTGAGAAGACATAGGAAGTGAGTCCTCATGAGTTGAACTTGGTTCGTTTGAAACCTATAATGGCTGAGAACTAGGGGCCTTGATACCCTTAGTAGGGGACAACAAGGACAACTCGGGTACCTTTTAGAACTCAACCGTTTGAGAACTTAGAGCCCACCACAATAGAGCCATGGGTAAACATGTCCTGGAGTGTTGGAATGTGCTGCCTAGAATTGTTTGTGAAGTTATTGTTGATTCTATGTGTTTTCTTAATTTTAATCTTCCTTTTCCTTGCCTTATTGTTTTGCATGCCCATTCATGCCACATCATTACATATTTATAAGGGGTTGATTCTCAAAATCATTGCTCAACTTTGAAAATCTCTTGTTATGGATGGAAGGATTTTGAAGAGTGAAGATGAGAATACAAAGGTTCAACATTGGTCTGAGATGAATCAGTGAATATTTGGAGATAGTCTAGCAGCTGATCATGAGATAGAGACTTCAGAGTATGCCCATATCCGTATCAAACAGAACAATGTGCAAGAATTGCGAGAAATCTGGGAGTGCTTTGATTATGAGACTAAGCAGTTGTTCCATGAAGTCTACGGTGACATAGCCTATCTCTTGTACGTGAAGGTTGATGAACAATTCCTGAAATCCTTGGTTCAATTCTGGAATCCAGGGTATTGTTGCTTCACTTTCAATAAAGAAGATATGATGCCTACATTTAAGGAGTACTTAGCCCTTTTCAACCTGCGCAAAGTGAAGAAGAACTGGGTCTATGTCAAGCCTCCTAAAAACAAAATTCCACATGCAAAGCTTCAGACGTTCGCTGATATGAGTGATGGTTGGGTTAAAGGGTTGATACAAAAGAGAGGGGGCACCTTTAAGTTCCCTTGGTCAAGCATCAGAAGTATAATTTCAATCCACCACGACAAGGAAAAGAGAGTTGATCTCCTAGCCATTGCAATTTATGGTTTAGTCATCTTTCTGAGGGTTCTAGGAAACATTGATGTGGCGCTACTTGATTTCCTTGAACAACTGAAGATATGAGTCAATCCGGTACCAGTCGTGCTTGCTGAAACTTCCATTTCCCTTAATGCCTGCTGAAAAGTTGAAAATGTTCATTTTGGAGGATGTGCTTCGCTTCTGCAAGTTTGGGCCCTCAGTCATTTCTAGAAATGCCTAACATTGGCCTTATCAAATGTATTATCCTCGAACTTCTCACCTATTTGAGAATTCTTGGCAAATGAGTGGCATGTTGTCAAGAAGAATAAATGGATTGATATATTCAGGGATCGTCGTGACGAAGACATCAGATGAAAGGTTCTCTGGATGGGTCATACCAAGCTTTTGTACAAATGTGGAGATTTCAACTTCCTAATGCTGCTAGGTTTGTGGGGAGGAATTGGATGTGCCCCTTTGCTAGTATCTCGTCAGTATGGGTCTCGGTAGTTCATCACATTCACTACTGGTCTTGGCTTATCAAAATTCGAGTTCCAAGGTGAGTTCAGACAGAAGGTTCAGACAATCAGTGATGCATGGAACCATTGTTATCACATGAAGTTATAATCTGATAGTCATTGTATGTACACCCCAGACTATGATATTTGGAGGCATACAAGAGTAAACGACAAAGTCATAGCACCTACATATGGACAAACCAAGTCTCTAGAAGAACACTTAAAGGTAGTCCCCACATAAGCTGATGTCCTAAGAGAAGAATTGAGAATGGCTAAGTTGGAGATAGAAACCTTACAAGAGCAGAACCAAATGGACAAGTTTGAGTCAGGCCTTGATGTTGAAAAATATAAAGGAGAGACGAAGTGAGTAGTGAAGTTGTACGAAGACCTAGAAAATAAGTTTGAGATCCAAAGGGTGGACTTCCTTAAGCTCTAGACTACTGTTCGAAATGCTGATTTGAGAAAGACCCCAGAGCAGTGGAAGCAAGAAATCAAGCATGCTGTAGGGAAAGAAAAGGAACAAGGAAGGCGTGAGGTCGAGAAATATAGACGAGCCCTTGTTGAAGAGAAGAAGAAGGGTAAGTTGGAAAATGAAAGTAGAAGTGGCAAACGAGTCCAAGAAAGTGAGAAAGAAAGTGTGGCTGCATGGAAAAGGAAGGCCCACAACAACATGATTCGCTTATTTGAGTTGCAGAAGGCATATGACCAGACCAGTACGAAGCTAAAGCAGAGTCAGGCTTGTGTTACTGAGTTGCAAGCCAAAATAGATGATTTGAACCGCTTGTTGCATAGACTTTAGAATCATCACACCTATTTCGAACTTCAGGCCTGTCTAAGTGAGAATTATCTTGAAGAAATAGGTTGAAGGAATGGATAACATCATCCAGGAATATAGGACGAAGATCTTGGTCTTTGAAGACATTGCTGAGGGAGGTAATGACTACTGGTTCACTCGTCTTAGAGACATGGCTAGAAGATTCCAAGAATAGGATAAGTTTGATAGAACTGTCATAACCCAAGTACATGATGTGGTTCGACACGTGGTGATGTTAGCTACTAAAGCTGCTGCTCTTCGTCAATATGTCAAGCCAACAGGAGAAGTGGGACCAAGGCTTATGTGGCTCATTGAAGAAGTTAAGGAACTAGGAGTTCAAGCTGAAAAATATTTGTAAACAAAACTTGCTGTAATAAGGACCATTTATATCCAATAAAAGAGTTGTTTCTTGAGCATATGTTTCATGGAATTGATGGCCCTTCGCTTGTATTCATGTATTTGTGTTTCATAGCTTTTCTTTGCATTTGTGTTTACATTTGTGCATGCATACATGACATAATAAGAATCTAACTCAAATAAAAATGGCAGAAAATCAAAATAGCTAAAACAAACCACAAGTATAGTACTCGGTCTCAAGTCAGTGCAGTGGAAGACAGAGTTATGGCCACAAAAATAGCCACAAGAGTATCCAAGATAGGTTAGACAAGCTAGAGATAGATCTAAAGCAACAGATGGAGTTAGTTCATCAAAAGACAGTTGGTTCAATTGCAACCATGTTAGGCTTTAAGGACCCTGACATAGTGGAAATTGGCGAGGAAGCAAATGTTGTGCCAAAATTTCAGGGGATGACCTTTGTTCATCCAAGTATGCAGAAAGAAGCTCAATCTTCTAAGGTCAAGATTTCTCCACATTTTGTTGAAACCTCAGCACAGAATGTAGGAAGATAAACTCTAAGGAGGTCATTGAGGTGCTTGATCTCAATGAAATTGCTAATAAAGTGAAAACTAAGAAGAAATAGGATGATTGCTATGAGGAATTTGAGGGAATGATTAAGTCTTTCCAAGAAGGAGGTATATATGGAGGAGTGGATGCCAAGGATTTAAGCTTAGTAACTGTTTTGGTGGTACCACCAAAGTTCAAGGTCCCTGACTTTGAAAGATATAATGGAACTACGTGCCCTGCAGCACATCTGACTGTGTACTGCAGGAAAATGTCAATGTATCTTGAGAATGAGAAGCTGCTTATCCATTGCTTCCAAGACAGTCTAGTAGGGTCAGTTGCACGCTGGTATATACAGCTAAGTCGAATTAACATCAGATCATGGAAAGATTTGTCCAGGGCCTTCAGTGAGCAGTACAAGCATGTTTCAGACATGGTTCCAAACCATTTAGTTCTGCAGGGATTGGAGCAAAAACATCATGAAAGCTTCCGCTAGTACGCGCAAAGGTGGAGGAATGTAGCTGCCCAAGTCCATCCACCATTGTTGGAGAGTGAGATCACCCCAATGTTCGTAGAGACATTAAAGGGTTCTTTCTATGACCGTATGGTCAATCATGCCACAAATAGTTTTGCGGACATGCTTATAAATGGAGAGTTGATACTTGCGGCCATGAAAAATGGAAGGTTGGATAATGTGGAAACAAAGAAACCATACAAAAAAAGAGACAATATAGTTAATGCCACTAATGACTACAACCTAGTTACTCAAAAGGGGTAGTCTTCAACAAACCCAATATCTCGACCACAGCTCTAGCAGTCAAAAATCATCCGAAGAAAGAACGAAGATATCAAAGGAGCTCAAAACCATATTTTCCTCCTATCCCAATGACATATGCAGAATTGTTTGCTAAGCTAGTCAAATCTCCGATGGTGCTGCCAAGATATGTTCCTCAATTCTCACCACCATACCCACCATGGTATGATGAGAAGGCACAATGTGAATACCATGCAAGAGTTAGGGGGCATACCATTGAAAATTGTACTGCATTCAAAAGGGTGGTGGATGACTTAAGAAAATCAGCGATGTTATCATTTGATACGTCAGAAGAAAAGGGAAACCCACTGCCAAATCATCAGAAGGCAGGTGTGAATGCAATCATAGAAGAGGAGAATAAGGTGGTTAAAGAATGTGTTGATGAAGTTAGAGCTCCCATGAAGTGGGTATGGGCTCAAATGGTGGCAGTATGGATTCTGGAAGAAGGAGCCCAGAAATTGAAGATTGAGAATGAATTGTACTGTGAGTACCACATGAAGGAATGACATGCGATTGATTGTTGCTTAGAGTTTAGGCAACTAGTTCAAGACAAGATGAATGAGAAAGAACTTGAGTTCTTCAAAAAAAAAGATAATAAATGCACGCTGGACATTTGTGTATTAGAAGGGTCATCTTCCCTACACCAGAATGAAGCCTTTGGTTATTAAGGCTAAAACAAGAGTTGGTGAGCTAGCAAGGAATGTAACCCCGCAGCTTATAATTAAGTCACCAATGCCGTTTCTATACAAGGATAGTAAGCAGGTCCCTTAGAATTACACTTGCGACGTGACAACCCTAGGAGAAACATCTATTCAGGAGAAATAAGATCTAGTCAATGAGGTGAGCTGTTTCACAAGAAGTGGAAGGCTCTATTCCCAGCCAATAACAGAGGATAAAGATGCGGTGTAAAGAAAGGCTGCTACTAAAGAGCCCGAAAAAGAAGACGACAGAGATTTCTTCATGGAAAAACTGACAACATATCATGAGCCTGTAAAAGAATCAGAGACTCAAGAATTCTTGAAGATCTTAAAACACATTGAATATAGCATCGTGGAGCAACTCCACAAGCTTCCAGCTTGAATTCCTATGCTTTCTTTGCTATTAAGTTCAGAAGGCCACCGAGAGGCCTTGTTAAAGATTTTGAACCAGACATTTGTACCAAAAGAGATCACAACTGATAAGATGGATATGTTAGTCGGTAACATTGCTGTTAACAACTTCATCTCATTCAATGATGAGGAAATACCAGGTGAAGGAACGAGATCTTGCAAGGCTTTACACGTCACTACTAGATGTAAATGACATATGTTACCAGGTGTCCTTATTGACAATGGGTCGGCACTAAATGTTCAGCCATTAGCCACACTGAAGAAACTGCCAATAGATAGTTCCATATGAGAGCTTATCAAAATACGGTTAGAGCGTTTGATGGAACTCAGAATGACGTGTTAGGGAAAATTGAGGTGCCTTTGCAAATTGGACCAACGACCTTTGATGTTGAATTTGTGGTCATGGATATAAGACCTAGTTATAGCTACTTGTTTGGGTGCCCATGGATTCACGTAGCAGGAGCGGTCCCATCTACTTTACACCAGAATTTGAAGTTTGTGATCGATGGTTAACTAATAACTGTCGGTGCAGAGGAGGAAATCATTGCATTAGTAACCATTGATGCACCCTTCATCGAGATTGATGAGGGTGTGCTCAAGTGTCACTTCAGGACGTTGGAGCTAGTCAATGCAACCTTTGTCACCGAAGGAAGCAATGTGCCAGAACCGAAATTATCAAGATGTGCGAAGATGCAAGTAAAATAAGCGTTAGGGAAAAGTGCTGAAATTGGGAAAGTATTCGGAAAAAGACATCAAGAAATGTTGTATCCCGTAGTAATCCTAGCGAAAAAGAATTAGTTTGGCTTGGGCTTCAAGCCCAACAAATGGAAAAGAAGTGCCGAAATCAGAAATCATCAAGAGAGGAGAAGAGCTAGATTGAAGAGAGAGGAAATTGAGTGGGAGTCGATGACTTTCCCTCCCTTGAGCCATAACTTTATATCTAGAGGCATGCTGGATCCAAATGCCCCAATTAGTGATGAAGGAAAAATGAGAGAATGCTCTATGTGAAGCGTTTGAAAAGATGATTATTAACGCTGTGACTGAAGAGGAGGAAGAGATCCAGTATCTGTCAATGATCTGCCCTTGCTCTGAGCTTGAGAATTGGACTGCTGAAGAAATTCCTGTAATCTTTAAGACAAGTTCAGAGTAATTCTCAAAACCAACCTCTTTGCTCTAGGCCTGAAGATAATAAGGGATCTTATGTAAAGGGCCTATGTCAAACATTTAATTTTAAATTCAATAAAAGATGCATTTCCTTAAATCTTGTGTGGCAAAATTTCTTTCCATAAATAAACCAAAACCAAATGAAAACCATAAAGTTAAAAACATAATAAACATTCCATTCATTTTTTTCCTTTGTATATATCTTTTGCCTATTCCCTTTTCAGGTCTTCATATATAGTGGCGTAAATGAATCCGAGTCTGACTTCAAGGTTGACTTTGAATTGCCACTATGCTTGGAAAAAGTTGGAAATACTGACGATGAGGAAGAATATGATGTACCTAGTGATATGCTCAGAATGGTAGAAGGAGAGAAAAAGCAGATTCTACCACATAAAGAGGAACCAGTAACATTAAACCTCAAAACTGAAGAAGAAAAGCGGGAGGTGAAGATTGGTACTACCATCACAACCAAAATCAGACAAAGTTTGATAGAGCTCTTGAAAGAATTTAAAGATATTTTCACTTGGTCGTATCAAGATATGCCCAGCCTTGACACTGACATCATCATGTGCAGACTCCCTATAAAGGAAGGATGTGAACCTGTAAAGCAAAAGCTAAGAAGAATGAAGGCTGAAATACTCCTCAAGATCAGGGATAAGGTAAGGAAGTAATACAATGCAGGATTCCTCGAGGTAGCCAAGTATCCGGAATGGGTAGCAAATATTGTCCCAGTACCGAAGAAAGATGGAAAAGTACGAATGTGTGTTAACTACAGAGACCTCAATATGGTAAACCCTAAAGACAATTTTTCGCTCCCACATATTGATACTTTATTCAGCAATACAGCTGGTCATTTACTCTTCTCTTTCATAGATGGTTTCTCCGGGTATAACCAGATTAAGATGTGCCCGAAAGACATGGTAAAGATAATTTTTGTGATGCTATGGGGAACTTTTTGCTATAAAGTGATGCCTTTGTGCTTAAAAATACAGGGGCAACCTATCAAAAGGCCATGGTTACCATTTTCCATGATATGATGCATAGAGAAATAGAGGTATACGTCGACGATATGATTGCCAAATCTCGATTCGAGGAGGAACATTTTGTCAATTTAGAAAAACTCTTTCTCAGACTGAGAAAGTTCCAGTTGAAGCTCAACCCAACCAAATGCACATTTGGAGTCACATCTGGAAAGTTATTGGATTTTGTTGTGAGTGGAAGAGGAATCTAGATCGATCATGATAAGATAAAATCTATACAAGAACTTCTCCCACCTCAAACACAAAAAGAAGTTCGAGGTTTCCTGGGACGATTAAATTACATGGCACGCTTTATTTCTCAGTTAACTGATAAGTGCGATCCAATGTTTAGGTTACTCAGGAAGAATAACCTAGATACATGGGATGAAGAATGTCAATTGGCTTTGGAAAAGATCAAAGAACAGCTAAGCAATCCTCTAGTATTAGTACCACCTGTTTCAGGGAGACCACTGATCTTGTACCTAACGGTCTATGAAAATTCCATAGGATGTGTGTTAGCACAACATGACGATACTAGAAGAAAAGAAAAGGCGATATACTACATGGGTAAGAAATTCACTAATTGTGAAACCGTATATTCTTCAATTGAAAAGCTATGTTGTGCTCAGACAATATATGTTATATCATACTATATGGCTAATCTCGAAGTTAGATCCACTGAAGTTCATGATGGAGGCCCCAGCTTTATCAAGCAGGTTAGCGCGTTGGCAAATGTTACTATCAAAATTTGATATTCAGTATGTGAGCCAAAAAGCGATAAAAGGGAGTGCTATAGCTGACTTTTTGGCAAGTCACGCTTGTGATGACTATGAAGCATTAAACTTTAATTTTCCTGATGAAGACTTGATGTGTATCTCAAAAGATGATGAGGCTTCAATAGAATCTTCGGTTATGAACTTTGATGGTGCAGTAAATGCATTAGAAAGAGGTATAGAGGCAGTTTTGGTTTCACTAGATGGAGATTTTTACCCTTTTACTAGTCGTTTGATGTTTTTCTGCACTAATAATATGGCAGAGTATGAAGCCTATATAATGAGACTAAGAGAAGCTATAAGGAGGAAAATCCGCGCTTTTAGAGTTTTTGAGGACTCTACATTAGTCATTTATCAGATACGTGGTGAATGGGAGACAAAAGATGCAAAGTTGGAGGAATACCACAAGCTAGTCCTCGAGTTGACCAAGGAATTTGATGAGATCACTTTCAAATATCTCCCCAGAGAAGACAATCAAATGGTTGATGCTTTAGCCACCTTAGCCGCCATGTTTAGGGTAAATGAAGGTTCTTAGATGATGCCCATCAGGTTATATATGCTTGACTCTCCAACTCATTGTTATGATGTGGAAGAAGAAATGGATGGATTGCCATTGTATCATGACATCTTACAATATGTAAAATTCCAGCAATACCTGTCTCAAGCTACAAAGAATGAAAAGAAAATGATCATGAAGATGGCATCAGGGTATGTCCTTGATGGAGATATTTTATACAAGAGAAGTCGTGATCAAGTGATTATAAGATGCGTGGGAGCAAAAGAGGCTCAATTAAATGTGGAAGAAGTTCATGAAGGAGTTTGCGAAACCCATCCTAGTGGTTTCACCATGGCCAGAAGGTTCATGCGCCTGGGATATTATTGGTCAACTATGAAAGGTGATTGCATCAACTATTCTCGCAAATGCCATAAGTGCCAAATCTATGCTGACAATGTTCATATGCCACCTCAGCCTCTTCATGTTATGACAACCCTATGGCCATTTTCAATGTAGTGCATTGATGTCATTGGTCAGATTTACCCTAAGGCATCAAACATGCATCATTTTATCCTGGTAGCCATTGATTATTTCACGAAGTGGGTAGAAGTAGCCTCATATGCAAATGTTGCCAGATCCACGATTTGTAAGTTTTTGAAAAAGGAAATCATTTGTCGATACGGCTTGCCTGAAAGTATCATCACTGACAATGCTTCAAATTTGAACAACATGATGATAAATGGAGTCTGTGAGCAGTTCAATGTCAAGCATCATAATTCTGTGGTATATCGCCCAAAGATGAATGAGGCAGTAAAAGCTGCGAATAAGAATATTAAGAAGATAATTGCAAAAATGATTGATACCTATAAAGATTGGCACGAGAAGCTGTCGTTTGCCTTATACGCTTATTGAACCGCAGCAAGAACTTCCACCGGGGCAACACCTTTCTCATTGGTATATGGAGTAGAAGCTGTGCTACCCATTGAGGTTGAAATACCATCGCTCCGTGTCTTAATGGAAGCAAAGTTGGAAGAAACATAATGGGTTCAAGCAAGGTATGATCAGCTGAACCTAATTGAGGAAAAAAGACTGAAAGCACTATGTCATGGGCAAAAGTACCAGAGAAGGATGATAAGGGCTCACAAGAAGAAAGTTCACCCAAGAGGATTCAAAGAGAGAGACTTGGTATTGAGGAAGAAGCTGCCAATCCAAAGTGATGCTCGAGGAAAATGGGCACCGAATTGGGAAAGACCTTACATTGTAACAAAGATTTTCTCAAAAGGAGCGTTAATTTTAGCCGAAATAGATGGAGACAAACTCTAAAGACCAATAAATTCAGATTCGGTTAAGAAGTATTATGTTTGAAGAAAAAGAAAGAAAAAGAAAAAAAAAGAAAAAAAGAAAAAGAAAAAAAAGAAAAGAAAAGAAAAAAAGAGAAAAAGAAAAATAAAAGAAAAGAAAAGAAAAGAAAAGAATGGGGGTTCAAAATGAAAATTCGCAAATGGCATTTTGAAACCAAAGGAGGATCTGAGTTGAAAACCCATAAGGGTGGCTCAGGTAATTTGTAAAAGTAGTCCTTCCAAAAATCAATCTTGGGGTTTGGAACCTAGAAGCTTCATATCTTTCCACATAGTTATTATTTCCAGGGCCTGCTTAGCGTAGTTGACATTCAAGGTATCTTACGATATCTGAATTCCTATTCCTTTCTTTGTAATTTCTTTTTTGTGTTTGCCACAATACCAATAAAATTTTGTTGTGTAGATCTTTTCTTTCTATCCATTGACATCCCTCCATAAAGCATCTTGCATTGAAGTTACAATTAAAATTTGACATCACTTGAAATATACAAAGATTTTTGAGCATTACTTTGAAATTTGTCTAGAAAGGTATTGGAACTATGAGGTATTCAATGGTCAAATTTAGAGCTTAGGGCGTAAAAAGTAGCAAAACTCATAAGAAAATTCAAGATGGAAATAGGTTTTGCTACAAAACTCTACGGAAGACCCTCAAGAGATACTTTGACATTACTTTAAGGTAGTATGTTGCAAAACAGAAATGCTTACATGAGATAGTTTGTCTTTTACAACAATGAGAACAATTTTACAGACATTGGAGGAAATGATCAAGGATATAAAACATTGAAAGAATATCAGGATCCTAGAAAGCCTGTCACTGAACATTGATGTATCAACTACAATGATAACTTGGCAAAGGCTAAAAGAGTGTTGAAGAATATAAGGATGAAATCAGTCCTTCTAACCAGGAGTACAAGATAACTGGATTGAGTAAGCAAATGTGCAAAGATCATATGAAGTAAGGAAATTCTAAGAATGAGAATGGTGTCCTAGCAACAAAGAGCTTCCCTGTTTGAAAAATCAAGGCAAAAGTCACAAGAATGGATGAGTATATCAAGTGATGTTGAATCCATGATACGGTGTGGTAAATGAAGCAGGTAATGGTGAAGATTTATTTCCAAGGAATGGTCGATGGAATTTTAACAACAAGAAATTGGTGAAGCCAACTAGAATTGAAAGATGAGTTATTGCAAGCAATTATACTATCTTTTTTGATAGGATGGGCCAAAACAGATACCCACCATCTGTTGCCAAAGTTGAGAAAATGTTTGAGATGATATAATCCAAGTTTCCCGGAGCTTCATAGTTTTCTTTAGTGTTCATTAGAAAAATTGTTAAGAAAAAAACAAAAGAAATAAGATATGCATTCAGGACTAGGCATCCCTAGGGGCATATGCATCTTAATTGGATCATTTGCAATTGTTTTTGACAAGTTTATGGAACTTGCTTATTCATCCAAGCGTATGGATAATGAAGTCATCTTTTGGAATATGCTTATCTATTCAAGCATAAGGAGAATAGAAATCGCCTATTCGTTCGGGCATTTAGAGAATGGAACCTTCTTATCTATTCAGGCATGAGGAGAATAGAACCCGCCTATCCGTTCAGGCGTTTGGAGAATAGAACCTGCTTATCTATTCAAGCATAAGAAGAATAGAACCCGCCTATCCGTTCGGGCATTTGGAGAATGAAACCTGCTTATCTATTCAGGCATGAAGAGAATAGAATCTGCCTATTCGTTCAGGCATTTGGAGAATGGAACATGTTTATCTATTCAAGCATAAGGAAAATAGAACCTGCCTATCCGTTCAGGCGTTTGGAGAATGGAACCTGCTTATCTATTCAAGCATGAGGAGAATAGAGCCTGCCTATTCGTTCAGGCGTTTGGAGAATGGAACCCTCTTATCTATTCAAGTATGAGGAGAATAGAACCTGCTCATCAATTTGGGCATTCAGAGAATGGAACTCGCTTATCTATTTGAGCACAAGAATAATAGAACTCGCCTGATCTTTTTTGGGCATTGACGGTTTGGTAATTGGTGAAAATCAGTGTATTTCGTTCTTTGCTCTATTCTTATTTCACAGGAATGACCAAAGAGGGGCAGCTGTTGTCACTGAATTTTCATCTAGCTTCCTTGCTTTCATTATTTTAACTATGTCATTTTTGGTTAGGTAGTTAGTGTTACGTCATAATTAGTAGCAATTAGTATTAGAATTATCTGAATATCATGTAACATTACTAATATACTTTAGGTATTATAATAATTACTATGTAATACCCCTTTCCCGTATTCATAGCTGAATACGAGTCAGATATATCACAAAACATTTGTAAAACCCTCTACATTTGTAACTTGGTAAAAATTTTGATTCTTCTAAAAATATTACAATATATTTAGTTCTATTTACAAATGTAGTCAATCGTGTATAGTTTAAATATAATATTTTAATCTTCAAATCGAGTTTAATTTTAGGCAGCAAGTTATTAATTTAATTTAACTTTATATAATTAATAAAACTGCCTAAAAATTGCCTGATTTAAAATTCATCCAGATACCACATAAAATAAAAATTCTATCAGAGCAGTCATATCATTTTAATATTCATGCCAACTAGTAAATATCAAACAGTGTCAAAAGATATCTTACTGATACTGATGTACATGTTATTGATTGATAATGTCCGTTTATGCTCCTTACTCCAACCATTTATTCTTTCCTACGTGTAAAACAGTTACACGCTAAGTATTTACTTAGTGAGGCAATAATTCGAATTCAAGTGCAATTGTCATAATATCAATATTAATGATTAACAATGCATATGATCACCTTAGATACAAAGTGTATCAATTCTCATTTTCTGGCAGTTTGCAGTACCTCCAAAGAAATATTTCTATAAAATAATATATAACTCGGAATTCGACTCCGTTTGTTCTGAAAGAAACTAGATTCGATAAGATTTTCAACCATATAAATCAATAGCCCAAATTCAACTTGTATGATTTATGGCGAATTTTCAAAGCCAGTTACAGTGCTGAAATTCGGAACAGACTGGTGTTCTGTTTTCTGAACTTTCGTCACTTAAAAACTCATATCTTTTGACTCAGAACTCGAAATCAGATTCCGTTTGTTGGACACGAAGCTAGAGGAACAAATCTTTACATCAGTATAAAATTCACCATATAACCATTTTTTTAGAATTTATGGTGAATTTTCAAAGTTACTGCCATAAACCAGTTTTTCTACACAGCTTCCATAAACAACTTCAACTTTTATACTAACTTCTCCTTACTTTTATACTTTTCAAGTTAGTCCAATCACTAGCTTTAAACCACCAACTCATCAGATTCTTCACCAAATAATTATTCACAATAATTCTCCTTAATTTTCCTTCTTTACCGAAATAGTCACTAAAATGCAAAGATAAGGATTCAAGCTTCTTAACTTTGCAATTTGGTCCTCAATTCAACATTACTACCTTAATTCCATTATTACAACTAAAAACCAGATTTAACCCCCATACAAAACTTCAATTTCGATTTGGTCACTTAACTTTAACAAATTGTCAAAATGGTCACTAATTCAATTCAACATCAATTTGACATTCTAACTTTATTTTCTTATCTCTAACATCATTAATAACACAAATACACTCCAAATTCTAATAATTCAGATTTGTTCCTTCAACTTTTCAAGTTGCCGAAATGGTCCATACATAATTTAACTTAGGGTTTTGCTTCCAAACAACAATTCAAGCTTACTAGATCATTATTTCAACATCACAAACCCTAAATTAAACTTGAATCCATAAACCCTAATTATCTTCATAGAAATCAAAACATGTAAAACTTAAATCCCAACTCAATATCATGATTTTAACATCATACTACCTTGATTTCAACTTAAATTCAATCATGGAATCAAAAAATCTTAAAAGCCCCAATTTGATCGATAAACCATAATTTATTTCTCATGTAAATTATCATAAATCAAGCATGGATTCCATGAATTATTGATATCAAAAGATAGAGCTTGAAGAGTAGAACAACTTTGTAGTTGAAGAGATTACCTGAAAACCGAATTTCAGAGCTTGAATCAGGCTTGGAAATTTTTTTCTCTTTCTTTCCCTAGCCCTCACGTTTGTTGCTAGAAAAGATGAACAAAATCTTCATCTTTTCACCATTATTTTACACATATATCTATTAAATGAATATTAAATTCATTTAATAGTGAAATTATAATTTTGCCCTTTTATCCAATGGTTGAGATTGATTTTATCATCAATCAAGGGCCAATATTTAATCTTCCATTTTCTCTTTCCAAAATTTCCCTTATAACTTTTTAACTATTTCAAAGTTTGCATTGGGGCCAAATGACCAATTTGCCCTCCAACTTGTCTTTATTTACTAGTTTGTTTCCAAATTGCCATTCCAATAAAATCTAACTAAATCTAGTTAGAATTCAACAAACCATAATAAAATATTCATAAAATAACATTTTATGAATTTTCCATAGCTTTTGGATCAGTCTCCAAAAATTTCATTCGATCCAATATACCGATAAAAAATCCTTTACTCAGAAATAAACTATAGGATTCATCTTGAATCAAACTAAAAATATTTTAAACACTTGGAAATGACTTTTATAACCTTTCTCTATCATATGGCAAAATTTCAAAATTTTCTAGTTCGATCCGGGTATCCGAATTCCACTTAAACTTTAACTGCGATTTTCCCAATAATTGAAGTATCAGATCGAACTAATAATTCCGCATTTGATTCACACCCTTAGTGACCTGTTTATTTATGAAATAAAAACCCTTAACTTTTGGGAAATTACAACTTTAGTCCCCAAACTTTTCCAAAGTTTATACTTTAGCCATACAATTTTCAAAATTTACATTTTGGTCACTACCTTTTTAAACTTCAATTACCATTCCAATTTTCATTGGAATTCAATCAAACTTTAAGAATACCTTATTCAATTCACTATCTATCACATGAGACCTTTAAACCTTAGAAATTTCCTTTCCAAAACCCATAATTAAAGAAATCCCAACTTTCGCATTTTTATCATTTTAGTCACTAAGTTAGCTTTTAAGCTATTATCTTAGTGCTAAATGACCCTTAATCAACTTAGTAAATTTTGGGGCATTACGATTCTCTCCCCCTTAAGAAAATTCGTCTTCGAATTTTCAACACGTACCTGATTCAAAAGGTGAGGAAACTATTTTCTTATATTTTCTTCTTATTTATCTCAAATCTTTTCTTTAACCTTGTGATTTTTGTCAACAAACTTTAACAAACGAGATTGTCTTGTTTTCGTAGTTTTTTGACTCCATGTGCTAGGATCTTTACTAGTTTTTTTTAATAGTTTAAATCCGATTGAATTTCCATTTTCTCCGGAGTAACAACATGTGAGGGGTCTAATCATTATTTCCTGAGCATTGATACATTATGAATCTTGTCCATTTCCAAAGATAAAGCTAGCCATTAAGCTTAACTATCATACTAACTTCTTTCACGATTTCTTATAGCCCAATAAATCTTAAACTTAACTTTCTTTTTGTCTAAATCATAACACCTTCTTCCAAGGTGAAACTTTTAAGGAATACTTTATCCTTAACTTCATATTAAATATATTTTCTTTTAGGGTCAACATATAGTTTCCATCATTGAGATAGAAATTCTTCCTTGATAATACAAATATCTATCAAACCTAACTTCCAAGTTTTTAGTTTCACTCTTCTCCACTTGTTTGAACATTGACAGCATTTCTTATCCTTTCTTTAAAGATATCTTATTTAATCTAATATGGTAAATTTTATTCTTAACTTGACAATCAAAACACCATCTTCTTTTAATGCAAATCATGCATTCATAGCTCTTAAGACAACAATTGTCTTTCGACTGAGAGCGTCAGCTACCACATTAGCTTTTTCTGGATGATAGTCAATGACCATATCATAATCTTAAGAAATCCGATCCAACTTCTTTGCGTCAAGTTCAACTCTTCTTTAGTAAGCATATACTTTAAACTTTTATAACCTTAAATATAGCATCGTTCACTATATAATTAATGATGCTATATCTTTTAAAGCAAATACAACCATTGCTAGCTCCAAATCCTGAGTAAGATAATTTCTCTCATATATCTTAAATTGTCTCAAGCATATACCATTACTTTTCATTCTTGCCTAAGTACGCATCCCAAACCGTTATGAGTAGCATCGCTATACACCACATAATCTTTACCCGATTCTGGTTGTACTAGTACCCGGGCTTCTATTAAGATCTCCTTTAATGTCTCAAAGATTTATTAGCATTTATCTATTCAACTAAATAGCATTTCTTTCCTCAATAGCTTGGTCAATGAGGAGACAATCATCAAGAAATTCTGAACCTCTAAAACATTCTTCAGAGGTTTCCATTCAACTATAGTTTGTGCTTTCTTGGGATATACCCTTATCCCCTCTGCCAAATCCACATAACTAATAAAATAGCTTTTGACAACCAAGTTCACACTTTAACAAATTAGCATATAGCTTCTTTTCTCGAAAGGTCTGAAGGACAATGCAAAATGAGCATCTTGTTTTTCATTTTTCTTCGAATAGACCAAAATATTCTCAATGAACTCTACCAAAAATTGGTCCAAGCAAAATTAGAATACTTGGTTCATTAGGCTTATAAATGCCGAAGGCATCGTCATGAACTCATAGTATTCATATCGAATCCGAAAATCTGTCTTTAGAATTTATTCTTCCTTGATCTTTAACTGATAATATTCCGATTGAATGCTTATTTTGGAAACATATATATTGTTTATTTTTTACTGATCAAAAGATCATCAGTCTCCTGAAGAAGATATTTATTCTTGGCCATCACCTTATTTAACTGACGAAAATCTATACTTAATCACATAGATTAATCTTTCTTTTTCACAAATATACTGGTGCACCCCCAAGGTGGCACACTTGGCTTTATAAAATTTCAACCTAACATTCCTTGCAATTGTACCTTTAAATCCTGAAGTTCGGTCGAAGCCATTTTATACGGGGCCATTAATTTAGGCGCAATGCCTAGTAACATCTTTATTTTGAATTTCACCTCTCAATCTAGGGTAATTTCGAGTAACCCATCTAGAAATACATCCGGAAATTTTTGGAAAATTGAGTTACTTTTCAATTTAACTTCAACAGCCCGAGGTCTCCACTACATTTGCTAAGAAAACTTAACAACCTTATAACAATAATTTCTTTAATAAAACAACTGAAATTACATTGGAAAAGGAATTTACCCTTTTATCAACTACTGCTATTTTTGTACCTTGCGTGTTTTTTTTTCAATACTAATCGCTTTATGCGACAATTCATCATGACTTGATAGGAAGGTAACCAATTCATGCCAACAATCATCTTAGACTCCTCAAAAGATAATTCCATTAAATTTATTGGGGACTCTATTTCGTATGTTTTTATCGAGAAATTCCACATGTTCAACCTGCCCTTTCATTATAACCCAACAAATTCATGACCTCTATATTACTTGAAATGGGTTCTAAAAGGATATCTCGTTCACCACTCAACTTTGTACTTATATAGGAATGTGTAAAGCTAGGACCCATCAACATCAATACAGGTTTATCCAAAAAGATGAGATGTACCTTATATGATTTTCGAATCATCCCAATCTTTATCAGTCCTGATGTTATAAACTCAGACTGATATGTGCAATCCTGGCTATGAAGCAAATTCAGATGGTTTTCTAATCTAGCTTAAATATCAGAGCAACAAAATAGCTCCATCCAATTTCTCGGTATCCAAACAGTGGAATCTGTCCAGTGTAATCCTTAGATTATTTAGTTATAAATCAACAATCACTGCACCTTAATCTACTTTTCCTTTCAATTTAGGTGTTTTTCGAACTTTTCAGTTCCTCAATCCTGCACAGACACTCCTTGTTGTACCAGTGTCCCTTTCTTGTTCCGATTTATTCGAAAGTTTATCATTAACCTTATTATTACTACTCTTGATTCCTTCCCAAGCTTCCAATTTATCAGTTCATCACGCTTTCTTGACTCAAATATTTCTTATAATTGCTCCCAATTTACATTAGTAAGGAGCGACATCAATCAGATCATAAAAACACCATATCAGTAATACTGGTATCCTAGTGGCATGTATACTCTTTTTAACATAAAACCATTTCCATTTAGGCCGAGAATCGGCTAAACCTGCACCTCTGATACCAATAAATGTAATACCCCTTTCCCGTATTCATAGCTGAATACGAGTCAGAGATATCACAAAACATTTGTAAAACCCTCTACATTTGTAACTCGGTAAAAATTTTGATTCTTCTAAAAGTATTACAATATATTTAGTTTCTATTTACAAATGTAGTTAATCGCGTATAGTTTAAATATAATATTTTAATCTTCAAATCGAGTTTAATTTTAGGCAGCAACTTATTAATTTAATTTAACTTTATATAATTAATAAAATTGCCTAAAAACTGCCTGATTTAAAATTCATCCAGATACCACATAAAATAAAAATTCTATCAGAGCAGTCATATCATTTTAATATACATGCCAACTAGTAAATATCAAACAGTGTCAAAAGATATCTTACTGATACTGATGTACATGTTATTGATTGATGATGTCCGTTTATGCTCCTTACTCCAACCATTTATTCTTTCCTACGTGTAAAACAGTTACACGCTAAGTATTTACTTAGTGAGGCAATAATTCGAATTCAAGTGCAATTGTCATAATATCAATATTAATGATTAACAATGCATATGATCACCTTACCATTATATGCTCGTTAACATAAATAAATATGTATATCAAAGTGATAAGATTAGATCTTACCAATACCGTTGCCATTCCATCTGTAAGCTTTCAATGCTTACCAATACATTTTTCCAATTTCTATCTGCAAGCTTTCAAGCTTATCTTCCTGTTTCTTTTCGATTCTTTCAATTTATTTAGCCCAATGTATCGAATTAAGAGATTCTATGTACACGAGTCATCCCCCCATACCCAACCTTTCTTGAGTATGTATATTATTTGCACTCTATCGGGAGTGCTTAGCACCGAAGTGCTTTTGTATACTTACCGGAGTATGCAATATATCCCTCATTGAGTTTTTATGAAATTACACCGAAGTGTTTAGCACCCGTAGTAAGTCCGTATACTCAAACCATGCATGAGTATACTCCTCAATGAGTATTTATAATATTTGCACTTTACCTAAAGTGCTTAGAATATTTATACAGCTGTTTATGACCCTATGGATATCCAATTATACCATCAAACCTCTATATTATACATTGGGCTTTATTTCATCATTTAAGTCATCAATGGCAACATATATCAATATATATCAACATTTAAAAGTTCATAGCCGAAATAACATTCATATTATACCATCATCAATAACTAGTGATCAATGCATTTATTTTCAACCTTTGACATATTTAAAATATGTCAAATATATGATCAATGACATAAATATCATGACAATATATAAACCAGGTAGACTCATTACAAGTCCTACCGGTGATGTATGAAACATCCATGTATAATGTTATGTATGCATTGCACTCACCTGGACCATTTATTAGTATGCCTCACTAAGTCCTCTTTGATCCTTTCCTTCATTGTACCTCGAACCTCCCTTGATTCGAACTTAACTTCATAATTCAAATAAGTAAAATATTTGTTAGATCCCAATCTAACAATATTTTAGACATATTGTCCAAAATAATCATTCGAATACAAAATCTCCAATCGTTTTCCTTTCTTCCTTGTATTGTTCAAAAATTCATTATGGTCCTTAGTAACCACTTTAAACTTCCATAAACCACTTTCAAGCTTACTAATCAACCTTAGATACAAAGTGTATCAATTCTCATTTTCTGGCAGTTTGTAGTACCTCCAAATAAATATTTATATAAAATAATCTATAACTTGGAATTTGACTCTGTTTGTTTTGAAAGAAACTAGATTCGATAAGCTTTTCAACCATATAAATTAATAGCCCAAATTCAACTTGTACGATTTATGGCGAATTTTCAATGCCAGTTACACTGTTGAAATTCGGAACAAAGTGGTGTTCTGTTTTCAGACCTTTCATCACTTAAAAATTTATATATTTCGACTCGGAACTCGAAACCATATTCCGTTTGTTGGAAACGAAACTAGACGAACAAATCTTTACATCAGTATAAAATTCACCATCTAACCATTTTTTTAGAATTTATGGTGAATTTTCAAAGTTACTGCCACAAACCAGTTTTTCTACACAGCTTCCATAAACAACTTCAACTTTTATACTAACTTCTCCTTACTTTTATACTTTTCAATTTAGTCCAATCACTAGCTTTAAACCACCAACTCATCACATTCTTCACCAAATAATTATTCACAATAATTCTCCTTAATTTTCATTCTTTACCGAAATAGTCACTAAAATACAAAGATAAGGATTCAAGCTTCTTAACTTTGCAATTTGGTCCTCAATTCAACATTACTACCTTAATTCCATTATTACAACTAAAAATCAGATTTAACCCCCATACAAAACTTCAATTTTGATTTGGTCACTTAACTTTAACAAATTGTCAAAATGGTCACTAATTCAATTCAACATCAATTTGACATTCTAACTTCAATTTCTTATCTCTAACATCATTAATAACACAAATACACTCCAAATTCTAAAAATTCAGATTTGTTCCTTCAACTTTTCAAGCTGCCGAAATGGTCCCTACACAATTTAACTTAGGGTTTTGCTTCCAAACAATAATTCAAGATTACTAGATCATTATTTCAACATCACAAACCCAAAATTAAACTTGAATCCATAAACCCTAATCATCTTCATAGAAATCAAAACATGTAAAACTTAAATCCCAACTCAATATCATGATTTTAACATCATACTAGCTTGATTTCTACTTAAATTCAATCATGGAATCATAAAATCTCAAAAGCCCCAATTTGATCCATAAACCCTAATTTCTTTCTCATGTAAATTCTCATCAATCAAGCATGGATTCTATGATATCAAAAGATAGAGCTTGAAGAGTAGAACAACTTTGTAGTTGAAGAGATTACTTGAAAACTGACTTTCAGAGCTTGAATCGGGCTTGGAAAAATTTCTCTTTCTTTCCCTAGCCCTCACGTTTGTTGCTGGAAAAGATGAAAAAAATCTTCATCTTTTCACCATTATTTTACACATATATCTATTAAATGAATATTAAATTCATTTAATAGTGAAATTACAATTTTGCCCTTTTTATCCAATGGTTGAGATTGATTTTATCATCAATCAAGGGCCAAGATTTAATCTTCCATTTTCTCTTTCCAAAATTGCCTTTATAACTTTTTAAATATTTCAAAATTGCCATTTGGGCCAAATCTTTATTTACTAGTTTGTTTCCAAATTGCCATTCCATTAAAATCTAACTAAATCTAGTTAGAATTCAGCCAAACATAATAAAATATTCATAAAATAACATTTTATGACTTTTCCATAGCTTTTGGATCAGTCTCCAAAATTTCCATTCGATCCAATATACCGATAAATAATTATTTACTCAGAAATAAACTGTAGGATTCATCTTGAATTAAACTAAAAATATTTCCAACACTTGGAAATGACTTTTATAACCTTTATCTATCATATGGAAATTTTTCAAAATTTTCCAGTTCGATCCGTGTATCTGAATTCCACTTAAACTTTAACTGCGATTTTCCCAATAATCGAAGTATCAGATCGAACCAATAATTCTGCATTCGATTCACACCCTTAGGTGATCTGTTTATTTATGAAATAAAAACCCTTAACTTTTGGGAAATTAAAACTTTAGTCCCCAAACTTTTCCAAAGTTTATACTTTAGCCATAAAATTTTCAAAATTTACATTTTGGTCACTACCTTTTTAAACTTCAATTCCCATTCCAATTTTCCTTGGAATTCAAACAAACTTTAAGAATACCTTATTCAATTCACTATCTATCACATGAGACCTTTAAACCTTAGAAATTTCCTTTCCAAAACCCATAATTAAAGAAATCCTAACTTTCGCATTTTTGTCATTTTAGTCACTAAGTTAGCTTTTAAGCTATTATCTTAGTGCTAAATGACCCTTAATCAACTTAGTAAATTTTGGGGTATTACATACTATATGTTAGTTAATGTGGTAATTAGAATTGTTCAGGTGACACATCATGTATGCTAGTGTGTTACAATAATTGTTAGTATATTAGGGTAGTTAGAATTAACATAGGTTATATGCATTAGAAATTAAAACCCAAAAAAATATAAAATACATAGCCCAACTGTAATTGAAAAAATGAATAAAAGGTCCATTGGATTTAATTTAGATCAGAATCCATTAAAAAATACATAGATAGAGTCCATTATACAAAGGGGCCGGCCGGCCCATTTATAACCAAAAAACCCTAATCCCGTCATTATTTTTTGCACAGCTAAAAGGAGGCCGTTGGATCAATCTGGGATCCAACGGTGTAAATCGCGCTAGCTGGGGATGATATAATGCCACACTCGACATAGCCGTTCGATCAGGACGCAATCTGACGACGCAGATCACTTTGGGATGTATCACACGGATCATCACTCACGCGTGGCAGCCACGCGCATGACGTTTTAGCTCTGGCCAGTCGCTTATTTTTCTTTGACGCTCCACTAGCTCTAATTGTTCCTCGTCAGCGCCGTTCGAGTCACCAGAAATATGCAAATAAAGGAAAAATGGTTAAATCCCTAAATTGGAGCACAACAATTCAAGATAAAGACAAAAGGGAATTAAATCCCTAAATCAAAACTCTAGCTGGAAAACTATAATCCAAAACGGGAAAGGCTAATCCCTAAATCGATGCCATGGCGAAGATCAAGCAATTTTAGAGGAATTAATTAGGGATTTACTCTTGTAATCTAAGAATTTCAATAGCTATATAAACCCCACTATAAATCATTGTAATCAGACAAGAATTCGAGAGAAAAATCATACACAACAATCACAAAAACACTAGATATATAGCGTTTGGAAATCCAGAAGTTGTAGCAAATCGGCAAGTGTATTCAAGCAATTCTAGTGAAATAAAGCAGAGATTTCCGGTAATGTTGTCACCCTATGTTCAATTTTTGTTTTAAATAAAGAAAGGGATTGTTATTTTACCTTTACTTTAGTTACGCTGCCGTGATATTGTTCTTGACGTAGCTCTGACGAGAAAAAAACTTAATTTGAGGTTGCTAGATTCTAGAAAATTGACCGGATTCTGGGAATTTTACCGCCGGTGGATGACGGCCGGCTCAGCATGATGAACACGATAGAGAAATTATAAAGGCTGGTTTTTGATCCATTTTTATAAAAAGGGAAGAAATGAAATTTGTTTATAATATTTAATATATATACTAACCCGTTTGACCTGACCTGAACCCGGATATAACATGCGCCTTTCTTTCCCGGATCTCGCGCCTCAACTCTTTATTCTTCAAATGTTACAATTTCATCATTTTTCTTTATAATTCGGCACCAAATTATAAACTGTTTTCAAATTAACCTTCACACTTTACTTTTTTTTCAAATTAATCCCTAATTCATATTTTCTATTTTAAAAAATAAAAACCAAATCCCTTTTCTTATTTAATTTTAGCAATTACTTAGTTATTTATTTAACTAATTAGTTATTTCTTTATGTTTTTATGCAAATATTTTTGTGTTAAACTTTAGGAATAGGGACTTAAAACATAGATTAGAGACATGTATGTTGTAAAACATTCTTCATTTTCAATAAAACATACTTAATTGTATTATAACCTTAATAGTTAAAAGGAATATAGATATTTCTTTAGGATTATTCACTACTTAGGTTTTAATTAAAAGACTTTAACACATTTAATTTTCTTAATGATTTATTAAAAAGCGAAAACTTAATTAATGCGGTGTCTTATCAAACGGGAATAACGGGTTAGCGTCAGGAGTGTTAGCGGTGATTAAAGTTCATTTCTCGGGCGATAAGGTCGTTAAAATAGATTTACATTCACTTTGCGAACGAATAAATCAAAATTTTGTTAACTTGCAAATTCCAGTTTTAAAAATGCTTTTTTTGAAATCAATTGGGTACCAATGTTTGGGAGTTATGGAGGTGCTAACCCTTGTTTTATTAAAATAACCATTGTTTTAAAAAGTGATCCAATCACACTTTTTTCAAAAAGATTGGTGGCGACTCCGTGGTTTTATAAAGTTTTCCAAAACGTCAAAACCTTCCTAAAAAAGGGTTGCGACAATGGGGGAGCTCTCATTCTTTTTGGGACTCCAAATCAAACAAAGGAATGATGAAATCTTCATCAATCAAGCTAAGTACATCAATGACATGCTCAAGAAGTTTGGCTTGGAGTATGTGAAACCTCAAGCCACACCAATGAGCTCTTTTACAAAGCTTGACAAAGATGAATGAGGCAAGCGTGTTGATTTAAAGCTTTATCGCTCTATGATTGCATCTTTGCTTTATCTTACTGCAAGTAGACCAGATATCATGTTTAGTGTTTGCTTGTGCGCTAGATTTCAAGCTAGTCCTAGAGAATCACACCTCATAACCGTTAAGAGAATATTTAGATACCTTAGAGACACACCTTGTTTAGGCCTTTGGGATCTTAGAGATTCCTCCTTTGATTTGTATGCTTATTCGGATGTAGATTATGGAGGCTGTAAGATAAATAGAAAGAGTACCTCCGGTGCTTGTCAATTCCTAGGTAATATGTTTATATCTTGGTTCTCTAAGAAACAAAATGGTGTAGCCACTATCTACCACCGAAGTGGAATACATACAGGTTGAAAGTTGTTGTGCTCAAGTCCTTTGGATAAAGCAAGAACTTTTAGATTATGGAATTGATGTAGGTATCATCCCTCTTAAGTGTGACAACACTAGTGTCATATGTCTCACTAAGAATCCCATCCAACATTCTAAAGCCAAACATATAGAGATAAGACATCATTTTATTATATATCATATCTTGAAAAATAAGGTAGTTCTAGAATATGTAGACTCCTTAAACCAATTAGTGGATATCTTCACCAAACATTTAGACAAAGAACATTTTTGGTCTATTGGGAGAGAGTTAGGTTTAACTAGCCTATGTTGAACCTTAGAGCCTTTTTAGTGTCTAAAATTGCTTGAATTTGATTGATCTCATTGCTTATGTGTTTTTGCTCCTATATGCATCTATGCTTGTTGCTGGGGGAGTATGCATCTATTTTTGATCATACATGATGTTCACATATTATATTCATGCATTTCGGTTCGAGTACAATCGAATTTTTGAGCATCTTGCAGCCAAAAATGACTTGTACTGATACAGGGTAACATGTATCGGTACGGGTATCATGAGACAGTTTAGGTATAGTTTGACCTGTATCGATATGGGGTCGTGTATCGATATGGCTAAAAATTGTTTTTGTACGGTGTTTCGATACGCCCAAGTGGCGTATTGGTACGCGTAGCCGCCAGTCTTTAAATGAGTCTCTAAAAAGGTTTTCACTTTAATTAAAACACCCCAAACCCTAGATACGATTTTATCTATAAAAATCTCTCAAACACTTTTGTTTTTCACACAATTATTCAAAACTTTTGAGGGCTTTTGGGTTATTCATCAAACCCTTGTGAAATCATCAAGTTTGGTGCATCATCATCTCCTCATTCATCCAAAATCCCATATTCAACGTATAAACTCATTTCTTTTATTTTCATTTTAATCTATATTTGTACATTAATTTTCATCAAAAATTTTATATTTAATATGTATATAACATAGTTTTCAAAGATTTTACAATTTTTTTTCGAATCTGAAATTTTTTGGTTTGAATATGAAATTATATCGTATATTTTTCAACTATGTATTTCACTTTTCTTTTTACCAAAAATTCTTTTTATAATTGTATATGATTTTAAACTATACGATATAGGTTTTTATAATACCTTAATCATTGGATTGTTCATTGGATCGAATGTGATGATTTATGCATACATTTTTTGTATGGTTTAATCTTGATTTCAGGTCTTGTAATGGGTCCTAAGAAAAGACAAAGAAAATATATGGCATCTAGTTCCAATCCTCTTAATCAAAATCTCAAAAATATTGGTAACAAACCCAACCTTACCATATTTTTCAAAATTGTTTTAATGAACCAAGATATCCAAATGTTATGGATCGTTTTAAACATTATCAAGGTTTCAAAATCCGCCGTGAGCACATTATCTCGATCCTGGTTTTATCTTTCGAAAGATTTAAATTTAGATATCTTGAGTTGATGCAACAATGGAAGTTCATACAATTTTTAGCCTTACCCGGGATTTTATACCGAAACCTTGTTTTGATTTTTACTTCAATGCTCGATGTGTTTATAATGAAGATAGATCCGGAGTCGTTGCTATCAAATCTTATCTTATGGGTAAGGAATTTCAAATTGATTCTTTAATTTTAGCAAATTTTTGGGTTGTGGGGATGTGGGAATTGATAATGAGGACTCTTTGGGACATGTTCTTAGTGGCTCCATGATTGTGCTAGATGGTCATGGTCATATCCTTCACCCTATGATCACTCGGTGGTTTCATCCATCTAGTGGAAAATTCTCAACGATTCACCAAGTTGACGACTTTTGGATTCGTTACTTTTGTGAGGGTAAGCATCCGAACCTTGCTCAAATCATGTTTGCGAAGATCGTCTTTTTTGTGCAAAACCTCCATACCACTCTTGTTTCATCATTCACCTATGACACCGTTTTGAGCTATTTGTTTCACAAAATTGGAATTGATTGCTCTCATGATGTTGCTAAACCTCTCACCGAGCCTATTGACGAGTGTTCTCCCCATCGAGCAAAGTTTTCATATTATCATGGAGAATGGGTTCGCATTGCGGATCTTCCTCAGGATGTTCAACCCGATCCGATGGTGACTCCTCAAACGGTTCTGATTCAAGAAGTTCCGGTAGCCCAACCTTCTCTTGATGCTTTCATGGCCTATCTCAACGAGCAATTTACATATTTGGGCACTAACATTGCATCTTTGGATACTACCATGTCCTCCGAGTTTGCCATTGATACTCGTTTCACATCCTTGGAGGAAAGGGTTACTTCCATTGAGAATCGCCAAGCTTCTATGGACATATCGCTTGCTGATTTTCATGGCGAATAACGTCAATCTCATGGAACAAATGCCAATGATGAAGATGAGGATGAAGAAGAAGAAGAAGATGATGAAGATGCTCCTTAGGCATCATGCATATCATATCATATCATATCATATCATATCATATCATATCATATCATATCATATCATATCATATCATATCATATCATATCATATCATATCATATCATATCATATCATATCATATCATATCATATCATATCATATCATATCATATCATATCATATCATATCATATCATATCATATCATATCATATCATATCATATCATATTAGGCTTAGCATTATGCACCTATGTTATTTGTTTATGACCTCCTATGCTTTGGTTTATATTTATAGGAATTAAGTTGGATTTGATTATGTTGCTTTGAATTTCAATGATATTATGTTGTTTCCTTTAATTCTTGGAGTTATTGTTTATATCTTGTTTTATTTATATCCTACTAATTTTGATCTAACAAAAAAGAGGAGAAGTAAAGAGAGCTAAATTTTCAAAAAGTTTTTCAAAATTATACCTTTTAGTCTTAAAGAAAGGGGGAGTATTTTAAACCTACTTAAAAATTGACTTTGGTTTTGTTATATCAAAAAGGGGGAGACTGTAAAACCTAAATTTGATTTTGATATAACAAAGAGTTTAAGGACCAATTTGCAAATTAGATAAATTTTTAAGTATTCAAAAAGTCTCACAAAATGACAAGGAATCGAACCTAAATTTTTTTCTAAGTCAAAACTTAAAGCCCCAAAATTTTCTAAGTGTTTTGATACTCAAATTAACCAAATACGCCTAGGCGTATCGATACAGATCTTAGCGTATCGATATGATTTTTCAATACTGGAATTTTAATCACAAAAACGTACTGATATAGTTGTCCTTGTATCGATACGACCTTCATCTAGGTTTTTATTCTTGGTTAAGTTTTTTGATACTGCCTTCA
Organism: Hibiscus mutabilis; assembly: GCA_019671005.1. Classification (NCBI taxonomy): domain Eukaryota; kingdom Viridiplantae; phylum Streptophyta; class Magnoliopsida; order Malvales; family Malvaceae; genus Hibiscus; species Hibiscus mutabilis. Next base: position 66,982,236 of record CM033711.1, read on the forward strand.
CCGTATCGATACGGGGTGTTGAGATTTTCAAATCTTTGCATTAAATTTTTTACCATTGCCTTGTCAGTTATTGGAATCACTAGACTTCAAAAAGTTGTTAACTCGTATAGATACGCCCCATAAGCGTACCGATGCATTTTTCACTAGACTTTTTCCTCAAATTCTAGTGAGCAAAACCGTACTGAGACAGCTATATCGTATCGATACACCCCTACTTTTTCACTATGTCCATTTCGATACGCCTTAAAGCATATCGATATGCCTTTGTACAACGACTCTTTCTTCTTTTGGTAGGTACCGATATGACTCTTCGTGTATCGATACGGTTGGTCACCAAACAACATTTATTGTGGGAAAAATGGTCTCCAATAGCTCTATTGATGATCTCAACCACCCAAACTGTTAGAAATCAATGAAGGGATATAAAATCAAGTCTCCAAAGCTACAACAACAACTATTGAATCATTGAACATCCATTGAACAAGTCAAAAGCATTCAAGCAAAATTCCAACCATTTTGAGCGTTTAGAGTCAAATTCTTGTACCCAACTTGTGTATTCTCAATTGCAATCTTTAGTTTCAAGTTTGGGGTTGTGTGAACTTGTAATTGGGAAAACATATCACCTTTGAGAGGATATTTTTTTGTTTGCCAACCACTTATTGTAAAGTGGGTGAATTTGATCAAGCTTTGGGTAGAAAGCTTTGATCTTTGTAATGGTTTCCTGCTAAGCCTAGAAAAGAGAAATAATTTCTTAGTGAAATTGGTTGAAATCTTTAGTGGGAGCTAAGGTAGTAGATGTAGAGCTTTTTAGAAACTTTAACCACTATAATTCCTTGTGTCATCATTTTTATTTCTCCTATTTACTTCCCTTATTTTTTAAAAGTGCCAATTCACCCATTTTGGCCATTCGTCGTTGATTGATCATCCTATCATCAACCCGTACTAGTACCCTGACCATTTAGCAAATTCTAGTAACGAAATTTTGTACCGATACTTTCAATACTGTACCGGTACCCTTTTAGCTATTTGCCAATTATGCACACCTTTACCAATTCACACTCACCCGTATCGGTACACTCTATTTTGCAATTCTATAGTTTTCTAGTTTTTGCATCATTTACCTAACCAAAACTTGTCTTATGATTCCATAATCAATACCAATGGTCTCTAATAAGTTTTATGACCTGTTTTCAAACTTATGTCTCACTTTAACATTCTTAACATCATGTGAGCTAATTGAGTGCATTTTAACCATATAAGTAATCTTATAGACATTCCAAATCCAAAACATACCATATATGCATACTACTATATCCACATATTCATACATGCCAAATATGTTATTCAAAACATGCTAGATCCATATGCCACCATTCTAGGAGTTTAGAAGGTAAATGTACATTACAAAAGAATGACTCGAAGATGACTTGTAGCCAGCTAACCACGATCCACTTCATGAAGCTATAAAACCTGAAAATATATGCAATGAACTATGTTAGGTTTACATAACCTAGGAGGTAACAAATGAAACTGTAATGTATATCAATGAGACTAATTTCTTAAGTATCAATGTGAAAACCGTACTACATCATATTAGGCATGTGATAAACACAATTTGGCAATGTATATGCATACTGTGAACTTCATAATCATAATACTCATTTTTCTTGGATCGAAGTAACCAATGGATACACGAATTCCCATCCAACATCGCCAAATCAATGATTTGATAACCGATCTATACCTCCACATCGCTAATGACCAACATATACATCTCGCCAACATAGCCAATAAGGGTTTTAACCCAAGGACCATAGTCCACTCATACAGGAGCTCAATGAATTCTATGGCATGCCAATTGTATCCAATGTCTACCTGTATCCAAGGTTCAATATGTATATATATAGACCAATAATATTCATGTAAATCAATGTTTACCTTGTTCAATGTTATCAATGTCAATAAAGGCTATAGCATTTAACTAACCAATGCTTACCAAAATGATGAACAATGCAAATGGATGGCACCTAGCCAATCCCATGACTCAACTACACTCACCGATGATTCTGAAGCTATTGGGGCTCTCGGATTACAATTCCCTTGCTAGGAGGCTTGCTAGGGGTTGGTGAATCCCCTCCAACAATGAATTGGGCTATATAAGAAAACATGGAAATCTCATTAACATTCATTTCTATAAATTCTATAGTCAATAGCTAATTTCATAGCTATTTCTAACTATGGGAACACAACATATAAGCTTGGGAATCTATGACGATTAGTTAGGGTTTCAATAGGCTTAATATCTCAATTTCCTTATGAATTCCTCATGGAAATCAATGGAAAATTACTGGGCTTATTTTGATTAGTTAATAGGAACTTTCTAGGATTGATAAATTAAAGAAAATTCAAAGTTTGGATGTAGCTTCAATGGATGTGTGTGCTTGTTCAAGGAGGGAGGTTGAAGAATGGGAGGTGCTAGCTTAAAGTGTTCATCGATTATCAATCTTCTTTTCTTTGAGGGGGTTAATCACTTAATTAGTCCTCCAACTTCCCACTCTTTGCACTTTGGCCACCTAAGACTAAATCTTTGCATTTTAGTCACTATACAATATTCCTTGTTTTCAATGTTTACAATGTATCCCAATATCGATGACAATGTCTAATTATTTATCAATACATGTAAAATTGACCACATGGTCAATGGTCAATGATCATCTTGGCTTGTTGGAATTTAAATTTCCGGTCACCGGAATCCAATTTTAACTAGGCCAGTTTTTGGAGTGTTACAGTTAAGATATTTTGTATAATAACACATTTAGTCATCCACATTTACACATTCAAATAATTTAGTCCTAATTCGAAAGAAATAATAAATTTAATCCTTATTATTTCAATTTGACCCTATTTTTGGTTAGAGATAGTTTAATGTTTTATTTTGATCCCTCAATTATAACTAATGTTATCTTGTCTCAACCATACCCAATCCATCCTTTAATTTACAAGAAGTTCAAATTGCACCATCTAAGTTCAGAAACCAAATAAGAACAAGCAACACAAAGTTAATTAGAAACACGAATGTAAAAGCCTCTTTTCAACTTGAACGAACCCTTTTGCATTAAGCAAGTCTTAAAGCTGATATGGGGAAAGTGTTAAAAGTTTATATTAGAATCAACCCTTCCCCAGAATAAAATCCATTAGTAGCACAATAATCGTGGATTCTATAAACAGAAACTTCCTGATACCCACTAATATTCTATATTCAAGTTAAAATGAATTCCAAAATTTTAAGCCTTACTTTTTTTCAAGCATCATCTGAGCAAATTTAAGCATTTCCATAATAAAAAAACCAAAGCTAAAAATAAACAATAAACTTTCAAAGTTGTTAAAAATAAAAACCTATAAAATATTCTCGATGAGGGAGCTCTCGCAACTATGGGAACAACATGCAGATCCCAAGCATTTCCACTATAGGTTTAAGACTCTTTTCTGATTTCAATAAATTTGTAGCCAATGATTTTGATAAAATAAAAACAATTTGTTGCTAATTTAACTTTTGGTAAATTAAATGGGTGGTATGGAGCTAATAGACAATGATACAAGAAGAACAAACTAATTGAGATTTGGGCTGCGAACATGGGTTTGTAACCAGGAAATTGTTGAAGACGATGATCACGAAAAAAGGGGATTGAAGGTTTTTTAGTAATTTTATAACAAATTTTAGTTTAATATATATATATATATATATATATATATATCCTTTGAATACAATTTCATGAGATGATTATGATATATTCTTTATGGAATTTTAAAGGATTGGGTATGGTTGGGATTGCGAGGTACAAGATAACATTAGTTATAATTGAGGGATCAAAATAAAATATTAAATTATCTCTAATTAAAAATAGGGTCAAATTGAAATAATAATGATTAAATTTATTATTTCTTTCGAACTAAGATTAAATTGTTTGAATGTGTAAACACAGAGGACTAAATGTGTTATTGTACAAAATATTTTAACAGCCACATCACCCTTTTAACAGTTGTTAACGAGTCAATGGCCAAACTAAAACAAAACTAAAAGTTTAATGGTAACATTTAAGTAATTGGAAGTTTGGTTACCAAATTGAATAATTGATCAAAGTTTAGTGACCACTTGTGAACTTTACCCTTAAATTAAAGTGAATGTAAGAATTATTATAGTAATAAAAGTTTTATTATGTTTTGAATTAAAAAAAAAAGAAAATCTAAAAAATAATATAAAATATTTTTTTAAGATTTTATTCTAAAAGGGATAATAATACTTTCGGTCTTTAAGATTTTAAAATCAATTAAAATAGTTAATGGTATATTACAATACATATGAATAGTAATACATTACCGTACAATACATTTATTATAGAATTATTCCTTTGATACATAACTAAGCCTTTTTCAAGAATGAAAACTAAGCCCTTCACAAAGTCAAAATAGGGAACATTTTCCTTCAACCAAAAATCAAAAGCTCTCTATTCTCTCTAACCAGAAAAAAAATTTAGATCTTCTTTTGGCGGCAGCCCTAGCTCTATCAGGTGCCGTCGCGCCCCTCTTCTTTCTCTCCTTTCTGTCACCTTCGCCTAGGCTTTGCTCTTTTTTTTTTTTTGTTGGTCCGTCATTTGGGTGGGGATGGTTCGTTGGGAGCTCCGCTCCTTGGCGTCATTTTTCTGGTGATGTCGCCTTTTCGATAGAGGTGAGCTTCTCGTTCGTTGGTGTTGGTGTTGGCTTTGGAAGGAGCTTTTGTGGTTCTTCTCTTCTTTTGTTCTCAGTTTTTTTGGGTGATCTGCCCTTTTATTTTTTCCTCGTTTGGTTTTGGTGATGGCGGTGTGTTTGTCTTCGTGACTCCTCAACGTCGTCCTTTCTTTGTGTCCGCCGCTGGATGTTTGTTTGGCTCAGCTTTTCGGCCAGTCTCCCTTTGGTCCTCAGCCATTAAAGTTCCTTCATTTGGCGATGTTGTTGTAGGTGGTTTCCTCTGCATTTCTCAGATCGTCTCCATCCTCTGGTGACCTCAGGAATGACATGCAGCTCCGAGAATCTGGTTGTTGGCGTCATGTTTGCCTCGACTATGGTTGATAGTGCTTGTGTTGTAGTCTCTTTGTGACTTCTTGTTCCATCATGACTCTCTGTTTGTGTTTTTGGTGGTTCTGTTGTTTGTTTCACTCACCCTCCCCGACAAATATGGTTAGTTAGTTTCCCTTAAACTTTACCCCTTTGATTTCCTCTCCAAAAGTTAACAACTTCAAGCTGCAACTGCTGGAGATCTCTGGCTTTTGTTGAGCACTCATTTCAGAGTATTTGTCTTTGTTTCTGATGATTTTCAGGTAAAGTGGGTGACATTGTTCTGGGTTATGACTCGGTCAAGGAGTACATGGTAAATCTTGTCTCTTTATTTTCACCCATTTTCTGCTTTCCTGCTTTCCCTTTGTTTTGTGAAAGGAAAATCACATTTCTTCTTAGAAGAGATTCTCATCCATATTTATGCTTTGCAAAATCCAAGAAATCCTCTATTTTTTTTTCTGTTTGTACTCCAATATTAAAAAAATATAGGTTTAAGGTTTAAAATTTGGTATTTATGATTTAAGTTTAGGATTAAAAGTTATGGTTTATAATATAATTTTAGGATTTAGGGAATTGGTGGTGGGGTATATTTGTAGGGTTTAGTATTAAAATTCAAAAATTTATTAATAAGGCGTGGAAAATAACAAAAAGGATAGAAAAATTAAATTCGTTCAATACAGGGTTTTTATATTTAATTCTACGGTTTTATGGGAAAATTATAAAATAAAATGTTGTCAAAGTTCTAACAATTCTTTAAAAAATATTTTATGAGTTTTATATAAAAATATTAAAATAAATTTAATACTATTTTTTAATAATTTAAAAGTAATTATAAAATAATATTTATTTATATATATTTTTAATATTTTGACAATACACATTTTACCGATTAAAAAAATTAACATAAGTTTTAAAAAGAGTTGACACTCTTCATATTTGAATATTAGATATACATGTGAATCATATAAATATAAATTTATGTATTTGTGTATTTAATCGTATTCTCATTCTGAAGTGGGATGGCTAATGGCTATCCTCTAAGATTAATAGTTAGATATCAAAACAGTTACAGCTGTAGGGGCGACCCTAATGGGTTAGAGAGAATCTGACCCTCCAAAAAGTTTAAATGATTATTTTGTCCTTCAACTTCATCAATTAGTCCTTCAACTTTTATTTTATTACTTTTGGCCTTGAACTTTTTTACTTTTTGTTAAATTGACCCCAATATGACGGGATAATGGTCTGAATTTATTAAGCTAAAATAATGATGAAATATATAGAAGCCAAGATTAATATTATATGACCATTACAGTATATTCTTGTAATTCCATTCAGCTATTTTTTATTGTATATGGTTATTTTATTATTATTAGCACTCTTATATTGACTTGAAAAGTCATACTTTTCTTTTCGAGAATTATATTATTGACCCCACTACTTGGCTCGTATTGGTTTAAATAGGATAAAGCTTAGAAAGTTCAATCTAAAAATCCCCTCTATTTTTTTTTTCAAAAAATAAAATAAAATCCCCTTGACGGGTTTTTATTGCCTTCGCACATCTTCACGTTTATGTGGACATTTGAACATAATTATCTGCGAAACCCTCAATTATTTTTTTTAAAAAAAGTGCATAATAAACTGACTTTTAAATAAAAGATAGAATCTAATAAGATTTAAATCTATGAAATGCAATAACATATATTTTTATGTGTTTTACCAATAGTTCATAATTAATCGTTCGTTTTCCCTTTGTAAGTATTTAATTTAATTTGTTTTAAGACCATGTGTAATCACGGGCAAAAATCCTTTACCCTTTTCGGTGCATCTTTCTATGTTTCAATACTAAAAAATTAAATTTTAAGCTATAATCCTAAATTTTAAATCCTAACCTATAAATCATAAACCATACAAACTATACCGTACCTTTAATTCCTTAAACCATACACCCTAACCTTAACCCTAAATTTATTTATTTTTAATATAAAGACATAAAAAGAATACCGAAAAGTGCTACCATTCGCATTGCGTTTGTCCATAACTATATGAAATAAATATTATTTTTAATCTTTGACAGAATGATACATCGTATATCGGTTCCATTGTTGGAAGGGTTGGAAACAGAATATGAGGGGCTCAGTTCACTTTGAACGGAGTCCATTATAAATTGAACCCCAACGAAGGCAACAACACGCTTCATGGTACACTAATCCTACCATTTTCACCTTAATCACACTCATTTAGCATTTTCTCTTCTAAAACTTTCATGTTTAAAATTATTACTATTATTATTAGGTGGTATTGTTGGGTTTAGTGATGTTGTCTGGAAAGTTAAGAAGTACAAGAAAGATGGTGATGCTCCTTCCATTGTGTTTTCCTATCACAGCTATGATGGTGAAGAAGGTTAGTCCACTTTCCTTTTTACCAATTCAGGCCTTCAAATTATACTTAACATTAAAAATTATATATATATATATTATTTAAAACAAACTAAAGAAATGTAATATACTTCACCAGCTGTATCTTTCTTAGATGTCTTTGTCATTAAAATATGTCTCGATATTGTTTTCTTTGAATAAACACTACTTTAACGTTGCATTCTCTTTAATATACTTCTAACTTATTCTTTTTTACTCGGTGATTTTATTTTAATGATATATGATTGAAATAACATAATGATGGAAGTTATTTATAATTTATAATTTTAATTTTATTCTGTATATAATTGTTGCATTAATTAAGCAATAATAAATCTAAGATAATAATTGTAATCTATTATTGATATGATTTTATGTATATCACAAGAATTTTTAATTATAATGTACTATAAGAGTTTTATTTATATACATACACTTCTAATCGAGTTTCAAAGCATATGGATTGATGTCTACAATAATTATAATTATAATTATTATGGTTTATTTAAAAATTATTTTTTTAAAATGTCAAATTTATTAATAATATAGTGAAAAATAAAGGGTATTCTCGTCAGTTTATAAGTTTCTCCAAACTCGTACTTATATATATATATTATGTCACTTTCATTTTATTTTTAAGGAAAAAATTAATAATAAGTTATAATAATTTTTTATATTTTTATCATAATTTAAGTTATATATTTCATATACTATAAAATTAAATAATTTAACTGATATTTAAATGCATATATTTTGAAAAATATGATGTTTATCTTATAAGATATGAGTTTGAGTTTTTATATGTGCAAGGTGTGTTTCTTGTCAAAAGTTTTAAAAAATATGAACAAATACTATTATATAACCATATCAATATATTAAAAAAGAATGTTTTAAAATTTTCAAAGCCATTTAAAATGTAAGTTACTTAAGGAGCAATTATTCACTTAACTCAGTGGGTTCATGCTTTAAATCTAAGGGTGTGTTTGGTTATAGAGAATGAAGTCCGTTTTTATTTTCTTAGAAAATAGAAAACATTGAAGAAAACGTGTTTGGTTGTGAAAATAGAAAATAATTTTTAGAAAATAAAAACAAAAATAAGTGAAAATTTGAAAACATAAAAAAAATATTTTTATTGAAAATGTTTTAGGAAAATAGAAAATATGAAAACAAAGGTTTTTAAATTTTAACCCGGGTTCGAATCATTCTAATGTCATTTTTTTAAAATTTGGTTATTTACTCATATTTTATTTATTTATTATTATTATAATATTTTTAACTATATTTTATTTCAATTATTTAATAATTATTTTTTCATTCCTATTTTAAAAAGTTATATACCAAACACATTTTCATTATTTTCATTTTTTGAAAATAACTTTCAATCTCTATTAACCAAACATGTTTAATTTTTAAAAAACTAAAAATAAAAATTATTTTTTAAAAATAAAAATAGAAAATAAAGATAAAAAACATTTTTTAAAACCAAACGGACCCTAAGCTTTTACACCCTTTCTAATTTCCAAACTACAACCAGCGGAAGAAGCCAGCGGATACCGGGGGTCATGAGCCTCAAAATTTTAGAAAATTACTATTTAGTCTCTAAAAAAATTTAATTTAGTCTCTTTAAAATTTTTAAAAATTCATATTTAACTTTAAAATTTTAAATTAATCATCTTTCATAATTTATAAAAGTTTTATTAAATCTCTCAAAATCATTAAAAATTTTAATTAAACCCTCAAAATAAAAATTAACTCCTAAACTCTTACCTCAAATTCCCCCAATAACTACAACCTCCTTTATAGTACTAAATAAATATAAAATCATCTAAGAGAAGCTGAGCCTAAATGATTCACGTAGATATTGAATTCGTACTAAAAATTTTCTTCATTTCTGGTATAATTGACAGGATTTCCCGGTGCACTCCAGGTAACTGTGGCCTACACCCTTCACCCAGGTAACGGGCTGACAGTGAAGATGAAAGCCAAAGCTCTAAACAAAGCCACACCGGTGAACCTAATCCAACACACGTATTGGAACCTGGGCAACCACAACAGTGGCGACATCTTATCCGAACAAGTCCAGATATTCGGTTCCCACTACACTCCGGTCGACAGTGAAGCCATTCCCACAGGTGAAATCGCCACCGTGAAAGGAACCCCTTATGATTTCCTCAAACCCCACATTGTGGGAAGTCGAATCAACAAACTTATTACAACGGGGTACAATATCAACTACGTCATCGACGGTGTTCCTGGAAAGCTGAAGAAAACTGCGGTGGTGAAAGAAAAGAAATCTGGGAGAGTGATGGAGTTGTTTACCAATCAACCTGGCGTGCAGTTTTATTCGGCTAAGTTCCTGAAAGACGTGAAAGGGAAAGGTGGATATGTTTATCAACCTTATGGAGCTTTGTGTTTGGAGACTCAAGCTTTTCCAGATGCTGTTAATCATCCAAATTTCCCTTCATCTATTGTTTACCCTGGAAAAAAGTATAAGCATGTTATGGTGTTCAAGTTTTCGATTTCTTCTTAGGGAAAAAACCAGGATCTTGTTTTTGTTGAAACTTGTATTACATGTTTTAACTATAATAAAATCGGGTTTACATTGTTTGAGTTAAAACTGAATCTACAACTTACGTATAATATATAGACTAATGAATTAACAGGTTTTAAAATTATTGTTTGAGTTAAAACTGAAATACCATAATTTGAAAAAGTATAAAACTAAAAATAACCAAATTAAAATACATGAATCAAATTCACAACTTTCAAATAATAAAGGGCTCGCAGAAGATTTTGACCCAGACAAAAATGCGCATTTCAAACATCACTGACTTTATGCCTGTCGTGTCAGATTATCACGAGGTACTACTTGGCAGAAACTTAGATTACTACATACATATAATTATCTGATTCAACTTGGCTTTTAATAATTAATGGTTGTATCCCAGTTTCTTACATTGCTTCCTCTTTAGGCATCACATGCAATGGAACTCATTTTCGTTTCACTTGAAAAAAATTTCGGATAAAATATTTGTCGTTGATGGTTTTCTTGGTCGATAAAATACTCGCAGTCGAACTTGTAAGATAATGTTCGTTTTGAACTTAACAATCTCACAGTTTACCCCATAAACAAATGCCTCGAAGTATGAACTTAAATCTATCCTCTATACCGGGCCGGCCCTGGGTTTTTGGCACAGGGCAAACCAAAAAAATTGAGTTTTAAATCAAGGATTTAAATTTCGATTGTAGTTGCAGTCATATTTTCAGTAGTATTGTGTTTATCGTGAATACGGATATAACGGATACTATCTCGCTCACTACAAGTATCGCAGTTGTGAATTTTTTTTAATAATATACGCTATTGTAGACATAGCGGTTGCATGTATTGCGGTTTCAGATGGTACTACTAGCGTTATATAACGACCGTTGTTGTGGTTGCACACCACTATTTAAATCTCTGTCTCTAATAGCAAGTGTTGAAAAAACTTAAATTTTAAAAGTATGTCCATAGTAACAAGTATTGAAAAAATTGAGGCCCTAATAACCACTATTGGAAAAATTAAATTTTAAGACTATGCCCATAATAACAAATGTTGAAAAAAACAAGGGCCCTAATGATAGGCTCGATGCACTCCAGCCGATTATAACAAGAGAGTTGAATTTGCTTCCCGAATGAATTGGCTAAAACCGAAAAATAGTAGACAATATTGCACGATGGTTTTAGAGTGGTTTGACTACCCAACCGAGTCTATGTCTACTACATTAGCACACCACTAAGGATTTCCCAATTCACTACTATGAATTCTCCCTTTTTACAGGCCAAAGGGCTAACCTTTACAATCCTATCTTTTCAATGGCAAAGATAGAATCACTTCAGTTTTTCCTTAGGCTAAACTAGAATATCTCTCTTTTACAAGGTAATTGTGTAAACAAAGAAACCTCACAAGGTGGGTATTTATAAGATTGAAGCTCATAAGAGTATAAAGAATAAAAATAATTAAAACACTCTCTATACACTATATACAAGAGAAATGAAGAATAAAAGATTTAAATGTTATTTTTCTTGATCATGAATCTTGGATATGTTCTCTACCATCTTCAAGTGTCCTAGATCTTCTTTTAAAGTGTGGAATGAGCTACTAGCCGTTTATGGCTGTTGGATGGTTTTGAGCCGTTGGGGACTTAATTTCCAGCATTAAATGCAGTTTGGTGCAGGGCGTATCCGTACACGAACTTCAGGTATCAATACATGCCTCAAAATAGAAAGAGTCGTTGGGCAATTTTACACTAGGTATCGATACATGATACATGCGTATCAGTACAGATCCATCCGTATTGGTACGGTCTAAACCGTATTCATACTCATTTTGGCTACTGAAATATGGAGTTTTGGAGAAATAAAGGGGCGTATCGATACGTGTAAAACGGGTATCGATACAGCTGACTAGGTATCGATACATGGGAAATGGTATTGATACTTACAACATATTTTTGACATTTTGGCTATTTTGAAAGAATTTAAACATGTCAAAAACCCTTTGAAAAATTTTCAAACATTTTTAAGTTAATGGACCTTTGAAATATTTTTGCAAATTTATTTAAGTCTAAAAATATTTTTATTTTAAGTAATATCAAAATCAAATATCTCAACAATCTCCATCTTCTTGATATAACAAAATCACTTGAAAATTTATTTTTGAAAATTCTTCCCCTTAGAAAAATAATTTTAGAAAATATTTAAAGCTCTCATTTTTCTTTTGAAATTTAATTTTTCAAACATATCTCTCTCCTTTTTTGTTATATCAAAATTAATTTTAAAACTAAGTTTAAAATCACATTAAGTTCAAAAAACCAAATGTTGAAAGGTAAAAAACCAATCGTTAGAAATTTAGTACCAATTGATGGAAATATCAATTGTTGGTGTAAACTAACAATGGATAATGAGTCCAAAAAAATTTTATATAAAAGATTTTTTAAATGGTTCCCCCTTAATTAAAGCATTCCATTTTAAAAAAAGGTTAGGATCAAATGTTTGACACTTAAAAAGATATTGAATTTCAATATAAGATCAATTTAAGAGCATATGAAATTCAATGTATCCAAGACTTTTAAAACTTTATGCAAATATATGAATGACACAATATGATTCATATGCATAAAGCATCATAAAACGTCATGCACTTATAAATATAAATAAGCAATGATGCATGAACATTTATCATCAAAATAGGCAACCAAATGATTTAAAATCAAATACATTAAGATTAGAGGTTACCCATATTCTTCATTGGTGTGATTAGAGCATTTTCATATATTTGCTTTTCTTGCCATTGCTCTAACACACCTATAAGAGACGTTTACTTGAGTTTTAGTATCCAAATTGCTTTGGATCCTTTGACATTAGTTTCATTGTCTCTAGTTTCCTTAGGAACTCATACTTGTCTAACCCTATATGATTTTCTTTTCTTTATATGATAAATATGGAAAGAATGACTATGAAAATGACAATGTGAGCATTTTGTCATTATTTGAAATCATTTTATTTTCTTTTGTTAAGCTTTCAAGCTTAACCTTTAAATCAAGATTTTCTTTTTTCCAAAACTTCATTGCTCATTTTTAAAAACTCTAAATCATTATTCAAAATAACATTTTGGTTTTCAAAATCTAATTTTGTTTTCAAAAGAAAATGATTTTCAAATTCAAGTTTTGAAATCATTTTCATAAGTTTAGAATTCATGGTCTTAAATTCCAAAAATAATTCATCAAATGCCTCTTGTAACTCATCAAAAGAATATGATTTTAATTCATTTGAGTTAGAAGATACATTGGGCTTAACGAGAGCCACAACACCACCCACCTTTGATGAGAGGAAGTTTGCACTTGATGAAACTCTATCTTTCATCTCTTCTTTCCCATATAATTTCTCAAGTTTCTCCCAAATTTCGTTGGCACTTTTGGAAAGGGGAAACCTTATTGAAATCTCTTCATTTATGGAACAAAGAAGATTGGCCATAGCCTTTGCATTGAGTTGGTCCTTATTTGTGTCTTTGACACTCTTTTTTTTTCTTCTTTGAAGATTCCAAATGGCGCATCTTCAATAATCATCCAAATGTCGAAGTTGAATCCTCGAATAAAATACTTCATGATATTGCTCCATTGGAAGTAACCTTTTGTAGCGAATGGCTTTTTCCATTTATATCGCTAAAATAAAAACGAGGATTTTTGAAGTGTGTTTGAAAGGTGTTTGTGATTCTTTTATTTATTCCGTGGGGTTTTAAAATAAACCGTATATAAAAAAATGGAGTCGCCACCGGCCACTTAGGTAGGCCGGACACCATAAAACCAGAGATTCAAAAAGACAGGGTTCGGGAGTCGGTTACGGATGGGGAAGGATTAGCACCCCCACACCGCCCAAAAATTGGTACTTTAATAATTACCGCTTTATTAATATTGGATTTTCCGGATTAGAGTGACGATTATTTTAAATTTCGGTCATAATTGCGAATATATTTTAAGGGTCCCGTTATCCGAGAATAAATGCCCAACCACTATCACTACGCTTGATACTGGCCCCGTTTACGCTCGGATAAAAGGACTCCGCATTAACAAGTTATATCTTGATATGCAATCTTAGTGGCAAAAACGTAAAACATGGCAAAACATTTAAATTTAATAAAGATTGACATACCAGAATACTAATTTAACATGAATGATATTTTAGACTAAAACATGTATATGTACATATTATTCTAAATAATAGATAAAAACAATTATAATATGTCAAAATATCAAGGCAGGAATAAGTATATATATACGAACAAGTATTTCAAAAAGACATGCATACTGGTAATAAAACATATTTCAACATATACGGGTTAACATATCGTATAAAAAGGGTAAATATACTAACATGTAGCCCTAAAAAAATAAGAAAGCACACACATATAAAATAAAAAATATACCATGTACGAATCAATAAAAACATAACATGCTTAATATGAATAACCGGATAAAAGACGCATGATTATTATAACCTTAATACACATATATATGTAAATATAGAATACGAGTCCTATACAAGTGACATAAAATAAAATAAAATAATAGAATACATCTACATATACGATTATAATACGAACATTAGTATTTACAAAGAAAACAGGACTGAAATGAAAGAAAAACAAAAGTCAGTGGCAGAAATTAAAGAACAATAATATATAATTTGGGGACGAAATTGCGAAACAAACAAAACCTAAAAGGACCAGCATTGTAATTAGACCAAGGGGCAGACCCAAAGTGAAAAATTCAAAAACGCGGGATGGTTAAGGGCGTAATTTTCCCATTTAGAAACTGATTCGGTGTAATTTAGGGACGAAATTGTAATCTTTTGAAAAACCCGGGGATGGGCTGTGATTATACCATGCGGCAAGACAAAAATGAAAATATTGAAAACGCGGTGGGATTAAGTGTGTAATTTACCCATTTAGTAAAATAATAACATCTATATAAGGGCTATTTTGGATCGAAATCAAATTTTCTCCATTTTCGTTTCATTCTTGATTTCCAAATAACAGTGTTCATCTTTTTCTCTCAAATGTTCTTGAGAAACCCGAGAATCCCGCGGCGGCCCCGTATTCTCCTGCCGGCCGCCGCCACTAATCGGGCGCCGGTAGAGGCTCACAAAATACACCAAAACATTCCCCTTGTCGCGTCCTCAATACGAATCCATGGTTGGATTCAGAGGATACCCTTTCTTTTACTCTAGATCTAAGAAATACGAACGCAAAAAAAAATATTTTTTAGACCAAAATACAACTACAAAGGGTCTTCTCTTCCCTTTAGTTCACCAGATCTGGCTTGTAGAAGCCGAGAGGTTTGTCACCGAGAGAAGGAAGACCCACTGACAACTTGTAGAGTAAGACTACTTCTTTTTTTTGTTTACATTTTTTATTTTTCTTTCGTATATGCATGTAAAGAAATGAGTAAGAAAAAGAGATAAGTGTTTACCAATGGACCCCTTTTTGATTATCTCGACTGGTTACAAGTTTTTGGTTTTACAAGCTCTCTGTTTTTTTTGTTACTACTCTCTCTGTTTTTTTTTGCTCGCTAGCTAAAAAATTATCCCCGTTACAACAGCCCCGTTTCATATATATCACTGCCTCTGCTTTTGTTGCAACTTGTATCTTCTTTTCCAGATCTGACATTTGCTTGTTGTCTTTGGCATAATCTGAACGCGGGGACTGAATATCGGCGCGGTGGCGGTGTGGTCATTCTGCCAGAGGCCAGACGCATTTTCGGCCGTTAGATCAGATCTGATCTAACGGTCGAGATGGCTTGAAGAACGATCGGCCTGGATGAAGCCTCGATCTGATGAGACAGCTTGAGATTTCGCCACGTGGAGCTCCGCAGTCGAGGAGTCGCGTGGATCTTACGAGCGCGTGGGATATTAAAGCGTCCGCGCATGGACCACACGCGCGCATGGCACTCGAACGGTCCATACGTGTGGAGCACGCTCCTGGCAGATATTTTTGACCTTGGTTGCATCGTGGCCGTTGGATCAGATCTTGATCCAACGGCCCACAGTTACCTGCACACTGTAATTAAATGGGATTCAGATTTGGGCCAAACGGGCCTTGTAATTGGATTTGTAATTGGACTTGGACTTCCTATTTATTTGGGTTTAATATATATTTAATTTTTCATTTTACTAGCCCAATAATAATAATAGTATACTTATAACAGCAATACATACGAAAATATATACTTATATTATACGATCATTAATTAATATAATATTCTAGTATACGTACGTATAATCATACGTATAATTAACATAACATCTATATACGCTTATACCCTAGATACATACGCGACATACATATACCCCTAATACGTATACATAGCTTATACATGCACACATCACCTTATATTAGTAACATTCATATAATAAATATACATGCAATATTAATATATTTACAAGTGAAAATGAGTGATTACAGTTGCCCCTCTTTGCTTGTTCTCATGAAATGGGAAACAAAGCAAAGATTCATAAGCACTCATTTTATCAGACTTCCCTGTTTGTAGCCTTGGAAAAACGAATTCTTTTGGACATTTCCGCTCTTCCTTGGCTGAATCTTCAGGCTCGTAAGTTCTTCCTATATAGAGCTTCGTCACCTTCCGATCTTGGAGCTACAGGCTCTTTTCGACATAGAACCATTCGCTCTCATTTTTATCAGACTTCCCTGTTTGTAGCTTTGGAAAAACGAATTCTTTTGGACATCTCTGCTTTTCCTTGGCTGAATCTTCAGGCTCGTAAGTTCTTCCTATATAGAGCTTCGTTACCTTCCGATCTTGGAGCTACAGGCTCTTTCGACATTGAACCCTTCGCTCTGATTTTTATCAGACTTCCCTGTTTGTAGCTTTGGAAAAACGAATTCTTTTGGACATCTCCGCTTTTCCTTGGCTGAATCTTCAGGCTCGTAAGTTCTTCCTATATAGAGCTTCGTTACCTTCTGATCTTGGAGCTACAGGCTCTTTCGACATTGAACCCTTTGCTCTGATTTTTATCAGACTTCCCTGTTTGTAGCTTTGGAAAAACGAATTCTTTTGGACATCTCCGCTTTTCCTTGGCTGAATCTTCAGGCTCGTAAGTTCTTCCTATATAGAGCTTCGTTACCTTTCGATCTTGGAGCTACAGGCTCTTTCGACATTGAACCCTTCGCTCTGATTTTTATCAGACTTCCCTGTTTGTAGCTTTGGAAAAACGAATTCTTTTGGACATCTCCGCTCTTCCTTGGCTGAATCTTCAGGCTCGTAAGTTCTTCCTATATAGAACTTCGTCACCTTCCGATCTTGGAGCTACAGGCTCTTTTCGACATAGAACCCTTCACTCTAAGACAATGAAGCTCGGAGTCTTTCCTATATAAGACTCTTTGCTTTCGACACAACAGGTTTCCTATATAACCCTGTGTCATAGGTGAATTGCTTTGACTGGGAGTTCTTCCTATATAGAACTGCGAGTCTTCACCTTGGAGCCATCAGTCCCTCCTATATAGAACTTTTTGGCGTCTTGAAATCTTGGAGTTACGAATTCTTCCTATATAGAATCTTTCACTCTAAGACATTGAAGCTAGGAGCCCTTCCTATATAGAACTCTTTGCTTTCGACACAGCAGGATTTCCTATATAATCTTGCGTGTCATGGGTGAATTCCTTCGACCGGGAGTCATTCCTATATAGAACAGCTAGTCTTCACCCTGGAACTGTCAGTCCTTCCTATATAGAACTTTCAGCGTCTGGAATCTCAGAGCTACAGGTTCTTCCTATATAGAACCTTTTACTCTAAGACAATAAAGCTCGGAGCCCTTCCTATATAGAACTCTTCGCTTTCGACACAGCAGGATTTCCTATATAATCTTGCGTGTCATGGGTGAATTTCTTTGACCGGGAGTTCTTCCTATATAGAACTGCGAGCCTTCACCCGAAA
Source organism: Hibiscus mutabilis (assembly GCA_019671005.1). Classification (NCBI taxonomy): domain Eukaryota; kingdom Viridiplantae; phylum Streptophyta; class Magnoliopsida; order Malvales; family Malvaceae; genus Hibiscus; species Hibiscus mutabilis. The sequence continues at coordinate 67,000,226 of CM033711.1, forward strand.
TGCTCGGTCATTCCTATATAGAACTTTCGGTTTCTGAAGCCTCGGAGAGGAGGATTCTTCCTATATAGAACCTCTCTCCAGAGCTTGAAAACATGTGCCTTTATGTAAAAACATTGTCTTCTCATTTGGGATTCACATCGTGATGACCCTCGATGTCTCTTTGGATCTGCAGATACATGTCCGAGATGAAAACAAAATGCTATGACAAATGAATGAATTGACATGCTCCTAATCCTAGTGATGTCTGACTATTCATGATGCATGAGATTCAATATCTTGATGGGCTTGTTTTGGTCCTTATTTGATGTTCGCTTTCTCCTTTCTTACGTGCATCGATACCCCGCTTCACTGCCAAGTTCAACCATCTCGACCTTTCTCCTTTTTCAATTCCGACTTGGAATTCTAGAGTGCCCTTTCGGGTTTTCACTTTAGAGATTTTTTTTTGAGAGGGGTGCCCTTCTGATTTTCACCCAAAAGATCTCTTTTGTTATCTCGTACGCCTTTCTTGAATAGACAAGACATGTGCCATTGGTTATTCTACCAGGTTGTCTGAAGCTTCCCGCCTTCTCTATCGACAGCCATTATGTAGGGAACTAAAGGACGGAGTTAACATCGTTTTCTTTGATCACCTGCATTTCCAAGGTTAAATCATAGTAATGCTCTGAATTCTCTTGTTTCATTATAAGCCTATGTTATCTTATTTGACTAAAATTGACAAGAAGGCTAGGAATGGATGCTCAAAAACGCGGCTTTATTACGATTAAGGGCTTCGAGATATCTTGAAAAGAAAGGTATGACACACATGAGTTAAGTATGAAAATACAAGGTCTCTCATTATCTTCGATATGAATGATACATGACCCTGTCAACCGGTGTAGAATTTTTTTGCCTGAAGCCTTCTCTTCACAATGTTCATGAAGATGCCATTCTCTTCGGATATTCAACTTTTCAACTTACCCGAGCCGCCCTTTGCGGGTTTTCAACTCAAGTCCTTCCTTTGCTTCAAGACGACCGGTTTCGGGTTTTCGTCCTGAGCTCTCAATTTTTTTTAGAGATAGTATTTCTTGACAGCATCAGAATTTACGGGATTTTTAAGCTCGTCCCCGTCCATTTCTGTTAGGATCAGGGCTCCTCCTGAGAAGGCCTTTTTTACGACGTACGGTCCTTCCCAGTTGGGCATCCATTTTCCTCGAGAATCTTTCTGGATAGGGAGGATTCTTTTGAGTACCAGATCCCCTTCTTTGAATTCTCTTGGGCGCACCTTTTTGTTGTATGCCTGCACCATCCATTTTTGGTACATCTGACCATGACAAATGGCCTTTAGTCTTTTTTCGTCAATGAGATTTAGCTGGTCGAGTCTGGCCTGCACCCATTCAGCTTCTTCCAATTTTACTTCGTTTAAGACTCGGAGAGACGGAATCTCTACCTCAATTGGGAGTACTGCTTCGGTACCATACACCAAGGAGTAGGGTGTTGCCCCTGTTGATGTACAAATGGACGTCCTATAGGCGAAAAGGGCAAAAGGCAACTTCTCATGCCAATCCTTGTAGGTATCCGTAGTCTTCGCTATGATCTTCTTTATATTTTTGTTTGCCGCTTCCACTGCTCCATTCATTTTAGGACGATAGACTGTGGAATTATGGTGTGTTACTTTGAATTGAGTGCACACGTCCTTTATCATTTTGTTGTTCAGATTGTAAGCATTATCGGTGATGATCCTCTCTGGCAATCCGTATCGACAAATAATTTCCTTCTTTAAGAACTTACAAACTCTAGTTCTGGTGATATTGGCGTAAGACGCTGCCTCTACCCATTTAGTGAAGTAGTCTATGGCGACCAAAATGAAACGATGCCCATTGGAAGCTTTCGGATGGATCTGCCCGATAACGTCCATACCCCACGCTGCGAAAGGCCACGGAGAATTCATGGTGTGTAGAGGTGATGGGGGGTGCATGAATTTTGTCAGCGTAAATTTGGCATTTGTGGCATTTCCTGGCGTAATCGATGCAATCTCCCCTCCATGGTCAACCAGAAATAACCGTACCTCATAATTTTCCGGGCTATAGACAGCCCGTTGGCGTGCGTTCCACAGATCCCGTCATGTACTTCAGCTAAGATTTCTTTCGCCTCTCGGGCATCCACACATCTCAGCAATGTTTGATCATGACTTCTCCTATATAGGATTTCCCCATCTAGGATATATTTTGTTGCCATTTTTCTGAGCGCTTTTCTGTCATTGTCGTTTGCCCCTTCTGGATACTTTTGAAGCTTGACATATTGCAGGATGTCATAGTACCATGGATTTCTGTCAATCTCTTCCTGTATACTACAACAATGAGCAGGTTTTTCAAACGTCTGCATCTCAATGGGTTTCATTTCTGCCCAGGTGTTTGTTTTAAACATGGATGCCAAGGTTGCCAATGCATCTGCCATCTGATTTTCTTCTTGGGGTAGGTAATTGAAGCTGACCTTTTCGAACTCTTTGACGAGCTCTTGAATCCATTCGTGATATTTGACCAACTTCGGGTCTCTGGTTTCCCACTCCCCGCGCAATTGGTAAATGACTAGGGACGAATCTCCGAACACTCGAAGTTCCTTAACCTTTCTTTCGATGGCTGAGTTCAGTCCCATGATGCAAGCTTCGTATTCAGCTATATTGTTTGTGCAGAAGAATTCCAATCTGCTGGTGAAAGGATAATAGACGTCCTCAGGTGAAATTAGCACTGCCCCTATCCCATGTCCGAGGGCGTTGGAGGCTCCATCGAAGTAAAGTTTCCATGACACATCATCTAAAATCTCTTCTTCGGTTGTAATGCACATCAAGTCTTCGTCTGGGAAACTAAAGTTCAATGTCTCATAGTCATCCGAAGCACGACTAGCCAGGAAATCCGCTACGGCGCTCCCCTTTACAACTTTCTGATTAACATATACGATGTCGAATTCGGATAAGAGCATCTGTCATCGGGCCATCCTTCCCGTTAGCGCTGGCGCTTCCATTAAGAACTTTAATGGGTCTAGCTTGGATATTAACCATGTAGTATGGTATAACATGTACTGTCTGAGCCGCTTGGTAGCCCAAACTAGAGCACAACACAGCTTCTGTACTGGCGGGTATCGTGTTTCGCAATCATTGAATTTCCTGCTTAGGTAATAGATAGCTTGCTCCTTTTTTTCTTGACTCATCGTGTTGCCCCAGTACACATCCCATTGAATTCTCGAAGACCGTTAAGTAGAGAATTAGTGGTCGACCAGGTACTGGTGCGACTAAAATTGGAGCATTTGTCAGGTACCCTTTGATCGTTTCTAGGGCATTTTGACATTCTTCATCCCATACGCCAGGATTATTTTTTCTAAGAAGTCTGAAGACCGGGTCGCATTGATTGGTTAATTGGGAAATGAAACGAGAGATATAATTCAGCCTCCCCAGGAAACCGCAGACTTCCTTCTTCGTGCGGGGTGGTGAAAGGTCCTGGATGGCTTTCACTTTATCCGGATCAATCTTAATCCCTCTTCTGCTTACTACGAACCCCAAGTGTTTTCCAAAAGTAACGGCGAAGGTACACTTGGAAGGATTGAGCCTCAGTTGGTACTTCCGTAGTCTTTGGAATAGTTTCCTCAAGTTCTGTAGGTGCTCTTCCTCTGTTCGAGACTTGGCAATCATATCGTCCACGTATACTTCTATTTCTTTGTGCATTATGTCATGGAAAAGAGTCACCATTGCCCTTTGGTACGTTGCCCCTGCGTTCTTTAGCCCAAACAACATCACTTGATAACAAAAAGTGCCCCACATGGTTATGAATGTGGTTTTCTCCATGTCGCTAGGATCCATCTTTATCTGGTTGTATCCTGAGAAGCCGTCCATGAAGGAAAACCATGAATGTCCTGCGGTGTTGTCAACCAGCGCGTCAATGTGTGGCAAAGGGAAGTTGTCTTTAGGGCTAGCTCGATTCAGATCCCTATAATCTACACACATACGAACTTTCCCATCTTTTTTTGGTACTGGTACAATGTTTGCAACCCATTCGGGGTATTTGGCTACCTCCAAGAATCCAGCATCAAATTGCTTTTTCACTTCTTCTCGGATCTTTAACAACATCTCTGGCCTCATTCTCCGAAGTTTTTGCTGTACTGGTTTGCACTCCGATTTTGTTGGCAATTTGTGCATCACTATGTCGATGTTCAATCCCGGCATATCTTGATAAGTCCAGGCGAAGACATCCTTGAATTCCTGAAGTAGGGCTATCAGTTCATGCTTGGTTTTTGAGGAAATCGTCGTTCCTATTTTTATTTCTTTCCTCGCTTCTTCAGTCCCTAAGTTGACAATTTTCGTTTCTTCTTGGTGGGGCATAATCTGCATTTCTTCGTCGTCCACCATTCTCTTTAACTCTTCCGGGATCTCAATTTCTATTTCATCATATCTTTCCTTAATTTCCTCTGAGACCTCAGGGCATTCGAAATTTACTCCAGGATTGGATCCGGTATCATTCATATCGTCAATCATGAGCGACCTGCATTAAATGAGAATGAATTGTATTGGGAAAGAGACGGCTTTACATGAAGGGAATGAATATGAAGAATGCATGAATGGAATAAATGAGACTTTGGTCATTTTTAGGAAAGTGGGGATATTTCATTTCAATCAAAAAGTTAACATAGGTGCCCCATACAAGAGATCCCCATTGTCTATGGGCAAAAACAAAAGGTTGATTCGGAGCATTACTCTGATCTATTCCTAAAAACTACAGGTAGATCAATGCAGCTCCAGTTATCGAGTGTCTCCCCAGGATGGCAAGGGCGGATGTTGGTCAACATTTTGCTACCTCGGTCCTTTTCAGCTATCATGTTGATGTACATCCCTTCAAATGATTTCATGAATATTTCCTCTGGTTAAGTTCATCATTTTTCTCCAATATCTTGACCTGGCTGGTAGAACCCTCCGGAGATGAAAGTGGCTTTCAAATTAGGAAAGGATATCGACCTCCACGGAATGTCCTCTCCCTTAAATCTGGCTTTTCTTTGCTCCTCCTTCCTCTTATATTCCTCTTTCTTCTGTTGGACACTTGGTTGATAACCCAGCCCAAAACGATCCTTCTTGGTTATGATATTCTTGGGTCTCGGGTTTCCTTGTAATTTCTTCCCACCCTCTTTTCCTATTTTGGCTCCTCGGCCCGAGTTTCTGCGACGGTCATCTTGGTACAATTAGATAACCTAGGGTAGGGGATCCGGCTTCCCTCTCGAAACGAATGTGGCATTTACTAGTTCTAATGCTCGGAACGAGCATTCTCGCAAACATCTTCATCATTTTGAATGTAGGGGGTGTCCGATGTCACGGAAGCAACAAATTCATGCTCGCCTCTACGGTGACCAATTTGCCTTCAACTACAAATTTTAATTTTGATGCAATGATGATGGGACAACTCCGCGGAGTGGATCCAAGGTCTTCCCGATGCTTGTTGTAAGATGGTTTTATGTCCATCACCACGAAATCGATCACATATTGGTTGGTCCGATCAATAGGGGCACCTCAATTTTCCCCATTGTTCCTTTTTGCGTACCATCAAAGGCTCTTACCGAGTTGTAGCAAGGCTTTAGGTGCGAACCATCTATTGGCAATTTTTACAGGGTTACCATAGGCAAGACATTCAATGCTGACCCGTTGTGGATCAAGACGCTGGTAATACATACCCTTTGCGGTGGGTAGTAATGTTAAGGGCTTTGGTAGACCCCATTCCTCCCTCCGGATCTCATCATCTTTGAATGTGATATGATTATAAGCGATAATATGCCCTACTATCATGTCCAGGTTTATTCTGAAATGTCCGGGGCACAAAAGTTTGATTCAAGACTTTCAATAGCGTTTCCCGATGCTTTTCTGAACTCAAGAGCAATTCCAGCACTGTGATCCTGGCCGGTTGTTTCCGTAGTTGTTCCACTACGCTGTACTCGCTATGTCTCAAGAACTTTAGAAATTCTTTGGCCTGGGCCTTAGTTACCGGCTCATTTATCTTTTGGGGAGGTTCTTCTCCAAATATCTGCGTAGGGCTAACTGCTGTATTCTTCCCCCTATCTTTTTCAGCTGCTCTCAAAGCCTCGGAGGAATAACATCGGCCGCTCCTTGTGAAATGGCCTGCTTCACCAACGTTCACATTGTTCTGGCTTTGTTGGTCTTCCAGCGTAGACTCTTTTACCTGTTCGCGTTCTGATTTTTCTGGCATGGTCACATTCGCGGCATAATTCCAGGGAATTTGTCGCATGTCTTTGAATGGGAATGGAGATGGTGCTGAAATGACGATCTTGGGATTTATCTTGCTGGTTTCCCCTTGGGAGACACCTGCATTCCCTACCCTGGGAGAGATGATAAAAGGTCTATCCTTCCCGTATCTAGTTTTGGGGCTATCTGTCATGTGTACGTCTGATCCCTTCCCCATGGGTTCCTCAAAGAATTCAATTTGTTTTTCATTCATCAACTTCTGCACCAATTTCTTGAATTCTTCACATTCTTGGATATCGTGCCCTTCAGTCTGATGGAATTCGCAATATTTTTCGCATTCCTTCTGCCTTATTATCATGCCTTTGTTGATCACATGAGCCATGCATAATTGTTGAAATACCCACCGTAAAGGAGACTTGACTTCTGACACGTCATCCTTTATCCTCCTGGTAAAGCACTCTTCTATGACGTTTACCCCTCTGTTCCCATGATTAGGTAGCGGGTTGTTGGCTACACTCGGTTCTTCAAACTTCAATATCCCAGAATTAATTAAGTTCTGCACAAGCTTTTTGAAGGCAAGACAGTTCTCAGTGGGATGTCCCGGGGTACCGCCGTGATAGTCGCAATGTGTGCTTGGATTGTACCAAGGCGGGAAGGGTGGATTGACAGGATTAACGATGTATGGTCGGACCAAGTCTGCTTCATACAACTGGGAATAAAGCTCTGAGTATGAAACATGTAGGGGAGTGAAAGTTCTCATTTCTTTATCCTTTCTGGTGACCCTCTCATCTCTTTGATTCGAATTTTGTGTTTTTCCCACAGGTGCTTGTGGCTGTGAGACTGTGAAGTTCTTCGGGGCGGTATAGGTGCTGGTGGTGTTTACTTCATTTCTCTTGTTGTACTTTCGAGACCCTTCCCCACCATCAATTCTGCCGCTCTTAATTGCCAGTTCGAGAGACTCCCCGGTCCTGATCAAATCGGCGAAACACTGTGTTGTATTATTAATGAGGCGGTCAAAGAGTGCCCCTTTCAGAGTATTGACAAATAATGGCGTGATTTCATGCTCCGAGATAGGTGGCTGAATTTGGGCGGCTACTTCTCTCCACCTTTGGGCATATTGTCGCAAGCTTTCATTTGACTTCTGCCCCATATTTTCTAGCATGATTCTGCTAGGGATCATGTCTGTTACATGTTTGTATTGCTCAGAAAATGCTTTAGACAAATCTTTCCATGTCTTGACATTTGCTTTGCTTAACTGAGTATACCAACGTAACGCCGCTCCAGTTAGACTATCCTGGAAACAGTGGATCAGTAGCTTTTCATCTTTATGGTAAGCCACCATTTTTCTACAATACATCGTTATGTGTGCAGAAGGACATGTGGTTCCGTCATATTTATCGAACTCTAGCGTCTTGAATTTTGGCGGCAAGACAAGATCAGACACCAGACTTAGGTCACTAGCGTCGTTTCCTGATTCTTCATTTGATTGTAACGCTTTAAATTTTTCTTCCATGAGGCGAAATCTTTCTTCCCACTTTCTTTCTACCTCATTCCTGATCCCTTCGACCATGTTTAGGTCCGGCACTTCTTCTTCATAAAGTGCTTCGGTATCAAGGGGTTGAGTTTCATGTGCCCCTACTTGAAAGCTGGAAGACATTCCTGTAGGGTCAATATACACCTTCCTAGCCTGGTTTGGTGCAGTTGGTTGAACCTTGTAGTGAGCCGGGGTACCTTCTGGCTCTGGGATATTTTCTCCTTCTACTCGTTTTACAAGACTTTTTGCCAGCAATGTCGTTATGTCAGATACTATTGATGTTTGTGACTGTGCAATCTGATCACTAAGGCTTCTCTGGGCCTCTTCAAGCCTTGACTCGAGCTCTCTCTGCCCTCTTTCTAGACTGATTATTCTTTCTTCCATGAGCTTTCTTTGTAGCCGGGTAAAATATAGGTGATAAATGATTGCGGGTTAGCTACATACAATGCCACAATATTCATATTGTTAATATGGTTGTAAAAAAAATAAATGCATGTACAATGATGCAAATGTTATGATGCACATGCAAGAATGCATGCAGACAAGGTACCGGTTCCGCTGGTAATCACCCTTTTGAATTACTTTTACGGGAATTAAAGGGTCTTGATTACAACAAAATTCGTGTTACAAAGTAAAGATCCCTAGTACAAAAGATCTAATTATAACACAGAGTCCTATAGATAGACTCTAGCTCTATCCCCTAACTTTCCAATTGCCTTGAGCAGCTTGAGGAACCTAGGAGCTTCTTCCATTCCCGGGGCTATAAAAGGTCGGAGTGTCGGCCTCGACAGACTAAATCATTTACGTGTCCGGCGACTCGCTGTATGTCCACCATTAGATTTGCGTAATCTTGGTCTTTGTCTGTACCATTCGAGCAGCGTCGCGTAATCTCTTACGCCAATAGGTGTCCCCTCCGGCTGCAGCTTCTTGAACACATTAATTCTTTCCTTGTAATCCTCCACAACTGCTTGAGGATCCGATTCGTGCTTGTAACACACCCACTTCGCGTTCTCTTTCTTGCGGCTCGGTAAAATTATTCCTCTGGCAGTACATTGAAGTGAGTGTTCGGCTTCCGCCATCTTTTCTTTTAATTCATCATTTTGACTTTGGCTTTGCCCCAAACTTTGAAGAGTGTCATCGTACAGTTTACGCATTTCTAACGATCTGTTTCGGCTATTCATGGATTTTCTTTTCCATACGGCGACACTTTCTCTCTCATGATGAACAACCTGTTTTCCTTTGCTGATTTCTTGTCTGAATCTTTCTCTCTCTTGATCAATGGCCTTCTTGGCGGACCGTTTTTCTTCCTCCATAGCCAAACGGCAGCTTTCAATCTCTTTTCGATCGCTCTTTTGTTAATTTCTCGTTCTTCTTCCATCAAACGGATGCCGTTCATTTTTCTTTCTTTCCACAGCTATGAACCGACTCGGCCGGCCTTTTGTATTTTTGCCTGTAATAGGAGGGCATCTTTTTGATAAAGAGTATTCTTGTCACTCAAATCTGCATTTAATTTCTTCAGTTGCCTAATGATCCCATCCCGCTCGTCAACTTCTAAGCTTGCTTTATAGAGCTCGCTTCGCATGTTGGGTCCTGTTGGATGTCTATTTTCTTTTAACTTCCTCGAGTTCACTCCTTAAGATATCGGCTTGGACGGTACCACCCTTGTAAGCTCTTGGTGACACTTTGTTGGTCCTTGATTAGATTCGGGAATCACATTATTAACCCTCAAACGTCTCCAAAGATCGTAGTGCAGGGTAGTTATGTGCTCGGTATCTCCTTCCACCCCGATCCGATAACAATGATCCCAGCCCTCATGATGGTCTGAATTTTTCCTTTGAACTCTCCTTTGAAAAGAAATTCAGTTTGGCTTAATCCAGCGGTATTGGGAATGAACTGTGTAGTGATCCGAACTGCCGAGACACTAAAAGTGGAGCACAAGCGATCCCTCCATGTAATCCTAACATCATCAGCCGGTTGAAGTCACCACAATCAGTATAGAAAATAATTAACTTTACCGAGCCATGGGACCCTCCATGCTATGTCTTCATCTTGAATGTTCCTGAAGAAACTGGTCCACATTTTTGTTTTCAAATCTTCTCGCCATTCCTTTGCTAAGTATTCTCGTAAAGGCGAAAAACCTTGGAAGAATATCCCCGGCAGGACCCGCGTCGGCGTCTTCCACATGTGACTCTGGATCCATACTTGTAATAGCTGTGCGCAGCCTCGAAAACGTCCTTTTTCATGTTTCCGGCTAGCGTTTAAGGAAATGAAAGTCTCGACCAAGATTGTTGGTACCGGGTTTGCTTTCCGTTTCACCCGCTCAAACAAATCCAGAATGGCTATGTCAATGTTCCCAAGTAGTCTGGGAAAGATCACCAAGCCATATATTCCTAAAGCGAATAAGTCCATTTTCTTTACCTCGTCTGGATGTGTCAATATGATGTCCCGAATACTTTCCCATGCAAAGACTGTATTATCTCCTCGGATTTGAAGGAGGCCACTAACCCAATCGTCACTCATTCTCGCAAAGGTTTTAAGTTTCGCAGTGTAATTCTGGTTCCTTGGAGGCTTCGCATAGATCCAATCTTCCTGAATATTTTTCTGGTTAAGTAAAGCAGTGTACTCTTCTACCGTAGGCATCATGTCCTGCCCATTGAAGGTGAAGCGACAAAAAGCGGATTCGAGGCTGGACTATAGCTCGGAGTAGGGGCTGGTTAATCCGAACATATAATAGCTGCGCGATGTCGCCATAACTATCGCAAAATAAGTCTTGTAGTCTTCGGTCCCATCTTTCCCAAATGCTTTGAAGATCCCACAAGTCGTTCATTTGAGACTCACATAGGTGTATCCGGCTATTACGCGTTCGTTAGGCAGACTGTCCCCTTGGATTTTCTGGTTGACCTTTGACCAATGTCTGACTGACAAATTAAGCTCTTCTTTCCTAAGACACCTTTTTTCCATAGTGAAAGACTTTCTGATCAGGCAAACCACTTGATCCAGTACCTTTATGCGATGCAAATGCAATGATGTATGAGAAAAAGAACAAAAGCGAAAAGAAAACAAGTCAGTACCAGATAAAATTGATAAATATATAAATAAAATGACAAAATTAAACAGAAATAAACACACAAAACAACCCTATTTATCCCGTCTAAAACCTAAGGTTATCCGTATGGCTCTAACAGGGTAGGTTTCTATGTTCTCTACATGCAGTGTTGGTGCTAGGAGGTACCCGAATTGTCCTTGCTGTCCCCTACTAAGGGTAGCAAGGCCCCCGATCATCACCCATTATAGGCTCCTTTCAACCGGGTTCAATTCAGGGGGACCCATTCGCTTATGCCCGTACGAAGGAACGATATCCTTACGAAAGCATAAGGTACTCGAGCCCCGAAGGTACTTGCTAGGCCCATACGGGAGAATGATATCTCCACGAAAGCATTAGCGTTTCCCCCCCACTTAAAAAGACGGGTTTATATGCCATATTTTAAATACGTTAAAATAAACGTGCAATTATGACCGAATGTTAATTTAATAGTCACTTTAATCCGGAACTTCCAATATTAGTAAAGCGGTAATTATTTTAAAAGCTTGACTCTCATTTGTTTTTTTTTCAAAAAAACAAAAAATGATCCCCAGCGGAGTCGCCATCTGTAGCGAATGGCTTTTTCCATTTATATCGCTAAAATAAAAACGAGGATTTTTGAAGTGTGTTTGAAAGGTGTTTGTGATTCTTTTATTTATTCCGTGGGGTTTTAAAATAAACCGTATATAAAAAATGGAGTCGCCACCGGCCACTTAGGTAGGCCGGACACCATAAAACCAGAGATTCAAAAAGACAGGGTTCAGGAGTCGGTTACGGATGGGGAAGGATTAGCACCCCCACACCGCCCAAAAATTGGTACTTTAATAATTACCGCTTTATTAATATTGGATTTTCCGGATTAGAGTGACGATTATTTTAAATTTCGGTCATAATTGCGAATATATTTTAAGGGTCCCGTTATCCGAGAATAAACGCCCAACCACTATCACTACGCTTGATACTGGCCCCGTTTACGCTCGGATAAAAGGACTCCGCATTAACAAGTTATATCTTGATATGCAATCTTAGTGGCAAAAACGTAAAACATGGCAAAACATTTAAATTTAATAAAGATTGACATACCAGAATACTAATTTAACATGAATGATATTTTAGACTAAAACATGTATATGTACATATTATTCTAAATAATAGATAAAAACAATTATAATATGTCAAAATATCAAGGCAGGAATAAGTATATATATACGAACAAGTATTTCAAAAAGACATGCATACTGGTAATAAAACATATTTCAACATATACGGGTTAACATATCGTATAAAAAGGGTAAATATACTAACATGTAGCCCTAAAAAAATAAGAAAGCACACACATATAAAATACAAAATATACCATGTACGAATCAATAAAAACATAACATGCTTAATATGAATAACCGGATAAAAGACGCATGATTATTATAACCTTAATACACATATATATGTAAATATAGAATACGAGTCCTATACAAGTGACATAAAATAAAATAAAATAATAGAATACATCTACATATACGATTATAATACGAACATTAGTATTTACAAAGAAAACAGGACTGAAATGAAAGAAAAACAAAAGTCAGTGGCAGAAATTAAAGAACAATAATATATAATTTGGGGACGAAATTGCGAAACAAACAAAACCTGAAAGGACCAGCATTGTAATTAGACCAAGGGGCAGACCCAAAGTGAAAAATTCAAAAACGCGAGATGGTTAAGGACGTAATTTTCCCATTTAGAAACTGATTCGGTGTAATTTAGGGACGAAATTGTAATCTTTTGAAAAACCAGGGGGACTGGGGCTGTGATTATACCATGCGGCAAGACAAAAATGAAAATATTGAAAACGCGGTGGGATTAAGTGTGTAATTTACCCATTTAGTAAAATAATAACATCTATATAAGGGCTATTTTCAGACCGAAACCAAATTTTCTCCATTTTCGTTTCATTCTTCAGTTTCCAAATAACCAGTGTTCATCTTTTTCTCTCAAATGTTCTTGAGAAACCCAGAATCCGGCGGCCGGCCGCCGTATTCTCCGCCGCCGGCCGCCACTAACTGGCGCCGGTAGGCTCACAAAATACACCAAAACATTCCCCTTGTCGTCCTCAATACGAATCCATGGTTGGATTCAGAGGATACCCTTTCTTTTACTCTAGATCTAAGAAATACGAACCCCAAAAAAAAATTTTAGACCAAAATACAACTACAAAGGGTCTTCTCTTCCCTTTAGTTCACCAGATCTGGCTTGTAGAAGCCGAGAGGTTTGTCACCGAGAGAAGGAAGACCCACAGACAATGCCGGTAAGACTACTTCTTTTTTGTTTCTGTTTTTTATTTTTCTTTCGTATATGCATGTAAAGAAATGAGTAAGAAAAAGAGATAAGTGTTTACCAATGGACCCCTTTTTTGATTATCTCGACTGGTTACAAGTTTTTGGTTTTACAAGCTCTCTGTTTTTTTTGTTACTACTCTCTCTGTTTTTTTTTGCTCGCTAGCTAAAAAATTATCCCCGTTACAACAGCCCCGTTTCATATATATCACTGCCTCTGCTTTTGTTGCAACTTGTATCTTCTTTTCCAAATCTGACATTTGCTTGTTGTTTTTGGCATAATCTGAACGCGGGGACTGAATATCGGCGCGGTGGCGGTGTGGTCATTCTGCCAGAGGCCAGACGTATTTTCGGCCGTTAGATCAGATCTGATCTAACGATCGAGATGGCTTGAAGAACGATCGGCCTGGATGAAGCCTCGATCTGATGAGACGGCTTGAGATTTCGCCACGTGGAGCTCCGCAGTCGAGGAGTCGCGTGGATCTTACGAGCGCGTGGGATATTAAAGCGTCCGCGCGTGGACCACACGCGCGCGTGGAACTCGAACGGTCCATACGTGTGGAGCACGCGCCTGGCAGATATTTTTGACCTTGGTTGCATCGTGGCCGTTGGATCAGATCTTGATCCAACGGCCCACAGTTACCTGCACACTGTAATTAAATGGGATTCAGATTTGGGCCAAACGGGCCTTGTAATTGGATTTGTAATTGGACTTGGACTTCCTATTTATTTGGGTTTAATATATATTTAATTTTTCATTTTACTAGCCCAATAATAATAATAGTATACTTATAACAGCAATACATACGGAAATATATACTTATATTATACGATCATTAATTAATATAATATTCTAGTATACGTACGTATAATCATACGTATAATTAACATAACATCTATATACGCTTATACCCTAGATACATACGCGACATACATATACCCCTAATACGTATACATAGCTTATACACGCACACATCACCTTATATTAGTAACATTCATATAATAAATATACATGCAATATTAATATATTTACAAGTGAAAATGAGTGATTACACCTTTTCCTTTGAAGAGATGACACATGATAGAGCGTCCTTCTTCGAATGAAATTATTGTAGAACCACTTGCCATTTGAAAACTTGAATTAGTGAAATTCGAGCAATCGATCTTTATTCCAGGATGTTAGTCCTTTGATGGATATGAAGCTTTAATACCAATTGATAGGCTCGATGCACTCTAACCGATTATACCAAGAGAGCTGAATTTGCTTCCAAAATGAATTAGCTAAAACCAAAAATAGTGGAAAATATTGAACGATGATTTTAAAGTGGTTCGACTACCCAACCGAGTCTACATCCACTAACTTAGCACACCACTGAGGATTTCCCAATTCACTACTACGAATTCTTCCTTTATACATGCCAAAGGAGTAACCTTTACAACCATATATTTTCAATGGCTAAGATATAACTACTCTAGTTTTTTCCTTAGGCTAAACTAGAACCTCTCCCTTTTTACAAGGTAATTGTGTAAACAAAGAAACCTCACAAGGTGGGTGTTTACAAGATTGAAGCTCACAAGAGTGTAAAGAATAAAAATAATTAAAACACTCTCTATACACTATATATAAGAGAAATGAAGAATAAAATACTTAAATGCTATTTCCCTTGATCTTGAAGGTTGGATATGTTCTCTAACCATCTTCAAGTGTCCCAAGTCTTTTTTTAAAGTGTAGAATGAGCTGTGTAATGCCCTCACACCTAGCTAAAGAAGAAGACAAATTAATTTGATACTCAAGCTAGTATTAGAACTACTAGATGAAAGAGCATAAGATCATATATTCAAGCACGAAGAACAATTTGGATACTATGGTTATCCACAATTTGAATCAAAAGAGAGAACCTGTTAAGAATTTTTTCCTAACACATATAGTCATAATGGAATTTAAGCGAATAAGATCAGAAACATCAAGCAGATGTAACCTCAACAACCCAGTTTTATAGTAGTTTCACTTTAAAGTACATTAATGTGTTCAAATTTAGTTCTGTATTTTCTTCAAGAAGACAACTAACAATCAAACATCTTATCCACCCACATAAACCATTGCGAAACTACTAACCATCTCTATTTATTTATTTATTTATTTATTTATTTTCCTCCTAGTATCTAAGGCTTGTCGTGTTTCTCAATATGATTCAATAGAGTTTCCATTCCAAGCCAGCTAGCATTGTCATCAAGGTTACTATTATCATACTACCCCTTACCTTACAATTATGCCAAACTAAACATACATTAATTAAGCTACTCCCATGATCATCCAATAATCAACAAAATATCAAAACCAACCGTCTCAAATACTACTATTTTAGAGGCTATTTACAAACATTCTAGGTATACAAAATATCATGATTTCATATACATGCTAGTGCCACCTTCTAGGAGTCTATAACTTAAGTTCAAAACATACTCTCAAATATATATTCTTGTGACCTTGCACAGCTCCCTAAGCTTGATCAAGTATCAATCTTTCCTATAAAGTACAAGGTGAGTTATTAGGATTTTACTCTTGGCATCTAACTACATAATATGAGTAAAATGTAATTTATAAGCCAAATTCCAAATGCGAATGATTATAGCATATCTTGTTTCTATCAAGGCTAAATCAATTAACCTAAGCGAAATCATTTATAGCATGCTCACTAAACATTGACAAAATAAAATCAAGTCAAGTTTCATCCCTCATAGCAGTCGAATCTCAATATAGTTTTATGAAGGAAACTAGTTATTTCTATTCAAGGCATAATCGTGATCAATCATGCATTTTGTATAAACTTCTAACAACAAGATTTCAAGCTACCATTTGTTGTTATCAATAGCCTTGATTAGTTACTAGCCTAGAATCAAACTTCATATTGAAGCAATCATCAAGCAATGGTAGTTTTAACCATTGAAATTCATATTTTTCCAGGACACACAATGGTACCATAGTACCTTCAAGGGACCGTAGTCCGTATCAAGCTGAGCTCAGGAATTTTGACATGCCAAGCAAGCTAGGACCAATACTAATCAAGGCTTAGGTAGAGTTTCCAGTTCATTAATTGTATACTTAAATTCACAAGATACCAATCATAGATACATTATGCTATCTATGGAAATTCCAAGTTATCCATATCACAATCATGTTTGATTCTAATTAATACTTTTTCAACTTACATTGGTGCACTTTACCTTATCAAAACTTCAAGTAAACGAAGGCAATTTTAGGCACCTAGGCCTTAAATGCCATTCAAAATTCTTTAATTTTTTAAAGAACTCTATCTTTAAATAAATACAATTACACTCACAGATATGTTGAATTAGTCTTGATCGTGAATCTCGGCTCCCTTTTGTCTTTCCTATCCTTGATCGATTCCCTTCTTGTCTAGTATGACAACAATGCAGTGGTATATAAGTAACAGTCCTATATTAATCGAATTGAGCTTAAAACATCACTTATTGCACTAAAATTCCCTCAAAATAGTCTCTTAGTGTACTATCTAAAACAGGGCAGATTCCAAAGCTTGTAAATCTGTTTTTAACCACTATTAAAGTTCAAATTAACCATTTCTCTTGTAGTAACACAAATTATTACATTCTTATAACGTATTAGACCCACCAATTTACACCAAAAAAGTCCTAATCAGTCCCTAAATTACCAAAAGCTTCGATAGTTACAAAACATGTTAACATCGAGCAAAACCACATTACAAACTCAACTATCTCTTGAATAACTTCTCATCAGTTTAATATGGCATTACTAGCACATGAATTCACCTATCAATTTTACCATTGACATAACATCATCCAAAATACAAATTCACACTTTGACCTATAACAATTTCATTCCTATGTTAACATTCTACCAACTAAACTCCCCAATTCAAGCAATAGCTTCTATCATGCAAGACAATCAAATCTAAAGCATCAAGTAAAACTTCAAACTTTACAATAATGGTACAAAGATAAGGAAACTTACTTCATTGGGTGGTAAAAGTATTACACAAGCACCATATCAACCAATTTTAAGCAACCCGCACTTAACTAGCATGAATTCTCCATGGAGGCTTTCTTCCTCTCTAGTTTCGATTTAACACAAGAAATGGAGAAGATGATGTCCATCTTCTCTTCCTCTCCAATAGCCGAAAGGGTTTCCCCCTCAAAGACACATGGAAGCTAGTTAACATGGACACCGAATCAAATCTTTCTTGAGTTTTAATTTTACATGCACAACATGGAATTTTGTTAAAGTTTCGGTTTGGTCCTTGCTAAATTGGTCACCGTATTTTTATAATATTACTCTCTAGTCATTAATTCTCAAGCTCAAGTTTAATATACCAACAAGAGTTCATTGTATTTTTAAGTTACTAGAATTTAAGATGTTACAAATTTCTCCCCCTTAAGAAATAAATTCGCCCTCAAATTTTCCTGAGATAAACAGATGAGGGTACTGTTCTTTCATAGATTCTTCCGATTCCCAAGTGGTTTCTTTCAAGTTATGATTTCTCCATAGCACCTTAACAAGGTTTATCCTTTTGTTTCTGAGTCTTCTAGTTTCTTGATCAAGTATTTGGACTGGTCCTTCTCCGAATGATAAGTTCCGATCTAGTTCTACATCTTCTGGCTCGAGTACATGAGATGGATCATACCGATACTTGCGAAGCATGGATACGTTAAAGACATTGTGAATTTTATCAAACTCATTTGGAAGAGCTAGCTTATAAGCTACAAGGCCAATTCTTTCAACAATCTCGAAAGGTGCTATAAACCGAGGGCTAAGTTTGCCCTTTTTTCCAAATATAAAAATCTTTTTCCATGGAGAAACTTTTAAAAATACTTGATCTCCCACAGCATAATAGATTTCCCTTCTTTTTTTTGTCAGCATAGGCCTTCTGCCCATCAAAGGCTTCTTGAAGTCTACTATGAATGATTCGTATTTGATCTTCGGTTTCCTTAAGTATCTCTGGCCCTAAAATTTTGTTTTTCCAAATTCGGACCAACAAAGAGGTGTCCTACATTTTCTCCCGTACAAAGCCTCAAATAGAGCCATTTGAATGGTGGCTTGGTAACTTTTATTATACGCAAATTCGGATAGAGGCAAGGACTTCTCCCAGTTTTTTCCGAATTCAATTACACAGGCTCGAAGCATATCCTCGAGGATTTGTATCACTCTTTCAGATTGATCGTCAGACTGAGGATGAAAAGCCGTACTCAAGTTAACTTGTGTCCCCAAAGCTTTTTGCAAAGCCTTCCAAAATCTCAAAGTAAAATGATAATCCCTATCAAAGATTATTGAGATGGGCATACCATGTAAACGTATGATTTCCCAGATGTACAACTCTGCCAATTGATCTAAACTTTGGTTCATTCGAACAGGCAAGAAGTGGGCCAATTTTGAAAACCGATCAACTATAACCCAAACAACATTATTCTTTCTAGGTGATAAGGGTAGCCCACTAACGAAGCCTATAGTTATACGTTCCCATTTCCACTGAGGCAATTCTATAGGTTGTAATAGTCCTGTAGGGACTTGGATAATAAGAGGCTATTTTCATTCCCGGCCACAAATACAATTTCTTTAGATTGTTGTACATTTTGACAGACACGTGATGGATAGTAAGAGGGCTACAATGAGCTTCGGTAAGTATATCCTTCTTTAGAGCTTCATCATTTGGTATACATAATCTATCCCTAAAATAAAGAAGGCCATTCAATTTTAGGGAGAAATCTGAATTAGGTTTGGCTCTCATATTTTGAAGAAGATTTTGAATTTTAGGGTCATCTTGTTGTAGTTTCATAATTCTCATCACCAGCTCCGATTCAATTCGAAGTTCAGAATTAAATTTTTGGTTCTTGAAGAGCCTAACATGCGTATTGATGGACATCGGAACTGCAAGAAATTATGCAATTCTATAAATATAGAAGAGTTCGATCAAGGCTGATATATATATTAAAAATTAAATGGTTGCAAGCTTTTACCATTCGAATGTTTACGACTAAGTGCGTCAGCCTCAACATTCGCCTTTCTTGGGTGGTAATCAATGATTAGATCATAGTCTTTAATCAATTCCAACCATCTCATTTGTCTAAGATCCGAATCTTTTTGTTTTAAGAGTTACTTGAGGTTTTTATGATTAGTGAAAACATGGCACCTTTCCTCGAACAGATAGTGTCTCCAAATTTTAAGGGCGAACACAACAGCTACTAATTCAAGGTCGTGAGTTGGGTAGTTTAATTCATGAGATTTTAATTGGTCGGGTTGTATTAAAACCGGAGCATGAGGAAGGGCTTGTTTTAATTGGTCAAAGCTTTGTTTTTGGTTTTCTGACAAGATGAAAGCTTTATTTTTGCGAAGGAGCTTGGTTAAGGCTGAAGATAAAACTGAGAAGCCTTTTACAAACCTTCGGTAGTACCCAACTAAACCCAAAAAGCTTCTGACTTCCTGAATATTTCTAAGGTGGCATCCAATTCACAATCGCCTGAATCTTCTTTGGATTAGCTTTAATTCCATCACCCGAAATTACATGGCCGAGAAATGAGACTTCGGTTAACCAAAATTAACACTTGTTAAACTTTGCGTAAAGTCGGTGTTCCTGAAGGGTTTGCAATACATACCTGAGGTGGTCAGAATGCTCATCTTGATTCTTCGAATATACAAGAATATCATCAATGAATACTACAACAAATTTGTCTAGGAAGGGTTTGAAAACCCCGATTCATTAGGTCCATGAAGGCAGCTGAAGCGTTGGTTAAACCAAAAGGCATTACGAGGAATTCATAGTGACCATATCGGTTTCTAAACGTAGTTTTCTACATATCTGACTCCTTAACTCTCATTTGATAATAACCTGATCGAAGATCAATCTTTGAGAACACACAAGCATCTCTTAATTGATCGAACAAATCCTCAATTCTCGGAAGTGGATACTTGTTCTTGATGGTAAGTTGATTGAGCTGTCGATAGTCAACACATGGTCTCATTTACTCGTCATTCTTTCTGACAAACAATACCAGAGCTCCCCAAGGAGATGAACTTGGCCGAATAAAGCCTTTATCTTGTAACTCCTGCAGCTACTTCTGTAATTCTTTCAATTCTACTGGGGCCATACGATAGGGGGTGATGGATACGGGATTAGATCCAGGTAGTTTTCAATCTTGATTTCAACTTCCCTTGTTGGAGGCAATCCTAGGAGTTCCTCAGGAAAAACATCAACAAATTCAGAAACTATGGAAATTGAACTAATACGAGGTTCAGACTCATTATTTTCAGATAGAATAGCAAGCAAAATATTCAACCTATTTGGTCTTTGTTCAATCAAAGGTATGGATTCCTTTCCTAACCCATGGAGAAACAATCTCCTCTTACAGCAATCTACCCAAGCCTGGTTTTTGCCTAACCAATCAAGTCCCAATATTAAGTCAAAGTCACTAAGGGACAAAGTAAAGTGGTCAACAAAGAAAGGAATACCTCGGATATACAATGAGCAACTCCTACACAAAAGATTTAAAGCTACATTCTTGCCTAAAGGGTTCGAAACAATCAATTTGGGATCAATAGTTTCTGATTTTAAATTGAACTTTCGAATTAGGGGGTAGCAACTAAACGAACCAGTTGAACCGAGATCAAATAATGCATAAGTAAGGTTGTTATTTAACTCAATAGTACATGTTATGACATCAGGTGCATCCTCATCTTCTTGGCTCTTGATATGATAAACTCGAGCAGGGGCCTTAGATTCTTGATGGGTAGAAGTAGGGGCTTGTCCATGATTCTTTCCCAAAGCTCCCGATTGGGCTGGCTTTGGTCCCTTACTCCGACATGATGGAATAGATGCAGGATTCACATTCACTTTAGCTGGAGTCTTGTTCAAATTTTGTGGACAATCTTTAGTAAAATGGTCCAATCCCCCACATTGATAACAAGCATTTGATTGCTTCCTACAAGGACTCGAATGATAACTCTGACAGAATTTACAGAAAACAGGATTGTGATTCTATTCCCGAGTTCCCCGAACTATTAACAGATATTATTGGTGCAGAGGTTCTGATTATAGTATGTGGCTTAGGCAAGAAGTTTCCTTTCGGTGGAGAGAATTGCTTAGAAGAGTTCCCTCCTTGGTTCTTGGACTTTTTAGATATCCAGAAAGGCTTGTTTCCACTTCTCTGCCTTTTATCCTTCCGAGAGTAATTATCTTTCCTCTTATCAACTACTTTTAACTTGGCTTCAGTAGCGATTGCTCGGTTCATTAGATCTTGAAAGTCGGAAATCCCAAATATCGTAAACATAGGGCTTAATTCATCGTTAAGTCCATCAATAAACATTCGACATTTATCTTTTTTTATATATTCAGACCCGTACTTGTAGCACTTGCAGAATTCACTGACATATTGTTCAATGGGCTTCTCACCTTGCTTCAGATACAAGAAATGTTTCCAGCACTCTTCCAAGTACTGTTCACTGATGTATTTCTTCCAGAATTCCCAATTGATGGTATGAGTCGGTGCGGTCAGAGTCATAGTTTCCCTCCAGCTTAAGGCTTCATCAGCTAGTAGTGCTAAAGCACATTCAAGTTTATGTTCATCAGAACATAGCAATTGCTTTGTCAAGATCCTAATGGTAGTCTCCAACCAATATTTTTCCACTTCAGGATTTTCATCATCTGTTCCCGAAAAGGTGTAAGCTCGATGCTAAGATAACTTATCAATCGGTGCTTTAGACTGAGCTGCTATTGGAGCAGGAGGAGTATTTTGCTTCAATGAAGTAACGAATTGATTGAACATCTCATTCATACTGAGAAAACATTCTCTTTGAATTGGATGGATTTGAGGAGCTTCTGGCTATTATTTAGCAGCCTTAGGAGGGTTCGGTTGCTCTTGTCCCATTCTTACACTTCCTCCTTCGTTGGAGGAACCAGCCGGGCTCTCAATGTCTCGACCCAAGTGAGTTCCAGACATTCTGAAAAGGATTCATAAATATTCAAGGGGAGTTTTTAACAAACAAGGTCACAAATATAAGTTATTTTGGTTTTCAAAATCTAATTTTGTTTTTAAAAGAAAATCATTTTCAAATTCAAGTTTTGAAATCATTTTCATAAGTTTAGAATTCATGGTCTTAAATTCCAAAAATAATTCATCAAATGCCTCTTGTAACTCATCAAAAGAATATGATTTTAATTCATTTGAGTTAAAAGATACATTGGGCTCAACGAGAGCCACAACACCACCCACCTTTGATGAGAGGAGGTTTGCACTTGATGGAACTCTATCTTTCTTCTCTTCTTTCCCATAGAATTTCTCAAGTTTCTCTCAAATTTCTTTGGCACTTTTGGAAGGGGAAACTTTCTTGAAATCTCTTCATTTATGGAACAAAGAAGATTGTGCATAGCCTTTGCATTGAGTTGGTTCTTATTTGTGTCTTTGACACTCTTTTTCTTCTTCTTCTTTGGAGCTTCCAAATGGTGCATTTTCAATAATCATCCAAATGTCGAAGTCGAAGCCTTGGATGAAATACTTCATGATATTGCTCCATTGGAAGTAACCTTTTTTCCTTTGAAGAGATCACACATGATAGAGCGACCTTCTTCGAATGAAATTATTGTAGAACCACTTGCCATTTGAAAACTTGAATTAGTGAAATTCGAGCAATCAATCTTTATTCCAGGATGTTAGTCCTTTGATGGAGATGAGGCTCTAATACCAATTGATAGGCTCGATGCACTCTAACCGATTATACCAAGAGAGTTGAATTTGCTTCCAGAATGAATTAGCTAAAACTAAAAAATAGTGGAAAGTATTGCACGATGATTTTAAAGTGGTTCGACTACCCAACCGAGTCTACATCCACTACCTTAGCACACGATTAAGGATTTCCCAATTCACTACTACGAATTCTTCCTTTATACAGGCCAAAAGGGTAACCTTTACAACCATATCTTTTCAATGGCTAAGATAGAACTACTCTAGTTTTTCCTTAGGCTAAACTAGAGCCTCTCACTTTTACAAGGTAATTGTGTAAACAAAGAAACCTCACAAGGTGGGTATTTACAAGATTGAAGCTCACAAGAGTGTAAAGAATAAAAATAATTAAAACACTCTCTATACACTATATACAAGAGAAATAAAGAATAAAATACTTAAATGCTATTTCCCTTGATCATGAAGCTTGGATATGTTCTCTAACCATCTTCAAGTGTCCCAAGTCTTCTTTTAAAGTGTAGAACAAGCTATGTAATGCCTTCACACCTAGCTAAAGAAGAAGACAAACTAACTTGATACTCAAGCTAGTATTCGAACTACTAGATGAAAGAGCATAAGATCATATATTCAAGCACGAAGAACAATTTGGATGCTATGGTTATCCACAATTTGAATCAAAAGAGAGAAATTGTTAAGAATTTTTCCTAACACATATAGTCATAATGGAATTTAAGAGAATAAGATCAGAAACTTTAAGCAGACGTAACCTCAACAACCAGTTTTATAGTAGTTTCACTTTAGAGTACATTAATATGTTAAAATTTAGTTCTGAATTTTCTTCAAGAAGACAACTAAAAGTCAAGCATCTTATCCACCCACATAAACCATTACGAAACTACTAACCATCTCTATTTATTTATTTATTTATTTATTTATTTTCCTCCTAATATCTAAGGCTTGCCATGTTTCTCAATATGATTCAATAGAATTTCCATTCCAAGCCAATTAGTATTTTCATCAAGGTTACTATGATCATATTACCCCTTACATTGCAATTATGCCAAACTAAACATACATTAATTAAGCTACTCCCATGATCATCCAATAATCAACAAAATATCAAAACCAACAGTCTCAAATACTACTATTTTAGAGGCTATTTACAAACATTCTAGGTACACAAAATATCATGATTTCATATACATGCTAGTGCCACCTTCTAGGAGTCTATAACTTAAGTTCAAAACATACTCTCAAATATATATTCTTGTGACCTTGCGCAGCTCCCTAAGCTTGATCAAGTATCAATCTTTCCTGTAAAGTACAAGGTGAGTTATTAGGATTTTAGTCTTGGCATCTAACTATATAATATGAGTATAATGTAATTTGTAAGCCAAATTCCTAATGCGAATGATTATAGCATATCTTGCATCTTTCAAGGCTAAATCAATTAACCTAAGTGAATCATTTATAGCATGCTCACTAAACATTGACAAAATAAAATCAAGTCAAGTTTCATCCCTCATAGTAGTTGAATCTCAATCTAGTTTTATGAAGGAAACTAGTTATTTCTATGCAAGGCATAATCGTGATCAATCATGCATTTTGTATAAACTTTTAACAACAAGATTTCAAGCTACCATTTGTTGTTATCAATAGCCTTGATTAGTTACTAGCCTAGAATCAAACTTCATATCGAAGCAATCATCAAGCAATGGTAGTTTTAACCATTGAAATTCATATTTATCCAGGATACACAAGGGTACCATAGTACCTTCAAGGGACCGTAGTCCGTATCAAGCTGAGCTCAGGAATTTTGACATGCCAAGTAAGCTAGGACCAATACTAATCAAGGCTTAGGTAGAGTTTCCATTTCATTAATTGTATACTTAAATTCACAAGATACCAATCATAGATACATTATGCTATCTATGGAAATTCCAAGTTATCCACATCACAATCATGTTTGATTCTAATTAACACTTTACCAACTTACATTGGAGCACTTACCTTATCAAAACTTCAAGTAAACAAAGGCAATTTTAGGCACCTAGGCCTTAAATGCCATTCGAAATTCTTTAAAGAACTCTATCTTTAAATAAATACAATTACACTCACAGATATGTTGAATTAGTCTTGATCGTGAATCTCGGCTCCCTTTTATTTTTCCTCTCCTTGATCGATTCCTTTCTTGTTTACTATGACAACAATGCAGTGATATATAAGTAACAGTCCTATATCAATCGAATTGAGCTTAAAACATCACTTATTGCACTAAAATTCCCTCAAAACAATCCCTTAGTGTACTGTCTAAAATAGGGTAGATTCCAAAGCTTGTAAATCCTGCTTTAACCACTATTAAAGTTCAAATTAACCATTTCTCTTGTAGTAACACAAATTATTACATTCTTATAACGTATTAGACCCACCAATTTACACCAAAAAAGTCCTAATCAGTCCCTAATTCCCAAAAGCTTCGATAGTTACAAAACATATTAACATCGAGCAAAACCACATTACAAATTCAACTATCTCTTGAATAACTCCTCATCAGTTTAATATGGCATTACCAGCACATGAATTCACCTATCAATTTTACCATTGACATAAAATCACCCAAAATACCAATTCACACTTTGACCTATAACAATTCCATTCCTATGTTAACATTCTACAACTAAACTCCCCAATTCAAGAAACAACTTCTATCATGCAAGACAATCAAACCTAAAGCATCAAGTAAAACTTCAAACTTTACAATAATGATACAAAGATAAGGAAACTTACTTCCTTGGGTGGTAAAAGTATTACGCAAGCACCATATCAACCAATTTTAAGCAACCCACACTTAACTAGCATGAATTCTCCAAGGAGGTTTTCTTTCTCTCTAGTTTCAGTTTAACACAAGAAATAGAGAAGATGATGTCCATCTTCTCTTCCTCTCTACTAGCCGAAAGGGTTTCCCCCTCAAAGACACATGAAAGCTAGGTAACGTGGACACCTAATCAAATATTTCTTGAGTTTTAATTTTACATGCACAACATGGAATTTTGTTAAAGTTTCGGTTTGGTCCTTGCTAAATTGGTCACCACATTTTTATAATATTACTCTCTAGTCATTAATTCCCAAGCTCAAGTTTAATATACCAACAAGAGTTCATTGTATTTTTAAGTTACTAGAATTTGAGATGTTACAAGCTGCTACCCTTTTATGGCCATTGAGGGTGGTTTGGAGCTGTTGGGGACTTAATTTCCAACATTAAATGCAGTTTGGTGCAGGGCGTATCGGTACATGAGCTTCGGGTATCGGTACCCGCCTTAAAATAGAAAGAGCCGTTGGGAAATTTTACATTGGGTATCGTACGGTCTAAGACATATCGATACTTATTTTGGCTTTTGGAATATGGAGTTTTGGAGAAACAAAGGGGTGTATCGATATATGTAAAATGAGTATCGATACAACTGACTAGGTATCGGCACCTGGGAAAAGGGTATCGATACTTCCAATATGTTTTTGACATTTTGGCTATTTTGAAAACATTAAAATGTCAAAAACCCTTTGAAAATATTTTTCTAGTTAATAGTCTTTTGAATTTTTTTTGCAAATTTGTTTAAGTCCAAAAACATTTTTCATTTTAAGTTATATCAAAATCAAATATCTCAACACTTAATTACAAGTATTTGAAGTAATATAGAAATATTTTCTCTCTATACAAAACCCTAATACATTCCAAAAACCTAGTGTGGCAGATACGCAAGCCGCCAATGATCTAACGGAAGGAAACCAGGGAGGACGACCGCCAGATGAAGTGGTTGTGGTTGACATGCTAGATGTATTGGAGAGGCCTAGTTCGATGGTTCTAGCAGAGGTTCAACTTATGTAGAAGAAGGGTGGAAGTTTGGATGTGTCGATGAGTGAGGATGTTGAGCCGATGGAACTTGTGAGTAGTGAGGGTGTAGGGGTTGGGGAACTAGATCCAGCAACAGGTGGGGTTGGTGAAGAGCCTCGGCCACCGGCAGTCCCTTCATTCAAGGATAAGTTGTTGGGTGATACGGGGAATGCGTAACAGGTGCAATTTATAAGTGAGTTGGATATGGAAGTTCAAGAGAAGGATGTACGAATTGGGGGAATTGCACTTTGCCAGAATTTTAGTTTTCGGATAGGGTGCGTGATGTGATTGATGCAAAATTGACAACATTTGTAGTTGTCCGCCTATTGATGAAGTCAATTGGGTATAAATATTTGCTCAATCAGGTACAAACTATATGGAATTCGAGTGGCGATATGTGTCTAGTTGATTTGGACAATGAATATTATTTGGCGAGATTTGCGTTAGAAGGGGATTTTCATAAGGTTTTAACGGGAGGACCGTGGGTTATCTATGGTAGTTATTTGAAAGTGAAGCCTCGGAGTAGGTATTTTTCAACAAATGAGGCGCATCTATCTCAGATTATGGTATGGGTACGATTGCTAAAACTTCTGTATCGGTATTACACTAAGAGCTTGTTTCGACACATAGCTGGAGATATTGGTAAGGTGGTTCGTGTAACACCCTTGACTTGGATGTCACATTTGGGCCTCAAACCCAAACCCAAACCTTAAAATTCCTCAATTATGTTTAGCCCAATAAGTTACATTTCAAAAACATGTAAAACGAATGGTTGAAAATATAAATAAATAGTTAAATTGTTACAAAGGAGCTCCGCTTTAATTTAAAACATTTAAACATTTGACTTAATTAATTCAATTTCAAAAGTAAGAATTACATACTCGACCATGTAAGGTCCTATGAATACATAGCCCACTAAACCCAAGTACTGTACTCTGAAAAAACACCACGTACTGGAATCTCGAACTGATAGTGCTCATCAATCCCATGATCCGACGATCAACCTACGCACGGAAACAATGATTTTGAGCGCTAAGCTTACAAAGCTTAGTGGTACACATCTACTCTACTATACTTCATGCTAATCATAAACATAAGCATGCAAGCTAGTACGAGCAATAAGGAGAGATAAATAAACATGTGGTGCTACCACTAGTCACCTAAACACTGGCTAACATCATAGCAATCTTGCATGGCTCATAAGGCCCAATCATACCCGATATCTCATCAGATCATCTAGGTAAAAGTATACGAGTTTCAACCACAAACAGTGGTAATCAAACCAGTTTAGCCTGGAATCACCAAGACATCAGGCTAATCACACATATACTCGGGATCACCTAGACATCGAGTACCCACCCTCATTACATACCCGAAATCACCTAGCCATCAGGTATGAGCGGGGTCATCTACCTGGGATCATCTAGACATCCGGTAGGGAAATATCGCATACTCGAAATCACCTAATCATCGAGTGTACGTGAAGAAGGGAACAAGTACTGCAGTACAAACATTGGGTATCTGGATCCTATACTAATCAATCACAATTCAATCAATGCCTACCCAACATACAAGCAATGCGATCCCATAGATCTCTCTATTTTTGCTAATCATTATCACATTATTTATTTTACATTACCGAGTTGTTAATACATTATGGAGAAGTATATAATTAATTTTATTAATTATCTTCATTATCCACATTTTCACATTTATTAATACGTTAATCAAACCATTAATCTTCCACCTCGATTCCCATCTTTAATTATCATCGTAGGTTATTTAGTTCAATGGGTACCAGTACTCACACGCGTACCAATACTGATATAGCTTACTGGAAATCCTCAATTTCCACAAGTACTAGTACGGGTCGACCCATACTGATATAGTCCCCAATTGCGTATTGGTACGGTCGAAGCTCATACCGATACCCCATTCACAGGTTCGTACAATTTCGTTGAATTACGATGTTTTAACGCTTATTCGATCCCTAAAGCTTATGTAAGTCATTAGGGTTTGTTTACTAATGCATTAAATCATTTAATATCAAATCCTGACTTTATGATCAATTATTCGAATATTAACAATTATTACCCCATTTAGTGTAATTTCCATCGAACATGACAATTCATATCCCAAGCACTCAAGCAATACAACATATAAATCAACCATCCAGATAATCATACGAGTATTCAATGACCTTACATAGTCTCTAAAGCTCATAATAGTCTCAAATATTATCAAACTCATCAGGCATCTCAATATTTACCAAGTCTCGTAATACCGGTCCCAACACATGCTTATCTATCATCAACCTATTGTGCAACCACTAACAAGCAAGGCAATCACACTTATGATGTTCATGAAGCATTTCGAAGTTCAAGGTGTACTAACCTTAAGCTAAAGCGATAAATCCTCATAAAAATTCTCGAATACTCTACTTGGTCTGATATTCGATCCCAAATAATCTTCGTATAACAATGAATGCAAAACTACATTTATTTCATGCATCCTCTATTCAAATCAAAAAGTCAAAACGAACTGCGCCAATGAACTCAGAACGTCGAGAAATCCCCAGGTAGGGTCCCCTAGAAAAAGTCAATGGTCAACACCTCGGTCAAAGTTAACTGGTCAATGGTCAAACAGCTCGGGGTCAACAGCTTGGCGGTTCAAGTCACGCGGCTTGGCAGCTGGTCAACATAGCTTAGACGGCTCAGCTTGGGTGGCTTAGACGGCTCAACTACACAGGAAAACACCTATGCGCAATCGGCGACACGTACAACATCGTCCAATGATCAGAATCAGGCGACGAGCTCCAGTCTGAGTCTCTAGATGCCAGTGAGCATGTTGGTGGCGTCGAATTTTGGTAGAGAATGGCAGAAGATAGTGTTTTTGGAACTCAAAGCTTGACCAAATTTTCTCCTCTTTGACGCTGGCGAATGACAACTCCAACAGCGACGAAACCACCACCACTTAACTCATTTCGGAGGGAGGGATCCAATGGAATCGGTAGTGTCAATGTCAAACCATCGGATGACGGCCAAACATGACCTCATCTCTCTAACTCTATCTTCTCTCTCTTCAAACACACACACACACACTCTCTTCAATAATTTCAAAACCCCCACCTACCTCTCCTACACGCTTACTTGGACAGATTTAATGTCCTTCAAATAAAAATAGCCAAACCACACATTTAGCCACTTAAATTTTCAAAGCTCTAAAAATGGTCACTAAATCCTTTTAGATTAGCCTTCGAACTTAAATTTCTTTCAATTGAATCACCAGATTAAAAGACCCACAACTTGGATCCAAGACCCAGTTTACCAACTCAAAAATTAGGTCGTTACAGTTCAGATGGAATATAATATGACGGAGAGGAAGTGAGGTCGATTTTCCAGGCTTGCAATTATTGTTGATCTGAATAAGCTATCGATGGGCAGCGGCAGAATATTGAATATGAAGCTTTGTTGGCTATATACTACAAGTGTGGTAAGTTTGGTCATTCGAAAGATGATTGTGGTAGAGAAGGGACAACAAAAAGTGAGAGAGTTATTGCATTACCCCAAAATGATCCGAGTGAATTATATGGGCCATGGATGCATAAGGTTATTCATCGAAGGTGTCCTATGAATGCTAACCAAATTCAAGGCAAGGTTGATAGAGGGAGTTCCATGAAGCGAAGTACTAGTTCCCAATTTGTGGTCCTTGACCATAACAAGGGTAATTTAGAGGGGGTAATGGTGGCAATAGGTCAGATCCTGGCTTGGACCAAAATGTGGCAAGAAGTGGAGTGTATGCGATACATGGTGTAGCCGAGGGTGAGGGGATGCACAGTTGTCCAAGAAGTCATGCTCAACATTCAAAGGGTAGTAGTAGGGATGTGCGGGAAAGTCAATTGGGTAGCCTAATCAAGTAAGAGTGGTTAAATAGGAGGGGTTACCAGGAACGTCTAAGGGAACCAGCTAGGAGCCGCAAGGTCTGGTTGCGGTACATGGAACGGTGATGCCTTCGAAAACATCGCTAGATGCTAGTAAGCATTCAACGGTTCAGGTCTTGGATGCGAATGAGAGTAATGGGACCAAGAAAGTGAAAGGTAGGGTGTTGCCAAGCTCAATTCGTGGCACAATGCCAAAGGTTGTATTGAAAAAGGGGGTAGGAGCTTAGGGAGTTTAAAAGCTGGGTCTTAAACAAAAGAAGCGAGATGAGCAGGGGCAAGTGAATCCTAGGCTTGTAACATACTTATTGTCACTAGTGTCAGATCTTGATAAGGCTGCTGAAGCAAAGTGGGAATGATTGGCTTCAACACAAGTTAGTAAAATTAAGGACGAAGAGCATGTTCAGTGGAGGGTTAACTCAGCCTTTCAGCAGCCGTAGGTGTCGGATATGCAGGTTTGAACATGAGATTTTCATTAATTCTTTTTAATGGTTAAAATTATATTTTGGAATGTCCAAGGTGCTCTTGACCCTGTATTTAACAAATCTTTTAAGTTGTTAATTAAGAATAAAAAGTCAAAAAATGTGGCGGTATTTGAGCCTCGCATTAGTGGAATAGAGGCAGATAAGTTTATCCGACGATCAAGGTTCGACTATTCTTATCATGGGGATTTTATGGTGTGCCACAGTTAGTTTTGATGTCCTTTTCGTCTCTAACCAGTTTGTGCATGGCTACTACTTCTCTTTTAATAGGGCACGTGGGTTTTATGTCACTTTTGTGTATGCTAGCCCAGAGGTGGGTAAAAGACGCTTGTTGTAAGATCAATTGAAAGTCTTGGAACCAGGGCATGGGCAACCGTGGGTTGTGGGCGGTGATCTCAACGTTATTGGCTGTATAATGGAATGTAGAGGGGTTATTCTAGACAGTCGAGGATTTGTCAGCGGTTCTGTGATTTTATGATTGACTCTGGTTGTTTGCTATAGGTTATAATGGACCTTAGTTCACTTGGCGGCATGGGTCTTTGTTTCAGCAGTTGGATAGATGTATTTGTAATAAAACTTGGTATGACTGCTTCTAGTTCTTAGAGGTTTTTTATCTTCTAAAATTGGTTTTCAATCACAAACCTATCATGCTTGATACTGAGGTTTGGCATGATAATCGGGGTCAGAGACCTTTATGCTATATAGTTGCTTGGAATGATCATGAAAATTTTTCTGATACGTTATCTAGTATTTGGTCTCATGAGAGGCCTTTTCATGGGAATGTGCCTCAGTTCCAAGTGGAAAGTCACAAGTGGAGTATGAATATTTTCAACCATATTAATCGGCGCAAAGTAATGTGGTTGGCATTAAAGGGTTGAGAGGGCTTTGGAGCTTGCCTCGAATCCGTTCCTAGAGGAGCTTAAGATGAAGTTGAAGCGGGAGCTGGATGTTGTCCTTGCCCAAAAGAAGAGTCTTTGGCATCAAAAGGCAAGGAATAATTGGATAGACAAAGGTGATCGTAATACTACGTTCTTCCATACGGCTACTGATAAGTGTTCAAAAGTACTATTTTCTTACCCTTTTTACTCATATTATTGTTAGACTTAGGCCCATATTAGTTGCATAATTAGCCATTCATGCATTAATCTATGTTTCCTTCCATCGTTGAGCTTGATTACATAACTTGGTAGTTTTTTGTGGGAAAAGATGCTGCTTTGGTGTGTTTTGTGTGTATGTGCAGGATCACTTGCCAAAGCAAGGCTAGAGCTAGTTGCCAGGGCAATGCATGAAGGAGACGCCGAGCTAGTTGCCAGGGCAATGCATGAAGGAGACGCCGAGCCAGTTGCCATGGCAATTTTCGACAAGAGCAAAGGGATATGGTAGTCGAAATTGATGACTAGACAAGCCCAAGATGACGTGGAGCAAAGCCCAAACCCAAAGGAATTTGATTTCCATGCAGAGATTAAAGAAGAATTAAATTCCAAGAAGATAGGAGAAGTTCTAGTAGGAATATAATTATAATAAAGAATTATATTTTTTAAAGATAATTTAATTCCAACATAACTTCCTCCTCAAAGAAGGACTTTGGCCTAGCCCTATAAATAAGATGGAGATTTCGACAATCCATAGAGAGCAAAGGGAGGGGAATTTCGACAACTCCAAGGAGGGCAAGAGGAGAGAATTTTCGACAAGCATCTAGGGCAAGGAGGATTTCGACAAGCCTCATTCTTCATCTTTTCTTTCTTGTTCGATTGGGTTCATGCTAGGAATTATTTATCTTGTGTTTCTTTGGAACCTAGCCATGAACTAAACCTATTTGACTATGGTTATTGTGTTTTGTGGTTGTGAGAAACTATTGTTTTTTGTTTAGGTAATAAGAGTTTGCACTTTTCTATTCAAGGTTTATTCATTCTTGGTTCTTATTCTTGTTTGCGAGTGAATTGGGAGAGGATCTCGTAACTTCATCTATTTATCTAATATCGGGAGAGTTAGATTCAAGAAACGAATGAATATGATCTTTATTCAATCTATTGATGGTGAAGATTAATCCGACTTAGGAATAAGTTAAGGATTTCAACGGCTAAGAGGAGCGCAAGATTGGTTGCTGTTCACCCTTGATTCACGCAGGGATGTATTATCAAGGCATGCACAAGTAGCTAGAGTTTCGACTTAGGGATAAGAAGAAACCTTTGAAGAACGCTCTGCCGAACCTTGAAGGTTGCTGCCCAGACGCCCAAGTAGTTGCCCAACTAGTTTCCCAGGCAACCATCGATTAGTTGCCAAGGCAACCCCGTTGTGCAAGTTGCCACGGCAACTGAGTTGCCTGTGCACTTTTTTACCAAGACGATCCAATCGGCTTTCAAACCTCAACTCACGATAACCTGGCCTATCTCTCTCTCATTTGATCTCATATTTTCTTTTACTTTATTGTTTTCTAGTTTAGTTATTAGTTAAATTCCTATAATCCTTTACTTGTGTTTGTACTTTTTATAGTGTAAGAGACTAGATTCTTGAAGTGGCACCAATCCCTGTGGAGACGATATCTTTTATACTATAACTTGCAACGTGT
This sequence comes from Hibiscus mutabilis, assembly GCA_019671005.1. Classification (NCBI taxonomy): domain Eukaryota; kingdom Viridiplantae; phylum Streptophyta; class Magnoliopsida; order Malvales; family Malvaceae; genus Hibiscus; species Hibiscus mutabilis. Next base: position 67,033,992 of record CM033711.1, read on the forward strand.
ATACTTGCACAATTGCGTAGCACTTATTACGCGCAACAAGTTTTTGGCGCCGTTGCCGGGGATTGGCAATATCGACTTTGTTTTAATTTTCTTGCACTTTCTTTTTACTTTTCTTGTTTAAGATTCAAAGGGCTAACAAACTTTGGTTTTGCAATGGTATATGACCAGGGCGAGACCGACTACACCAGAATATCCCTTTGATCCAGAAATCGAACGAACCTTACAAAGACTTAGATGAAGTATAAGAGTAGCAATGGCTAATCAAGATGGCAATATGAATCAAGATGTTCTAGCAGGAGGAGGAGTGATTCTTGCACGAAACAGAACTATTTGAGACTATCTTGAAGAAGATCTAGATGGACTTAATCCAGGAGTTGTCACACCTGAAATTGAAGCCGACCACTTTGAGTTAAAACCGGTAATGTTTAATATGATCAACACAATAGGTCAATTTGGCGGCTCAGCAACTGAAGATGCACGACAACATCTGAAATCTTTCCTCGAGATTTGCAACTCGTTCAAAATACACGGAGTCACCCCCGATGTCTTACGATTAAGATTATTCCCCTATTCACTGAGGGATAGGGCGAAAGCATGGTTGAATAGCATTCCTGCCGGATCAATAGCATCTTGGACCGATCTTTGTCGTGATTTCCTTGCTCGGTTTAATCCTACAAATTTGACTGATAAGCTTCGTAACGACATTACTTCTTTTCGGCAGGCAGATGATGAATCCATGTATGAGGCTTGGGAGCGATATAGAGAACTTCTACACAAATTCCCTCTACATGGATTCCCGGTGTGGACTCAAGTAACAATGTTTTACAACGCCGTGAATACACCAACAAGGATGATGCTAGATGCCTCGGCAAACAGCATACTCCTAGATAAGTCGCCGGAAGAAGCAATGCAAATTCTAAACAGGCTGGCCAAGAATGATTATCAATTCTCATCTACTAGAAGAGAAGGAGTTAGACGCCAAGCCACAATACATGAACTAGGATCATCAGATTCAATTTCGGCACAATTGGCCACTCTAACCAAGATGGTCCAGAACATGCAAAAACCAAACAACACACATGAAGTCAAGGTAATGGATTCTTTTTGTGAGTTATGAGGTGATAACCATAATTCTTCTGAATGTATGTAGAATCCAGAATCCAGCTTCTATGTGGGGAATTACAGTCGGAACAACAATATGATGTCCAATACATACAATCCAGCTTGGAAGAAGCACCCAAATTTTTCATGGAGTAATCCCAACAATGCTCTAAACCAGAACAATCAAATGCACAAGCATCGGGATTCCAGCAGAATATGCCACGACAACAGTTGCCGCAGCAACAACCGACGACATCAAGTTCTTTGGAAAATTCTCTAAATGCTTTTATGATGAAAACTGAATCTTATATGGCTGGGAATAGTAATTTCATAAAAAGAACTGATGCCTTTATTAACAGGACCGAGATGAGATTGCAAAACCAAGAGGCGGCAATCAAATCATTGGAAAATCAAGTCGAACAGTTTGCTCAAAATCTGAATACTAGACCGCAAGGAGGTTTACCTAGCGATACTGAAGTCGCAAGAGGAACTGGCCATGAACAATGTAAGGCAATCACCACTAGAAGTGGCCAACAACTTAGAGAGGCTCAAACCCGCTCATCAAACAAAACTCCACAAAAAGATCAAGATGAACCTAGCGGCAAAGCCTCAGATGCTGAACCAGGAATTGCCGCTGCAACCGGCAATAAGCATGCCTTGGCAACCGACAATAAAGACGCCTCGGCAACTTGCGATAAGCATGCCTTGACAACCCTAGTTGATAACGCCTCGACAACTCCAGTTGTCCCAGCAATACCGTCAATCAGGTTTCAAACCAATGAAAGGATCGAAGATATGCGACTTCCACCACCATTCCCACAAAGGTTGAAGCGACAAAAGCAAGAATACCAATTCAAGAAGTTTCTTGATATCCTAAAGCAAGTCCACATCAACTTGCCATTGGTCGAAGCAATTGAACAAATGCCAAACTATGCCAAGTTTCTTAAAGGCATTGTGTCCAAGAGAACAAGGCTAGGAGAGTTTGAAACAGTTGCCGCAATAGAGGGATGCATGGCAATGTTGCACAATCGTATGCCACCCAAGTTGAAGGATCCCAGAAGTTTCATAATACCCTGTTCTATTGGAAATCACTATGTCGGGAAAGCATTTTGCGACCTTGGGGCTAGCATAAACTTGATGCCTAAATCAGTTTTCCAGAAACTAGGAATCGGGAAGGCAAGACCTACAACAGTTATGCTGCAGCTAGCCGAAAGTCCTATGTGCATCCAGAGGGAAAAATCGAGGACATACTGGTAAAAGTTGATAAATTTATTTTTCCCGCTGACTTTATTGTTTTGGATTGTGAAGCAGATGAGCATGCACCTATCATTCTCGGGAGACCATTCCTAGCAACAAGGAGAACCTTGATCGATGTTGAAAAGGGAGAACTCACAGTGAGGGTGAATGACCAGCAAGTTAAACTAATTGTGTTCCAAACACTAAGGCATGCCGATGATCTTGAAGAATGCCAACTTCTTCATGCCACGACAGAGTTTAACTTCGACGAGGAATTTAGTTGCCTCGGTAACTACATTGCCGATCAAGAGGAACCTGAGGAGTATAAAGAACCGGTCGATGAGGAACAACAAGAATAGGCAAATTGGCTAGTCAATCAACCAGGTACATACTTTGAACCACTGGATTACTCAGGTAAGGAAGGTAAACTCGAAAAACCCTCTATTGAACAACCACCGATTCTTGAGCTGAAACAATTGCCAGAACAACTAAAATATGCATACTTAGGAACCGATAATACATTGCCTGTAATTATTTCTTCTAAGTTACAACCTGAGCAGGAGAAGAAGTTGATCAAGATGTTGAAGCTACACAAAAAGGTAATAGGGTGGACAATTGCCGACTTGAAGGGAATTAGCCCGGCAGTGTGCATGCACAAGATTTTGTTGGAAGATGATCACAAACATTCAATTGAGGCCCAGAGGAGACTGAATCATGCCATGAAAGGGGTTGTAATGAAAGAAATCATCAAGTGGCTTGACGCCGGCATTATATACCCTATCTCTGATAGTACATGGGTAAGTCCAGTACAATGCGTACCGAAAAAGGGAGGTATAACGGTGGTAAGTAATGAAAACAATGAACTCATTCCAACCAAGACTGTGACCGGTTGGAGGGTTTGTATGGATTATCGAAAGCTAAACAAAGCCACTAGGAAAGATCACTTCCCATTACCCTTTATTGATCAAATGCTTGACCGTCTTGCAGGTAAACCCTTTTATTGTTTTCTTGATGGTTATTCAGGTTACAATCAAATTGCCATAGCACCAGAAGATCAAGAAAAGACAACATTCACATGCCCATACGGTACTTATGCCTTCCGAAGGATGCCATTCGGATTGTGTAACGCCCCGGCAACCTTCCAAAGATGCATGATGGCGCTCTTTTTAGACATGGTCGAAGACTTCCTTGAGATCTTCATGGATGATTTTTCTATCTTTGGTAATGACTTTGATAGCTGTCTCGGCAATTTAGAGAGGGTGTTGGCAAGATGTGAAGAAACTGATTTAGTCCTCAATTGGGAGAAATGCCATTTTATGGTAGATGAAGGAATAGTGCTCGGCCACAAGATTTCATCCAAGGGAATTGAAGTAGACAAAGCCAAGGTGGACGTGATCGAGAGATTACCTCCACCGAGTTCGGTTAAAGGAATTCGAAGCTTTCTTGGACATGCAGGTTTTTACATGAGGTTCATTCATAATTTTTCTAAAATCACTAAACCCTTGTGCAATTTGCTTGAACAGGATAAAGTCTTCGATTTTGATGATTCCTGCACCCAAGCATTTGAAACCCTAAAGAAAAAGCTATCCTCGGCACCCATTGTCGTTCCACCAGATTGGACGCTACCTTTTTAGCTCATGTGTGATGCAAGTGATTTCGCGGTAGGAGCAGTCCTAGGCCAACGCACAGGTAAAACCTTCCATGTGATATACTACGCTAGTAAAACTCTTAATAGTGCTCAAGTGAATTACACAACAACAAAGAAAGAGTTACTAGATGTAGTTTTCGCATTTGACAAGTTCCGATCCTATTTGATTGGTACAAAGGTAATTGTTCATACGGACCATTCGGCAATCAAATATCTATTTGCTAAAAAGGATGGCAAACCTCGTTTGATTCGTTGGATATTACTTTTACAAGAATTTGATATTGAAATTAAGGACAGGAAAGGAACAGAAAATCAAGTGGCCGATCACTTATCACGTTTGGAACGCAATAGGGAGGAGGAGGCGGATCTAGAGATATGCGATGCATTCCCGGATAAACAACTTTTAGTTGCCTCGGCAACCATGGACGCGCATGCCTCGGCAACCCTCGACGCCTCGGCAACCATGGACGCGCATGCCTCGGCAACCCTCGACGCCGCAGCAGCCTTTGACGTGCATGCCTCGGTAATTTTGGGAGCAGTAGCCATGGCAGCACATGCCTTGGCAATACCCTGGTATGCGGATTTAGTTAATTTCCTTGTTTGTGGTATTTTACCTTATGACATTACTCACAAAGGGAAGAAGCGGTTCCGCCATAATGCTAAGCATTACTTTTGGGACGAGCCTCTTTTGTTTAAACAATGTGCAGATCAGGTTATACGCCGATGTGTCCCTGAAGAAGAGCAACAGAATGTACTCCGGCAATGCCATTCTTCACCCTATGGAGGACATTTTGGAGGAACTCATACCGCGGCCAAAGTTTTGCAATCCGGTTTGTATTGGCCAACATTGTACAAAGATGCCCAAGACTTATACAAGCAATGTGATCGTTGCCAGAGGACGGGCAATATCTCTAGACGACATGAGATGCCACTCCAGAACATCATCGAGGTGGAATTGTTCGATGTGTGGGGGATCGATTTTATGGGACCTTTCATATTACTTGCCGTTGACTACGTGTCTAAATGGGTGGAGGCAGCTGCAGTTCCCAACAATGATTCCAAGACCGTGCAACGATTCTTGCAGAAAAACATATTTACACGGTTCGGGATGCCAAGAGCAATTATCAGTGACGAAGGCAATCATTTTGACAACAGACTAATTGCCAAGATGTTGCAACGCTTCGGCATATCACACAGGATCGCCACGGCATATCACCCACAAACCAACGGGCAAGCAGAAATTTCCAACCGGGAATTGAAGGGTATACTCGAGAAAGTTGTAAATCCCTCTAGGAAAGATTGGTCATTAAGACTAGATGACGCACTTTGGGCATATCGCACTGCATTCAAAACACCCTTAAGTATGTCCCCCTTCCGACTTGTCTATGGCAAAACATGCCATCTACCGGTGGAAATCGAACACAAGGCATACTGGGCAATTAAGACCGTGAATATGGATTGGGAAAGTGCCGGACAAAAGCGTTTGTTGGACCTCAATGAGATGGAAGAATTCTATGCACTCGCCTATATCAATGCACGAATCTACAATGAGAAAACAAAGCGATGGCACGACAAGAAACTATTGCCGCGGCAATTCATGCCAGGGAAACTAGTTCTCTTATTCAATTCTCGGCTAAAACTTTTCCTGGGAAAGCTAAAATCAAGATGGTCGGGACCATTCAAAGTCGTCAAACCATTCTCCCATGGTGCTGTGATAATCAAGTCCATCTCTGACAACCATGAATTCAAAGTTAATGGACAAAGATTGAAGCACTATAATGGTGCCCATGTGGAACGTAACAAGGAAGCGGTCAACTTAGGAGATGCATGAGCATGCTCTCCCTTTTGATATTTTTATTGTTATTTTTTTATTGTTATTTATTTATTTTTATTTTTATTTTCGACTAAGTATTTATTTTATTTTATTTTTTTTGAATTTTTATTTTTTTTATTATTTATTATTTCTGATTATTATTAATTTTTAGGATAGATTTTATTTTTTTTAAGAATCCCTTTATACGTCTTTATTTATTTTCATTTATCTTTAATCCTTATTTGATTTGTTTTTGAATTATAGGAAAAAAAAGTTCAAGATAAAGAGGAATTTTAATCCAAGTAGGAAAACATCTTCAACAAGGAAACTAATGGGCTGAATCTAAGGCTTATATAAAGCCTCCAATTCACCCTAATCACAACCCCTTGTTGTCAACTTCTCCCTCACCCTAAACCCTTTTTTCGTTTTCCCCTAATCCCACCCACCTATCTTTTCTATAAAACCCATCACCCTTAATCTATTCCTACTTTCTATCTTACAACTTTTTAGTTTCTTTTCTTTTCTTTGTTTTTACAAAACTCACAACCAATATCATCCATGGCATCCAAGATTAAATTTTTAGTTCCTCCAAAGAACCAAGATACAAGAAGTTTGCTACACCGGTGGTTCAAGAAAGATTTCAATCCAAGTTTGAAAGCCGGAAGATTCATGAAGAACAAGGCTTTGAATACTCCAACTCTCATCAAGATTTCGGCCTTGAACCATTCATCTTCGAGAGGATTGCACATCAAAAGTGGCAAATCTTTTGCCATCAACCGGAACCGGGTAACATCTCATGGGTAAGAGAATTATATGCTCACTCACCTAACCCGGATAATCCTTATGTTTTTGTTCGTGACAAGGCCATACTCATAAGTCCCGAAAACGTCAACACCTTTTACGGGCTTTACATTGAGAAGGACGAGCATCAAGCCTTCGTTGATCAAATCACTCCCAAGCAACTCGACAAGGTGCTTCAAGAACTCACTCAACCGGGAACTCATTGGAACGACGGTAAATACAAGGGCACGGTAAATTACCTTCAGCTTAAACTCGAGGCAAAACTATGGAATAAGTTTGTTAAAACTTCTTTAATGCCCACCACACACAATACTACTGTTGATATACCACGTCTTTTGCTCATACATTCTATTTTGCATAATCGCATCATTAACATTGGAAAAATTATTTGTGATGAGATTTTTGTATGCAGCTCAAAAGATAAGGGTTCTCTTTTCTTCCCTTGCTTAATTTCTAATCTTTACAAGGAGATGCATGTCCCAAGTGAGTCCACCGATGAAAAGACCCTACCCAAGTCTGGTTGGAATCAAGCACTAATTCGAAAGCTAATGGGAGAGGCACCAGGAGATTCTTCAAGGCCTCCAATTGCAACAGCAACTCCTGCCGCCCCGGCAATCCATAATGCCCAAGCACCTAACGCCCGGGCAAACTCGGCCATCAACCCCGGGACACTTTGAAGCACTTTTGCAACCATTGGTGAGCCACCTAAGGCAAATTGAAGACCGGCAACTAATGTTCATGCAGTACATGAAGGAGTACAACAATGCCATCACCCAAGTCATCCTAGAAAAGTACCCGAACAATCGCGTGCCGTTCCCAATTTTTCCCGCCGAGATCCTTGCCCCGACAACCAATGAAGCAGTCGCCACAGCAACCGCAACAGATGATGTCGCGGCAACCTACATCGAGCACGCACAAGCTGATGCAACGGCAACCAACCCTGAAGATACAACGGCAACCAAACCTAAAGATATCCCGGCAACCACTACAAAAGCCAAAGGTAAAGCACCTATGCCTGAATCAACTCCTACGGAATCATTTTCTGATTTTTCAGATTCGGACGAGTCCTCCATTGCACCAACAAAGGCCGCACCAATTGAATCCTCCAAGCGAAAAGCCAATAACATTGACGAAGAGGACGATGAGGACAACCCCGTACGAGGATCGATTCCACCACCGGCAACAAGAAAACAACCATCGCGTTCAAGTAAGGGAATCAAGACACCGACCAAAAGGAAACTAATCATCTACGATGACGAACTCTCGGAGTAAGTCCTCGTTTGCATTTTATTTTTTTGTTATTTCTATTTTTCTTTAATGCATACATTGAGGACAATGCCTCAATCGAGTTTGGGGGGATTGTTATTAGTAGTTACCATGTTTAGTTACATTCATCTTAAGTATTACATTTAGGATACATAAATTGCTTGCCATGCCTTTAATTGGAACAAGAATTGCTTAGATTTGATGAATATCCGATGATGACTTTGCCAATGCACTTAATTGATAGAATTTTTATTCTAGGATAACCATGGAAAAACTTAGAATTTTACTATGATGCTAAATTTGATGAAACACTGTTGTGGTTTGATTGATTTAAGGAATTCTAGTGAACTTAGGTTGATAGTTAACAAATTGGGGGATTAGGATAAAATTGGATGAATGCTAGAGGTGCCCGAAATTGGCTCTAGCATGTGCAAAAAAATTGATCGCTAGAGGTGCCCGAAACTGGCTCTAGTATGTGTTAAAAAAATTTATAGCTAGAGGTGCCCGAAACCGGCTCTAGTCGAATAAATTAACTTAAGAAAACTAAAAACAAAACACTAGAGGTGCCCAAAACTGGCTCTAGTTAAAACATGTTAAAAGGAACCCAATGAAGTAATTTGAAAACCTATTGTTTGCATAGAATCCGAAAAATCAACTTGCACACAACTCCACACACACTCACAAGCATTATAGTTTGATTCCGAGTAATTCTTAAGTTTTCCGAAAAAATAAAAAGCCAATCATACTTTGTGCTCCGGTTCAGAGAATTGAAATCAAGTTCAAAGCTAAGTTTGTGAAAATTGAAGTCTTGGCAGGTAATTATGAGTTTGTATTGCTTGAGGACAAGCAATAGTTTGAGTTTGGGGGTGTGATAAGTGTTCAAAAGTACTATTTTTCTTACCCTTTTTACTCATATTATTGTTAGACTTAGGCCCATATTAGTTGCATAATTAGTCATTCATGCATTAATCTATGTTTCCTTCCATCGTTGAGCTTGATTACATAACTTGGTAGTTTTTTGTGGGAAAAGATGCTACTTTGGTGTGTTTTGTATGTATGTGCAGGATCACTTGCCAAAGCAAGGCTAGAGCTAGTTGCCAGGGCAATGCATGAAGGAGACGCCGAGCTAGTTGCTAGGGCAATGCATGAAGGAGACGCCGAGCCAGTTTCCATGGCAATTGTCGACAAGATCAAAGGTGATATGGTAGTCTAAATTGATGACTAGACAAGCCCAAGATGACGTGGAGCAAAGCCCAAACCCAAAGGAATTTGATTTCCATGCAGAGATTAAAGAAGAATTAAATTCCAAGAAGATAGGAGAAGTTCTAGTAGGAATATAATTATAATAAAGAATTATATTCTTTCAAGATAATTTAATTCCAACTTAACTTCCTCCTCAAAGAAGAACTTTGGCCTAGCCCTATAAATAAGATGGAGATTTCGACAATTCATAGAGAGCAAAGGGAGGGGAATTTCGACAACTCCAAGGAGGGCAAGAGGAGAGAATTTTTGACAAGCATCTAGGGCAAGGAGGATTTCGACAAGCCTCCTTGTTCATCTTTTCTTTCTTGTTCGATTGGGTTCATGCTAGGGATTATTTATCTTGTGTTTCTTTGGAACCTAGCCATGAACTAAATCTATTTGGCTATGGTTATTGTGTTTTGTGGTTGTGAGAAACTATTAGTTTTTGTTTAGGTAATTAGAGTTTGCACTTTTCTATTCACGGTTTATTCATTCTTGGTTCTTATTCTTGTTTGCGAGTGAATTGGGAGAGGATCTCGTAACTTCATCTATTTATCTAATATAGGGAGAGTTAGATTCAAGAAACGAATGAATATGATCTTTATTCAATCTATTGATGGTGAACATTAATCCAGCTTAGGAATAAGTTAAGGATTTCAACGGCTAAGAGGAGCGCAAGATTGGTTGTTGTTCACCCTTGATTCACGCAGGGATGTATTATCAAGGCATGCACAAGTAGCTAGAGTTTCGACTTAGGGATAAGAAGAAACCATTGAAGAACGCTCTGCCGAACCTTGAAGGTTGCTGCCAGACGCCCAAGTAGTTGCCCAACTAGTTGCCCAGGCAACCATCGATTAGTTGCCAAGGCAACCCCGTTGTGCAAGTTGCCACGGAAACTGAGTTGCTTGTGCACTCTTTTACCAAGACGATCCAATTGGCTATCACAACTCAACTCACGATAAACTGGCCTATCTATCTCTCATTTGATCTCATATTTTCTTTTACTTTATTGTTTTCTAGTTTAGTTATTAGTTAAATTCCTATAATCTTTTACTTGTGTTTTTACTTTTTACAGTGCATGAGACTAGATTCTTGAAGTGGCACCAATCCCTGTGGAGACGATATCTTTTATACTATAACTTGCAACGTGTATACTTGCACAATTGCGTAGCACTTATTACGCGCAACAGCTACCATGGCACGCAGTAAGCATAATACAATCCAGATGTTGTGTGTTGATGGTCATTGGTGTGATGATCAGGGCCAGCTTCAAGAGCACGTGATTCAGTTCTTCAAGGCTTTGTTTACATGTGAGCGGCAACAACCAAGTGTAGTTGATGTTACGGGTGGTTTCCATCAGTTTTTAGATGATGCATTTTTTGACTTTGACTATCACAGTTACTATGTAGGAGGTGTGAAATATAGTGTTCTCCATAGACTCGTTGAAGGTGCTAGGAATTGATGGTTTGAACGTCACTTTCTATTAGAAGAATTGGGACACGGTTAGAATATCAGTTTTTAGGTTTATTGAGAAATTCTTTGTGACTGGGGAGTTGGAAGAATGGGTGAACTAGACGTTGCTTGTTTTGATCCTGAAGGTTGAGGTCTCGGACTCAATTAAGCAATTTATACTAATCAGCTTATGCACAGTTCTTTACAAGATTATTACTAAGTTATTGGTGTGTAGATTGAAGCCTTATTTACCACAGTGGGTGTTTGATACCCAAGAGAGTTTAGTCCCTAGCAAGCATATTACTGATAACATCGTAATTACACAAGAAGTGATACAATTAATGGCATCGAAGGTAGGGAAGAAAGAGTGGATGGCAATTAAGGTAGATTTAGAGAAAGCGTATGATCCTCTTGAGTGGGATTATATTGAAGAGACGTTATATGCAGTGAGGTTTTCGGTTAGAATTGTTACACTCATTATGAAGTGTGTTCGATTAATGTCCATGTAATTATTATGGAATGGTATGCTCACAGATTCATTCGACCTATTAGGGGAATCATACAGAGGGATCATTTATCCCTGTATCTTTTTGTTTTATGTATGCAGCAGTTGATGTATACGATGAGGAGAGAGTTCAGGGCGGTATGTGGCGTCTGATTCGGCTAGGTAGACATGGTCCTTTGTTGTCACATTTGTTTTTTTACAAATGATATGGTTCTTTTCACCGAGGCATCATCTAATCAGGTGGTGGCCATTACAGAAACTCTGTCACAGTTTTGTGAGCTTTCAGGTCACCGTGTTAGTGTTGATAAAACATAGGTTTGTTTTTCTCATAATTGCTTGATAGAAGTTCGCTCATTTCTTGCGTGTTCTTTTGGGTTTGAAGCCGTAAAGGATTTGGGGAAATATATTAGGGTTCTATTGCTCCATAAACGAGTGACTAAAGCAACCTATATTTTTTTTCTTAAGAAGGTGCGCGCATGCCTTCCAAGGTGGACGGCAAAATTGCTTTCCCTTTCCGGGAGAATTACCATGGCAAAGGCAGTTCTTTAGGAAATACATGTGTACGTGATGCAGTTTACTTGGATACTTAAGGGCACACGTGAGAAGATTGAGAAGATAATAAGATATTTTGTTTGAGGTGTAAGGAAGACAAAGTTGGTATTCCGTTGGTGCCTTGAAGGGTGATGCAACAATCTGTCAATGATGTGGGACTAAGATCAAGGATGTGTATCAGCACAATCGAGCGTTTCTCCTAAAGATTGGCTTCCAATTGTTTTCGAAAAGGGATATACTTTGGGTGCGTGTCTTGAAGGCAAAGTACAAGGTGGAGGAAACCATGCCTTTGTCTTTAACTCAGAGTAGTTGCTTGAGATTATGGAAAGGATTGTGTGATATTTGGGAGGATTTAAAGGAGAACGTGAGTTGGAATGTTAGGGACGATACTCAAACCAATTTCTTGTATGACAATTGGCTTGAGTTGAGCGGTCAGATTGTGTTTGAATGTGTATCGAATAAAGCTCCTAGGCCGACCATGGTTTCAGATATGGTCAATGCCACGAGAAATTGGGATTATGATAGATTATAGCCTCACTTTCCTACGGCAATGCTTGGAAAGGTGGCTGCAACTCTGTCGATGATGCCTTAGTATGAGACTAATCTTTTGGGGTGGCGTTGGGATGAAAAACACCGGTTCACTTTGGGTTCAACATATAGATATCTAATGAATGAAGGTGTGCGGCTTTGGGTGTAACACCCCAGTTTTAGGCCTATGAGTTTCTAAGTTGATTAGACGGTCTGGTGGATCGGGATTAGAGATTCGAGATTTAAAATCGGAATAGATATTTTTGGTACGAGAAAAATATAGGAAAATATCTTAAATTTATTTTTTAATATATGGATATTTTTAGTAAAGTCAATTTTGAAAAATGGAATTTGGAAATTGGACATTTTGGCTAGTGACCAAAATGTAAAGAATGAAAAACTATTTTTAGTGACTATTTTGAAAAAAGTGTCAAATCTTAGAATCTTTAGGGAGCAAATTTTCCAAATGTTTTAATTTCATTTTCCTCTTAATTTGGATTATTTTAAATTAGTTTTAATTAGAGAAATTAAATGGGATTTAATTAAGGAAGGGTGGTTATTTTCCTAAAATCACTTTTGACGTAACTCTTTTCTCTAAAACTTTTCTCTCAAAGTCTCTCCAGCCAAACACTCTCTTTTGCATCAAATAATTGAGGCAATGATCTTGATTTCTTAAGCTCTTGATTTCTAATAGATTCTTCAATTTTGTTTTCCTTTGTTTTTCAAGAGTAAAACATCCAATCGAGAGGAAATTCACTCATTAGAGGTATGGTTCATTCTTCTCCTCTAATGAATGGTTCTTTACTGAAATTCCCAAGTATTTGATCCTTGTTTAATGTTTTCTAATGAGTTTTAATGATTTAATTATGAAAATTGATTAAATCAAGGTTTAATTGATGAAATTGAGTGATTTTCATGTTGGATTTGTTTTCATGAGTTCTTGATTGATTTTAATCATAATTTTGATGGTTAATAATGTTAATAGGTTGGATTTAACATTGGAATCCCGAAACTAAGTGAATCTCTAATTTCCTAGGTTGTTAGTGATATGTTCTTGGGGAGTTTGGGTGTTTTATGAATGTTGGAGGTATAAGGATGTTATTTAGTTGTTTTTAGATATTAATTGAAGGTAATTGTTATATTAAACCTTTAGGTTTTGGCTGGGTTAAGTTTTTAAGGTGTTTGATGTTGATTTCGATTGTTGCGGAAGGGTTTTTGGATAGAGTTATTGGGGATTAATGTTGCTGAGTCTTTGAATGCATTTTGATGCATTGAATCCTATGTTTTTGTGTGGTTAAATTAGGGGAGGGTGGTCCTCAAGCTTGTGGCACCGTTTCGGAAGCTTTGGAGAAGTAGTTAACATCAGCGAACGAGGTTTTACGTAATTGGTGAGTGAGAGTGTGGATTTTAGCTTTAAAATGGTTTAAAATGGTGAGTGAGTGAGAGCGTGGATTTTAGCTTTAAATTGGTTAAATCAAGCTTTGGGAGTTTAAATTTAGCTTGAAATGCTGGTTTAAACTCGGAAGTAAGTATTATGAGATTTCTCCATTGGTCGTGCTTTGGTAAAATTGTTTTTATACACTTGTTTTTTAATTACATGGTACATACTGTTTAAGCATGTTTTGAGTATGTTTTATACTGATATTTGATCATATATTGATGATGGATGCATTGGAAAAATGATCCATATAAATATGAGGAATACCTATAAATGCATGGTTTAATGCATCGGAAATGGTTTTAGAATGTTGCATATAAAGGCAGTGGGGTACATGGTTAAAAATAAATTATATTGGCAAGTAATGTGGTTTAAAATATTATCGGATATAGTTGGTTGGCCATAGAATTGATAGTGCACTATAAAAAGTTGCCTCGGGTGTTGAGGGGTTTATGTGTACCGAATACTCCACCATGAGTACCCTAACGGTTGAGGGGTTATATGGTACCGAAAACTCCCGTTAGTGGATTATACATCTAACTGATGATTTGGGTTGTGATGGTACCCGATTGTGATTGTACCGGTTGTAATTGTACCTTAATTCTGGTTGAGATTGTATGAAGTGTTTAGAGGACACTTGTTGAATCTGTGTATCTGATGTAATATTTTGTAAAGTGGAACTTGGTTATGATCACTTCAAAGCAAATATAATTGATAATGTATTATGTTGATGGATTATGTTGTATAATGTTGATTTATACATGTTTACTCTTTAAGCCTTGCATATGGGTTATTATGCATCGAAAAGCTTAAATTGAGGGTTAGCAATGTGATTTTGCTGTTGATCCATGATGCATGTTGCATATGGTTTAATATGCATGTTTTGGAAATGTTAAGTGCATGGTTTAAAAGAGATGATAATGTTTTTAAAGAGGTTGAAAATGAGGTTTTATTGTGGTTTTATAACCAGTTTTAAATGCATTGATGGTGGTTGTTTTTTAGCACTCCTCACTAAACCTAGTGTGCTTGCGCTCTCTTTGTCCATCAATGTAGAGAAATAAAGGTTGGACGCAGCAAGCAAGCGAAGGAAAATCCAAGGACTTGATATACATGAAAGTATGGTTTTCAAACTAGATTAGCAGTAATAAAGGCAATAGGGTTCATTGTTGTTTGAGAGTGTTGCTTGTTAGTATCCCGTTATGTTCAAGTTTATATTGTTTTTGTGGAGTTCTATGAAGCTTTATATATTTTGTTTTGATGTGGATTTACGTTTCGTGTGTGGGATGGTTCGGTTCTTAGGAAGCATGCCTCTAGACTTTTGATTGAAGCATGTGGCTATGATTTGATCATGTTTCCTTGATATTCTGGCATGGTTTGATCTTTTGTTTAGTGATGTATATGATTGAGGCATGTTTAATCACGTTTGAATCTATGATTGTGTGAGAAACCATCAAATTTGGTCATTACAAGCTTGAGCGTATCGGTACGCGCGTTTCTGTATCGATATGGGTAAGCATAATTTGAAGTTGGGTTTCGATATGCGGGTACCTGTATTGGTAGGGGCATGTGCATTTCAGCACGATTTACTAGTACAAGGGAAGGCATATCGGTACGGTTTTGAGCTAGTGGAATCTGGAATTTTGTGAATGTACAAGCGTACCGATACACTTGCCCGTGTACTGATACGGGCTATCGTTGTTTCAGTTATTGTGATATTTGTGAGTTTCTGGTTCTTTCGTTTTGGTCCCTAATGTCCTTGATTGCAATTGTATAGGTTTGGATTATCGTTTTGAGGTTGAACCTAAAAATAACATGTAACTTGATTAATTGAGAATTGGTAACCTTAAATCTAAATAAGTCCCTGTAACTTTCAAGATTTGCAATTTGGTCCATAAACTACAAATGCGCGCAAATAGATGTCAATTTGACGCCTGATTCAGTTAAGTTTTCACCCGCTGCCAACATGTTCACCATAGATCATATTACTGCATCTAGATAAGATAAAAAGAAAAAATAGACTTACGTTTGGTTAATCGTTTTGGGTTTGTTTTGGAAAACCCAATGTAGCTCGCTCGGTTTAGTCTAGCGTTTAGGCCAGGTCGAGGGGGTTACATTGGGACTCTAAATAGAAAAGGATTTGGACGTTGCGAGTCCCTCAAAGAGTTAGAGTTTTCATCTAGATAAGATAAAAATAAAAAATATGGAATGTATGCGACGACACCTTGCGTTCTCCGATGAGTGTATTATATGTCGTAGAGGGGTTGAGGATATTGATCATGTACTCAGGTATTGTATCAAGACGCGTGAGTTGTGGTCGAAAGTTCTACGTCTAGAGTAATTAGATCGATTTTTTGAACTTCTTTTTTATTTATGGCTGCATGGAAAGCTTAATGTTAAATTAGAGTCGGTGGATCCTAGCTTTGATTGGGGCATGAGGTTCTCGAACTTTTGCTGGTTGTTATGGAAATTAAGGTGTTGCATGGTGCTTGATGAGGATTGTGTACTATGTGAGAATGATTTGGATAGGGGGAGTGGACTGATTACTGAATGTGATCGGGTATATGCTCATGTTGTTGTTGTGTTCAAATCATATGCCTCGTAGTGAAGTGCTTTGGCTTGGTTTGATGCGGGGATGGATCAAAGGGAATGTGGATGCAACGGTCAATCTGACGGATGGTCGAGCAACGATTAGAGGTGTATTTCGAGATGATAAGGGTGGCTGGTTATTTGGTTTTTTACAATTTGTTGGACAATGCTCGGTTCTTATCACTGAGCTTTGGGCGGTACATGATGGCCTTCACCATGCATGGTCGCTGGGCTTCAAGTGTCATGAGTTGGAGACGGATAACAAAGAGGTGTCGATCATTCTTGATAGATCAGCACCGCCGCTCGCTAATAGCGTGATGGTTGCTGCGATTTATAAGTTGTTGCAGCATGATTGGTGGGTTCAAGTGCGACATATTAGTAGGAAGAGGAATAGAGTTGCGAATAAGCTTGTAGCGATGGGACGAAACCAAACTATGGAAGGCTCGATGTTTACAGTGCTACCCGGGTCGGTGGCTGTAGCCGTGGAGGATGAGCAACGGAGATGGAAGGACTGGTGCCCGAGGGAGGAAGAATTGCCTAAAGATGGTTTGACTGGAATGTTGCACATGATCGATGATTCAAGAGGGTAAGGTCCAATGATTTGGAGTTATTTGTTATGGCTTCTAGGTTGTTAGATTACAATTTTATTCTTTGTTATAGTGTCGAGTGTTTACTTTGTTTTTTTTATGTAGGTACTACTATGGGTAATCTTTCTCCCACTTAGGTTTATGGGGTTTTTAACGAGGCCTGTAGTAGTACGGTATTTCCATTTATTGTTTAACAAAAAAGTATTTGGAAAAAAATTGAATATTAAGAGTAGACCTCTAATAATAAATATTAGGAAAAAAACTTAGCCCCTATTAACAAGTAATAAAAAATTTGCCCCTAATAACAAATATTAGAAAAATTGAATCCTTAATAATAAATATAATTCGAAAAAATACAAATATTTAGTTTTCTGAGCAATGGGCCTTGGGCGAGCACCTTTATTGTCGTTGCCCAGGGCCGGGCCTGCCCATATTTATGATTAAGATTACATTTAATTCATGATCATTGGATGAGAGAAATGGATGGATGTGATTAAACAGTCATTTTTTACGCATCACAAAAGATTGAGTTTTATACAATATAAATGGATCGTATTCATATATATATAAGGGATCATCAAAGTTTTTCAATATCGGATTAGGTGTTTCATAAACCTTAAGCTGTATTAATCTATCAACCGTAATCAACTATTTTGTTTTTGTTTTCCGGTAAATGTCCTCCTTCAATGGTTACACATAACCATCAAACTTTGGTTTGAGTTGAAGGGAATCCTACCATTTTAGTCCAATGTATTCATTGGCTGCTATTGTTGGTAATATTACTGCAAAAGCAAACTGTTAGCACTAACTGGATAATAATAAACAGAAATTAAAGGCAGATCAAGAAACTATGTCGTGGTATAAACCACTGCCTTAGAAACGATTTTACCTCGATGTGTGTAATCGATGCAGTAGGCGGTCGTCCCCCAAGGTTAACACGGTAGCTCTGATAATTGTACACCCAAATATCGGAGTGGAAAACAGTGGAATTGCTCTTCTAAACAGAAAGAATAAAATCAAAGTTTTAAAGCATAGTTCAATATGCCTAGAATTCTGAAAAGCCCTCTTTATTTATAGGTTGTATACGCAGGCTAAATATGGCAAATAGAACCAGTCTTAAACACTGATTTCCATATTTCAAGCTTGGTCAACTGCTGAATTTAAACCACTCGTTTAATTAGAGGATAAGAATAAAGAATTAAACTACAAATTAATTCTGACTTTATTCTAAATAACAGACTAATTTATAGCTAAATAAAACGTTTCAGTTTTAATAAACAACTCATAAAATAGGTTTAGAAAACAGTTTTAAAGAAATTGTTCTAAATTTTCTCTGAAAAGATAGAACGCGCCACGACCACGAACCGGCCGCCAGCAGCGGCGGCGCGCGCGTGTGTGTGTGAGAGTTGTTTAATCACATTCAACAATGGAGGGTAGGGAAGACTCTTTATATACCCTTCCCAAGGGATGTGCCCTCCCAATGTGAGATACATATAACTAGCATTCCCTATAAATCTGGAAGAAGTTCTTTAACAGACAAATTTTATTAAAACTGAGAGAAGAGCAATTGCGAGATTAGATGCTTAAGCATTAGTGAACGTATCTTGAACTAGTACATATTGATGATGAGTAATTCTTCTCTTAGATAAGTGAACGAATCTTGAACTTTCTAAGATTAGAGTGAACTCATAACACACAACTAACCTCTTCACCCACTGAAGTCCTCGATGTGTCTACAAAGAGTATATACATATGTGTATATATGTGTAGCCCTTTTTCCTCAATATTCTAGTAAGTGTACTAGAAAAACGGCCCAACGTTTTTCATAGAAGGTGGCTAATCCTTCTCACTTACGTAGATTATTTCATTAAGTTCTTCTTTCAAGGACCACCTAAATCAAGGGCTGTGAAATAATTAAGAGCTTTTAATAGCAGCTCAACCTCCCAAAAGGTAAGGTGATTTTCTTCAAGTTCACTTTAAATGAACCACCCAAACTCTAGGATAAGAAATCATTAAGAATAAATATTCAACCTCATTAATCGATGAATTCAATACGTTTCTCTCTAGGAACACCCAAGCTCTTAGGTTTGAATTCATTAAAAGTTTTAAGAAAACTCGTCATTTCTTGGTGGTAAGTTCACCTAGTCCTATCGCGATTTAGGACTACCCACTTAACACTAGGTTATGAACTTATTAAGAATAGATATTCAACCAAAAACGATAAATTCATCAAGTCTTTCTCACTAAGACCACCCAAAGCCTGGGCTATAAATTTACTAAGAGCAATTAAGCGCATCATGTGCATATACATTGTTCATCATAGGGATAGGTAAGTGAAATGTACACTATGAGTCTTTCTAAGGCTTCGTTTGACCACATTGAACTTAGATAACTAAGTTGGGTATCCACCATGAATTCCTCAACCAACGGGCTTTAGACCCATCCCTCTCAACAAATCTAGAACCAGTTTCTGACTTAACCCTTTGGTAAGCAGATCAACAAGGTTTCTCTCCAATTTCACATACTCTAAAGAAAGTACTCCGTTCTTTATTAAGTGTCTTACTGATTTATGTCTTATGTGAATATGTCTCTTCTTACCATTGTAAGCTTGGTTTTGAGCCACACATATCGCAGCTTGTGAATCACACAATAAGGACACCAAAGAAGTCGGTTTTCCTCACAAAGGTATTTATGCCAAAAGACTTCTGAGCCATTCAACTTCTTGCCCAGCTAGGTCAAGAGCAATAAACTCTAACTTCATGATAAAACGAGTGATACAAGTTTTCTTAGCAGATTTCAACGAGATCGTTGCGCCACCTAAGGTAAAGGCATACCCACTCGTAGATCTTACTTCATCATTATCGGTAACCTAGTTGGCATCACAGTATCTTTTTAAGACCGATAGATAGCCAACAAAATCGAGTTTCTAATCTATAGTACCCTTAAGATACTTAAGTGTCTTAGAGAAATCCAGTGCTTAGCACTAGGATTATGAGTATATATACTCAACCTATTAACAACATAGACAATATCAAGCCGAGTATAGTTCATTAAGAACATAAGGTTTCCAATGATTTTGGCATACTCTAGTTGGGAAACACTACTTCCTTTATTTTTTAGGATTCGTATACTAGAGTCATAAGGAGTTCTAACAGGGATGACATTAGAGCCATCAAATTTCTTTAACACCTTCTCAATATAGTGTGTTTGATTCAAAGAAAATCCATTTTCTGATTTGGTGACTTTAACTCCTTAGATCACATCAACCTCTCCTAAATCTGTCATCTCAAATTTAGTGGACAAGAAATTTTTTGTTTTGTTAATGGATTCAATGTTGGTACTGAATATCAATATGTCATCGATATACAGGCTTATGATGACATATTCAGTTCCAAACATCTTCAAATACACGCATGCATCCGCTCCATTTACAATAAAACCAAAACTTAGAATGGTTTTGTGAAATTTCTCATACCACTATTTTGGAGCTTCTTTAAGGCCATAAATAGACCTTTTAAGTCTACACAATTTGTCTTCTATGCCAAGTGTCTCAAAACCTGGTGGTTGCTCCATATAGATCTCCTTGTCTAGATCTCCATTCAAAAATGCAGTCTTTACATCCATTTGATGTAAGTGCAACTTATGAATGGACGCTATCGCAAACAAGGCACAGATCGTTGATATTTTTGTGACAGGAGAGTAGGTGACAAAGAAGTCTATATCAAACTTCTGAGTGAACCCTTTGACTACTAGTCTTACCTTATATTTCTTGATTGACCCATCAAGTCTAAGTTTCTTTCTAAAAACCCACATAGAATTGATAAGTCTAAATCCTCTAGGTAAATCAACCAACTCCCATGTGTGATTAGGCATTATTGACTTTAGTTCATCATTTATCGCAGCTCTTCAGAAACTAGCGTCAATTGAACTTATAGCTTTATCATACGACTTTAGATCTTCATCTAAAAGGAAATTTTGAGCTATAGGAACAGAGGTTGAGTCTACATTACTTATTTCAGAGATAAAGGAAGTTAGGAAATCTAGACCAAATGTAGAGGCTACCCTTTGTCTTTTACTTCTTCTGGGTTCTAATTCTATCTCTAGAGAATCCTTGGCAGGATCAGAAGAAGTTGAGGCACGGCCTTCTACTTGAGTTCCAACACTTAAGCTAGGTTTCTTTAAAGGAAAGATATCTTCAAAGAACACAACATCCCTAGTTTCACAAATAGAAAAGTCATGCAAATACATGAATCTGCATGCGGCACTATTTGAAGCATACCTGATAAATACTACATCAACGATTTTGTAACCGATGGTGGACTTCTTAAAGCCAAGCAAACCAACCATTGCTAAACACCCCCACACTTTTAGGTATTGCAAATTGGGTGCATAACCTTTCCATAACTCGTATGAGGTAGAATCTAATTTCTTATGAGGTACTCGATTCAAAATATGATTGGCTGATAGAATGGCTTCCCCCACATATTATTAGACAAACTAGAACTTATCAACAATGAGTTTACCATCTCTTTTAAAGTTTTGTTTTTCCTCTCGGCTATACCGTTTTGTTGAGGAAAATATGTGGCAGAGGTCTTCTGAATTATGCCATTCTTCTCACACACCTCTTTAAGAAAATTAGATTCGTATTCACCACCTCTATCGGATCTAAGTTGTTTTATTGTCCTATCTAACTGATTTTCAACTTCTACCTTATAAATAAGAAAGAAGTTTTCAGCTTCATCTTTAGGTTTTAGGAGATATACCTTTGTGTATCTTGAGTAATCATCTACAAAGGTTATGTAGTAGTGTTTACCTCCCTTATTTTCAGTGTTTCTAAAGTTTGCTAGATCATAATGTATAAGTTCTAACAATTTTGTTTTTCTCTTAGAAATTGTCTTAAAATAAGGTTTAGCATGCTTGACTTTTACACAAATCTCACATTTTTAAAGCTTTTCTCGTCTAGATTAGGAAGCAGATTCATTTTAAGGAGTTTTTTAGTGAATAAAAGTTCACATGTCCTAATCTAGCATGCCACATATCAAAAGACTCGATAATATAAACAGAAGTAGTGATTTTATTACTCTCATTAAACTAGGTTTCGATTACAAATAAACCTCCGTTCAAAAAACCTTTCCCAACAAAAACCCCATTCTGGGAAAGTACAAGTTTATCTGCTTCAAACACCAATTTAATGATTGCCATGTTGAGTAGTCCACCACTAAACAAATTTCTGCTCAGGGCAGGTACATACAAAATATTATGCAATGCTAAAGTTTTACTCGATGTCAGCTTGAGCAAAATTTTTCCTTTGCCTAACACTTCAGACACTTCAAAGCTGCTAGAGTTCCCCATGTACACTTGTTCACCATTCTTTACATCTTTGAACTCTGTGAATAGCTCTCGTTTGGCGCAAAAATGTATAGAAGCGCTAGTGTCCACAACCCACTCAGCATTGTTCTCCACCATGTTGACTTTAGAAACCACCGCTGCTATGATGTCGTCAGCATTTTTAGCAACATTCAGCTGTGGTTTGTTCACATTCTGGCAGTCTGATTGTTGTTAGCACTGGTAAGCTTTGTGTCTGGCCTATCCATACACATAACATTTGAGAGGCCTTGGTGGGGCCTTTTCCTTTTCTCGCTTCTTATAGCTGACATCCTTCTGGACCTTGGTTTTCCCTTATTTTTCTCGTTGTCTTATTTCTTGAACCTGTTAGGTTTGGAACCCGAGGCAAACCGAAACTCAACTAGGCTATCTTTAAAAGGAAATTGACTAGAAGTAACTTTATCTTTCAAATGGTTTGCCTCTTCTATCTTTATATTCCCCACTAGCTCTTCAAGAGAAATATCCCTCTTTTTGTACTTCAGGGAGTTGCGGTAGTTGAACTAGGACTTTGGCAACTTCTCGATGAGGACATTGGCTTGCAGAATCTCACACATCTGCATTCCTTCGGCAAGGATGTCAAAGATCACATTCTCAAAATCATGGACTTGATCTATGATTAGCTTGTCGTTGAATATTTAGAATTTGAGCCACTCGCCGACCACATACTTCTTTATTTCGGCATCATCGGCTCTATACTTCTTCTCTAGCATGTCCCAAATGGCCTTAGTACTTTTCTCCATAAAGAACATGTCAAACAGTTTGTTTGTCATGTTACTTAAGAGAAAGCCACGAATAGTTTTGTTGTCCTTCTCGTTTTTTTATAGACGCTTGAGCAGAAGTAGGAACATCTGCAGTCTACTGGACAACACTTGTGGGGGTAGAAGTGTCGTCACCACCAACAGTGTTGAAAGTAGCGTCTAAGGATGATGAAGTTGTTGGTGTCTGTGGTGGCGGCTTGAGCAACACATAGTCAAGGTCGTGTTGTTCAAAGAAGATGATTATCCGTTGGGACCACCTCCGATAATTGGTCCCATCCAGTGCGTCGAGCTTTGACAAATCAAGTAGAAGGTTTGACATATTGCAGTATATAAATCATTTCTAAATTGTTGGTAATATTACTGCAAAAGCAAATTGTTAGCACTGCCTGGATAATAATAAATAGAAATTAAAGGTAGATCAAGAAATTGTGTCGTGGTATAAACCATTGCCTTAGAAACGATTTCTCCTTGATGTGTGTAATCGCTGCAGCAGGTAAGGATGTTCAAATTTGGGTACCCGAGAAGTACCGGGTACCCAAAGTACCGGGTAATAGATAATGCAACCCGTGTCCCGACCTGGGATTTCATGGTACCCGGCACTTCGGGTACCTGAATACCTGGGTACCCGGCAATTCGGGTATTCGGGTACCCAGATTTTTAATATTTTTAAATCACTAAATTTTAAAAAATATATAAATTTAAAAGTTTGAATTACGTAATCCACCATCCAAACATAAAATTTTAAAATTCTAGTTACATAATCTAAACATAAAGTTTAAGATCCAAATTACATAATCTAATTCCAAACAAAACAAATTTAAAAATATAAAATTATGTTTCTAACTATAGTTCCGACATCCAAAAAATAATATATATGGTAATGGGCTAATGGCATGGAATTGGCCACCTAGGATATTTTTAGGTTTGTTGTCCAAATTCCAATGTCCATGCTTGATATGTGTTTTACGAATGGAACCCATGAAGTAACCGGTACATGTGTTGCTTCAAATATTATTTATTATTTAAGACATGATGATAGAATTGAATCTTTAGAACTTATTGTTTATAAAGCTTATGATGATGCAACATTTAGAATGGTGATTATTATGTTTTGTTTACATCTTTGTAATATGGAACCATGCATGTCGTCCGGTTGTCGCTTGATGCTTTTGAGTGTACCCGAATTTTTATCATTTTCAAATCATTAAATTAAAAAAAAACATACACAAATTTAAAAGTTACTTTTTTGATGGAGACAAATTTAAAAGTTCAAATTACATAATCCAACATCCAAACATAAAATTTTAAAATCCTAGTTACGTAATCTAAACATAAAGTTTAAGACCCAAATTGCATAATCCAATTCCAAACAAAAAAATACTCGGGTAGTAATTAAATTTTAATTACTTTAATTTAATTTAATATATAAATAATTAAAATATAAAAAGATGCGGGTAGTCGGGTATCCGGGTACCCGGGTTTTTTTAATTTTACTACTCGGGCCCAACCCGAGAAATACCCGAATTTTTATGATCGGGTCAGCGGGTCGGTGGGTCATGTCATCCGGGTCGGGTATTTTTTAATACCCCTAGCAGCAGGCGGTCGGCCCCATGGTTAATACGGTAGCTCCGATAATCATACACCCAAAGATCAGAGTGGACAACGGTGGAATTGCTCTTCTCAACAAAAAGAATAAAATCAAAATTTTAAAGCAAAGTTCAAGATGCCTAGAATTCTGAAAAAACCCTCTCTATTTATATGTTGTATATGCAGGCTACTGAATTTAAGCCACTCGTTTACAGCTAATTAACGGACTAATTTACAGCTAACTAAAACGTTCCAGTTTTAATAAACAATCCATAAAATAAGTTGAAAAAACAGGTTTATAGAAATTATTTCGAATTTTCTCTAAAATGATAGAACATGCATGTACACTTGTTACAACAACCACGAGCCGGCTGATAGCGATAGCAGCACACGCGTGTGAGAGAATTATTTAACCACATTTAATAATAAAGGCTATGAAAAACTCTTTATATACCCTTCCCGAGGGATGTACCCTCCCAATATGGGATACATATAACCAACAACTAACTCACCAAGTCACCATCATATTATGACCCTAAAGCCGTGATGAAGCAAAAACCTTTGGTTAATTGGTTTATGAAATAATTTATAAATTAGAGCTGGAAAACTTGTCTTTTCTACCGCATAATATAATCTTCATTTACATGTATAAGTAACGTGGGGACACAGTGAATGGAAAACGGAGCCTTTCACCAAGTCAAAAGAGGAATGCCAGAAGCAATTGTAGCCTGTTCTTTGTCTTTATTTGGATAATATTTCATGACCCTTCCTTTGTTTTCATCGTCTCGGTCTTAAACAAAGACTTCAGCTCTCTCTTATATAATGTTCCTAAAAATTAGCTTAGGAATAGGAACTCATCAGTCTTGTTTCATTCAGTTCCAAAACATGGCAAAGCCATCTTTCTTCTGGTTTTCCTGTTTCATACTAGTAGTAGCTTATGGGTCTGCAACAATGGAGAAGGTGGGGATGTATGAGCTGAAGAAAGGAGACATGTCTGTCAAATTCACCAACTGGGGAGCTACCATTGTTTCACTCACTCTCCCTGACAAATATGGTTCGATTCTCTTCAACTTCACCCCCTTTGATTTTCCTCTCCAAAACTTGACAACTTCAAGTTGCAATCTTTGGAGATCTTCTAGGCCTTTTGTTGATCACTTATTTCAGAGTATTTGTCTTTGTTTCTGATTTTCAGGTAAAGTGGGTGACATTGTTCTGGGATATGACTCAGTCAACGAGTATATGGTAAATCTTGTCTCTTTACTTACTTTCCCTTTGTTCTGTGAAATGAAAATCGCAGTTTTTCTTAGGACAGATTCTCATCCATGTTTATGCTTTGCAGCGTTCAAGTTGTTCAATCCAATACAGTTTTTTTTTTTCTTTTCTTTTTTTAAATCTACAGTTTTTTTTACTCGGATCTGTTAAAACTATAAGTTTACTCTTAAAATGTTTTATTTTTAGCCGCGGCGGATTTTGAGAAAATAGTTTGGAGTTTAATTATTTTTTAATGAGGGATTTAATAAGATTTTTATAAAAATATATATATATTTTTAAAATTAAGGGCATATTTGAAATATTAAAAACTTTAATAAAAAATTAAAAATTATGGGGAAATTAATTAAAAGATTTAAAAGACAATACTTTTTTAAAAAAATTAGGGACCAAGCCCATCTATTCTATTACTGTCAGCCTCTGATTTTAGCTTATGTATACACGTGAAGCTTATAAATACAAATGTATGATATGAAAATTTATAAATGAAAAAAGAGTGACCAAAAGTATAAAGGGTTATGGGTATAAGGACTCTGTATATAAATAAAGTAAAGAAAAGAGAGAATTGCTTTCAATATTTATTTCTAAAATATATAGTATTTATTTTCAAAGAGGGAAGTGAATAAGTCAAAATCCCGGCCCTAATATAATTAAAATTCATGAAACATTTCCTTGAAAAAAACATGATATTTTTAATATCTTAACATGATTTTCTGATGGCTGTCTCTATCTCTAATCTCTAATCTCTTGATTAAACCCATAAATTAGCAAGTGGGTCATGAATTTGATTGCTACCTTCGAATAACTATGATTACATGAAAAGGTTACAGCTGGATTTGTCCTGTAATTTTTTCTTTAAATACAATTATTCCTTTGAAGAATCTGACCCTACCTATCATTTTGGTCTCCGTTGCATAAAATTTTTTAAATGGTATGCTACACCGACAAAATTAGAAAAAAATTTAATTAAATAGAGAAGTATTATATTTTTATGACGGAATTTTAAACTCATATAAAATAAGATAATATGAATGTCTTTAGCTACTAGTCAATTAACGAATCTTAACGAAATAGCAATTTTTAGTTAAAGATTAAGATAAAAGTATATATTATTCAGGGTTAATGTCGAAAATTTAGTATTAAGAATAAATTGAATTAACTGTTTTTAGGAGGGATTAAAGAATTAATTTTACCATTTTATCTAAGAAAACCAGTAAATGCTTGGGATTCTCCCCGGTGGTGGGTTATTTGACGGAGTATTTTCAGAGTCAGAGATTTAGTTTATGGTTTAAAGTTTAAGAGTTTAAAATTTAAGATTAATATTTATAATTTATGGTATAAAATTCAGAGTTCAAGGGTTTAAGTTTTAGAGTTTAGAATGTAAGATTAATGTTTAGAATTTAAGGTATAAGATTCAGAGATTAAGGTTTAATTTTTTAAGGGTTAGAATTAAAATTTTAAATTTCAAGTTTTATAATGTAAATATATAGACTTGTGTAAAATAAATTTTACACGGACTGTATGTCAAAATTTTACCCATATTATTTATCTTTTTTATCTTTCATTTTTTAACCTTAGAATCGATTCCACCAAAGATTTAAGGGAAAATATATGTTACACTAACGGTGGAAATATTTTGTTTCCACAAGTGCCCTAATTTTAGGGGTTAAGGATCTAATTTAGGGTTTATAGTTTAGGTTTAGGGGTTTAAAATTTAGAGTCTGTGGTTAGAATTTAGGGCTTAGTGTTAGAGCATATGGTTTAGGTTTTAGGGTAATATGGTAGATATTTAGGTTTTTACCTATAACCCTTAAATTTTAACCCAAAACTCTAAATTCAATCTACAATCCCTAAATTCTAAGCACATACCCAAAATATAAACCCTAAACTAAATTCTTAATCCTTAAAATTAGGGTACTTGTGAAAATAAAATGCTTCTGCCGCATGCGCATGGTATAATTACCCAAGATTTAAACCTAAACCTTCGTCAATCTCCAAAAATGGCCGGATCCCGTTATAATTTATAACTTTTAAATACGTTAAATGTCTCTATATTATTCTAAATTATAAAATTTAGTTCATAATTTTTTGTTTTAATAAAATTTAGTTCATATGCTATTTTTATTTTGAAAACTTTGGTTTTTGTCGTAATTTAGGTTCAATTTTAGTGATAATTGCCGATCCAGAAACTATAAAATACATAGAATAACTTTTTAGTTCCCTACAATTATGTTTTTATAAAATTTGCCCCTATTATTTAAAAGTAACTAAAAATAGTATTAACTGGACAAACCTGTGTATTTACACTATAAAAACCTAAATCCTAAATTTTTAGTTCTAACTCTAAAAATTAAACCCTAAACTTTAAACCTTATACACTAAATTCTAAACACTAACCTTGAATTCTAAACCATACAACTTAAACCCCTAAACTTTAAACCTTAAACTAAAATCTTAACTCCTAAAATTAAAAGACACGTGTAAACTAAAGTTTACACGACTTGTGTATCAAACTTTTTTCCTTTTCTTAAAGGTCAAATTGATAAAAAAAAATATATTATAAACATAGAGAACTATAAAATTATTGTATTTTTTTATATTGATCAAATCACCACTTAAGAGTGAAATTAAACAGAAATTAGGAAAAATATTAAAATTTTAAAATAAAAAATAGTAAAGTAACTTAATTGGAGTTTGTATTTAACGTTTTTAGTGGTTGTTTTTTCTTCCCAAAACTTATTGAGTAGAATATTCCTTTTATGTTACTTGAACTGGGTATGGGGTATAATCTTCTTTCAGATATTTTTTTGATATTTTATACCCATATTACAACAATATATGTTACAAAATATCCCAAATTCAATGAAAGACAAAACATTCTAACATATAAGTTTCATAAGTTCTAGGTTTAGGTCGTGGTTTAATCTGGGAATTTTATTTATTTATAATTTTCCATATAATACTAAACAAAAACATATTAGCGTGAATTTATATAGTTGAAATAAGGGTGGAAATTTATAGCAAAGGCCGGCTTGAAAGGCTAAGATCACATGAACATTATATAGTATTTTTTTTTAGTAAAATGTATGTTTATTTCATGGTTTATATTCGGATTCGTAGCTCTCCCTCCTATAATATTGTCTTCAAGATATAAACTCAGTTTTTTTTTTGGAGAACAATGTGACCAACCCTTGTTGAATTCGGGTCTCTATGTACATACACCATAGTAGATTTTTATATATTTCATTCATTTATGTCCTCTACTAAATATACGATGAAATGTTTGGCAGAATGATACATCGTATATTGGTTCCGTTGTTGGAAGGGTTGCAAACAGAATAGCAGGGGCTCAATTCACTTTGAACGGAGTCCATTATAAACTGATCCCTAATGAAGGCAAAAACATGCTTCATGGTACACTAATCCTTCCATTTTCATCTTAATTACACGCATTTAGCATTTCCTCTACTAAAACTTTTATGTTTAAAATCATTACAATTATTATTAGGTGGCCCTGTTGGGTTTAGTGATGTTGTCTGGAAAGTTAAGAAGTACAAGAAAGATGGTGATTCTTCTTCCATTGTGTTTTCCTATCACAGCCATGATGGTGAAGAAGGTCAGTCCACTTTTCTTTTTACCAATCCAAACTTTACTCATATTTACAACTCATATTTCATTTCTTTGTTTAATTGACAGGCTTTCCTGGTGCACTCAAAGTAACTGTAGCCTACACCCTTCACCCAGGCAACAGGCTAACCGTGGAAATGAAAGCCAAAGCTCTAAACAGGGCTACACCGGTCAACCTCGCCCAACACACCTATTGGAATCTCGGCAACCACAACAGTGGCGACATCTTATCCCAACATGTCCAGCTTTTTGCTTCCCGCTATCTCCGGTCGACAGCCAGCTCATTCCCACGGGCGAAATCACCACCGTGAAAGGAACCCCGTACGATTTCCTCAAACCCCACACCGTGGGAAGCCGAATCAACAAACTTCCAAACGGATACGACATTAACTATGCTCTTGATGGTGTTCCGGGAAAGCTGAAAAAAACTGCCATGGTGAAAGATGATAAATCTGGGAGAGTGATGGAGTTGTTCACCAATCAACCCGGTGTGCAGTTTTATACATCTAATGGCCTGAGAGACGTGAAAGGGAAAGGTGGATACGTTTATCAACCTCATGCAGCTTTGTGTTTGGAGACTCAAGGTTTTCCAGATTCCGTCAATCATCCGAACTTCCCCTCGACTATTGTTTATCCCGGAAAAGATTATAAGCATGTTATGGTGTTCAAGTTTTCGATTTCGTCATAGATAAAGAAAAACCCAGGATCTTGTTAGTGTTCGTTGAATCTCCTGAAACTTGAAACAATAATGTATTACAGGTTTAAACTGTAATAATTTTATTCTCAAGAATGGATAATGTATTAAATTAATACATCGGGTTCGTATTATATTTTTATTGTACCAAAAATTTTAGAAGCTAACTTAAAGTTAGGTTAAAAGGCAAATGGCATGCTCTACAAGTAAAGAACATGAAACCATCTTTCTTTTATTCCCAAAACATCTCCATTGTTTTTTCTCAGGAGTTGTTCTATTTGATCACCTTCCTATAGGACAACGATGGCCATAAATTACTAGGTTAAGAAAGAACATGTCAGCCTGAACTTCCCAAGCCATGTCTGATGTTTCATTTTAACAACGATTTACTTGTATCCCCAGATCAAAAACATGTAAACGAAATAAATAAAAAAAGAGCCAGGGATAAGCACAAACTCAATGCTGAGGTTGGCCAGCATTAGGTTTCGGTGACCGGTTAAGATGGTTGTTATGATACGGGGAGATTTGCGGACCATTTGGAGTGAGAGGGCTCCTTGCAAGCTGTCCGTTCCTTGTTGACAAGGCCATCGGCACTCTATTTCCGGTTCTAGATTTTGAAGTCGATGCCATGCGCTCGATTTGTATGGCTTGGAACTGAGAAGAAGAACAAGCCATGTCCTTGAGATTCGGCAGAGGCTTTAAGGTTTCGACAACGTCACTCATCAAAGGTCTACCTTTTGGATCACGACTAAGGCAATGGGACGCTAATTGAATAGCTCTTTGAGCACCTTTTATTGAGAAGTGTCCTTCAAGACAGGGATCAATAAGTCGATAAAATCTTCGTCTCTCTGCAAGGTACGGACGAGCCCATTCCACCAGGTTGTGCTCCCCGTTTGGTCGGGTTTTGTCCATGGATCTTCGGCCCGTCAAAATCTCAAGGAGAACCACCCCAAAGCTGTAGACGTCACTCTTTGAAGTAAGATGTCCTGGAAAAATATGGATGCCATTAGGTCAAAAAGTTTCGTATTTCGTTCTTCCATTCTTTTTACAAGGAAAACAGACTTTAGTTGCATATTCAGCTCATAGAACCTTATAATCTAGTTAAAGTTTACGAGATCGATAAGTTGACATGATAAAATTGATATTTATCTAATTATCTTCAAAAAATGTTCAATCATATTTACCTGTCATAACATATTCAGGTGCTGCATAGCCGTAGGTTCCCATCACTCGAGTTGATACATGAGTCTTGTCTCCCTCCGGACCATCTTTGGCAAGCCCAAAGTCAGAAAGCTTGGCATTGTAATCCTGGAGAAGATTTCAAAATGTTTCAGAAGATGGATGATACATGTTATATAACATTAAAAAGAATTTATACCATATGAGTCACATACCACATCTAACAGTATATTCGATGTTTTAAAGTCCCGATATATTACTGGCCGTTCAGCCTCCTCATGAAGAAAAGCAAGACCCTTCGCAGCACCAAGTGCAATTTTCATTCGGATGGACCAAGGAAGGGGCATGGACCCTGATAAAATGAATGCCATTAAACTAAATCTGAACAAACCATTACTAATTCACTAGATAGCTTGCAATTGTGAATCAAAACTATGTTTAAAAAATGCTTTTATAGATCTCCATTTTATTGATGACTGAAATCGTAATTCCTTCCAAGTGTTTGTAAATGAGATCAAAACTTCTTGAACACAGTACCATGCTCAGTTAATTGAGGGGCAACAAACTAATGATAAGAAAAAGAATGCTAGTACCAATCCTTATTCTAACTTTGTATATCTTAATCCAGTTTATGAATTATAATAACAATCAACTATATAACTCCGCATCCAACACTGAGTGCAAATTCCAGCACAAAAATATCCAAAGATCTTAAAAAGATACGTTGTTAGCCTTATTTCCAGATATAAATAAGCTTGTTTCTTTTGGATGCTCGGGTATTTCCTACATATAGACTAAAGAGTTGGCTATCAGCTTAGGTAGAATCTTTACCAATTTCAGGCAAACAAGAAAGGCAAGTTGATAAATCTCTATTAGTGAGTTTAATTACATACTTCGGAAAAGGTGATTCTCCAAGCTTCCTCGAGGCATAAACTCGTAGACAAGTAGCCTTTGATCATCCTCAATGCAATAACCGATCAACTTGACCAAATTAGAATGGAGGAGATCACCCAGATAATTAACTTCTGCCTGCCACATGCAAAAGAGACCAAAGCATAATTCAAGTTTATGTGTTAATAAAAGATGCTGATATGATTTTAAGCATTAATAAATACTAAACTACAGAAACAGATTCTTACAAGCCATTCTCTATGGCCCTGGAGTCCGTCATGGTTTAGGGTTTTGACCGCCACGGGCAACCCTGTGCCTGGTTTTGCTGGAGCAGTTCCATTCTCATTGATCCAACCTTTGAATACACAACCAAACCCACCTTCACCAAGAAGAGTCTCAGGTCTAAAACTCCTTGTTGCCAACTTAAGCTCGTTAAAGGAGAATTTTCTAAGCCGACAAGAAACTTTAAGCTCCTCACTTAAGTTTGGAGTCGATGGAGTACTTCCAGCATTGGTTGAAGATGTCGCAACCGGAACAACTGGTTGACCTCTGCTGGTATCATTTGACTTATTTGTGGTGTCATTTGACTCGTTTGTTGATTTACTTTCAGCTGATTTCCACGAAAAAAGTGAAAAAATTAGATCATCCAGGTCATAAACAAGTGAATTTAAAGACATCTCAAGGTTATTCACACACAAACAACATGGTTATTCAAAATGTTTATAAACAGATATGACTAATCATAATAGGAAAGAAACAGAAACCCTTGTGTGTCTTATCACATTATACACCTCCAAAACTAGGGGGAAACCTTGAGACGATGACCACGTGGCTGAAATCTCAAGGTCATTACCAATCAAGCTCGTGTTTGATCATGCAGTAGACAACAAATAATAATCTACAAGGCGACAATCTTGGTGATCATAAAGTAGAAGCGAATTAGACAGAGAAACTACAATCCATCAAATATGCACACATGGAAAATAATCACTGCAATAGTAGTAGTACAGCAAGATATTCAGATCAATTTCAATACCGAAACGGACAAAATTGCTAATTAAAGCATAGAACCAAATCGATCAACCATATACGATTCATTTAACATCCACGTGGAAGAAAATGCGCACCGCAAACATAACAAGTAATTAGAAGGCCAAACGATGGACAAAAACAACAACATTATGCATTAGAAGACAAATAAGAAACTACAAGGTGACAATCCTAAAGAATATAAAGTACAAGTGAAATGCACAAGAAAGCAATCATTGCAAAGTAGTACAGGAAGAGAAACCGATAGATATCAGTACCGAAACAGACATAATATCATTGCTAAAGCATAAAACCAAATCGATCAACAGTATATCCTCATCAAACATACGTGCGTTGACAAATGCATACAGTTTAGCATATCAGCATACACTTAGAAAGCCAAATGATGGACAAAAGAAAAACTAATCAATTAAGCCTAAGCAAAGCCAATTACTAGTAAGCAGGTCAACACATTTCACTTCAGTATTCGAATACCCCACTGTCAAATAATCAATCGAGAAACTACAAAAAACAAAGATACAAAACCATATAATCAATCTACATAAACAAACCAATTAGGAATATGATCAATGGACATGAACAAAGAAACTACATAAACAAACTACATGAACAAAAAAACCAAGAAATTGATATACCATATGGAGTGCTGGTTCCACTTGCGGAACCCTCCATTTTGGTCCTCGGAGACAAGCAGTTTCCCATAAACCTAAACTTAATCCAACATCCAGGCTCACCATCTTCACTATCTTTCTTCTTTTTTCCTTTTGATTTCTCAACATTCAAAGGCCCCACCTGGATATCACCTGGAACTAATCCCATTTTGCAAGTAATCTGTACACTAGAATCCCATGTCTAAATAACACTTCATTTCACCATAAAACACCCAAAACATCGGTTTTTCCCCTCTTTTTTCAAAAACCTTAATTAAAATCTACAGAACAAAGAGAAAAATCATAGAATTCCCATGAAAACAAATACCATTTTGTTTTAAACTGAAAAGACTTAATTCCAAGAAAAAAGAGTAACACAAAATGACACGAACCCAGATTGGAAAATGGGTCTTAAAATACATGATATTCAGAGAGGACATGCAACGCAAGAAACCAACTGAAAACAGTAATCCATAGCTAATAAAAAGAAGAATGTGAAAATTCAAAATGAAGATGAAACCCAAGAGAAGAAGAAATCCAGAATTTAAACAGTAAAGAACCAGAATTAATAACCCCAGATTCTTCAGTTTAACTTTAACACCAAACACAAAACATTCAACTCAAGCTTACTCCCAAGAGTTACAAACAACACAAAAAGACTTAAACACACAAAACAGAAGGCAAAGCAAAGAGTTCAAAATTTCCATTTTTTTCCAAAGACGGGAAAGGAATGCAGCATTTGAGAAATGTAAAAACTTTGAAAGCTTAAAAATGAAAGACAAGAACACCAAAAAAAAGTGGAGGAAAGAGAGACGAGCGTTATTTTCGCGTGAAAAGGAGTGAGAGTTTGAGTGTGTGTGTGTGTGTGTTTTTGTAATTTTTGAGAAAACTAAGTTTAAATTAACACAAAATAAAATAAAATAAAATATTATAATAAAAACAATAGTTTTGGTTGGGTTTGAGTTATCCTGTTCCTATGCCTACAGGCTAATAACGTTTGCTTTTCTCGTTTTGTTTTGTCTCGTAGTTGTAAATACAGAAAGGGAATAAATATATTATTTATGACCCTTTTGTTTGTATATATCATTTAGGGAAAGAAATTGAATTTAAAATATGCATTTGAAAGCCCAAATTAAAGATAGCCCAGAAAGAAAACCTGATATTTGACCGTTACAATTAGTAGTAATAATGGTATGCTTGGTGTCACGGCAGTCAGTTATGCTTGGGGGCGAATATGGACATGGTATGCTCGACTTTACCGATGCGATGGTGTAAAATCAACGTGGATGGGTCTCGTAATGTCGATTTTCGGTGGTTCGAGATGATCAAGGACATTATTTGATTAGATAAACCAAATAAGTAGGTATGTGTTCAATGCTTAACTCTGAAATATAAGGGTCTGTTATGACTTATGTGCATGACCTATTGGTGTCCGCCAAAATATTTTAAAGTCTGATTGTCTGGAGACTATTTGATTGACTGACAATAATGATGGTGACCGAGTGTTGTCGACGTTAGCTCATCATATATTGATACTTTTTCATCGTTCAAGGAAAGTGTACTGTATTCATATCCTTTGTAAATGTAATAGGATGGTCGATGATATATCCAAAATTGCAAGAATAAAAGATCTTTTTTTGTTATCGGTTTCTTTCACCATCGGACGAAATTTTATCTATTCTGTACGTCAATTGTATTCGTTAAGTCATGATAGGTCGTTAATTTTCTTCTTCATTTACCAAAAAATAAGTTTTTAATTCTTTGACGTCTAAGTTTGAATCTTAAAATGTGTAAGTATCATTTGCGGTATACTTTTATTATGATTTAAATTTTATTATATGTGAGCCTTATTTAAATGTATTCTGATAGTTAATCCAATTATATTATATAATAATTAATTCTTGTGATAATTATTTGGATATATATTATTTATATTTATGATTACTTTTTTTTTACTCGTCATTCCCTCTTGCTCCACTATGTTTTAAGGAGGCAAACCCTCCCAACAGAATGAGGTCGCCGCAATCCCTCGTCCACTTAACTAGATATTTAGAGATCTTATCTTGCGCCTTTAGACAATCACATTGTACAAAAGTGCTCACACAATAAGCTAACCTTATCATACCCTTCACTTTTATCAACGAACAAAGCCATAACCTTGAGGAACACGACTCCACAACCTTGGCCACCCAAACCAAAGCAACTACAACAATTGACCCAAATTGTCTCTAACTTTTCCACCAAGGATTAGTTTAAGGACTCACGATTACGCATTGTATCAATCTATACCAACCCGCAAATACTTTTCTTTTCATCTGACAAGAAATGAATAGGCAACAACCAAGCACCATTGTGTCAAGATAATTGATAACATCATTGAGTTCCAACAAACAAGAAATTGTCGCTTTACCCTGAAAACGACAAACAACATTATATCAGAATGACAAGATATGCATATTTATGTTACCGCAACACATGACCTTGTACTGATAAGATAAAATGACCATGAAACGTAGGCAACATGCACAATCGTACTCCAATAACAAGAAAACGTCATTGCATAGATAAAAACCAATCATCGACAAACAAAGATTATCTACAAATTTCAACTGCATTGAAATTAACTGTCACTATTACCGATAGCCACCATGTGCAATGATTTTCCTCTGGAGTGACAAGTAAGTATCCTCGCGTTACCAGAATTTGCACCCCTTAACTAAATTGTGAACCATCGCGCTGCGAGGAATATGGGCTTCATAATGCTATCAGGATAGCCATCAATGAGCCCTATAAGCACTAAGAAACATCGGTTGTGCAACAGATCACGAACAAGCATTATCGTGCCAAAGATAAATTCCCTTCACTGAAGTTCTCGCGCTTTGTCGCGCCTCAACTCATGGGCGTTTCCCGGAACCTATTTACGTTTACTCCCTATTTCATCAACTGACAACATTGCTACACCTGCAAAGGACAAATAAGCACCACCATGCTTTAAGTCACTTGCGCCACTGCACTGGATAATTATCGTGGTTAACGACAAACACTTCTTATGAACTAATTCCACTATAATTATCCAATAAACATCGTTGTTTTACAAGCAATAAGCGCCTCTGCACAAAATAGCCATAGTGGTTAACGATAGACACCGCATGTGTACTGATTCTACTATGACGAACTCACACGCACCTCTATGCCACACTTAGCAAACGAGCACCTATGTGCTTTAAGAAATGTTCACAATTATCCACCCTGTCTACTACATTTACCAGAGTGCTTGGCATGATTCTCAATGTTTCCCTACCATACCTACTGCAATTACTGGAGCGCTGGGTGTAGAGTCCACAATCAAGCACCTCTGTGCTAAGACAAATTCTCATATTCGCATCTGCCATGATGACCCACCCTGCATACTCCACCCGCGGGAGCGCTTAACGTGAGATTAACCGATCCACAAAACTGAACTAAATAGAAATAGTCCAACTCCTATTTCATTATGCATCCATCTGGCGACACCACGCATCACAGTCACCGAATAAAGCTCCGTAGTGTTCGGTTAACAAAGCACCATCATATGACTAGATCATCTCATTGTTTTCTCACTCTGATACCACGTGTTATGGACATGCCCCTTATGGCTCGACTGGCAAGTCGTGTGGCACTTGAAAGGGGTGTTATCCCGATAAGTCAACCTTTCTCGTGCTCTTTGTCTAAGGACTTATCTTGATAAAGCCTTCTTTGGTACGTAACGCAACAGGGACTCTTGAACATCAGATCTTGTAGTCTTAGCAAAAACTAGACTCCATCCCCACATCTTGGCTATGAGCGCGATATGGGGCCGCATGGCCCTAAAACATCTATGGGTATTTCTCCCGATGAGACAATGTGCCAACCACTAGGCCCCGCTGCCCGCACACCTAGGCTCCAAATGAGCCTAGGAGTAGGTTGCTTACACCAAGGAAAGCTCGATCGCTAGCCCAAGCGAGGGGGATGGTGAAGACCCAACACCAGACCACTTCCCCTTAAAGAGCGAAATAAACTTACCAGGAATGACGCTAGTAGATGTTAGAATATCCGAAATGAGGACACCTTCTAAATATGGTGTTCGTGAAGCATCTTGATTTGTGTCTCTTACTTGGTACACCATCGAGAATTACTTATCCATTGCTCAAGGTTGTACCCATTCGGTCTACAACGGGCTTGTCGATGCGGGATAGTAGACTGACACAAAATAGCCTCGACATTACTTATAACTTCAAAAGAAATTAAAACAAATGTCATAAGTAATGGATTAATCAGAATTGAATTTAGGTTCAATCAATTTGGTTTATTGATTATATAACTTTAAAAAATTATGTAGGCATGTTTGACAATTAGCGGATTACATTAGTTGATAGCGAATAGCATTAGTTGATTTGACTAGCGAATTGCCTTAACTGATTGTATAAGATTGTTTGGTAAAATTAACTGATAGCTGATAGTTGTTTGATTATTTGAACAAGCAAAATGACATAGAAGGACATGATTATATTCAATACTTGTTTGAATAATTTATTAGTTATTAATATTTTGTATCTATTAATATTAATTGGATTATAAAAATTAATTTTTTAATATCATTACTAAGCATATATGAAGGATGTATATATATTTTTTATTTGTGAAATTCTCTTTTAGTGTAATTTTAATAATTATTAAATTTAAATGTTATATATTAACTATATATTAATTTCTTATTTTCAATAAAATCATACTTACTTGCCGATCAAAAAATAATTTCTTATTTATGAAATTATTTTTTTTAATTTTATTAGTTATTCAAATTTATGTCATTTACAAAAAAAAATATAATTATCAAAGACAAAATGAGAGGTTTCACCCCAATCCCCTATTGACCAAACATCTAAATTAGTGGATTTGACTTGTCAAACCTCTAATTTTAGCTCAAAAAACTATTTACAAAACATGGCTATAATGTTTTAAAATTTTACAGTAATATAGAGATGAAATTTTAATTATATCTGGTAGAATTTAAAAGAAAATGAAATTTGATTTGATAACTTAATAGAAAATTGATATATTTAGTTATTATTCAAATTAAATTAAATAAGATAATATAAGGGTAAACTACACGAAATGTCACTAAACTTTAACTTTTGTATCGAACATACCACTGAACTATAAACAGATACTATTATACTACTGAACTTTGTTTTTTGCTACTATTATGCCGCTCGACCGTTAAACTGTAATGGATCGTTAAATGTAAAACGATATCGTTTTGGAATAGTTATTTTGTTGCCTGAGATAGGCCAAAAAACGTTGTTTCGTTAGAAAAAAAAAGAAAACACCGCATTTAGGAGGCTTAAACCAAGAACCTCAAGGATGAAAGGTTTACACTAAACCACCAAGCCAACTAAAAGACTTAATATAATCCTAACGGAAATAGTATATAAATAATACTGCAATTGAATTTAATTTCATTTATCTTATGATTTAATTTTATAATATAATTGTTATATATATTAAATTTATAAATAAATATTATTTATAATTTATATTACAAAACTAAAATATTATTTATAATATATACAACTAAACTCTAAACCATACATGTAACTAACTAAGCTACAAACCCTAAATATATAATTAAATTTGAAATCTCAAACCCTAAATCATATATATATATAACTAAATCCTAAATCCCAACCCTAAACCATACATATAACTAACTAAACTAAAAACCCTAAACCCTTAATATATATAATTAAATATGAAATCTCAAACTCCAAACCCTAAATATATATAACTAAATCCTAAATCCCAAACCCTAAAATTAAAATATTATTTATAATATATATTAGGATTTGTAATATAAATTATAAATAATATTTGGGGTTTTGAGATTTAGTATTTAGTTATATATATTTAGGGTTTTGGGTTTGAGATTTTAGATTTAATTATATATATTTAGGGTTTGTAGTTTAGTTAGTTACATGTATGGTTTAGGGTTTGAGGTTTAAGGTTTAGTTGTATATATTATAAATAATATTTTAGTTTTGTAATATAAATTATAAATAATATTTATTTATAAAGTTAATATATTTATAAAATTATATTATAAATATTATAAAATTATATCATGAGATAAATGAAATTAAGTTCAACTGTAGTATTATTTATATACTATTTTTGTTAAAATTATATTAAGTCTTTAAGTTGGCTTGGTGGTTTGGTGTAAACCTTTCATCTTATTGGTTTTTAGTTCGAGCCTCCCCAAATGCAATGTTTTCTTAAAGTTTGTTCTAACAAAACAACGTCGTTTTGACCTATCTTAGGCATCAAAGTAGCTATCCGTTACAGTTTAACGGTCGAGTGACATAATAGTAGTAAAAAACAAAGTTCAGTGGTATAATAATAGCAAAAAAACAAAGTTTAGTGGTATAATAGTATTATTTTATAGTTCAGTAATATGTTCGATACAAATGTTAAAGTTTAATGATATTTTGTATAGTTTACCCGTAATATCATAATACGGTTAAAGTCATTTTTTTAAAAAAATTATCAAATTTGTTCACTGGTTTCAATATTTTTGTATT
Organism: Hibiscus mutabilis; assembly: GCA_019671005.1. Classification (NCBI taxonomy): domain Eukaryota; kingdom Viridiplantae; phylum Streptophyta; class Magnoliopsida; order Malvales; family Malvaceae; genus Hibiscus; species Hibiscus mutabilis. The sequence goes on from CM033711.1 coordinate 67,074,433, forward strand.
TCAAACTTTTGTTACTTTACTTAATTTTTTTTTGAAAAAAATAACTTATCCCTCTTAGTTAGCTTAATAGAATATTAAAAACTTCAAAAAATTTTGAAAATAAAAGCTTAATGAGGTGGATTGAACATTATCGTTGTTATTGCAATATCTAAGAAGATACGAGTCTAAATACATTTAAGCATAATTGTCTCTAATTCAAGGTTGGTAGGGTTGTGAGTGGATTTTTTTAGCGTTCTCAATGTGGTCTTATGGTAGTATTTGTTCAATTTTAACTCTTAATAAAATTCATGCTCACATTACAAATAAAACTGCTCGAATTCGTGAATATTTTTTCCTCTGGACCATTCCTTCGAATTAGTTTAAAACTTGTATGTTCAAAAAGTGCTTCATAAGATAATCAGATCAAGAGTTGGTTTTTTCTTTTGTTAATGTACCTTATGACCCTAATTTGGTTATAATATGCAATTTGACTTCAGACCTTTTTTATATTATGGCTCTTGACTTTGGCTTTATCAACACTTTGCCCTGAACTTACTGTTGAACCCGAATCCCTCAACCGATTTGTTTGCAAAGTGGTGGAGAAGATTAATTTCGAGTGATAGAGGTGTAAGCTATGAAAAGATAAAGACACGAGAATTTTAGAGTGGTTCGAGCTTCTAACCCAAGCTCTACATACACTACCTTAGCTTCCCACTAAGGATTTCAACAATTCACTAAGAATTCTTCCCCTTTTCAAGGCTTAGGAGGCAACCCTCACAACCTACACTCAACCCACTAAGCCTAGCAACCAAAGCTCACAAATCGAGCTTTAGGAACACTCTTAAACAAGAAAATTAATAGAAAAATGAAATCCCTCTCTAAAGGTGTTTGTTTGCACTCTAAAGCACTCACCCAAATCCTAATATACTTGAGTATACATTGACATTTAAACTCATAAGTGTTTGTCTATACAAAAATGTACAATTTGAGCACTAAGACATTTATTAATCAAATGAATGTTGACTTGAGGATCATTAGTCTTCCATAGATGCTTGGAGGTCCTTTTTATCTTCTTAAATGAGTTCCTAGCCATTGGTGACCGTTGGAATTGAATTGTAGCCATTGGGGCCTTTATTTCCTGCAATAAATGCAGTTATAGAGTTTTCTGTATCGGTACGCATGTAGCCGTATCGGTACAAATACTTTAGAAACTAGCCATTGAGCTCGCATCAGCTTGTGCGTATCAATACACCTGAACGCGTATCGGTATGGCCTGCAATTTAAAAGACCGTTGGGAAAAAGACGTTGCAAAATGGTTGGGCGTATCGGTACATGATACATCCGTAGCGATATAGGATACTAGCCGTTGAGGGTTGGAAAAAAAGCCGTATCGAACACACCAAGGCGTATTGAAACGCTTTACACCGTATCGGTACGGGTTTTGGCTGCTGGAAAATTACTGTAGCTAAAATCCTTAAGTGTATTGATACAAGGTATACCATATCGGTACGGGCTTGCAAAAAACTCAGGTTTTTCTACTTTAAAATTATTTCAAAGCATTCCAAAACCTTTTGAAAACTCCTCAAACATAATTTCAAGTTGTTTGGACTTAAAAAAATTTTGAATTATTTTCAATTTAGTCCAAAACTAATTTTCAATTATCATATCAAAACAAATATCCTAACAATCTCCCTCTTTTTGATATACTAAAACCAACTTGAAAAATTGTGTTTGAGATTCTCCCCCTTAGTAAAAATAAGTTTAGATTAAGAGTTTAAAATTTAAATGTAGTTAAAGCTCCCGCTTATTTATTTGAAAATTAAAATTTCCAAAACTATTTCCCCCCTTTTTTGTTATATCAAAAATGGTTCAAACTAAAGTTTGAAAATCTTTTAAGTCCATAACAATGTAGAATTTTAAAAGATTTTTACAAAATAAGTTTTTTGTTTTAAAATGGCTCCCCCTTACTCAAAGCATAATAAAATGTTAGTCCAACAAATATATGATTACCTAGTTGAATTAAAATAAATCAAATTAAAAACAAATAACATCAACTAGATTTTACTACTTGAATCAAAGGTAGGATGTGAAGCCTTCCTTCTTCAAGTGATCTTCCTTGTGTGTATGGAGCTCCCCCTTAATTTCTTCACTTGTTGATCATTCTCCAACACACCTAAAACAAGACAATCAAGTGATTTTTGGTATCCAAATTTCTTTGGATCCATAAGCATTAGTAGCACATAATTTAGTCCCCTTAGGAATCCATTTTTCAATTTCATCTTTTTTAGTTGAAGTAATTAGTCCTTTTGGGACCCAAATACTTCTAAAACATTTTCCATTCAAAAATCTAGGGGCATTAGATTGTCTATGATAAAAATTTGATTTTCCAAAATTATTTTTCTTTTAAAATTCTTTAGAAATCAAATCTTTTTTTTTCTTAAGATCATCCAACTCATTTTGATGATCTTTTCCATCTTTTGAAGTAAATTTTGTAAATCGACATTCTTTTTCTCAAACTCATTAAGTTTTGCTTCAAGTTCATCCTTGGTATTAGAAATCAAATCATTTTGAATTTTCAATTTTGAAATCAATTTCTTGTTTTTCAAAATATGATTTTTAAACTCTAAAACTAAATCATCATAGACATCTTGTAATTCATCAAAAGAATATGAAGTTGAAGTAGATGTATTAGAAGTTACCCTTGAATATTTTTCTATGGCCATGAGGCAAAGGTGAGCTACTTTATTGTTGGTAGAGTCCTCTTCATCACTCCATATAGCCATGTATACTTTCTTCTTATGGCTTGAAGAGATTGACCTCTTTTTCTTCATCCTTGATTCTTCATTTTCTTTCTTCATAAATCGAATGAATTTGTTGAAGAGTTTGGCCATCTCTTCTTTACTATCATCTCCACTAGAATCTACATAATGACATGTAGATGAATTAAGAGCAATGATGTTTACATCAACTCCTTGCTCTTTGATCTTCTTCTCCTTCTCCCTTCTTAAGGGTTTGGACATCAACTCATGGGTTAGTAAAGATCATATTAGCTCATCAAGATTGAGCTCTTTCAAGTTCTTGGGTTCAATGATAGCCGTCTTCTTGCTCTCCCATGATTCAGGAAGTGAATAGATCAACTTCTGAACGAGTTTGTCCTCTAGAATCTTCTCTCCAAATCCTTTAAGTCCATTGACAATAGTGGAGAACCGATCGAACATGCTCTTGATGTCATCATTTAGGTTTATCTTAAAGTTTTCATACTCAAGGTTGAGAAGACCGTTCTTGGTCTCATTTACTTTGTTTGTTCCCTTGTATGTGGCTTCAAGCTTATCCCATACCTCTTTGGCACTCTCACAAGAAGAGACTTTGGTATACTCTTCCGGTCCCAAAGAACAAAATAACATGAGCAAGACCTTTGAGTTTAGCTCCATCATCTTTTTTGTCATTTGCATTCAAATCCGCCTTCCTTCTTTGAGGAACGAATGATCCATCTTTAACAAGATCCCATAGACGGTAGTCCTTGGCCTTGATGATTATCCTATTCTTCCAATATGCGTAATGCTCCATGTTGAAGAATGGTGGCTTGTTGATTGATTGCATCATTTATCACCGGTTGACTCGTTTGTTGATCAAGCTTCTGGATCGTCTTAATAGGTGGTTAAATCTTCTCGATTGAGCCTCGCTCTAATACCAATTGTTGAACCTGATATCCCTCAACTGATTTGTTTACAAAGTGGTGGAGAATATTAATTTCGAGTGATAGAGGTGGAAGCTATGAAAAGATAAAGACACAAAAATTTTAGAGTGGTTCGAGCTTCTAACCCAAGCTCAACATCCACTACCTTAGCTTTCCACTAAGGATTTTAACAATTCACTAAGAATTTTTCCCCTTTTCAAGGCTTAGGAGGCAACCCTTACAACCTAGACTCAACCCACTAAGTCTAGCAACCAAAGCTCACAAACCAAGCTTTAGGAACACTCTTAAACAAGAGAATTAATAGCAAACTAAAATCCCTCTCTAAAGGTGTTTATTTGCACTCTAAAGCACTCACCCAAATCCTAATACACTTGAGCATACATTGACATTTAAGCTCACAAGTGTTTGTCTATACAAAAATGTACAGTTTGAGCACTAAGACATTTCTTAATCAAATGAATGTTGACTTGAGGATCATTATTCTTCTATAGATGCTTGGAGGTCCCTTTTATCTTCTCAAATGAGTTCCTAGCCTTTGGTGACCGTTAGGAATAAATTGGAGCCGTTGATGCCTTTATTTCCCGCAATAAATGTAGTTCTAGAGCTGTCCATATCGGTACGTAGGTAGCCGTATCGGTACAGGTTTTTCAGAAACTAGCCATTGAGCTCGTATAAGCTTGTGTGTATCGATACACCTAAGCACTTATCGATACAGCTTACAATTTAAAAGACTATTGGGAAAAAATCGTTGCAAAACGGTTAGGCATATCGGTACACGATACATCTGTATCGGTACAGGATACTAGCTGTTGGGGGTTGGAAAAATAGCCGTATCGAAACGCACCAGGGCGTATCGAAATGCTTCACACCGTATCGGTACGGCCAAGCCTGTACCGTTACGAGTTTTGGCTACTGGAAAATTACTGTAGCTGAAACCCTTAAGTGTATCGATATGAGGTATATCGTATCGCTACGGGCTTGCAGAAAACTCAGGTTTTGCTACTTTAAAACCGTTTCAAAGCATTCCAAAACCTTTTGAAAACTCCTCAAACATAATTTCAAGTTGTTTAGACTTAGAAAAATTTTGAATTCTTTTCAATTTAATCAAAAACTATTTTTCAATTATTATATCAAAACAAATATTCTAACATTTACCTTTGGTTTCATGTGCACTTTTGGCCCTTGATTTGTTTTTTGGTACAATTTGGCCCCCAACTTTTGCTTTTCTCTGCACTTTGGCCATTGATTTTGCCTTTAATCTACACTTTGGCCATAGACATTTTGTGTGTAATTTAGCCCTTGGCTTAGGATTATGTAACACACACGGGATCTTCAAGCTAATGACGTTAAAATTTGGCTAAAGGGTCAAATTTGCCCATGTAGTAATTCGAAATCAGCAATGTTGCCCTTACTTTTTTTTCCATAATTTTTCCCTCAAAGTCAACCAATTTTGAGAATGCTGAAAAATTGAATAATATTTTGATAATTTTGGCTAAAGGGTCGAATTTTCCCCTGTAGTAATTCGAAATCCCAATTGAATGCTAATAGAAATAAATAAGATATTCAAAAAATTATTGAAAATAAAAACTAATATAAAAATATTTATAAATATGAAGTTATAAATATCAAAAAATCAAAATATTTGCAAAACCCATTGAAAGAGTCTTCTATTGTTTCTGATTATGCTAAGCCAACTAATATTCCGTGAACATATTTTCAATGGAATCGTCCATCCATTAGATTAGTGATAAAACTTATCAAATATTAATGAGCATCAGTTTGATATAGAAAAACGAAAGAAAATTTGATGAAATTGTTCAAATTTTTAATACTTTTGATTTTATATTTATACTTACTATTTTATAACTTCTTATATATTTTGATTTTTATATTAATTTTTATTTTCAATAATTTTTTGAATATCTTTTTTATTTTTATTAAGTTTATAGATTTTAAAAAAATTGAAGAATATTTTGATTTTTTTTGAGAGTTCTATCTTTGCTTAATTTTAAAATTACCAAGGACCCAAAGGATATTTACATCAATTTGTTAATCGATTTATCATATATTCTATTTGTTAAAGTTCAACTCGAAAAATCAAATTATTTATCTAATTTTATTCGAAAACTAAATAAACCAAGGGTTAAATTGCTGCAATTGATGACTTCGATGACAAAATTGCATGAATGACTTTGAGGGCAAAATTGCTTCGTTAGCACCGTTAACTGCCAAAGGGAAACATTGCTGCAATTTGCTGATTTTGAGGGTAAAATTATGAGAAAAAAGTATGGGCAAAATTGCTAATTTCGGATTACTATAGGGGTAAATTTGACTCTTTAGCCTTAAAATTTTAAATGGGAGCAAAAAATAAAAGATCACATGAATTTAGAAAAAATGAAATTTTATTATTGCTTATTTTTATATTTATTTTATAAATTATAATTAAAATACAAACAATAACCTCTATGTAAATCTCGCGAATTATCCTTGAGAGTATACGAGTAGAGGTGACAATCGGGTCGTTTGGATCGGATCGTATTCGGTTCAGGTTCATATCAGATCGGGTTTGATTCGGATTTAGATCGGGTCAGTTATCATGTCGAGTCAATATTGGATCGCTTGATTTTTTGGGTTGGGTCATTCTAGGATCAGTTGGTTTTTGGTTTGGGTCAGTGTTGGTTCGATTGATATTTTGGGTCGGGTCAATATCGGATCAGATCAGTTTTCGGTTTGGATCAATATCAAATAGACCAATTTTCGATTTTAGACAATTTTGGATCTTTATGTCAATTCGAGTTGAGTTGGATATGTATTCAATTGAGTATATATAGAACTATGAATATATTCACATAAAAAATATTTTTTTTCAATCTTAGCATTTAGGCTCAATTTCAACTCTTGACCGTTCAATATTTCAAATTAAACCCTCACTAAGAGATGATAATATGACACAAACTCAACGTATAAGGCTTGTTAATGTTTAAAACTTGGATTTCGTATTGTGTTCATTATCAAGATTCAATTGATTGTTTTCTCTTTTTTAAAATAAAGTTTTACATAATTTCTAAGATGAAAAATTTTAATTTTACGGAATTAGAATTAGACTAATTGGAAATTATTTAATAAAATATGATTTTATCATATTTATTTGTTTATGGATTAAAATCAATTTAGGTATGTTTTAATTGTTTGAGATTTAATTGGATATTTAAATTTTTTACTTGGATAATTAATTAATACCATAAATTAAATAAAAGACTGAACCGAATAAACAATTAAAAGTAAAAAATTATATATATATATATATATATATATATCAAAGTTGGCGTAAAATAGAGTAACTTTATTTTACAATCCTACATATCTAATATTTTTTAAATGAAAAATCATCGAATCAGATATGAAGATTTTTTTAAAGGGAAAAAGATATTTTAAACCATTAAACTTTTACTAAAATTAGTTGCTAATAAGTAATATAATAAAATAAAATATACATATACATATTTACCATTTATCATACTACTAAAAAATAAATAAAAATAACTTAACCGTTCATTTCGGCTCAATTATCTGGTCAAAATCAGGTTGATGTTCGGTTTTGATCAGATTTGGGCAAATTAAATTAGGGTTATTTTCATTTCGGATTACTTTCGGTTTGGGTTGCTTTTGGTTCTAGTTGATTTTCGGTTCGAGTTGATTTCAGTTCGGATTGATTTTTGGTTCAGTAAATTTTGAGTCAGTTTTGATTTAGGTTCGGGTCAAATTTAAACCGCAATTTTTGAGTCTATATCGAATTTCGGATCAGATAAATCGATTCAGGTTTCAGGTCAAGTTTGTCAGGACTATGTGCAAGGGAGATGCAAACGAGGTAATTACAAAAGTTAAATTTTCTTTGAAATTGGAAGGACAGACGTTAATACTTTTGGAGGATTTCAAAAGTTAATTTGCTTTCAAAAGGATTCAAATATTGACATTATGAATGAAGCAAACCAGATTGAAAGGATTGTATGCGTAAGGGTCCAAAAAATTATATGTTTTAAAAGTCATCAAATAATTGGATTTATAATTGAAACACCCCAATTCTTATGGGAGTGTGAAAATTAGGTTAATTATGTACATAATTAGTCATAATCATTTTTTTATAAATAACGGAAATACTACTATAATTTTCGTTAAAAATCTCTCTAAACCTAGTTAAAAAAAGTGTACTCGTTGTAACAATTACAAAAAGATATTACGAGATAAAACTCGACAATTCATAAAAAGACAAAAAGAATAAAAAACCAAACAAAATAACAACCCCAACTTAACAATCCCAAAGATAGCTTAACCACCAGGGTCACTGCGTTGATTAGCAAAAGTGCTCCCCTCCTGATGCAACTCCAAATTAACATTTCCTAAGCTTGGAGTTAAAACAGAATGAATCTGCTGCTCTCTAACTATTTGTGGTAGTAGGTTTCAGAGGAGGCTCCACCATGGAGATCTCCCCAACCGAAGGTCCCTGAGACATGGCAGCGAGAGTGTCCGCAACGCCGTTCAAGTTCCGTCGGATATGCGTGATCTTAACCTCCCACTCGCACGATAACAACTCAAGAATCTCCTCCACTAGCAAGATATTCATGGGGCTAGGATAGCGATGATTGAGCAGTGGAACCACATCAATATTATCCGACTCCACTTCGAGCCGCCAAATACCCATATTCCATACCTGAGACAGCATGGTGAAAACAGCCCAAAGCTCGGCCATCAGAATAGAACGAGTGCCTAGACTTTTCGTAAAACCCCAATGCCAAACACCTTGACCGTCCCTTAGAATACCCCGGGCGGCAGCTTCATTATTTTGTAAGCTACAAGCCCTATCCATGTTTGCCTTGAACCAACCACGAGGAGGTCGTAGCCAACACTCATTCACTGGATTCCCTACTCGTGCACCACTGCTTCTCTTAGCCTTACAAACAGCATTGCTAGCTTCAAACTCCTCAACCAAACGCCAAGAACGTAAAAAAAAATCTTCTTTCTCAACGAATTGCACATCAAATAACACATTACAACGACGTTTTTATAATTGCCAAATGATAGTAGCAAAAAGGATACTCCAATTACAGTCGGCGGCTACAAAATCACCTCGTACACGCAGATTAGTCATCAACTAAGCTTCAAAAGGCATGCACATAAAATCAATCCATTTAGATGCACAAATCAACTTTTATATACTAGTATCATTGAATTGTGTGTAATTACACTTTTACCAACCAAACACATAGAGAATTATATTTCCTTATAATTACAAAATGGTGTAATTACTATAATAATTACATTTTTTTACAATTATTTTTGTGTTAAACACATCAAAAGTATGGGTAAACTACCTTCAATGTTACTCAATTATTAGTTAAGTTATAAATATATCACCTTTTTTTATAAAAATTACAATCAAGTCGCTCAATTAAAATATGGTTGCAATCAAGTCGGTACCCCGTTAAAAAAGAAAACGACGTTAAACATTCCCTGGTATAATAACAATTTTAGTCCATAAAACTTATAATTCTATCAATTTGGTCATGTAACAACCCGATGATCGGGTTAGTGAATCGGGTCTCAGGCCCGAGATTGAGCCTTTATCTTTGAAGAATAAGTTAAGGGCTTTTAGGTGGGCCCATTAATTTTGGAAGAGAATGTTTGAATTTTAAGTAAGTGTAATTGGTGGAAAAAGAGAAGGAAGATAGGATGAGGAGAGAGAAAAGGAAACATGTGAAAAGTAAAAGTGAGAAAGAGAAGAGAAAAGGGAGAGAAAAGTTAAAGGAGGAGATTCAATCTCCAATATACGGAGATCCAGCCGTCCGTTGTCAACACCTTCACTGCTATTGTGTTTATTTTGTCGAGACGAGTTCGTCTGTACTAGTGTCGTCGTCACCGGAGCTGCCGTCGGAGGGGGTGAAAGGAGAAAAGTTTTGGGTTGTTGAGTTGAGGGGATTAGAGGGTTTAAAATGAATAATGGAGGTCACCATCGTCCTCACTGGCGTTGAGAGAGTCAATATTGGTATTCACCATCGCCGCCGGCCACCAGAAGTTGACGCACGCCCCACCACACACCGCCATTGCGCATGGCCGACGTCTAGTTGAGCGGGCAGCTATATCGGCTCAAGCCGAGTTAGGGGGTCAGCCGATCGAGCTGGCCTGTTAAGCCGACCCAAGCTAACCTAAGCCGAGCCACAACCGAGTTGTCAGTCGCCGTTGACTTTTTTTAAGAAACTCTACCCGGGGGTTTCTTGATGTTTCTGATCTATTGGCGCAGTCCGTTTTCCCAAATTCAAACCCGGCAAGCTGTTTTTACGCTTTTAACCTTTCGAATTCATGGAAGTATGTGATTAAGTGATAATTATGGTATTAATTGATATACGACGATTATTTGGGATCAAATATCAGATCAAGTGGAATATTTGGGAAGCTCGAATAAGGATTTTAGTGATATAGGCTTAAGGTTAGTACAACTCGAACTCCAATCACTCCATGAGCATCATAAATGTGATTGCATTTCTCGTTAGTGGTTGCAAAATAGGTTGATGATAGATAAGCATGTGTTGAGATCGATATTATAAGACTTGATATTTATGAGATGCATGATGATGCTATGAATATGATGAGACTCATGGAGGCTTTAGAGACCGTGTAGAGTCATTTGAGAAGCTCGTATAATTTGTTGATGATTATTTGATTGATTGAGATAATTGTGATGCCTTATATATTCGTTCGAATAGATTGATGAGATTTGACGGGAATCATGCTTAAGGGTTAAATATTCGAATAAATTGTCATGAAGCCGGTAATTAATATGAATTGATTAAATATGTTAGTAAACAAACCCAAATAGCTTTCATAAGCTTTAGGGATTGAGTAAAACGTTGTAAAACTATAATTTAAGGAAATAGTGTGAACTCATAAATAAGGTATCGGTACGAGATTCGGTTGTACTAGTACGCGATTGGGGGCTGTATCGGTACGAGTTGACTTGTATCGGTACTTGTGGAAATCTAGGAATTCTAATACGCAGTTTCAGTATCAGTACGCGAGTGAGTACCAATACTCGAGGGTACCATATGGATACTCAAATTTGAGTACTGGTACCCGATACGCTAAATAATCTATTAATGTAAATTAATAATAGAAATTGATATGAATGTTAATAATCGAATTATGCCTTGATAAATGAGATAATGCAGATTAATGGAGACAATGAATGAGAATAATTATATACTTCTCCATAATGTACTAACAACTCAGTAATGTAAAATAAATGATGTGATGTGGATTTTCAACCATAGGGGGATCCTTGGGATCGCGTTGCTTGCATGTCGGGTCGACATTTGATTGGTTGAGTCTTCTTGATTGATGAGATCCGGATACCCAGTGAAAGAGTGTTGCAACACCATGGTTAGAGATACCGAATGGAGGTTACCGATGCTATGTGACATGGGCCTCACTCGAAGATACTCGATGGAGGATTTTGAGTATGAGTGTATGTTCCGATGCTAGGTGACCCAGCTTCACCCAAAGAGTAAAGGCTCGAGGGAGATATCAAGCAATGGTGTATGTTCCGGTACTATGTGATCAAATATCACTCAGAGTGTATGTTTTGATATTACGTAACTCAACCTCACTCTAGAGTTGTTGTTGATATGTGTTTTCGCCTAAATGATCTGTTGGGATCTCGGGCTTGGTTGGGCCTTGTGTGCCATGTATGATGTTTTGAGAGCATGTGTTTAGGTGACTAGTGGTAGCACCATGTGTTTCTTTATCTCTCCTTATTGCTTGTACTAGCTTGTATGTATATGTTAATAATTAGCATTAAGTATAGTAGAGTAGATGTGTAGTACTAAGCTTTGTAAGCTAAGCACTCAAAATTATTATTTCCGTGCGTAGGTTGATTATGAGTTCATGGGATTGAAGAACACTGTCGGTACGAGATTCTAGTATGAGGTGATCTTCAGAGTACAATACTTGTGTTTAGCGGGCTATATATTCATAGGACCTTACGTGGTGGAGTTTATAATTATTATTTTTTAAATTATATTTATTAAATTGAATGTTCAAATGTTTAAAGTTAAATTGGAGCTCTTTTGTACTGTTTTGATTATTTATCTATATTTTCAATTGTTGGCTCTAAATGTTTTGAGAAACACCTTGTTGGGCTAAACCAGTTTGAGAAATTTTATGGTTTTGGGTTGGGCTTGAGGCCCAAATGTGATATCAGAGTCGAGGGTGTTATATTTAATGGTATCAAAGCTTAGATTTAGCTTGTTCTTGAAACCACATGGTGGTATAGGTGTTTTGGTAAGGTGTCTAGTGAATACAAACCCTTAAATTAAGTTCGTACTCCTTAAGAATAAAATTCTGATAGTTCATCCAATGTTGCGAAGTCAAGATGGTTATGATCGTGGCTGAGAGTGGTTGAGTTAAGTGTTGAGTCGCTTAAGAGAGTGATTCCAGGGGTGATGTTGCACTGGATTGTTGAGATGCGAGTTAGTTGAATGATGCCGGAGTCAAGGATGTATCTTTCTCCCGCCACCTGAGTGGTGTCTTCGTTGCGTGTTAAAAATATTCTAAAGCCTTCAAATACGTTTTGAGAGTTCATGGTAAAGAATCTTCATCGTTATGCGTGAATAACGTTTATAAAACGAGTATGGATATCTAGCTTTTGAAATCGACCAGTGGATGCACATTGGTTGGGGAACCTTTTGTTTACTTAAAAGGAGTTTTGATGATACTTGGGAAGTTTCATCGCCCTTCTCAAGGGTATTTCTCAGAGATAGTGGATTTGGGATCCACTAGTTTGTTAGAGTGTGATCGAAGTTAGACGTTCTACAGGTTTAATAGAGATGTTTTCTTGCGGGTTGTTGCACCTTGGAAATTCTTTTGGTTAATCGAGCGCGATGCTAGCTATTATTGTCGAGTGAGGGCTCGAGGCTCTAAGACCTCGAGGGAAACCAACCTTTGGCAATGAGAATGTTTGGATCGTTCTCCACCTATCATGGTTTTCATGGTATTTATTTTGAGAATGGCACAATGGGGTTGTGAGCCATGTTTGACCGTTCAGTAGATGCTAATGTCTACAGTTTGACACTCAAAAGCTTCCAGACTATCAGAGTGTTTGTTTACGCTTCTTAGAGGAGTCACTAGGACTTTCTCCCTATCAAGAACATGAGTGGATGTTGAGGTAATACTGAGTTGGAAATCGATGTCCATCGCCCTTGTCAGAGGATATTAACCTAATTGAGAAAGTCAAAGATTCAATTGCAAAGTGTAACTTGAATGAGGTTCCTATTGTCTAAATGTTTCCCTCGAAGGAGAACTGAGTTTGTTCGCTAGTAAGAAGTTGGTTCGTTGAGATGATGCTTAAACTGTTGATAGCTTGTTAAGTGACGGTGAAGGACCATTACGTGTCTCCTAAGGTGGATGACTCAATTAACCAATTGCAAAGTATCCTTGTGTTTTTCCGGGATTGGATCGAGAATAAGATAGTTACAGTTAAAGTGTTAGAGGCTTGTAGTTCGTAATGAATTTTAGAATGAGGATTTCTCTCCTTAGGAGATATCGTGGTAACGTTTGATGTTTGTAGTGACATGGGATGCGTTCCAGCTATGTTAGGTGGGGGCCACCATGTTGTTTCTAGAATATAAGTTTTCTGCTTTACGTGACACGCGTAAATGTATAAGGAACACGGAAAAAAGAGTTGGCAAGATAATTACCTTAATAACCTTGTGTGGGAAAAGTTAGTTACCGTGCAATCAGTTAAGGAAACAAGGGTTTGAGGCTTCGTAAATGCTTTTGATTTGTATCACAGTTTCCTTAGAACGAGTCGATGAACATTGGTGGAAACCCAATTTGTGTGAGACCGTTTGTTGTAATAGTGGTGCTGACTCGGTTAAAGTCGAGTAAAGTTTTGAGATCTTCGTGGATGTTTTATTATCTTGTCAGAGCTGTATTTTTGTGATTTATGAGGGAAGGGTTGTACCTACCCCAACAATGTGAAATTTTGGACGCTTGATCTTTTAGGAAATTAAGATTTGGACGATGACGTGAGTCAAAGTAATTAAGAGCTGTTGACTGTGTGTGATCGATCACCACCTAAGTAAAGTGAACTCGTTAAGTGATGGAGTGTATGGGGTTGGTTTGGGTTAGAGTATTATTCTGTCGTTAGAGTATTACTCGTTAAGAGAGTGCCCATACTAGATCAATAAGGTACCGGTACACAATTTATCTGAAGTTGGTACTGATCGATCTGTACTGGTACATGAGCAGTTTGGTAGTTACGTTTCGAGTTAAGGATTGTTTTACATCAGAAACCGTGAAAAAAGCATCTGATTGTTTTTCAATGGGTACAATGTTATGATTATATATAAGTTCGATGGCTTTTGATGACATCGAGATCTTATGTGTCTTTGGGGAATGATGTATCAGTTTAGAAGGTTTCCCCGATGTAGTACAGTGGTTAGTACATGGTGAATTTTTTAGAACGATAGTTTGTACCAAACTTTGGCTGCGTGTTTTGGTAGATAGTGTGGACTCGTGTTTTGGAGATGGTGATAAGTGGTTGACTCGCCATCAGTTGGGAGTCGAACATTGAGTTCTTTAGAGTTATTATGATGCTTTGATATTCCGTAGTGGAAGTTAGATAGATGACCGTGGATCTGTAAATGATTAAAAGCTTACAGTTTCGATGAGATTTCTTTGAGTAATGATACAATCCTTGGTATGTACCGTTTGATATTTTCGGCAAAAGTGAGAACTAGATAGAAAGTCAGCTTGGTTTGTTATGGAGGTTTTGCCTACAATAATCTTTTGGGTTCTATAGTATAAGTTAAGTTTCTATGATGATGTGTTCATGTGACAATTTTGTCAGGGATCAGTTAGATTTTGCTTGTCGTCTGTAATGTACCAAGCAAAGATGGATTCCTTCTTAGAGAAAGAATCAATTGAGATTATGTTTGTATCATTGGATGTAACCCCCTCGACCCGGCTTGGACGCCAGACCTAACCGAGCAAGCTATATTAGATTTGTCAAAACAAACCCGTAAAGAATTAACTCAAATTACGCTTATTTTCCTTTTTATCTTATCTAGATGCAACATTATAATCTAAGGTGAGCATGCTAGTGGCAGGTGAAAAATCAACTCAATCGATGATCAAATTGACATCTAATTGTTCGCAATTGCAATTAGGGACCAAATTGTAATTCTATAAAATTATAGGGACTTAACCCACTCTGAAGTTACCAATCCTTAATTAATCAGGTTACATGCTTGCTGGTCAAATTTTAGCCTAAAACAACTATCCAAACTCATCCAATCGCATACATATCAAACAGGGGCCAAAACGATAGATGCAGAACTTCCAGACATAACTTTAACCAACTTAATTGCTGGCCGTATTGGTTCACAAGCAAGTGTATCGGCACAGTTATAAATTTCCAAAAACCCAGATTCCAGTAGCTTAAATCCATGCCGAAACACTTCCTCGAGTACCGAAACACAGGCCACTTTTGCCTACACCTATACTAGAACAATAGCCCGCTTATCGAAACGCATATACTTTTCAGGCATACCCGTTTCTATACAAGAATACACATATCAAAATTCCTGGACCCAAAATGTCCCAAAACTCTGGTTTTTCATGCTTTCAAGGATTCAAATCTATTCTAACATGTCATAGACACGTCTAAAACAACACTAAGGATCAATACTTAACGATATGTCACGAAAACCTTACTAGAACATGGCATTAAGCTTTAAAAGGTAATCTAGAGGCATGGTTCCTAGCAACCCATCCATTCAACATTCAAAACATAAATCCAAAGCCACAACCAACATAAGTGGCCATTTACAAATCCAAAACAGCATTGCAAACATACTTAAATAGGGAGTTTAGACAAAAACCCTCCCAAAACAAAAATGAAACCCCATTGCCTTTATTACTACAAGTCTAATTTGAAATCATACTTTCAAATAGCCGAAGTCCTTGGATTTCCTTCGCTCGCTCGCTGCCTCCAAACTCTAATTCTCTACATTGGTGGACAAAAAGAGCATAAACACACAAGGCTTAGTGAGGAGTGCTCAAACAACACACCATCAATGCATTTTAAAATCATTTTCCAAAACCACATTGAAATCACCATTTCAATCATCTTATAAAACATCATTCCTTGGAAACCATGCACTTAACACTTTCAAAAACCAGCATATTAAACCACTTGCAACATGTATCATGGATCAACATCAAATCCTATTTCTAACCCTTAATTTAAGCCTTCATATGCATAACAATCCATATGCAAAGCTTAAAGAGTAAACACGAATAAACCAACATTATACATCAACATCTATCAACATGATACATTAACAATTATATTGGATTTCAAGTGATCAATAAACAAATCCACTTTCCAAAATATTACATTGAATACACGGATTCAACGAGTATCCTCATAACACTTCATGTCATCTCAACCGGAATTACGTACCACTTACAACCGGGATAAAATTACAATCTCTCTCATCGGTTAGACCCATAATCCACTAACAAGAGTTTTTGGTACCATATAACCCCTCGACCGTTAGAGTATTCGTGGTGGAGTATTCGGTACATATAAACCCCTCAACACCTAAGGCGACTCTTTATAGTGCACTCTCAATCCTATGATCGGCCAACTATATCCGATAACATTTTAAACCACGTCACTTGTCAATATAATTTATTATTAACCATGTACCTCACTGTTTTTATATACATCAATTCAAAACCATTCCCAAAGAAACAAATCATGCTTTAAAACAAGTATCTCACATACTTATATGGATAATTTACCAAATGCATCCATCACCATCTTATAATCAAAAACAATATTAAACATACTTTAAAACATGCTTAAATAGTAGGTACCATGCCATTCAAAACAAGTGCATAAATTCCATTTCGTAAAAGCACAACAGATGGAGAAATCTCTTTATACTTACTTTCGAGTTTAAACCAGATTTTCAAGCTAAGTTTAAACCCCCAATATAACCTTTAAACCATTTCAAAGTTGAAATCCACGTTCTCACTTACCGACAACGTAAAGCTTTATTCGTCGATGGTAAAACAAGCGTCTGAAGCCTTTGAAGCTTCACCAACGGCCTTAAGATCACTCTCACCTATTTTTTTCATATAACAATAGAGGATTAATGCATCATCATGTATTCATAATCCCAGCAACACAACTCATCAACTTCACCTCACTAAAACCATCAATCGTCATCCAAAAACAACCAAAAACACCATCACACATCACCCAAACAATAACTATCCATAACCTAAAGGTTTGATCCATTAATTAACTTCAATTGACATCCAAAAACAACCTAAGAATGAATTTATACCTCCAACATACATTAAACCTCCACAACTCCTCAAAAACTCATAACTAGCAACCTAAAAAATTAGAGATTCACATAGCTTCGGGATTCCAAGGTTAAAATCAATCTATTAACATTATAAAACATCAAAATCTTAATTAAAATCAATCAAGAACTCAACAAAATAGATTCAACTTGAAAATCCTATAATCATATCACTTAAACCATGATTTAACTAATTTTCCATATTTAAATCATTAAAACTCATTAGAAAACATGTATAAAGGATCAATAACTTGGGAATTTTAGTAAATAACCATTCATTAGAGGAGAAGAACGGACCTTACCTCTAATGAGTGAATTTCCTCTCAATTGGATGTTTTTACTTTTGAAAAACAAAAGATAATAATGAGATTTTGTAAAACAAGATTAAGGGTTCCATTAGAAATCAAAGACTTAAGAAATCAAGAGTATTACCTCAACACTTTGATGAAAAAGAGAGTGTTTGGCTGAAAAGATTTTGAGAGAAAAATCTTTAGAGAAAAGTTACGTCAAATGCGTTTTTAGGAAAAATAATCACCTCTTTTAGTTAACCCCTCTTTAATTCTTTTAATCAAAATACATTAAAAATTAATCACAATTAAGAGGAAACTCAGTTAAAACATTAGGTAGAATAGCTCCTTAAAGATTCAAAGTTTTGACCCTTTTACAAAACAGTCACTAAAAACAGTTTCTAATCTTTACATTTTGGTCTTTAGCCAAAATGTTTAATTTTCAAATTCCATTTCACAAAATTGACTTTACTAAAAATATCCATATATTAAATAATGATTTTTAGATATGTTTCCCAAATATTTTCTTACTCAAAAATATTTAATCTGATTTTAATCTCGAATTCGACTCGAATCTCTAACTCGATCCACTGTACCGTCTAATCAACCTATAAATCGCTAGGCCCAAAACCAGGGCATTACATTGGAAGACAAAGGCTATTGTTCACAAGTGTTGTGAGAAATTAGAGTAGCGCAGCAGGTTATGTTGAGAGTGTTGAAGAGTTATAAAAGTTTCAGCATCTTCTTTAGTTTAATGATATAAATTTTGAGGACGAAATTTCTTTTAAGGATAAGAGAGTTGTAACGACCTAATGTCTGGGTTAGTGAATCGGGTCTCGAGCCCGAAATCAGGCCTTTATCTTTGAAGAATAAGTTAAGGGCTTTTAGGTGGGCCATTAATTTTGGAATAAAAGGTTTGAATTTGAAGTATGTGTGGTGGGTAGAAAAAGAGAAAAAAGATAGGATGAGGAGAGAGAAAAGGAAAAATGTGAAAAGTATAAGTGGGAGAAAGAGAAGAGAAAAAGGGGAGATAAGTTAAAGGAGGGATTTAATCTCCAATCTACGGAGATCTAACCGTCTATTGTCAACACGTCCACTGCCATTGTGTTTATCTCGTCAAGACGAGTTCACCAATACCAATGTCGTCGTCATCGAAACTGTCGTCGGAAGGGTAAGAGAAGATAAGTTTTGGGTTGTTGAGTTAAGGGGTTAGAAGGTTCAAAACAAAGAACGAAGGCCACCATCATGCTCACCGATGTCAAGAGAGTCGATCTAGGCGTTCTTCGCCTCCACCCAACCACCAGAAGTCGCCGCATGCGCAACCATGCACCGCCCCTATGCGTGGGCCACGTCTAGCTGTACGGGCAGCTATTTCAGCTCAAGCCAAGCTATTGGGCTAGCCGGTCGAGTTGGCCTGTTAAGTTGGCCCAAGTTGAGCCGTCAGCCGTCGTTGACTGCCGCCGTGTCATCGCCGTTGATCGTTGACCGGCATTGACTTTTGCTGGGGGACCTTACCCAAGGGTTTCTTAACATTTTGGATCCATTGGCGCAGTCTGTTTCACCAAATTCAAACTTGGTAAGCCTTTTTACACTTTCAACCTTTCAAATTCATGGAAGTATGTGATTAAGTGATGCTTATGGTATTAATTGATATACGAGGATTATTTGGGATTGGATATCGGTTCAAGTGAAATATTCAGATAGCTCGGATGAGGATTTCAACGATATCGGCGTAAGGTTAGTACTAAGGTTAGTACAACTCGAACTCATTTTGCTTCATGAGCATCATAAGTGTGATTACCTTGCTTGTTAGTGGTTGCAAAATAGGTTGATGATAGATAAGCATGTGTTGAGACTAGTATTATGAGACTTGATATTTATGAGATGCATGATGATTCTATGAATATGATGAGACTAATGGAGGCTTTAGAGACCGTGTAGGGTCTTTTAAAATGTTCGTATGATTAATTGATGATTTTTTGATTTATTAAGATAATTATGTTGCCTTGTATGTTCATTCGAATAGATTGATGAGATTTGACGGCTAATCATGATTAAAGGTTAAATATTCGAATAAATTATTATGAAGCCGATAATTAATATTAATTGATTAAATGTGTTAGTAAACAAACCCTAATGACTTTTATAAGCTTTAGGGATCGAGTAAGCGTTGTAAAACCGTAATTCAAGGAAATGGTGTGAACCCGTAAATAGGGTATCAACACAAACTTTGGATGTACATATACTCGATTGGGGGACGTATCGGTACAAGTTGACCTGTACAGGTACTTGTGGTAATCTAGGATTTCCAGAAAGCAGTTTCAGTATCGTACGTGAGTAAGTACCGATAACCGAGGGTACCGTATCGATACTCAGGTTTGAGTACTGGTACCCAACACGCTAAATAATCTATTAATGTAAATTAATGATGGAAATCAATATGAATGTTAATAACTGAATTATGCCTTGATAAATGAGATAATGCAGATTAATTGAGACAATGAATGAAAATAATTATATACTTCTCCATAATGTACTAACAACTCGGTAATGTAAAATAAAGGATGTGATGTGGATTAGCAACCATATGGGGATCCTTAGGATTGCGTTGCTTGCATGTCGGGTAGTCATTTGACTGGTTGAGTCTTTTTGATTGATGGAAATCAGATACCCAGTGAAAGAGTGTTGCAACACCATGGTTAGAGATACAGAATGAAGGTTACTGATGCTATGTGACCCGGGCCTCATTCAAAGATACTCGATGGAGGATTCTGAGTATAGGTGTACGTTTCGATGCTAGGTGACTCAGCCTCACCCACAGAGTAGAGGCTCGAAGGTGGATTCCGAGCAAGGGTGTATGTTCCGATGCTATGTGACCCGATCTCACCTGGATCGTATGCTCCGATGCTACGTGACCCGGCCTCACTCCAAAGTTGTTGATATGTGTTTTCGCCTAGATGATCTGTTGAGATCTCGGGCTTGTTTGGGCCTTGTATGTCATGTATGATGTTTTGAGAGTATGTGCTTAGGCGACTAGTGGCAACTCTATGTGTTTCTTTATCTCTTGTTATTGCTCGTACTAGCTTGCATGTTTACGATTATGATTAGCATGAAGTATAGTAGAGTAGATGTGTACCGTTGAGATTTGTAAGCTCAAATCTCGGAATTGTTGTTTCTGTGCGTAAGTTGATCGTGGGTTCGCGGGATCAATGAGCTCTATCGGTACGGGATTCTAGCAGGAGGTGATCTCTAGAGTACGGTACTTGTGTTTAGTGGGCTATGTATTCATAGAACCTACGTGGTTTAGTCTGTAATTATTATTTTTGAAATTGTATTTATTAAATTGAATGTTCAAATGTTTTAAAGTTAAATTGGAGCTCCTTTGTACCGTTTTGATTATTTATCTATATTTTCAACTGTTGGCTTTAATTGTTTTGGGAAACACCTTGTTGGGCTAAACCAGTTTAAGAAATTTTATGGTTTTTGGGTTGGGCTTAAGACCCGAATGTGACATCCAGATCGAGGGTGTTACAGGTCATAACTTAAAATAATTCAATAAATTTAACTATTCTTATTTAAAATTTCTATCAATTTATTCCTTGTTCTCTCCTAACAAATATTTCTTACAACTGATCGATGGTTTGGCTTTAAAAAGGTTTTCGAATTGTCTTTATTGACGAGCAAGGCCTTATCCCCACTCATTATATGCTCATATGAATCGAGTTCAATCTAAAAGGGCTCATTTCCCTATAGCTATACGGAGATACACTTATACGTAAGACATATGATCCCTAAAGGTAATTACTAGGCCTATACCGAGATACAATTCTCATGAAAGGCGTAACTTTTACCTCACTTAAAATGACAACACTCGGGTAGCGAGCTTATATTATGCAAATGCACGTGTAATGTGTGTGAGACTCTTTAACCTTTGAAAAGGATTTGTCTAAAATTAGGCTAAAATTAGGTATATTTTTTTGTAGTTATAAAATTTCTTACTATTTTGGTAAAGATTTGTGTAGGATGAATGAGAAATTGTGTAACTATATAATTATTGTGTAACTACAAAATTCATTACCATTTGTGTAACTATATAATTATTGTGTAACTACACAATTCTTATATGATACCCTAAATCCTTACCATTTTTATAAGAAATTATGTAACTTGCGCCATTGTAAGAAATTGTGTAGCTACCTAAATTTTTATTATTTTTATAAAAAATTATATAATTCGCGCCTAATTTTAGCCTCATGATAAAAGTGTCTAACCCTAAAAGCTCCCTTTGAAAAACAAATAGACGAAGACTTCCAATCTTATTCTCCCTGGTAAAAACTTTGAAAAGGAACAAAAAAGACGAGTGTAAAATAAGTACAACTATTTACAAAAAAAAATGTACAAATGACATAAAAGTTCAAAAAGAATGCGAAAGTCTTATTAATAAAATAAAGAATCGTAAATTAAAATTAAGTTCTGACCTGTATTTTTCAATTATTAAGATAATATGTAATCAACTTGTGATCCAACCATCTAAAATCATGTCTCTGAGATAGTCATTAAACTATCGAAACGATTCTTAAGCTCAACAAATATAAGAAAGCATTTGTTCTAATTTTATTGAAAAAATAATTTTTTTGCGAAAATGAAACCGTCTTGGATTATTTGGACTATGTTTGAACTATTTTTGAAAAGCCTTTTTAAAATATTACTTTAACAATATACATTTTAAATTAAAGTTTAAAAAAAAACGAGTTCCAGAATCAATTGCTCGTGAAGAATGGTTAGCATCATACGACGTCTAAAGTTAGTACTTAGTTAATTACATGTTTGTTTTAATAATGAAAATTGTGAGTTCGAGACTAAATTTTAAAATACAGTCCTTTATAAATGTAATTTTTTATTTTTAAAAATATTTTACTTGGAAATAAGTCCAAGATTACCTCTTTTTGAAAACGTAATAATTCACTTGGATTTAGAAATAATATCGTTCAATTTCGAGAAGTTAACGAAGATCGTTTTCAATCAGTTGTAATACTATCTCGTTTAACCTTCTAATAAAAAAATATTGTCTTCAATTTTTTATCAAAGAAATTGGCATGCGGTGCAAGAGTGATATATCAAACGAAATAACATAAATGTAAATGACGATAAAGTTGCGTATGCATATATAACGTCTCGAACTTAAAATCTACTTAAGCGATATTAAACTGCTTACCACATAGATCAACTTTATTAATAAAATAATTCTCAAAATTGTGCTAGTAAGTTAGGAGACTACCTCGTGAACTACTCTCATGAAAGAATATTGCCTTAAAACTACTTATATATGTGTATATATATAAAAAATATTTATAACATAACAAATCATGCATATATAAAATAAATAATAATTTATAAAACTCATACATAAAGTAATATATACAGTATGTATTATGGAAACTAACATAAATCTATCTATGTATCATTATTTTTTTGAACAATTTCTACCATGGGAAGGAGAAAAGGAAAGAGAATGAGAAATTTGCTCTTAATAGGCCTAGAGCCCACAACTTAGGGGGAGGGAAGGTATCAACCGAGAGCTTTTAACCACTTGCTCTAGAAGTTGTTGATTATATCATATGGATAAATACTACGTAATGTGCATGTACATACACATATATTACATGCATATTATATAAGTATGTATACAATATAATTTCATATATGAAAACACTATATATATACCGTATATAATAATTATAGAAACTATGCAATGTGCATGTACATATTAAGATTATATAAAATCAAATATATATGTAGGGGTGTTCAAACGACCGGTTAAACGGAATTAACTGACCAAACTGAATTAGTTCGGTTAAACGATCGACCACCAAACTTTTTTCGGTCGGTGAACGGTTAAAGAAATTTTTAAAGTTTGGTTATCGATTAATTCGGTTCGAAACGGTTAAATAACCGTATTACCCGAAATATAACAAAAATTAAATATATTATTCATATTAAGCTCATACCCATTAAAATTCTAAAACCCACTTCTAACCCAAATGAAAATTTTAATGTTTAATCTAAATTCTGTTTTTATATATGTTTAGATATTGTTTACATTAAATACAAATTGTCTTTGTGAACTAAAAAGTATTTCCAAGGATTTTTATTGTGTAATAAATTGATAAATTTTGGTTAATTCGAAAACCGACCGAATTAACCGTTTGAACACACATATGTATATATAACCATACTATATACGTGTAATATATAAACTATATAAAACGAACTATATATGATATATATAAACTAAATAATATAGAAGATATAGTAATAAAGAAAATTTTGATTTAGATAGAAGTAAAAAAAAAGTTCAGTTCGGTTAACGTTTAAAGATTTAGAAATTTCGGTTAATTCATTTTTTGGTAATTCGGTTCGGCCACCGACCGAATTAACCGTTTGAACACATATGTATATATAACCATACTATATACGTATAATATATAAACTATATAAAACGAACTATATATGATATATATAAACTAAATAATATAGAAGATATAGTAATAAAGAAAATTTTGACTTAGATAGAAGTAAAAAAAAAAGAAACTAATTATGAGAAATAATAATAACAAAAATATCCAAACATGAGTTTATTAACACCAAAGAAATGGGCTGCATATAATAAATACATTAAAAAATGTACCATAGGCCCAAAGTCTTTAGGCTCACAAATGGCCTGAATTTGAATGCTTGCGAAATTTGGGCCACACATGCGTTGGGCCATTACCGGAGATGGGTTGCGACTCGGTCACACGTCGGGTCAAACACAGGTCGGTAATAGAATTTTTCATTCTTTCGAACATTAAAAAGGGTAAACTATCTCCAAGGCCACTAAATTAGGGGGATAACTCTATTTTGACCACTAAACTATAATTTTTGTCAATTAGGTCATTAAACTATGTAAATGATATCAATCAAACAATTGACTATTAACAATTAACATAATTGATGATGTAACGTCTAGGCCGGATTATTCAATAACACTCTAGATTTGATTGTAGCGTCTAGGCCGGATTTAGGGTGTTACAACGGTGAATTGTATTTGTATTGGCTATGTACAACATAACAATGCATATCAATTCCTTGTGCATGAATAGGTTGAAATATATTATCCTGTAAGACTAGGGATATTGGTCAAGTTTAATGAAACGAACTTTAGAGAATATCGATGAAAATAGTCAAGATGTCATCAATAGGTTGAAATTGAGGCATATCCAAGAAGAGTAAAAGGGAAAGGGTGAAATGGTCTTTTGGATCGGTTTTTTGAACATATATGTTAGAGGTGGATACTTAAACTTATAGTGAAACTATACGCTCATCTACAAGCACTTTATGGAAAGATGCTATTAAAAGTGAAATTGATTCTATCATGTAAAATCATACATGAGAATTAGTGGATCTTTCTCTGGGAATTAAACCATTAAACTCTAAAAGAATATTCAAACAGAAAATGAAAGTATATGATACAATTGATAAGTATAAGGTCAGATTGGTTTTAAAAGGCTACAAATAAATGCAAGACCTTAATTAATTTGATACATTCTCTCATGTATCGAGAATAAATTCAATAAGGATGATACTTGCAATTGTCTTTTTGCAGAATCTAGAAGTATATCAAATGAATGTTAAGACAATTTTTCTAAATGGAAATCTTGATGAGGAGATATACGCGGAACAATATAAAGGTCATGTAACTCCTGGGAAAAAAGGAAAGTCTGTAAATTATTGTAGTCCTTGTGTGGACTTAAGTAAACACCAAAGCAGTGCATGAAAAAATTAACAATGTAATGATGGTAAATGTGTTTAAAATTAATGAATGTGACAAATATGTGTATCTCAAAACTGCTTTACTAGAGTTTTTGGCATGATTCAATGTATCTTATTGTTTAACTAATAACAATATCCCTAAAATTAAGAAGTATACTTAGATGTATGTAAGTCCAAAACAAGTATCATGAAATTGAAATCAACTGTTAACATTCGGGTTTCACCGGTAGGATGTGATGTTTGACTGGTCTCTGGATTGTTTAAGAATGAACGAAACAGAAGATAAAATAAAAAAATCAATACAATCAGAATTAGGACTAAAAAACCATGATTGTAACGGCCCGAATATCAGGTTAGGAAATCAGGTCTCGGACCCGGTATTGAGCCTAGTGGCAAAGAAAAAGAAAAAGATTATGGGTTTTATTAAATTATTTTATCTAATGTTGGGAAATGGGTTTTTGAATTTTAAAAGGGTTAGTGGATGGTTGAAAAAAAGGAGAAAACATTATTGGAGAGAGAGAGAAAGAAATGGTGAAAGAGAGAAAAAGTAAGGGGAGGAGCTTTAGACCTCGATTCATCGTCGTCAGAGCCACCGTAGGTTACACTGCTGCCGCCAACTTCTTCAGGTTGTCGAGACAAGTCGACCGATAGTCACCCCGTTGCTGCTATCGCAGCCTCTCACCAGGGTAGAGCTCGTGAAGTATTGGAAGTTACAAACTACCACGATCTGTCATTTTCTGTCATAAACCGTTGTCACCATCTTGCTCGGGAGGTGCCAAAATGTAGGGCTGGAGATCACCGGCCGCTTGCCATCACTGGAGGCCATTTTATGCGTCACCGACTATGCGTGGCCATTTTATGTGCCGCACCACACCGGATCCGGCTCCCTAGGGTGCACCGCAGCCTTCATGCACTTGCGCGTACAAGATTTCGTTACTATGGTGCACCCTAACTCCGTGCACTTGCGTCACATCAGATCACTAGGGTTATTGACCGGGAGATGACTTTTTTTGGAGGACCCTACTCGGGGGCTTTCTTGACGTTCTAAATTTGTTGGCACATCCCGTTTCGCCAAATTCGAACTCGGTAAGCTATTTTTACGCGTTTGACCTTGTGAATTGAATAGGGGATGCATGCAACTAATGTACTTTCATATCCATTTTTATATGAGGATTATTTGGGATCAGATATCAGACCAAGTGGAGTAATCGGGAAGCTTATATGAGGATTTATCGCTAATTCATGAGGGTAGTATACCTCAAACTTCGAAATGCTTCATGAGCATCATGAGTGTATTTTTCTTGCTTGTTAGTGGTTGCAAAATAAGTTGATGATAGATAAACATGTGTTGAGACCGGTATTATGAGACTTGTATGTATAAGATGCATGAAGAGTTTGAGAATATTTCAAGACTCGTATGAGCTTTAAAGACCGTGTAGGGTCGTTTGAATATTCGTATAATTATCTGAGTGGTTGATTTACATGTGTTGTTGCTTGAGTGCTTAAGATATGAATTGGCATGTTCGATGGAGAACGTACTAAATGGACTGATAATTGGTAATTCGAATAAATGATCATGAAGCCAATAATTAATAATAATTGATTAAATGTGCTAGTAAACAAACCCTAATGACTTTCATAAGCTTTAAGGATCGAATAGAGTGTTGTAAAATCGTAATTCAAGGAAATGGTGTGAACCCGTGTATAGGATATCAGTATGAGCTTCGGTCGTACTAGTACTTCTGGAAATTAAGGATTTACAGTAAACTATATTAGTATCGGTACACATGTGAGTACTGTTACCCATGGGTACCATATCAATACTCGTGTTTGAGTACTAGTATCCACGAAACAAAATACTCTATTATATTAATAAAAAGATAGAAATTGAAGTGGAATATTAATGAGATAATATGGATTAATGGAGATAATTAATGAAGATGATTAATATACACTTCCATAATGTATTAACAAGTCGCTAAACTTAATTGGGTGACTTGTGGTAATAGCAACCATATGAGATGCTTGGTTGATCGAGTTATGTCGTGTTCCGTATGGTAGTCGTGTCTATGTTGTGTGCTATTTTGGACACCTTGGTTGGTTGAGTCACATTTGGTTGATGGGATCTAGATACCTAGAGAGCGTGTTGCATCACCATGGTTAGATGATGCCGAATGTACTTTCCCAACGATGTGTGACATCGGGCCTGAATCGAAGATACTCATGGAGAGATGCCAAGTATGGGTGTACATTCCTAAGGCTGTGTGACACTAGGCCTCACCGAGAGAGTGTATGTTCCCTAGGCTGTATGACACTAAGCCTCACATAAAGTGTACGTTTCCAAAGCTGTGTGACACCAGACCTCACTCTAGGTTTGTGGCTATGATTGTGTGTTTCTCTCGGATGATCTAGTAGGATCCCGAGTATGGTTGGGCCTTGTGTGCCATGTATGATGTTTTGCTATATTGATAGCATGTGTTTAGGTGACTAGTGGCAGCACCACGTGTTTATTTATCTCTCTTTATTGCTTGTACTAGCTTGCATTTTTATGTTTATGATTAGCATGAAGTATAGTAGAGTAGATGTGTACTACTGAGCTTTGTAAGCTCAACGTTTGGAATCATTATTTTTGTGTGTAGGTTGATTGTCAGATCGTGGGATCGAGGAAAACTATATGTACGAGATTCTAGCATGTGGTGATCTCCAATGTATGCTACTTGTATTTACTAAGCTATGTATTCATAGGACCTTAAGTGGTGGAGTCTGTAAATCCTTATTTTTTAAATTATAGCAATCAAACTGAATGCTTGAATGTTTTAAATTTAAGTTAGAGCTCCTTTGTACCGTTTTGATTATTTATCTATATTTTCAATTGTTGGCTTTAAGTGTTTTTGAGAAATATCATATTGGCTTAGTTTTAGTCGGTTCTAGGAAACCTTAGGGTGGTATAGGTGTTTTAGTAAGGTGTCTAGTGGGTACAAGCCCTTAAATTAAGTTCGTACTCTTTAAGATTAAAATCATCATGGTACGTCCAAAGTTGTGACGTTAAGATGGTTATGATCGTGGCTTAGAGGGTCGAGTTAAGTGTTGAGCTGCGTATGGAAGTGATTTCAGGGGCGAGGTCGCCTCAGATTATTGAGATACAAGTTAGTTGAATGATGCCGGAGTCGAGGATGTATCCTCCTCCTGCCACCTAATGGTGTCTTTGTTGTAGTCGTCCTGAAGCCTTTTGATACATCATGAGAACTTGTGGAAAAGAATTTTCCCTGTTATGCGTGAATAATATTTTTGTTACGGGTATGGATAACTCGCTATCAAGATTTATCTGTGGTTGCAAGTTGGTTGGAAGACCCTTTGTTCGCTTAAAGAGAGTCTCGTTGATACTTGAGAAGTATCATCGCCCTTTTCAAGGGCTTTTCTCGGAGATAATGGATTCGAGATCCACTAGTTTGTTAAGGTGTGGTTGAAGTTAGACAATCTACAGGTTTGAGAGAGCTACCTTCTTGGGAGTTGTTGCACCTTGGAAATTGCTTTGTTTAATCAAGCGCGATGCTAGCCAGTAATGTTGAGAGTGGGCTTGAGGCTCCGAGACCTTGAGGGAACCCATCCTTTAGTAATGAGAACATTTGGACCATTACCCTTCTACCGTGATTTTTGTGGTGATCATTTTGAGAATGACACAACGGGGTTGTAAGACATGTTTGAGCGTTCAATAGATGCTAATATGTGCAGTTCGACACTCGAGAGCTTTTAGATTGTCAGAGTGTTTGTTTATGCCTCTTGGAGGAGTCAGGACTTCTTCCCCATCAAGAACATGAGTAGATGTTAAGGTAAGGTCGAGTTAGATGTCGGTGCCCATTACCTTTGTTAGAGGACAAGACCCAGTTGAGAAAGTCAGAGATTCAGTTGCGAATGTGCAACTTGAAAGAGGTTTCTTTTGTTTGACTTTTTCGCTCAAGGGATAACCGGGCTTGTTAACTAGTAAGAGGTTGGTTCGTTGAGATAGTGCTTAAACCGTTGATACCTTTTTAAGTGGCAGTAAAAGACCGTTACCTATCTCTTGGGGTGGATAACTCGTTTAATCGATTGTGATGTACCCCATGTGTTTTTTAAGATTGGTTTGAGAATAAGATGGTTACGATTAAAGTGTTGGAGGCTAGTAGTTTTGAAATCAATTTTGGAATGAGGATTTCTCTCTTTAGGGAATGCCATGGTAACATTTGATGTTTGTAGTGATGTTTGAGGTGTTTTAGCGATGATAGGATGAGAGCCACCATATTTTTTCTCGAATATATGTTTGATGTTTCACATGACACATGTGAATATATAAGGAATATAAAAATATGAGCATTTACGAGATAATGACCTTGTGTGTGGGAAAGTTTGGTTATAATGTAATCAGTTAAGGAGGCAAGAGTTGTAAACGTTTTTTATAAGTATTAGTTTCTTTAGAATGAGTCGAGTGACATTGGTGGAAATCTGAGCTGTGTGAGATCACTTTGTTTGTGACAGTGGTACTGACTCGATTAGGGTTAAATAAGATTTTGATATCTTCAAGGTTGTTTTGTTGTATTGTTAGAGCTGTATCTTTGTGCTAGAAGTTGGAATTTTGTGCTTACCCTAACAGTGTGAAATTTTAGGTACTTGATCTTTAAGGAAATTTGACATTTGGATAAAGATATGATTAGAAGTAAATGATAACTGTTGATCGTGTAATTGATCACCACCTAAGTAAAGTGAACTTGATAAGTGATGTATTGTACATAGTTATTTCGGGTTAGAGTATCATGTTGCTCGTGTGGGGTGATCGAGAATTAACAACGATGGTTGTGTGAGAGAGTACCAGTACTAGCTCTATGTGGTAGCAGTACTTTTTCCATTTGGTGTCGGTATTGATCGGCTAGTGTCGATACCCGTGTGGTTTAATTCTTAAGCTTCGTGTTGAGGATAAGTTAGTTTTGAAAGTCGTGAGAAGTATTAGTTGCTTATATTTAAGTGGGCTTAGTGTTATGGTTTAATTTTAGGTTAGATGGTTTCTGATGGACCATGAGATCTTGTTATGGGTGTTTTAGAGAAAGACATGTCAAGGCAAGAGATTCTTCTAATATATTACAATGGTCAGTATATGGTGAGTTTTGAGAGCAATAGTTTGTACCAAACTTCTGTCGCGTGTTTTGGAGGTAGCGTGGAGTCGTGTATTTGAGATATTGATAAGTGTTTGACTTGTCATCGATTGTGAGTCAAATAGTGAGTTCCTCAGAGTTGTTGTGATGCTTCGATATTTATCGTTTTGTCGGCAAAAGCGAGATCCAGATAAAAAAACCTGCTTGGTTTGATTGTGGGTTGGATTGTATGATGTTGCGGTGTGTACATGATACCTTTTGTCACAAGATTTGAGGTTTGTGGTGGAACCTTATCCCTTGGTTGGATTCCATACGATGAAAGATCCGAGTGATGGTATAGATGACATGTGTCCATAGTCGTTATAGTTTGGTGTGTAAGACTCTTGCGTGAACCAAGTTAATGGGAGCTGTATTTGTTGCCATTATGAGTTATCATACCGAATTTAAGGAAAGTTCTTGAGACGAGTTGAGACGTTGTTCATTTTCAGAAGTCTTGCACCGGGCAAGCAATGATATTGATAAAGGATGCTTTCAGAGTTAGAGTCTCCTTCAAGGAGTCACCTCGGGAAGAATTGTTTTATTTTGGTTACAACGGCTGTTTAACCTTTTGTTCTTTCAGGTGATACACAGTTGTGGGAGGATTTTGTTGTGCAACAACCTTTTGTGTTCTACAACATAAGTTATGTTCCGTGATGACATTTTTGTATGACAGTTTTGTTGGGGTATCGTTGGGGTTTGTTTGTCATCTATAATGTACCGAGCGAAGATAGATTCCTTATAAGAGAAAGAACCAATTGAGATTATGTTTGCATCGTTAGAAGATAAGGGTAATAATTGACAAGTGTTGTGAGGGATCAGAGTAGCGCATCGGAAATTAATTGAGATCTTGGTACAGTTATTTAAGTTCTGGCATCTTCTATGGTTTACCGGTACAAATTTTGTGGATGAAATTTCTTTTAAGGTAGGGAGAATTATAACGAACCGAATATCAAGTTAGCAAATCGGGTCTCAGACCCGGTTTTGGGCCTTGTGGCAAAGAAAAAAAGATGATGGGGGTGTTTTTAAATTATTTTATCAAATATTGGGAAAGGGGTTTTTGAATTTTAAAAGGGTTACTGTGTAGTTGGAAAGAGGGGGAAGACATTATTGGGGAGAGATAAAGAAATGATGAAAGATAGGAAAATTAAGGGGGAAGAGCTTTGGACCTCAATTCACCATCGTCGGAGACGTCGTAGGTTACACCACCGCCACCATCATCTATAGGCCATCAAGACAAGTCAACTGATGATCGCCCACTACTACCACCACTGCAACTCGTTAGGGTGGAGCTTACGAAGTTTCAGAAGTTGCAAACCGCCATGATCCGTCATTTTCTGTCGCAAACCATCATCACCATCATGCTCGAAATGTGCTAAAATGCTGGAATGGAGCTCATTGGTCGCTTGTCGTCACCAAAGGATATCGCATGCACCACATGCGCCGCCACTTGCGCGTGGGTGGGCGGTAACTGCATAGGGCTGGTGTATGCAGGCTTGCATGTGCCATGCTACACCAGATCCAGCTCTCTAGGGTGTACTGTAGCCTTCATGCACCTGTGCATATGTGATTTCGTTCTTAGTGTGCACCTGCGTGGCACTAGATTACCAGGGTTGTTGACTGGTCGTTGACTTTTTTCAAGGGACCTTACTTGGGGGTTTCTCGACGTTTTGAGTATGTTGGCAAATGTCGTTTCTCCAAATTCGAACCTAGTAAGCTATTTTCACGCATTTGACCTTGTAATATAAATAGGGATGTATGAAATTAATGTATTTTCATATTCATTTTTATATGAGGATTATTGAGACCAGATATCGAACCAAGTAAAGTAATCGAGGATCTTATATGAAGATTTATCGCTAATTCTTGAGGTTAGTACACTTCGAACTCTGAAATTCTTCATGAGCATCATAAGTGTATTTGCCTTGCTTTTTAGTTGATGATAGATAAACATGTGTTGAGACCAACATTATTAGACTTGTATGTATAAAATGCATGAGGAGTTTGAGAATATTTTGAGACTCGTATGAGCATTAGAGACCGTGTAGGGTCGTTTGAATATTTGTATAATTATCTAAGTGATTGATTTACATGTTGTGTTGCTTGAGTGCTTGAGATATGAATTGGCATGTTCGATGGAGAACATACTAAACGCACTGATAATTGGTAAAATTTGAATAAATAATAATAAAGCTGATAATTAATATTAATTGATTAAACGATTTAGTAAACAAACCCTAATGACTTTTATAAGCTTTAAGGATCAAATAGAGTGTTGTAAAATCGTAATTCAAGAAAATGGTATGAACCCATGTGTAGGGTATCGGTACGAGCTTTAGCCATACCAATACATGATTGGAGGCCATATCGGTACAGGTCTGTAACCCTCTTGACCTGATCTAGACGCAAGACCGAACTGAGCGAGGTACATTGGGTTTGCCGAAACAAACCCGTAAAGATTTAACTTGATTTATGTCCATTTTTTCTTTTATCTTATCTAGATGCAACATTATATAACCTATGGTGAGCATATTGGTAGCGGGTGAAATATCAATTCAATCGGGCGTCGAATCGGCATCTAATTGCACGCAATTGCAATTTAGGGACCTAATTGCAATTCTATAAAATTGCAGGGAATTATTCCTTTTTGAAGTTATCAATCCTTAATTAGTCAGATTTCATGCTCTCATGTCTAAGACCAGCTCAAAACGATCATTCAAACTCATGTAATTGCATACATAACAATCAGAGACCAAAACAAAAGAATATAAACTATCAGACCACCAATTAACTAACATAACCACTGTCTGTATCGGTACACGAGCAAGTGTATCGGTACGGTTTTATATTTCTCAAAACTTAGATTCCAGTAGCTTAAACCCATACCGAAACACTCCTTCATGTACTGAAATGCCTAGCCAAATTAAGTATACCCGTACCGGTACGGTTGCTCAAGTACCGAAATAGATCCTCGAAAATCACTTACCTATTTCGGTACAGGGTCAAGCGTATCGAAATGCCTGGACCTAAAATGTCCCAAATTTCTGGTTTTTGTACTCTCATGGTTTCAATCACATACCAACATGCCTTGATTATAACCACAACAAATCTAAGGATCAATCCTCATCATATCATCACGGAATCATCATCAATTCAAGGCATCATGCTTTAAAAGAAAGTCTAGAGGCATGCATCCTAAAACCAAGCCATCCAACATATAAAACATAAATCCAAAGCAAGATCAACCATAATAGGCCATTTACAAATCCATAACAGCAACATAAATTTGCTCAAATAGGGTGTTTAGCTTAAACCCTCCCAAAACAACAATGAAACCCCGTTGCTTTATTACTACTAGTCTAGTTCAAAAGCATACATTTATTAACCAAAGTCCTTGGATTCCCTTCGCTTGCTGCTGCCTCCAATTTCTTTAATTCTTTGCATTGATGGACAAAGAAAGCGTAAGCACACTAGGCTTAGTGAGGAGTGCTCAAACTACACACCATCAATGCATTTTCTAAACCATTTTCTAAAATACATTGAAAAAACCATTTCAATCATCGTATAAAACATCATGCTTAAAAACTATGCACTTAACACTTTCCAAAACCAACATATTAAACCATATGCAACATGTATCATGTATCAACAACAAATCCCATTACTAACCCTCAATTTAAGCCTTCCCATGCATAACAATCCATATGCAAAGCTTAAAGAGAAAACATGTATAAACCAACATTATACATCAACATGATACATTAACAATTATATTGGCTTTCAAGTGATCACAAACCAAGTTCCATTTTCACAAAATAGTTCATCGGATACACAGATTCAACAGGTGTCCTCTCAACACTTCATGTCATCTCAACCGAAATTATGGTACCACTCACAATCGGGGTACAATCACAACCCCTCTCATTGGTTAGACACATAATCCATCAATAGGAGTTTTCGGTACCATATAACCCCTCGATCGTTAGGGCACTCGTGGTGGATTATTCGGTACATATAAACCCCTCTACAGCCAAGGTGACTTAACTATAGTGCACTATCAATCCTATGATCGACCAATTATATCCGATAACATTTTAAACCACATCACTTGCCAATATAATTCACTGTTAACCATTTACCTCACTGTTTTTATACGTATCAATTCAAAACCATTTCCAAATCAACAAATCATGCTTTAAATAAGTATTCCATATACTTACATAGATCATTTACCAAATGCATCCATCATCATTATATGATCAAAAACAGTATAAAACATACTATAAATCATGCTTAAACAGTAGGTACCATGTAATTCAAAACAAGTGCATAAAATCCATTTCGTAAAAGCACGACCGAGGAAGAAATCTCTTTATACTTAAATTTGAGTTTAAACTAGCGTTTCAAGCTAAGTTTAAACTCCCATGAAGCACCTTTAAACTATTTCAAAGCTGAAATCCACGTTCTTACTCACTGACAACGCAAAGCTTCATTCACCGATGCGAATTCAAGCATATGAAGCCTCAAAAGCCTCACCAATAGCTATGGGATCAATATCCCCTATTTTAACCACATAACAACAGATGATTAATGCACCATCATGCATTCATAATCCCAACAACACAACTCCCCAACTTTGCGTCACCAACAACTATTAAACGTTTTCCAAAAACAACCGAAAATATCTTCCAACTTAACCTAAACACAACCCAGCCATAATCTAACAATTCAATCCATTAGTTACCTTCAATTAACATTGAAAAACAATCCAAAACAATCCTTATACCTCCAACATACATAAAACCACCACAACTCCACAAAAACTCACAACTAACAACTTAGAAGATTATAGATTCACATAGTTTTGGGATTCCAATGTTAAAACCCACTTAATAACATTATCAATCATCCAAATCATGATTAAAACCAATCAAGAATTCAGCAAAAAAAATCCAAAACGAGGATCACACAATTTCATCAATTAAACCTTGATTAAACCAATTTTACATAATTAAATCATCAAAGCTCATTAGAAAACATATATAGATGATCAAAAACTTGGGAATATCATTAAAGAACCATTCATTAGAGAAGAAGAACGAACCTTACCTCCAATGAGTGAATTTCCTCTCAATTGGAGGTTTTACTCTAGAGAAACAAAAGATGACAATGAGATTTTGGAAAAACAAGATTAAGGAATCCATTAGAAATTAAGAACTTAAGAAATCAAGAGTATTACCTCAGATCTTTGATGAAAAAGAGAGTGTTTGGCTGAAGAGATTTTGAAAGAAAGTTACGTCAAAAATGATTTTAGGAAATAACTACCTTTATTAACTAAATCTCTTTTAATCCCCTTAATAAAAACTCATTTAAAATAATCATAATTGAAAGAAAATTCAGATTAAACCAATTGGTAAATTAGCTCCTTAATGATTCAAAGTTTTGACCCTTTTATAAAACAGTCACTAAAAATAGTTTTCAATCTTTACATTTTGGTCACTAGCCCAAAATGTCCAATTTTTTAATTCCATTATTCAAAATTGAATTTACCAAAAATATCCATATATTAATTAATGATTTTTAGATATTTTTCCAAATATTTTCTCACTAAAAAATATTTAATCCGATTTTAAATCTCGAATTTGACTCGAACCTCTAACTCGGTTCATCGGACTACCTAATCAGCCTATAACCTTTAGGCCTAAAGCCGGGGCGTTATAGGGTCGACTCATACCGGTACTTTTGGGAATTAAGGATTTCTAGTAAGCTATATTAGTATCGGTATGCATGTGAGTACCGATACTTAGGGGTACCATATCGATACTTGTGTTTGAGTACTAGCAACCACTGAACGGAATAATCTATTAAGCTAATAAAAAGATGGAAATTGACATGAAATATTAATGAGATAATATGGATTACTGAGGATGATTAATATACACATCCATAATGTATTAATAAGTCGGTAAACTTAATTGGGTGACTTGTGGTAATAGTAACCATATGAGATGCTTGGTGGATCGAGTTATGTTGTGTGTTGTATGGTAGTCGTGTCTATGATGTTTGACTTTTTGGACACCTTTGTTGGTTGAGTCACCATTGGTTGATGGGATCTAGATACCTAGAGGGCATATTGCAACACCATGGTTAGATGATGTCGAATGTACGTTCTCGGTGCTGTGTGACATTAAGCCCTATTCGAGGATATTTGAGGAGATATGCTGAGTATGGGTGTACGTTCTCGAGGTCGTGTGACATTGGGCTTCATCCAGAAAGTGTGTATGTTCTCGAGGCTGTGTGACACCAGGCCTCAGTCATAGTGTACGTTCCCAAGGCTGTGTGACATCAGGCCTCACTCTAGGTTTATGGTTATGACTTTGTGTGTTTCGCTCGGATGTTCCGGTGGAATCCCGAGTATGGTTGAGACTTGTGTGTCATGTATGATGTTTTGCTATGTTGAGAGCATGTGTTTAGACGACTAGTGGTAGCGTCGTGTGTTTATTTATCTCTTCTTATTGTTTGTACTAGCTTGCATGCTTATGTTTATGATTAGCATGAAATATTGTAGAGTAGTTGTGGTGATCTAGGAACGCTATTAGACGAGATTCTAGAATGTGGTGATCTCTAGAGTACGATACT
This sequence comes from Hibiscus mutabilis, assembly GCA_019671005.1. Taxonomy (NCBI): domain Eukaryota; kingdom Viridiplantae; phylum Streptophyta; class Magnoliopsida; order Malvales; family Malvaceae; genus Hibiscus; species Hibiscus mutabilis. Next base: position 67,111,439 of record CM033711.1, read on the forward strand.
TGTATTTAGTGGGCTATGTATTCATAGGACTTTATGTGGTGTAGTATGTAAATCCTTATTTTTGAAATTGCAGCAGTCAAATCGAATGTTCATGTAATACCCAAATTTCACCTGGGGTTCATATATATATATATATATATAATTTGATAAATATGAAACCAAATAATAATAAATAAATATGATCCTTAGTAGCAATCCATTGAATAAAACAAATATAAGTTTCCATAATGTCAAATAGTACAATTTAAATGCCCATTATACATTACATAAGTCCACATTTATATACAAAAACAATAAGCACACAAATAATACTGAAGCCCAAATTTACAAATCCATTCCCACCCAAATTTGCTTAAACCGAGTAAAAGAGCCCAAACAAGCACACTTGTGCTTTTTGAGCCCGCCGAAAGTGCCACGTGGCGGGCTGGTAGTGGCCAATTCGTGAATCACGTGGATTAAGGGCCCTTGTTGACATCTTCCTTTAGGAGCTATAAATAGCCCCTAAAAAGAGAAAAAATGGAAATGATTAGGCAATTATTAAGCAATTATTGCAATCATTAAACAAAGAGAGAGAGAAAGAAGCCGAAAGGTTACCTGGCCAGGTGAAGAGTCGCCGGACAAGACAGTCAAAGCCACCACATCGACGTTAGAGCTCACCGAAAGGTAGTTCTCCTCATTTTCTTTTCATTCCCTGCATTAGAACACTAAAAGCAATTAGCTCTGGTCCATAAATATAAAAAATAGTAAACAAAGCAGGATTTAAAAACTACAAACCCTAGATCTAAATAAAAATGAATATAAAGAAGATTTGAGACTTATCTTGTTATGGCCGAAGTATTTGGGAATTGGAAGGATTAGGTCTTCACGACGGAATTTAAAATGATAGACTAGGGTTCGGTTACTAGTAGTTTAGGTTTAGGAAGGGAGGAGAAGAGTGTCTCTATTGAGCTGGGATTAGATTTAGAGGATTTAGGGTGAAAAACTAGGCTTTTAGTGGTTTTTGAGGATTTTAAGGTTCCGGCACAGAGGCCAAAAATTGCTTCATGGCGCCCGGCCGGAAACAAGTGGTGGTTAAAGGTTGGGGTTCGGTCAAAGAAGATAACCAGAGACGACGGCTGGTGGCCAACGTCGCCTTCGACGGCCGGTGAATAGGCCGAGGCATTTGGCGAATGGCGATGATGGATTAAAGGTGGTGGTGATAAAGAACTGAAGATGAACACAAAAGGGTTTTTCATGGTTTAATCTTTAAAAAACATGATGTTGAAGGAGAGTTTGTGTTTGTTTGGATCAAACGGGTAGAAATGTGAAGAACGAGGATGAACTTTGGATGAACATGGTGTTTTAATCGGTTTTGGGTGTTGAAATCTGGGACTAAAGTGTTTAAGTCGAGAGGATTTTGAGAGAAGAGAGATGGTAGAGAGAGAGCAAAATCTGAAAGAATAAAAAAAGAAAAAAAACGAGGGTTTGAGATGGTCTTCTTATAGACCGAGAAGTCGGGCCTCAGGGCCCGCGAATCCCTGTGAGAGTCCCCCGCCTAGCTTCTGTGGCCTTTGTACCGCAGCCCTCTTGTTTACAATCTTCTCAATTTGGTCCTAATAACTTGTAAATTGACACCTATATTTCAATAGTAGTTCAATTTGTTCCACAATTTGTTATTTGTTTGATTAGTTTATTTGTTTAAATTACTTGGTTGCCATATATTTTAAAGAACATGTAGTATATTTTCTAGGTGAATTAAATCACTTAATTAAGATAATTAGAGCTTTAAACTTAGGATCTTTAATTAATTTCATTAATTTAAAATATGGAGATAATTGTAGAAATCAAATGATTATTAAATAGAAACTTCAATGTCCTAAATTAATTAGTGTCTCATCGTAATGAGATGTTAATCAAATGGGGCATTTTAGCAGAACATTTAATATTTCATTTGAACTTAGAACATGTAACAGAATAGTTAATTTAATTAAAATAAATTTGGTTTAGGTCCAATTAGATAGAATCATAGAATAACTAGGAATGTTGTTGATTTAGGGCCTAATATGGATAGTGCCCAATTGTTTGGGTATTATCACATAAACTCCTAAATTTGATAATGTTCATAGTATTCTTAATTGATTTAATCAATTGGAGCCCTAATTAGGTTTAAACTTAAAATTGACAAGAAAATAAATAGTCAAGCATTTAAAACCTTTTGTGTTGAGATATATTTTTGAATATAAACTGAAGTATCCTAAAGTAACTGGATCTTTCAAAACTCATATTCGTTTAAAAATGTATTTTCTTAAAAAGGATACCTCCATTTGGAATGAAAATTCAATTAACGATTAAGGATTTAATTAAATTCAAATTATTGTTCGAAATGCCAAAATGCCATGTGAAATTAAAAGGTACCGATAACGGGCGTTTGTGGGGGTGCTAATCCTTCCCCACACGTAACTGATTCCTTAACCTAATTTTAAAGAAAAGAATCTCTAGTTGTTTTATGGTGCTCGGTCTACCAAAATGACCGGTGACGACTCCAAATTGATTTTCAAGGATAAATAAAAGGAAAATATGATTTAATACGAAAAACCCTAATTTCAAGATTAAATCAATTAAAATGAACAAAAATCCTAATTTCCAAAAAAAACAATCATTAGGCTATTTTCACACCCGGTCTTAAAATGGTCGCGACAGCTTGGTGACTCCGCTGGGGAGGTAAAACTAAGTGTCAGACTTAATTAATTAATTTTACGTGGCATTTTGAGCAATAATTTGAATTTAATTTTTTCTGAGAATTGTTGGATGAATTTTTAGGAAATATTGAGGTGATTTTTGTGTATGATATATCTGTCATTCATGCATAGCCTTCTACCCAGGCTTTTCACCCTTAAGTGGGAGAAAGACATTATCCGACGTGAGGCTCTCTACCTCCGAGTTCAAAATTTTGTCTTCTTCTGGTTTACTAACCTTATGCATCGTAGGGCCCATGCCTCCGTTATAAGGGGCCTATACTACCGAATCGATATCTTGCTGTCGTAATAGACAGTAACGACAGTTCTGGGACCCAGAGTCTAGAACACAACTCACATTTTGTTATCTAGAAACCCGCCCCACTATAACTAGACAAGGACCTAGAACAGATGTTGCCGATTTAAATACATTTCTCTAGTTATTTTCTTTGCCAATATTGTATGTTTTTCTATGTTAATAATTTGCTTATTTGTTTCTCATATTAATTCACAATACTTACACTAGTTTTTTTGTTTGTTTAGTTTTTGTTGTTTAAATTTGTTATGAACCATGTCATATTGCATTTGTTTGGGCATTGGTTCGGGAATCATTTGATTTGGAAGTATTCAACATGTTTGGAAGGGCTAAGATAGGAGAAGACAATACCGTAGTTTGGACATGGTCAGAGCAGACTCAGCATGAGAAAGGAGACAACCTTCATAGGGGTGATGTGTCGTGGATAAAAAGTCAGGCCAAGTTAAATACCAATCGTAATGGTTGCTTGCCAGAAGTTAAAACGATATGGGATCAGTGGGGAAATGACATGAAAGAATCGTTCAGAAAAGAGTTTGGGGATCTAGCTTTACTGTTGAATGTACAAATAGATCAGCAATTGCTTAGGGCAATGGCTCAGTTTTAGGACCCTATATATAACTATTTTACCTTTGGCCGAGTAGACATGACACCTACGCTTGAAGAGTACGAGGCGCTGATTAATTGTCCTAGAATTTAAAGTGATAAGATTTACACTATACCTAACAACGATTCAGGCTTCAAGAACAAATTGGTACCGATCACTGTAAAGACAAAAGAATGGTTGGATAGGAAGATGGCCAATTGTGACAGTACTGATCAAAATGAAGATAAACATCGTATAAATTGGAGAGTCCTTAAAGAGATGATATTGACTAGTGACGAACCAAAAAATGATGAGGAGCTTATACGCCCTGTGCATAGATGGATTAGTTTGGTTTCCGAGGACTGTGGAGCATATTGATCCGTCAACAGTGGGGTTGTTTGAACGGTTAGAGAAAGGTGTAAACCCAATGCCTGCCATCTTAACTGAAACTTATAGATCATTGACCACGTGCAAGAAGTCAGGGGAAGGAAGATTTTGGGGATGTGCACAACTACTTGAAATCTGGTTCAGAGGTCATAGGTGGAAAACTTCGTATAGAGGCATCAAGTATCTCGATACGTACTCACCAATAGAAAAACATCTAACTAGTTGCCCATTAGAAAAAAAGAACAAGAAGCAATGGGAAGAATATTTCAAGAACATAAAGGATACTGACGTTGTGTGGAGGGCTCCCTAGTTGAACAAGGGGATAACATTTTTGTATCGATGTGGAGATAGGGACTGGGTTCCGCTACCCAAAATTTAGGGAGGAACAACCTATTGCCCCTATTGGTATCTGAAAGTTTGGCTCAAGCCAGTTCGTACCAGCTACTGCGGTCATGGCAAAATTTGAATATGCACACAAGACAAATGACTACAAATGGATGGTAGCTCATACTGCAAAAACGTGGGAAAGACCTAGAAGGGTTCAACCGTATCAGGATTTAGAAGTGATGACAAGATATGAAGAATGGAGGACACAAAGGGTTAATGATAATATATTTCAAGGAATTCATGAGAATGTTGGCTCGTCTGCTCAACCCATTAGAGAAGCACCGTCGGCGCTGGAAAAGCTTAGGCATGATCGAGAACTAGATTTGAAGAAATATAAGAAGGGGATCAGCGACCTCACTGAAGAATTAACCATGGCAAAGCTGCAAGTGAGTATGCATGAAGGAAAAGAAAAAGAGTTGGTAGAACAAAACAAAAGAATTAGCCGAGACTTGAAGAAGCTGCAAGAAATTCACTACAGTTATAAAGCAAAGCAAAAAGGAAGAACGAGCAAGGTAGTGCAAAACTTATCGAAGAAATTGGATGACATAATAAGAGAAAGGAATAATTACAAAAAAATATACGAGAAGAAGTCCTAGAAGGCAAGGACTCAAGCAATAAGGCCAAGAAGAAGCTAGAGGAGGAGCAAGCCCGAAATTTTGATTTAACAACCCAAGTGTCACGATTGGAGCAGATAGTCGTAAGATATCATAATGAAGACAAGGTTCAAATGGAACAAGATAAGGAAAGATTATAGAAAAAGATATCAGAGTTGGAAAATGCAGTTCAAAGCTTGAAGGAGAAGCTCGCAAGTTATGAGGGAGCACTACACTAAGAAAGTGGAGCATGGAAAGGCAAATATGAAGCCATCATTCGTTTACTTCATGAATTAGTTAATCTAAGGGTTAGGGCTAGCAGTTTTCTGTAAAAGAAATTGTCTTTTCCATGTATTTGGACCTCCCAGTAAATGAATATTTCCAAAAGACTAGTTCTTGAATCTAATGCCTCTTTTACATTCATACACGCATGCATTCGTACATTTATATACTCACATTGCATTTTATTTTAAAATAATTGGTTTAACAAAGGATGATCCTATGGTAGTTTGTTTTTAAACCGTAATCATATCATATTCATACAGAACACGCCCGCGCTTCAGGACCATGGCTGTAGAAGAAATAATTACCAATCTTGAGAATGATCGTGTTGAAGTTCAGAACAGATTTGACAAAATCGAGCAGCCTATGAAGGACCATTTTGCTCAGGCTCAAAGGGAAATAATCAACCAGCTGACTGGTTTGCTAGGACCAAAGGAATCCTAAAAGGGAAAGGCACATAATGAATCGAATAAAATAAACGAACAAGGTGATACTATGTCTCACATAAGGGCCCGAGGGACTTCCTCATGTGAAGAAGGTCCATATTAATCTAGTTGGGGCTACTGCCAGTCATCCGGTCAATATTGGAGCAAATTTTGAGAGTGGTGATGAAGTCCCAGACCTGAATACTGTCAATGAGATTGAAAAGATTCATGTTGAAATTGAAAGGAAACATGAAGAACGTTGTAAGGCTTTGGATGATCGCCTGTTAAAAATGCAAATGGCGAATGTGCAAGGGTCAAGTGCTATCGATTTAAGCCTGGTTGCTGATCTGGTCTTGCCACCTAAATTCAAGGTACCATATTTCGAGAAATATGATGGGTCGACTTGCCCAATGGCACATCTTACCATGTATTTTTGCAAGATGGCTACTTACTTGAAGGATGAGAAATTGTTGATTCATTGTTTCCAAGACAACCTGACAGGCTCAGCAGCGAGATGGTATACTCAGCTAAGTCGAGTGAACATAAGGACATAGAAAGACCTTTCTGGAGCTTTTGAGGAACAATACAAGCATGTGTCTAAAATGGTTCCCAGTCGAGTTATGCTGCAAGCCATAGAACATAAAGCTTAGGATAATATGCACAAAGATGGAGGGAGATGGCAGCCCAAGTACAACCAGCAATAATAGATAGTGAGATTTCCCACATGTTTGTGAGCACTTTGAGGGGGCCACCCTTTGAACGTTTGATTGGTAGCGCCACTTATAACTTAGTTGATATGGTCATGACCGGTGAATTGATTGAGGCAACAATCAATAGCATAAGAATAGAGAGTGGAGAAAGTTCTTGCAAGAATTTCAAAAGGAAAGACAATGAAACGAATAATTTCAGTTCTTATGAGGCACCGAAGAATGTCACTATCACACCCCTTGGGGTAGCGATAGGGAGCTCCCAAAACTCAAATAGGAAGGATTCTCGGGGTCCAAGAAATGAGAGGATAAATTTTACACCAATACTGGTTTCATATTCGGAGTTGTACCCACAGTTGTTTGATGCGAACTTGGTGAGACCTTATTATCTTACACCCTTCAGCCACCATAACCTTCATGGTATGATCCAAAATCCCATTGTGAGTATCATGATGGGATCCCAGGACATACGATTGAGAATTGTACTACATTCAAGAAAGTAGTTTAGAATTTGGTCAATATTGGGGTGTTGAAATTTGATGAACCCAATACTACAGCCAATCTGTTACCAAACCATGGTGGACGAGGGGTGCGTGCGATAGAAAAAGGTGATGAAGCCAAGCAGCGAAAGACTGACATGTCTGAAATCAGATCTCCTTTGAAGTGGGTATTTGAACAACTGTATAATGTTGGGATGATACAGATAGAGATGAAAGTTGAGAAAGAAGTAAAGTCAGATGTATACTATGAATATCACCAGGAAGAGGGCTATAAAATTCAGCACTGTACCGAGTTTAAGTGCTTGATTCAGGGTACGATGAATAATAAAGAGGTTGAATTTTTTTGAAAAGATTGGTGGAAAGAAAGAAGTTGAGGTATGTACCTCTGAACCATCGAGGATTAAGTATGAGGTCAATAGGCCATTGGTCATAACAGCCAGGCCAAAGATAGAAGGTTCTTCGGCCAGTGCTAGGCTGATAGTGACTCCTAAGATCGTGATTACTCTACCAGCACTATTTACTTTTAAGAACTCTCACAAGGTTTCTTGGAACTATGCTGCCATTGTATATTTACCAGAAAATTCAAAGCCTTGTGAAGAAGAAAAGCCGCAAAAAAATAAAGATAGTTGAAGAAGGAAAGCAGGATGAAAAGCCCAAATTGGAATTGGTGAATGAAGTGGGGCATTTCACCAGGAGCGGCAGATGTTATTCACTCGAAACATCCAAAGAGGGAGAGAAAGCGAAAGGGAAGGTTGCAGTACTTGAGAGGATCTTTGGGGAAGAACCCCCTCCTAAAATAAATAAGCTCGTTACAGAGGAACAGGCCCAAGAGTTCTTGAAGCACAGTGAATACAGTATAGTTGAGCAATTAAAGAAGTAACAGGCACATATTTTTTTCCTTGAACTACTGTTGAGTTTGGAAGAGCACCGTAATGCTTTGATTAAGGTGCTCAATCAAACGTTTGTGCCAAATGATATATCAGTACACAAGCTGGATAGAATCGTGAACCATATCACTGTAGACAATTACATCACTTTCATTGATGACGAGATCCCGGAGGGAGGGATAGGATCTATTAAAGCTTTGAACATCACAACTCACTGTAAGGGTCATGTTCTTCCTAGTGTCCTAATAGATAATAGCTCAGCATTGAATGTCTACTGATGGTAACTCTAGAAAGGTTGTCGATCGATGATTCTCATATGAAAGTATATAAGAACACTGTGAGGACTTTTGATTGAACCACCCGGGAAGATCGAGGTGCCACTGTTAATCGAGCCAGCAATTTATAACATGGATTTTATGGTAATAGACATCAAGCCGACCTATAATTGTCTGTTGGGAAGACCTTGGATCCATTCTGCTGGTGCGGTACCATCATCATTGCATCAAAAGTTAAAGTTTGTAATAGAAGGAAAATTAGTCAACATTAGAGCGGAGGAAGACATTATTGTTTCGGTAACCACTGATGCTCCACACATCGAAGCCAATGAAAACGCTCTTGAATGTTCTTTCAGAGCTCTAAAGTTTGTCAAAGCGACTTTCATTGTTGAGGGTAAACCATTTCCTCGACCAAAGCTATCGAATTGCACCAAAATAATTGTTCGTGAAACACTCGGTAGGGGCGAAAAAATAGGAAAAAGCCTTGGGAAACATTTTCAGGGATGTCTGCGTCCCAAGCCTATTATTATGAAAAAAGACCGTTTCGGACTTGGATTTAAGACCAACATTCAGGAAAGGCTGAAGGATCTAAGAAAGAAGGGAGACCGAAGGAGGGCTCAATTCTTGGGAACTGAAACTCCTTCCAAACACGTGACCTTATTGGACCTGGCTAACATCTTCAAGTCATGAGTATTTAAGAACGTGGAAGAGCAACTGGAGAAGGACCGTCTGGAAACTATGAAGTTGCAAGAGGAGGAGATCTTTGGCAACACCATGGATGGGTTGTACGTCAATGAAATATCTGAAGGATCCCAACCTGGCAAGTTTCTAGATAGAATTCACCCATGCTTCCCTGGCAAAACGCTGAGCAACTAGACAATTGAGGATCTTCATTTAGTCTTTAAAAATAAAAGAAAGTAATTGCCATGAACCACCATGTACTTTTGCCCACGAGTACAGTAGATTATCTGTAAAGGGCTATTATACAAAATTTACTTCAATAAAGATGCTTTCATGATGTTTCTGAGCGACCAATGTGTCTAATGGAAGTCATTGTATGTGAAGATGAGACGGAATATGAAATCCCTAATGAATTACTAAGGTTGGTAGAAAAGGAAGACAAGCAGATCTTACCTCACAAAGAAGAGATAGAAATTTTGAATCTTAGAACTGATGAAGTCAAAAGATATGTGAAGATCGGTACTGCTTTCTCACCCAAAATCAAACAAAAGCTGGTTGACTTATTGCGAGAATTCAAATATGCCTTCGTCTAGTCCTATCAAGATATGCCAGGATACAAGGTCAGAATACAAGCCGGTTTAACAGAAGCTCAGGAGGATGAGACTGGAGATGGTCTTAAAAATCAAAGAAGAGGTACAAAAGTAAATTGATGCAGGCTTTCTTGAAGTGGCACAATACCCAAAGTGGGTAGCCAACATAATCCCGATGCTGAAGAAAGATGGAAAGGTTCGCATGTGCGTGGACTATAGAGTTTTGAACAGAGCAAGCCCTGAGGATAACTTTCCTTTACCCCATATTGATATTCTGGTTGACAATATATCAGGACATTCATGGTTCTCTTTCATGGATGGTTTTTCTATTAGAAAACGTTGGTACACCCCATGGCGCAGCAAAAAAATTATCCAGCGTAATCCACCAGTGATCCATGTACAAATGATGAATTTAGGGTGATAAAGGATGAAAAACATTACCTCAAGTAATCTAGAATTCCGCAACGATTATAGGAGAATCCAAATCGAATCCGAGTCATCACAGCAGGGCAGTCCACCCGAATAAAACAAACAAATTTTCTCTTCTCTAACTGTTTAGAGAGGATTTCAAAAAGAGGGATAAATGGCTGCTAGACCTTATACCTTTATATAGAATTTAAAAACCTAAATCCAAATAAATTCGGATTCTTTAAATATACAATATATTTAACTGAATATAATTAAATATGTAGAATCTGATTCTACTTTAATTAGGTTTTTTTAGATATATATATATAGTTTAATAATATTTGATAATTACAATAACTTATCAAATATTAACATATATATATAAACGAAATTATCCATAATTACAATAATTATAACAATTTCGGTTTCTCACTAATTACGTGTACAACAAGTTAGTACACATGCTATCTAGTCGATATTTGTTCGTTTCAATCATACGGTGTGACCCTTTTAGGTTCATGTAACGTTAGTAGTAATATCCAAAGCAACTCTAATATTACAAGCAATGAGTGGCATCTAGCAATACATCATTGCTACCTAAGTTACATAAAATCGTGGTTTGATTTAACTTTTTTCCGTGATTAACTTCTTTTATGTATTTTATCCTTTTGTCCTCATATCTAGATCGAACATAAGTCATGGATTAGTCACACTTGTATAGTCCATCTAATGTTTCTTGATATCTTGAGTAGACTATTATAAACGAATAACTATGATATCCCATATCAATTTATTCGAGCATGGCCATGCATTTTCTAGTCTCACTCAATCAAGTGGCCTATGATATTACTCCTATTATGTAGGAGGGACAAATCCTATCTTGATCAACCATATTTCGCTACATGGATTATGACATATCCAATATCAATCTTTATAGTGTAATCAGTTACGACACACGTTTGACTGTATCAAAATATGTCACTCACGATGTTGAAATAATGATGATCTCAAGTCTGAGGATCATACATGTAGTTATCACCATAAGCAATGTTGTGATTGTCACATAATAATCCAAGAAACATGCTTATAGCAGGTCAGTCCAGTATGTTGTTCCCTAACACATACTTATGTATTGATTTTTGACATCTCCATGTCAATAACAATACTCTGTCATCAATCAACTACATATTAGTCTTAATACATTATTATTGTCCAAGCCCACAATAATTCTTGACTAAGGACATTCAAGAATAACTATATTATTCTAAGGACTTTATTATAATTTAGTTTATTTATAGATACACAGAATAAGACTGAAATAATAATAATTGCTTTATATTAATAAACAAGATAAAATAAGTATGTCTTTTACAACCATCTCATGATTGGTCTTTGGGCATACTCCAACAATCTCCCACTAGCACTAAAACCAATCACTCATGTATCTAATACCAAGAGACTTAGTGTGACACTCATGCTTTTGTTGTGTCAGAGGCTTTGTCAATGGATCGGTGATATTGTCATCCGTTAGTACTCTGCATATTTCTACATACCCTCGATCAATGATTTCACAAATGAGATGGTAACGCCTAAGTATATGTTTCTATCGTTGGTGAGATCTGGGTTCTTTTACTTGTGCGATGGCTTTGTTATTGTCACAACGTAGATCTATAGCATTTGATATACTAGGCACGACCCCTAGTTCAAATATGAACTTTTTGATCCAAACAGCCTCTTTTGCAGCATCACTTGCTGCAATATACTCGGCTTTTGTCGTAGAATCGGCTATTGTATCTTGCTTTGAACTTTTCTAGCTTACAGCACCTCCATTAAGGCAAAACACAAAACCTGATTGCGATCGAGAATCATCCTTATCAGTTTGAAAGCTTGCGTCAGTATAACTTTTTATACTTAGCCCTTTCTCACCTCCATACATAAGGAATGTATCCTTAGTTCTTCTTAAGTACTTAAGGATGTTTTTGACTGCAACCTAATGACCTTCACCAGGATCTACTTGGTATCTACTTGTCATACATACTGCATATGATACATCTGCACGTGTACATAGCATACATGATAGATTCAATGGCCGAAACATATTGTATCTTACTCATGCGTTCTCTCTCTTGAGGCGTTGAATGACACATTTCCTTCGAGAGTGAAATGCCATGTCTCATAGGTAAGAATCCTTTTTTAGATTCTTCCATACTGAATCTTTTTAGTACGTTTCCTGTGTATGTATTTTGACTTAGTCCTAGGAGTCGTCTTGATCTATCTCTATAGATCTTGACTCCTAATATGTAGGTTACTTCACCCAAGTCTTTCATAGAAAAACATTTTTCCTAACCAAGTCTTTACAGACTATAAGGTAGGTATGTCATTTCCTATTATTAGTATGTCATCCACATACAATACCAAGAATGTGACAGTGCTCCCACTAGCTTTCTTAAAAACACACGGCTCATCTTCATTTTTAATAAAACAAAATTCTTTGATTGCCTCATTAAATCAAAGATTCCAACTTCGAGAAGCTTGTTTTAGTCCATAAATGGATCTTTGTAGCTTGCATACTTTTTGGGCATTAAATTGACAAAACCCTCAGGTTGTGTCATGTACACAACCTCATCCAATTTTCCATTAAGGAAAGCAGTTTTGACATCCATTTGCCAGATTTCATAATCATAATATGTAGCTATTGCAAGCAATATTTGGATGGATTTAAACATAGCAACAGGGGAAAAAGTTTCATCATAGTCTATACCATGAATTTGACGAAATCCCTTAGCGATCAGTCGCCCTTTGTATGTTTGTATATTGCCATCCATGTTGGTTTTCTTTTTGAAAACCCATTTGCACCCTATGGGCTTAATTCCTTCGGGTGAGTCAATCAAAGTCCATACTTGGTTCTCTAACATGGAATCCATCTCAGATTTCATGGCTTCTAGCCATTTCTCAGAGTCTGGCCTATCCATTGCTTCCTAATAAGTCCTGGGCTCATCTTGGTCCATGAGAAGAACATCTCCATGCAATGTGACAATAAATCCATATCTCTCAGACACATTGCGTTCTCTCATAGACCTTCACAGTAGTTGTGTTTCAAGAACGATTGGATGTTCCTCAACTATTTGTGGAACTTGTTGTTGTTCAATCTTTGGTTTAGTGATCTGTGGTTGATCTTAAATTTCCTCACGTTTAATATTTCTCTCACTTCCTTTTCTGAAAATAAATTCTCTTTCGAGGAAGACTCATGTTCGAGCAATAAACACTTTGTTCTCCAATAGATTGAAGAAATAATATCCTTTAGTTTCTTTGGGATATCCCACAAAATTACACTTATGAGATTTGGTTTCGAGTTTTGTAGACATATGATGTTTAACATAAACTTCGCATCCCCAAATTTTCATAAAAGACATACTAGGACGTTTCCCAGTCCATATCTCATATGGTGTCTTTTGAACCGATTTAGTGTGAAAGCAGTTGTTTCTAATGCATGTCCCAAGAAAGAAGTTGGAAGATTATCATGACTCATCATTAACCGAACCATGTCTAACAATGTTCGATTTCTCCTTTCAGAGCTCCATTGTGTTGTGGAGTACCTGGAGGTGTAAGTTGTGAGACAATCCCACATCCTTTAAGAAGTTCATCAAACTCTAAGCTTAAGTATTCTCCTCATCGATCTGATCGAAGAGCTTTGATACTCTTTCCTAGTTGGTTTTGTACTTGATTCTTAAACTCTAGGCTTCAGAATACAAGCTAGTTCAACAGAAGCTCAAGAGGATGAGGCCGGAGATGGTCCTAAAAATCAAAGAAGAGGTACAAAAGCAAATTGATGCAGGCTTTCTTGAAGTGACACGATACCCAGAGTGGGTAGCCAACATAGTCCCGGTGCCGAAGAAAGATGGAAAGGTTCGCATGCGCGTAGACTATAGAGATTTGAACAGAGCAAGCCCAAAGGATAACTTTCCTTTACCCCATATTGATATTCTAGTTGACAATACATCAGGACATTCATGGTTCTCTTTCATGGATGGTTTTTCGGGGTACAATCAAATAAAGATGAACCCAAAAGACAATGAAAAAACAACATTTGTAACTTTGTGGGGCACATATTGCTACAAAGTGATGCCTTTCGGACTAAAGAATGCGGGGGCAACGTACCAGTGAGCCATGGTGACTATTTTCAACGACATGATGTACAAAGAGATTGAGGTGTACGTGGACGTTATGATTGCCAAGTCCCAGACTGAGAAAGAGCATATCTGAAATTTGCGGAAGCTATTCCAAAGGTTGAGAAAGTATCAGTTGAAAATCAACCCAAACAAGTACATTTTCGGGGTAACATCTGGGAAGCTTCTAGGCTTCGTAGTTAGTAGAAGAGGAATTGAGATTGATCCAGACAAGGTGAAAGCAATCTAGAATCTTTCACCGCCTCGTTCAAAAAAAGAAGTTCGAGGATTCATGAGAGGTTGAATTACATTTTGCGGTTCATTTCTCAATTAACTGATAGATGTGATCCAGTCTTCAAATTGCTTCAAAAGAATAATCTGGGTGAATGGGATGAGGAATGCCAAGAGCGCACGATAAGATCAAAGAATATTTGTCAAATGCTCCGATATTAATGGCACTAGTTCAAAATAGACTGCTCATCCTTTACTTGACCGTCTATGAGAATTCAATGGGTGTGTGCTGGGGCAACATGATTACACATGGAAGAAAGAAAGAGCCATCTATTATTTGAGCAAAAAGTTTACAGAGTGTGAAGTACGGTACCCACAATTTAAAAATTATGTTGTTCCTTGGTTTGGGTAACTCGTAGGCTTAGAAAATACATGTTATACCACACTACATGGCTAATTTCTCATCTTGATCCATTAAATTTTATGATGGAAGCCCCAGCGTTGACTGGGAGGTTGGCTCGTTGGCAAATGTTGCTGTCGGAATTCGACATTGTATATGTAAGTCAGAAGGGAATAAAAGGAAGTGTCATAGCAGATTTCTTGGCAAGCCGTGCTTCAGAAGGTTATGAGCCCCTGAACTTTGATTTCCCAGATGAGGATGCGATGAATGTCTCCACAGAAGAGAATGGAATCCCAGATAATGAAACCTGGAGGTTGTATTTTGATGGGGCATCCAACGCCTTAGGACGCGGAATTGGAGCAGTATTGATCTCTCCAAACAATGTACATTATCCTTTCACGAGCAAGTTAGAGTTCCTTTGTACTAATAACATGGCAAAATATGAAGTTTGTGTCATAGGCTTACGAGCCGCTATCGAAAGAAAGATAGAGATCCTGAAAGTATACGGGGATTCAGCTTTGGTTATTTACCAGCTCTATGGAGAATGGGAAACAAAAGATGTAAAACTGATCGAGTATCGAAAATTGATCTTGGAGCTAATAAAACAGTTTGAAGAAATCACTTTCACATGCATCCCCAGGGAAGATAATCAAATGGCTGATGCTTTAGCTACACTAGCTTCAGTATTCTTAGTTAATAAACCAGAGGGCATGATGCCAATTCAAATGCAAAGCTACGAGGCCTATGGCCACTATTTTAGCATAGAAGAGGAGGCAGATGGAAATCTGTGGTATTATTATATCTTGTAGTACATTAAATTTCAAACTAACCCTTGGAAGCAAATGATAATGACAAAAGAACCATAAGAAGGATGGCTTCAGAATACTTGCTCGATGGGGAAATTTTATACAAGAGGGGCAAAGATCAGATCTTGTTAAGATGTGTTAATATCAGAGAAGCTAGAAATATTCTAGCAGAAGTGCACGATGGAATATGTGGAACACATGCAAATGGCTTTGCAATAGCCAAGAAGATTATGAGATATGGTTATTATTGGGCAACCATGGAAGGATATTGCATTGAGTATGCAAAGAAATGTCACAAGTTCCAAATATATGCTAACAAGATCAATTCTCCACCAGTACCTCTTCATACAATGAATTCACCTTAGCCTTTTGTTGTCTGGGGCATGGATGTTATTGGGCAGATTCACCCCAAGGCTTCTAATGGGCATCGTTTTATTCTCGTAGTCATTGATTACTTCACCAAATGGGTGGAAACAGCTTCTTATACAAATATCATGAGATCAACAATCTACAAGTTTTTGAAAAACGAGATTATCTGTCGATATGGATTTCTAGAAAAAAATTATTACCGACAATGCCGCTAATTTCAACAAAAAGGTAATAGCAGAAGTGTGTGAGCAGTTCAAAATTATGCACAACAATTATGTGACTTACCACCCTAAGATGAATGGGGCAGTGGAGGCGGCAAATAAAAACATCAAAAATCATATCGAAGACGACAGAGACTTGCATGAGAAGCTACCATTTGTATTATTTGAGTATCGGACCTTGATATGAACCTCAACTGGGGCAACAACATACTTTTTGATCTACGAAACATAAGCAATATTTCCTATTGAGGTTGAAATTCCATCTCTCCAAGTTTTGTCTGAAGTAAAATTGGATGAAGCGGTGTGGGTACAGGCTCGATTTGATCAGCTGAATCTCATTGATGAAAAAAGGTTGAAGGCTATTTGCTATAGTTAAATCTACCAGAAAAGAATGATGCAGGCATATGATAAGAATGTTCAGCCCAGAGAATTCCGAGAGGGAGATCTTGTGTTCAAAAAGATCTTGCAAATACATCGAGATGATCATGGAAAATGGATGCCTAACTGGGAGGGGCCTTATGTTGTCAAAAAGGCCTTCTCTGGAGAAGCATTGATTCTAACTGAAATGGACGGTAAAGAGTTACATAAGCCAATGAACTCTGATTCCATTAAGAGGTATTATGTCTGAATAATAGAAAAAGAGAAAAAAAAAGAAAAAGAAAAAAGAGAGAAAAAAAAAGAAAAAATGAAGTGCAAACCTAAAAAGGGCGCTTCGCAAAATAAAAGTATCTTTGGTGAAAAATCAAAAGGGCGCCATTGATATTAAAAAAACAAAAAAAAGAAAGAGAGAAAAGAAAATGGGGGTTCAAAATGAAAATCCGCAAAGGGCGTCTTGAAACCAAAGGTGGATCTGGGTTGAAAACCCATAAAGGGCGGCTTAGATGACTTGATATTAGGCATCCGTTGATTAAAACCTCTCGGACACCCGGTATTTTGGGAGGGGTTTCACATTCGTAGACATCTAGACAATGTTGAAGTCTGTTAGACAAAGGCTCAAGATCATAACTATATTTGGTCGATGGGGTGGATATATTCTTCATGCAATAGATGCCCGAGGATCTGACTTCATTTCTTGATTTTGTTATTTCAGTTTGCCATGACTTTTTTAAATCTCATTGTATTTTTTTACCTATAAGCCTTAATAAAATTCATGAACTCTCTTCCGAGCTTTTTGTATTTTTCTAAAGCATCATGCAAGTAAATAAGCATAATTCATATAAAAATAGATAATTTCTTAGTATAGCTATGTTTTGAAAGGTTGGAGGTGACTTTAACACTCTAGGATATTGAAGAGGAGTGTAAAAAAAAAGATAGAGCAAAGTATTGTGCCGGCAAAGAAATGAAATGCCTGAATCAAGTCATATTTGAATCAAGCTATACCTGAACAAGTCAGAAGCAAAGATAGAAAAGAGTGAGAGAACGAAAAGAGAAGAAAGAAAGGTGAAAACCCGAGAGGTGCCTCAAAGAGTAAAAAGAAAAAGAAAAGGAAAGGAAAAGGAAAAGAAAAAGAAAAGAGGAAAAGAGAAAAAGAGAAAAAGAAAAAAAAGAAAAACAAAGGTGAAAACCTACAATGGCACCTTAAGAAAAAGAGAAAAGAAAAAACCAAAGTGAAAATCTGAAAGGACACTTTGAGAAAAGCAATCTAAAGTGAAAACCTAAAAAGGCGCTTTAGAGCAAAGGGCCAGAAATGCTAAGAGGGATTTTCAAGGGTCAATCCCAAGTGTGAGATGAAGTAACAACAGTTTCCCAAAAATCATGAGTTGTTTGATTAATCCCAAAGAGCCATGGTCCATGCATTATATAGCAAACTAGGGTCATACTAACCCTCATCAAAGCATTATTACTTCTGTTTTGATAGGAATTCAGAGTTCCTAATGAGAAGAACTCACTCGTCCATAGAAGAAAAGAGCTCCTAATGAGAAGAGTTCGCCCAGAGTTCTTAATGAGAATAACTCGCCCAAAGAAGAAACAAGAACTCCTAATAAGAAGAGTTCACCTCAAAGTTCCTAATGAAAAGAGATCGCCCAATGAAGAACTCCTAATGAGAAGAATTCGCCTTTTGAAGAATGAGGAAGTTCCTAAAGATAAGAGCTTGCTTATTTGACAGGAAAAGTGAAAATGAGGAATAAAGAATTTCATAATAAGAAAAACAGCTTCAGACCTCGGAAAATGAAGAATTTCCTAATGAGAAGAACAACTTCAGACTCCATGGTTTGACAAAAGATTGAAGAATTTCATAATAAGAAGAACAGCTTCAGTCTTCGGAGGTCCGAGGGTTCGGGTAAAATTCGTGTTTTTCGGTCTTTGCCATATTCCTGTACCACAACAATGAACAAAAAAAAGCAGTTGTAATACCCAAATTTCACCCGAGTTCATATATATAATTCAATATAAATAAAACCAAATAATAAATAAATAAATATGATCCTTAATAGCAATTCATTGACTAAAACAAATATAAGTGTCCACAATGTCCAATAGTATAATTTAAATGCCAATTATACATTACATAAGTCCACATTTATATACAAAAAAAACATAAGCCCACAAATAATCCTAAAGCCCAAATTTACAAATCCATTCCCACCAAAATTTACTTAAACCTGGTAAAAGAGCCCAAACAAGCACACTTGTGCTTTTTTAGCCTGCCAAAAGTGTCACGTGGCGGGCTAGTGGTGACCAATTCTTGAATCACGTGGATTAAGGGCCTTTGCTGACATCATCCTTTAGTAGCTATAAATAGCCCCTAGAAAGATAAAAAAACGGCAATGATTAAGCAATTATTGCAATCATTAAACATAGGGAGAGAGAAAGAAGCCAAAAGGTTACCTAGCCACTTGAAGAGTCACCGAGAAAGACAGTTGGAGCCACCACATCGACGTTAGAGCTCATCGGAAGGTAGTTTTCCTCCTTTTCTTTTCATTCCATGTATTAGAACACTAAAAGCAATTAGATCTGGTCCATAAATATAAAAAAACAATAAACAAAACAGAATTTAAAAACTACAAACCCTAGATCTAAATAAAAATAAATATAAAGAAGATTTGAGACTTATCTTGTTACGGCCGAAGTATTTGGAATTGGAAGGATTAGGTCTTCACGACGGAGTTGAAAATGATAGACTAAGGTTTGGTTATGGGTAGTTTAGGTTTAGGAATGGAGAATGGTGGCTCTGTTGAGCCCGAGATTAGGTTTAGAGGATTTAGGGTGAAAACTAGGTTTTTTGGAGGTTTTTTGAGCATTTTAGGGATATGTCACGACGGTCGAAAATCGCCTCACGACGGCCGACCAAAACCAAGTGGTGGTCAGAGGTTGAGGTTTGGTTGGAGAAGATAACCGGAGACGACGGCCAGTGACCGGCGTTGCCTTTAGCGGCCGGTGAATAGGCCGAGGCATTTGGCGAATGGTGGCGATGGATTAAAGGTGGTGGTGATGAAGAACTGAAGATGAACACAAAAGGGGTTTTGAGGGTTTAATCTTTAAAAAACATGATGTTGAGGGAGAGTTTGTGTTTGTTTGGATCAAACGAGTAGAAATGTGAAGAACGGGGATGAACTTTGGATGAACAGGGTGTTTTAATCGGATTTGGGTGTTGAAATATGGGATTAGAGTGTTTAAGTCAAGATGATTTTGAGAGAAGGGAGATGGTAGAGAGAGAAAGAAATTCGAAAAAATGAAAAAAAACGATGGTCTGAGATGATCTTCTTATAGACCAAGAGGTCGGGCCTCAGGGCCCACAAATCCCTGTGAGAGCTCACGCCTAGCTTTTGTGGGCTTTGTACCGCAGCCCTTTTGTTAACAATTTTCTCAATTTGATCCTAATAGCTTGTAAATTGGCACTTATATTTCAATAGTAGTTCAATTTGGTCCACAATTTGTTATTTGTTTGATTAATTTATTTGTTTAAATTACTTGGTTGTCATATATTTTAAAGAGCGTGTAGTATATTTGCTTGGTGAATTAAATCACTTAATTAAGATAATTATAGCTTTAAACTTAGGATCTTTAATTAATTTAATTAATTTAAAATAGGGAGATAATTTTAGAAAATAAATGATTATTAAATGGAAACTTCAATGTCCTAAGTTAATTAGTGTCTCATCGTAATGAGATGTTAATCAAATGGGGCATTTTAGTAGAACATTTAATATTTTATTTGAATTTAGAGCATGTAACAACATAGTTAATTTAATTAAAATTAAATTAGGTTTAGGTTCAATTAGATAGAATCATAGAATAATTAAGAATGTTGTTGATTTGGGGCCTAATATGGATAGTGCCCAATTGTTTGGGTATTATCATATAAACTCCTAAATTTGATCATGTTCATTAGTATTCTTAATTGATTTAATCAATTGGAGCCCTACTTAGGTTTGAACTTAAAATTTACAAGAAAATAAATAGTCAGACATTTAAAACCTTTTGTGTTGAGATACATTTTTTAATATAAACTGAAGTATCCTAAAGTAACTGGATGTTTCAAAACTCATATTCGTTTAAAAATGTATTTTCTTTCAAAAGGATACCTCCATTTGGAATGAAAATTCAATTAACGATTAAGGATTTAATTAAATTCAGATTATTGTTCGGAATGTCAAAATGCCACATGAAATTAAAAGGTACCGATAAGGGCGTTTGTGGAGGTGCTAATCCTTCCCCATAGGTAACCGACTCCCAAACCCTAATTTTAAAGAAAAGAATCTCTGGTTGTTTTATGGTGTCCGGTCTACTAAAGTGATCGGTGGCGACTCTAAATTGATTTTCAAGGATAAATAAAAGGAAAATCCGATTTAATATGAAAAACTCTAATTTCAAGATTAAATGAATTAAAATGAACAAAAACCCTAATTTCCAAAAAGAACCAATCGTCGTGCTATTTTTCACACTTGGTCTTAAAAATCGTCGGTACAGTTCAAATGTTTTAAATTTAAATTGGAGCTCCTTTGTACCGTTTTGATTATTTGTCTACATTTTTAATTGTTGGCTTTAAATGTTTTTGAAAAATACCTTATTAGGCTAAACCCAGTTTAAATTTTTTTTATAGTTTTGGGTTGAACTTGAAGCACAAATGTGATACCCGAGTCGAGAGTGTTACAATGGAAATTCAAAGATATATGATGTTTACTAGAAAATAATGAAACATGATGGAAAATCCATAAAGAAAAACAAATAAACTAAAAAGATTGATTACTCAAGGGAATCGACATAAACAAACCTGCAAATCAAAGCAAATACGGAAGATCAAGAAGAAGAAAAAGGAAAACCGGTGAGAAGTTGGTGAAAGGGTAGTGAGAACAAATCTGCTCCGATTGTTTGTCCCCTTATCCGAATATTCGATTACATAATTTGCCTAAAATCAAATCCCATTTACTCCTCAACATCTTTAAATTTTGCACTTTGTAACTTTATACAATAACACTCAAGAGCTAACTTTTTACTCAAATGCACACACAAGTCTAACAGCTTCAATATATTGCTTTCTTGCAATTAAACTACCAACGAATTTTGTTACATAAAAAATATTTTATGCTTTGGTTTTGCTACTCGGTTTTTTCTTACAAAGTAAAAGGTTTTGCTACTCTATGTCTTCCTTTTATGTTTGTCTTTTCTTTCTCATCAAAATTATCTATCATCCAATCAACAAATTCATAATTACATTTTCATTCTAATCAAGAGATGATAAAATATTTTGCAAGCAAATAATAATAAAATCAGTTTCTGATTTCAACAATAAAAAAAAATTATATTCAGCAATAAATTAGATTCTCACTTCATTATTAGTTTAGCCACCTATGATTTTGGAAGAATAACTAAATAAACTATCAAATACCAAATGAATCAATAACTATAATTAAACTTCCACCATAATTAACTCAAACATCTTTTATGTACAGTAAGAAGTAAAACCATCAGGTTTCAAGGGAAAAAGCAGTGAAACCTCACTTATCATCATTAACATCACAGTTAAAAAAGAAATCCATACCTAATTATAATATTATTTTCCCCTAATTAACTTTAACTTTTTTAAAGTTTTATGTCATTGGATTGAAGAGGGCCTTGCTCTATGTTTATATTCTATGAAGCATGGGTACAGCAGCTTATACACATCCCGTGTACCAGATACGTTTTTAGGACGGATTTGTTATGGGGACGGCATGGGGGTGTGCCCCCAAGTTAATGGGGTACGTCTGAAAGCTAATCGAGTATGTTGAAAGATCGGAGGGGACGTTTTGGAAACGACGTTTGTATTACACGAACGTACCCAAGTGTTAAAATCCCGACCAAATTTTTCAAAAATACAAAATAGCCTTCGACCGGCAAATTTGGAACGGCTACCCAAGTCATAAAACGGAACAGAGTGGGACTCGACTCATAATGATTATCTTGGCTTTGGGGAAAGTGATGAGAAAGGAATAAAAAACAGAGACAATGAAGAAAGGAAGAAGAAGAAGCTGTGGATGTCAATTGAGCGGGAGGGTGCGAAGGTACTCTTTTCACATCTATTCCTGTCATGAATTTTTATCTTTATTCTCATCCCACGACTCGTTGCGAATACAAAATCTAAAATAATCTCTACCCCACAACCCGCAAGACTAAAACCATCCTCGCCACATTACCCACGTGGGTCCTGAGACCCACCTAATCCCCTCTTTACTCGCCTCGTAATCCTTTCATATAATATTTTTATAACTATTAGTTAAAAATATAAATTAAATTTGTTATGAAAAAAGTATAAAATACCCGTCATTCGGACTCCCACCATATAGTGAAATTATTCTAATTGTCACAGTTTTTAAAAATAATAATATACGAAATTAAAATTGTATAACAAAAAAGTTTGGACTAAAAAGATACTAAAATATATTGTAAAGGATCGAAAATAGCACAAAAACATATAAAATAATATTTCAATTGCTTAACAAATAAACATTACAGAAAAAACTAAAAAAAATAACACTTAAAAAATAACCTTAAAAAATAAGAACAAATACCGATAGAATCTAAATAACATACAATATTATGAAAAAAAATTAAAAAAGTAGAAGAATAACATATATATAGTAAGGATTGAAGAAAAGAAGAAGAAAAAACCTTTAAAAGGAGGCATAACGACAGACAACAATAAAGAATAAACTAATAAACATAATAAATATTTTATATATATAATTTTATAAATATTTCAAGATAAGTCAATGTAAATTATTTTAAATTTGACTCTGATTCAAATGATATATTAAAAAATACTTATAAATTTGATATGATCAATTTCAAACTCAATTATATACATATATATATTGAATTTTTCATTAATATCCCAAAAAAAGTCAATATAAATTATCTTAAATTTGACTATGACCCAAACTGGTTTTGTATTTTTAATAATATTTATAATAACATTTTATAAGATCTGTTGGGGCAGTTGGAGACGATACAGGGCGGGTGGGGATGATGCGAGGCGGGTGAGGACGGGGCGGGTACAAAGACATATTCACGCATTCCCCACCACCCACGACGAATCTAATTTTTATATTCATTCTAATCCTACAACCCGCGAAATTTATAACTATTCCTGCGTAATTGAATATAAAGTGGGGCAAATCTTTTCAAAACCCGCTTCATTGACATCTCTAGAAGAAGATGAGGAAGGAGTGACTGACGCTAGCTCTTGGGTTTTAAAATGTATGGGTTCTCTTTATTTCAAAAGAGAACGTTATAAATTCAGTCCTTGAGCAGTCTAGAGTTCATAGAAATGGTCAAAAACTTCTAAAATTTATGAATTAAGCTCAAAAATTTTTAAAAATCATAAAATCATTAGATTTTAATCCAAGAAAATCATCCTAACTAACGTGAATATGGTCTTGACTTCTTTTTAATTCAAGAAAATTATTAGATTTTGTAATTTACTATAGATGTTAATGCTTTTTAATGATTACATATATATTAAAATTTATTTTATATTTACCATATACGTACTTATAATTTTAAAAATTTTTGTTTTTCGTTCTCATCCTTGTATCTATCTCTGTATCCATATTAGTACAACATAGTTTATATTTAAGTAGCGAGGCTCTATTCAATCCAATATGAAATTAGGTATGGATTTATAGAGCAAGAGTGAGGACGAAAGACGGGAAGAGTGAGGCGTCGTGACCGCGTGAGACGGTGAGAGCCTAGGGTAAGGTAAACTCTTGTGAAGGTGAGCAGCGGATAAGATGAGATTTGGGAGAAAATTATCGTAAGCTTTGTGAATATAAGATCTAGAAGCTGCAGGCTGCTATTTGGGTCTGGGGAAAGTTTCCTTTGATAGATATTCAGATAATTCGAAATCAAGATTTTCATGATTTGTATCTATCCGATTATCTGATTTTTTTAATCGGATATCTAATTTGGATTATTTGAAAATTTATTTCGGATCAGATTACCAGATAAACGGATTGAATTTTTCACATCAGATATTTTTGCACACCCCTAATTATGAGTGTACGCTTAAATTTTAATTTTTCAATATTTATTATTAGAGGCTTAAAATTTTTTTTCAATGCTTGTTATTATCAACCAACTCTTAAAATTTAATTTTTACCAATACTTATTATTAGGGACATGAATTTAAATAACGGTCCGCAACCGTAACAACAATCGTTATATAGCGGTAGCAACATCGTCCGAAACTACGATATTCACAATCGTTATGTCCACTATAGTATGTTATTAAAAAATTCACAACCACGATACTCGCAGTGACCGCAATAGCAACCGTTATGTCTCACAATTGCGACAAACGCAATGTAGTCGAAAACGCAACCGCCAGGGTCGGAGCCAGGAGTTGGAGTTGGAGGGGACAAACTCAAATGTTTCAAAAGTGAGGGGGCAAATGTGTAAATAATTTAATTTTCTTTTTTAAAAAATTCTACATTGCAAAGGCAAAAAAATAATTTTCTTGAGTTGGGGGCATGGGCCCTCCCAAAACCCATGTCCCTTGTCTCTAATTTGGAGTTGGAGCCAGGACTTGGAGTTGAAGGGGACAAACTTAAATGTTTCAAAAGTGAGGGGTTGCAAATAATCCAATTTTTAAAAGATTTCTACATTACAAAGGCAAAGAATAATTTTTTTTGAGTCGGAGGCATACCCCTCCCGAAACCTATGTCCCTTCGCCTCTGACGACTACAAATATAATTTAAATTTTTAATTATAGACTCAATTTTTTTATTTACCCTAAAGCCACCAAAATTTCAAAAACGGGCATGATTCTAGTAGATATTAAAATCTATACCTTTAAACTAAACCGATTTTAGTTAAATATTTCTATATTTAATATTTAACTTGTATTTAAATAAAAAGAAGTTGATGATGCTTTGGGTAAAACAATACGGTTGATGTTTACGGGTGAATTCAATTTAAATTTATTTTTAATTTAAATTTCATAATGTGAGATCTTAATTTAAATTATTTTGATCTAAATTATGTAATAGTTTACCTTTTGTAATAATCAATTTTACTCATAATAATATGTATTGTCTTGATAGTTGCCAATAACTTTTTGGTAAAGCAAATGTTCATTTTATAGTTCATGTTCGGTATATGTGGTCCTTTTTTTAAATAATATCTTTTTTAAAATTTGAACTTAAATTTTTTATTTTAGAAAATAATATATCTTGTCATTGCACTCATTTCTTGCCAATATAATTGTCAATAAAAATTATCGAGCAATATGTATTATATTTGCACTCATCTCTTGTTGATATAGTTGCCAATAACTTTGATTGTACTGGTGAGGGTTTACAAGTTTCAACCTATATATTTATTTGATAATTATATTAAAAATTATCATATACCTAAAAAAATCTAAGAAAATACATTTTTTATATTTACATTCATGTAAACTTAAAAAAGATTATACTGGCTACATATATAAATGCAAATAATTTAAGTTAATTAAAATTCTTAAGAATATAATTACATAAGCTTTGAAAATGTAACATAATTAAAGAAAGTGCAATTTAGCGTAAGCTGGCATGTGCGAATAGGAGTCTAGCTTAATTATCAAAAAATCAGTTTTGAATAGCATCTATTATTATTATTATTGTTATGAGTGATAAAAAGGCTTATATTATTATAAATAAGTATTTAAAAGTATATTATTTTTTTACTTGAGTGGTTAAAATATTTTTTTTGATCAAAATAAGTACTTAAGGTATTATTTGGTCAAAATAAGTGTTTAAAAAGTATATATATTTTTTATTTAAGTTCTTAAAAGTTATCATGTGACATTGAATAAAAAATACATCAGATACTTATTTTAATAAAAAGTATTTTAAGTACTTATTTTGACGAGAAAAAGATTTTATGTACTTATTTTAATCAAAAAGTATATTTTAAGTATTTAATTTGATAAAAAAGTATATTTTATGTATTTATTTTGAAAAAAATACTTTAAATATTTAAATAAAAAATTAATATACTTTAAATATTAAGTATTTTTTATGATATAAGCCTAATAAAAATACTATAAAATATAGTTAGCGGAAAAAAAACCCAATAACTTAAATTAGAAGCAATTAGCTCCAAACAAAAAATATATAGAAGCAATTAGCCGACAGACATTCCACCCAAGAAGCCAGTGGCCACCACATTAAAATATCTTATTTATTTGATTATTTTAAGCCGAAAAAGTAGTCAAACATATCGTTTTATTTTATTGTTAAACATAAATATTTGATTAATCAAACTTTGTAATAATGGGTTGTTAAAAGTTTAAAATAAGACATTTTTTTTATCGAGAAGAAAAACATTATATTGACCGAAGCAGAGAGACAAAAAAAAAAAGCATAAAACTCAATGAACAACACAAATCCGAGCAAGGTTTGAGAAAATCCGGTCACATGCGACCTCCAACGGAAACTGGGATGCAACCCTGACATCATAAACCCAAGCAGAGCAAAAAAATAGCAAACGACAGGAAGCTCCAACGGCAAAGAAGAACAACCGTACATTGTATACCAACATCGAGTCCATACCGGGAATCTTGGTGGTCGAGTAGTCTTGCTGTGGAATCCAAGGGCCGGGACGATATGACGGCACAGGAAGATGCCTTCAAAGCCTTTGATCCTACCTTCGAATCCACACAACTAAGCCGTCGCCGAAGTAGCGCTAACCTTTTCAAAAGGCTTGGGGAGGACAAAAACCACCATAGAACTTTCACCGGACTTGCAACACAAAGACGAGCTCTCCAGGGTAACCAGAGGAAGCCAGAGTACGGAGACCAAAAAGAAAAGACAAAAGAGAAAATCGAGGAAGGGGGAAAAAGAAGAACGGAGGGCAACAGACAACCATCTCTTTGCCCCAAGCAGTCTAAAATAACATAAGGGATCTGCACTTTTCCTCGCAAAAGCAGGCCCTGGCCTAAAGCTTATTCGTCGAGAACATCAAGCTTCAACAACCAAGCTAAGATCAGCCAACAGAGACAAGCTAAAAAAAAAAGAAAGGAAGAAAAGCCCACTCTGATCAAAACAGAAAGGGGGAGGGGAGAAAACAAGAGAAAAAAAAAGTAAAGGAGAGATGAGGAGGGCCTCGACGGCACTCGGCTGAGCCGGATCGTCGACAGCGGGTGAATCGGTTTTGTAAAAAAAAAAAAACTATGTGATTAGGGATTTTTGAGAGAGTTCAAATAAAACATTTTTCTTTCTCATTTAAAGCTCATTTGAATTTCCATCAATGTACTAGTGCGGTGCACTACTGTTTGTAGCTATAATAGGGCAATAACTATGTAACACCCCTAAAGTAATAAAAAATAATAACTAAGAGGGAAAAAAACAGAATAATGGTTATCCATGGGGTTTGAAACTTTTGACCTTATAGATGGTAAACCCATGTCCTAACCATTTAGGCTAAGGACCACTATTAGCTTAATCATGCACTAACTTTTTATTATGCAATATTTAGTAAAGTTCTCAATAATAAATATGATTTGACCCCTCACCTACCCAGGGGAAGGCGAATCAAATTTAGAAACGAAGAGAATATTCTCAAGTCTTTTTCCCCAACCATCACTATCTTTAACTCCGATCTACCCCACCGCCACGTCATAGCTCTCACCGCCATTGTCGACATGATCGCCGCCTTACGCTAGACTCGTCCCTAGCCATCGTTCGCAGTGAATGGCCGTCGATTAATGTGGAGATCCGATTGAAGCCTCGTTGAACCTCCCCTAGAACCACCTTCTATTTTCCTTCGTTCGCGGCCAACTCTGTCGCCGGTAGTGTGGGTCAACAGTTCAGACGTGATCAGTGTAATGAGGAGAGTAGAACCCTTCTAACTGACCGACGTTCTAACACCGAGAGAGGCCTCATCGAAGCTACGTTAAATCCAGTCGTTTCTCCTCCATTTGAGTATTGAGGGACGATGAGTTCGAGTTCAAGAGCGATCAAATAGAGTATCAAAGGTTAAATAATGTAGCTCGGAGCTGAGGTAATACCTCACTACCTTTTCATGCTTTTCGGAACTCGTTGATAGTTGGTTAATGTATGAATAAATATGATTAGTCATATGATTATCGTTGATTATTTTAAAATGATATGGTTCATGTAATAAGATAATAAATTGGTTAAGACCGAGTGAATTGAATTAGGAATTGACAATCGATAAGAAATCCAAGTTCAATGAATAATCGATAAAGTAATTAATCTCGAAACCTTCAATTTCGAGTATTTCTTGCTAAAAGATCTAATGTCTGAATTTAGGTGAGAAATTACAAAAATACCCTTAAGGTGTAAAAACCTAAATACCCCTAGAAGCCAAATGACTAAAAGGCCCTTGTAGGCTTAATGAAGGGATATATCATGATGTATCTGAATCTTGAATGATCATGATAGAACAATTACTGAATGTCTGGGTAGAGCCATTAGTTATTGAGCCCCTTTTATTAGGGAGCCCATTTCTGAAATCAATTCGAATTTGTCAAAAGTTTAGTGTTCCCTTTCTGGTAATTACCAAATGCCTCCGAGAATTAAATTAGACAATCTAATGTGTTCCTTGTGTGCTACACGACTGTTCTACATAATGTTTTGCATGCTTTATTAAACTGATAATGTGCACAAGACTGACATACCAGATTTCACATAAATATAACATGTTTCTAAACTTAAGCATGATTATATTATATGTATGATATATGCCCTAGTACCCGATATGACAAGCATGCTCTCTGGTTATTGTTTATCTTTATACAAATGTCTATTTATTACTTACTATTATTACTGTTTATTGTTGTACATTATAATACTGGCTAGACTGATTCACTGAGGTACTTAGGTTATGATATGAAGTCTCTGAAGGTTCAGCCCTGATCCAACTGTAATTTCTTATGTATCAGATTCTTTTGCTTCGGTGACGGTAATTCCTTATGTATCAAGTTTCTACGCTTCAGCGAGAGTAATTCCTTATGTATTAGGTTCCTACACTTCGGCGAGGTTAAGTCCTTATGTATCAGGTTCCTACACTTCGGCGAGGGTAATCCCTTATGTATCAAATTCCTACGCTTCAGCGAGGGTAATCCCTTATGTACCAGGTTCCTAGCTTCGGCAAGGGTAATCTCTTATGTATCAGGTTCCTACGCCTAGGCAAGGGTAATCCCTTATGTATCAAGTTCCTACGCTTTGGCGAGGGTAATTCCTTGTGTATTAGGTTCATACGCTTCAGCGAGGGTAATTCCTTATGTATCAGGTTCCTACGCTTTGGCGAGGGTAATTCCTTATGTACCAGGTTCCTACGCTTCGACGGGGGTAATTCTTAATATATCAGGTTCCTATGCTTTAGCGGGGGTAATTCCTTATGTATCAGGTTCCTACGCTTTGGCGAGGGTAATTCCTTATGTATTAGGTTCCTACGCTTCGGCGAGGATAATCCCTTATGTATCAGGTTTCTACGCTTCTACGATGGTAATCCTTTATGTATCAGGTTCCTACGCTTCAGCGAGGGTAATTTCTTATGTATCAAGTTCCTACACTTCGGAGAGGGTAATTCCTTATGTATTAGGTTCCTAAGCTTCGACGAGGGTAATCCCTTATGTATCAGGTTTCTATGCTTCAGCGAGGGTAATCCCTTATGTATCAGGTTCCTACGCTTCGGCTAGGGTAATTCCTTATGTATCAGGTTCATATTCTTCAGCTAGGGTGATTCCTACTATACTAGGTTCCTACGCTTCGGATAGGGTGATTCTTACTGGACCTAGGGTCTTCCCTTTGGTCGGCACTTACACCCAATGGGCTTGGGTTGGCGTCTTTATAGATGCACTTTGGGGATCTGTATATCGATGTTCAGTTGGAGGGTAATTAAAACTTTCCTTCCTCTTTTAAATCTACCTTGTAGAATTAACTTATCAATGTTTGAAACTTTCTGTAAGTTTCAGTCTGCATTTGTTAGCATACACTAGACTCTCTAGTTCAATTCCTTTAATCCATCACGCTTCTGATTCTCCGAATTATAGGCTTCTCGCCTGAAACTCGGGTGACCGAATAATGAATAACTCTAATACATATATATCTATAAAGTTATATTGAGATATTGAATCGCAATTGGAACATGTTTCCCGAAACACCATGACAATATTACGCTTTTCCATATACATGTTTGTGCTTTTAACATCTTTTGGTAGTTCTGTATTACTGAGCTTTTCCAAGCTCATGATGTTTTTACCATCGCAGGTTAAAAGATTGAAAATTGAGCAGTTATCGACATCAGTGTGAGAGTTCTATTGGCACTGCTTGTGTAGTACAGTACTGGTATAATTAGTGGGCATGTATGTCGTGTCTTATTTAATTCAGAGTCTGTAATATACTTTTTGGATTTATGTTTTATGATTTTCTATAACAATATTCTAACAAAGATTTTTATTTTACGAATTTAAATTAATTAGAAAGAAAATAACTTTATATGGGTTTTTACTGTGGGTCACTCTTGTGACCCTAATGTGACATCCTAGAATCAGGTGTAACGTATAGGTGGGTCTAAGGGGTTACAAACTAGGTGTGTGTTATATATATTTAAGGGTAAACTACATGATTAATCACTTATGTTTTATAAGTGTTCACTTTTGTTCACCAAATTTAAGTAAAATAATAATATTTTGATCACGTACATTATCAATTTAAAACATTTTGGTCATTGAGACCTTAAAAGTCGTGAGTTTGACGAAGTGTCATGTTAGTAAAATCAGTTAATTTTTTAATTTGAGCCATGAACTTTAGAAAATATTAATTTAACCCTTAAAGTTTAAATAAAATATCAATTGACCTTTAAATTTTAGAAAAATAATATTTAATCCCTCAATTCGACCATTGTCCCGTCATCGGTTGCAGTTCACCACTATCGTTGGTCACCGTCCTCTTCCTTACACTCCTCTTTTTTACTCTCTATAATACCCTAATGTGACACAACATCAAACTCGCAATCCTTAACACCCTAGTGACCAAAACGTTATAAATCGATAAAATAAGTTATCACAACATTACTTTTTTAAATTTGGTGAGTAAAAGTTTATAAAACATATGCCCCAATAGTGTAGTTTACCCTATATTTAAGTATGGAAAAAATACTAGTATGTTAGTTTTCTATTCAGAAACCATTATAGCAACTAGGTTAAAATAATCAAGTAGAGTCGAACTAAAAAGTTATAAAAATTGAAATTTGATTTAAAATTCGAGATTTGAAGTTTGGTTTGAATTTAATAAAATTTTATTTCTAATTTGACTGAGTTTTAAATGATAATCAAATGGTTAAAACTCATTCAATTAGGCCTGATAAGATTGTTTACCTAGTAATTTTTTAATGTTATTTTCTTATGCGTTTCTTATTATTAGTTGTCCTAGTCTATAGCTTTACCTGCAGTTGTTTTTTTTTGTTGAAAGATTTACCTGCAGTTGTTGCATAAGAGTAAAAGAGCCTTTTGGATTTGCCTAGCTAGTAGAGTGATTTAGCTCTTGGTAGAGCTTAGTTGCAGTAATTCAAGTGTAGTGTGAATTTTCAGTCAATAACAGTTCGATTTATTCACTTTTTTGTTCTATATTAGAATTTTAACACCACTACCAGAGGTAAAAAAAAAAAGAAAAAAAGAGAGAAAACATGTGAAGAAGAGGATTCACTAGAAAAAAAAACGTTCTTTATGCTAAGTGCACAAAAAAAGAATGTACATAACCTTTACTGATATATTTAATGGCATTGATCTCTTGTCTTGCTAATTCCACTCCTTTCTTGTTCTTGAAAATAAAATATTCTCTTTCTTTTAAGGGATTCAAGGATCATCAACTATGACATCCCAATAAAAAAAAAAAACAGTGGTTGCCTTGCATCATGCTTTACTTACAATAAATACAACATATAATGCAATTAAACTCAAATTCATTTTCATTTCTTTTCCTATTACCAATGGTAACATTTAAATTGTTCATCACACATTTATGTATCCTATATACTATTAGCATAAAATTCATTTCATGGTTTCTCATGTATTACTATTAACAACTTAGATCACAATTCATTACACAAACAATACCAAGCAAGCTTAATCACTCAATTTGTGTTATCATAACAATCACCCAATAACGATCATACCTTAATTATTCAAAATTTTTAAACATTTGCCGATCAAGATCTTTTTCTCATAAAATGCCAATTATCATACATTTCCTGTAGAATTGTTTATATCGAAAATTCATATGAATATAATCAAACACACACAGCACGTATACGGATACTTTCACTTTAATCTGAGCTTATGTTATTCTTCGAATTGTCAAATTTCCAATTAACTTTGATTTTCCTTTTTCCAAAAGAAATTCAATCTATTTTACATTCCAGTTCACATTTACATAAAATCTATTATATCAAAAATTAACATCAACTAAATATCAATCATAATAGAACTTTAACATCTAATATAGGGTTTGATGGGATTTCATCAAGTCTTGAATCAAAGATTGAAGAACTCCAATTTAAAGTTTAGGTCTTGAGCTTCCAAAGTTTATAATTTAAATTAAAATTTTATGACTAATTTTTGGTGGATTTAAACGTTCTGTCTCATATGTTCTTTCTTTAAGCCTTAACCCTCCATCTATGGTGAAATCAAAAGAAAGATGATACCAAGAATGGTTGTTCTCTCTCCCCTTTCCCGATCGTACAAAAGACACAAAAAAATTAAGGCAAAAATTATTATCTCCCTTTTCCCTAATTCTCAAATCAACAATATATATTAGTCACCACCTTGCTAATTTCTAAAGCATGAGAGCATTTCACTTCTCATCAAAAAACCACTTACACTAACAATTGATTTAATAGCAATGCAAACCACTTTTTTGCATTCTTTTCAATTTGGTCCTTAAATTTCAATTATCACTTTCGGTTCTCTAATTCAATTCTGGATCGAAACATCTTTTAACCAAACTAAATTTAGTCCATTAAACACCTATTTCAAGGTCCAAAACAACACTTTAATCGTCGGAAAAATATTTCTCGCTCATCGGACTTGGAAAAAATATTGGACCCAATTTTGGGTGGAATTTGGGTCAAGAAGTTAGCCAAATAGGCTAGAAGGTTCAGGCGAACCGGATTAAGCGGTTCAGACTAGTTTCAGGAATTAATTCAAATTAAATTGTTTTTGGTCGAAATAAATATGGAAATATGTCTAAAAATCATTATTTAATATGTGGATATTGTTGGTGAGATTAATTTTGGAAACGAGTTTCGGAAATGTGACATTTTGGCTGGTGAACAAAATGTAAAGTTTGAAAACTATTTTTAGTGACTGTTTTATAAAAGAGTTAAAACTTTGAATCTTTAAGGAGCTATTTGCCCAAAGTCTAACATCAGACTTTATCCCTTAATTGGCTATTTTTAAAATGGTTTTGAAAAATATAAAAGGTTGGGAGAATTAATTTTATAATTAATTACTTTAAACAAAACTTTACGTAACTACTTTCTCAAACAAGACTTTCTCTCAAATTCTCTCTAGCCAAACATTCTTTTCTTCTTCAAAATCTTAAGGTAAATTCTTGTTTTCTCTAATCTTTTGTTATCAAATGAATTCTTATTGGTTTCTTATTAAAACCTTATTGTTTTGATCTTGTTTCTACATGTAATCAATCCAATTAAGGGGAAAAGCATCCAGTAGAGGTGAGTTGCATTTTTCTCCTCTAATGTAAGGTTCTTTACAAAAATTCTCAAGTTCTTAACTTTTTGACTTGATTTTTAAGGATAGTTTGATTATTCAATGATGAAATATTGTTTTAATGAGGAAATTTATTGATCTTGTTTATAGATTGAAATGAATGTGGTCTTGATTGATTTAGATCATATATAAAGTATTTTTAATGATATGAAAAAAGATTTACAAAAGAAATCCCAAAACTAATTGAATTGCTAATTTTCTAGGTTAAGAATAGTTAGATCTTGGGGTGTTTATGTAGATAGAAGGTTGGTGGAGTTATATGATGGTTATGATGATGTTTTTAGATGTTAAATGATGTTGATTTGATGATAAAATCTTTGGGTGATGGTTGGATTATGTTTAGATTGAAGTTGGCGATGTTTTCAGTTGTTTTTGGAAGGTGGTTGTTGGCCTTTAGTTAGGCGAAGTGAAGAGTTGTTATTGCTGGGATTATAGATGCATAACGATGCATTAATCATATGTTGTTATATGAATAAAACAAGGGAGGTTTATCCTTCATCGTTCGGTGAGGTTTCGATAGCTTCAGATGCTATCTTGAAATGCTGATCTGAGCTCGGAAGTAAGTATTGGAAGATTCCGCTCTTGTTTTGGTTCCCATTTAAATATATTCTCATGCTCCTGAAATAAATTTGATTACCTACTGTTATATGCATGTTTCAGAATTGAAAGAAGTTGCAAATGATCCCATGATGATGACTTATGAGTTTAGAAAATGGTTTGCAACATGATTTTAGATAATGCTTATTACATGGTTTCTTGTATTCGAAATGGGATATTGGAAATTGATTTGTTGATGCATATGTAAAATAGTGTGGTAACATGGTTTGAAACTATATATTGGAAAGTGACAATGATTAAATTTTATTGGATATAGTTGGCTAGCCATAAGGTTTAAAGTGCACTATAATAAGTCGTCTCATGTGGGTTAGAGGTAGCTCCCCCATGGGAACTGCAGCAGTTGAGGTAGAAATGAGATAGATTCTCCCGCCGGTGGATATTATACATCGTAACCGTTAATGTGGTAATTGTTCCGATGCTCCGGTTCGAGGATGTGTGTAGAAAATGGTTTTGTTTTAGATCACTTCGAATGCCAATATATGAGAATTGATGTATTATCATTTGTATAACTTGGTTTATACATAAGATTCTCTTTAAGCTTTGCTATTTAGATGAACAAGCATGTGAAGGTTTAAATTGAGGTTTGCTTTTGGAAATGCTAGAAATCATTGATACATATTTAGAAGTGGTTTATCTAACTTGTTTTAGAATGAGAATGAAGCATGAAATGTTTTTGGGCATGAGTCTAGAATATATAGTTTTGAACAAATGGTTTAAAAAACATTGTTGAGTGTTTCCTCGAGTGTCCCTCACTAAGCTTTTATGCTTACGCTCTATTTTCTCATCAATGCAGATAAGTAAGGTTTTCAAGGCAGCAAGCTAGCAAGAAAGGAATTCCAAGAGTTGAGATTTCACAAGTATGGTTTTAAAACTAGCTAAGTAGTAATAATGATAATGGGGGCTCATTGTTGTTTGAGAGTATGTTTACTAAACTCCATGTTTTGGAGCAAGTTTATATTTGTTGGTTTGAACTTGTAAATGGCCTATAATGTCTTGGTATTGTTTTGGTTTCTGTTTGGAGTGTTGAATGGATTGTTTCATAGGAGGCATGCCTATAGATTTACATTTCATGAACAATGCCATGATTGAAGCATGTTTTGATACTCTCTTGATGTAGATTAATCCTTGGTATATTTGTTTGTATGTTGGAAGCATGTAAAACCAGCAAAATTGGACCTTACAAGTCTAGGTGTTTCGATACGTATGCTTCTGTACCGGTACAGTTAAGCCATTTCAAGGGTCGTGTTTCGGTATGTGGGCTACCGTTCCAGTACGGGCTCAGGAAATTTGGGCATAATGTTTCGGTACGTGAGGAAGTGTTTCAGTACGGGGTAGTGTATTTTGGCAAGGTGTGCCGATACGCGTAATAGTATCGGTACGATTTTGAGCTACTGGAAATTAGGGATTTTGAATTGGCCAAAGCGTACCGATACACCCCTTTGTGTACCAATACAAATAGCAGTTATGTTAGTTATTGTGAAATCTTGAAGTTTCTGTTCTTACGATTTGGTCCCTAAATGTTAAACATGTAATTGTAAAAGTTTGGAATGTTGTTTTGAACTGTAACTTGACCAGTGTACATGTAATATGACTAGTTAAGGATCAGTAACTCCAATCTTGACTAATTCCTTGTAGTTTTTCTATTTTGCAAAGTAGTCCCTATATTGATTTTATGTTTAATTAAATGTCAAACCAATGATCGTTGTAATGATTTTTTATCCGTTGCCAATAAGTTCACCATAGGTTCTTTAATTGCATCTAAACAAGGAAAAAATAGTCGTTTAACGAGGTGAACCTTCATGGGTTTTCTTCACTAAACCCAGTGTAGCTCGTTCGGCTCGGTATAGCAATTAGATCGGGTCAAGGTGGTAACATTTATTGGTATCAGAGCCAGGTTAGCGATAAATGTGAGGTAAGTTGTCTTAGTTGTGATTTTGTTGATTGAATTGTGAGTTATGCACGGTGTTTGATAACATGATTCCTTGGTTAATACGTGATATGTTATGGTAAAAACTTGGGGACCCATTGCCTTATTACTACAAGTAAGAAATGATTTTGACTTGAAATGTAAACATCTTGGATTCTTGCTCTAGCTGGCCTAATTGTTTTTATTGTTGCATTTTCATGCCATTGATTCATATTATTTTAAAATGGGACCGAGGATAGAGTTGCGATTGGGTACGATTACTGTTGTCGTAGGGTAGGGAAATCGAGATAAGGTTGTACCTCCTAGAGGGTTGCCACCCCCTCTGCCTAATCAACCCGAGAATGTGGAGCAAGCACCATCTGCGTTGGTTGGGCTAGTGTTTGGTGATATGACACCTTTGATACAGGCGATGAATTGAGCGTTTCAGGTTGTTGTGGCTGGAGTGTATGTGGTTGCACCGACACATGTACCTATTAATCTTGGACTTCCGTTAGAATGTTTCCTAGCTTGGGAGGTGCTGAGTTTAGAGGTTTGTCTCCGGAGGCGTCTGAGGAGTGGTTTGTGAGCACTCAAAAGATTCTTCGTCAGATGGAGTGCACAGATGCTCGTAAGTTGGGTTACACAGTGTCCCTACTTTAGGGTGATGTTTATAGTTAGTCGTCGACTACTATCTCTAGAGTGGCACTTACTAATGTGACGTGAGAGTTATTTGGAACTGCTTTTCGAAAAAAGTATCTGGTACTCGCTATCATGATGAAAAAATGTGAGTTTATGGTGCTGGTTCAGTGTAACATGACTGTATCAGAGTACGAGGTTCAGTTTGTTTGGTTGAGTCAGTATGCACTATGTTTTGGTTACCCAAGCTAAGGATATAAAGCGAAATATGGGTTTATCCTATTGTTTAGAGAATTTTAGCTCCGAAAAGAGAGTTGTTGAATTGGATATTAATGGTGGTCGGTATAAAAAGAATCGAGATAGGAGATATCGCTCTGATCAGAGATGTGGTGGTGGTAGTTTTGGGCGTGGCCAGTAAGGTCAGAACACTTGATTGTGGCCGTTGTGGGAGGCAACATATGAGAGAGTGTTGGGGGACTCTTGGAACTTGTTGGAATTATGGTTCATGAGATCACATGAGGCGTGATTGTCCACAGTTGGCTATAGATGGATAGTCTCCTACACCTGCTGTTGTGCCACAAAGAGGTCGTGGGTGCGGTCGAGGTAATTTTCAGCGTAAGAGGGAAGGTCAGAGGGTTGTTGCTTATGTCGTGGTTGTTCAACCTAAGGAAGGAGGACCTGCGAGGGTGTACGCGCATCGCGAGGGAATGAATGACACGGATGTGATTGCAGGTACGTTCACTTTGAAATCCGTCATTACTTTCTTTAATAGATTATGGTTCTTCACATTCATATATTTTGCGCGAGCATGCACAATTACTTGATATACCTGTAGAATTGTTGGATATGGGTATGCAAGTAACAAGTTATTTTGGAGAAAGAGTGGTAGTTAGGAGGATGTTTAGGAGATGTCCTTTAATGGTCGAAGGTCATGTGTTTATGATTGATATGATAGAGTTTTCATTCTATGGTTTTGACGTGATCTTGGGTATGGATTGGTTAGCTGAACATAGAGTTTGTGGTTTATAGTGATAAATCTTATGTTGGTTTGGGGTGTGTGTTGATGCAAGGTGAGAGAGTTGTGGCTTATGCATCTAGGCAATTAAAGGTGCACAAGCACAACTATCCTACACATGATATCGAGCTTGCCGCAGTGGTTTTTGCATTGAAGATTTAGAGACATTACCTTTACGGTGAAAAGTCTGTTGTGTACGCGGATCATAAGAGTTTGAAATATTTGATGTCGCAAAAGGAGTTAAATCTTAGGCAACGTAGATGGTTGGAGTTGATTAAGGATTATGATTTGAAGATTGAGTATCATCTGGGAAGGCTAATGTGGTAGTCGATGCTTTGAGTAGGAAAGTTGTCGTGGAGTTGAGGGCGATGTTTGCACGGTTGAGTGTGACGCGAGATGGTGGTTTGTTGGCTAAGTTGCAAGTGAAGCCATCGTTGGTATAGTTGATTAAGAAGAAACAAATGTGTGATGTTTCATTGGTACCACATGTTGAGGACATAACGAAGGGTAATCAGACGGACTTTTACTTTAGTGATGAAGGTGTTTTGTGCTTTGGGAGTCAAATAGCTGCGTCGGAGGATATGATGGTTAATGCGTATTATTCTAACTGAAGCTCACTCTAGTCTTTTTTTATAAACCCGAGAAGTAAAATGATGTACCAAGATTTGAGGAAGGAATATTTTTGGGTTGGCATGAAAAAGGATGTAGCGGATTTTGTTGCTAAGTGCATGATGTGTCAGTGTGTTAAAGCTGAGCATCAGTTTCCTTCCGAGTTGTTGCAACCGTTGAAGATACTGGAATGAAAGTGGGAGAGAATCACCATGGATTTTTTTGTCAGGGTTGCCTTTGATATTGTCTAAGAAGAATTCTATGTGGGTAATTGTGAATCGTTTTATGAAGTATGTGCATTTCCTAGTTGTGCATATGACGTATACGTTGGATAAGTTAGCAGATTTGTACATTGTGGAAATTGTGAGGTTACATGGGGTGCCGAAGTCTATAGTATCAGATAGGGATCCGCATTTTCCAGCGAGGTTTTAGGAGTGTTTGCACAGAGCTTTGGGTACACGGTTGAACTTCAGCATTTCACATCATTCTTAAATAGATGGTCAGTCTGAACATGTTATCCAAGTGTTGGAAGATATGTTGCGATGTTGTATCATTGGTTTTTAATGATCGTGGGAGAAGCAATTACCGTTGGTGGACTTTGCTTATAACCATAGTTATCAAGCAAGTATTCAAATGGCCCCGTACGAAGCTTTGTATGGTAGAAAGTGTCGTACACCCTTTGTAGGGCTGAACTAGGTGAAAAGTATGCTTCTTTGCCTAATGTGTTGAAGGAAACTAATGAAAAATGAAGCTTATTAGTGATCAGTTAAAAGCAGCTTTGGATCGACAGAAATCTTATGCGGATTTGAAGTATAGAGAAATTGAATATACAGTTTGTGACAAGGTATTTCTGAAGGTATCATCTTGGAAAAGGGTGATGAGGTTTAGACGGAAGGACAAGTTGAGTTCGAGGTTCATTGGACCTTATGAGGTGTTGGAAGGCTTTGGTCCGGTAGCGTATAGATTGAGGTTACCTCTAGGGTTGGAGAAGATACATGATGTCTTCTATTTGTCGATGCTTTGGAAGTATAGATTGGATCCGTTGCATGTGATGCCTATTAAGGAGATTGAGTTGAATCCATATTTGACTTATGATGAAGAACCAGTGGAAATCTTGGATGTTAGTAGAAAATTTCTTCGTGGTAAGACCATCGAGTTCGTAAAGTGTTGTAGCGACATCGAGGTGTAAAGGAAGCCATATGAGAAAGTAAAGAATACATGAAGAATCAGTTTCCTTATCTTTTTCGTCCAGGTAAATTTTGAGGACGAAATTTATTTAGTGGTGGAGAGCTGTAACACCCCAAATTTGGGTCTCGAAGTTATCCGGATAGACTATACACTTCGGGCGAACCGGATAAAGCGATTCAGACTAGTTTTAGGAATTAATTCAAATTAAATGGTTTTTGGTCGAAATAAATGTGGAAAAAATGTCTAAAAATATTATATAATATGTGGATATTTTTGGTGAGATCAATTTTGGGAAATGGGTTTTGGAAATGTGACATTTTGGCTGCAAACCAAAATGTAAAGTTTGAAAATTGTTTTTAGTGACTATTTTGTAAAAGAGTCAAAACTTTAAATCTTTAAGGAGCTATTTTCTCAAAGTCTAATATCAGACTTTATCCCTTAATTGGCTATTTTTAAAATGGTTTTGGAAAATATAAAAGGTTGAGAGAATTAATTTTATAATTAATTACTTAAAACAAAACTTTATGTAACTACTTTATAAAAAAAGACTTTCTCTCAAATTCTCTCTAGCCAAACACTCTTTTCTTCTTCAAAATATTAAGGTAAATTCTTTTTTTCTCTAATCTTTTGTTATCAAGTGAATTCCTATTGGTTTCATATCAAAACCTTATTATTTTGATCTTGTTCCTACATGTAATCAATCCAATTAAGGGGAAAATATCCATTAGAGGTTAGCTGTGTTTTTCTCCTTTAATGTAAGGTTCTTTAATGAAATTCCTGAGTTCTTGACTCTTTTGACTTGATTTTTAAGGGTGGTTTGATTATTCAATGATAAAATATTATTTTAATGAGGAAATTTATTGATCTTGTTTATGGATTGAAATGATGGTGGTCTTGATTGATTTAGATCATATCTAAAGTGTGTTTTAATGATATGAAAAGATATTTACAAAAGAAATCTCAAAACTAATTGAATTGCTAATTTTCTAGGTTAAGAATAGTTAGATCTTGGGGTGTTTATGTGGATAAATGGTTGGTGGAGTTATGTAATGGTTATGATGATGTTTTTAGATGTTAAATGATGTTGATTTGATGATCAAATTGTTGGGTGATGATTGGGTTATGTTTAGATTGAATTTGATGATGTTTTTAGTTGTTTTTGGAAGACGATTGTTGGCCTTTAGTTAGGCGAAGTGAAGAGTTGTTGTTGCTGGGATTATAAATGCATAGCAATGCATTAATCCTCTGTTGTTATGTGAATAAAACAGGGGAGGTTGATTCTTCATCGTTCGGCGAGGTTTCGATAGCTTCGGACATTTGATTTTAGATCAACGAGTAGAGCTTGGTGTTGTCGGTGAGTGGAAACATGGTTTTTAGATTTCTAAAGGTTTGAAAGTGATTTTGGGGAGTTTATATTTAGCTTGAAATGCTAATCTAAGCTCGGAAGTAAGTATCGGAAGATTTCGCTCTCGCTTTCGGTTCCCATTTAAATACATTCTCATGCTCTTGAAATAAATTTGGTTACCTACTGTTATATGCATATTTTAGAATTGAAAGAAGTTGCAAATGATCACATGATGATGACTTATGAGTTTAGAAAATGGTTTGCAACATGATTTTAGAAAATGTTTATTACATGGTTTCTTGCATTTGAAATGAGATATTTAAATATATTTAGCTTGAAATGTTAATCTAAGCTCGGAAGTAAGTATCAGAAGATTTCGCTCTCGCTTTCGGTTCCCATTTAAATACATTCTCATGCTCTTGAAATAAATTTGGTTACCTACTGTTATATGCATATTTTAGAATTGAAAGAAGTTGCAAATGATCACATGATGATGACTTATGAGTTTAGAAAATGGTTTGCAACATGATTTTAGAAAATGCTTATTACATGGTTTCTTGCATTTGAAATGGGATATTGGAAATTGGTTTGTTGATGCATATGTAAAATAGTGTGGTAACATGGTTTGAAACTATATATTGGCAAGTGACAATGATTAAATTTTATCGGATATAGTTGGCTAGCCATAGGGTTTAAAGTGTACTATAATAAGTCGCCTCATGTGGGTTAGAGGTAGCTCACTCATGGGAACCGCAACGGTTGAGGTAGAAATGAGATAGATTCTCCCGCTGGTGGATATTATTTATCGTAACCGTTGAGGTGGTAATTATTTTGATGCTCTGGTTCGAGGATGTATGTAGAAAGTGGTAAAGATGCCACTTGGAAAATCCATTTATTCGATGTGATTTTGCAAATAGAAATGGTTTTGTTTTGGGTTACTTCAAATGCCAATTTAGGATAATTGATGTATATAGAATTTGTATAATGTGGTTTATACATGAGATGCTCTTTAAGCTTTGCTATTTAGATGAATAAACATGTGAAGGCTTAAATTGAGGTTTGCTTTTGGAAATGCTAGAAATCATTGATACATGTTTAAAAATGATTTATCCAACTTGTTTTAGAATGAGAATAAAGCATGAGATGTTTTTGGGTATGATTCTAGAATATATGGTTTTAAAAAGCATTGTTGAGTGTTTCCTCGAGCGTCCCTCGCTAAGATTTTATGCTTACGCTCTCCTTTCTCATCAATGCAGATAAGTAAGGTTTTCAAGGCAGCAAGCGAGCAAGAAAGGAATTCCAAGAGTTGAAATTTCACAAGTATGGTTTTAAAACTAGTTATGTAGTAATAATGGCAATGGGGGCTCATTGTGGTTTGGGAGTATGTTTGCTAATCTTCATGTTTTGGAGCAAGTTTATATTGTTGGTTTGAACTTGTAAATGGCCTATAATGTTTTGGTATTGTTTTGGTTTATGTTTGGAGTGTTGAATGGATTGTTTTATAGGAGGCACTCATAGATTTACATTCCATGAACAATGCCATGATTGAAGCATGTTTTGATACTCTCTTGATGTGGATTAATCCCTGGTATATTTGTTTGTATGTTGGAAGCATGTTGGAATGTAATTGTCTTGTGGGAAGCATGTAAATCCTGCAAAATTGGACCTTACAGGTCCAGGTGTATCGATACGTATGCTTCTGTACCGGTACGGGTAAGCCATTTTTGTGGCCGCGTTTCAGTACGTGGGCTATCATTTCAGTACGGGCTCAGGCAATTTGGGCATAGTGTTTCGGTACGTGAGGAAGTGTTTCGGTACGGGGTAGTTTATTTTGGCAAGGTGTACCGATATGCGTAAGCGTATTGGTACTGTTTTGAGCTACTGGAAATTGGGGATTTTTAATTGGCCAAAGCGTACCGATACACCCCTTTGTGTACTGATACGGATAGCAGTTATGTTAGTTATTGTGAAATCTTAAAGTTTTTATTCTTACGATTTGATCCCTAAATGTTAAGCATGCAATTGTAAAAGTTTGGAATGTTCTTTTGAGCTGTAACTTGATCAGTGTGCATGTAATATGACTAATTAAGGATCGGTAACTCCAATCTTGACTAAGTTCTTGTATTGTTTCTGTTTGCAAATTAGTCCCTATATCGCGTGTATGTTTAATTGAATGCCAAACCAATGATCGTTGTAATGAGTTTTTATTCGTTGCTAGTAAGTTCACCATAGGTTCTTTAATTGCATCTAGACAAGGAGAAAAGGTTGTTTATCAAGGTGAACCTTCACGGGTTTTCTTTTGTAAACCTAGTGTAGCTCGCTCGGCTCGGTATAGCGGTTAGACTGGGTCAATGGGGTTACATTGGGTGTTATATTTACACTCATCCAATGGTCTCATATTGTAAAACTTTTTAGTTCTATACTAATTTAAGATTATTGGATGAGTATAAATTAATGGTTAAGATTAAAAGTTGAAAATGTAGACATTTTAAAGGAAAAAAAGAGAAAGATTAATCATAACACTAATTTGCACTCATCCAATGATCCTAAATAGTACAAAATTTTGTAAATATTCACCTGTTTATAGACAGAGAGTGTATAAAATATTTACCTTAAGCGTTCAATATTCACTTGTTTATAGACAGAGAGTGTATAAAATATTTTATCAAAATGTATGCTTAAGAAAACTTACTTCATAAGCCTGACCCATATAGGCTAGCCTGCTAGGCATGATTAAATAATTATTATTATCACTTGAACTATATAATAATAAATTTATTTCTATTTAATGATTAAATTTATGTTCTGGAATTGTCAGGGTGCAGCTAGCCTGGCGTTTAAGAAGCATTTTAAGTCTTTCGTTCGTGAAA
Organism: Hibiscus mutabilis; assembly: GCA_019671005.1. Lineage (NCBI taxonomy): Eukaryota > Viridiplantae > Streptophyta > Magnoliopsida > Malvales > Malvaceae > Hibiscus > Hibiscus mutabilis. The sequence goes on from CM033711.1 coordinate 67,155,771, forward strand.
ATCATCCGAGTGTGGTGGCTATTTTCGAACCACAAATCAGTGGTAGAATTGTGGATTTGGTCATTTCCAAATTGGGTTTCTCTCATACTTTCCATGTTGAGGCTCATGGCTTCAGTGGTGGGCTATGGTTGTTGTGGAATGATTCTGTGTTGGTGGATATTCTTTAAATCTCTAATCAGTTCATTAATGGGATGGTTTTTAATGTTGATGGGAATTCTCGGTTTCAGTTTACAACGATGTATGATAGCCCGACTAGTTCAAAGCGTAAGCATCTGTGGCGTCTCTTGGCTAATCTGAATCCTGGTGAGGAGGTTCCATGGATTCTAAGGGGTGATTTCAATGTTATTCTTTCTGTGGATGAGAAGTTTGGTGGGATATTTACACGTGTTACTAGGATTCGTTTGTTCTCAGATTTTATATTTAACGAAGGTCTTACAGATTTGGGCTTTCATGGACCGTCATTTACGTGGTCTAGGGGTAACCTGTTTCAAAGGCTGGATCGTTGTGTGGTTAATACCAAGTGGGTGTTGGATTTTAGTGACTCTTTTTTGGATCATCTTGATAGGATGGGGTCTGACCATCGTCCATTGTTGGTGTCGTTGAATGATGAACAAGGTGATACGCGGAACCAGCCGTTTCGGTTTATAAATGCTTGGAAATCGCATCCACAGTTTATTGATTTTTTAGATTTCGTTTGGCCAAGAGATGCTCCATTGGATAATAATGTTGCTAAGTTTTAAGAGGAATTGATTAAATGGAACAAGGAAACCTTTGGGAATTTGAGGATGCGGCTACGGAGATTGCGCACACAGCTCATGGGGATTGAGCGTGCGCTATCTAATCGGTATTCTACCTCTTTAGTTTCTCTCTCGGTGCAACTTAAAGAGGAACTAGAACATGTCATAGATCAGGAGGAGGGCTTGTAGAAGCAAAAAGTGTGTTCACAGTGGGTGTTACAGGGTGATCGTAACACTAAGTTTTTTCATGCTTCGGTTATGTCGTGTAGACGGGCTAATCAGATTTCGGTTCTAAAGCGTGTTGATGGCTCTTGGTGTTCTGATGATGAGGAGCTTCGCCAGATCACTCTTGATTTCTATCGTTCGTTGTTCACTGCATCATTGGTGTCGCGGACGGTTTTCCTGTTAAGGGGCGTTTTCTGGCTTTGTCGCAGGTGACCAAGGAGGGTCTAGTCAAGGCAGTGACTGATGAGTAGATATGCCGAGCTATTTTTGACATGGGTCTTTAGAAGTCCCCTGGTGTTGATGGTCTAAATGCCAGGTTTTCTCAGCAGAATTAGTATGTTGCTGGGGGCTTTGTCTGTCAATTTATTCATAATGTCTTTCAGACGGGTGTGTTGCCAGCTAATATTATCAGGACTCTCTTAGTTCTTCTACCGAAAGTAGCCAGACCAGAAACTATGGGACAATTTCGTCCAATTAGCCTTTGCACGGTTATTTACAAAGCTATCTCCAATATTTTGGTTAATCAGTTGAATCATCTTTTACCTATTTTGGTTTCTGACAACCAAACTAGTTTCGTACTAGGATGAGCTATTACAAACAACATTATTATCATGCAGGAAATCATCCATACTATGCAGCAGAAAACGGGGAAAAAAGGTTGGATGGCCCTCAAAATTGATTTAGAAAAGGCTTATGTTCGCCTTGAATGAGACTTTATTTATGATAACTTTGGTGGACATTGGGATTCTTGTTTCTATGTGCAACCTGATTATGCAGTGTGTTTCTACAATGTGCACACATATTATCTGGAATGGTTCTGTTACGGAGCACTTCACCCCGGCTCGTGGGATTCGTCAAGGGGATCCGTTGTCTCCATATTTGTTTGTGTTGTGCATGGAACGTTTGTCGTAACTTATTCATGGTGTCACTGTAATGGCTCTTGGAAACCGTTTCGTATTATCTCTTATGGTCCTGAGGTTTCTCACCTTTTCTTCAAAGATAACATGATTTTATTTGCCGAGGCATCCTTAGAGCAATTAGATGTTGTTTGCTCAGTCATGAATACCTTCTGTCAAGCTTATGGGCATAAGGTGAATGCCTCTAAGACAACGATATTTTTTCAAAGAATGTCCGGTAGACATTAGGCTCAGTGTTAGTACCGAATTTGGTTTTGTTGGGGTCGATGATTTGGGTAAATACCTTGGTGTTCTGTTACTGCATCGCCGGGTTACATCGGCTTCTTATCAGTATTAGGTTCAGATGATTCAGCGTAAGCTTAATGGATAGAAAGCGAAGTGTTTATCTCTAGCGGTTTAGATTACTTTAGCCAAGTCTGTCTTAGCGGCGATTCTAGTCTACACATTACAAACTGATGTTTTATCGAAGCGAACATGCCTTGACATTGAAAGGTTAATTCGTAGATTTATATGGGGCATCGCTGCTGATAAGGGTGGTGTCCATCTCGTTAAATGAAATGATGTGTGCAAACCAGTGAAGGACAGAGGCTTGGGTTTTCGTAAGATCTCGCCACAGAATGATGCGTTTCTTATGAAACTTGCGTTTCAGTTGCTTGTTAAGAAGAAATATCTTTGGGTTCATTTTCTTCGGGCGAAATATAAATGTCTTGAAGGCATTCTAGTGTTACTTTGGAACACGAGCTGTTCTAGACTTTGGAAGGGGCTTAGTGTGGTTTGGAGTGATGTCTGTAATAATTTGGTATGGACCGTAGGTTCGGGCACAGAGGTTGATTTTTGGTTTGATGATTGGTTGACTGATGTGGGCCCGTTAGTTAATCATATGGTTACTACCCCTTTGAATCCTATTGTGAGAACCCCGGTGGCACAAATGATCGCTCGCGATGGTGAATGGGCATGGCATTTGTTCGAGCACCTGCTACCACATGATGTTCTGCTTCGAATAGCAGCCACTAAAGGTCCGAGTGTACGTGTTGGACAGGATTGGCTTGGGTGGAAAGGGTTTAGTACCCAATCTTTCTCTATCAAATCAGCTTATGCATTGCGACAAGTTTCTTTGTCAGGGAACTCTAGTATTTGGTCCATCATTCATAGATTTCAAGGGATCCCGCGGATTAAGTACTTTCTTTGGCTTGTTTGTTGGCGTAAGCTTATGACGAATGGGGAGCGGTTTCGGCGAGGGTTCACACTAGATCATAGTTGCCAAGTCTGTGGAGATGCGGTGGGTGATGTAGATCATGTTGTTTGCCGTTGTCCGCCTGCGCTACATATGTGGAATGAGTTAATTCAGACCAACAAATTGTCCGTGTTCCTCAATATGCCGTTTGCAGATTGGCCTATAGGAAACTTGTCTGAGGCTACTGTGTTTGCTAGGGATCCCACTCATTGGCACCTGTTGTTTGGTTCACTATTGTGGCGAGTTTGGCTCCATAAGAAAGCCATCGTATTTGATATCCCTAGAGATGGGCATTGGTCCCTTGTGGAGCGGGGAAAGCATGTTGTGAGTTTACAGCTTGGTGTAGCGGAGAGGAATCAGGTGCGGGGTTCGGTGGGGGGTCGGTCTGGTCTTGCGCAGAGCACGCAATGAAATCCTCCTGAGGCGCATTGGATTAAGATCAACACGGATGGCGCTCGTCGCGGATCTGACGGGAAAGGTTCGTGTAGGGGTGTGGCTCGTGATAGTGTTGGTACTTGGTTATTTGGGTTCACGAAATTCCTTGGTATTTGTTCGGCTCTTGATGTCAAGCTTTGGCATATCTAGGTCTGTGTTATGCTTGGGAAGCTGGGTATAGGCGAATTATTTTAGAAGTTGACAGTCTTGAAGTGTGTAGGCTTTTACGTGATGAGATCTCGGGGACTCACACCTTGGGTTGGCATTTGATTGAATTGTATCGGCGTGATTGGGTTATGTAGATTGTACATGTTCTACGTCGTGGTAACCAGGTTGCTGATGGTCTCGCGAAACTTGCCCGACTCGATAGTCTTGAAGTTGATCTTTTCGATCAGCCACCGAGTGGTGTTAGTGCGTTTATGCTCTTAGATGGTTGCTCTAGCTAGTTGCTTTTGTTGGTTTCTTTGTTTTGTTATTTCAGTGTTCACATATGTACTCTTTTTCTCCACTTAGGGTTAGAGAAATTTTTAACGAGTCATATGTGGCACTTTCATGCGTATGATTCTTCTTAATACAATCATATCGTTTCACCAAAAAATAAAAATAATTTTATTTTAATACAATTTAAAAATTAATTTGAATATTTGGACCGATTTGAACCAAGGCAGCCTAATCTAAAAAAATAAATTTTGATTTTAAGATTGCGACCAGATCCAAGTTTTGACCACGTCTAGACCTAATCAACCTTCATGTGTATGGAACATTTTTTTAAATGAAGCTTCATGTGTCAATTATAGTACAACATAAAATAAAGGGAGCATGTCACTTATATGACCAGACGCGTAGATTTAATAAAATATGTGACGGTCGGTTCACAATAAATCATTACATATACACCTTTTTTTTATATTTTCAAATTGGGTAAACTAAATGAACACTAAATATTTATAAAAAAAATGAACACTAAATAATGGGGTAAATTTTATTTTGATCATTAATATTTTATTTTGTCAATCGGAGTAGTTAATTAATTAAATTGTATTAATCAAGTCACTAGCCGTTAAAAGTTGACGGAATAATTGATGCGGCAATTAAAAAGTAGTATAATTACGCATTCGATCACATTATTTACGCATTCTATTAATTTAATCTTGAATTTAATTTAATTTAATAAATTTAATTATCTAATTAAATTGTGACACATGTCAATAACTAGTATATATTTAAATTAAGTCAATAAATATACACAAGAGATATGGAGTTCTTTTGAAATGTATACGACAAGAACAATGAAAAAGCTTGAGGATGATTGATTAGATGGGCAAAACGGAACTTATCTTGTGATTTTCAAGCAAAGAAGGGACCCTTAATGTGAAAATAATGACATTATTTTTACAATAAGACATTAAGAAGTGAAGAAATTAGCAAAATTTGTTTGGCATATCATAGTTGTATTATGTTTAATGTCATGTAGCAACACTGTCTTTTTTTAATGGCGTTGAGCTAATATCTTATTTCATTTTCAAGCATCTCACATGACCCTTAGACGAGGGCTATGCACCAAATCTAAACAAAATTTCAAATCAATATCAAATACTATATAAGTTTGAATATCTTAGCTTCCTAAGCCTGAAATGTAGCCCCTGATATTATTAATTCCCAGTCAAATTTTGATCTTTTTTTCCTCCTTTCTGCCTCATATACCATTGGCTACAACTCTTGACATTTTGTTGGTGAACACATATGACATTCATTGGATACTAAGCTAATAATTTGGTTCTGGAATTCTTAATGATTTCTAAGTGAGATACTGACAGGCTGATTATGTTGCTAAAATATATGGCAAAGGGTGAGAAACTTATAAGAAAATAGGGAATATCAAAGAGTATCCTATTTGTTTACCTGATGTTCCTTTTACTTAATACTTGCATTCACATAATTATAATATACTATTTGAATTTGAGTGGTCTCAGTGGTGAAGGATGACGTTTCTCTTAGGTGACACGAGTTCGAGCAACGCAATCTGTATAGTGTGTTTTTAAAAGGCTAAGAGCATTAGCAGATTCATAAATATTTTTCAGGGTGGGCACAAATTAAAATAGTTTTTAGGGTGAGTACAATCATGAAAATTTCAAAAGTTCAGAGTGAGAAATCATAAAAATTAAAAAAATTAAAGATTAATCCATAAAATTTTAAAAAATTGAAGTTAAACGTGTGAACTTCAAAAAGAAGCTTACACTTGCATCCGCCACGGGTTAAGAGTAAATAAGAGATACTATCATATGATCACGCCATAATATTAAAAAAACACAAAAAAATAAAGGATTTGAATTCATACCCTCTACTACCCTTCCTACCAACTAACATACCGTTTTATAAATTGGGGTGGGAAGCTGTTGACCGGAATCAATGGCTTTTGGGGTTGATATGTAGCTGTCAAAGAAGGAAATGGGCATGGGAGTTGAATGTAGAAAACTTGGAAATAATCACACCAACAACCAATCCTTTTGATTCGTCAAGAGTCCAAAGAAACAGGATTGACCTCCTTGTCCCTCTTCTTTCCGCCACTCGCCGGCCCACCTTCATGCATCCTTCACCCAACTTTGCTTCCCAATTTATATTTATTGATACTGAAATAAGAAGGCATCGAACAAGAAAAATAAAGAGAAAGAACATGACGATTGATGGCAACTTCATGTATCCTTTTACTTCCCAATTTATATTTGTGTTTACGTATTATGAAGACGTGTTAATACGAACACGACTTCCAATCTAAAAAAATGATTATTTTATTTTAAAACAACACATAACGACTTAAGTAAAGACATACTCACCTCAACATTGACAGAGTTATGTATATAGTGAGAGGGGTCGTTTCCTTCCCCCAAATTTTTTTTATATATTTCATTTATATGAAAATTTTAAAAAAATTAAATGTAAATTTGTTCTCCCCACTTTTTTAGACAATTATGTTTTATTTCAGTCTTGAACTCACCCTGCACACCTGAGGATGATTTTATATAACACTATTTATTTTAATATATTTTCCTAAATAATTCATAGATGACATAAAATTCATTTTCCTATTTTCACAATAATTCTCAAATAAACCTGTTATTATTATTTTAATTCAATTTTCAATCCAATTAGTTTTCGTTTTATCCTTGGTGTAACTTGTTATTTCTCAATAATGCTAGTGAATATTGAATATATGCTTAAGGGCATAAGGAGCCTTTCAACTTTTAAGAAAAAACAATTAATATACTGAATTTTTTTCACTTAACTAAGTTTTTGAATTAATGAATTGAATCAATTAAGTTATTTAATTAATTTTCATTATTAAATTTTGACAATTTTATCTTTAAATATTACTTTCATGTAATATATTATAATTCACCAAAAAAGAACTATAATCATTATAATTTTTTCTTTAGATATTATTTTCACATAATATTACTTTCGCATAATATAATATAGTTCACAAAAGAAAGAGGTATGACTATTATAATTTCTTAAAAATATTACTTCTACATGATACGTTAAATCCGCAAATATATGACTAGACCATAACAATCAAATAGTGGCAACATAGGGGATTGAAGTATAGTAGGCATCATCATTCTTTCTTTGATTTCATACCAGCATTCGAACCCTGCCCAAGTTGAAGTGATAAACATAACCATTGAGGACAAGGCGTGAGCCGTAGGCATCATCAGTCTGTAGTGCTAAAAAGTAGAATAGTAATTTCATAAAAAGAAAGAGCTATACTTGCAATCTCTAGAATGTATAATCTCCATTTATAGGAAAGCATACAAATTTCCTTTTCGAAGGGAAACATAAAATGTATACAGACATAGAAAGTTATACCACGGAAACTCCTCTATGTACAACAAGCAACTCACAAACAAAGATCAAAAAACAAAATCCAACACAAAAGAAAAGGAAAGGAAAGAAAATGGGGGAAAGGAAAATTTGATGTTTCTCACCAACTATTCAGTAGCAGCAAACTGGACATCGAATGAGTCCATTTTCATTACAATCTGGACATCTTTGAAATCCACATTCACCCTTTTCATTTCCATTTTCTGCTTCTGCATCTTGATCTTGTTCTTCTATTCCATCATCCTCATAATACACTTTACAACTACCTGAACACGTCTCACATGGCACGAATCTTATATCGCCACAAGCTTCACAAGCTCCACCGTTGCCGCCTCCGTCATTCTCCGCCATTTCACAGCCTTGAACCGCCTTCTCTAGCTCACCTTCTTCATGCATTCGCCTTATCTCCTCAGCTCCACCAATGTACTTTCCCCCAACAAATACTCTCGGTAGTCCACCGTTAAACCCTTCTCCGATTAGCGCTTTCAACTCCTCCTTGAACCCCAAATGCATTGAAACATCCCGTTCATCGATACGAACCCCTAAGCTTTTGAGAATCACTCTAACATCGCAACAATCCTCGTATGTCTTTCGAACACCTCTCAAACTTGAAAAATAAAGAACAACCTTGTCCCTTTTAAGCTTGCAATCTGAAACAACAACCCCGTTCACTTTCTTCTCGAAATCTTGCTCTTTTTTACCCTCTTGGGGAAGCTGTTCAATCGATTTCCTAAAGCTAGAAATGATTTCAGGATCAAAATCTGTAATCCCCAAATCCCATTTCTTGTCACCGGTGTCTTCGATTTGAAGCCACATAGGCTTTGGAACATCAAAAGAGAAACTCCTGAAATGACCTGGAGATCGAAGGGGACTAATATCTTCAAGCCCGGCCATCATTTCCCATGTGTTAATTGTTTCGGGCTCTCCGGGAGGGGTCCGAATAGGCGTCTTGGGAACAACTTTTGGGATCTTATCTTCGATCATTTTGGACCATATCTTTGCTTCAATCACTTCCATAGCCAACCCTTTACTTTCTTCTTCAACCTGCTTCAATTCCCCGTTGATTTTCGAGCCGTTATCGAGGTGCTCACTGAATGCCGCAACGTTGATTGTGCCGCCATTGTTGTGGTGGTTGTCTTCTAGCTTGAGAGTGCCTAATGTCGTGGATTTTAACGCCACGACATGGTAGCTATCGCCTTTGTGCTGAGCAGGATGGTGGACGTGCATCGAATAGCTTCTTGGAACAGGAGAAAAAGGAGCCCGGCAATGGTGGCATCGTTTTTGCTTGGAACTAGCACAACCCATAACATAAAAAAAACAGAGGAAAAGAAAAGGGAGAACTGTAAAGAAAAATACGGGAATTTTGGAATGTGATTTGATAAATAGGATCAAGAGGACATCCCTGATAAGATGAGCTGGATTTGTGAGGTTTTGGTGGGTGGAAATAAAGAAATTTTGATGGAACAAAGGAAAAAATAAATTTTAAAAAAACAGAGAATTCCTAGGAAACCTCTCTCACAGAGAAGATCTAAAACACAGATATGATTTTATTCACCATTCAGCAGAATTATCTAATTAAATAAAGTTAAGAGGGAAAAAAATAACTGCAACGTTTACAAGGAAAAAGATAAAACTGACGAAACCCAGATGAGGAATTGGAGTAATAAAGTGAAGAGAAGAATTGGGTTGCAGAGATTTCGGGATTTGGAATAGAAAAAAGAGCCAAAAATGGGTTTTTCTTTCTGCAGAAATGATTGAGAAGAAAACAAGGAAGAAGAAAACAACAAAAGGGAGAAGAAACTGAAGAAAAATGGGAATGCAAAAGAAAGTCAAAAAGAAGCAAAATTAAGAGGAAGATAGATTATTCAACATCTGAATCTGATAAATGAATTTCCATGAATTTTTAATGGAAACGGCATAGGGGATGGGAATTGGAAACTCGTGGAGAGTGAGAAACGGAATTTGTAGTTGAGATCAGATGGAGCTTTAATGAAAAACACAATACCTCTTCTCGCTACTATGGATTGTTTGTCGTTCGTGAAAGAGAAAATAATTAAAAACAAATATTTATTGTAGCTTTTAGAGTTGGGCATTCGAACAAGTCCGGTCAAATTTTTTTTAAGTAATTCAAGTTTATAAGTTATATTTTATAATTAAAATTTTATTTAAATATTTTTATGAGTAAAATTTTAATATAAAGACACAAGTATGTGTATTTACACTATAAAAACTTAAATTATAAATTTCTAATCCTAAACCTTAAACCCTATATACTAAATTCTAAACACTAATCTTAAATTCTAAACTCTACAACCTAAACCTCTAAACATTAAACCTTAAACTAAAACCCTAACCCCTAAAACTAAAAGACACGTATAAACTAAAGTTTACGCAGCTTGTGTATCAAAGTTTTTTTCATTTTTTAAATTGAGTCAAGGTTACAAAATTCGAGTCGAGTTTTCGAGTTTCTTTACAAATTTAATTGTAATTATTTATAATGTTATAATACATATTGGCTCTAATTTAAACGGCTTTCTATATACATATACAATATACATAAATATTTTTTCATATTTTCACATGTGATATACATAATATATTATGCATAATTGACAGACTTGACTTAAGCTTAAAAACTGATCAACTAATTATTAAAAATTTTGAGTTATTTGAGTTATTTTAAATTTTATTTTATAACTTAAACTTTATTTAAAAAAATTCAAATGGAATCGAATAATTTATTTTTTCGAACCCAGTCAAGTTGTACCCACCTCGGTAGATTTCTTACAAGTGCTTAGACCGAGTAATTATTTTTTTTTCAATTCGACTTCTAACTCTAGCCCAACTTAGACCGAGTAAAATTTAAAAAATATATTATAATTATTTAAATAAAAAAGGTTTTTTACTAATAAATAGTATTTCTGAATTACTATCACAGTTCAAACTGAAAAGTTAATAAATTCTTGTTTCAAATAAATAATACAAACAAAAAATTTAAAATCGTATAAACTTTTGGTGTTTTTTAATTTAGTTTAATTTTAAGTTGATTTTAAAAAATGAATATTTTTTGAGATTTTTCATTTTAATTATAATAACCTCACCCTCTACTTAAATTGTTTTTTATTAAATAAAAAATGTTATATTCTCATGCCGGGATTTAAATTTATATAAAATAGGACAATATGAGCATCTATAATTATTTGGCTAATTAGTGAATCTCTCTGCTCGACTATTTAAAAACACAAAAGTATAAATAAAATAATAATATTTAAGTAATTTATTTTTTAACAATATGAGAAATTATTTAATCATTTTATTTAGTTATATTTTTTTAGTTATTATTTTTTTAACAATTTCTACCTAGAGGGAGGGGAGGGGAGGGGAGGGGAAGGGAGATTGCTCCTATTGGGACAAGAACCCTGTTAGACTCGATTCCCTCAACCATTTTACTTGCCAAGTGGTGGAGAAGATTAATTTTTGGGTGTTTGTGGTGGAAGCAAAAGATAGAAGATATTGACACGGGATTTAAAGTGGTTCGACTTTCTAACCAAAGCCTACATCCACTACCTTAGCTCCTCACCAAGAATTTCATCAATTCACTAAAAATTCTTCCTCTTTTCTTGGCTTATGAGGTAACCTTTTACAACCTAGACTCACAAACCAAGTCTAGCATCCAAAACTCACAAACTGAGCTTTGGGAACACTTAAGCAAGAGAAAAATTAGCAAACGAAATCCCTCTCTAAAGGTTGATGTTTGCACACTAAAGCCATCACCCAAATCCTAGAACACTTGAGCATACATTGACAATTTGAGCTCACAAGTGTTTGTCTATACAAAGAATGGAAATTTAGGCACTAAGACAAATTTGACATGATAATGTTGTTGACAATAGGATCATTAGTCTTCCTTAGATGCTTGGAGGTTCCTTTTATAGTCCCAAATGCGTTCTTGGCCGTTGGGATGAATTGGAGCCGTTGGGGTCCTTATTTCCCGCAATAAATGCAGTTCTGGAGCTGTTTGTATCGGTACGCAGGTAGTCGTATCGATACGGGTTCTTCATAAACTAGTCGTTGTGCTTTTTTTAGCTTATGCGTATCGATACGCGTAGGAGCGTATCGGTAGGTTCTGCAGTTTAAAAGACCGTTGGGAAATTGACCATTGAAAAGCAATTCGCGTATCGGTACGAGATACTAGCCATTGGGGGGTTTGATAAATAGGGGTATCGATATGCTTTGAGGTGTATCAGTATGATCCTCTCCGTATCGGTACGGCCAAGATGTACTAGTACCTGTTTTGGCTATTGGAAAATCTATGTAGCTTGAAACCCTTAATCGTATCGATACAAGTAGACCCGTATCGAAACGGTAAGCAGAAAATCAGAGGTTTTGCTACTTTAAAAACTTTTTAAGTTCTTCCAAAGCCTTGAAAAATCCATAAGACATATTTTCAAGTTGTTGGGACTTAATAGCATTTTGAAATCTTTTCAATTTAGTCCAAAACTATTTTTCAATTTATTATATTAAAACAAAAATCTCAACAAACCCGAAACCTAAAAGAATAGATTGGATGTCAACATGATTCTTTAACCACTTGCTCCCAGTTGTGTTGACTTTACTTATCATTTTTTGTATCAAGATTTAGTAGTAATGTAATTAATTTGAACTCCAGCTTAATTTAAATCTTATACACAATTAATATAATTAATTTGATTTTTTAACTTAATCTAAAACTTTTCGTTCCAATTTTACTCAAATAAATGTATTTTCAATAATATAATGATTTTAACAATTGTGTACAGTGGTTAAGCATTCTAGAGTGTTTTTGGTTTGAATCTCAGCTCCATCCCTTCAAACAATGTTCAAGTGATTACTCTATTTATTATACCCTTAAAACACAATTTAAAAATATAAAAATAATATAATAATTATGATATAAAATGCAATAATTTAGTACATTTATTATATGTAAAATATTTATATTTGAAATTTCAATGCATTTAAGCACTTTTATTATACTTATATAAAAAAATTATAGGCTAGTATTTTAGCTAAAAAAGTTACCCACTTTCAATGCTTAAATGAATACCGGTCTTTTAATAATAATACCAGTCGCTTACGCCGCGTGAACCTGTTCATCAATCTTACGGCTCTACATGTATTCTTCTAACTATTTTAAAGGAATATTGGTCGTCCGATAGTTTCTGCGGTACACTGCTCGTCAAGGCGCGTGGAGAAAGAACTTTAAAAATGAAACTCTTTCTTTACTTTTTGATATTTTATTGTTTTTTTCGTACATTTATTTTAGCTAAAATAAATATAGCCTTCTTTACTTTTTTTACAAAACGTCAAAGGACTATTTAATGCAAGTGAACCTTAGAAAATTTATAAATGGACAAATGAGAAATAAAAAATTGTTTTTTTTTATAAAAATAAAATAAAAAATATGATATTTGAATAAGTGAAATTTATGAGTTGCATCCCATCCGAGTATATAGTGGTTAATATGTACGTGAAGGAAAATTAATGAAATAAAACAAGGTTAATAAGATATAAACATGAATTTTGTGCCTAAGCATAACAATATTAATGGAAGGGTTGGGGTTTAATCATTCATACGCCAATGTCTTATTTTATAATTATGAAAGTTGTATTCGTAACAGGTGATTAGAAATATGAAAGAAAGTTAACTCATACAGCTCAACATTGATTAAGATTTGTATTTATACAAATAAAGTGTGATCAATGCATTTGATTTTATGAGTTCAATACAAAAATGTATTAGATTTTAAAATAAAATATCCTTTAAATATTTTTTCTTTTTTATTAGCATTTTGCTTACTATTGTAGTTGCGCCATCCAGGAAATTGACGAGATATTGTATCTGGTATTCTTAAACATGTCATATTATTTTTAAGGTTAAGAGTGAAAATTTTGTTTTTGTAATAATGTGAAATCAGTAATATTACTTATATTTTTTTCTATAATTTTACTCTTAAAGTCATTCAATTGCAGTAATTTTGTCTTTAGACCGATGTTGACCGTTAAAGTACTGACGTGACATTTAATGGTGCCGAAAAAACAATTTAGCCCTTGAAGTCATTATTGCCCTTGGTTTTATTTAATTTTTGAATAAAATTAGATAAATAATTTAATTTTTTGAGTTGAATTTTAACAAACAAAATATATGAAAAATTGTTAATAAATTGGTGTAAATAACCTTTGGGTCCCTAGTAATTTTAAAAATAAGCAAAGTGAGAAATCTCATAAAAAATCAAAATAATCTTCAATTTTTTAAAAATATCCATAAACTTAATAAAAATAAATAAGATATTAAAAAATTACTAAAATAAAAACTAATATAAAAATTAAAATGTATTAAAAATTATAAAATGATAAAAATATAAATATAAAAATTAAAAAGTATTTATAAAGTATTAAAAATGAACAATTTCATCAAATGATAAAATATAAAATTATAAATATTTAAAAAAATTAAAAATTAAAAATATTTATAAAACCCATTGAAAAAGTCTTCAATCGTTTATGGTTATGCTAAGCCAACTAATACTCCTTGAAAATATTTTCAATGGAATCGTCGTTCCATTAGAGTAGTAATAAAACTTATCAAATATTAATGAGCATCGGTTTAATGTAGAAAAGCGAAAGAAAATTTGATGCAATTGTTCAATTTTTAATACTTTATAAATACTTTTAATTTTTATATTTATATTTTATCATTTTATAATTTCTAATACATTTTAATTTTTATATTAATTTTTATTTTTAATAATTTTTGAATATTTTATTATTTTTATTAAGTTTATATTTTTTAAAAATAAAAATATTTAGATTTTTTGTGAGAGTTCTCACTTTGCTTATTTTTAAAATTATCAGGGATCTAAAGGATATTTATATCATTTGTTAATCGATTTTTCATATATTCTGTTTGTTAAAGTTCAACTCAAAAAACTAAATTATTTACCTAATTTTATTCAAAAACTAAATAAACCAAGAGCGAAATTGTTGCAATTTATGAGTTCGAGGGCAAATTTGTTGCAATTGATGACTTCGAGGGGAAAATTGTTTTGTCAGCACCGTTAACTGCCAAATCAACACTTTAACTGTCAACATTGGTCAAAGGGAAAAATTACTGCAATTGAATGACTTTGAGGGCAAAATTACGAAAACAAGTAAGGGCAACATTGCTGATTTCAGATTACTAGAGTGGCAAACGTAACCCTTTAACCTATTTTTAATCTACAATATTTGTTACAGTAAAAATAAAGCTGATATGCTTAAGGCCGATTTCACTGTTTATATTTTGTTCTTTCATTAGAAAATTTAGAAACAACATGCTTACACGAGGATGGCAAACGGGGTGGGTTGTTGGTTGCCCCGAATCTAATGTGAAAATTTGAAGTCAAAATTTGACCCGAGTCTAAAATATTTTTATTCCCGACTCGACCCGATATAATGAAAGTATAACCTGATACTGATACCAAACCCAAAATTTTAATAATAAAAAACAATTAAACTCAACCCGCCTCGAAGAAAATTAATAAAAGTATTAAATATAATATATAAAAATATAATAAATACAAATATATATTTATAAATAAACTGAATCAAAAAATTTACACCTTTAATCCAACCCGACCCAAACTTTTTTAAAACTCGACCCGACCTAAAAATCGGAAATTCAAAAAAAATCCGCCCCTACTAGATTGGGTCAAAATCCGTCGAATTTGGATTTTTTTTTCATCTCTATTAGCTTACAAGCCAAATTTGAACAATGATATATTTTTATATGCTGAAAAACATATTATTTTCTTCTTGTTTTTAATTTTTAATAGAAAATGTTAGCTTCGCCGGATATATAGGGTGTTTAAGGATTAAAGTTAAGAAAATAAGGGTCTTTGAATTTTATTTTAGAGACCATGTCAAAATCTACGTTGCAGGTGGAAAACGCCAGTTGTACATGACGACTTGGGAAGAAGACGCCACCTGCAGATGACATCTTCATTTTTTAAATTATTTTTTCAAAATCTTTCAAAAGCGTTAATAAGAAAATAAAAAATACTTAGGGAGTATTCTCCTAAAATTCAAAGATTTTGGCCAAAATTCTAAAATAAAATTCAAAGATTTTCATTCTTCTACAATTACTTTTAAAGGACAATATTCTCCTAATTACTCCGAAAATGTTCTTGCTATAGTAAAGTCGACATGTAACTGTATCAGCTTTACTTTTACTCTAACAAATTTCATAGATTAAAAAATAATCTGATATGTATTTTATTTTTCTTTTAAAAAACCATGTAATATTTCACCAACTTTACTTGTGCCATCACTCAAATAAATAAAAAGAAAGAAAATAATTTGACGCACGAGATGCACGAGCTTGTGTAAACTAAAATTTACGTAAATTTTTTAATTTTAGAATTTAAAGATTTAAATTGTAGTTTAGCGTTTAGAAATTTAAGTTGTAGGATATAGAATTTAAGGTTTATAGTTAGGATTTAAAGAATTAGTGCTAAGAATATAAATTTTAAATTTTATAACTTAAATCTATAAAAATATGTAATTTTTTTTATATAACTTATGTGTGAAAATATAATCCTTAAAAGAATAGGAAAGAGAAATTTTATTAGTAAATAAAATTTAATTTTAAAGCAAGGACTACACGTGTATCAACGCATAGAGATTGGTTTATCTAATTATTACATGAGCATGAGCATGCGATAACTAGCCATTTCCACGTGGTGGTACGTGTCAGTTGATAGAAACAAAAAGCAAATCAATAAATAAATAAAAATGAAATTTCTTGAACCCTTTCAATAATGGTTGCCCCTTCATAGGACCGCATGGCATTTCCATAGGCTAAAGGTAACTGAATGCAATCTATTTTTTTTCCTGCTTACCAATTTAAGGAAATAAATCTGACAAATTAATTTCATCTATTTACGTAAGTTGTATAAATTCAAATTTAAATGATAAATTAAAGGAGAATATTTCATTCGATATTCGTTGAAGTTTAAGAGTAACATAGTATATGTTAGAAATAATAATAATAATAATAATAGTTTTATATGAATCTTTAAATTAAATAGAATTGTTATTTTTTTAAAAATAGATTTTATTTGGACTTCATTGTATGTCAGAAACGTATTTTTCAAATTAAGTTAATGTATTCAAAATTTTGTTTTTTAAGTAATTTCTATAAATTTTTTTGTTTAATTATCGGTATCCAATTCGGCTGATTAATTCGGATTAAGTACTGGAGAGACCTATTATTATCGACCCTTTTAACCTAATTTTTTCATGCGTAATGCAAAAACTTGAACCTCTAACCTTGCTTAAGGAATCTAATGTCTTATCTCACTGAACCAACTGGTTTTTGATATTTCCACATAAATTTTAATCAAATGTTTTCCCTGTTAAAAGATAATCGAACCATTGAGATCACAACTATAATGGACTGTTTATCAGCTGGATCGTCACGAAACTGTTAGTTCTTGGGCTCTAACTACTGAAATATCAGAATGGGCTAATCATCCAATTTCGACCCAAATCAGTTGTCGTCTCTCTTTCATTCTCTCTTAACAATCAAATAGAATTTCGATTAAGGGTGAGTAAAACTGTAAAAGTTGTATCGACTTGAAAAATTAAATTTTATAATTTTGACTACATGTGAAATAAAATTCAATTCATCTTGATTCGACTCGTAATTTTATAAACTCGATTTTATTTAAAAAAAATTCTAATAAAATTTAAGTTATAAAATAAAAATTCAATAACTAAAATAACTTGAAAATTTATAGTAATTAGTAGATATGTTTTCCTTCAATTCTCTCTCTCTCTCTATTTATATATATAATCCATATTCTCAATTTACAATTGTTTACATCGATGATGTTTTAATATTTTCGGAAAATTTAAAAAAACACTTTAAATATTTATCAAATTTTATCAAAATAATCATGAATAATAGTTTTTAAAATTTTAAATAAGAAAATGAACAAGAATAGAAAATTTGAACAATCTGATTTTTATATTGAACTTGAAAATTCTTTAGCGTGCCCAATATATCAATATTGAGAGCTTTTTATAGAGGGCTCTTACCTCTTTTACAATTATTTTCATACTACATTATTGGGAATCTTCACTATTCGCGAATGACACCCATTTTTATATTATTGGGAATCTACACTATTCAAGAATGACACCCATTTTTGAAAATTTTGCTACCATTATTGCAACCATTTCCTTTTGGGTGTCATTCATCCACCCATTTAAACTTTAGTAATCTATAAAATTTTGATAGTATAACCTTTTTTTGTAAGAGTTTTAAAATAAAAGATGCTTCTAGTTCTTAGGAGAACCAATTCTTCTGCAAGCTGTATCTCTAACCAATCTCAAGATTTTGACAAACCTCAAATAGAATTATCAATGAACAAGAAATTAACTATGAAAATATTTCTCAAAGAATTGATGATTGGAATATTCCGATTGATCCAATTAACCAAATTTACAAAAGTACAACTTTTGAAAATTTTAACGTCTTTTGTAATTACATTATCAAAATAAAAGAAAAAAAGTGTTCCTATTCAGAAGGAATACCAAACATATCAGTTATTAGATGAAGTCATCTTTAAAAGACTTAGAGAACAAAGATATAAATATATTCACTTTGGACTTGTCCAAGTAGGAATCAAACCGCTTAGCGTAGAAGCCATCAAGAATACCTCAATATTAGTAGTCTTAATAGACCTAAGACATTATGTTCAATGAATCCTTATTAGAAACCATAGAAACAAGTCTTTGTACAAGGCCAACACATTACAACTGTTACCCAAATTTTCTGGTTTCTTTGACTGGTAAAAATATTTTAAAATCATTAACCCTTCAAATTCATACTCATAATTATAAAGTGCTTCCTGGATCTGAAGTCTTAACTTTAGTTTATAGGTTGCATTACAAGGCCATGTATTCTGTGGTCAACACCAAAGCTTTGCTCCAAAGTCCAAAAAGGAGAAACCCTTCTAATAGAAACTGATGCAACTAGATCCCACACAACAATACCAAAAATTATCCATTGGCATGAAATTAGCCTTCTTGATGTATAGAAATTAGAAGGAGCAACACCTCCAATCGAAAGAAATCCTGATAGAAATATTTCTCTGAGAGAAATCACCCAAGATAATACTGGTACAATTGAATTAATATTCAACATGCCAAATAGGAAGCACGAGTACTGACTTTCAAAGATTAAATATAGAAGAATCAAGTGTAGAAAATAGTGATTTTAGGACAGCTAGAACCTCTGTCTCTTCTATCTCAACTAAGGACCAATCTACAAGGAATATATAACTCTTCAAATATAGTTCAACCCATTTATGCTAGGCAAGCCGAGAGCCCCCAAAATTCACCAAATATGTCTCCAACATATTCTTCCATGACTAATAATAGAAGAAATGAAGATTCTAAAATATTTTTTTTTTACAAAAACCCTTTGAAATTAATAAAGAATGGTGCATGAAACATTTTTATTCTCATAAAACAAACAACAACAAAAAAGAATATTTTAAAAATTATGAAAAAGAAAAAGATGAAATCCTTCAAGAATATTATGAGTTTATGAATATTCATAAAATTCATTTAAGTTCTTTACATGGTTTGAAGAATATTTTTCAAATTCAGTAAATCTAATAAAAAATTGTACAAAATGACAAATTAAAAGGGGAGAAATTGAATCCCAACATCCTCCTTTAATAGGAATTTCTTATATCCATAAATATGTAGGCATAAAAGCAAGTCATTTAAGAATGAGGAATATTGATACAAGAGAATAAATTTCTTCAAAAGATATTAAAATAATTGTAGAACAAAACAATTACACAAATTTGAGTCTTCATACTATAAGTAAACAATTAGATCATATTAAAAATTTAGTAGAAACTTATCCTAAAAAGGAAATAAAGAAGAAAAAAGTCCAACAGAACCTATATTTACACCTTATGAAATCCCCAAAAGTTACCAAAAAACATTTTTATATGAAATTAAAAACATGCATAATAAATTAGAATATGAGCTTATAGCCCCATACACCCCCATACCAACCCAACATTCGGTAAATACTTTAAATAAGACTTACCTATTTAATTCAGATCAATCGTCTGAAGAAAACCAAGTTAACAAAATGGACTGGAAGGAGCCTAAAAAATTGTTTTACCCAAAAATTACTGCACCAGATATAAACATTGAAGAAAAACCAGTTTTTCAAAATAAATATAATGCCAATACTATCTATGAATGGAATATAGATGGTATGTCCGAATATAATATCCTTAGCTTATTACAACAAATGACAATGATGTCAAATGTTTATAAAACCTAAAATCAAAACCGTTTAATCAATGATCAAGCTATTCAAATCTTTTGATTGCTGGGTTCACTGGCCAATTAAAAGGCTGGTGGGACCATGCACTCACCAAAGACCATCAAGAAGAAATATTAAAGGCTATTAAAAAAGATGACCAATGAAGGATTATTTTGGATGAAAATGGAACAGAAATCCAAGATGCAATCGCTACTTTGATTTTCTCAATTTCTAAACACTTTATAAGAGATCCATCTCACCTCAAAGATAAGAACTCAGAATTATTATCAAACTTAAAATGCAAAAGCTAACAGATTTTAAATGCTATAAAGATATTTTCATGACTAGAATAATGCAAAGATCTGATAACAAAAACCCTTTTGGTAAGAAAAGTTTTTAGCAAGACTTTCTAATCTATTAGGAGAAAAAGTCAGAAATCAAATCAAAGAAAATTATAAAGGAATAATCCCATATGAAAAACTCACATATAGAGAATTAATTAGTTTCATCAAAAGGAAGGATTAAAAGTATGTCAAGATCTAAAATTACAAAACCAACTTAAAAAAGAGAGATATATCTGTAAAAATATTAGGATCGTTTTGTCAACAATTTAATATCAAAGGTGAATATTCTTTCTCAAAAAATTGTCCCTTAAAACCAAAAGAAAAGAGACACAACAATATCCTAGAATATTATAAAAAAACCAAAATACAAAAAATATAGAAAAGAAAAAAATAACAAAACTCTAGTAATAAATTTGATAAAATAATAAAATATTATATATGTGAAAAACCATGACATATTTTAAAATATTGTAGGATCAAAAGAAAAATAAATAACTTAAATCTTGATGAAAACATTGAGCAAAAAATTAATGAGATTCTTTTAGAAACTACATTCACTGATCAAGACACATCAACAGATTCAGAAAAATTATAAATTGATGAATTACACACAACATCAGATTTTTTTAACGAAGATGAAGCTGTAATTAATATGTTGACAAAAGATCAAGAATTTATAATAAAAGTCATAGACAAAATTCAAGACCTAGAATTGAAAAAACGAATATTTATTAAAGTTTAAAAATTCATTACAAGGTAGGCACGAAAAGGAAAAGAAATAATTTTTAATCCATCTCAAATGTATAATTTACAAGACATAATTTTTAATAGGCATGAACAAAACCTAAACAAGTTACTAATTAAAAATTACAATCAGAAATAAAAGAAATAAAAAGGAAACTTTTACAATGAAAAAATGATCAACAAGAAATGAGAAAACATGTACAAAACTTAAGTCATAATGGTCTTTAGAATACTCTTCAGAAGATGAACTTGAAACTAAAGAAAAACAAAAGAATATACGATGGTTCTAACTGAAGTTTCAATACAAAGATATTTGATGAAAATAAATTTATTAATAAATAATATATTCTCTTTAGAAACAATAGTTCTTTTTGATACCGGAACATATCAAAATTGTATAAGAAAAGATATAATTCCAACAAAATATTATGAAAAAACTTCTGAGAGTCTTAAAGCAGCAAATGGTAAAAAACTTAAAATCACTTTTAAGATACCAAATGCAGAAATTTGTAATAAGGAAATCAAGTACCAAATATGTTTTTTAATGGTCAAAGATATTACTCAAGATGTTATCTTAGGAACACCTTTTATTTCTTTACTTAAACCTTATACAGTGACAAAACAATCAATTACTTCAAGAGTATTAAACACCAAAGTAGAATTTTCCTTCATCGAGAAACTCAAAATAAGAAATTTTAATTTATTAAAATCCTTATCCATACATAATAAACAAATCAATAATATAATTAGTCATAAACAAAAACAAATCTCTTTTCTAAAAGAAGAAATATGTTTTAAAAGATTAAAAGAACAATTACAACAAAAAATTTAAGAAAAAACAAGTCTAATAAAAAAGCAAATTGAATCGACAATATGTTCTAGTATTCCTAATGCTTTTTGGAACAGAAAGAAACATGAAGTAACATTACCTTATGAAATGATTTTGATGAAAGACAAATTTCAACAAAAGCAAGGTCAATTCAAATAAATAGAGAAATGCAAGAATTTTGCAAGAAAGAAATACAAGATTTTCTTAATAAAAATTAATCAAGAAAAGCAGCTCTCCTTGGAGTTGTTCAGCCTTCTATGTGATAAAAAATGTAGAACTTGAAAGGAGAACACCAAGATTAGTGATAAATTACAAACCTTTAAACCAAGCTTTAAAATGGATAAGATATCCTATTCCTAACAAAAAAGATTTATTACAAAAACTTTGTAATGCTAATATTTTTTCAAAGTTTGATATGAAGTCTGAATTTTGACAAATTCAAATCAAAAAGGAAGAAAGATACAAAACAACTTTTACAATTCCAATTGGGCAATACGAATGGAATGTAATGCCTTTTGAATTAAAAAAAGGCTCATTCTGAATTCCAAAAAATCATGAATGATATTTTTAATCAATATTCTCAATTTACAATTGTTTACATTGATGATGCTTTAATATTTTTGAAAAATTTAGAAAAACACTTTAAACACTTATCAATTTTTATCAAAATAATCATGAATAATGGTTTAGTGGTTTCTAAATCCAAAATAAGTTTGTTTCAAACAAAAATTAGATTTTTAGGCTACTACATTACCCAAGGGACAATTACCCCAATAGAAAGATCCATAGAATTTGCTAGCAAATTTCCAAACCAAATCCTTGATAAAATCTAGTTACAAAGATTTTTAGGAAGCTTAAATTATGTCATAGACTTTTACCTGAGACTTAGTAAATCATGTAAACCTTTGTATGAAAGGCTCAAGAAAAATCCAAAATCATAGACAGATACCAATCTTGTGGTCCAAATAAAAAAAAATATTGTAGACCTTCCTTGTCTCCATTTAGTAGACCCATCAAGTTCAAAAATAGTTGAGACAAATACGTCAAAAGTAAGATATGGTGAGATCTTAAATCAAGTCAAAAATGAAAAGGAACAAATAGTCCAGTTCATTTTCGGACATTGGAAGCCTGCTCAGAAAAATTATAGTACTATTAAAAAGAAATTTTATCTATTGTTTTATGCATTATAAAATTTCAAAGTGATTTATTCAATCAAAAATTCCTTTTACGCATTCATTGTAAATCATGAAAAGAAGTTTTGCAAAAAGATGTTCAAAATATTGCTTCCAAACAAATCTTTGCAAGATTGCAAGCAATTTTAAGTATATTTGATTTTGATATTGAATTTATCAAAGGAAAATCTAATTCTCTACCCGATTTTCTTACTAGAGAATTCTTACAAAATGCCCCCGAAATTGAAAGATAAAGAGAAAGGCAAGTTGCATGGAGCAATATCAGCAAAACCCATCAAATCGTGGTCCGAAATATTTGCCCAAGAACAAAATGAAAAAAATTCATCATCAAAATCCTCAACTAATGCATCACTCCAAGATGCCCAAGATCCAAATAAAATTTATTCTGAAGTCAAAAATTAGACTGAGTCTTTTTCTCAATCTCCAGAAATGGCCATAGTATTTGCCCAGATGAAGGACGAAAGTCCTTTCAAACAAATTGCTGCAAAAGCAATAGAAGTTTCAAAAAATAAAGAGATTATTTTACATAAACCAAAATCTCTCCCAAATGTTTCAAAAGAACAATCTATTCAACAGCTTTTTCCAAAACAAGTAGTGTTGTCACAAACATCTACTTAATAATCTTCACAACATTTTCCAACTAAAAATGTTGAATACATTGTTGCAATGGAGGATGATTTTTTGGATAAGCCTTCACAACTTTTAATCAAACATCTTTTTAATGGCTGTCATTTTATGACAACAAATATTGGGAAAACCCAAGAATATTATATGAATATTTTGATTCAAACATATCAGTAGCTTTCAGATATTATCCAAAATTCATAACTCATTCCACAACTCAAATTCTCAAAATTCTTAGACCCAAAGGTCGGGGTGAAAGCCCAATGACTTTGATGAAATTCTCAACTTCTTTCTCTGAAAAAATTACCTATTGCACACATTTCTCATACTGGGACTACCAAACAGTCTGGTTGTGCGTTTCTCTTAAATAACCCACATATGAGACATTATTGGCTCATATATTTCAAATATGGATCCCAATACAAATTTCCCAACCGGTTCCAAGAATGGTGGACATATTATGGTCCAAATTCTTTTGACATATTACCACAAAAAATCTAAACTCTCTGGCACAAATTTTTCAAAAAATTCCAACCGAAACTAGACTAAAAAACATATATTCCAGGCTATCCATTTTTTCTCCAAATTATGTATTTCTTGGATAGTTTACTGGGGTTATAGCTATGAAATTAATAAAGAAACAAATGTCCTATGGTTAGAACCTTCAAAATAAAATGGTAAGACAAATTCAATGATGAAAAATATGACTCCAAATATTTGGACAATTTCTTTGCCAAAAATTTAAGTCTATGCAAATCACTTATTTCAGGCAAAGAGACAGCAAGATTTCTACAAGCAAAATCAAATGCAATATAGTATTAGCTCAAGCCAAGAGAAAAAAAGAATACAAAAAATTGATGGTAGAAATGCTGAGTTCAATGAGCTCCGAATCAGAAAAAGAAGACGAAGATAAGAGTTCTCAATCATCTTCAATCAAAACTGTTGATCTTGCGGATGATAATACTACAATCACAATTATCAAGACAAGAAAGAAAAAAAATAAAATTTCGTCGACACAAGAAGCCAAAAGAAGAAAGCACAATAATGATGGAAAGATTTTCCAAGATTCCCAAAAGGGCGAGTATCCTACACACCATCGAGGCGGCCCCTACCGTCTGAGTCGATAGAGTGTGTCAGTCTTCGTTGCAATCCGATTCTTTATTTTATTTAATAAACCACTTTTTTCCCTCGGGGAAGGTGGGGTCGACTATGGGCATCCTCTATACCCTCCGATCTCGACTTGTGGCTAGAAGGATTGCGTTGGGGCGGAAGAACTGACGCGTGGCTTACTTGATCGCGAACCAATTGATGGAGAACAAAGATTGACTTGGTTAGGAAGTGTCTATTTCAAGTGCCGCACGACATGCCGATCCGGGCTGGGACGGTATGGCCGTGACACGTGAGTAGATTATCAAATGGTTGTAATAAATGGTAGCAAAATTTTTAAAAAGTGTAATGAAAATGGGTGTCATTCGTGAATAGTGAAGATTCCTAATAATGTAGAAATGGGTGTCATTCGCGAATAATGAAATATAGTATGAAAATAATTGTAAAAGACGCAAGAGCCCTCTATAAAAGCTCTCAATATTGATGTATTGGGCACGGTTAAAAATTTTCAAGTTCAATATAAAGATCAGATTGCTCAAATTTGCTCTTCTTGTTCATTTTCTTATTTTAAATTTAAAAATTAAAATTTCAGTTATAATCAAATTTTAGTTTTGATATTCAAAAACTATCCATCCATCTTCAGATCTCCGTGATTGATTGGTATATATATATGATCCAAAACGTGTAAAACTTACAAAATTTTACGCAGTGTAACTGAATTTATATATATATAGATATAATTTTGTAAATTTTATATTTATTTGAATCATTGAATGTGTAAAACATATGGATAAGATCACATCCGAAATAACGTGAAGAAATATGTGTGGGCGCGTGCGTCATCTGCTCAAATTTAGTGAAATTGTTACGCCTGCTCAAATGTTTCAAATTTGGTGGATTTGGGTTGTTGTTTCGGTCTGGTATGAAGTGTCCATCATCTGCTCATTAGAGCTGGCCTTGGGTAGGTCGAACCGGTTGACTCTCCAAGACCCAATTTTTTTTTTAATTTTTCTTACTTAAAAATTATAATAGAAAAGGTCCCGAAATTATTTATAATATTAGGTAGAGACCCTCATTTTGGGCCATAAATAACAAGTAAACGAAATAATAATTTGGTCATAAAATTAGATAGAGCCCCCTTTTTTAATTTTTACTATTTAAATATTTATAGTTTAATTTTTTAATAATTAGTATTAGGGGTCTAATTTTTTTCAATACTGTTATTTGGGGCCCAAATTTTTTTAATACTTGTTATTAGATGCTCAATTTTTTCCTAATATTTGTTATTATGGCTTACTCTTAAAATTCTTTTTTTCAATATTTGTCATTAGGGGTCTACTTTTTTCTTCAATATTTGTTATTTGAGGCCCAATTTTTCTTGATATTTATTATTAGGGACATACTCTTCAAATTCATTTTTTTCAATACTTGTTATTTGGGGTCCAATTTTTTCAATACTTGTTATTAGAGGCTCAATTTTCTCAATATTTTGTTATTATGAGCTACTCTTAAAATTCATTTTCAATATTTGTTATTAAGGGACACTTTTTTTCAATACATGTTATTTGATGCATAATTTTTTCTGATATTTGTTCTTAAGGACCTACTCTTAAAATTCAAATTTTTCAATACTTGTTATTTAGGCTCCAATTTTTTCGGTACTTGTTATTTAGGAGTCTAATTTTTTCAATACTTGTTATTATAGACTCATTTCCCCCAACATTTGTTATTAGAGGCATACTCTTAAAATTAAAAATTTTCAATATTTGTTTAGGGTCTACTTTTAAAATTTATTTTTAATATTTATTATTAGGAGCCTACTATTAAAATTTAATTTTTTTTTAAAACTTATTGTTAGAAGTTTAATTTTCTAATTTGTCCAAGGCCTCTAAAATCTCAGTTCCTCAAATTTTCTATATGCTTTGTCTACATGTAACACGCGAAACTAGTAGCTTTAACGGCCTAGTTTCCATGAGAAAAAAAATTTGAGTAAAAGCTCGAACCGTAACAACTTTACTTTCCCACATACTAAAACAAATGAATGTTTCCATGTTCAAATGAGTGTGTCATATACACTCCGAAGCTAGAAGCCTATCAATCTAGATTTCTATATAAAAAAAGCAATGAAAAAGAAAACGAAATGGATAAGAGAGGCTAAAATAAGAAAAATTTATATGAATTCTTACTAAAATGGTAAGGATTTGTATAATTACACAAATACTTATAATCTACATAAATTCTTATATAAATGATAAGAATTTAAGTTATAATATAAGAATTTGTATAATTACACAAATTATCACCAAGCTGATAAAAAATTATGTAGTTACACAATTTCTTATCCATTCTACACAAATCCTTACCAAAGTAGTAAGAATTTATATAGCTACACAATAAGTGTTGTATTTTAGCCTTGTTTTAAACTGCCTTACGACAGAACTACTCAATGAATATATGTAGAATGAATGAAAAAAGTTAGTATTGTATTGTAATAAAAATTTATGTAGTTACACAATTTCTTATCCATTCTACACAAATCCTTACCAAAATAGTAAGAATTTATATAGCTATACAATAGGTGTCGTATTTTAGCCTTGTTTTAAACTGCCTTACTACAGAACTACTCGATGAATATATGTAGAATGAATGAAAAAGAAGAAAAAAGTTAGTATTGTATTGTAATAAAAGTCCATTCACATCTCTATTCCTCATGTTTTGTTAAAATTAAAACCATAATCAAATTTCATCTCTTCTGTTCATAGACTCAACCTAGAACGTTAAAGTTTCAAAACTTCAACTTTATCATTAAGTCGAGATCATTTTTGCTAAATGTTTTAATTTAGACTATTTGAAAATATTAGAGTTTGTGAAATGTTCAGTTAATTTTTCGAAAGATTAATTTATATTATATCCTTATATTTTCCTTCGTTGATTAACTATTTTTTCGCTTTTTATATTGTTTAAATATATAATCGTAAAGGAAACAATGACGATGTGGATAATAACAAGGAAATAAAATTGAAACGAAATTTAATACAATTAATTATTTATGTTATAAAATAAAGTGGTAATAAGAAAATAAATAAAGGGATTCTAAATTTTGCTTAGAGCCATTCATGAAGACTGAGTTACTTATTTCAAGCAGAATACTGTACGTTTTTTTCTACTAGACAACGTGCCATGTGCTATTTTTTTTTCTTCTAGTTAGTTTGCCATTAATTTTTCGCTAAACTATATATTTAGTACTTATTTATGCTCGTATTTCTATTTTAGTACCTTAATTAATTTTTATTAGCAAAATGATACTTAATGTTATATTTTGTTTCCATTTTGGTACCTGCCGTTTAAAATTAATAGAAATGATTACTATAAAAAAATTAATGGAAATGATAATGTGACTTAGTTTAATAACGGTTTTAATCAAAAAATTTATACAATCTATTAATTTAATCTAATATTCTATTAATTTAAACATAATTTTAAAATTTTAGATTAAAATTGTAAATTTCTCATTTTTTTTCTTCCTCTCAACTGGTCATATTCTTTTGGGTGAAAGTTTAGGGGTTTGGGTTTGGGTTCGTCCTCTATTGAGATTTACCTTTTGTACATTTGCTGTCAATATTTTATTTCCTTCATGTATTAGTTATTTCTTTTCATGGATTATATTTTAGGATTTTTATTAAGTCTACAACTTAATTATAGGGATCTTTAGCTTAGTTTTAGGCTTGATCTTTGCTCTTATCTTGTATATAAAGAATGGGTTCTGCAGCTAATAAGATCATCAAACGAAAGTTTTTCCCATTTCTTAATTTCTTATGGCATTAGAGCAAAACCTTTCAAACCTCTCTAAAGTAATATGTCAAAGTCATGAGGAGATGACAAAGCTACGACCAACGACGAATCTCTTTATGTCCTCTACCCTTTGGATCACCCTGATTTTGTATTTTTTACAACCTTATTTACAGGCGAGAACTTTGCGGCATGGAGAAGTGCAATGGAGACTACATTGTTTGCCAAGAACAAAAGTGGTTTTATTGATGGCACTCTTAAGATGCCTAATACAACGGTACCATACTTTTAGAGATGGAAAAAAATAATGCTATGGTTAAAGCATGGTTGAGAAATTCACTGGCCAACGACATTCAAGAAAATCTTGTTTATGCAGAATCAACCCACGAGATATTGGTAGAACTCTTTGAGAGGTATGGACAAAGTAATGCACCCAAACCTTTTAAAATAAAGAAAGACTTTTCAAATTTATTTCAAGAAAATGGGCAATCGTTTACTCATTACTATACCAAGTTTAAGACTTTATTGCAGGAGCTGCAAATTTGTGATTCATTACCTCACTGTAATGTTGCGCCAAGAAAGAGAAAAGGCACATCAGTTCTTGCTGGGACTAAATAACAGTTTTGAACGTCTAAAATCTAATATATTATCACTGGAACCTATACCCTCACTTTCCAAAATTTTCTCCTTGGCCTTACAAGAGGAACAATCTTTGCAAAAAAGGAACCTCCATTTATAAGTGTAGAGGGCGCAACGCTTGTGGCGAGAGCTGATGATCATAAGGAAACAGAAAATGGCCGTACAAGTCACAACCAAAGAAATTATCGAAGCAACAAAAGGTGCTAGCATTGTGATATACATGGTCATCTTAAAGAAAAAGTACTTTGAACTAATAGAATATCCGGTTAATTGGAGAAACAATCAACAAAATATAGGTAACAATGATTGCAGGAACAAGAACAACTTCAGACAGAAACAAAGGTATGGAAATATGGCAACAACTGACTGCCAGTCATCAAATTCCAATGAAAATCCACATGGACAGATGCAACAGGCTCTTGGTCTGACAACAGAGCAGTTCGCTAAACTTATGCAAATCATTGGAGACAC
The DNA here is from genome assembly GCA_019671005.1 of Hibiscus mutabilis. NCBI lineage: Eukaryota > Viridiplantae > Streptophyta > Magnoliopsida > Malvales > Malvaceae > Hibiscus > Hibiscus mutabilis. The sequence goes on from CM033711.1 coordinate 67,185,317, forward strand.
ATCCGGTAATGCAGTAAATTCTAGTGGAGAAGTCATGACCAATTTTGCAGGTAGAAATTCTTTGTTTCATAACCTCTGATCACATGGTTGAAAACAAAAGCCTTCTTGATGATGCTAAACATGTTTCTTCTTTCCCGAATGTTAAGATACCAAATGGTTCAAGCCTTTCGGTTACATCAATTTAAAGTCAAATATGAAATTAAAAAATGTCATTTTTGTGCCCTGCTTCAAATACAACCTTCTTTCCATATCTAAAGCTACGAAGGATTTAAATTATACAGTAACTTTCTTTCCTAATTTTTGTATCTTTCAGGACCTGTATACCAGGACGCTGATTGGAGTGGGTAGACTTCGAGATGGAGTTTACCAATTGGAAGAAAACTATAAAGTTTCTTGTCATGGCACTACTAAATTAGATGTTACATTGTGGCACATGCGTCTGGGCTATCCCTCTTTTAACAGATTAAAATTTGTTTCTAGCATTTCCCTTCCGAGTCATTTATGTTTGTGATGTGTGTCACAGGGCAAAACAAACAAGATTACCTTTTCCTATCAGTAATAATAAAAGCACTAAACCTTTTGCTCTTATCCATATTGATCTTTGGGGACCATATTCTATTTCTTCTCATACAAGTGCTCATCATTTCTTGACTATTGTGGATGATTTCTCTCGCTGCACATGGGTTTATCTATTAAAGAATAAGTCACAGGCTTACAATTATTTGACCATGTTTTGTGAATTTGTGAAAACCCAATTTAATAACCAAGTGCAGGTGAAAGGAGAGACAATCGGAGCGAATTTGTATCAAGAGACATGCAAAATATTTTTACGGATGAAGGAATTGATTATCAAACTTCATGTTTAAATACGCCCCGACAAAATGGAAAGATGGAGAGGAAGCACGACATATCCTTGAAGTAGCAAGAGCATTATACTTTCAATGAAATCTGCCCTTAAAGTTTTGGGGAGAGTGTGTCCTTGAAGTAGCAAGAGCATTATGCTTTCAATGAAATTTGCCCTTAAAATTTTGGGGAGAGTGTGTTCTCACAGTAGTACACCTTATAAATTTAACACAAACTCCAATTCTTGAGAACAAATGTCCATATGAGGCACTTTTCAATAAAAAGCCTGATTACAATCATTTAAGAGTTTTTTTGGGTCACTTTGTTACGCTCATAATCATGATAAAGATCGTGATAAATTCTCCACTAGAGCTTATCGCTGCATTTTTATTGGTTATTCATATAGACAAAAAGGTATAAAGTTTATGATTTAGAAGAAAAAGTTTTTTCTGTCAAGAGACGTGATCTTTTATGAGAAAATTTTTTCTTTCAAATCCAAAACCGAACTTGAGTCCTCAAATGTAGACACGTTGCTCTTATCCCAAAACCCTATTTCAAATTGCTATTGATGACACATTCATTCATTACCAACAAATAGAAGACGATCAAACTCTACACGAACCTGAATAGACCGATACATATCTATACCCATTTCACCACAAGACAATTCTGAAACCAACCTATCCCAACGACCACAACAGAATAGACATGTACACTAAACTTGCTGGTTTTGATTACAATTTGTTGCCTTCATTGGAACCATCCCAAAGCTCTCCTCCATTTGCGAGTTTAGGTATTACTCATCCCCTTCCTCTAAATTTATCTTATTCTTATTTTACTAAAAATCATAAATCTTTGCTACCATCAATTTCTTCTTTGGACGAGCCAAAGTATTTTTCTCAGGCTATCAAGGATTCTCGTTGGAGAAAGGCAATGGGACAAGAAATTAAAGCATTGGAGGAAAATCAAACTTGGACCATAGAACACTTACAACCTGGAAAACATGCCATTGATTTTAAATGGATTTATAAAATCAAGTACCATTATGACGAACAAATTGAACGCGTTAAGGCACGTTTGGTTGCCAAAGGCTTCACATAGATTAAGGGGCTTGATTACCATGACACTTTTGCTCCAGTTGTAAAACTCACAACTGTACATTGTTTGTTAGTGGTGGCTGCCATACGAAACTGGGAATTACATCAACTAGATGTCAACAACGCATTCCTCCATGGAGATTTACAAGAGGAAGTATACATGAAAGTTCCACAAGATTTTTCTAAGTCAAGTGATAATCGCATTTGTTGACTCAGAAAATTACTTTAAGGGTTGAAACAAGCTTCCAGAAATAGGTTTAAAAATTTTTCTGGTTCATTACGAGAAATTGGATTTACCCAATCAGGTGCGGACAACTCGCTTTTCACATATGTGTAAGGATCTTTCTTTACATCCATATTAGTCTATATGGATGATGTCATCTTGGCTGGAAATGACCCTGTTACAATCAAGCATGTTAAAAGTCGTCTTGATTCAATGTTCCGCATAAAAGATCTTAGAAAATTGAAATACTTTCTTGGGGTCGAAGTAGCGCGAAATAAGGAAGGAACTATGCTCAATCAATAAAATTATACCCTTGATCTTCTTGAAGACACATGTCACATGGATGCTCGGCATGTTGAATTTCCTATGAACAACGACACAACCAGGAAGAAGGAAAAGGGGATCTCGTTAAAGATGCAAGTCAATATCGTCGTTTGATTGGAAGGTTACTTTTTTTAATGATTACACAGCCAGATATCAGTTATCCTGTTCAAGGTTTAAGTCAATTCATGCAAGATCCACATATATCTCACATGGATGCAGCATATAGAGTACTACATTATCTAACAAAGGCACATGGACAAGGGATATTCTTGTCAGCTAACAATCCTTTGAACATAATTGCATATTCTGATTCAGATTGGGCAAGTTGTGCCACACTAGACGTTCCACAACTGGATACATGATCTTTCTTGGTCATAGTCCGATCTCATGGAAGTCAAAGAAACAGACAATTGTCTCACGTTCATCGGCTGAAGCTGAGTATAAGGCAATGGGAAATACGACAAGTGAACTTCTTTGGTTGTGCTCATTATTTGGGGATTTACAGGTTTTTTTGTCATCACCTATATCACTCTTTTTTGATAACCAAGCAACGCTTCATATTGTTGCTAACCTAATTTTTCATGAACGTACAAAGTATATCGAAATCGATTGTCACTTTATTCGTGATCGTATTCTTCAAAATGAGTTGCTTCTAGTTCATGTCTCTTCAAAAGATTAAGTTGCAGATTTGTCAACTAAAGCTCTTGGCAAGGCTGAATTTCATTCTCTACTTGGCAAGTTTGGAATTTGAAATCTTCATGCTCTAACTTGAGGGAGGAGTATTGAGATTTACCTTCTGTACATTTGTTGTCAATATTTTATTTCCTTTCATGTACTAGTTATTTCTTTTCATGGATTATATTTTAGGATTCTTGTTAAGTCTACAGCTTAATTATAGGGATCTTTAGCTTAGTTTTAGGCTTGATCTTTGCTCTTATCTTGTATATAAATGATGGGTTCCGCTGCTAATAAGATCATGAAATGGAAGTTTTTCCCAATTCTTATTTTTTATCCTCCCTTCTCAAAACTCCAACTAAATCTGCCCAAGCTTCATATGTAACAACACAACGTTCTCGGCCTTCATCCAGTTATAGTGGCCACTCACAAAAAATGACTGGCCTTTAGAAAGGTAATTGAGATATTCTATTCATCAATGTTGTTTTTGTATTGGTCACGGTTGATGAAGCTTGTGTCTTTAGTTATCATGGTTCATAAAGCATGGGTCTTTGATTCTGTGAGACTTAATTGGATAACAACAAAGAAATATTGTGTATTTTATGCTACAATACTTCCTTGTGATACACAGGGAGAGAGAGAAAATAGATATAGATCTGTGTTAACTCTTCAAAAGTACTAATTTTCATACATATATTGCTATGCTTTTGCTTGACTTTGGGTATATATACATGCATTTAGTTAGTAAAATCATGCATTTGCATTAAGGAGTCAAGGAATGATTCTTTTGTCAGAGTAAAGGTGTATTTCTATGATTTGGTATGCAAGGTAGGATAAGAGCAGGATGGTAGGAGCAGAGAGGAGCAAGGAACCCGAAAAGAAATGCCAAGTCAAGCTGGTAAAAGATGGACGCTGGATGCCAGACTTGGTTGGCAAAAGAAGGATGGTCGATGTCCAGTTAGTTAGCCATTGGTCAAAGATCTAGTCAGCCCTAAAATTCAAAAGAGGATAAAAAGGATAACACGCTTATCTCAAGCGCGTAACCAACTTTCAAATTCAAACCAAACCTAGGGTTTTTCATGCGTGCCTATTTAGAAGAGTCCCAACGATGAACAAAGGGATCAATTGACTCACTCAAGGAGGATGCACCGTGGTGAAAAGGGCAAACTGTGGTTCAACCAGGCTAAGACCGAGAGTTCTAGATCCAATGAAGGGCCGCATCTGATTCCCTTCTTTATCCATTTCTCTTCGTGTTTATAATGGTTTTATATGGTGTTTGTTAAAAATGATTTGATGTTGATGGTTCCCCCAACCATGAACTAATTTCTTAAGTTGGTTGGGGATGTTTTTACGATGAACGCTCAACTATTTTCCAGTTTTTAATAATTGAATGCCTTGGCATTTTGTCTATCTTGCTAGTACTTATTTTCTTCAATTGTTTGTCATATGACAGTTGGCATTATATGCACATTATCTCCTGATATCTTAATAGACTTAGGAGATAACGATTAATTGCCAAGATACTAAGGTGAGAAGCTTTGACAGAATATGTTCAAGCAAATGAGCTTACTTCGGAAGTGAATCTACCCCTTAGGAGTAAAAGATTATAATTTGTTCAAGTTAATTAATGAAAAACATCGCTATAGACATATAAAAGTTAATCATAATTAACTTACGATATTGCCATCGACAAAGGCATTGCCACTATAAAATCTACTCGGTAATAAAATCAAGGCTGAAGGTTATAAAAGGGCTAGATAGCTAGTGTTAAATCCAAGCATCCCCTGCCAACGCTCATCACCATTTGAATACATTTGTTTGCTAATCTGCCTAAATTCTCATTATATTTTCCTTAGTCATTTTTCTTAAAACCAAAATCCGAAATTCAATTCAACCACATTCACCCTATTCACAACTAAAATCGTGGCATTTAATTCCCAATCAATCCTTGTAGAGATGATACTTAGCTTACTGCTGTATTACTTGTTGACCGTGTATACTTTCATGCGAAAGACCTATACTTGGCATTATTTACTGGCACATTTACACTTATTCATCAATTATTTTCTAAGCGTTAGCTAGTCAACAAGTTTTTAGCACCGTTGCCGAGGATTGCAATCGATGTTATTGTTTTTCTAATTTGTATTGTGATTGTTTATTTTACTTACTTTTTTTGTTTGGTATATGACCAGGAGCCACCCTATGACAGAAGATTGGCTATACGACACAAGGATTGAAAGAACCTTACGTAGATTGAAAAAAAAAACTTCAAGAGATGGCTCGTAATGGAAATGAAGTAGATGGTGTCCCAAATAACCATGGGGATCCACCATTAAACGAAGACATTCTGCCCCCTCTTGCTGCTGTTGCAGACAATACCGAAGAGAGACCTATTAGAGAACACTTGGCACCAAACATGGACAATTTGATGCCAGAACTAATTGGTCCCGAGATAAATACAATTAATTTTCAACTTAAACCAGTAATGATTCAAACTTTATTAAATGTAGATCAATTCGATGGATTACCTATTGGAGACCCAAAGCAACACTTGAAGCAATTCATGGAGGTATGACAATTATTTCAGCGACCTGGCGTAGCTGAATAGATGGTGAAATTGAGACTCTTCTCATTTTCTTTGAGAGGTAGAGCAAAAACATGGCTAAGTTCTTTGCCACATGGTTCAGTTACTTCATGGGTAGGATTATGCCAGAAGATCCTTCTAAGATTCCAACCACCTAAACTTAATGCCAAGTTATGGAGTGACATCATTACCTTTAGGCATGCTGATGATAAGACTTTGTATGATGCTTGTGAGCGTTTGAAGGACCTGTTAAGGAAGTATCTCATGCATGGATTTCCTACTTGTACCCAAATTGAGATCTTTTATAACGGACTCAATGCTTATGCCAGGGCTGTAGTTGATGCTTAGGCAAATGGCTTGTTGTTTGACAAAAATTATACAAAGACGTTTGACATCCTGGAAAGGGTTGTCACCAATGATCTCCAATATCCTACTACCAGACTGGGAACTTGAACAAAAACTGCTAGAAAAATAGAGTTTGATGCATGTTGCGTGTTTAGAGTGCTTCGCAATTTGTGCAAATGTACACATAGCAAGTTATAGTATAGATTAGATATCGTCTCCATAGGGATTGGTTGTAACTTCGAATTCTAATTCCTCGCACTGAAAAGAAAACACAATTTGTGATAATAGGAGTTTGAAAAATGAGTAAAGTAAAATACGCAAGTAAATAAAAGAGATATTGATCGAATGAGATAGTAGGTTGGGTTATCATGAGTCGTGGCATGATGATTGAATGAACCATCGTGTTAATTGATTGCAAGAGTAACTCAATCGTCTTAACAATTAACATCAGTCGAATTGCCTGGGCAATTGTAATTGCTTGGGCAACTGGGAATGGTGCGATTACCTGGGCAACTGGGCGACTTCTTTTAAAGTTCGGCGAAGCATTTTTCAATGGCTTCTTGTAATCCCTAACTCAAAACACTGTTAATTGTGCATGCCTTGGTGATACATCCCTGCGTTAACCATGGGTGAACAACAACTGATCTTGCACTCCTCTTAGCCGTTGAAATTCGCAACTTATCCCTAAGTTGAATTAGTCTTCACCAACATTCGTTTGTATGAAAACCATGTTCATTCGTTTCTTGAAGATAACTCTCCTGATATTAGATAAATGGATGAATTCACGAGATCCTCTCCCAATTCACTTGCAATCAAAATCAAGAACCAAGAATGAACAAACTTTGAAATTGAATTGCAACTCAAAAACCTAAACAAATCCAAACGTTTTCACAACCACAAAAACACAATAACCCAAGCCAAGTAAAATTTAGTTCATGGCTGGGTGCAAAAGAAATACAAGATAAAATCTACCCAACTTGAATCGAATGGAATAAAGAAGAAGAAGACGATGCCAAGCAACCTTATTGAATTCTCTCTCGAATCGAACATATTAGAGGGCTGCGACTTGTGTTCTATTTATAGGAGATGGCTAGGTCAAGTTATTTGTTGATAAGGATGAGTTTAAGTTGGAATTAAATAGGAATCTCTTTTATCTATTTATCCTCCAAAAACTCCTCATAAACTCTTGGAGTTTAATATTCTTTTGATCTCTTTGTGGAACTCCAACTCTTCTAGGATTTATCCCCGCTTCTCGTAATCATCTCGAATTAAATGGATTTATCCCATCAAAATTGGTAGCTTCCTTCTTCTTATCCTCAATTGCTTCAGCAATTTCCTACTTGCTTGGGCAATTAGATCTTGCACACACAAAAACACATACCTGCAACGCCTTTTCCTCAAAAATCAACCGAATTATGTAATCAAGCATGACAGTGAAGAAAACAATGAATTATGCATGAATGACTAAAAATGCAACTAGAATGAGCCTAAGTATAACAATAATTAAGATTAAAAAGGATAGAAATATAGTACTTTGACACACTTAACACACCCCCAAACTTGAACTATTACTTGTCCTCAAGCAATGCAAAAACTAACAATTACATGCCAAGACTTCAACCATAAAAAAATTTGCTTCGTATCTGACTTTAATCCTCAAAATCATGGCACAAAGTATGATTGACTTTCAATTTTTTGGATGACATAGAATTTACTCGGAATTAAACTATAATACTTGTGACAATGTGTGTGTGGAGTTGTCTACAAGTTGATTTTCAGGATTCATGGTGAAAATAGGTTTTTATCAAATTAATTACCAGGGTATTTATTTTCATTTTTACTAGAGCCAATTTCGGGCACCTCTAGCAAAGCATGCAATTTCTTATTTCAATTTTTAGTCGAGTAAAGCCAATTTTGGGCACCTCTAGCAATTCTTTGAAGTGCAACACTAGAGCCGGTTTCGGGCACCTCTAGCAAGAAATTTTTTAATTTACCCAATTTTTAAGCAACCTAAGTTCACCAAGTCTCCTTTAATCAATCAAGTCACAACAGTGTCCAATTATATTCAGCATCATAGTAAGATTCTAAATGTTTTCCATGCACATCCTAAAATCGAAAGTTCTATCAATTAAGTACAGTGGCAAAGTCATCATTAGATATCCAACAAGTCTATACAAATTAAATCCAATAAAAGGCATGTCAAGTAATATATGCAACCTATATGTGATTACTAAAGATGAATGTAACTAAACATGAAACTAAATAGAAACAAACACCCCCAAACTCAAGAGAAGCATTGTCCTCAATGCGTGCAAGTACAAAAAAAATTAAAATTAAAATGCAAATGAGTTAGTCGAAAAGGTCGTCACCTTGAATGATGAGTTTCCTTTGGGTCGTATGCTTAATTCTTTTTTCGGTTCGCGGTGGTTGAATGCGTGTGGCTGGTGGTGTGGCTTGAACCCTCACTCCCGGAACCTCATCGCTCGCTTCTTGCTTTTGGTCGGTCTCTTCAATGATCGGAGCTTAACGCTTCAGCTTTGGTGGGTCGACCAGTGACGATGTCACTGGTTTGGAGCTGGTCTCATCTGAATCTAAAAATCCATGTAAAGATTCATTCCGAGAAGGTTCAGTTATAGGGGTTTTACCTTTATCGTATATGATAGTTGCCATAGCATCCTCAGTTGTCGGGGCAAGTAGTTCAGCAGGAAACACTGGGAAATGTACGGTGCTATCGGGGTACTTCTCCAAAATCACTTGAGTGATGGCTGTGTTGTGGTCCTTCATGTACCCCATGAATAACAATTGACGGACCTCTTTTTGCTCCATTCGGTGGAATAGTGGGCGGAACATCTCTTCGATTCGATATATGCCTGCCAAGGCAGGTTCACTTGCCTAGGCATCAGGACTTGCTGAGGCATCAAGAATTGCCGAGGCATCTTTGGTTGCCTAGGCAATTTTCAATGCAAGGGATTTCTTTGGCAATGCTTGTTCTTTCACTTGTTCTTCACCTATAATCCTCAAGTATTGAGTGCGATTCCACCCAGTTCTGGAAGGTAATTTCTCGTCCTTTGGATCACTTAGTACTTTTTCTTTCTCGCATAGTTGGGATATTAAGCTCGGGAAGAAAAGAGCACCTACATCCTTTTGACTACAAGCAAATATCTCATCATAAATAATTTATCCAATATTTATAATCCACTTGTTCAAAATAGAATGCAATAACAAAAGACGAGAATATGAAACTGTAGTGTTGTGTATAGTGGGCATTAAACAAGTTTTAACAAAATTATTCCACAATTTTGCCTCGGGTTTTAACCTAAGGTGATTTACCGTCCATTTCAAGGCTCCTCGGTTCCATTCGGCACCTTCAATCGTGAGGTCCTTGAATACTTTCTCGATTCCTTCGGTCTTGATGTTGTCCATAAAAGATTTATGTTCATCTTTCGCAATGTATATCCCGTAGAAAGTGTTCATCTTTCGCAATGTTGTCCATAAAAGATTTATGTTCATCTTTAAACTCTCTTACCTTTGATACATTGCCCAACTTTTGTTGATTGCAAAAGATTTGCCACTTTTGGTGCTCGATGACTTTAAAGATAAACACATTAGGGCCAAGGTTCTTGAATGAGACAATGTAGGCGAATCCTTGCTCCTCCCATACCTTGCGGTTTGCAAACTTGGCTAGATATCTCTCCTTAATGGTTGGTGTTGCAAATCGGCGGAATGGTGGTTCCTTGGATGAACTCGGGTGAGCCAAAGTTTTTAGGTTCTTGGCCATGGGATCTTGTGATTGGATTTTAAAACAAAGAAAATAATGGAAAGCTTTGAGATTTCAAAGAGTAGATGGAATTTGAAAGTTTAATGGTGAAGTAGGATATGGTAAAGATGATGGTGATTTTCGGCTAATGGGAGGGAAAAAAAGAAAGTAGGAAAGAATGATGGAAATAAAAGGTGGTGAGAGGATTGGTTAGGGTATGCGGCAAAGGGGATTGGAGGAATGTAGAGGGGCATGCGGCTAATAGTTTAAAAGGGTTGATAATTAGGGTAAAAACTAATAATTAAATAGGCTTTTGTAACCCCCCCTAAATCAGCCCATTATTCTATCTTAATGATAAACTTCAATCTTTAATCCAACTCCTCCTTATCTTGAACTCTTATCCTAAAATTCAAACACAAATAAAAAGATAAACATTAATTAAATATAAAAATAAAATTAAATAAATAAAGATAAAGATAAATAAGATAAACTAAAAACTATAAAAGATAATTATCCTAAAAAGAATATGGAAAGATAAAGCTAAAAACAAAAATAATATTTAAAAATTAAAATCCGAAATAAAAATAAAACCAAAATTAAAAATAAGTCTGAAATTAAAAATAAAACTAAAAAAATAAGAATTACTAAAGGAGAGCATGATCATGCATCTCCTAAAGTAACCACTTCTTTATTGCGCTCAACATGGGTGCCGGCATAGTGCTTTAATCTTTGTCCATTAACTTTGAATTCATGTCTGTTAATGGTGGACTTGATTATCACAACACAATGGGAGAATGATTTTACTACCTCGAATGCCCAGACCGTCTTGATCTCAGTTTTCCCAGAAAGAGCTTTAAAGAGAAACACTAATTGCCCGAGCAAAAATTACCGCGGTAATAGCTTCTTGTCATGCCAACGCTTTATTTTCTCCTTGTAAATTCTCGCGTTGTCGTAGGCTATGGCACGGTATTATTCGATCTCGTTTAGGTTCAGTAATTGCTTTTGTCATGCACTTTCCCAATCCATGTTAACGGTTTTGATTGCCCAATAAGCCTTATGCTCGATTTCCACCGGAAGGTGGCAAGTTTTGCAGTAGACAAGTCTGTAAGGTGACATGCATAAAGGCATCTTGAATGTTGTTCGATATACCTATAGTGCTTCATCGATTCTTGCAGACCAATCTTTTCGAGAAGGATTGTAAACTTTTTCAAGGATAACCTTCAATTCACGATTGGAAATTTCGACTTGCCCATTTGTCTGCGGGTGATATGCCGTAGCAACTTTGTGTGTCACTCCAAAGTGTTCCAACATTTTGCAATTAGTCTGTTGTCGAAATTTGTACCCCCATCGCTGATAATTACCCTTGGCATTCCAAATCGCATGAATATGTTCTTTTGAAGGAACTTTTGTACCATCTTGGAGTCGTTTCTAGAGACTGTAGCTGCCTCAACCCATTTAGAGACATAGTCTACGACGAATAGGATATAAAGGTTACCGAACGAGGATAGGAAAGGCCCCATAAAATTGATGCCCTATACGTTAAATAATTCCACCTCAAGTTGTTTTGTAATGGCATCTCATGTCTCCTTGATATATTCCCCGCTTTTTGACAACGATCACATCCTTTGTAGAACTCGTAGGCATCTTTGTAAAGAGTAGGCCAGTAAAAACTGGATTACAGGACTTTAGCTACTGTTCGAGTTCCTCCAAAGTGGCCTCTATAAGGTGAAGAGTGGCATTGGCGAAGCACATTTTGATTATCGGGAAGACATCCGCCAAATGGAAGCTTGAGATTCAAGAAGAAAATGAGAGAGCAAATCTTTGGAAAAGAAGATTTAAAGATGCCCAGGCACAGCAAACAACCATGGAAGAAGAATTGTTCGAAAGTAGAGCTAAGAATATAAATCTGAGAATACAAATCACAGAACTAAAAGATTCCCTACAGAGGCACCGTAGCCGAGACTCTGCAGCTGAATTAAAAGCAAGTAAAAATGAGAATGAGACTCTGAAGAAACAAGTTGAAGAATTAGAAATAGCTCTGCAGACCTGTCAGGGGCTAATTAAAAATTTAGAAGAAATCCAATGGTGGAATGATCAGCATTGGCAGGCACAATTAGAGCAATCTCAGGACCAAGTCTGGGATAGATACCGCGTTGTGTCTGAAGCTCTTGTCCATTACAAGAGGTCACAGAACACTTGCAGACTTTAGGCATTCAAGTCGATGTTTTGAGCCTGCAAACTGAGTCAGAATCTAACAAGGGCAAGAAGCTAGCATGGCTCTTCAAGAAGATCAAGATCCTGGGTGTTAAGGCTAAGCAGTATATGTGAAATAGGCCCACCTTATGTAAAGAAACTTGTTCTGATGCGAGTTTTCTTTTGAAAGTTGTACTGAAATCAACACCTTTTGTGTAAAATATGTTGTGGTACTAATATAATATGTGTTTTGCATGTACAGTGCATCTTCTCATTTGCATTCGCATCATACTACATCATATTGTATCATTTTACTAAGATTTTAATTTTTAAGGAATTATTATCGCATTAAATTCTAGGGTATACAAAACCACTGATTCGACACCCTTACTTCACCAGAAGCAAAGCTAGAGACATGGAAGAAAGATTGGCAAAAGTTGAACAAGCATATGAAGACTTCAGGAAGGATATTGAAACTAAGCTAGAAAGAACACAACAAGAAACCCGTGACCATATTTCACAATCGCAAGAAGATCTGTTCGCTAGGATAGCCGCAATGCTAACCGGGAAAGGTTTTGAAAAGAAGAAAGAGGTCTTTATAGATCCCATTGCACTGATAGAAGACCCGAGGCATCCTTTTAGTAAGGCCCATCTATCAATAGAGACTCCAATGGTAAATCAGTCGGTCGTTCAGGCTAAGTCTTCCTTGCAAGGGGGAATGACAGTTCACGACGACCCTAGAGAGTATGTTGTTCCAGATTTCATTGAGATCGAAAAACTAAAAGTCAAACTACCCAAACAGCTCGAGGATCGATGCAAACAGTTGGAAGAAAAGTTCAAGGATATGGAAAGCGTAGATCAGTTTCCAAAGATGGATACAAGAGAGTTAAGCCTGGTTTCCAATTTGGTGCTTCCCCCGAAGTTCAAGATGCCTGATTTTGAAAAGTATAATGGGACCACTTGCCCTGAAGCTCACCTCACAATGTTCATCAAGAGGATGACGAGATTCATTAACAACGACCCCCTCTTAATTCACTATTTTCAAGATAGCCTAACATGGTCCACTACAAAATGGTACAACCAATTAAGTCGTGCCAAAATCAATTCTTGGAAGGACTTGGCTCAGGCATTTGTAAAACAATACAACCATGTTATTGATATAACACCTGACCACGTGATGCTACAAAACATGGATAAGAGACCTGATGAAAGTTTTAGACAATATGCACAATGTTGGAGGGATGTTGCAGCCCAAGTACAACCATCACTGTTAGAGAAAGAAACGGTGATGCTCTTCGTTGAAACATTGAAGAAACCCTTCCTCAGCCGTATAATAGGGGGTGCCATAAAAGACTTCTCTGACATAATAATGAATGGAGAAATGATTGAAAACGTAATCCGAAGTGGAAAAATTGAAGTTGAAGAAAACACAAAGAAGTCGAACTACAGGAGAAAAGAGGGTAGGCCAGAAATACACGTGTCTATAATGTCGGCTATACAAAGCAGCTGATAGTCGGACAACCCAAAGCTACGACCTCGAATACCCAAAATTCCTCAAAACAAGGGTTAAATCAGAAAGCGAAAGTAGAAGATATGGAATTTACTTCTATCATGATATCTTATGGTGAGTTATACAAGAATTTGTATAATGCGCATGTGGTATCTCCATTCTACACAAAATCGATACAACCCCTTACCCGAAATGGTATGACGCCAATGCCCAATGTGACTATCACGCCGGAGTTGTAGGACACTCCATCGAGAACTGCATTACTTTTAAAAAACTTGTTGAAAAGTTTATAAAGATAGGGGTCGTAAGGTTCGATGACTCTGCAGGGTCAAGTACGGCTGGGAATCCATTTCCTAATCACGTTGAGTCAGGCATAAATGCAATTTTTGGCAATGGGAACAGAAGAATCAAAACCAGCGTCGAAGAAGTAAAGTCTCCGTTAAGGTGGGTTTGGGAAAAGATGGTTGAAATGGGCTTGGTACAACCAATCTCCAGAGACCTGAAAGAAGCCTCAAATGACTACTGCCCATACCATGGAGAAAGGAACCGTCATATCCAAGACTATGCAGAGTTCAAGACTCTCGTTCAGAAATTGATTGACAACAAAGAATTAGAATTTTTTGAAGAAAGAAAGATAGAGGATGCAAATGTCTGTGCTTCAGAACAAGGAGCCCGTGAGAATAATTATAGGTGCAATTTCCCAGTTATCGTTATTTCAGGACCGAGGAAATATGAAGGAGGTGAGAGTTCGAGAGCGAAGGTCACAATTTAAAAATCGGGACCTTTTCCTTACAATGATAATAAGAAAGTACCATGGAAGTATGGTTGCGAAGTAATGATTCAGGAAGATGAGGCTTTGAAGACTGTTTCAAAAGAAGTGAATGATGTCGGTTTCTTCATCAAGAGCGGAAGGCAATATGTTCCCAAATAAATAGAAGATCCAAAAGGGAAAGCCTTGATAATCGAACCTGAGAAGGCACAAGATGTTGAACCTGAATCACTGATCAACGAGCCGGTTAAAGAGGAAGAGATTAAATAATTCTTAAAATTCCTGAAACAAAGTGAATACAATGTCGTTGAACACCTTCGTAAAATACCTGCCCATATAACAATACTATCTCTACTTCTAAGGTCAGAAGCGCACCGAAATGCGTTGTTGAAAGTGTTGAACGAAACCTTCGTTTCTAACGACATTTTAGTGAACGAATTGGATAGGTTGGCGAACAATCTGAATGATGATAACTTCATCTATTCAATGATGATGTGATACCTTCAGGAGGTATGGGATCCAATAAAGCCCGGCACATTACTACTCGCTGCAAAGGCTATACGTTGCCAGGAGTTCTGATTGACAATGAACCCGCCTTAAATGTCCTCTATTGGCCACTTTGAACATGCTCCCAATAGATAGTTCTCATATGAAGTCTTGTAGCACCATAGTTTGAGCTTTCGACGGTATTGAGAGATAAGTGATGGGAAAAATCAAAGTGTCGTTACTGGTGGGCCCAATCACATATGACGTAAACTTTCTGGTAATGGATATCAAACCTATATATAATTGTCTATTGGGAAGACCCTGGATCCATTCGGCTGGGGCTGTTCCATCCTCCCTCCACCAGAAACTAAAGTTTGTTTTCGACGGACGGCTGGTCACCGTAAATGCCGAAGAAGACATCATAGCTTTCATCACTAGTGATGCCCCTTATATAGAGACTGATAAGAAGAACGTAGAGTGCTCATTCTGATCATTTGAGTTTGTCAATGCAACCTTCATAGCTGAAGGAAGTCGGATTCCCACTCCAAGACTGCCTAAGTCCACAAAGACGGGAATCAAACTAACGATGGGAAGAGGAGCCCAGGTCTGCCGAGGACTAGGGAAATATCTGCAAGGTAGGGTCAGTACGCTGGTCATAATCAATAAGTAAGATCTTTTCAGCCTTGGATACAATCCAGATGCCAAGCAAAAAAGGAGAGAGATTACGAAGAAGCAAGAAAGAAGAAAAGCCCGTCTGAAAGGAGAATAGGTCAACTGGAAACCTATGGCTTTTCCCCGCCTATCTGAAACTTTTGTGCTAGGGGGATTTATCCACCCCCAAACAGGTTAAGATAGGTGAAGAAGCTGAGCTGGGAAAAATGTTAGAAGCTTTGGATATTAATGTAGTAACTGAAGAAGAGAATGAAGAGATATACCTAAGGGGAATCCGTCCTTATACCCTTGAAACTTTTCTGAGCAATTGGATTGCTGAAGAACTCCCTACAATGTTTAGGAGTGTTTTAGAGTAATGCCCAGAACACACTTGTTTCTCCAGCCCAAGAGCAACAAGGGTCTTTTTGTAAAGGGCATATGCTTACTGTCCTTATGTCAATGAAATAATACCTTTTGTGTGTATTATCTACCCAACATCTTTATTCGTTTCCCTATTTCATCCACAAACTTATACTATTGTCCATTTTTTGTTCATTTTTCTAAATTTAGTTCATTTTTTCAAGTGCACACCATTACTTCGTGTCAGGTCCCCTGATATCAACGTATTGAGCGACACTGAAACTGATCCAGACCTCATTTTTGAGCGAGACGTGTGTCTAGATGGACCTCAAGACTTTGAAGAGGATCAAGATTGCGATCTATCTCCTGATCTATTGAGAATGGTTTAGCAAGAGGAAAAACAAATCTTGTCTCACAAAGAGCCAGTAGAGATAGTGAACCTGGGAAATGAAAGTGAAAAGAAAGAAATGAAGATTGGGACATGCATTACCGTGAAAATGCGAAGTGATCTCGTTAAGCTACTCTTGGGATTCAAAGATATCTTCGCATGGTCCTACAAAGACATGCTTGGGTTGAACACAGATGTGGTTGTATACAAACTTCCTATAAAGGAAGGTTGCAAACCGGTCCAACAGAAACTTCGAAGAATGAGGCATGATGTACTCTTGAAAATAAAAGAGGAGGTAAAGAAATAGTATGATGTGGGGTTTCTGCGGGAAGTTAAATATTCAGAGTGGGTGGCTAATATAGTTCTTGTTCCGAAGAAGGACAACAATATCTACATGTGTGTTGATTATCAGGATCTAAACAAAGCCAACCCGAAAGATAACTTCCCACCTTCTCATATTAATACCCTGGTCGACAATATAGCAAAACATTCATTGTTCTCCTTTATGGATGGTTTTTCAGGTTATAACCAGACAAAGATGTGTCATGATGATATGGACAAGACTACATTCGTGACTTTATGGGGAACCTTTTGCTACAAGGTAATACCTTTTGGACTTAAAAATATAGGGGCGATATACCAACGAGCCATGGTTGCTCTGTTTCATGATATGATGCACAAAGAAATTGAAGTATATGTCGACGACATGATTGCCAAGTCCCAAACAGAAGAAGAGCATGTCGCGATTTTGAGGAAATTGTTCTTGAGACTGAAAAAATACATGTTAAAGCTGAATCCAGCCAAATGCACCTTCAGAGTCATGTCAGGGAAGCTGTTGGTTTCATAGTCAGTGAAAGAGGCCTTGAAGTTGATCCAGATAAAGTTAAGGCCATTCAGGATCTATCGCCCCCGCGCACTCAGAATGAAGTAAGAGGCTTCTTAGGAAGATTAAATTACATTGCTCGGTTTATTTCACAGTTAACCACATAATGTGATCCCATTTTTTGTCTTCTCAAAAAGCACAGCACAGGGGAATAGAATGATGAATTTCAAGAAGCCTTTGACAAGATCAAGCACTACTTGTCAAACGCCTCAGTTCTAATGCCGCCTATCCCAAATAAGCCATTGATCTTGTACTTGATTGTCTCCGAGAATTTTATGGGATGTGTACTCATACAACATGATGAGTCAGAAAAAAAAGAAATGTCAATCTATTATCTTAGTAAGAAGTTTACAGAATGTTAAGTGAGATATTCGCTAATCGAAAAATTGTGTCGTGCCTTAGTCTGGACTACTAGGAGGCTAAGGCAATACATGTTGTATCATACGACCTGACTAATTTCAAAATTGAACCCTCTTAAATAATTGATGGATTCGACTGCACTGATAGCAAGGATGACCATATGGCAGATTTTGTTATCTGAGTTCGATTTGGTTTATATAAGCTAGAAAGCCGTTAAAGGGAGTGCAATAGCTGATTTTCTAGCTAGTCAAGCTCTAGAGGATTATGAACCACTGAACTTTGATTTCCCAAATGAAGATCTGATGTGTATTACAACTGTGGAGGAAGATACCCCAGAAGTTAACTGTTTGAGACTAAACTTTGATGGCGCCTCAAATGCCGTGGGTAAAGGAATTGGGGCAGTGTTAGTCTCGCCAGAGGGCAACCACTACCCTTTTGCTAGCAAACTTGATTTTGATTGCACAAATAACATAGCAGAATATGAAGCATGTGTCATGGGGATTCAAGCTGCTATTGAGCGTAAAATTAAGTCGTTGAAGGTATACGAGGATTCCATGCTTGTGATCTATCAACTTCGAGGAGAATAGGGGACCAGAGATTCCAAATTGATGAATTATCAGAATCTTATTCTGGATCTAATCAAATAATTCTATGAGATTACCTTCCACTATCTTCCGCAAGAAGACAATCAAATGGCGGATGCCTTGGCTACCTTGTCTTCGTTAATAAGATTTAACAAGCAATCTAATTTAAATCATATACAAATGAGTATATATTAGTCTCTGGCCTATTGATATAGCGTCGAGGAAGGTGAAAAGGATGAACATCCTTGGTTTCATGACATTTTGAGGTGCCTAAAAACTCGTAAGTACCCAAAGCAAGTTACTGAGAATGAAAAGAGGACATTGCGAAGGTTGGCAAGCGAGTATGTCCTGGATAGAGAGATCCTGTACAAAAGAATGAGAGATCAAGTGCTATTGCGATGTGTAGATACTGTCGAGGCCAAAGAGATTCTTGAAGAAGTTCATAAAGGCGTATGCGAAACACACACTAATGGATTTATAATGGCTAGGCAAATTATGAGATTTGGCTATTATTGGTCAACTTTAGAAAGTGACTGCATCAACTACGCCAAGAAATGCCATGAGTGTCAAATTTATGCTGACAAAATTCATGTTCCTTCATCGCCACTACATGTCATGAACTTTCCATGGCCATTTTCTATGTGGGGCATGGATTTCATCGGGTCTATATCCCCGAAAGCTTCCAATGGGCATCGATTTATCTTCGTGGTTATTGACTACTTCACCAAGTGGGTGGAAGCAACTACTTACGCCAATGTCACCAAATCGGTAGTGTGCAGGTTCCTGAAGAAAGAAATCATATGTCGATACGGGATGCTAGAAAGTATCATATCTGACAATACATTGAACTTGAATAATAAAACCATAAAAGAAGTATGCAAACAGTTCAAGATACGACATCACAATTCCTCGCCATACCACCCTCAGATGAACGGAGCAGTGGAAGCAGCCAACAAGAATATTAAGAAAATTGTTGGAAAGATGGTGGAAACTTATAAAGATTGGAATAAGAAGCTACCATTCGCTCTATATGCCTACCGTACGTTAGTTAGGACCTCTACTAGGGAAACCTCATTTCCCCTAGTCTATGGGATGGAGGCGGTACTGCCCATTGAGGTCGAGATTCATTCCCTCCGAATTTTGACAGAACTGAAGTTAGATAAGCAGAATGGATCCAAGCCAGATATGATCAACTCACTTTGGTTGAAGAAAAAAGACTAAAAGCCATCCGACATGGTCAAATGTACCAAAAAAGGATGATGCGAGTTTTTAATAAGAAGATTCACCCAAGGGAATTCTAGGAGGGAGATCTAGTGTTAAAAAAGTTCATGCCCACTCAGAAAGATTCTCGAGGAAAATGGATGCTAGATTGGGAAGGCCCGTATATTGTGAAGAAAGCATTTTTAGGAGGAGCTTTAATTTTGACTGAAATGGACGGTAAAGATTTGCCCAGCGCTGTGAACTCAGATTCAGTCAAGAAATATTCCACCTGAAAAAGGAAAGCAACTCAAATTTTCGTAGAGAAAAGCTAAGGCTTGAAATGATCAGTGTCCTTGAAGCTCCGCAGTACGAGGATAATTTGTGTATGTTGAGATATCGTCAAAGCACTAAGGCCTCCTAGACACATGATGATTTTTGGCAAACTAGTTCAGTAAAGCTCGTTAGCTAGATATCCGGGGCACCTAATTTTGTCTTTTTGCTTGATTTTTGTTCAATATTTGTCATCTAAATGTCATGAACTTTACTTTCAATAAATTCTCTCTTTCATCTTATCCTTGTTTACACAAATATCATATGTTGAAATAAGGATCAGTGAGCTAACGAATATAAAAAGACCTTGCTACATTACTTTTGAAAGATTCCTAAAAGTACAGGGACCAAAGGTAGTCCTGATTCAAAAAGGGGATATTCTAGTCAGTAAACAGCTTAAGAGAAAAAGAGGCACTACCCAGACAGAATGTGGGGCAAATAGTTTTTGCAATCTGATCAGACCTGAAAAGAGAAATCTCGAGGACTCAAACAGAGTTCGAGCAGACGATGATGTCAGAGCTTGAGTCGATCTTGAGACTAAAAAATCATTCTCGAATGGCATTTTGCATTCATACTAGAATCATCCATGCATTCATTAGACATATTTAAGCTAGGATCATTTGACTCACTCTAATCATAACATCCCAAATATGTTCACAAAGTTTTACAGATTCTATCCCCTCAGCAAGTGGTGGAACAGATTAGCACAATATTTTCATCTCCCTGGGATTGCAGCAGAATGAGCATGACAACAACTTCATTTGCAGTAGAAAAAGCACGACAACAATTTTATCTCCCTGAAATTGTAGTAGAACGAACACAACAAATAGATCACGTCTTCTTGAGGATATAATGGAACATATTATCTAGTTTACTTACCCGCAGAAGCATAATAAAAGAATGATTAGGGAATGCTATCCCCTTTTAAAAGAATAAGACAAGGTGATCAAGGCCCATGAGGGTCGTGATTCCCCGCCATGATATAGCATATCCCATATTTTTTAGATCTTTCTTTGCCGTCGATGATGCGGCAGGTCAAATTTTTGTCAAGGTCTAGTTTCGCCGTTGACTGTGCAACTAGACCAAATATTTTCTTCAGACCTCATCTTTAGACTGATAAAAAATAAAATCAAAGAAAGAAAAAAAGATCCAAAAAGAAAGAATGAAAAATAAAAATTGGTAAGAAATCCAGAAAACAGAAAAGAGGAAAAAATCAAAAACAAAAATCCCCAAAAAGGAAAAATCAAAGCCAAAACTTCAATTATGCCACTTCGTCAGAGTTGTAGAGGATCAAACTTTCTTATTCAGATCTTGTCACTTCGTCAGAGTTGTTGCAGATCAAACATTCATCATCCGATCACGCCTCTTCATTAGAGTTGTAGCTTGATCGGTACTTTCTTCAGCTGGATCAAAACTTTTTATCTTTAGACCGTGCCTCTTCGTCGGTGTTGTAGCTCGGTCAAATCTTGGTCTTGCCTCTTCGACAGTGCTGTAGCTAGACCAAGTCGCTAATTTGTGATCTCGTCTCTTCGTCAGTGTCGTAGCTGGACCATCCCCATTAACTCCAGACCTTGCCTCTTCGTTAGTGTTGTAGCTGGGTTAAACTTTACAAACTCCCAAATCATGCCTCTTCATCAGAGTTGTAGCTTGATCGGCACCTTCTCCAGATCATGCCTCCTCATCAGAGTTACAGCTTGATCAGAACTAACTCATGGTCTTGCCTCTTCATTGGTGATGTAGCTAGACCAACTTTACTAACTCCCGACCCTGCCTCCTCGTCAGTGTCGTAGCTGGACCAACCTTGCTAACTATAGACCTTGCCTCTTCGTCAGTGTTGTAGCTAGGTCAAAACTTACTGACTTTTTCCTCCCCTCATAAATGTTGTAAAAAAGAGAAAAAATAAAAAAAAGAGAAAAATTTTGTCAGATCCTGTATCTCCAATTAGAACCTTCATCATCCGATCCTGCCTCTTCATCAGTGTTATAGCTAGATCAACCATCTTCATTCGATCTAGTCTCTTCGTTGTAGCTAGATCAAATATCAAAACCACCATTCGATCCTGCCTCTTCATCAGTGTCGCAACTAGAACAAATGTCAGAACCTTCATTCTTTGATCCTGTCTCTCCGTCAACAATACAACTGGATCAAGTTTTGCGAACCTTGCCTCTCGTCAGTGTTGCAGCTAGGTCAAATTTTCTCCGGGTGTCGCATCGTCTTCAGAGTCGTAGCAAGCCGAACTCATTTTGCTCCTCCAATAGACCATCTTCCCCAATAGGTCACTCTATTTTGAAGATTACGCCCACAAGAGCGGCCGAGCAAATCAAATGAAGCGGAGAAAGAAGAGCTGTGCCAAGAAGGAAAAAACCTAACCAGACCGGATAAAATGGGTTCCTCTTTATCTTTGCTTCATTGCCGTTATACAACAATAAGCAAAGAGGGGCAGCTGTAGTAACCCATTTTAGTCCAGCCCATTAACCCATTTTATTAACCCAAACCCAAATACAATAAACTAACCCTAGCCCATAACCTAAAACCACCCAAACCCTAATATGTTAACCATCAGCCGCCCCCGCCATTACATGTAGGCACCGCCGCTACCGACAGCCAAGATAAACCCAAAATATAAAACCCCAGATCTTTATCTCTGCTTCACCGTCTTTCACTGCTATCACCGCCCAAACAATTATCCACCGACCACCATATGTCCCCTAGCTTTCCATATAACCCAAATTCGAAATCCTATAAAAGGGAGTTCGACCGGCCAAAAAAACGGGACGAGAAGAGACCATTAGAGATAGAAATCGAACAAAAATAAAAAGAAAGAGGATAAAAAATCGAAGCAAAAATAGTCTGAAAAGGTAAAAAAAATAAAAAACCTTTCGGTTTTCTCAGATCTATGAAAATAGAAGAGGATTTAGGAGAAACTAACCTTGAAACCGTGTTTAGAACCCAAAACTGAACCTAAACCGCCCCTTACATACATTTCAGCCACCGTTCGCAGCGATTCTCCGTCGCCGGTGAACGGCGGTATGCGACGGTCACTTGGGCGACACCAGACATCGGTAGAGAGAACTGGGAGAGTTGAGAGAGTTTCATAATTTTTTTTAGTATCAAGTGTTGAAATGAATTTTTGGGCAAAATTTTGTATTTAAGGGGGGGATCAAAACAACATCGTTTTGGAGCTTATTATAACCCGTGTGAGACCCGACCCGGACCAGGCGGATCCACACGTTCTGCTTAATGGGGAAATTTATAATTTAGAATTTAAAATGATATTTCAAAAATTATTTTGAAATTTATAATTTATAATTTAAAATGTTATTGTTATTACATTACAATATATGTATTATTATTATAATTGTTATGCTTATATATTACTTACACTATATATTCTTTTAATTATCGTTATTGCTATTAATATTGTTATTTACTTATTATTAAAATATATTTATTAACCGAATTTTAAATGACCTTCTAAATATGGATTACCGTGAAAAATGTACCCCGGGCGTAGGGGTGTCGGTTTTTGTTAGTCTCTATTATGAAATATCATTTTAAATTCTAAATTCTAAATTTCAAAATAATTTTTCCTTTATTTGAGAATTTAACGAAAATTATGCCTCGGGCGTTGGGGGTGTAAATTTCCTCTATATAAAGAAAATTTCTTCTAAATGTTTTAAGGGATCACAAATTTTAAATTAAAATCCGAATTCATAATTTCCATCATTAAAATAATTTGTAATAGACTAGGTACCAATTTTGGGCGTTGTGGGGGTGCTCACCCTTCCCCACATGTAACCGACTCCCGAACCTATTTTTCTGGTTTTGTAGACCAAAACTTGTTGTTTTAACAAAAATGACAGAAAAAAGTTTTTATTAAAATAACCGGGTTTTCAGGTGATACAATCTCACTTAAACTAAAATTAAATAAAAAGATTGGTGGCAAATCCTCGTTGTTACATTCATCTCCAACTCTTTATGCCTCGACAACTCTAGCCATGCGATCTACTCCTCTCCTGCACCATCAATCTTCCAGCATCCACCAACATTATGCACATACACAACAAAGCACCACCTTCCCGGGAAAAGCACCAATATATATGGCAATTTAAGCACAAGTGATGTAACTCCATATCTACATGTAAATATATACATCCTAACCTATATGTAACCTAAATGAGCTTGAAAACTTGTCAAATACAAGGATTAAGGGCATATAAAATAGAACAATTACGCACTCGTCATGTAGTAAAGTTGTGATATACAAAAATCACATGGCACTAAAATACCTTATGGCCAAAAAGAATGCCAAGCCTAGACTGATCAGATGGACACTCTTGTTGCAAGAGTTTGACCTAGAGATTCGAGACAAGAAGGGGAGTGAGAATCAAGTAGCTGATCATTTTCTTGATTAGAGCACCACCATAATGATGGCAACCTTGCTGCTATAAGAGATGATTTTCTTGACGAGCAACTGCTTGCAATCAATTCTATGCCATGGTATGTTGACATAGTCAACTACCTGGTCAGCAAAATTTTACCACCGAACTTGGCAAGTAATGCTAAGAAGCGATTTTTGCGAGATGTTCGACAATATTATTGGGATGAACCATTCTTGTTCAAGCACTATGATTATCATGTTATTTGTTGTTGTGTGCTAGAGGGGAGCAGAAAAGTATACCCCAGCTTTGCCATGCAACACCATATGGTGGGCACTTTGCTGGGGAAGGCAACGACCAAAATGTCACGGTCAGGATTTTTCTAGCCCACACTATTCAAAGATGCCCATTATTTTGCCAAGGCATACGATTAATGCCAGCGTACTTGAAACATTTCCATCAGACATCAATTACCACTACAGAACATCATGCTAGTAGAGCTATTTGATGTATGGGGGATAGACTTTATGGTTCATTTTCCTCTATCATTTGGTAATGTATACACACTTATGGCCATAGAATACATTTCAAAATGGGTTGAGGCTGTTGCTCTCCCATCAAATGATTCCAAGGCTGTTGCAAAGTTCATACACAAGCATATTTTTACAAGATTCGGTGCCCCCAGAGCCATTATTCATGATGAAGGTACTCATTTTAAATGCAATTTAATCACTAGAGCTTTGTGCATGTACATAATCCAACAGAAAATTAACACTGCTTACCATCCGCAAACAAATGGCCATACATAGATCTCAAACAAGCAGATCAAGAATCCAACAAGGAAGGACTGGTCCTTGAGGCTAGATGACTCCTTGCGGGCCTATAGAACAACCTTCAAAATTCTTTTAGGAACTTCCCCATACAGGCTCGTATTTGGGAAATCACGCCATTTGCTAGTGGAGTTGGAGCATCGAGCTTATTGGGCAACTAAGCAGCTGAACATGGAATGTAGGGCTGCAGGTGAGAATAGACTATTGGATTTGAATGAGTTAAAGGAATTCTGAGCTCAAGCCTATGAGAATGCCAAACTCCACAAAAAGAAGAAAAAAAGATGGCATGACCGCAAAATTTTGCCAAGACAGTTTGAGATTGGGCAAAGAGTGTTGCTATTCAATTCCATGCTCAAGCTATTCCCAGGAAAGCTCAAATCTAGATGATCAGGACCACTAAAGCATTATTGGGAAGGAAGTAAGGTAATGCCAAGGGGACCATTCTCTTGGCAGAGATTGAGTAATTTTGCCATCATTGTTTGAACATTGTAAATAGTTAGGTTGGTAGTTTTTTTATGTTATTTCAGTTTATTCAATTTATTTTTTTCTATTTGAAAGGTTTTTCTTTGTGAGTGTTAGTACATGAAATATTTCTAAGCAATTTTGCCAGGAGTATATGCCAGAACAGTCCAACATTTAAATACCCATCAGACACCACGTGGACCTTATGAGATATTGGGCCCAAGGGAGAAAGATTTTAGGTTGAGCGGGAAAGCCTCACGCCGCCTAGGTTTAAATCCCCAAACTTTAAATTTTTAACCTAAAACTTTTTACCCTATTTTTCTTTCCCCCACCGTCTCCCCACTTAAACCCAAAATCCATCATCATCCCACTTCTCTAAACACACATAACTGCCACAACCATCATCACTTCCACTAACCTCACTATTAAACAACCTCAACCATTTCCCATTCCCTCTATTTAATTCCAATTTTCCCCATAGCTGAATCTTTACTCTCTCACTTTTCTCTCGCACGACAAGAATCTCAAGAACAAAGCTTTCCTTTTATTTTTCTCTGATCACCATTATATTTTCCTGATTTTCTCTCATGGCTTTTTCATCCACACCTTTCAAGATTTTCTTCAATGAAGAAATCAAGAAAAAATATGAAGAGAACTTTGTTGCTCGTACCTTCTATTATGAGAAGGGTTTTGATTTCAAGAACGAACCTAATTTGGGGTTGTCCCAAGAAGTGGTTGACATTGTTAAGATGCACAAATGAAAGAGCTTTTTCCAGTTACTTAGAGAGGTTGATTCCACCATTGTTCGCGAGTTCTATGCCCATCTCACAACAAAAGATTCACCTTTGTTGCTTATAAGAGGTACGCTTGTTCCTTTTGATGAGAGATATATTAATGGTTTGTTTGAGTTAGATGCTGCAGAAGAATATTCAACATTTTCTGAATCCTTGGACGATGCAAAGAGGAAGCTGATTTTGAAAAACTTGTGCGAACTTGGCACAAAATGGATTGTTTCATCCAAAGGCTACATGACTGTGAAACGATTGGCATTGAAGCCACATCTGAAGGGTTGGAACCACTTTCTAAAGGCCAACCTAATGCCAACAATGCACAATGAGACCATTTCAAAAGAAATGATGGCACTACTACATTCGGTAATGGTAGGGAGGAAAATCAATGTAGGACGTCTGATTATAGACGAAACCTACAAGTGTCTAGAGAAGGGAGTCATTACTCCATATTGTGCCAAAGCTTGACTCTGATAACACCCCGAAATTTAAGGGAGTCATTACTCCTGCAATGTAGAAGCAATTAGTTGTCAGAGAGAAAGGCAAGAGAAAAGTTACTAAGCTGGCAACTACTGCTAGAATGCTCAGGTCAAAAACTGAAGCAACAATGCCAGACACAATGCTAGCGATGCCTTGGCATTACTTTCCTAGATTTTCCAGTAACAAGAACTTATTCTCCAAAAACTCGAGAAGGCCGAGAAGAATCATCTACTGCTTTGTCAATACATTGGCTCAAAGGATCGAGACCCTAAAGGAATACCACCGAGCCCACAATCTGTTCACACTCTGATGCAACAATCTGATGCTACCATTCATGTTTCGCCTATCCAAGTCGAATCTGCCAAGAGTAACACCTCCGATGACTTTGATGGTGATGTCAAGCCAAGGTCGAGGTGCCTACTGCTGCTCCAATATCACCTACTGCACATGTCTCATCCGCCGCTCTAGTAGCCCCCGCTGCATCTGAGCCAAGGAGGATAATAAAGGAGGTCCTCCACGATGTTAGAACCTCCACAGCCACACCAAATCTGAAGAGAAAGAAGCACATGGCTCCTAATCGAGGGAGCTTTGTCAAGAGAAAGACTCACATCTCACGCTCAGAACGTTCCGAGTGGGAGTATTCTTCCCCTTAACTCATTTACTTACATATTTTTCTTTTAATCATGCATTCATTCAGTATATATGTTTTCATGCATTTCATTTTGTATATATATGATCTCATGCATTGAGGATAATGCACACCTTAGGTTTAGGGGTGTGTGTTACCTCACATCTTTTGCCATGCCATGCATTCATGTTTATGTTTTCGTTTGCATTTTGTTGCCATGTAGATTAGGTATAATCATGCATACCAGACTGCTAAAAAATCATCATTTTCACCAAGTCTTGATTGATTAGATAAACATAACTGCTAGCATAGTTAGGATTTATACTAGTATACTCTGCCCGATGATGAATTTGAAATCTTTAGTTTGCATGAGCCAACAGATTAGTAATGTTAGGACTCATTGGCAATTGATCTCTAGTTTAGGAAACTGAAGTCTCACTCAACACGTAGTATGCATCTAGTTCCCACGACAAACTTATAATTCTTGAAACTAAGCTAAAAATAATTTCAGGGTAAAAAGAAAGAATAAGAAAACAACATTTTTCCAAATGCAAAGAAAATATAGAACTCTCCCCTGCCTTAGAGATAATAAGTAGTTTGGGACTTTGTGGTTTGCTCCCTCTTAGTTCTCAAACAAAAAACTTTATGGTATGAGTATGATGAGTAAGCATAGTAATGTCTGGACTAACGTGGGTGTTTGTAGTATGCTCTCTCTAACTTCTCATGCCAAACAGTATTACGAAGCAAGCCTGGAAATATTGCTAGCAGAAACCCTTGGTAAATAAAGTTAAAAAAAGAAGAAAAAAATGAATAAATAAATAATTCTGAGTTTACGAAGTAAATTTGACTAAGGGAGTTAAAGGATACTTGATGCATATTGCCTGCACTTCATGCACACTTCATGACCTTAGACTAGAGTTATATTGCTGCACTTGAATTTGCTTATCTGCATGGCATTACTGCATTGGGAAATCTGAGGATAGAACTAGGACAATATTTTGCTTGCTACCATGTGTTGTGAGTTAGGAAAATTTTACCAAGGTACTTTGTTTTATTTTTTGCTTTTCTAATTTTTAGTTGCATTACTTGGGAACAAGCAATGAGCTAGGTTTAAGGGCGTGTTAACTCCTCAAAAGTACTATTTTCATACATATATTGATATGTTTTTGCTTGACTTTGGGTATATATACATGCATTTAGTTAGTAAAATCATGCATTTACATTAAGGAGTCAGGGAACCGTTTTTTTGCTAGAGTAAAGGTGTATTTCTTTGCTTTGGTGTGCAGGGTAGGACATGAGTAGGATGGTAGGAGCAGAGCAGGAGCAGTTGGCAGAGCAGAGCAAGGAACCTGAAGAGAAATGCCAAGTCAAGCTGGCAAAATATGAACGATGAATGCCAGACTTGGTTGGCAAAAGAAGGATGGCCGATGTCCGGTTAGTTAGTCGTTGGTCAAAGATCCAAACAGCCCTATAATTCAAAAGAAGATAAAGAGAATAACGTGCTTATCTCAAGCGCGTAACCAACTTTCAAATTCAAACCAAACCTAGGGTTTTTCACGCGTGCCTATTTAAAGGAGTCCCAACAATGAACAAATGGATCGATTGACTCACTCAAGGAGGCTGCACTGTGGTGAAAAAGGCAAACTTTGGTTCGACCAGGCTAAGACCGAGAGTTCTGGATCTAGTGAAGGGCCGCATCGACGGATCCCCTTCTTTATCCACTTTTGTTTGTGTTTATTATGTTTTTATGATTGTGTTTGTTAAAAACGATTTGATGTTGATGGTTCCCCCAACCATAAACTAATTTCTTAAGTTGGCTGGGGATGTTTTTGCGATGAAAGCTCAACTATTTTCCAGTTTTTAATAATTGAATGCCTTGGCTTTTTTGTCTATTTTGCTAGTACTTATTTTCTTCAATTGTTTGCCATATGACAGTTGGCATTATATGCACATTATCTCTTGATATCTTAACAGACTTAGGAGATAACGATTAATTGCCAAGATACTAACGTGAGAAGCTTCGACAGAAGATGTTCAAGTAGATGTGCTTACTTTAGAAGTGAATCTATCCCTTAGGAGTAAAAGATTATAATTTGTTCAAGTTAATTAATGAAAAACATCGCTATAGACATATAGGAGTTAAACATAATTAACTTAGGGTATTGTCATCGGCAGAGGCATTGCCACTTTAAAATATGCTCGGCAATAAAATCAAGACCGAAGGTTATAAAAGGGTTGGCATAGCTAGTGTTAAATCCAAGCATCCCCTGCCAACGCTCATCACCATTTGAATACATTTGTTTGCCAATTTGCCTGAATTCTCATTATATTTTCCTTATTCATTTTTATTAAAACCAAAATCCGAAATTCAATTCAACCACATTCACCCCATTCACAAGTAAAATCGTGGCATTTAATTCCCGATCAATCCCTGTGGATACGATACTCATCTTACTATTGTATTACTTGTTGACCGTGTATACTTGCACGCAAAAGACCTATACTTGGCATTATTTACTGACACGTTTACACTTATTCATCAATTATTTTTCAAGCGTTAGTCAGTCAATAATCTGCTCGCGTGTTTATCTTGGAGATGACATTTGTGTAACTTTAACTGTTCTTGAAAATTTTACTTGAATGTTGGCACAAGTTTGCTTGAAAAATGATTTTCAGACTCACTATATTGCCATTTATTAGAGTTGGAACCTATAACTATCTTTGGTAAATGGGTACCGGTAACCATTTGTCTTTATCCATTATGTTTTAAATGCAAGACATATAACTTAAAGGATAGGTAAAGAGTCCTATGTCAACAAAAGCAGCACCCGTAACAACAATGCAACTGTGAGAAAGGATAAAAAGGAGTGGTTTTATGTTCCCTTGGTTTTTCATTCCTTGAGGAGTGGAAATTGGAAACCCAAACTAATCAGCTCTAATGTTGGGCAAGGTTCTGCAACATCTGGTGCATTTGAAGTTCCTACAACTTCAAACCCAAACCCCTAAACCTTCAAATCTCAAAATAATAGGAACAATTTTGAGGGGAGAAGAAGAAAAATGAAAAAAATATAGTTTTAATCCAAAAATTTAAAATGATAGAAATTTAGACTAAATTGATAAATTGTATAAGTTTTGGGACTAAAATTATTATTAAACCAAGTCACAAAACTATTTCTGTTAATTTTAAACGGCGGATGTACCAAAATAGAAACGAAACGTAACGTTAGGTAC
The DNA here is from genome assembly GCA_019671005.1 of Hibiscus mutabilis. Taxonomy (NCBI): domain Eukaryota; kingdom Viridiplantae; phylum Streptophyta; class Magnoliopsida; order Malvales; family Malvaceae; genus Hibiscus; species Hibiscus mutabilis. Next base: position 67,215,677 of record CM033711.1, read on the forward strand.
TATTTTGCCAAAAATATTAGTTGGGTCACCAAAATAGAAACATGGGCATATGTGAGGTACTAAATATGTAGTTTACCCCTTAATTTTTAACAACGAGCACCAAAATAAAAACAAAACGTAACGTTAGAGGTACCATTTTAACAAAAAAATTAGTTGGGTACCAAAACATTAACGCGAGGATAAGTGAGGTACTAAATATGTAGTTTTCTTTTGTTCAAAAAAAGTTGTCCTTACATGTTTTAAATCAAAATAATCTAAACACTTTCGATATTAACTTTTTCCAAAAAAAAAACATTATTTTTTTGAGAAAATTGTTTTGAAGCGATCAATCAACCAACATAACCTAGCAAAGCAAGTTGGCACGTAGACAACATATAACCATGTATCTGCATCTTCCCCTGGAGGAGGTAACATTGGAAGACCAACTTCATTGAGTGACCTGAGAATTTATATTTCTCGTAGTATTCTCCCATGAAAACGATTGCTGGAATAGTCACGACTTTCTCATAAAACATTTTAATCCCTTTGTTGACAATTGTAATAGTCCTCATTAATTATCTGCATCATCGCCTTCAAACAAGTCACTTGAAAATTTGTTAGAAGCAATGTCCAATATGCGTAGCTTTGAAAAATCACTTTTAGTGTCGAATTATGTCCGGAACGAGAAAGTATCACGAACCATATTGTTTCCATTGTCAGGGTAAACTATTAGTTTGAGTCGTTGTAGTATGCTTAGTCCCTCGTTTTAAAAATAAGAGTAAACTATATAGATGGACATTTAATTATGAGATTAGTGTTAATTTGACCACTATATTTTTAATTTTGGCAAATTTATTACGTAATTATTTAAGTGGTTCCAATCAGGCAACCAATCGTTAAAAAATAACGAAAAGACTCACGTGGCTGTTAAATAAACTGGTATAATCATACATTTGGTCCATGTTATTTATATAATCTATCAATTTAGTCATAATTTTAATTTAATAAAATAAATTAATTATTTAATTAGGTGAACTTTTCTATTTTTATTAAATTTATTTTCTTTCTCCAATCAAGTGATGACACGTGTCACCTGATTGGAGAAAGGAAAAATAGAACCAAGAATAACTTGGAACCAGGTGATGCAAGGGCTGCGCGCTTGCCACTGGGCCAAGAAAGACTTTGTGTTATGCAATACAAAATCAAATATATGTCTTATTTGGTTGTTAATGTCAGAAAAATGAAGTAAATGTGGTTTTAGAGGACTTGAACATGGCACACCTACGATGCATAAAAACATCTAAATCAATTAAATAAATATAATAATTAAATTAAAGTTAACAATATTATATATATATATATATTTTAAATTATAGTTAGTGCACGATTTAAAATCAAAATTTTAAAATTATATTATGTTCGTGAGTTTGAATTCGTTAAATGAATTTAATATAATTTTAAAATTTTATTTTTTATATTTAAAAATAATTAAAAATTATATATTTTTAAAAAAATATTAAAAAATTAATTCAATATAATTTTAAAATATTGATTTTTATATTAAAAATGATAAAAATTATACTTTTTAAAAATATATTTAAAAATGAATTCAATATAATTTTAAAATTTTATATTTAAATCGTGTACTAACTATAATTTAAAATATATACAAAATGTTGTTAACTTTAATTTAATTATTAGATTTATTTAATTGGGTTAGATGTTTTTATGCATTATAAGTGTACCATTTTCCAATCCCCTAAAACCACATTTACTTCTTTTTTTCTTGGCATTATAATTCAGATAAGTCATATAGTTGATTGTGTAATTTGTATCACAAAGCCTTGCTTGGCCTAATGACAAGAACGTTGCACCTTCACCAAGTGGTTCTAGTTTTGAAACCCTCCGGGATTAGTTATTTTGGTCTCAATTTTCTTTTCTCCCACTTGATTGGAAGAGGAAAATAAATTAAATAAAAATAGAAAAAGTCTTCGAATAAGGTGATGATACGAATAATTAATTTATTTTATTAAATTAAAATTAGATCTAAATTAATAGATTGTGTAAATAACGAGGACCAAATGTATAATTATACTAGTTTATTTAACAACCACGTCAGCCTCTCTGTTATTTTTTAACGGTTGGGGGCTGATTAGAACCACTTAAATAGTTACATGGTAAATTTACTAAAATTGAAAGTATAATGATCAAATTGACACCAACCCTATAATTAAATGATCATGTATAGTTTACCCTAAAAATAAAGGCTCGACTTCAGGCAGTGCAAAGAAGCTGATTTTCCTGTGTATTTGGAACATTTTATTTTCGTATGGTAACTTTAAGAAATATTCATGTATTTCATTATAATTTTTTATCGTTATAATAATAACAAATTAACATCCTAAACCAAATAATATTTATATTAAGCTACTTTTGTCTTAGCATTTTTCTTAAAAGCTTTTTCAAAATAAATAAATAAATTTTAGCATATAAATACTCAAAACACGTTCCAACATCTAAAAAATGATCACTTTCCATCATGATTTGGCCAAACCAAGGCTAACTACGGCTAGCTGTACATGCAAGTATAAATCTAAATGATAGAGCTTGATTGTATGGATCACAAAAATTTGGATTTTTTTAATCTTAAGCAGCACACTTAATTAACTTCAAATCCAAGAAAACAACAATGGTAAATGCAAAACATATACCACGATCCACTACAAAGTTCAGGAAACAAAACTCAACCATGTCTACAACAATGGGGGCTATTGTAAGTTCCAAACAATAGGGCCTTTAAAGTGTTTCTAGAGGTGATAGATTGCCTGTGTTTTACTCGTCATCTTCCTCATCACCATCTCCACCAGCAGCCTTCTTCGCAGCAGCTCTCTGGTTCTTTCTCTTCACTCTTCCGGGGCGACCACCTCCAAATGGACTTGTGAGAGAGAAATCAATATGTTTTTGTGAGTCAACCCTCACCATGAAGGATGGGATGTTGACGACTTGCCTCCCAACCCTATCAAGTACATGGCAAACATCAGAGCATATACCATTCAGAGCATTTATAACATCTTGATTGAGCTTCAACTCTAAGAGTGAAACTCCATCAACATCAAGCCAAGCTTCAAATAACTTGCAAATCAGAAGCCACAACGGCAACAGCAATCAGATAGGAAATTGGCATGAAACCGGTTGCAGTCAAACAGATTAATTCTTCACGAGAAAGATTGTTTTCCAAGTTTATATCGTGGAAACATACAGCTTCTCTAAAGCAGAGCAGTGTTTGAAACATTGAAGAAAACTCAGATGATCACAAAAACTCACAGATATCATCTGAAACTATCCAGTTATCACTTCTGAGCAAACTACAAAAGACAGCAGGCAGACATAGAAATAAACACAAAGGAATAAAACAAAAGAAAAACACACACGGGCTACCAACTTTGACATTTAACACATTTAAAAGTATATGTACCATCTCACTTGAGCAGCATGAATTGAAAACAAACAGTATAATGAGAGGAAAACACTACCTGATATGCCTTTGTCTGATCAACACACGAGCATGGTGAATCGACTTGGCCATACCAGTCTTGAACACAATTGTTTGCAAGCGACGCTCAAGGAAGTTCTCAACGGTCAAAGCCAAGACATAATCGAGCTTGTTCTGGCTCTCATCCAAAAGCCCATACCTGTTCATCCTACGAAGAAGTGCTTCACCTTCAAAAATACGGCGAGGGTTCTTCTCATCAAGAGTGAGAAGGTCCCTAGCAGCGTTACGGATACGGCTCAAAGCATACTGAACCCTCCACAACTCCCTCTTACACCGGAGCCCATACTCTCCTACAAGCCTCAACTCAGCATCCAATCGTTCCTTCTCATACGGACGTCGCGGCTTCTTAAAGGTCTTCCCATCTACAACCACACATCAATTGAATAATATTAAACAACAACATCCTACTTGGGAAGTCAAACACCAATATCCTAACAAGCATTTCACAATTAGGATCCAATTTCACCATAAAACTAACTAATCAATAATACCCTGCTGTTCCAAGATTCAAACCCGAGACCTCAAAGTTGGAATCTTTATTTGCAGAAATGTGTTAAAAATAAGTAAACCAGCATCTAAGAAACAGATCAAAAGGTCTGAAAAATACTAATTTGACAGCAAAGTCCGAGCTTTAAGATCATTTCTAACGTTCAGCGCTACACTAAACCAAATAAACCCAGTTACATAATTGACAGAAATACGAGAGTAAAAAGAATCATGAGCGCTAAATACAGAAACTCATTTATAAGGACCCAAAAATAAGTAAATTGGAAGGACAAACTTTAATCCAACAATACTAATTCAGTTGAAACAATAGATCAGGTTTAAAAAAAAAGGAGAGGAAATGGGAGGAGAGCATTAACTTACAGTTGCGGTAGAAACTGACGTGAACCATGGCTGCGTCGGCTCCTCGTCAAAGACAGCTGTGGAAGACAAGGGAGAAGCCGGGGTAAGAAAGAGAGGAGGCGAAGCAAGATCATTATAAATTAGGGAAACCCTAAACCCTAATGTTTGATCTTTACAATTTAGGGATTGTAATGGGCTGCTCAATTTGTAAAAATGTGGGCCTTTGGGTCTTTTAATTTTGTGCGGTATCAAAATTTATCTTTTATCATATACTGTGCAGAACAAGTAAAATATAGATTTTTTTAATAGAAGTAAAATATAGATTTAATTATACAATGACCCATAAATTTGTATTCTCCTACCTTGGTAATCTCTAAATTAATTTTTGTCCAACGTTAATCTTTGGATTTATATTTCTAACCGAGTACATATTCAAAAGCGGATGATGATGATGATGTTCATCTTAAGAAAATCAGGTTTAAATTGCTTCGTTTGCAAGGTCTGTATATTTTCAGAAGGCTAAAAATATATATGAATAGATACTATATTGTAATCACACATTCAAAGACCATTATGAAAAGATAGTATAAGTTTAGAGATAAAAATGCAAATTTAAACTTAAAATATACAGCAGCTTTCATTCGTGAAACAATAATAATAATTTTATAAAAAATATCAGTTTCTTTATCTTTATTTTTGTTAAAATATCAATATACATTAGAATATAAAATACCTTTGAGCAAGAAGGCACCTTTTAAAATTATATTATGTTCGTAAGGTTACGTGTGATTTGTTTCATAGAACACTTTGTTGTGAAACAAACATTAAGGTCTATGTGTACTTGGGAGAAGAATCAACAAGACAACAAGGAATTCCAAACAGTAATCTACCAACAGTAGACTCCAACTTTTAATAAGGCTATTAAGGAAATATCGAAGAGCAATTGGTGAAGTAGCACAAGGCAGAGATTGAAACCAATCTTTACCATCAGCACATGCAAATCAACTAACAAAAGTCAATCCCAATAATGACACTTCCAGCAAGAAGCAGTGAATGAAGCAAAAAATTCAAATTATCCATCTTAACTAGATCCAACGGATACTAACAACAACAATAACTGTGAACAACACCCTCAAATGAAAAAAAGAAAATAAGAGTAGCAATACTTCACCAAAGTTGTAGCACAAAACGCTCAAGATCCAAAGAACACACAATACTATGTTCAGATTAGATTGCACAAATAAACTAGAGTATATCTCAACTGTTGAACTCCGATGAATGTTGGTGTCCAATCTACCATCCATACAGCAATATAATCCATCGATAATAGTCAATAGAATGAAGAAAAAAAAAATAGAAATTCGATAACAGTCGACAACAACGATAGTGAAAATTTGCGATTCTAGATCTGAATCGAAAAAAAAAAAAGAAGCGGCGGAGGACAATCTTTGTGAAGAAAGCCTTGGAGGCAAATAACTGTCCAAATTCAAACCTGAGATCTGAAACGGAGAAGAAGACAATGGGTTTTCTTCATTTCGTTTTCCAAATTCAACTTTGGAGAGTCAAGTGATAACTTGTTAATAATTAGGAAAATAGAGTATTAAACAAACGAAAACATGTGCCATCTTGATCTTGGTGCCTTCTTCTCAATTCTGCTCATTTTGCTTTCTCCGGAACAAAACTAACCGGGTAGAATCGTTATTAATTGTTTTTCATTTTCATTTATTCAAGTGTTTGTGAAATTGTTTGTGTTAAAAAAGAATCGTCCGAAGTTTATATACATGGCTGATTCACTTCTAACACCCTCTAAGTTGGTTTTGTAACACCCCGATCCCGATTCGAATCCGAAGTGCTACATTCGGGTCACCCAAAATCTAACCCATCAAATTTCCATTTAAAACAATAAATTTAACTTTTTCCATTTAAATCAAATCACACATAACCTTACGAAATTAAATAAACAATACAAATCAGTTTACAAAACTAAAACTCCAAGCTTAAAACATCATATATTAAAACAATATACTAATTAAGATACAAACTCGACCACGTAAGGTCCTATGAATATATAGCCCACTAAATACAAGTGTTGTACTCTGATGATCATAGCTTGCTGAAATCACGTATTGATAGTGCTCCTTGATCCCACGATCCAACGATCAACCTACGCATGGAAACAAAGATTCCGAACGCTAAGCTTACAAAGCTCAGTGAAACATTTCTACTCTACCACAATTCGTGATTATCATAAAATAAGCATGCGAGATATTTATAGTCTAAAGAACAAAAATATGGCTTCACTATCTATGAGTCAACATTTAGCCTATACGAGCTAGAGTTCTTAGATCACCTATCTCAAGACATTATTAATTTACAAGAAGTCTTACATGTTCTACAATGCTTCATAAAACTCGAGATCACAATCCCATCGACTTAATACATCGGAACATACACCAATACTCGGAATCCCCCTCGAGTACTTTCGAATGAGGCTCATGTCCTAAAGCATTGGTAACCTCCATTCGATATTTCTCTTACCATGGTGTTGTAACACGTCTTGGGTATTCGGATCCCATCAATCAAGTGCCCGTATGGCACATCACATCATTATATAACCATACAGTCTTATGGTTGCTATCTACACATCACATCATTATATAACCATACCGTCTTATGGCACATCACATCATTTTAGGCCATTAGGGGTCTATTGGATCGAACAAAATAAATTTTTAGCCTTCCCGAAAAAAACTCACATTTTTGGGCAGATTGCCCAGAGGGTACCGATACCCTACTACGCATATCAATACACTTTACTGGGTATCGATACACACTATACGCGTATCGATACATGGTTTCTCAGGGAGAGGTTAATCGACAACACAATATCGGTACACGGGGATAGTGTATCTATACCCCTTCGATACCGATACGCCCTAAGGCGTACCGATACAGATTTTTGTTACTAGAATTTGACGGGACATGGACAGTATGGATACGCCCCCACGTGTACCGATACCTCCCTTAAACACTAGCTTGAATTTCCACAAACTCAACGGGTACCGATACCGGTTCATACCGTATCGATACATGAGCCCAAAATTCGAATTTTGGAGCTCAAAATTCATCCCAACACTCCCTCAATCATTATAGAAAGACCCCAAAACGAACTTACATGTTATGGAAAGTACTTATGGTGGTTTTCTACCATTTTTACTAGTTATTAACACCAAAACTCGGATTCACCATTAACAAGAATTTTCAAGCATTTAAACACTCCAATCACCAAATCTAGCAACCCTAAACCATAATATCAAGCAAGACAATTATTTTATGATCCTCAAGAAACATAGGAGTCAGAGATGTACTGATCTTATCAAGAATTCATGAATTTAGCTCCAACACCAAAACCTTTTTTGAACCCCCTTTAAACTTGGGCTTGAAGAAGCTCTCAAATCACCCCTTTACGCCAAACAATCATGGGAAACAAATCAAAACTCTAATTAACAACTAATGGTAAACTTTACTATGAATTTACATATTAAAATCAAAGGAGAAATTCCATCAATCTTGAACCTAAAAACCCATAAATGGATAACTTATCCATTTGAGGAGAGAATACATTTTTCTTGAAGCTTTTGAGGAGGGAATCAACATACTCGAATCCTAGCTCTTGGGTCGAAAAAATGAGTAGCAAAGCTTGAATTTTTGATGGTTGAAAACTATGGTTTCATGGATAAAAAGGAGATAAAGGAAGAAGAAAGAGAAAAAGGGTGAGGATAGTGGTGATATCACCTCATTTTGTTTTTCCCAACCCACGTGAAAGATCCCAAGAAATGAAGGGATGAGTAGCCTTCAATTTAAATTGGGGTAAAATCACCGTATACAACTCCCAATTTCTCATCTTTTACAAAATGGTCACTTCCCCATCTAATATAATCTAATCCTCGTCCAAAAAGCCCAAACTTGGCCCAACGAAGGTTCATAACCCGAGTCAACACCCAACCATTGAATCAGAAATTTGGGTAGTTACAGGTTTTCTTTTCTAATGAAGAAGAAGAAAAGGTTTAATAAGACATTGATTGTATTAGCGACCTACCAGACTCTATTCTTTGTCATATCATTTCCTTTCTCCCCACCAAAATTTATAGGTTGGTTTATGGATCCTGTATATAAGGTTTTAGCCATGTTTCAAGCTCAAACTATTCATCAATTTATTCTAGATTTGGAAGTTACACGGACAAATAATGCTCAACATTTATATACATGGATTAATGCTGCAATAAAAAATAATGTGCAAGAGCTGAAACTCAACTTCATTACTTTACCTGAACTATTCATAAGATTGTCTAATCATGTTTTTGCCTGGAAAATATTCTTGTGTCTAAAATTGTTTGATGCCACTTTCGTGGATACCCCCTGTAAATGTGTGTTTACCAAGTCTCAAGATTCTTCAAGTAGGGTGAGTGCGTTATCCAAACGATGATTTTTTTGTGAGGCTACTCTCTAGTTATCCATTTCTCAAAGATTTTATCATCGAGAAGCCAAGGAACTACATTCTTGTTTGAGACATTAATATTCCATCACTAAAGAGAATCATTGCAAAGACACTGAGTTCTTAAATTGGTTTTTGCGAGCTACTAATTAAGTCCTTAATGTTCGAAACGATAAAAGTGTTGGGTTTAATTGGTGGCGATGTTCGAGTACGAGATGTATCCAACTTAATGGAAGCAATGATTCACATTGAAGGATCTTTTAACGATGAAGTAATCATGTTGTTTAAATTGATGGGAAACATAAAGTTTTTGTCTTTATCAAATTGTACCTTCTTGTCAATCCGCTTTCATCAGCCAGTTCCCATGTTCTGTAATCTGCTCTAATACCATGTGAGAATTTAGGGATAGTGTCAGAATAGATGAATGATGGTAAACTTGGAGGAGGAGAATAGATAACGATAGTTAAGGTTTGGGATATTAGAAAATAGGGTTTGAATGAAATTTTAGAATTCTTATTAACATTGGATCAATACAAAATATAGTAAAAATGCTTACTTGGGTTTTAGCCCAATACACATATTTATAGTCAAATTACACTAACTCTAACAAACTCATTAAAACATGCTGACTAAAAAATAACAATAAATCAATCTTAACCGTTTAACAACCCTAAAATCTATAACATCACTACCATTCAACTGCATAAACTTTTGATCAAATTTCACATTTAAACATATGTCAATTAAGAGTTTTCCTTAATTCTGAGAAATTATCTTAACTTCCCAGCCGAAACCACATAAAGGTAATCATAAAACAACAAAAAGATTAAAAAAGTAAATTCGTACAGGGTCATAATGTTATATCTAAATATTTTCTTGGACGATAAACTTTTAAAAGTTGTAAAATATACACTAAATTTTAAATTTTGTTATAACCATTTTAATTAAATTTGAGTGATTATCTTTCTATTTTAATTGAATTTTATTGATTGGGTCGTTTCGTTTCAATTGGATTTTAGTGATTGTTTCGTTTCAATTGGATTTTAGTGATTGTTTCGTTTCATTTCGTTTCAATTGGATTTTAGTGATTGTGCCTTTTCATTTTAATTGGATTTTATTGATTGTCTTTTATATGACCTCTTCTTTTGTCACCAATGCCAGACAGGAAATGGTAGAACCTTTTCCATGTATATGAGTGTTCAAGATGATAGCGCAAAACCATGCTGCTGCTTCGAGTTCTTCGGATGATAGCCTCATTTTTAAGAAAAGCTCTACAAATGAGACCACTCGACTTAAGGAAGTTATCTAGGCTTATGAATCTTTTTCGAGCAAAAAATAAACCTTGATAAGTCTATGATTTTTTTAGCAAACATATTGCAGAGGATAGACGTACAATTATTTCTTCTATATTGGGAGTTTGAGAGGAGAATAAGCCATGCTTGTATTTCGGTATGCCTTTACTAGTATGTGGATTAAAACAAAGGTCTTTGGATTTGTTCGTGACAGGGTAGATAGGCGTGTTAGAAGTTGGTCAAATTGTTTGTTGTCTTATTGAGGTTGAAAAGTTTTTCTTAAATCAGTGGCCCAAACATTACCCACCTATGTTATGTGTAAAACCAATATTTGATTTTGATATAACAAAGAGTTTAAGGACCAATTTGTAAACTTGAAAAAAATAATTATTTAAGAAGTCTCACAAAATGACAAAAAATTGAACTTAAAATGGTTTCTAAGACAAAAACTTAAACCCCAAATATTTTGCTAAATGTTTTGATACTCAATTAACCAAAATTGCCCAAGCGCATCGATACGCTCTTAAGTGTTCCGATACGACTTTTGGCTACTGGAAAATGGTTTTAACTTAATAGCCAAAACGTACCGATACGGGTATGCCCGTTTTGATACAGCCTTCAACTTGGGAATTTTATTTAAGCGATGAGTATCGGTGCAACTTCACTTGCACCAATAAAGGGTGTTAAGATTTTTAAAATCTTTGCATTTAATTTTTGACAGTTACCTTGTCAATTATTGGAATCACCAAACTTTGAAAATTGGTTACACTGTATCGATACGCCCCTAGGCGTACCGATGCATTTTTCATGGACTTTTCCCTCAGATTCTAGTGAGAAAAATCCGTACTGATACGACTCTACCGTTTCGATACGACTATGTTTTTATACACTACTCGTTTTGATACACCCTCAAGCGTATTGATACCCATTTGTACAACGACTTTTTTTAATGGCAGGTACCGATACGGAAGCTCGTGTACTGATACAGTAGCCTACCAAACAACATTTATTACTGGAAGAAAGTAACTTAATGGCTATATTTAATATCCCAACTACCCAAACGGTTAGAAATCAATGAGGGGATATAAAATCAAATCTCCAAAGCTTCAATAACAACATGTCAACAAATCTTAAGCATTCAAGCACAAATCCAACACCTTTGAGCTAATTATAGTCAAATTCTTTATAACCCACTTGAGTGTTATTCATTGTAATATTTTGATTCAATTTTTGGGTTGAGTGTACTTGTAATTGGGCAAACACATTCTTTTGTGAGGATTTCTTTGTTTGCAAACAACTTCTTGTAAAAGAGTGAACTTGATCAAGCTTTGGGTATAAAGCTTTAATCGTTGTAACAATTTCCTCCTAAGCCTATAAAAGGGGAAGAAATTCTTAGTGAATTTGTTGAAATCCTTAGTGGGAAGCTAAGGTAGTGAATGCAGATCTTTTTAGAAGGTTGAACCACTATAAATTCCTTGTGTCACAATTTTTTTCTTCCATTTGTTTCCCTTCAATTTTTAAAATGCCAATTCACCCTTTCTTGGCCAAATCGAAATGATTGATCATCCTAACAATTGGTATCAGAGCTAGACTCATTGGAAGGATTAACATCTTCTTGAGTCAATCCTAGGAGATACATCAATCCACAATCAAAGCCATGGCCTTTACTTCCGGTAACAACTTGTACGAGTCTCAATCCATCACTAAACCATAATACTTCAATGGGGATAACTATCCTTATTGGAAGAATCGAATGAGGCTCTTCATCAAATCCAACAACTACCTCCTATGGGACATAGCGAAAGATAGACCAACAATTCCAATGAAGAGAGAATATGGCTGGTTGATCCCGAAGTCCAAGCTAGAGATGACTGATGAAGCCCGGAGGAGATTAAAAGTCAATGATAAAGCTATGCACATGCTCTTTTGTGCACTTGGACCGAATGAGTACTCGAAGATATCTTCTTGCACAAGTACGAAGGAGATATGGGACAAGCTAGAGACCACCTACGAAGGCACAAACGACATAAAAGAGACCAAGATTGGACTCCTCAACTTGAGCTACGAAAATTTCAAAATGGAGCTAGATGAAAGTATTAGCAAAATGTTTGACCTTTTCTCTGTCATTATCAACAGTCTCAAAGGCTTTTGAGATGTCATTCAGGAGGACAAGCTTGTCCGAAAGCTCATCTACTATCTTCCCCAGTCATGGGATAGAAAAAGAACTGCCATTATCGAGGCCAATGACCTCAAGAACTTAAAACTCGATGCACTCATGGGCTCTCTCCCCACTCATGAGATTATGAAGAAAAGAAGGGAAGAAGAAAAAAAGAGAGAAAAGAAGATGATGGAAAAGAAAGAGGTGGAAAATAAGAAAGTGGGAATTGCTCTCAAGGCTTCGCAAGATGAGAGCGACTCGAGTGAAGAAGAAGAGGAAGAAATGGAAATGCTTGCCAAACGGTTCACTCGGTTCATGAAATCCAACTGGGGAAGAAAGTTCCATCGAAGAGGGGATTTCAAGAACAAGAACAAGGAGGAAGAGAATGATCAAACCATATGCTATGAGTGTAAAAAGTCGGGGCACATCAAGACCGGTTGTCCCCAACTCAAAAAGAAAAGCTTCGGGAAGAAGAAGAAGCTCAAGGCTCATGTTTCTACTTGGAGTGATAAGGAATCATCCGAGGAAGAGGAGCAAGAAGTAGCCAATATTTGTCTCATGACACTTGAAGAGGATCCTAAGGTAGCCACTAACTCATCTACATTTGATTTTACTTTTGATAAGCTTCAAAAAGCTTATGATGAGTTGCAAGAGGTTTTCGATGAGTTGGTTGAAAAGTATAAAGAATCAATTTTGAAAAACAAGAAAATAATTTTCGATTTGAAAAACCAAAACGATTCCCTTTCCAAAACCAACTCAGAACTTGTAAAGAATGTTTTTGATTTACAACAAAAATAAAAATGATTCTAAAAAGAAAAATCAAGATTTGAACAACCTTCTTTTTAAAGTACATGATGATCACCAAAGGGAAGTTGGTGATCTTATAGCTTCTCTAAGCAAAGTTGGGAAATTAAGTTTTAAAAAAGAAAGTTCTTCAAAACCCAACTATGTGAAGAGAAACTTTGGTGGCTACAAGTAAAGAGGCTTCCAAAGGCCTTCTAGAGGTAAGAGGATTATGAGTGTTTGGGTTCCTAAGGAACCAATTACTTTTAATGATCTTGATGCCAATTCTCTTGGATTCCTAAGGGAACCAAGATTTTGGGAGCTAATACTCATAGACCCAAAATGATTTGGATACCAAAAATCAAAGCTTAATATTTGTTTGTAGGGGGAGCATTGCTATAAGGCCAAAGCTACATGTGCAAATTTATGGTACCTTGATAGTAGATGCTCGAGAGACATGACCAGTGACAAGAGTCGATTCTTGGAGATAAAACCAAAGAGTGGATGAGTAGTGACTTACGATGACAACTACAAAGGCCACAATGAAGGAATTGGTTCCACTGGTAATCACTCTTCTATCCTTATAGACGATGTTTTATATGTCAGCGGTCTAAAACATAATCTTTTGAGCATAAGCCAACTTTGTGATAAAGGTTTCAATGTGCCTTTTGATTTAAATGGTTGCAAAATTATCAACATTGAAACTAACAAAACTGTGCTTACTGGTCATCGCATAGGAAACATATACATGGTGCATTTAGATGACATTCATATTTCAAATGCATGTTTAGTTGCAAAAGATGAACATGACTCAAGGTTATGGCATAGAAAACTAGGGCATGCAAGCATGAGTGTTTTAGAAAAATTGGTTTCAAATGATCTTGTAAGAGGTTTGCCAAAAATAAAGTTTTCTTTTGACAAAATTTGTGATGCTTGTGCAAAAGGCAAACATAAAAGAGTTTATTTTAAACCTATTAATGATGTTTCTACAAGTAGAGTTTTACAATTGATCTACATGGATCTTTTTGTCCCTGTTAGGATTATGAGCTTGGGTGGAAAATCATATACATTTGTTTTAGTTGATGATTACTCTAGATTTACTTGGATTCTATTTTTAAGTACCAAGGATGAGGCTTTAGAAAAACTCATCACATTTTCAAAAATTACTCAAAATGATGTTGGTCACTTTAATTCTCACATTAGAAGTGATCATGGAACCTAATTTCAAAATCTAGGTTTTGAGGATTTTTGCAACTCTAATGGTATAAGCCATAATTTTTTCGTTCCTTACACTCCTCAACAAAATAGGGTTGTTCAGAGGAAAAATCATACTTTAGAAGAAATGACTATAACCATGCTTTGTGAAAACAATTTGCCTAAGTATTTTTGGGCATAAGCCACAAATATCGCATGTTATATTGTCAACCGAGTAATGATTAGGCCAATTTTAAAGAAAACACCTTATGAGATTTTAAAATTCAAAAAGCCTAACATTAGCTATTTTTTATCCTTTTGGATGTAAATGTTTTGTTTTAAATAATGGAAAAGACAATTTGGGCAAATTTGATGCTAAAACTGATGAAGTTATTTCTTAGGTTATTCTTTAAACTCTAAAGCCTATCGAGTATTTAATAAAAGAACTTTGGCAGTTGAAGAGTTTATTCATGTGGATTTCGATGATAACCTCCTTCCGAGGAAGGATTCTTGTAATGATGATGATGTAGGAATTAAGTCACAACAGTGTTCAATTATATTTAGCATCATAGTAAAATTCTAAGTGTTTTTTCATGCAAACCCTAAAATCAAAAGTTCTATCAATTAAGTACAGTGGCAAAACTCATCATAGGATATCCAACAAGTCTAGGCAAATTAAATCCAATCAAAGGCATGTCAAGTAATATATGCAACCTATATTCTATTACTAAAGATGAATGAAACTAAACATGAAACTAACTAGAAACAAGCCCCCTAACTCGAGAGGAGCATTGTCCTCAATGCTTGCAAGTACAAAAAATTAAAATTAAAATACAAATGAGTTAGTCAGAAAAGTTGTCACCTTAGATGACGAGTTTCCTCTGAGCCGTATGCTTAAATATTTTTTTGGTTTGCGGTGGTTGAATGCTTATGACTGGTGGTGCGGTTTAAACTCTCATTTTCAGAAACTCATCGCTTACTTTTGCTCTTGGTCAGTCTCTTCAATGATTGGAGCTTTATGCTTCAGCTTTGGTGGTTCGACCGGTGGCGATGTCACTTGTTCGAGGATGGTTTCATCCGAATCTGTAAATCCATGTAAAGATTACAGATTCTATCCAAGAAGGTTCAGTCATAGGGGTTTTACATTTATCTTGTGCGGCAGTTGCCGTGGCATCCTCAGTTGCTGAGGCAAGTAGGTTGGCAGGAAACACTGGGAAAGGTACGGTGTTGTCGAGGTACTTCTCAAGGACCACTCGTGTGATAGCTATGTTATGGTCCCTCATGTACCGTATTAACTGCATTTGCTGGGCCTTCATTAGCTCTAATCAGTGGGATAGTGGGCAGAGCATCTCTTTAATTCGATCCATGCTTGCTGAAGTAGGTTCTTTTTCCTGGGCATCAAGACTTACCGAGGCATCCGGAAGTATCGAGGCATCTTTAGTTGCCCGGGCAATTTTTGGTGCAGTGGATTTCTTTGGCAATGCTTGTTTTTTCACCGGTTCTTCACCCATAATCCTCAAGTATTGAGTATGATTCCACCCGATTCTGGAGGGTAACTTCTCGTCCGTTGGATCACTTGGTACTTTTTCTTTCTCGCATAATTGGGATACTAAGCTTCAGAAGAAAAGAACACCTACATCCTTTTAACTACAAGCAAATATCTCATTACAAATAATTTGTCCAATGTTTATATTCGCTTGTTCAAAATAGAATACAATAACAAAAGACGAGAGCATGAAACTGTGGTGTTGTATGTAGTAGGCATCAAACAAGTTTTAACAAATTTATTCCACAGTGTTTAACATAAGGCGATTTACCGTCCTTTTCAAGGCTCCTTGGTTCCATTCGACACCTTCGATTGTGAGGTCCTTGAACACCTTTTCAACTTTTTTTGGCCGTGATGTTGTCCACAAAGGCTTTATGTTCATATTTTACAATGTATATCCCGTAGAAAGTGTTGATGGTGTCGGCATCGATAAGGATAGCCCTGCCAAGAACATAAACATAGGGGTTGTTTAGGTTAGGAGAATGAGCATAAAAATCTCTTACCCATGATACATTGCCTGGCTTTGGTTGATGGCAAAGGATTTGCCATTTGTTTTGCTCGATGACTTTGAAGATGAACGCATCAAGGCTGAAGTTCTTGTGGGAGACGGTGTGGGCAAATCCTTGCTCCTCCCATACTTTGCGGTTTGCAAAATTGTCTAGATATCTCTCCTCAATGGTTGGTATTGCAAATCGACGGAATGGTGGTTCCTTGGATGAACTTGGATGAGCCATAGTTTTGAGATTTTTGTCCATGGTGATTGTGGTTGTAGTAGGAATCAAAAACAAAGAAAGAAAAAGATAGTAAGTTTTGAGAGTTCAAAGAGTAGAAGAAAGAGTAGATGGAGTTTGAAGGTTTAATGGTGAAGTAGTAAAGATGATGATGGTTTTCGGCTAATGGGAGGAAAGAAAAGAAAGTACGAAAGAATGATGGAAATAAAAGATAATGAAGGGATTGGTTAGGGTATGCGGCACAAGGGGATTGGGGGAAGAGGAAAGGGGTATGCGGCTAGGGAAAAAAGATGATAATTAGGGTAAAAATTAATAGTTCAATAGGCTTTTATAAGCCCCCCAAAATCATTCCATTATTCCGTCTTACGGATAAACTTCAATCTTTAATTCAACTCCTCTTTATCTTGAACTCTTATCCTAAAATTCAAACACAAATAAAAAGATAAACCTTAATTAAAGATAAAATTAAATAAATAAAGATGAAGATAAATATGATAAAAAATTATAAAAGATAATTATCCTAAAGAAAATAATGCGGAAAGATAATGCTAAAAAAAATTTAAAACTTAAAATACGAAAAAAATAAAACCAAAATTAAAAATAAGTCCAAAATTAAAAACAAAACTAAGAAATAAGAAATACTCAAGGAGAGCATGATCATGCATCTCCTAAACTAACCACTTCTTTGTCGTGCTCAACATGGGTGCCAACATAGTGCTTTAATCTTTGTCCATTAAATTTGAATTCATGTTAGTCAATGGTGGACTTGATTATCATAGCACCATGGGAGAAAGGTTTAACGACCTCAAATGCCTTGGACCATCTCGATTTCAGTTTTCCTAGAAAAAGTTTTAACTGAGAATTGAAGAGAGTAACTAATTGCCCGAGCAAAAATTGTCGTGGCAGTAGTTTTTTGTCGTGCCAACGCTTCGTTTTATCTTTGTAAATTCTCGCGTTGTCGTAGGCTATGGCACAAATTTCTTCAATCTCGTTGAGGTCCAGTAATCGCTTTTGCCCAACACTCTCCAATCTATGTTAACAGTTTTGATTGCCCAATAAGCCTTATGCTCGATCTCCACCGGAAGGTGGCAAGTCTTACCGTAGACAAGTCTCTAAGGAAACATGCCTAAAGGCGTCTTGAATGCTGTTCGATAGGCCTATAGTGCTTCATCAATGTCTGTGGATGGTATGTCGTGGCAATTTTGTGTGTCACTCCAAATCGCTCCAACATTTTGCTAATCAGCCTATTCTCTAAGTGTGTGCCCCCATCACTGATAATTGCCCTCGATGTTCCAAATCGTGTGAATATGTTTTTTTACAAGAATTTCTGCATGGTCTTTGAATCGTTTGTGGTAAATGGAGCTGCCTCTACCCATTTAGACACATAGTCTACGGCAAGTAGGATGTAAAAATTGCCGAATGAAGATGGGAAATTTCCCATGAAATTGACCCCCCACACGTTAAACAACTCGACCTCAAGGATATTCTGCAGTGGCATCTCACGTCGTCTCAAAATATTTCTCGTTCGCTAACAATGATCACACTTCTTGTAGAATTCTTGAGCATCTTTATAAAGAGTGGGCCAATACAAGTCAGATTGTAGGACTTTGACCGCGGTGAGAGTTCCTCCAAAATGGCCTTCATAGGGTGAAGAATGACATTGCTGAAGCACATTGTCCTGCTCCTCCTCGGGAACACATCGTCTTATCACCTGATCTGTACATTATTTAAACAAAAGAGACCCGACCAAATAATAATGCTTAGCATCATGTTGGAACCGCTTCTTTCATTGGTGAGTAAGGTCATAAGGCAAAATACCACTAACCAAGAAATTAACCAAATCGTCATGCTAGGGAGTTGCCGTGGCAACTAATAACTGCTCATCTAGTCATTCATCAAGGATCTACAATGTGTCGCCATCTTCATTGCCTTTTTTCAACCTTGATAAGTGATCGGCAACTTGGTTCTCCGTTCCTTTCTTATCCTTAATTTCGATGTCAAACTCTTGTAAAAGGAAAATCCAACAAATTAAACGAGGTTTGACATCTTTCTTAGCAAATAGGTACTTAATTGCTGAATAATCAACATGAACAATTACCTTAGTACTAATCAAGTAGGAATGAAACTTATCAAATGCGAAAACTATTGCTAGTAATTCTTTCTCCATCGTGGAGTAATTTAATTGTACACCATTTAGAGTTTTACTAGCATAGTATATCACATGGAAAATTTTACCTGTGCGCTGCCCTAAAATGGCTCCTACCACAAAATCACTTGCGTCGCACATGAGTTCAAAAGGTAAGGTCCAATCGGGCGGAACGACAATAGGTGTTGTGGCAAGTTGCTTCTTTAATGCATTGAATGCTTGGACACATGAATCATCAAAGTTAAAAGCTTTGTCCTATTCAAGCAAGTTACAAAAAGGTTTAGAGATTTTGGAAAAAGTATAAATAAACCTCCTATAAAAACCTACATGTCCGTGAAAGCTTCAGATTCCTTTGACTAAAGTTGGTGGCGACAATCTCTCAATCACATCCACCTTGGCTCTATCCACTTTGATTCCCTTGGACGAGATTTTATGTCCAAGCACAATGCCTTCGTCCACCATAAAATGGCACTTCTCCCAATTTAGCACTAGTTCAGATTCTTCGTATCGTGCTAACACCTTCTCTGAATTACCGAGGCAATTGTCGAAGTTATCTCCGAATACCAAAAAAATCATCTATAAAGATTTCAAGGAAGTCTTCAACCATTTCGGAGAAAATTGCCATCATGCATCTTTGGAAGGTTGCTGGCGCATTGCATAATCCAAATGGCATCCTTCTTAATGTATTTGTACCATATGTGTATGTAAAAGTGATATTTTCCTGATCCTCTAGTGCTATGGCGATCTGGTTATAACTTGAGTAACCATCAAGAAAACAATAAAAGGATTTACCTACAAGACAGTTAAATATTTGGTCAATAAAAGGTAAAGGAAAGTGATATTTCCTAGTAGCTTTATTCAACTTACGGTAATCCATACAAACCCTCCAACCAGTCACAGTCCTAGTTGGAATGAGTTCATTGCTTTCGTTACTTACCACAGTTATACCTCTCTTTTTTGGTACATATTGTACCGAACTTACCCATGTACTGTCTGAGATAGGATATATGATACAGGCGCCAAGCCACTTGATAATTTCTTTCATCACAACCTCCTTAGTGGCAGGGTTAAGTCTTCTTTGTGCCTCAATAGACGGTTTATGATCATCCTCTAATAGGATTTTGTGCATACATACTGCCAGACTAATTTCCTTTATGTCTACGATTGTCCACCCTATTGTCTTTTTGTGCAGCGCTAACATGTCAATCAACCTCTTTTCCTATTCAGGCTGCAACTTAGAAGAAATTATCACGGGAAAAGTTTTATCGTTTCCCAAATAAGCATATTTTAATTGCCTTGTCAATGGTTTCAATTCGAGTATTAGTGGTTGCTCAATAGAAGGTTTTTCGAGTTTACCTTGCTTACTTGAGTAATCTAATGGTTCGAAATACTTATATGGTTGACTCACTATCCAGTTCACTTCATCTTGCTCTTTGTTGATCAGTTCTTTAGGGTTTTCTGGTTCGACCATGCAATTGCCGAGGCAATTCTCTTCCATGTCAAAATTGAATTTGGTGGTAGCCTGAATTACTTGGCATTCTTCTAGATCGTCAGCATGCTTAAGGGTTTGGAAGACATTAAGCTTGACTTGCTGGTCATTTACCCTCATGGTGAGATCTCCTTTCTCGACATCGATCAAGGTCCTTCTCGTTGCTAAAAATGGTCTCCCACGAATAATGGGTGCGAACCCATCTACTTCACAATCCAAAACAATGAAATCAACGGGAAAAATAAATTTATCAACTCTTACCAGGATATCCTCGATTTTTCCTCTTGTTACACATAGGATCTGTCTGCAAGTTGTAGCATCACTGTTGTAGGCCTTGCCTTTCCTATTCCCAATCTCTGGAAAAACATATTTCGGCATGAGGTTTATGCTTACTCCAAGATCACATAAGGCCTTCCCAACATAGTGATTTCTGATAGCACGTGGTATAGTGAAACTGTCAGGATCCTTAAGTTTAGGTGGCATGCGGTTGTGCAACATGGCCATGCATTCTTCTATCACAGAAACTGTTTCAAATTCACCTAGCCTTGTTCGCTTAGAGACAATTTCTTTAAGGAACTTAGCATAGTTCGTCATTTTCTTTATTACCTCAACCAACTGCAAATTGATATGAACTTGCTTCAAGATGTCAAGGAATTTCTTGAACTGATATTATTGTTTCTGCTGCTTCAACTATTGTGGGAATGGTGGTGGAATTTATATCTCTTCTTTCTTCTTTTCCAATTTGGGATTTTTATCGCAAATTGCCTAGGCATCTAGAATTACCGGGGCAATTGGAATTGCCTGGGCATCGAAATTTTCCTGGGCAATTGCTGATTCATCAATTTTGGTGTCTTTTTGGATATGAGATCGTTTTGCTGGTTGAGTGTTCTCCATTGGATGAGTTTTGGCGTCCTTAAGCTGCCGACCACTCTGAGTGGTGATTACCTCACACTGCTCGTGGCCTACTCCCTTTGCGACCCCAGTATCGCTGGGTAAACCGCCTAGTGGTCTTGTATTCAAGTTTTGAGCGAATTGCCTGACTTGTGTTTCCAAGGATTTCAAGGCTGGCTCTTGATTTTGCAATCTCATCTCAGTCCTATTAATGAAAGCGTCAGTCCTTTTCATGAAGCTACTATTCTCAACCATATAAGATTCAGTTTTTAACATAAAAGAATTGAGGGAATTTTCCAAAGAACTAGATGGTGTCGATTGTTGTTGCGGCATCTGTTGCCGTGGCATGTTCTGCTAGAATCCCGATGCTTGTGTATTCTGACTGTTCTGAATAATGGTGTTATCTAGGTTGCTCTATGAAAAATTAGGGTGCTTCCTCCAGGCTATATTGTAGGTGTTGGACATCACATTGTTGTTTCGGTTGTAGTTTCCAACGTAAAAGCTAGACTCTGGGTTCTGCGGATACTCAGAAGAATCATGGTTACCATTACATAAATCACAAATTGAATCTACTACCTTGATCTCCTGTTTTTTGCTTGGTCGTTGCATATTTTTAACCAAATTGGTTAATGTGGCCAATTGTGCGGAAATAGATCCTGATGAATCAAGCTCATTTATCGTGGCGTTTCGTTTGACTATTCCTCTTCGGGTTGTTGGGAACTGATAATCGTTCTTGGCAAGATGGTTCAGAATCTCTATTGCTTCCTTAGGTGACTTGTCGATGAGTATGCCATTTGTCGAGGCATCTAGCATTATCCTTGTCGGCATATTCATTGAGTTTTAGAACATCGTCACTTGTTTCTACACTAGGAATCCGTGCATAGGACATTTATGTAAAAGCTCTATGTATCACTCCCAAGCCTTGTACATGGATTCATCTTCTGCCTGCCAAAAAGAAGTAACATCATTACGCAAATTATTAGTCATATTTGTAGAACTAAATCTAGCAATGAAATAACGACATAAATCTATCCAAGATCCTATAGATCCGGATAAAATACTATTTAACCATGTTTTTACCCTATCACTCAGTGAATATGAAAATAATTTCAGCCTTAGGATATCCTCATGGACTCCTTGTAGTTTGAATGAATTGCAAATCTCCAGGAATGATTTGAGATGTTTTCTGGTATCTTCAATGGCTGATCCGCCAAACTGACCAATTGTATTGATCATGTTGAACATCACAGGTTTTAATTCAAAGTGGACAACTTCTATTTCAGGTGTGACAACTCCTAGATTAAGACCATTGAGATATTCTCTCTAGATTGTCTCGGATGGGCCTATTTCGTACTGGAGCAGGTTGTATGACTTGCGCCCCTCATTCTCTTGCTGCGGCATTTTGGTTGTCGTCGGCATTCAGATTGCCGATTGGATAATCAGGTGGACCTGCCATTGCTGCTCGTTGTTCTCGTCTTCTTCTATGAAAAACTCGTTCTGTCTTAGGTTCAAGTGTGTAGTCTTGTGCTGTTGGTCTCGCCCTGGTCATACACAGATGCAAAACCAAAGAATGTTATCCCCTTGAAACAATTTAACAAAACTAAAAATAAAAAGAAACAAAGGTGCAAGAAATAAAAATCAAGGTCGCTAATGCCAATCCCCGGAAACAGCACCAAAAACTTATTGCGTGTTTAGAGTGCTTCGTAATTGGTGCAAATGTACACGTCGCAAGTTATAGTATAGAATAGATATCGTATCTACAAGGATTGGTGCAACTTCTGGATTCTAACTTCCTGCACTGAAAAGAAAACACAATTTGGTGGTGATAATAGGAATTGAATTAACAGGTAAAATTAAAAGAGCAAGTAAATAAAAACGATGTTGATCGAATGAGAGAGTAGGTCGGGTTATCGTAAGTTGTGGCATGATAATTGAATGGACCGTCGTGGTAATTGATTACAAGAGTAACTCAATCGGCTTGCGCAATTGGCATCATTCGAATTGCCTGGGCAACTGGAATGGTGCAATTGCCTGGGTAACTGGGCGAGTTTCTTCAAAGTTCGGTGAAGCGTTCTTCAATGGCTTCTCGTTATCCCTAACACGAAACACTGTTAATTGTGCATGACTTGGTGATACATCCCTACGTTAACCATGGGTGAACAATAACCGATCTTGTGCTTTTCTTAGCCGTTGAAATTCGCAACTTATCCCTAAGTCGAATTAGTCTTCACCAACATTCATTTGTATGAAAACCATGCTCATTCATTTTTTGAATCTAACTCTCCTGATATTAGATAAATGGATGAATTCACGAGATCCTCTCCCAATTCACTCACAATCAAAAATTAAGAACCAAGAATGAACAAACTTTGAAATTGAATTGCAACTCAAAAACCTAAACAAACCCAAATGTTTTCACAACCACAAGAACACAATAACCCAAGCCAAGTAAAGTTTAGTTCATGGCTTGGTGCAAAGGAAATACAAGATAAAATCTACGCAACATGAATCGAATGGAATAAAGAAGAAAGAAGAAGATGATGTCGAGCAGCCCTAATTTTCTCTCCAAGTTGAACTCTCCCCATTGTAGGCGGCGGCTTGTCTCTTATTTATAGGAGATGGCTAGGTCAAGTTCCTTGTTTGATAAGGATGAGTTTAGGTTGGAATTAAATAATATAAAAGAGATAAATCTCTTTTATTTATTTACTCTCTAAAAACTCATCATAAAATCTTGGAATTTAATCTTCTTTTGATCTCTTCGTGGAACTCCAACTCTTCTAGGATTTAGCCTTGCTTCTCGTAATTAACTCAAATTAATTGGATTTATCCATCAAAATCGGAAGCTCCCTTTTTCTTGTCCTTAATTGCCTCGACAATTTCCTACTTGCTTGGGCAATTATATCCTACACACACAAAAACACATACCAGCAACACCTTTTCCGCAAAATCAACCAAATTATGAAATCAAACATGACAACAAAGGAAACTATGCAATTATGCATGGATGACTAAAAATCCAAACTAGAATGAACCTAAGTCTAACAATAATTAAGAGTAAAAAGGGTAGAAATATAGTACGTTTACACACTTAATAGTAACCCTTTAGGTCGGTACCCACACCCTTTAGGTCTGGGTTAACGCCTGTATAGATGTAGTTATAAGGAATTGCATACTGGAGTATGGTTGGAAGGTAGTTAGGCTAATACCAAATTTTTTCATGTCTCCTCCTTTGCCCCTATAAAAATTCTTCTGTTGTTTGACATTTTTCTGTCGATCCTTCTTGATTTGTGTTTTTTTGGGACACACCAAACCTCCTAGATTAATTCCTGTAAAATATATTTCCTTTCCAGTTCTACTAAATTATAGAAAGTTGTCTGATATTTAGAAGTTCAAGTATTGAACAACCACGTTGTCTTTAAGTATGGCGTATACGATACTCTATACCGTAATGGGACCCTGTTGATGCCATGAACTTTTGTTTGTGCTATGCTTTACCTTATACATATATGTGCTTACAACATCATTAGGTAGTTCTATATTACTGAGCTTTTACATGCTCATGTTGTTTTTAACATTGCAGGATTGAAGAAATCTATCATGATATAATGACTGACATCAGTGTTTGGAGTTCTATCGGTGTTGCTTCTAGAGTACGGTACTGGTACAGTTAGTGGGCATGTATGTCGTGTATTGTTTTATGTCAAAGTCTGTAATATGTTTCAGAGTTTTTGTTAAATGTTTAAATGATTTCCTAAAATGGTATTTTAACTAGAAGTCAGTTTTTTAGCTTTAATGTGGTTAAAGAAAAACATTTTTATGTGGATTTTTATTGTGGGTCACTCTCGTAACCTTAATGTGACCTCCTAGATTTAGGTGAGTCACATAACCAGGTCTAGGGTGTTACATTTAGTGGTGTCAGAGCTTATAGTTGCGTCTTTCAGGGTAGATCAGCCGATCATCTGTCATATGGTGTCTAGTCTATGAATGCCCCTGGATTATAACCGTACTTTTTTGAGCCGGAACTCTGATGTTAAATCCTTTTTCCTGAAATAAAGTGAATCTAAGTATTTTGCCCACTATAGCTCGATCAGTACTAGCAAGGAATGCGTGTAACATTTGTTTGTGCCTTGGATTAATTTGATGGTTTTGATTATGGGTAAAGAACCTGAGGTGGTTCATGCATATGAAATTGAAGATCTGATTCAGATTGAGAATAAATGTTTGATTATGTGGGGTAATTGATATAGGATAAGATGTAAGACTATTATGTGATAATGATTATGGTTGAGAATATTTTGATGGAAATTTGATAACAATATTATGAATTTAAAAGAAAGGTGTCTGTGAACGTGGCGAAAGTGAAAAAAATCATGTGGTGAATGAAGGAAACAATTATCTGAATGATGCGCTGAAAGTATATGAGATTCGTTCAAAACCTTGGTTATGTTTGATCGGCTTGAAAAATGACTTTTTGTTTGAAAATGTGGTATGGTGGATTGTTATATATCATCCCTGACTGAAATTTGATGTTACCCCCTTATTCTGGAAGGCCTTGTTGGAGGCCTTGAGTACTTGTCTAGATTTCAGGTACAATTTTTCATTCACAAATTGATTGTCTACCTAGTAGCGTAATTCATATTCTAGAGGAGATACTTCAAGGTTGTATGATTGACATCTATGGTAGTTGGGAAGGCTTCTTATCCCTGAATAAGATCATTTATAATAACAATTATGAGAGAAGTGTTTGTTTGGCAACGTATGAAGTTTGGTATGAATTCAAATATTGTATTCTGATTAGTTGGTTTAAGGTGTATGATGGGATGACTTTGGGTTCAAAGACAGTTTGAGTGACTGAGGACAATACAGATTGATCTGTGACCGTTTGAGAGTCTTGAGAAACAATGATACTATGATGGATAAGTTTCAGTATAAGAATGGATGAAAGAGTAGTTTCTGCATTTCTCTAACTTTAGTAAATTTCGAGGACAAAATTTCTTTTTAGGGGGAGAGTTGTAACACCCTAAATAAATTGATTAGAAAAAAGAAGGAAAATATGTTGCCATGGGGGTTTTGAACCTATGGCCTATACTTGGTAAAACTGAGACTTAACCGTCTTAGCCAAGACCACTCCTGGTCTAAATTTGCACTGAGTTAGTCTTGAATTAAACCCTTTTGAGTATAGGAGGCATTTAATATAAACAAAAACCCCATTTGCCACCATTATTGCTGCTCAATTTGTTTTTTAAAAAAGAGAAGTGATCTAGAGAGTTCAGTTACCAAACCTTTCACCTTCATATTCGTTCGAGCTCCGACGAGCTGCTTGTTGGTGTGCGTTGCTGCCACCGTCATCTTCAAGCTAACCGTCACACACTCACGGTTAAAACCACGGCCATAGATCTCTGTTCGCGGTCATCGTTCGTGAGTAACAGTACAAAAATGGCTCGACTTCACCAGCCCCGATCTACACCACCAGCAGTCCGTGACTGACGCCGCCCTCACTCTTGTGTTCCTCATCGTCCCGTATCGCATCCCGGTGAGTCACATGCCTGGAATCGAAGCCGTCCGTCATAGAGAACACTGCGAAGATTCGGCGAGAAAGAGCTCAAAATTTTCTAGTGTTTTTAGAGTAGTTTCTAGTCGTTTTCCGCCGTGGTAAGCTTTAGTAAGCCTTTCTTAAATTTTTGTTGCATCGTTTGCTATCACTCTGGTGAGTTTTTGGCCAATCTGACCTACGTGTGCCAGCCACGCACTATCGGAGTAAGATTTCTGGCCATCGCATTGTCACCCTTCATGGCTAAACCGGCTGAGCCGGTGATGGACCCGGTCTGGCCATAGATCAAATCGGTCCAGCAAGAACTGGATTGGCCTGCTTAAGCCCAATAACCTCAAGTCCGTACTCGATCTGTGTAACTCAGCCCGTTAACCCGACCCGTGTCTGCCAGACCTGAACCTGTCCGACCCGAGTCTAACTCGACTCGATTGGTCTGAGTCAACTCAGTGAGTCAACTTGTTTGAGTCAACTTAGTGAATTAAGTCGTTCGAGTCAACTTAGTGAATCAACCCATTCGAGTCAACTCAGTGTGTCAACCCATTTGAGTCAACTCAGTGAGTCGACCTCTCTGAGTCAACTCAATGAGTCAACTCGTCCGAGTCAGCCTACTGACTGCTGATGTCAGCGTGGACTTTGACCGTTGATTTTGACCAAAAAGTCAAATTCTCCAAAAATCTCTATTCTATGTTTTTCGACGTCCTGAGTCCATTTGAAGCCTGTTTTGTGAAATTCTAACCTGAAAGCTATCGAATCTGACCTTGAACCTGAAAATGCATGTGTTTAGTTTTTCAGTTTAAGAGTTTTTATCAAGCTAAATATTGATTATGGATTATGTTTAATTGAAGGTATTCACATATCATCGTATTCGAAAGGTAGATAATGTCAAATTCAGGTTCGAGAGTGTACAAATGTCATTTCAGGGGTCAATCGATATAGCAAGGATTCAAGGTAATACTTTACTACCTATTGTATGCTTTATGGAACATGTTGGAAATTGATTAATGCATGAACAATATGATTGGTCATTTGATTACCGTTAATTATTATAAAGTTGTACTGTTTACGGTAAAATGATAATAAACTGGTTAAGATCGAATGACTCAAATAAGGAATTGATGACTGATAAGAAATTCAAGTTCAATGAATACTTGATAAAACGGTAACCTTGAAACTTTCAATTCAGATTATGTCTTGATAAAAGATTTAATGCCCAAAATGCTGGGATGAGAAATGACAAAAATAGTAAAGTACTTGGATTTGCTTGAATTCTAAATAAATTTCCAAAGATAAATTTACGAAAAAACATATGTATATTAGAATTAATCAAGTGGCGTAAAATATTGAGTTGGTTGAAAGGACAAAGGACTGGAAATACTAATAAAGCTGAATTGATCAAAATATTCGTAATGACCAAAAAGACTGAAGTAACCTCGGACATCGATATATCCAAATTTACTAGAATGATGGATAAACTCTCAGATTCTGAAATAACGTGTTGTTCAGAGTACCGAAAGTACATGAATGACTGAAACATCATTAAGTACTTAATTAATTGAAATACCTACGTGACCTGAGATTAGTGGGATTTTGTAAATCTCGAAATTCCTAATAGATAAAAAATGATTGTATTGCCCCTATGGGTTTGAAGCCTGACTTACGCAAATCAGACATTCTTAATGCTGTTACAATAATGGAAGAATACTGTATAAATACATGTTCAACCATTCGAAGCTTGTTCCGAGATAATATGTGGCGGTGATTCGTTTAGAAGTACAATGCAATCATAACTAAATATTGAACACATGTAAGGTGTACCAATTTCAATGCTTGGAAAGTAACGCATTTATGAGATGTGTTTAGTGGAATGGCCTTGGAAGCCTGGAAAATCGTTAGCAATCTTAGAACTGAAAAATCACTGACTTAACCTTATTGGGGTCAAATTATTGAATCACCCCTAAAGGTTATGTAACACCCACTTCCCGGTCTGGTAGGAATCGGGGTCAGGTAGTGTTATCGGAAGGCCAATCGAAGGTTTGAAAAAAAAAGTTTCAGAGTTCAAAACCTAATCTAAGTATCATGTTGATTATTCTTAAGACTTATCCACTTTGTTTGTTGCTAAACTTAATCGGAGTTGGGGTCAATTTTAAACTTTTCTTAACCTTAGGGACTAAATTGTAAATTTTTACCAGTTATTGATTTTAATCCGATTTCGTATTACCAATTGAAATTAAACTCTCCAATTATTGAACTAAGGGTTTCATTATTAGAACCTATCGAATTACTAAGCCAATTAAACCAATTTGAGACTTTTTTACGAAAATCAGTTATGTGACTTAACTAAATTTACCAAATTTCACAGTACACTTATAAACCATGTTTCTATTGGTATGTCAAATTTTAGGGCATTCAGAATCCATTTACTAAGTTTTCACCTTAGGCTCATTTTGGCACTTTTTAACCATTTTAACCTATCCAAATCTAGTCATTCTAAGCATACAACCAAAACCATATTACTAAGTCATCATAAAATCATAGAAAGGCTTATACAAAACAAGTTGGTCCATATGCCACTTTACTAGGAGTTTTATAGCAAAAGATAACATACATATATGGCAGGGACGTGGCTTGTAACCGCACAACATGATCAAGGCTCGAAATTGACTAAGGTCCTAAAAATGTATGTGACACACATGTTAGACTTACATAGCCTAGTGAGGTAGTTATAACAATTACAATATTATGAAATCCATGATAATCAAATATACAAGTAGTCATATTATACTATGCACAATTCATGCTTATTACACATATTCTCATGCTTTCATATTCACATATTACATGTCACATAGTCATATCATAATCATATTATCATAGCACAATTCATAGGCACATATCACATTAGCTACCATTGAATACACGAATTCCCCAGTACACCAACATATATAAGGGAGAGTGGGCTGTACCTTCAGAGATATATCCCTTATACAGACAACCTTATTTCCCCCACATATAGGTTGTAGCCCTGGACCGTAGTGCTCCCTTACTTAACCGAGCTCAATAATCATATGGCATGCCAATTGTATCCAATGT
The DNA here is from genome assembly GCA_019671005.1 of Hibiscus mutabilis. Taxonomy (NCBI): domain Eukaryota; kingdom Viridiplantae; phylum Streptophyta; class Magnoliopsida; order Malvales; family Malvaceae; genus Hibiscus; species Hibiscus mutabilis. The sequence goes on from CM033711.1 coordinate 67,245,421, forward strand.
CCATAATTACACAAATTCACATAGTCCATAAAATTTTCAAGTCATATCATATCAAATATCAAAATGAGCCTTAGCTCCATATCATGTAACATTTCATATCATTTTCATATATCACATACGTGTAGCATATCATAGTCATGTTTGTGTATATAAAAGAAATGCAAGGCACTTACCGGATTTGCCAATCGAATTCAACATAGTTGTTCTACGGGAGCCCTTAAACAAATACAAACATAACCACAAAATAATGAAATAGGATGGCATGAGCCTATCCCTTGACACAACTACACTCACCTAGACAACCTGATGTTTTTAAGACTCTCGGATAGCAGCACCTTTATCCTTGGCTTTTGGAAGGGATGACGGTTGTTATTTATCAACCTCTTGAGCTAGGTTAACCAATAAGAATTGGTTAGAATCGACAAAATAACATCGAATCAATACGAAAATATTAACCAATTTATTAAATCAAAAAACTCGAGCTTACCACCTTATCATTGAATCGTTCTTTGTTCCTTACTTTCCCTATATCTTTTCCGCAACAATTCCATCCCTCATTTATATACAATTAGCTGACCCCCAATTGTTTCCCCCAAGCTCCACGTATGTGGCAATTTTGGGGCATAATGCCCTTTTGCTTCGGCCACTTGGTCAAAGGCAAATATGGCCCATGGCCACCTTGCCACATCATCCCAAAACGTGGGGGAATTCACGGTAATTGCTTCAATTTGAAAGAATCGGCCGCGGGTTCCCCCCACTCACGTTATTTTACTAATAATAGTAAACTGATATAATTAGCTCGAATAACCTTTATTACTTCAAATTAGGTACAAGGTCAAGCAATTTACACAACTGGTACAAAATATTCGGTCACCAGAACCTAATCTTGACTAGACCAGTTTTCAGGGTGTGACGACTCTCCCCTTTAAGAAAATTCGCCCTCGAATTTTCACTTCAGGCAAACATATAAGGATATTATTTCTGCAGTCTCCTCGGGTTCCGACGTTGCTTCTTCGACGGAATGACTTCGCCACAAAACTTTCACTAAGGGCACAATCTTGTTACGAAGCCGTTTAACTTCTCGCATGAGGATCTGAACAGGTTCTTCCTCGTATGTTAGATTATATTCGATTTCCATAGATTCCGGTTCAATCACATAGGAATGATCTGGCCGGTACTTGCGTAGCATAGATACGTGGAAGACATTGTGAATCCGACTTAACTCCTCGGGGAGAGCTAATCGGTAGGCAACAGGTCCAACCTTTTCAATCACCTCGAATGGACCAATGAAGTGAGAAATTGGCTTTCCTTTCGGTATAGGAATGAATAATTCTTCCACGAAGATACTTTGAGGACGACCTTCTCACCAACCTCGTACTGAATATCTCTCTTACCCAGATCGGTATAGGACTTGTGTCGGTCTAATGCAGCCTTAAGCCGATCACGGATAATGGTTGTCCTTTCTTCAGTTTCTCGAAGTAAGTCAAGACCTAGCATATTGCCTTCACCGAGTTCAGTCCAATAAAGAGGAGTCTTACACCTCCTTCCATAGAGAGCCTCATATGGAGCCATTTGAATTGAAGCCTGGTAACTGTTGTTGTAAGCAAACTCGAACAAAGGTAGGGATTTCTCCCACATATTCCCAAAGTCAATGACACAGGCTTGGAGCATATCCTCTAGGATCTACAAGGAAGAATCATGATTGATACAAACACTTATTCACATAACGTAGAGAATGGTTTAGAGTTACTTGAATATCTCTTTCAGATTGGCCGTCAGTTTGAAAATGGAAAGTAGTGCTAAGATGCACTCGCGTTCCCAAGGCCTCGTGTAAGGTCCACCAAAACTAAGACGTAAATAGTGGGTCACGATTGGAGATGATAAATATTGAAATTCTGTATAAATGAATAACTTCATGGATGTACAACTCTGTGAGCTTAGGCAAGCTGAAATCCATTCCTACTAGAAGGAAGTGAGTAGACTTGGTGAATCGGTCCACAATGACCCAAATGTCATCATTTTTCTTCGGGGTCAAAGGTAGATCACTTACAAAGTCCATCGTGATATGCTCTAATTTCTATTACGGAAGTTCGATGGGCTGCAGAAGACCCGTAGGTACCTTGTGCTCGAATTTGACCCTTTGGCAAGTCAGACACCTAGCTACGTAGTTCGTGATTTCATTCTTCATACCGGACCACCAATAGATCTCCTTTAGATTTTTGTACATTTTGATAGCTCTAGGGTGAACAGAGAAAATGCTAGAATGAGCTTCACTTAGGATTTGGTTCCGAAGATTATCATCATCGGGAACACAAATGTGGTTGCGGAAACACAGTAACCCTTTGGAATTCAAAGCAAAGTCTGGATTTGAGTTATCTTGACCTTAGCAATAAGGGGTTGCAACTCCTCATTAGTTTTTTGGAGTGCCTTAATTTGAGAAACAATGGTGGAGTGAACTCTCAGTTCAGCTAACAATTTGCCATGCTTTCTGAGTCGGAAGTGAGCATTCAAGCATCTCGGAGAATAAGTGGGCTTTCGGCTAAGAGCGTTAGCCACCATATTGGTTTTACAAGGATGGTAGTCAATGACTAAATCATAACTTTCAATAGCTCCATCCATCAGCATTGACAAAGGTTTAACTCTTCCTAAGTTATGAGATATTTCAAGCTTTTGTGATCAGTGTAGAGATAACACTTCTCACCATAAAGATAATGCCGCCAAATCTTCAAAGCAAACACAACTGCGGCAAGTTCTAGATTATGAGTCGGGTAGTTTAGCTCATGAGGCTTGAGTTGATGTGAGGTATAAGCTATGACTTTGCCTTCTTGCATCAGAATATAGCCTAATCCCAGGTGGGATTCATCATTGTACACAGTGAAGTCTTTGCCCAATTCGGGTTGCACTAACATAGGGGCATGAGTAAGGACTTGCTTAAGCTGGTCAAAACTCCTTTGCTAATCAACAGTCCACACAAAAGGAGTATCCTTGTAGATAAGCTTCGTTAAGGTGTTGCAAGCAAATGAGAATCCCTTAACGAATCAACGGTAATAGCCTGCAAGGACCAGAAAACTACAAACTTCTCCTACATTCTTCGGATGAGTCCAATCAAGAATTGCTTGGATCTTCTTTGGGTCCACTTGAATTCCTGTAGAAGAGATTACATGGCCAAGAAAGGATACTTCAGACAGCCAAAATTCACATTTACTGAACTTGGCATAGAGCTATTTTCCCGGAGAGTCTGAAGCACAATCCTGAGATGTTCTTCATGGGAAGCTGAGTCTTTAGAATAGATCAGAATGTGACTATGAAGACAACCACAAACTTATCAAGATAGGGTTGGAATACACAATTCATCAGGTCTATAAAGGCTGCAGCTGCATTCATGAGCCCAAAAGGCATCACCAGAAATTCATAATGACTATATCTGGTTCGAAAGACAGTCTTTGGAACATCAGACTCTTTCACCAACATTTAGTAGTATCCGGACCGAAGATCTATCTTAAAAAAGAAAGAATCATCCTTAAACTGATCAAATAGGTCATTTATCCTCGGAAGTGGGTACTTGTTCTTGATCGTCACTTTATCCAATTGACGATAGTCAATGCATAGACGCATCGATCCATCATTCTTTTTGATGAACAAAACCGTCGCTCCCTAAGGTGAGGAACTCGTTCAGATGAATCCCTTATCTTGAAGGTCTTGAATTTGAGCTTTTAACTCCTTCAACTCCACCGGAGCCATTCTATACGGAGTAGTGAAGATTGGAGTAGTTCCAGGTTGTACTTCTATCCCGAACTCAACTTCACGAGTGGGAGGGAGTCCTAGAAGTTCATCGGGAAACACATCAGGAAATTCTTTCACCACAGGTACATCTTTGATTTTTAAATCTTTCTTAGTCTCCATGGCATACATGAGACTCTTTTTAGGCTCGGGTTCAGACTTCATCAAGGTTATTCTCTCCTTACCAAGTCCACGAAGATATAATTCCTTATTTGAACAATCCACCCACGCTTGATGTTCAACTAGCTAATCGAGGCCTAGAATAAGATCAAACTCATGGAAGGGCAAAGCCATCAAGTTGGCCAAAAATGGGATCCCTTGGATCCTTAGGGGACAAGCTCTACAGATTATTCGAATAGACACATTATCTCCTAGCGGATTTAAGACAAGTATCTTGGAAGTAATAGGTTCACGTTCTAAAGCATACTTTTCAATCAAGGGTTCACTAATAAAGGAATGTGTGGAGCCTGGATCTATCAAAGCATAAAAAAATTTATAACATAACTCCACCATACATGTAATCACATCAGGGTCATCTTCCTGTTCGTGACCTCAAACGTGATACATCTGAGCTGAAGTTTGAGGATCACGGCCAGCTGGGGGATCATTGTTGTTGCGGGGTCTACCTGTGGATCTGGATGGCACTAGCTTTGCTTCTCTCCCCTTATTAGGATTATTATAAGAAGCTATAGATGTAGGAGCCTGAGGATTCTGTAGGCACTGACGAATGAAGTGGCTAGACTCTCCACAAAGGTAATAAGAACCGGATTGCCTATGGCACTGCCCTGAGTGCCTCTTCTGGCAGAAGTTGCATAAGGTAATCTAGGAACCCTTTGTGGAACTGCCCGTGCTATCCACTGAAGTTGTGCGGGTAACGGTTGTTCTGGCAGTCTGAAACTGAGGTACATACCCAGATCAAGGCAACTGTTGGTAGGTAACAGACTTTTGGTCCTATTGTTTTCCATTCTTCTAGGACGTGGGTGACTTAGAATCATCTCGGAACCTCTTATCATGTCGAGTTTGGTTCCCCTTTCTCCTCTCGGATGCTCTTTGTGAAGCTTCGGTTGCGGTGGCCTGATTGACAAGGGTTTGAAAATCCTCAATTTCTAGAGCAACGAAGAGAGGCCGAAGTTCATCACAAAGGCCGTCTATAAACATTCTACATTTTTCCTTCTCGGTATGAATGATTTCGGTTCCATATCTTTTATACTTATAGAAATCATGGATGTACTGCTTCACTGGTCTTCTCTCTTGCCTCAGTTGGAGGAATTTCTTGCGTCTTTCTGCAATGTAGTGCTCGCTGATGTACTTCTTATATAACTCCTAAAGAAAGAAGTCCTACGTGACACGATGTTTAGGAACAGTGAGGGTCACCGTATCCCACTAGCTTTGGGCCTCTTCAACTATCAAGGCTAGGGTAAATTCAAGTTTATGCTCCCCAGTACACTTTATTTGCTTATTCAGCATTTTCAGAGTGTTCTCTAGCCAGTATTCTGCGATTTCAGGGTTATCCAGGTCCTGGCTGGTAAACGTATACACAGGATATTACTTGAGCTTGTCAACAGGGGCTCTCGAAGTAGGTAGAGAAGCCTCAGCAGGTGGGGGATGTGGTTCTTGTCGGAGAGACATCACTACCTGTTTAATCATGTCTGCCATATGCCTGCTGAGCAGGTAGCATTGATGGAGGGTGAGGTGGGTAATTCTTTCGTACACGCTCGGGTTGGATTTCAGGTCTCAAGTTCTCCCCCTGAGTTGAGGAGGAGCCCAGATGAGGTTCGTTCACTACCCTTCTATCGGTAGGACCAGAAGTTTTAAATCTAATTACAAAAGGATTGAATCGTGTAAGTTGTAAGTCTCAAATAACGTATATAAATAACTCCTAAGTGGCATATGTAGACACAGACTCATAACAGATGTCTGGTTAGTCCTAGAATTGACTAAACCTAGGCTCTGATACCACAATTGTAACACCCCTTCCTGGTTTGGTAGGGATTCAGGTCGAATAGTATTATCGGAAGGCTAATTGAAGGTTCGAAAAAAAGCTTCAGAGTTCAAAACCTAATCTAAGTATCATATTGATTATTCTTAAGACTTATCCACTTTGTTTGTTGCTAAACTTAATCGGAGTTGGGGTCAATTTTAAACTTTCTTAACCTTAGGGTCTAAATTATAAATTTTTACCAGTTGTTGATTTTAATCCGATTTCGTATTACCAATTGAAATTAAACTCTCCAATTATTGAACTAAGGGTTTCATTATTATAACATATCGAATTACTAAGCCAATTAAACCAATTTGAGACTTTTTACGAAAATCAGTTTTGTGACTTAACTAAATTTACCAAATTTCACCAGTACACTTATAAACCATGTTTCTATTGGTATGTCAAATTTTAGGGCATTCGGAATCCATTTACTAAGTTTTCACCTTAGGCTTATTTTAGGCACTTTTTAACCATTTTAACCTATCCAAATCTAGTCATTCTATGAATACAACCAAAACCATATTACTAAGTCATCATACAATCATAGAAAGGCTTATACAAAACAAGTTGGTCCATATGCCACTTTACTAGGAGTTTTATAGCAAAAGATAACATACATATATGGCGGGGACGTGGCTTGTAACCGCACAACACGATCAAGGCTCAAAATTGATCAAGGTCCTGAAAAAGCATGTGACACACATGTTAGGCTTACATAGCCTAGTGAGGTAGTTATAACAATTACAATATTATGAAATGAAAGATAATCAAATATACAAGTAGTCATATTATACTATACACAATTCATGCTTATTACACATATTCTCATGCTTTCATATTCACACATTACATGTCACATAATCATATCATAATCATATTGTCATAACACAATTCATAGGTACATATCACATTAGCTACCATTGAATACACGGATTCCCCTATACACCAACACATATAACAGAGAGTGGGCCGTATCCCTTGAGCCGTAGCTCTGGAGATATATCCCTTACACAACCGACCTTATATCCCCCATATATAGGTCGTAGCCTAGACCGTAGTCCTTCCTTACTTAACCGAGCTCAATAATCCTATGACATGCCAATTGTATCCAATGTCCATAATTACACAAATTCACATAGTCCATAAATTTTTTAAGTCATATCATATCAAATATCAAAATGAGCCTTAGCTTCATATCATGTAACATTTCATATCATTTTCATATATCACATACGTGTAGCATATCATAGTCATGTTTGTGCATATCAAAGCAATGCAAGGCACTTACCGGATTTACCAATCGAATTCAATGTAGTTTCTCTACGGGAGCCCTTAAACAAATACAAACATAACCACAAAATAATGCAACGGGATGGCACCGAGTCTATCCCTTGACACAACTACACTCACCTCGACAACCCAATGTTTTTAAGACTCTCGGGTAGCAGCACCTTTATCCTTGGCTTTCGAAAGGGATGACCGTTGTTCTTTATCAACCTTTTGAGCTAGGTTAACCAATAAGAATTGGTTAGAATTAACAAAATGACATCGAATCAATACAAAAATATTAACCAAGGATTTGAGCTTACCCAATCGATAGCAAGGACTCAAATTTATTAAACCAAAAAACTCGAGCTTACCACCTTATCATTGAATCGTTCTGTGTTCCTTACTTTCTCTATATCTATTCCGCAACAATTCCCTCCCCCATTTATATACAATTAGTCGGCCCCAAATTGTTTCCCCTAAGCTCTACGTATGTGGCAATTTTGAGGCATAATGCCCTTTTGCTCGGGCCACATGGTAGGAGGCAAATATGGCCTATGGTCACCTTGCCGCATCATCCCAAAACATGGGGGAATTCACGAAAATTCCTTCAATTTGAAGGAATTGGCCATGCCCTCCCCCGCTCACGTCTTTTTTTACTAATAATAGTAAACTGATACAGTTAGCCCGAATAACCTTTATTGCTTCAAATTGGGTACAAGGTCGAGCAATTTACACAACCGGTACAAAATATTCGGTCATCGAAACCTAATCCCGACTAGATCAGTTTTCAGGCTATGACAGGTTAAAATGACCAAAATGCCCTTATGAGCAAATTTACTGGAACTCTCCTAAAATATATATATATATCTAAAATCCTACATAGTATTGATATACCAAAAATACTTAATGGTCTTGAAGGATAATTTCGGAATACCTGGATAAGTTGATAATTATCGAATTCCTTCAAATAAGGTTCTTGATTCTGAAATCATTCCAAAATGAACTATAGTCCAGTGTCTCATTTCTGTGATTTTGCAAAGACCCTTGGGTGATAATTGGACTATCTAGTGTGTCTCATATTTACATGATTAATCTTCTTGATTGGAAATCAATCTATCCATTTTGATCCTAAGTGATCTTGTTATCTAAAAGTAAAAACATGACTTCTTGTTCCTAATTTTTGATACAAGTATACCGATTCATGGTCTCTGATACTTCGGTTCTACTGATTAAACATTTGTCTGTAACCTGAATTCCTGACATACTACTATTGATTACTGAATTGACTGTTACCGTTCAAAACTATTTTTCTAGGTATTAGGATATTGAATAAAGATTGTAGGTTTAGCCCTGATCAGGCTGGTAATTCTACCCGTATATGGCTCATACGCTTCAGCTAGGGTAAGTCCGCTCGTATTTGGCTCCTACGCTTTGGTTAGGGTAAGTCCGCCTATATTTGGCTCCTATGCTTCGGCTAAGGTAAGTCCCCCCGTACTAGGTTTCTAGCTTCGGCTAGGGTAATTTTGCCTAGGACCTAAGGTAACCTCTTAGGTCGGTACCTATGCTCACTAGGCCTAGGTTAACACATGTATTTGGTTCCTATGCTTAGGCTAGGGTAATTTCGCTTGGACCTAAGGTAACCCCTTAGGTCGGTACCCACACCCTTTAGGCCTGGGTTAACGTCTGTATAGATGTAGTTATGGGGAATTGCATACTGGAGTACGGTTGGAGGGTAGTTAGGCTAATACCAAATTTTTTCCTATCTTCTCCTTTTCCCATGTCAAAATTCTTTTGTTGTCTGACACTTTTTTGTCGATCCTTCTTGATTTGTGTTTGTTGGGACACACCAAACCTCCTGGATTAATTCTTGTAAAATATATTTCCTTTCCAGTTCTTCTGAATTATAAAATGTCGTCTGATATTCAGAAGTTGAAGTATTGAAAAACCACGTTGCCTTTAAGTATGGTGTATACGATACTTTATACCGTAATGGGACCCTGTTGATGCCATGAACTTTATGTTTTTGCTATGCTTTATCTTATACTTGCATGTGCTTACAACATTATTTGGTAGTTCTTTATTCCTGAGGTTTTCCTAGCTCACGTTGCTTTTACCCTCGCAGGATTGAAGAAATCTATCATGATATAGTGATCGACATTAGTGTTTGGAGTTCTATTGGTGTTGCTTCTGGAGTACAATACTAGTATAGTTAGTGGGCATGTATGTCATGCATTGTTTTATGTCAAAGTCTGTAATATGTTTCAGAGTTTTTGTTAAATGTTTAAATGATTTCCTAAAATGGTATTTTAACTAGAAATTAGTTTTTCAGCTTTAATGTTGTTAAAGAAAAGCATTTTTATGTGGTTTTTTACTGTAGGTCGCTCTCCTAACCCTAATGTGACCTCCTAAATTTAGGTGTGTCGCATAACTAGGTTTAGGGGTTTACACTACACCATTTGATAACTTCTTGTATGAGCATGGTTCTCATAGTTGGTGTGGTTCTGGGTTTGATGGAGTTGCTGAAGTAGTCGGCCAATAATGCCATGTATTGGCAGACTTGCCCGCTTTGGCTCTTGGATTTGGCAAAACACCCTCTTATGGAGTGTTCTTCTTCTTCTTCATCAGCTGCATACATGCTCCCATCAAGCTCATATATGACATTATTGGAAAGTGTATCTTTACAACATATCATTAGCTAACCCACATCCGTTGGGGCTTCATTGCTTTCTACAATTTGGCACTCTTTATGGTCATTCATGAACTTGCTGAAGACATTAAATGTGATTGTTTGGTCATTTATCTTCATGGTGAAGTTGTCATTCTCACAGTCGATCACGATCCATCTGATGGCTAGGAATGGTCTACCTAGAATGATGGGAGCATTTTTCATCAGCTTCGCATTTTTCATTCTCCCTTAACTAGCACATATTCAATTCTGCCCCTAGGTAGGATTTGAGATCGATCAGCCAACTAAAGGATTATTGATGTATGCCTTGCTTTTTCCATCCCTAATCGTTTTAACACATATTTTGGCATTAAGTTCACACTCGCACTGAGATCACATAAGGCACGGCCAGAGTATTTATGGCCTATCGAGCATGGAATGGTGAAGCTGCCAATGTCCTTCATCTTGGGTGGCAAATCACTTAGCACAGCCACAAACTCGCCCATGGTGGTGACATTTTCAGCATAGCTGACCTTCCTCTTCTTTGTCACGATCTCCTTCAAAAACTTTACATATATAGGCATCTGATCATTGGCATCCAAAAGTGGGACGCTGATGTGCAACTATTTAAGCTTCTTTAGAAATTTTTGATACTGGACATCTTATTTTTGAGCTTTCAATCTTTTTGGGAAAGCAGGTGGTGGTCTGGGCTCATCTTGTGGCTTACGGGATACATGTGCATCCTCAACTTTGTCTTTCTTGCCATCAGTAGCAAGGTCACTCATTGTATCAAACACAAGAGTTGGTTCCATTGGTGGAGGAGAGTCGATGGATGGCTTGCTTGGAGTAGGATCGACTGGCAAGCTTCCCCCAAACTTGGCTTTTGTCCTCATTTGTGTACCACTATAAAGAGTAATGGCATTACATTGCTCTGCATTAAAGGCCTTAGTGACTTTAGTATCACTAGGTAGTCTGCCAGGTGGTCTCGTCTTCAACATCTAGATGATCTGCCTTACTTGAGTCTCGAGGAACCTTGTCGAGGCAGTGTTGTTTTGCATGATCGATTGTTGGTTTTGCAACATGGCTGCCTACGTAGTGAGCAAATCACTATGATTCTTTAGATGTGATGCTTGATCCTGTATAATAACACAAATAGTTTCCATAAATAATTGATAAGAGTTATCAAAAGAATTAGAATTAGAGTTAGAAGCTTCTTTGTTCTGCCTCTGTGTCTTTTGTTGAAATCTGTGAGAGACATTAGGTGTAGCTGGTTGCGCTCCTAAATTTCCCTTGTTACCTCCCTAACCAAAATTTGGATGTTACCTCCACCCTGGGTTGTAGGTGTTAGAGTAAGGGTTGTTACGGTTGATTCTCCCTACATAACATCCAAATTCCTATTGTTCAAGGCATTCATTCGACTGATGTTCCCGATCACAATGCTTACAAGTGTATTGCACCACATTCGCCTTTCGGATGTTGGAGGTTCCTTGCATGTTCTTGAGCAGATTGATGATGGTCGAGAGTTGAGTTGCTACAGCCTGAGAATCTTCCAATTGGAGGGCTTCAGCTGCTTTAGGTCTAGGCTTCAATCTCCCTCGAGGGAATTAGTAGTCGGTATTGGCTATCCTATCGAGTACTCTAAAAGCATCTTCAGGTTCTCTGTCGAGCAAATTATGATTAGTTGATGAGTCAATCATCATCTTTGTTGGTGCATTGACGCCATTATAGAACATCGTGAGTTGTAGCCAATCTGTGAATCCAAGAATCGTCCCAAGATGTATCGATCCCGTGCTTCATACATAGATTCATCATCATATTGTTGGAACGAGATGATATCACTTCGTCTTTAGTTGTGCATGTTTGGTGGATCATATCAGTCAGAAACTTACTGCACAAGTCATCCTAAGATGTAATAAATCCTACGGAACAAGTTTTCAACCATGCTATAGCTCGATCACGAAGTGAGAAAGGGAATAGCTTGAGCTGCAAGGCATCAGTAGGTATATTTGGTTGCCTCAAGCAATCATAGACTTCCAAGAAAGCTTGAATGTGCTCACAAACATCTTCTCTTACGGATCCTCCAAATTGTCCAATATGATTGGGTACGTTGAACATAACGGGTTTTAGCTTAAAATGTGTCGTCCCTAGATCAAGTACCATAATTGGTGGGTTGAGGTTGTTGATGATGGACTCAATGATGTCTCTAATAAATCTTCTGTGTCTAGCAGGTGGTGGATCCTTCTGTCAGTTTTGGCCATTAATTTGAACTCCGCCTCCAACTCCCTATCCAACAATTGGAAGTACATCTTCTGAATTACGCACGTTGTCAAGATTGTTTCTTGGTGGAATCTCGTCTTCGTTCACCATCGCCTTGTTCTCCCGTCGTAGTTTCTTCAATGTTTTCTTGAGCTCTAGGTCGTATGGAAGAATAGGGTCTTTGGTGAACCTTCTGGTCATGCACTAGAACGCACCTAAAAATAAACAAAAATAAAAACAAAAATTAAATACAATAAAAATAAAAGTCCTAAGTGCAATTATAGCATAATTATCAATTGCCAATCCCCAACAACGATGCTAAAAATTTGATGCTTGTCAAATAGTGATGCACTTTAAAGCAAGTATACTCGTCGTATCAAGTAATAAAGTGAAAATAGAGTGTCAAACCCATGAGGATTGGATTAATAAATACGAAATTATCATACTTAGGAATGTGTTGCAAGTATAGGTGGATGTTGAATTAAGTAAACTAAATTTGACTAATCTATAGATAACTATGATAAAGACAAACAGTTGCAATGACTTAACAATTAATTATTGATGTTGGGATTATTGCTAAGGATATATGCTTGACTATCTATCTCAATGTTATAGCAATGAGTAATACATGTCTGCGTAAACCCTTAAATTCTTCATCGACTCGACAGGATTTTCTAAAGAACTTCTTACTCTATCGATGCTTAGAAGTCAATAACTTTGTAATTAAGGCAATACATGTCTGCGTTAACCCTAACTACTATACTATTTGTTAAGAACTCCCTTTTAGTCGCTGAAACCCTAAACTTATGTCTAAGACTAAGTTAACAGCTTAGCCCCATTGTTCATGTTTGTATAACTTAACTTTCGTGAATATTAAGCCACTGATCAATAGTTAACAGGCCTCTCTCGAATAGCTCTTACGATTAACTACGCATTAAGCACGTGAACAAAATAGATGAAAATAAAAACAACTAAACATTGGAATAAAATAATCAAAACATAAAATCATGGGATGCAATAATCCTAACAAAAAGAGTTTAGCTCATGTCTGAGTCTAAAGCAACCATAATTAAAAGTATAAAGTACGACAGTTTATCAAGCAAGAGAAAAAAAAGAGTTGAGTATCCTCGACAAGACTCCCTCCAAGCTGTCCAATTGTGTTGCAGGCCTTCTCTCCGTCAGTCTCTTTCGATGGCGTCATTCGTTGAGGAGAATCATCTAGCTTCGCCCTGGTGGTTATCTGTAAGCTCGGACTAGAGCTGTCTTCTGAATCCTGCTCTCTATTGATTGTCTCCCTTTGAGTGGTTTCCAAGTCTTCTTTATATAGGTGGTGAAACTAGGCTTCAATACCCTAAAGTTGCATGGCTTCATTAAAGAAAAGCCATTAATTTCCTGCTATATTTAATGTTGTGTATCTGGGAAAAAGTCCACCGTTGGCAAAGATAGATTTATCTCCAACTCTTTATACCTTATCAGCTCTAACCATGCAATTTGCTTCTCTCCTACTCCAACAATCCTCCAGCATCGACAAAATACCACATTTACCGTGAAAAGTACCAATATATAAGACAATTAAAGCACATGTGGTGTAACTCTCTATCTACATGCAATTATATAAATCTATCTTAAATGCAACCTAAATGAGCTTAAAAACATGCAAAAGATAAGGATTAAGGGCATATAAAATAGGTCTAATATGCACTCGTCAGTTGCACCAAATGAGTTTCCAAAATTTGTCAAAAACTGTGCTATTGGTGGATAAGATCTTATAGTAGGATTTAACACTAAATAACCTAGAGGGCTCAGCTGACCAGCGTATGCTATCTGGTGTGTTAGGCTTGATTTGACTACTTGAAATAAGGTCCAAGAAATCTTCCACACTTCGTGTAACACCCCCTTCCCCTATCCGTACACCGGATATGAGTCGGAAATGCTACGACTTCTTTATTCAAAGATCAGGGTAATTTAAAATTTTCAGAAAACTTCCCAATGGTCACCCATCCTAAAATTTCTCTAGCTCAAGCACGCTTAACTTTACTTAAAATCGACATAACTTATTTATTCAAATTCTAATCATGAATCAATTATCTTAAAACCCATAACAACTTTAAAAGTCAATCTCAACTCGAATAAGTTTAGCAAGCATACATGCCACTATAAAAATCAACCTCAATTAGGATGTCATTACTGTGATTACCTGTTGAGCTTTCCAATATTGATGCAATGCTTTTCTCCCTCTTATCTTGATTTACCTACGTGTGTACAATCAAACACACGCTAAGTACGAATTTAGTGGGGCAATAAAGGAAATTAATAACAATAATTTAAACTTTATTCAAGTTCATGGCTACGTTTATATAGCATGATATATGTCAATATCATAAGATTTTCATGTATGCCCGGTTATCATAATATGCCTTATATGCATCATGATCACTATATAAATATTACCATCATACCAATCATGTATCAACATAATATAAATCGGATATAAATTGATTACCGATATACTTGCCATTTGCCCTGAGTGTTCATATAAATATGTCCCGAGAGTTCATATACTCTCTAACTTGTTTACCATTTATTATCCCTTTATTTATAGCACGATTATCAATGATTTCTCAGTTTCCCAATTTCATAGCCCAAATATAACCTTGAGGACCCTGGGTACGCGAGTCAAATATGCACCGAAGTGCTAACCCGTACGTTTATAAGGTCGTGCTAACCATTATCCCGCACGTTTATAAGGCTGTGCTAACCATTATCTTGCACGTTTATAAGGTCGTGCTAACCATTATCCCGCACGTTTATAAGGCCGTGCTAACTATACACTAAGTGTACTTTTAACACTATAGTGTTATCCCGAATTCCCAATTATGCAGCGTGCTGCTGGACTTTATGGCATGCCAACTATACCATGTCCCTCAATGACTCATTGGGGCAAAATTCCCGAATTTATTCCATCCATGGCAATGTATATCAATATAATTTAATATTGGGCAGTTCATACCCGAAATAACATTCATAGCATACCATCATCAATAACTAGTGATCAATGCATTTGTTTTCAACCTTTGACATATTTAAAATATATAAAATATGTGATCAATGACATAAATATCATGCCAACATATAAATCATGTAGACTTATCGCAAGTCTTACCAATGATGTATAAAACAATCATGTATCATGTTATGTATGAATTGCACTCACCTGGGTCATTTATTAGCACGTCTCACTAAATTCTACTCGATCCTTTCCTTTATAGAACCTCGAACTTTCTTTGATTCGGCCTTGACTTCATTATTCACATGAATAAGATAAAATATTTGTTAGATTCAAATCTAACAATACCTTAACCATGCGGTCTAATATAATCATTCGAATATAAAATTTTCAATTATTTTTCCTTTCTTCCTTGTATTTTTCACAAACTTATTATGGTCCCTAGTGACCAATTTGAACTTCTAATAATTCTTCCGAGCTTGCTAACTCACATTTAAATACCAAATGTTTCAAATTTTATTTTCTGACAGCTTGTGCTACCTTTAAAGATTTACTTATACTGGGCAGAATACATACCGGATATTAATTTCCTTTATACTGGAAAACTAGATTCGATAACGGCTCTAACGGTATAATCCACATAAATTAATAAAATCTACAAAAATTATGCAAATTCTTCAAACTCCCGTCACAAACAAAAACTTCTCTGTAAATTTTCTGATCTTCATTCGATTAAAAATTCATATCTTTTTGACTCGGAACTCGCAATCAGTTTCCGTTTGTTGGATACGAAACTAGACAAACACATCTTTACAACGGTATAAAATTCATCACCTAACCATTTTTTAGAATTTATGGTGAATTTTCAAAGTCACTGCCAAAATTCAATCTTCATCATAGCCTTCCATAATCAACTTCTAATTTATACTAACTTCTTTTTATTTTTCTACTTATCAATTTAGTCCCATCACTTGTTTCAAAACATCAATTTATCATCTTCATCATCAAATAATTATTCAAATAATTCCCTCTAATTTTCTTTCTTTGCCCCAAATAGTCACTAAAATGCAAAGGTAAAGATTTTAACTTCTTAACTTTGCAATTTAGTCCTCAAATCAACACTACTACCTTAATTCTATTATTTTAACCAAAAATCAGATTTAATCCCCATCCTAGAATTCATTGCCTATTTGGTCACTTGATTTTGACAATTTGTCAAAATGGTCCCTAAAGGTTTTTGATTCTTTGAGTGGTCGGAGAAGATGCAAAAGAATGGTAATTTTAGCATTGACGTGATATAGGGACGAAATTATAAAATTTTATCTTCAAGGAAAGAAATAAAATCAAAAAAATAAAAAAAACGATGTGGATGACATGTGGCTGTGTATGTCACCCTTTTATTTTTGATTTGATGCCTGATTGACCAACATATGAGTAAATCAAAAATTTAGTAATTAAATTAAATTTTTAAAACTTTAATTTCAAAAATAAAAATGAGAAAAAAATAAGTGATGAAATTTACAATTTATTCTTAAATTATAATTGAATCGGTAGTTTAAAAAGAAAAGTTGGCAAAGTTTTCACCAAAATAGCCTATCCTTTTCATAATTGAATGGATGATAAATGATGGGTCCAAAGCCCCCATAATTCAAGACTCCAGCAGCGCTAGTGTGCCAAAAATGTCTACGTTTCTTCATCTTCATTTATTGAACTCAACAATAACAAAAACAATTTTATGTTATGTGTGCAAATTTTTATATTTAATAAAATTATATTAAAATTTAAAAATGTTAGAGGTACGAGATTAAATCATCAAAAAATATAAAAATTAAAAAAATATATAAAAATTTAAATTTTCTAAACAATATGACTGCTCCTAATATCCTCTCGATTCATTCTTGAATTCCTAGAACTCAAAAATGAGTTGCTTCTCAATCTTTTGGATTTCACTCTCGGTTTATACTTCTCTCCTATGTTGGATCGAAAAAATCATTTAACAAGATTATCGTGTTTCTTGTCCATCTCCACATGTTCTTATAAAAAAAAAAAAAAACCTTTTCCATTTATAATGAATGGGTACAGAAAATACATGTTCTTGTGGATTCATTTGACAAATGTAAAGGGTGCAAAAATCTTTAATGTTCTGAGGAGTGGTTGATTGTATTAACACTTGTCTCAAACATTTTTCTGTTTTTCATGGCGACCTGTGTGTTATATTGTACTTGACTTTGTAGTCTGATGCTGGACTATTAGTATGGATGGACTTAGAAAGAACTGGAGGGGACAGTCGCCTTCTAAAAATTTAAAATTTTATATGATATAGAATTTTTTAAAGAAATTTTTATATTTTTTTATTAAAATTTTATAAGTTTATCCCTTCTAAAATTTTATAAGTTCGCTCCATAACATAAAGTTTTAGGTCTGTTTCGACTATTAATTAGTTTGACAAAGAAGTTGATATACTTTTGTAGGACGGTGGCATAGGTTTTTATGTGCATGTAGGCCTTACATTTGTTTGACGGTGGCATTTAGTTATACAACATCCCACGTAAAGTTATGAATACATTTTAAAGTATTAGTGTGTTAAAATTTAGGGTAAAGTATATAAATGGTCACTAAATTATAGTAAAACGTTTATTTTAGTAATTAAATTTTTAAAAGTTACAAAATGTCATTAAATTTTGTTTCTTTACCATAAATAGATGACATGACAGTTAAAAATATTTATATAATAACATATTTTGTTCTTCATATTTACACATTTAATCAATTTAGTTCTAATTTAAAATTTTTCAATAAATTAACCCTCATTATTTACGCATTCTATCAACTTGGTCCTATTTTTCTTTACCATATTATTATTGAACGCTCAAAACATTAACTTATAAAATATTCCTCACGTAAGTTAAACTCATATTTAAAGTATTAAATTTAAATATTATTTGATTTTACAAACCCTTATACTTTTTTAAAATAATTCTTTACTATTTTATCCTAGCCGCCCCTGCAACTTTTTTCTTTTTATTTTTATTTTTATGTGACCGATGTTAATAGTAGTTTTAATGTTGATTGTCGATTGTCGGTATATTTTTTGTTATTTATTTTTTAATTTTTTAATTTAATTATTTTGTCCTTGTGACACGTTTTTCTTTATTTTTTGGTACGTATTATTTGTCTTTTGGCACGTTTTTCTTCTCTTATTTATTCGCTTAACCGTTTTTTCTTTTTATTTGATTTTCTATCAGGGTTGGATTTGACCGCGCCACGACTGATTAAGATGGGCTATTTTAATTTTCTAGTTGATCTCCCTATTTTGAACTATCGATTTGGATTTGGATACAAGCTCGCAAAATCATTGTTTTTGTTCGCGATTGAGTTGTGGTAATAATTGTGTTGTCAACGTGCATTATTGTTGTAATATGCATTTTTTAATGTTGCTTGTCATTGATTTTTACCTTTTTATCGTCGAGCCTTTAAGTTAGGGTTTTACCTTTTTTTTTCTATGGTCCCGAAATATGTCTAGATCAAATTTGTTTACTTGAGCTGTAAACTCTAATTGTATTTTTTTTCTCTTTTAATAAAATTAACGTACTCATATTTAAAAAATGTTAAATTTAAATAGAATTAGAAGTCGAATTAATATTTTAATCCAATTCTCTATTCAATCTTTGTTATTTGTGTCACAGGAGTGTATCTTAGAAATCTAATTTGAAGGGTCTATTTGAAACTTTTAAAAATTTTAGAAGCTTGTACTAAATTTTTTAAAGAGTTTAATTTAAAACTTTCATAAAAAATTAGGGGTTTAACTAATTTTTTTTAATTTGAGATTTAATGAGATTTTTAAACTTTTTTGAAAGGGATTTAATTAAAATATTTAAATATTTGAAATATAATTAAAATTTTTGAAAGGGTAAAATTAAGATTTTAAAAATATTTAAAGGACTAAATATTAATTTGTCAAAATTTATGGACCAACGACCCACTTCCATAGGGTCCGGAGTCGATACCTTATAAACATATTTTTAATTTAATTGTATTGATATTTAAATATATTTTAAGATGTATATCTTATTTTGCTAGTCTATTTTTCAAAGTTTAAGTAACGTGAATGTCTTTTAAATTTTAATTTAATTTGCCCACATCCAAAAGTAGCCATGATTCACATGCACGTGATAAGTAAGTGATAATATAATTGTCAAGTTTTGATTGGCTAGCACCTGATAATTAATTCATCAGCCGAACATAATTAAGAGCGTGTTTATTAAATTTGATTAATTTAATTTAATTTAATTTATTAACTAAAATCGAAAACACACATGGTATATCCATGCATGCATTTTCCTCACCGGCCTATGTGAAATAAATTCTTTTATTTAATTACTCTTCCTTTTTTTATAATAAAAATCGCCTAGCATTAAAATAAGGTAAAATACTTAAATCATCACTCAATTTTATTTTTTTACTTATTTTGGTCACTAAACTTTCAAAACGCTCAATTTATTTATTGAACTTTACTTTTTGACCTATTTTGATCACTCTGAATTATTTTATTAATATTTTGATATGACGTGACATATTTTATTATTATTAAATATAAAATTAATTTAAAATAAAAATAATTTTAATTACCAAAATCATCATTGAACTTTGCTCTCTGGCCTATTTTGGTCATTGAACTTTCAAAATGATCAACTTACTCATTGAACTTTATACATTCTCCGTTTTTCATTAACAACCCGATGTTGTGGCTTATTTTATTAATATTTGGTTGTGATATAGATTTTTTTGTTAATATTTGGTTGACATGTAGGATTTAAAATAAAATAAAATAAAATTCCTAAATTCTACCCAAACACCACTGACATCACACTATCATCCCCAAAACTTCACCGTCTCCTTAAACAGCTTACTGCATATTCATCTTTGTCGTCTCCTTACTGAACATTTTTTTTAAGATAATGATTTTTGAAGTTTGGACAGAAACCTGGATTGTCTGGTTGGTTTCTCTTTCTTTTGACTGGCTAAGATTGAGGTAGTTGGTTGGTAGCGCCACCGGCACTGTTCTTTGAAGAAACACTTGCTTCGCCGGATGCATATGTCAAATTAGACATGTCATCGTCCAGAATTTGATGTTGTTGTTGTTGGTGGAATATATAATCTTTCATTTCATCAAATCTTTGGTGACAATGAACGAAGAATGATATCAAAACGACGACGGATAGGATTTTATTTAGGAGAACTAAATGATTTTTATAGGGAAAATTAAAAGAAAAGTTTTTTATAGGGATGTAAAACAACGTCGTTTTGGTTCTGTGTGCCATGTCATAACACCGTTAATTATTTAAGGGTGGAGTGACCAAAATAAGTCAATGTATAAAGTTCGGTGATTAAATTGATCGTTTTGAAAGTTCAATAATATATTTTTGTAATTTACCAATAATATATTTTTATTTTAAATTATTTTTATATTAATAATAATAAAACATGTCATGTTATACCAAAATATTAATAGAATAATTCAAAGTGATCAAAATAGGTCAGAAAATAAAGTTCAATGAATAAATTGAGCGTTTTAAAAGTTCAATGACCAAAATAGATCATAGAGCAAAGTTGAGTGATGATTTAAGTATTTACCCTTAAAACAAAAAAGAACAAACATATAAAAACCGGAGACAAGCGGCTGAAGAAAGAAATCGATAAGTCGACACAGAGAAAAGAAGAACAGAGAATTCAACGCACAAAGAGAGCAAAAAAATCAAAGGAGAACAAAGTTAAACAAGACACATAGAGGGAAAAACAAACGGCCATGCCGTAAAAAACACGATGCTACAAATAATTAGAATAAACAACTAACCTAGTTTTTTTCTCTCCCTCCTACCTTATGAGACAGCCTCCTTTTTTCATCATTTTTCCTTTGGCTAGCTACGATACTAGTTTTAATGCTAATTGTCGATGTTTATTTTTTTCTTACTTTTTCATATATATATATTGTTTTTTTTTTGTTTTTAATAAGAATATATGATCTTATGGCATGCATTTTCTATGTCTTTGTGGCACGTTTTTTTTTGTTGCTCTGTGGTTTGTTTCTTCCACCGTTCAACACGGTTTTTGCATACTTTGGCGGTCGTTTGGTGCTCGTACATATATTCTCACAATGTTTGTTTTTTAATTTGGGTTTGTCGGCGATCATAGGAAATTTTGATTTCCTTTGATGATTGTTTGTCGATGTAATTAGAACTGTGTAGGGGAGCTATATGCCTGATAGTTTAATTCGCTCACCACTCTACTTTCACCTCGTTAAAAGTCTCGTTTGGATAGAGGCAAAGAGATTTATAAAGTTTTTTTGGGTTATTTGACGATGTATGCCAATATCAAGGGAATTATTTACTTTTCTTTGTACCTTTGGAGTTTTATGTTTTACTTTTGTAAGAGTTTTTGTAGTGGACATAATCCCTATTTTCTTTCTTTTGAATGTGTTGTATTTGTAATACCTTTAAGGGTAAAATACTTAAACCAACACTCAACTTTGCTCTATGACCTATTTGGGTCACTAAACTTTCAAAACGTTTAATTTACTCATTGAACTTTACTTTCTGACTTATTTTGATCACTCTGAATTATTTTATTAATAATTTGGTATGACATGACATATTTTATTATTATTAAATATAAAAATAATAATAAATTATTAGGTAAATTACACAAACCATCACTGAACTTTGCTCTCTGACCTATTTTGGTCACTGAACTTTAAAAACGACCAATTTACTCACTGAACTTTGTGCTTTAACATCCTACTATCCCCAAAGTTTCTAACTTTTCAAGTGTTCCCACTATATTAAATGGTAAAAATTCAAGAGTCTTTCACAGTCTTCCACATAGAGATAGGTAGGTCAGTTCAACAAACCATGTTTGGGGTCATTGACGTAACATAAATGGAAAGTTTTTAGCAATTATGTTTGGTTGAAAGCACCTTCGAACGACAAAAATGGGAAATAGAGAGGGAAATGGAGATAAATATTAATATTTTATTATTTATTTATAACATTTCATAACAGCGTTAATAGATTAACGTGGAAGTGATCAAAATAGGTCAATGCATAAAGTTCAGTGAATAAATTGATCATTTTTAAAGTTTAGTGACCAAAATAGGTCAAAGAGCAAAGTTCAGTAATGGTTTGTGTAATTTACCCAGTAATTTATTTTTATTTTAAATTATTTTTATTTTAAATTATTTTTATATTTAATAATAATAAAATATGTCATGTCATACCAAAATATTAATAAAATAATTTAGAGTGATCAAAATAGGTCAGAAAGTAAAGTTCAATAAGTAAATTGAGCGTTTTGAAAGTTCAAGTGTTCTTTCTTTAACCATGTATATGCTTTTTAAACTTAATTGTTCTGCCTTCATTACCCATTTTTATAAACAAATCAATTTCAATTTGCAAGATTTGGATTAGAGACATAAATCAGACCCGTTTAACACGATTTCTATGTTCTTTTTGTGTCCTCATAAATAGGAGTGTTAAAAACTACGCGACTCGAGTGACCTACTCACCTAAACCCTCAAAAACGGATGTCTCCAAAAAAAATACTCGTCACATGATTTTTTCCGGATAGTCTGCCTAGACCTAGGTCAAACTTGTTTCATAATCGGATACCTGATATGATCCAATACTTTGAATATAATATATATTTTTAATATTAAATTATATTTTTATTTTAAATTCTTAATATTATTATCTTAAAATCAATATATAATTAATAATGCTTTTATTAGAGAAGAGCAAAGCACCAAGACAGTCCAAATAATATAAAAAATAAACAATGCCACAAAGGTAAAGAGAAATAAACACAAAATGTCACATGCCATCTTGGTAACAAAACGAATTGCAGACTCCAAGACCACCGTGTCCAGGAAACCGATCATTCACGCCTATCTCCAATCGTAACAGCAGAACAATGCAGCACAATTAGGACATCACCCGGAATCAATAATATTTTAGTGATAAATTTTAATATATATATATATATTAAAATATTGTACTCTTAAAACTAACTTCAAATCACTATTTTTTGTGTTTGGATTTTGTATTATAAACTTTAGATTTTATCTGTTTTTATGTATTTTTTTTAAATGGATTAAAAAAAGTGAACTAAGTGATCTCCAATCATACCCAGTACCTGATTTTACAAGTACCTGGCTAGCATGTACAATAGTCACGGGCCGAGACTCGAACCTGTAAATATGCTACTCGGGGAACCGGATACTCGGCACCTCAGGTACCCGAATTTGAACTCCCCCTACATATATATGCACTAATGTTAAAAAATTAGATTTAGGGTTCAGAGTTGTGGTTTATGGTTTAGTTGTTGGGAGGCTCGTTCGATCAACCGTGTAGCCAATAAAGGGGTGAATTAGTTTTTAAGTGATTGGTGTGGAAGCAAAGGGAATTTAAAATTTGACACAATGATTTATAGTGGTTCGAGCTTCTAACCAAGCTCTAAGTCCACTACCTTAGCTTCCCATTAAGGATTTCCCCCAATTCATTATTGAATTTCTTCCTCTTTTCTAGACTAAGGAGGCAACCCTTACGCAATCAAAGCTTTCTAACCCAAAGCTTTGATCAAACCCTCTTTTACGAGAGAAAATGCAATAGCAAACTAAGAAAACCTCACAAGATATAATGTTTACAATTCTAAGCTCACTCAACCAAAACCTAACACCTAAGCATATATAACAATTAAGCTCACAAGTGTGTTCTAATGAAAGAATTGACTTTACAAGCACGAAACACTTTCTTTATACATTGAAGGTTGGCAATATGTTTCTCGTTCTTCTATGGATGTTTGGAGGTGTCTTTTAAACTCTCTAACAACTTTATGGCCGTTACTAGCCGTTGGGGGTTGTTAAGAGCCGTTGGAGACTTCAATTCCAGCCATAAATGTAGTTCTGGAGTAGGGCGTATCGGGACACGAAGCTTCGATATCGGTACGGGTCCTGAAATAGAAAGAGTTGTTGGAGCATTTAAAACACTAGGTATCATTACGCTACACAAGCGTATTGGTACGACTGAGGCCATATCGATACTGAAATTGGCTACTAGAATTTGGAAAACTTGGGATAGAAAATTGTATTGATACACTCAAAGTTGTATCAGTACGTGCTCTCTGGGTATCGATATGGGTCTGAACCGTATCGGTACGCAAAGTCTATTTTGACACTTTGGCTCTTTAAAATCATTTAAAGTATGTCAAAAACCTTTGAAGACATTTCAAACAACTTTTTCAAGTTTGTGGAATTTTAAAATATTTTTTTAAATTTGTTTAAGTCTAAAAATATTTTTCATTAAGTTATATTAAAATCAAATATCTCAACAATCTCCACCTTTTTTGATATAGCGAAACCTCTTGAAAAATATTTTTGTGAAAAACTCCCCCTTAGTAAAATATTTTTAGAAAAAGAGAGTATTTTTGAAAATATAAAAAACTCCCCTTTTTCGTTTGGAAATGTAATTTTTCAAACCCCTATCTCTCCCCCTTTTTGCTATATCAAAAATAATTTCAAAACCAAGTTTGAAATCACATTAAGTTCAAAAACACCAAGTGTTGGAAAATTAGTACCAATTGATAGTAAATATCAATTTTTGGTGTAAGATAATATTATAGAAAAGATTAAAAAGATTTTATCATTTAAAAGAATTTTTAGAAAAAAATGGCTCCCTTTACTCGAGCATCAAATAAATTGCTAGTCCAACAATTTAAGATAAAAAGATTGAATTTCAAATAAAATAAAACAAATAAACACATGAAATTCAATTTAAATATGCCATAAAACAAGATATATTAAGATATAAACAAGGCATGTCAAAAGGAGACAAAACTGTCCCTTTTAGACTGTGCGCACCGGTACGGTGGAAGCCATATCAATATTGGTTGAAGGTCGTATCGGTACAGTATGAGTAGTCCGGTACCGAAGGTATGAAACTGGCGAAAAAAAATAACAGCAAAAACAACTTAAAAGGCCTTACAACTTAGTTTTAAGTTCCTACAAAGGCTTTATTAAGTCCTAGATAGACATTAAGCACATTTTGCTACTCATGCTTCTTAAAACATAACATTTAACCAAAGAAAAGCATAATTTCACCAAAACCAACCAAACATTACAAGTTTAAGGCCAAAAACATAAAGATAAACATGAAAGGCCAAAAACATGTAACTCATGCAATTTGAGACTCCCCTAACTATATGCAATTATGCACATAATGGAGTCATACAAACATGCTTAGATCAACATCAAAATTTAGACATGAATAATATATGATCAAGCAAATTGCATGAAAAATAAATGTACCACTTGAACCAAGGCAGGATGTTAAGCCTTCATTCTTCAAGTGTCTTTCCTTCTTTGTGTGTCGTGAGCTTCCAAGATTTGACTTTGATCATCAATGGCTCAAGCACACCTACAAAAGACAATCAAGTAATTTTTGGTATCCAAATTGCTTTGGATCCAATAGAGTTAGTCCCAAAAAATTATTAGAAATCCATTTTTTAATTTCATCCTTTTTCTTTAAAACAATGAGTTCTTTTGGGACCTAAATATTTTTAACACATTTTCCATTCAAAAAATCTAGGGGAACTAGATTGTATTTGATAAAAGTTTGATTTTACAAAATTATTTTTGGATCATTCTCCAATTTCCTTTCTAAAATCTTTGTAAATCAAAACTTTTTCCTTCTTAAGATCATCTTACTCTTTTTGATGATTTTCATGAACCTTTTGAAGCAAATTTTGTAAATCGACATTCTTTTGTTCAAACTCTTCGATCTTTGCTTCAAGTTCATCCCTGGTTTTAGAAATTAAATCATTTTGAATTTTCAAATTTGAAACCAATTTCTTGTTTTTCAAATTGTGATTTTTAAATTCTAAAACCAACTCATCGTAGGCATCTTGTAATTCATCAAAAATATGAAATTGAAGTAGATGAATTAGAAGTTACCCTTGAATCTTCTTCAATGGCCATGAGACAAATGTGAGCTACCTCATTTTCGGTTGAGTCCTCTTCATTACTCCTTGTAGCCATAAATGCCTTCTTCTCATGGCTTGATCTATTCATCTTCATTCTCAATTCATGCTTTAATTCTTCTTTGTGGGACTTCATGAATTGGGCTAATTTCTTGAAGAGCTTGACCATTTCTTCTTCTTCACTATCCTCTCTACTTGAATCTCCATGTTGGTTTGTGGAGGATTTGAGAGCAACAACATTCACGTCAATGCCCTACTCAATCATCTTCTTCTTCCCATCTTTTTATTCTTCTTATCTTCTCTTTCTTTCTTCATGATTTTATGAGTGAGAAGAGACCTCGTGAGAGCATCAAGCTTCAAGGTCTTGATATCATTGGCTTTGATGATTGTGGAATTCTTTGAGTCCAAGACTCGGGAAGAGAGTAGATAAGCTTTCAGACAAGCTTGTCTTCTGAAATGATTTTTCCATAGCCTTTAAGTTCATTGGTGATGATGGAGAATCTATAGAACATCTTGGTGATGTCTTCATCCGGTTCCATCTTGAAGTTCTCATACTCAAGGTTGAGAAGACCATTCTTGGTCTCATTTACTTCGTTTGTTCCCTCATATGCGACTTCAAGCTTGTCCCATACTTCCTTGTCATCTTCACAAGAAGAAACTTTGGCATACTCTTTCGGGAAAAGTACACAAAAAAATGTACAAAGCCTTCGTGTTTAGCTCCATCTTCTTGCGATCATCCACACTCCATTCTGCCTTGCTTCTTTGTGGTACAAACGGACCATCAAGAACAGTATCCCAAAGACGGTAGTCTTTGGCTCTCATAAAGTACATCATTATATTCTTCTAATAGGAGTAGTTGATCCCGTCAAAAGATGATGGCCTATCGATGGATTGCGCCATGATGTCCAGTTGATATAGAACGATTGAGTACCTCAAGGATCGACTCTTGGATATAAATTCGATGAAGAGACGAAGCTCTGATACCATTTTTTGAGAGGCTTATTCGATCAACCATGTAGCCAAGAGGGGGTGAATTGGTTTTTGAGTGATTGGTGTGAAAGCAAAAGGAATTTAAACTTTGACAAAATGATTTATAGTGGTTCGAGATTCTAACCAAGCTCTATGTCCACTACCCTAGCTTCTCACTAAGGATTTTACCAAATTCACTATTGAATTTATTCCTCTTTTCTAGGCTAAGGAGACAATCCTTACACAATCAAAGCTTTCTAACCCAAAGCTTCGATCAAACCTTCTTTTACAATAGAAAATACGAAAACCTCACAATGTATAATGTTTGCAATTCTAAGCTCACCCAAAACCCAACACTTGAGCATATATAACAATTAAGCTCACAAGTGTGTTCTAATGAAAAAATTGACTTTACAAGCACAAAACACTTTCTTTATACATTGAAGGTTGGAAATATGTTTCTTGTTCTTCCATGGATGCTTGTAGGTGTCGTTTAAACCCTCTAACAACTTCCTGGCCGTTACTAGCTATTGGGGTTGTTAAGAGCCGTTGGAGACTTCAATTCTAGCCATAAATGCAGTTCTGGAGTAGGGCGTATTGGTACACGAAGCTTTGGTATCAGTATGAGTCCTGAAATAGAAAGAGCCGTTAGAGAATTTAAAACACTGGTATCGGTACGCTACACAAGCGTATCGGTACGAACCCAGAGGTATCGATATGGCTGAGGCTGTATGGATACTGAAATTGGCTACTGCAATTTGGAAAACTTAAGGATGAAAAATTGTATCGATACTCTCAAAGCCGTATCAATATAAGCTCTTTGGGTAGCGGTACATGTCTCAACCGTATCGGTACACAGTGCTTGTTTTTGACACTTTGGCTATTTAAAATCATTTTAAGTGTGTCAAAAATCCTTTGAAAACATTTCAAACAACTTTTTCAAGTTTGTGGACTTTTAAAATATTTTTACAAATTTGTTTAAGTCCAAAAATATTTTTCATTAAGTTATATCAAAATTAAATATCTCAACATTAGTTTTTAAGGCTACATTTTAAGATTTATGATTAGAGTGTAGGGTTTAATTTTTTAGTGTTGAGAAATACATAGTGTACCAAAAAGGGACGTAAGTTTTTTTTGTTTGTTTATTGTAGGAATTCTCTCGGAAACTAAAACCAAAACCAAAGTTTTCTCTCTCATATTGTATGCCCGAGAAGGGCGATTACGCGACGACCCCGGCTTTGTCGGGAGCCGTCTGACCCCGCCTCTTCTTTCATTCCTTCTCTACGTCCGGTTGCCCTTTATCCTTCTCGATTTGTTTCTTTTTTTTTTCCGTTTTGACTTTTGGTTGTTCGATGGGAATGTGTCTCCCCAGCCCAAGTTTACCTTTCGGGAAGACACTTAACGGTTGGTTAGGGTGCATCTCTCCATCGAAGGTTGCTTTGGTGGAAGCGGCGGTGGCTCTCAGCTTTCCTTTCAGTGGTGTTTGGTAAAGAACCTCGTTTTCTTTTATGGAAGATCGACGACTTGATGTCTCTGGCTCCGATTCTTCCTCTGGGCCCTATCACCGGCAACTATGAGATCTTAATGCGGTGATAGATTGGCCTGATTTCTGCATTCCTTCAACCATCCCCATCCTCATGTGTTCCTAAGAACAGCATGCAGTAGAGTTTGAATTTGCTGACTGCTCTTGTCTTGGCTTCTTTGCCGTTTGTGTTTGCTGTTGGGTTCCCATCTTTGTTTGTCTTGTATTCTTTCCTCTCATTCTTTGTTTTTGTATTGGTGTGCTGTTCGTGTTTGTTTTCTGCTGGGACCTGTGTCCCCTGCTTTCGTTTGTGTTTTCTGTCCTTGAGACTCTGTTCGCCAGTTGTTTTTCCCTCCTCTGTTTTTCTGCTTCGTTGTTTGTGTTCTCGATGTATTGTTTATTTTGTTTAAAATGCTGGCGTGTTCATTGTTCAAAAAAATCATTGGTTATTATTATTTGGAGTGTATTAGGGGAATAAAAATCTTTTGTCATTTTTCGGTGTCTTTATATACGCATTAATACTAAAAAATTAAGTTTAAAGTTTAAGAATATAGTTTAAGGTTAGCGTTTAGGGCTTAAGATTTAAGGTGAAAGATTTTAGTTTTTAGCATTAAATGATTAAGATTTAAAATTTAAAAATAGAGCGTAGAGTTTAACTTTTTTTAATGTTTGGGCATATATAGAGCACCAAAAAAAGGTAGATGATTCATCACAAGACGAAGCCCCCTATGGCTTGGGTTGTGCCTCAAATTTTTTTTACTAAGAAATACAATAGGAAATCTATCTATTTACACCCCAAATTTTCATTTTTTTAACTTTACCCCTTATTTTTATAGTTAATTATGCTTTAACCCCTTAATCATTAGTTTTTTGCTCTGTCCCTGATTCATAAAGCTTTGATTAAGTTGAACAAACTGTGTTAGTTGATTCTATTAATATTATTTTTTTACAACAATAAAAATGGCAGAGAGGGAGAGTATGTATAGGTTTCCTTTACAGCAGAAACAACATTGAATGCAACGCGGTTTTGTGAGGCAGAAGAGGCATTGGCATAGCTGCTGAGCTGACTTCTGCATTTCATTTAATTAATGCCCCTAGCTGTCATTGACTCTTTGGAACCAGGGGGTTGCAAAATGCCCCCCCCCCCCTTTATGCTCTCTCCCGCTCTCCTTTTTCCCCTTATATATTCTCTAGCCACAAACTTTGCCTTAGACCCTTGTCTTAAAGCTAACAGCATACAATTTGTTGTTGAGGTTTCATAAAGTGAACTGATAATGGGGAGACCACCTTGCTGTGACAAATCCGGTGTGAAGAAAGGGCCATGGACTCCTGAAGAAGACATCGTCTTGGTGTCTCATATTCAAGAACATGGCCCTGGGAATTGGAGGGATGTTCCAACCAGTACAGGTTTTGTTTTTATCTTTGGGTTAATTGGTCATAAAGCAAATGCAGTTGTGTATAGTGAAGTTATTAATGAATCTTTGTGTTTTTCTTTTCTGGATTCTTGTTTACCAGGGTTGCTGAGATGTAGCAAGAGTTGCAGGCTCAGGTGGACTAATTACTTGAGGCCAGGGATTAAAAGGGGTAACTTTACAGAACAAGAAGAGAAAATGATCATCCACCTTCAAGCTCTTTTAGGCAACAGGTAAATTATCCAGCTTTTACGTGATGTTTAATGTGTTTTTATTGTTGGTTCATATGTGATGTTGTTGCAGATGGGCGGCAATAGCATCTTACCTGCCTCAAAGGACAGACAATGACATTAAAAACTATTGGAACACGCATTTAAAGAAGAAGCTTAAGAAACTCCATGGCAGTGGAGGTTATTGCAGGCATGGGTTTTCATCAGACCAGATTTCTCGTG
Organism: Hibiscus mutabilis; assembly: GCA_019671005.1. Lineage (NCBI taxonomy): Eukaryota > Viridiplantae > Streptophyta > Magnoliopsida > Malvales > Malvaceae > Hibiscus > Hibiscus mutabilis. Next base: position 67,275,765 of record CM033711.1, read on the forward strand.
GTCAATGGGAGAGGAAGTTGCAGACTGATATAAATATGGCTAAGCAGGCGTTGTCAGATGCTTTGTCCCCTGAGAAATCAAGTGGTTTAAGCTTAACTGAGCTGAAACCCTTTGGTGGGAGCATTTATGCAAAACCAGGAGGGTATGCATCAAGCACTGAGAACATAGCTAAGATGTTAAAAGGGTGGATGAGAAAGAGTCCATTAGAGCCTGGCTCAACAGGGACTGATGATGATCATTCAAGGAAGGAAGATGAACAAAAGGGAATGTGTGAGGCTTTTGAGCCATTGTTTGCATTTGAATCTTCAAACTCCAATGATTTCTCACAATCTATGTCAACTGAGGCAAGCCTTAGTTTGCAACATGAAACTAAACCGGATGTTGATCCCCATGCAGGCCAACTTTCACTGCTTGAGAAATGGCTGTTTGATGATGCTGCAAATCATGGGAAAGATTGCCAACTCACTGATATTACATTAGTTGAAAATCCTATGCTTTTCTAACTGGGGGGATTTGAGTTATTGTTTTAGCAGCTTTCTGGGATTCTTTAATCTTGGCTTATTTTTCATAGTCAACCCCCCTTAGTGGTAGAACACAAGTGTAAATTTTTCACTTCTGTTGTTAATAAGTAATTCCAGACATGAATTATGTTCATCTCCTCAGACAATGGTTTATCAGCTTTGTAAAATCTTGAATTTGGAGTTATAAGATGAATTAAAGTTTTAGAAAGATTATTATATATTTGAAGAGTTTTAGAAAGATTATATTCTGATAATCATGTTCAATTATTAAAAAAAATTGCTTCAAGGCCTAAGGGAAAATGTTTTCGCTATATGAACAATTACTATAGGAACATGTCATTAATAGTTTTTTTTTTCGGTAAACTACATTGGTCATCCATAAACTTTTAAGTAGCTTTTAATATAATCATCGTACTTTTAATATAGTTATTAAACTTTTAATTCGCTTTAATTACGGTAATTGTATAAAAAGTAAATTAAAAGTTTAGTGATTGTATTGAACATTTTAAAAGTTCAATGATCATATTAAAAGCGCTCTAAAAATTTAAGAAATACCAATATAGTTTACCCCTTTTAATTTTAAAGGGAAAAAAAATGCAAGAATTAAATAAATCAACAACTTATTAATAGCACACACTCCGTCCAATTTATTGGATGTGCTGAGGAATTAAAGTTTGACTTACTTTCTTGTGATGCTGTTCATTTTCATGACCCCGTGAATAAAACAAAGTCAACTACCTAATGCCAGTTTGCTTTTTGTTTGATTAAGAGTTAATTGAAGTAAATGTTAGGCATTAATTAAGTTGGCCTACAACCTTGTTTAACAAGTTAATGTGAAGTAAATTCCCAAGTTTAGGAAAATTAAAACCAAGAGAAGATACATACAATTAGTTTCATGGTTACCATTGTCCGACCTTTATTCTAGTTAATTCGTGTAAATAGGGATGGGCAAAACTTGATTTAACTAAAAAATCATTTTTTTTATTTTTAAGTTATTTGAGTCAACTTGATTCACTAGTTTAGTTTTGGAGTTCTAATCTTATCAATTTGAAAAACCCAAAAACCTAATTAATGCCTAACATTTACTTCAATTAACTCTTAATCAAACAAAAAGCAAATTGGTATCAGGTAATTAACTCTTAATTTTAAGCTATTTTTCAATTTGGTCATTGACTTTCTTGTTTCTTTAATTCGACCTTTGTTTTAAGTCTATTTTACAAAATTTGAAATGCATACTCCTCAATTACTTTAGAATACCTATGCCACTTCTATTTCTTTTTTTTGACAACAAAATTCACATTTTTGTAATTATCCCTTAACTTTGCATGATTTATTTGTTTCTTCAACTTCTCCTTCGTTTTAAGTTCATTTTAAACCAAACTGAATCAAATGCTCTTCAATCACTATAGAATACCTATGTAACTTCATTTTCTCTTTTTGACAACAAGATTTCCTATTTTCAGTTCAATCTCTCAAATTTTTATTTTATTCAATTTGATCCTTTGACTGTAATTCTTTGTAAATTATTTCTTCTCATCAATCCAATCCATCAATCAATGAAAATATTACAGGATCTTTTCCTAGTTCCACATTTTTGTGTGGATGAAACTAAAACAACCAACAAGTTTTCCAGAGATTATTTAAATATAGTTAGGAATACTGTAATTTATAGGTCAAATTATTATTTATGTCTCTCTACTATTTTTCAATTAAGGCTATTATTATTGTTATTTTTTAGTAAAAATCACTAACACCATAAAGAATTTTATTTATCAAGAAATGTTTTTTATTGTGTTGGTGATTTTAGACTAAGACATGACATGCGTAATAATAAGGAACCATTCAAATTTGTACAAACACATGAATAACTCAACTCAAAAGAATTTCAAATAAAGTTTGAATGATAAAATAGGACTTGTTAACTTGAATAACATAAATTTTTTAAATTCAAATCGATTGAATACACACCTCTACATACAAGTGACTTGTAAAAATTGTTTTGGTATGATGGAACTTTTTTGAACTATACCAAATATTGTAATATTCTTTTTCAATAATTATAATTTTAGAATTATAACGCCTCTTACAATGTGACATTAGAATTGGATTTCAAAGTTCCATATTCATAATATTTTAGCTTCGAATTTCAATATTTACAATGCTTTGGTTAAACATTGATCATGGCCAGATCATAAACAACCCAAAATGTCACAAGATCCTTACTATTTCTGAAACTCTTTTTTTCTTGGATTATGTCTCAGAATATTGTTTACCCCAAACCTATATGTGTATATAATTACCACCACGGTCTGATCATAAATGCAAACATGTGAAAGGAAAAGATTTTTCCAACTTGATTTTAACAGGTTGGAAAAAGTGGGTTTCAGTAATAATCCTGAGTTCCTGACCATGCAATATTGCAGGAAAATGCACACTGTGAAGCCATAAAGAAAGTCATGAAAACCATTGCCCCAAATGTCAACCAACACCAATGCAAAAATTCCAAATCGATTTAAGTTTTTCTACCCACAATTCCAATGCCATGTGAAACTTGGGATTATTTACTTTGATTTAATTAACGGTTGCAACATTATGTTTGTGATTATTATTTAATGATTTTGAGTTTTTTTTTTCACTATTGATTTGGGGTAAAACTGGATTAACCTTTAATTTGATTATTTCTCACACTGATCCCTTACTCTTTTTTGGACAACATTAGTCCCTTAATGTGCATTCATAAGTTAGTCCTCCTTCTTAACATCCTGAATTTTTTAAATATAGTTTTATTATTTTAAAATAAAATTATAATAATTTAAAAACACCTTATTATTAAGATAAAAATGAATTATTAAAACTAACACCCTAAAAATTAACAATACATTTGATATTAGTCTATTGATTAGAGTACAACATATATAATATGCCAACAACTAAAACCACAAGAAAACTAAAACAAACAGTAAGAAAGCAAAAGAAAACTAGCCCTTCAGCGATCTACATCATGTAGCAGCAACGGATGAATAAAAATATAGTAAATTGTTATATTAGTTATTTGCACAAGTTTATTTTTCACAATTTTATATTATTTATTTTCTCCTGCGAGACAAAGAATTATTGTATATATAAATTAAAATATAGTAAATTGTTTTAATAAACTTAAAATGAATTGGTTTGAACCAAAATTAGAGGTTTAAGTTAATATTAGAGGTTTGATCGGTTAAACTCATTAATTTAGATGTTTGGTGAATAGCGGATTGGAGTGAAACTTCGAATTTTATACAATCCGCTAACCAAATCAGCTAGTGCAATCCGCTATCAGCTATCAGCTAATGCAATCCGCTATCAGCTATCAGTTATTCGCTAATTGTCAAACATGATCGATGATTTTAAAATGATACTTAAATATTTTTCTCATGTTCTCCGTTTATTCAAGGATCGAGATCTGGTAAAAGCTATCATAGATGCAACTGGTCCAACTTAAATTATTTTTAATAATAAGATAATTTATATTTAAATTAAATTATACAAATATATAATTATAAGAAAAACACTTTTAAAAATCCTAACGATAGCTTAGAGACATCAGATGCAATTAATTTTCAAATTAAAAAAAACATTATAAAAAGTATTTTTTTGAATGAATAACAATATTCTAAATAAAAGAAAGAATTATGATTTTTAAGGCTAAATATTTGGAAAAGATTGGGCGATTAAGGAAACATGGGTGATCCTCTAATAAGGTCCCATCAAATCAATAACCCAAAAAATAGAACAACGAGTCGTCGTTATATTTAATATGGGCGAGTCTAACGTGCGATATGTCTAGGAAGCGGCTAAAAGACGATAAAATTTAGAACTTATCTTCGAATTGAAAATATTAGATTTCTTAATAATATTTTCGGTTGGTTTTTTAAGTTTTTTTACAAGTATCGATACTTATTTTGTACGTTTCGATGCTTTATTCCAAACTAAAAAATTATTAAAAAAGTATCGATACATGCAAAAAAACTCAAAAAAACCAATTGAAAATATTATAAAAAAAGTCTAACATTTTCAGTTCGATGACAAGTTTCCAAACATGCCGTCTTTTAGCCGCATCCTAAACATGCCACACCCTAAACATGCCGCACCCCAGATCTACCCATTTAATATCTCCAACATATTCTTAATAATCTGTAATGAAGGCTTCTTGTGGGTGATTCTAGGGTGAAGTAGCCTAAAATGAGGCTATACGGAAATTCTTACAAAAATGGTAAGAATTTCGGTATCGACTTTTATGTACATACATAAATGCTTACAAAATCGGTAAACATTTTTGTATATACCGAAATTCTTACCATTTTTTAAGAATTTATGTATATATATAAAACTTGATACCGAAATTCTTATCATTTTTATAAGAATTTCTGTATAGCCTCATTTTAGACGCCTCACATTGTTAGAAAAATCCAGCTTCTTGTTTGTTGGTTAGACCAAAACTCTATCTTTAGTGTACTCCAGCATTTGCAGATTCTAGTATATCAATATAGTGGATTAGTGGTTGATTTGAAAGAATATTTCTTTTTTTGGAATTAAGTAGAAAGGTACCCCAAAGTATATTATGTAAAAAAATACTTTTCATTCGGTCCACATAAGATGAACCATAGTTTCAGTAGGTGAGAGTTGCATTTCCACACTTAGCTAAACGCGTATTTCATTCGATGTGGCACCACAATTCAGATAATTCGAATATAATATTGCTAGATAAGGATTCACACTTAACCAAACACGAATTTCGAGAGAAATTGAATCGACGCACGATATTTTAACTTCGAATATTTTTAAAATTCAAAATGAACTCGCGCTTAGCTAAGGGCGAGTTTCCATTATAACAACCGGTAGAAATAACGTTAACAAGTGAAATGTGGTCAAAAGGACCCGCGTTTGGTTAAAAGCGTATTTTATGAGCAACGGATAAATATGCAGTCATTTAATTGGTACTCTAGAGTAATTATGAGAACTTGTGTTTGGCTAAGTTTCAACCCCTATATATAAGACACCTAATATCAACCTGGTACATTGTCTAGATTTCACAGCAAAAGTTCATATGGAAGGGTTCAACGCTCCAGAATTCCCACAATTTGAGCAATACAACCAAACCAATAATGGTGAATTGCAAGTTGAAATGATCTTTGGCACAAAAAACTCGCAAAGGCTGCAGTTAAAAACGACAACATACGCCGATCAGTGGTGTCGACAGTGAAGAAAAATGATGCGGACAAATATGTTGTTGAATGTGTCCACAAACATTAGGGATGTAAATGGAGGATTCGTGTATCACGATTGAAGAGGATGAACAACGCATGAAAGGTAACGAAATACATCGAACCTCATACATGCTCTGTACAAAGCTTAAGTCCAAGTCATCCTAACTTGGATGTGTAGTACAACAAGCAAAATCTAATCTAATATGTGGGTTCCGTCATACCAATGATTGTTGTTTTCATTGTACCGTCTTTCTAATTAATATAATCTATCTTTTAAGCATCTAATATACGATGATAATATCTATTTATCTTAGTTTACAATTAATTTAATTATATTAGTTTAAAAATTATTTTAATTATTTAATTATATCTATCTTAGTTTAAAATTTAAAATTATTCTATTTAGTGTATAATTCTAAATAGAGATAATTAGAAATGAAATTTAAGTTTTATTTATTATAGTTATTCTATTTGTTTTAATAGAGATAATAATTTAGTGTAGAGTTTTAAATAGAGATAATTAATTCTATTTATACTTAAAATTTTAATTATCTTCGATTTTGAAATAGAAACAAAATCGAATTATTATTCATAATTTAAATTCATATATCTCTAATTGAATTATTATTCAAATTATATATTAACTTTTTAACCCAAACTTGCACTTAGCTAAGCGCGAGTATCTTCTATAACGACAGGTTGAGATAACTTTTGGCAGGTGAAGCGTGGTAAATGGAACCTGCGCTTAGATAAGTGTGAGTTTTTCGGGATATGGATGATGCTGGTATATGAGAAGCCGCATTTTGTCAGTATTTAATGGAACCCATGTTTGACTAAGAACGAGTTCTATGGGAAACAAATAAGGCTGCAGATAATTTACCGCATAACAACCGTAATAAAGGGAACACACGTTTGGCTAAGCATGAGTTCACTCGAATAATCGCGTCTAGACAGGTGCGAGGACTCTATTAATAGGGACCACTTTTATTCTAATTTAACACCAAAACCTTTTTCTCCTCTCATCTTTGACCAAAATATATTATTCTTTCTTTTTAGTTAGTCAGAAGTTCGATTTAATGGCGGCGCTACTTAGACATGACGACAAACATGTCTTCGACTATTTTAGAAAGAATGTAAGAATTTTGTTTCCTTATATTTTAATTTTATTTTAAGTATCAATTTAATTTAAATTTTGACGTTGAATTAATTATTAGTTTAAAATGTCATTTATTATATTCGAACCAGTTGTTAAATTATTTATTTTTTAAAAAATAGAGTATGGAATGTGCTCTAAAGTGTTTTATCAGGAGGATCAGTAGACGGCTTCATGAGGATATTATGTCGTATGTGCATCATGCTGGATTTGGACCCGTGTGCTCTTTAATAGAAGATGCTAAGTTGAAGCAAAACTTGATAAATATCTTACTAGAAAGGTGGAGGCCAAAAACACACACATTTCATCTTCCGTGAGGGGAAGAAACTATTACCCTACAAGATGTTGCCTTTCATCTGGTTTGCCGGTTGATTGAGAAGCTATTAGTGGTATAGCCTTGGGTGACTGGCCCAACCTGTATATGGGGTTGCTCGGAGCTCCTCCAAATAATTTGAATGGTGATTCTATCTATCTAATTTGGTTAGAAAATACTTTTGCTGCTTTACTTGAGGATGCTTCTGAAGATGTTAAGAAGGTAACCATATATGTTATTAATTATATTTTAATATTCTATATTTCTTTGTTAATTTTTTACACAATGTATGTGTTTTATTATTCTATTTATTTTTAATGTTTTACAGCAATATGCTCGTGCCTATATTTTGCAAGTTATAGGGTGGATTTTGATGCCAGGAAAATCTCGCAATAAAGTGTATTTGATGTGGTTGTGATGCTTGTCAAATAGTGATGCAGTTTAGAGAAAGTATACTCGTCGAATCAAGTAATAAAGTGATGAGTAGAATGTCAAACACATGAGGATTAGATCATTACTTACGAAGTTATCGAACTTAAGAATGTGTTTGCAAGGAATGGTGATTGCTTGAATTATTAAAACTAAAATACTTAAACTAAAGATAGATATGATTAAGACGAACAATTGTACCAAATAATATATAATTATGGAAGCTGGTATTATTGCTAAGGATATATGATTGAGTACTTATTACAATGCTATAACGACTGGCAATGCATGTCTGCGTAAACTATTAAGATCTTTATCTATTCGACAAGATTTTCTAATGAACTTCTGACTCTCTCGATGCCTAAAAGTTAATAATATTGAAGCTAAGGTAATATATGAACCCTAACAACTTTATTATTTATTTAAGAACTCTTTTTAGTCACTAAAACCCTAAACTTATGTCTAAGCCAGATTAAGACTAAGTTAACAGCTTAGCCCCACTGTTCACGTTTGTATAACCTAACCCTCTCGATATTAAGCCATAGCTCAATAGTTAAAATGTCTCTTTCAATAGCTCTTACAATAACTACGCATGAAGAACGCGAAACATAATAGATAAAGGGAAAAACAACTATAACATTATAATAAAGTAATCAAAACATAAAATCCTAGGAAGCAATAATCCCAACTAAAATATTTAGCTCATGTTTGAACCTAAAACATTCATAACAAAAATATTAAAGTACGATAATTTATCAAGCAAGAAAAAGAAAAGAGTCGAGCGTCATCGACAAACTCCCTCTGTGCCGTCCAACAGTTGCTACAGGTCTCCCACTATATCAGCCTCTCTCGATGGCGTCTTTCATGAGGAGAATTCTCTAGCTTCCACCCTGGTGGTTCTCCGCAAGATTTAGACTAGGGTTGTTGTCTATAATCACGCTCTCCTTTGAATTGATGTCCAAGTCTTTCTTATATAGGCGGTGAAACTAGGGTTTAAGAACCCTAAAGTGCACGTAGCTTCATTAAAGAAAGCCATTGATTTCCTGCTATATTTAATAGTCTATATTAAGGAGAAATTCCACGTAGCTTCATCTTTAACTCTTTATGCCTCGTCAGCTCCAGCACTCCTCCATCATCTACCAGCATATACCAACATCCTACACATGCACCACAAAACACCACATTCTCCGTAAAAGGTACCAATATATATGATATTAGAACGTAGATGGTGTAACTCCCTATTTGCATGTAACTATTTACAATCTAACCTAAATGCAATCTATATGACCTTGAAAACATGCAAAAGACAAATAAAAAGGGTATATAAAATAGATTATTTATGCACTAATCAAATACCTTCAAACTTGAATTGTTGCTTGTCTGCAAGCAATTCATAATGGAAGCAAGAAAAATAAAAACAATAAATAGCCCATAAGTCCTAAGGTTCCACTAAGCTATTATTACAGAGATTCCAAGTTATGATGAACTAGTAATTCATTCCTCAACTATGTTAATGAAATGCAATGCATTAGAGTTTACAGTTTTGTTCTAAAGATCAAATCTACTGTAGGTGCAGTATGTGCTAAGTTACATGCATTCATCGTTTAATAGCCTTAGAGAAACTTAAGGGTTGCTCTCTATTGTTGCCTCGGTATATTGTTTTTCTTTCTAGCACATAGTTTTTCACCCTTTTCTTTTTAAGTTTTAAAACTATATCGTTGGGGCTTCAACTTATAACACTTACCCTTCAGACTTGAAGATGGAGTGGAGCAAACAGCCTATCCCCGAGCCTTACGAGCAATGTCATCACGTGAAGACTTTCATTCACTCTTTGCCACTACTATCATTCCTACCAGGGAAAGTTAAATGGAGCAAACATATCTCACCAAGTGTACTAAGATAACAAGATGCATAGAAGAGTGTCCCTCAACAATTTTGTTTATATTGTCAAGTCTTAATAAATTTTCTTGATTTTTTAGGGAGTTTTTAAGCTTTTGTTCATGCTTTGGCATCAGAGAGTCGATCTAGAGTTTTCCTAAGGTTTCTTAAGTCTTTAGAGTGCATGCAACATGTATTTTTAAGGGCTACAACAGATTCATCATTAAGTTCAAAAAAGCTTTTAACACATTGCAAAGCATCAACATAGATTCATCATAGGAAGTCATGATCAACTGAGCAATAGTTTCAGAATCAAAGGAATCATAGCAAAAGGATCCTATCAGACATATTAGGCTATTTACAGGTCCTAAAAATTAAAATTTTTAAGTTTTACCTAAATTTAACATGATATATACATGAGTATGTACTCCCCCAAACATGAGAAGAGCATTGTCTCCAATGCAAAAAGTAAGAAAAAGAAAAAAATCAAGGAAAAGCAAATATGCAAATGTAAATATGAAAAAATAAAATTTAAAAGAAAAGAAACTAAAAACTAGCCCAGAGAGTTACTGGGGAGTTGGTTCCAGGTTGATTATGCCCTTGCCTTTGTCTCGGGTAGATGTTTGTTTCTTGGCAGGGTAGAAGGAGGCGCTAGCATCAGTATCTGGCCGATGTCCCCATCAGGTGGTAGGTGCGCGTGCATGTTCCGATGGTGGTGCTGGATTCTTTGTAGCACACACCTCGGAAAGCAACCATCTAAAAGGTGCCTTGAGGGTTTTGTCCCCTTCCGATTGTGGCACACCGGCCTCTTGGTAGAATGTTGTAATAAGGCGGAGGGTGGGTAATTCCCTGGTCTTTCTTCGAGACTGACTTTCTAATATGGTCCCATAAATGATTTCATAGGCTCAATCGTGAATCTAGAGAGAATGGAATAAATGAGCAATAATCGTCAGCAGGAGAATGTAGTCAGGTTTTTGGTGGGTAGAACCCTTGTTTTATATACCTTGCCCAAAATTTACAGGTGGGGGTGAGGTTTTTCCATCTTACTGTCCTAGCATTGGACAATGTTCTTTCCCAAGTAGTTCTTGCAAGACAAAGGTCTCGTAAGACCCTGGTATGTATTTCACCGGTGGCGTTAGCTACAGACCCGATGTGTAGTCCTTACATCTCTAGATGATAATGATGAGTTATGAGTTGTACTGTAAACTCCACCTTTATCCCTTGGACGAATACCCAGTCCGTTAGAGTATGCTCAATAAGATGATTGTAAATAACATTTGTTTTACCTTGTTTATCCATTAAGAGGCATTGCCATTATTGTTTTACCATGTATATTTAAATTTGGACAAGACACTATATTTTTTAAGCAAGATTAGGAGTTCAAATTATGGCGTTGTGACTAAAGAAAATTCGGTTAGGAGGATCGCCCTCTTAACGAGTTTATGCAAAATCTGGTCTGGATTAATCAACTAGTGGGTTATGACCCAATAAGTAAACCATTTTTTTGAATTTGATCATTGTTTATGGAGCAAATTAATTGGACAAATGACTCTCATAATAGGTATTTGGAGCACTTGATTGAGTGATTCAAACTAGTCGATAGATAAAATAAATATCAATTATTATAAAAAAACAAAACAAAAAAAATGATGATATAACAGGACATAATTAATAAAAACAAAAACAATATAATAAATATAGCGTGGCACATTTAAATACTATTAATATAGTTTGGAGCACTTGGTACATGCATTTTCTGATCACTGCCCACTCTTCTTGAACACTTCATCTGTTCCTGTTGCTCCCCGTTGTTGGCATTTTAGATTTGAAGCTTCTTGGTTATTAGAAGAGTCGTGTGAAACAGAGGTGCATTCTCTATGGGAATTTTCTACTGGTTCTGTCCCAAATAAATTGAAAGGATTGGGGTTGGATCATTGGTTCCAAAAATTGAAGCGAGAGAGAAAGGTTACTGTGAAGGGCCTGGAATCAAAGCTGGCAGAAGTATTTGATCAAACTCCTACAGATGATGTCCTTGGAGATATTACAGATCTTTAGCTTACCCTTAATATTGAATCAGATAAGGAAGAAATTTACTGGGAATAGAGAGCTCGGGAAAACTGATTGCGGAATGGAGATCGAAATACTTCTTTTTGTTCATCAATTTGCTTCGCATCGTCGGAAACATAATTGAGTGAACAGGCTCGTTGATGATACGAGTAATTATTTTGACACAAATGACGGATTGTTAAATGTTGCTTTTGAGTATTTTCCTCTCTTTTTGCATCGAATGAAATTAACTCTCCAACACAGATTGTGGATGGGATTGACCAATGTATAGATGCTTGATTGAACGAAAGGTTGGACAAGGCTTTTTCATCTGAGGAAGTTTTAACTGTTAGAGTATGCCCAAAGATCAATCATAAGATGATTGTAAATAACATTTGTTTTTACCTTGTTCATTCATAAAGAGGCATTGCCATTATTATTTTAAGTTACAATTCTGCGTGCATAAACTGAATTATAATAAAGTTCTTAGAATAATATTATTATTCTTAAATGTTCTTAGTCGAGTAGTATTGTGTGAATGGACAACAATAATGCACTAAGACTAATATGTAATTGATTGATGCAAAGTGTTGTAATTGACATGGAGATGTCAAAATCAATACATAAGTATGTGTTAGAGAATGACATACTGGACTGACTCGCTATGAGCATGTTTCTTGGATTATTATGTAACAGTCACAATATTGCTCATAGTGATAACTACATGTATGATCCTCATACTTGAGATCATCATTATTTCAACATCGTGAGTAACATATTTGGATACAATCAAATGTGTGTCGTAACTGACTACTCTATAAAAACTGATATTGGATATATCACAATCTATGTAGTGGGATATGGTTGATCAAGATATGATTTGTCCCTCCTACATAATAGGAGTAATATCATAGGCCACTTGATTGAGTGAGACTAGAAATGCATGGCCATGCTCGAATAAGTTGATATGAGATATCATAGTTATTCGTTTATAATAGTCTACTCAACATATCAAGAAATATTAGATGGACTATACAAGTGTGACTGTTCCATGACTTGTGTCCAATCTAGATATAGAGGACAAAATGATGTAATACATGAAAAAAAGAGTTAATCACGAAAAAGGTTATGTCGAATCATGATTTCTTGTAACTTAGGTGACAATGACATATTGCTAGATGTCACTCATTGTTTGTAATATTAGAAATGTTCTAATATTTACTACTAACGTTACATGAACCTATAGGGTCACACACACGGTTGAAATGAGCATATATTAAACGAATTATATATGTACAAATTTGTTGTACACGAATTTAGTTAAATTAATATATATTTGATATATATATATAATTTAACTATTGGATAAATATTAAAATAAAATAATTATTGTAATTATGACTCTTTTAATATATATAAATAATATAATTCGATTTAAATTAATATATATATATATATATATTGAAATCCTAATTAAAGTTGAATTGAGATTATATATATATTAAAATTCTAATTAGTTGAATTGGAATTATATATATTAATATATATTGAAATCCTAATTAAGTTAAATTGAGATTATATATATTTAGTATATATATATATATATTGAAATCCTAATTAAAGTTGAATTGAGATTATATATATTTAATATATATATTGAAATCCTAATTAAAGTTAAATTAGGATTATATATATTAATATATATTAAAATCTTAATATGAGTTGAATTAGGATTATATATATTAATATATATATATATATATTGAAATCTTAACATGAGTTGAATTAGGGTTTCAAAGGCCATATAAAGGCATGAGAGATCTAGCAATCATTAATGCTTTTAGAAAAACCCTCTAAATAGTTTAGAGAGTTTTATATGCTCGTTTCAATTGGGTGAACTACGCAGAGGTCAGAGCGTTATCGTTGCGGCTTAGAAATCGACATCGTGATTGAATATCTATCTCCTCCAAATTCAGAATTCCAGATTTTAAACAGGTAATTATTCACCCTTATTCACCCCGATTCGTTCTTCGTTCATGGATCTCTAGTGGTAATCGCTGAATATTTTTTCGTTGCCCCATGGGGTGTACTAACGTGACAAAACATAATCATCGTTGTGTTGGCCAAAGTGAGTGTAAAAATCCTTTACCCAGTCAACATTGATTGGCCCTGGCTGTCGAGAAGACCTCTATCCATATGAATGTAAGTCAGCTAACTCCTTGCCATCGAATAGGATATTGCATCTAGAGGATCGTGCCAAACCCTCTTTTGGGAAGAGGTCTTGATTGTGGAAAGACTCGTAGCACCGTTTGAATTTCTCAGAATGGAGTAAGTTTTAGAGAGCCGTCAAAAGTTCTGTAGAAAAAATAAAGTCTGAGATAAAGTTCGAAAAGGAATCAAAGGATGATTGTTGGAAGAAGGGAGACGAAAGAGGGCTCAAACTGATTCTCTGTTGTGCCATTGTAAGAGAAAGACTATAGTTGGAGGAAGAAAGTTGAAATTATCATAGGAATGGAAGCAGGTTGCTCTGGCAAATGATCAGTTCTGGTTTCTTAATAAGGGGACACTTGGGGATGAAGGATATGGATAGTTTTGGAGGCCAAAAGTTTTTAGAGTGATTGAGGGAAGTCGACATTTAATGCTGATTGTTTTGTTTAGCGGGAAAATGAAACTAGACGGCGTGTGGAATAGGGTTGTGACGTGTGGCGAAGTTATAGATTATGGTGAAGGGAAAGAATAGTCTTTCCTTGTTTTAAATAACCAAAAACCCAAATCCCATTGAGTGTATAACCAGTCCACATTCCTATTTCTTAGGAGAACATTTAACCCATTGTCTTTTCCTTGTAATAATTTCCAAAACACACAAACATTAAATAAAACTTAAATCAAATAACTAAAATAATTGCAAAAAATAAATGTAGAAATTGAAAAGTGCATAAAAGGAAATGATGGGACTGGTTGCACTAGACATCCAGTAATGTAACTGAAGATTTGTCATGGTGGACTGATGCTCCTTTGTAGGCCTTCAAACGTTTTTCGTTGAATTTGAAGATTAGGCCATCTTTGAGATCTTTGATGTCCACAGCACCATGGGGATAAACTTTAAAAAATTGGAATGGGCCAGAACAACGAGATTTCAGCTTGCCTAGGAAGAGTTTTAAGCGAAAATTGTAGAGTAGAACAGTTTGGCCTTCAACAAAATGTTGGGGAATTAATTTAGCATCATGCCATCTTTTAGTCTTTTCTTTGTAGGTCTTGTCATTCCCATAGGCATCCAGACGATGCTCGTCTAACTAGTTCAATTCCAACAATCTTCTTTCCCTAGCTAGTTGTTAGTCCATGTTAATCTTCTTAATGGCCCAAAAGGCTTTGTGCTCCAATTCAATCGGTAAATATTATTCTTTTTTTATAGACAAGTCTTTAGGGTGACATGCTTAATAGTTTTTTAAATGACGTCTGATAGGTTCATAGAGCTTCATCTAACTTTAGAGACCAATCTCTCCGATTGGTCTTGACCACCTTTTCAAGGATTTGCTTGATTTCTCGATTGGATACTTCTGCTTGTCCATTAGTTTGAGGGTGACATGTTGTTTTCCCTCATCACTGATAATGGCCCACAGGGTAGAGTGGCAATGGTATAAAATATCTTCATGTTCCTTCTCAGGGACACATCTTCGGACTATCTAGTTGGCACACTGCTTGAAAAGGTAAGGCTCGTCCAAATAATAGTAACGTGCATCATGTCGAAATTTCTTCCTTCCCTAGCTACTAAGATCACAAGAGAAAATACCACCAGGGAAGGAGCTCCCTTGGGGCCCAAGGGGGCCCCGACCCCTATTATAAAATTAATATATTCGATCAAATTTGGTCTAATTATCATTTGGCCCCTGTAAAAATAAATGTTCAAATTAAAAATACTAGAGTTTATTAAATATATGATCAAGTATGGATTGAACAAAAAATAATGAGCCCACATTATCAATCTTTTTGGTCTAATATCAATTAAGTCCTTATAAGTTTAAATATTAGATAAATTAGGCATTTCCGATGAATTTTGAGTTTTAAATACTTAATAAACCCTTGTATTTTTTAAATTCAATATTTCAGCCTTTGTAAATGTTCAATCCTGGCTTCGTCCCTGATTACCACTAATAAGAAAGTTAACAATGTTAGCGTACCATGATAAAGCTGTAGCCTTCAAAAGTTTCTCATCAGTGAATTCTTCCTTAATATTATATGCAACATCAGTACCACATGAATTATCAAGCTTAAAGCGATGATCGGCTACTTGATTTTTAGTACCTTTTCTATCAACTACCACAATGTCAAACTCTTGCAGTAGCAATATCCATCTAATAAGTATAGGTTTAGCATCCTTTTAGGTTACTAGGTATTTAAATGCATAACGATTAGTGTGCATAATAACCTTAGTTCCTATTAAATATGACCTAAAATTATCAAATGCAAAGACGAAAGCAAGCAATTCTTTTTTAGTGGTAGTGTAATTTACTTGTGCCTCATTACGTGTACGGCTAGAATAATATATGACATAAAAAACCTTATTTCGGCGTTGACCAAGAACAACACCAACGACGTAGCCGCTAGTATCACACATAAGCTCAAATGGTTGTGACCAATCGGGAGGCACCACAACCGATGTAGAAATAATTTCCTTCCTTAAGGTTTCAAACGCTGCACGATAGTGGTCATCAAACTCGAATGCTCTATTTTGCTCTAGCAACAAGCACAATGGCTTCGAGATTTTGGAGAAGTCTTTGATGAATCTCTTGTAAAAATTGGCATGGCCAAGGAAACTTCGAATGGCTTTGAAATTAGTTGGTGGTGGAAGCTTCTCTATTACTTTAATCTTAGCTTTATCAACTTCAATGCCTTTGTCAGAAATATGATGACCTAGGATGATGCCCTCGGATACCATAAAATGACATTTTTCCCAATTAAGTACAAGGTCGGTGTCATCACATCTTTGCAACACCTTCACTAAATTGTTGAGGCAATGATCGAAAGAATCACCAAAGATTGAGAAGTCATCCATTAAAATTTCTAGGAAGTCATCCACCATGTCCGGAAAGATGGCCATCATGCAATGCTAAGAAGTTGTTGGTGCATTGTATAAGCCAAAGAGCATCGTGCGGAAAGTATAAATGTCATATGAACATGTGAATGTAGTCTTCTCCTGGTCCTCTAGTGCTAACTATTTGGTTATATCCAGAGTAGCCATCTAGGAAGCAATAGTAGGGTTTCTCTGAGAGTTTATCAAGCATTTGATCAATAAAGGGCAACAAGAAGTGATCATTTTTCGTGGCTTTGTTCAGCTTCTGATAATTAATACAGATCTGCCATCCAGTAACAATTTTGTTAGGGAGGAGTTCATAATCATCATTTTTAATCACGGTCATGCCTCTCTTCTTGGGCACACACTAGACGTGACTCACCCAAGAGCTGTCTGAAATTGGGTAAATGATTCTAGTGTCGAGTCATTTGATAATTTCCTTCATAACCACAGTCCATTGAATTAAGTTTTCATTATGGTTCTATCGAGCTGCTTTGATCATCTGCAAGAAAAATCTTATGCATACACAACATAGACATTATACCCTTCAAGTCATCCATAGTCCAACCAATAGCTTTCTTATGTTGAGATAACACATGCAACAGTTTAGCTTCTTGGTTAGGTGTTAAGCAAGCCAATATAACAACAGGCAGTGTATTATTCTCCCCTAAGAATGCATACTTTAATTGAGGGGGAAGAGTTTTAGGTTCAAGTACTAGTGGATGCTCAAGCGATGGTTTGGCAGATTTAAACTCAGCATAATCCAAAGGTTCAAAAGTCATACCTAGTCTGGTATGCGCAACATTGGATTATTCAATCTCAACCTTACCTTTTTCTTCAGCTTCATGAATAGTCTCATCAAATATGTCTTTAATAAAGGATTCTTCAGCGTCTACAAGGTGACATTCTTCATAGTCATCCATGTATTTGAGTGTGCTAAATACGTTAGATGTGATCTTTTGGTCGTTCATCTTTATAGTGAATTCACCTTTTTCACAATCAATCACAGTACACCCGATGACCAAGAATGATCTCTCTAGAACAATAAAAGCATTCTCATCAGCTTCATAGTTAAGGATGATAAAGTCTATCGGGAAGACAAACTTATCTACCTTTACTAGAACATCTTCAATTATGCCTTCGGATCAGATTTGAGATCGATCAACCAACTGAAGGATCACCGATGTGGGCTTTGCCTTTCATATCCTAAGACGTTTGAACATAGATTTCAGCATCAAATTAACGCTTGCACCAAGATCACATAGAGCACGTGTAGAATAGTTGTAGCCTATAAAGCATATAATGGTAAAACTACTAGTGTCCTTCATCTTGGGTGGCAAATCACTTAGACCATACACTCGCCCACAGTAGCAATAGTTTGAACTTTACCTACCATCCTTTTTTTTATCATGATTTCCTTCAAAAACTTCGCAAAGGTTGGCATCTAATCAATGGCTTCTAGAAGTGGGACATCGATATGCAATTGTTTGAGTATATCCGAAACTTCTAGTATTGACATCTTGCTTATGAGCTTTTAATCGTTGTGGGAATAGAGGTGGTGGTCTGGGCTCATCGTGTGGTTTCTCAAATGCATGAGCATCCTTAATATCATCTTCATTGCCTTTAGTAGCAAGGTCACTCAATGTATCAGACACAAGAGTTGGTTCCTTAGGTGCAGGAGCATCGGTGGATGACTTGCTTGGAGTGGGATTTACGTATGAATCTCCTTGAAACATGGCTTCTATCCTTAGTTGCGTGCCACTAAGTAGTGTGATGGCATTGCATTGCTCTGCATTAAAGGCTTTAGTGACTTTAATATTACTAGGTAATCCGCCTGGCGGTCGCACTTTCAATATTTGGCAATCTATCTCACTTGCGTCTCCAAATACTGTATAGAGGTTGTGTTACTTTTCATGATCGATTACTTGTTTTACAACATGGTAGCCTGCGTTGTGAGCATGTCAATATGGTTCTTTAAATGGGATACTTGATCCTACAAAATAACTCGGGCAATTTTCATAGAATTTTGATAAGAATTATCAAAGAAATTAGAGTTGGAGTTAGAAACTCCCTAGTTCTGTCTCTAAGTCTTTTGTTGAAATCCAAGAGGTTCGTTTGTGACATTTTGTTGTGCTCCTAAATTTCTTTTATTTCCTCTCCAACCAAAATCTAGATGTTACTGCCACCCTAGGTTGTAGGTGTTGGAGTAGGGGTTGTTGCGTTTTGTGTTCCTTACGTAGCATCCAGATTCTTGTTGTTGGGGACATTCATTCTACTAATGTTCCCCATCACAATGCTCACAAGTATATTGCACCACCATGGCCTCTCGAACGTTGGATAGTGCTTGCATGTTCTTGAGCAGGTTTGTGATGGTGGAGAGCTGAGGCACTACAGTCTAGGAATAATCCAACTTGAGTGTTCTGGAAGTTTTAGGTCCAGGCTTCAATCTCACAGTTGGGAACTGATAGTTAGTGTTGGCTATTTGATTCAGTATGTTGAAAGCCTCGTCAGGTTCTTTATCAACTAAAGTTTCATTGGTTGATGAGTCAATCATCATCCTTGTATGTGCATTGACGTCATTATAAAATATCATGATCTGTAGCCAATCGTGAAATCCAAGGATCGAGCACTTGCGTAGCATGTCTTTGTATCTGTCCCACTATTCATTCATGGATTCATCATCATATTGTTGGAATGAAATAATATCGCTTCACTTTTGATTGTGCACATTCGATGGATAATATCTATACAAAAAACGTACTGCACAAGTCATCCCAATATGTAATAGATCCTAAGAAACAATTTTTCAAACATGCCCTGGATCGATCTTGCAAAGAGTAGGGGAATAACTTGAGTCACAAAGCATCATCAGGAATCCCTAGTTGTCGAAAGTAGTCATAGATTTCCAAGAAAGCTTGAATGTGCTCTCGAGCATCCTCTCTTGCTGATCCTCCAAATTGCCCAATGGTGTTGAGCATGTTGAAAATAACGAGCTTTGCTCAAAGTGATTTATCTCTAGATCAGGCACAACAATTGGTGGATTGAGATTGTTGTTAACAGGCTCAATATGTAATTTGATGGGCCTTCTTGGTCTGGGAGGTGGTGGATTATCCTGTCATTCTTAGCCATTATTTCGTGCCACTCCAACAACTTCTTTTCCATCAACTGGTTGCACACGTTCTCAGGGTCATCCCCATCGTTCCTATTCGCCATATTCTTTTTCTCTTTGCGCAAATTCCTCAAAGTCTTTTCGTTCTCTAATTTTAATGGAAGACTAGGTTCTAAGTTGAACCATTTGGTCATGCAATGGAACATATATGAAAAAAATAACAAAAACAAAAAAAATTAAATGCAAATAAAATAAAGTCCTAAGTGCAATTACAATATAATTATCAATTTTCAATCTCCGACAACGACGCCAAAAACTTGAAACTTGTCGAATAGTGATGTACTTTAAAGCAAGTATACTCGTCGAATCAAGTAATAAAGTGATGAGTAGAGTATCGAACCCACGAGGATTGGATCAATACTTACAAAATTATCGAACTTAAGAATGTGTTTGCAAGTAATGGTGATTGTTTGAATTATTAAAACTTAAATAATTAAACTAAAGATAGTTATGATTAAGACGAACAGCTGTAACAAATAACATATAATTATAGAGTTTGATATTATTGCTAAGGATATATGCTTGAGTACTTATTAAAATGTTATAGCGACTGGCAATACATGTCTGCGTAAACCATTAAGATCTTTATCTATTCGACAAGATTTTCTAATGAACTTCTGACTCTCTCGATGCCTAGAAGTTAATAATATTGAAGCTATGGTAATACATGTCTGCGTGAACCCTAACAACTCTATTACTTGTTTAAGAACTCCCTTTTAGTCATTAAAACCCTAAACTTATGTCTAAGCCAGATTAAGACTAAGTTAACAGCTTAGCCCCACTATTCACGTTTGTATAACCTAACTTTCTCGATATTAAGCCAGAGATCAATAGTTAAAAGGCCTCTCTCGATAGATCTTACAATAACTATGCATGAAGAACGATGAATAAAATAGATAGAGGGAAAACAACTATAATATTATAATAAAATTAATCAAAACAATAAATCTTGGGAAGCAATAATCCCAAATAAAGTATTTAGCTCATGTTTGAGCCTAAAACATCCATAAAAAACATTAAAGTACGAAAGTTTATCATGCAAGGAAAAGAAAAGAGTCGAGTGTCCTCGATAAACTCCCTCTGTGTCGTCCAACTGTTGTTGCAGGTATTCTTCTCTTTCAGCCTCTCTCGATGACGTCTGTCGTGAGGAGAATTCTCTAGCTTCCACCTTGGTGGTTCTTCGCAAGCTTCAGAGTATGGTCGTTCTCTATAATCACACTCTCCTTTAAATTAGTGTCCAAGTCTCTATTATATAGGCAGTGAAACTAAGGTTTAAGAATCTTAAAGTGCGCGTAGCTTCATTAAAGAAGACCATTGATTTCCCGCTATATTTAATGTTCTATATCAGGGAGAAAGTACACATGAGAAAAAGTAGATTCATCTCCAACTCTTTATGCCTCGTCAGCTTCAGCCATGCAATTTGCTACTCTTCCGCTCCAGCACTCCTCTAGCATATACCAACATCCTACACATGCACCACAAAACACCACATTCCCCGTAAAAGGTACCAATATATATGATATTAAAGCGTAGACGGTGTAACTCCCTATTTGCATGTAATTATATACAATCTAAGCTAAATGCAATCTATATGACCTTGAAAACATGCAAAAAGACAAATAAAAAAGGTATATGAAATATATCATTTATGCACTCATCAGGTTGTACCATATCTACAATTTTGAAGATGTTTGTAAGCTAAGTTAGGGGTCAGTTGTTTTGGAATTATTGTTTAGGGAATTGTGTAAAAACACACATCTAGACAATATGCTATTGGAGGTTGTTTGTTGTTGTTACACTCATGGGCTTTGTTCTGAGTTTCGTTTCTGCCTCCGATTTCAAGCAATCCTACCCCATATATATTTCCACTATTATTGAGGTACGAATAATTAAATTAAGTTTGAATTAATAAATGTTTTTATATAATAAAACTAATATTTTGTTTCGTGGTAGGTAGAGTGGACCATTAATTAACAAGGGACTTCCATCATCCCTTGATGATATTAGAAAAGTTATCGACACCAAATCTAAGAATGAGGTAATTTTTTTAAAATTAATTTTATTGTATTTATTATTTAGTCGATTTTATGTAAATAAGATAATTTTTTAATTAAGTTTATGTAAAACTATTTTTTATAGTTCGAGTGGACACCGTACGCTGACCCTACTGTACATGGTTGCATCTTAGTAGAAATATTTCAATCAAAGCTTATTTGAATGTTGATTGTCCCATTGATAAACTATTCAACAGCCGAGTTGCATCCGACCGATTGTGTGCTTAGGAAGTTTAGTTTTGTCCAACTAATTCCGAATGATCCAGAAAATTTGAACACCTTGCATTCGCTAACGAGGCAAGAAAATATGAAAGTTAATTAGCAAGACTACCATGCTGTGTGGATAGATAAGTGGGGTGACAGGCCCATTCGCAACTTGTTCATGAGCCGATAGTGAATGATCAGAAGGTTACGAATGGGTACATATAGTAGTATATACAAAACAAGAAGTCTTATCTACTGATCCAAAAGAGCAAGCTCAAGAGATAACAATACCTCGTCCCGCCTGCCCACTAGTAGAGCGTACTATGAGAGGATGAGACCGTTTCGCCTCAACAAGTGGTACATCAAGAAGAAGAATGAACCCTTCTACCTCGTTAATGACACCAACACTAGCACTGACACAGGCATCAGCACCACCATCAGTCTATCGTGCCACATCGATCACACCAGCAGGCTTCACCTATTCGTCGCAATCAGCTTTTCACTATATGAGGAGTCCAACAAATGGTTTTTTCACAGACCCTTTCGTGCTATTTTCATCGATGTTGAGTGTGTTGTCTAGTGTTCTTGCACCTGCTCCACAATTTTATCCTTCACCTATGGCACCATTGTATCATGCTCCACAATTTTATCCTTCCCCTATGGCACCTGCTCCATTGTTAAAAGCATTATACTCTAGTATTGTTGACCATACGCCTCAACAATCCATATTCTTCAGTAGTGGTCCTAGTGGCAGCGGTGATAATAGAGATGAAGACAACGATGATGATAAAGATGATGATGTAAACGAAGATGTTGGTGATCAAAGAAATCCACCTCGACTTCGTCGTACACCGCGGTGTGGTACTGGTGGACATAGGTGTCATTAGATGGTTTTATGTTATTTTAATCTTACATGTAATTTTAAAAATTAAGTGAAAATGATAAATCTACTTATTTAAGTTATTTTATTATATTTAAATTTTTTAAACAATTATTATATTCAACTTAAATAAATAATAATAATAAAGAACATATAATAATATTTTAATAATAATATATAAGACAATAATAATAATAAATAGATATATTTAAATTACTACAAAAACGAAATTTTGCTTAATAATATGAGAAGACAACTTACATCCTTCTTAACAATATATTTAACTTAGTTGAAATAAATGGACGAAGAGTCTGATTCTGTGTTGTTATAATATGTAAATATGTTATGTTTAGTTCCTCAATTATTTGTTATTTCTATTGTTGTTCCTGGTAATTTCGGGTAGAAATTGCACCTTCATCTGGGGAAGCTAGAGTTGCTTCTACGATTCGTGATGAACTAGCTTCTTCATCAAATTTTACATAAATCTCGATGTTTGTACCCCACCCGAGTGTATCTCCTAAACATCTTGTGAATGTCACTTTCATTTTTTATGGTTAGCATGTAATACGCTTTAGGGCCGAGCTCATCAACTGGCATTTTCACTTGCAATGTCGATATCTTTTTGGTTTTATATTCACTAAGTCGTGCTGAAATTAACTCAAAAAATTTATCCTACGTCGATGGACCCATTATCTTACTCTATATTCCATGTTGGGGACAATTAAGATGTGGATATGATGGTGGAAACCTACATGGTATATTCATTTGTAGGGCCCCTGGACTTGTACGCAACGTTTTCTGATGTTGATGGCGGTGTTCCAAATTGGGTACGAGCAGATTTTGACTTCGACCCTAATTTTGACAGTTCAACTGTAGGTTTACGACATAACTTCAACTTGTTAAATACATCTAATAACCAAGGTGCATCATCCTCTTCTTTGATGCCAAGGCATTCTTGCATTTTCGAGTTCGAATTGAATATGCCACCAACCTAACATTCAATGTACAATCCTTACAGTTTGGGTGTGGAGGCGTCGTCTTCTCAAAATGATATGAAGTGGCATACAATGAAGCTTTTAACCCATTCGATGATTTCTCATCTGGACGGTGATCAACGTATATCCCTAGTGCAGAAAACGTAGATGATTTTTCATTTATATGGAGATATTCTTGTGTTGCTGTTGTCGACCTAGATATTAGAATGGTGTCTCGTGATCGGTCTTGTGATCAGGTAGTAGTTGCTACTACTCCCATTAATGTAGGTGTTGTTAATGAAGCAAAACTATTCTAATTTGAATGGGTCATTCTGATGAAAAACCGCTTATAAGGAGATATTCTTGCATTGCTGCTGTCGACCTAGATATTAGAAGGGTGTCTCGTGATCGGTCTCGTAATCGCGTAGTAGTTGCTACTACACCTATTACTGTAGGTGTTGTTGATGAAGCAAAACTATTCCGATTTGAAGGGGATCATTTTGATGAAGAACCACTTAGGGAGGTCAGGCCCAATGGTGAGGAGATCAGTTTATTCTATGGTGAACCAGTAGACCATGATGAGCCACTAGTTGCGGAGGATGATGACGTAGACAACGTAGAACAAGCTGCACCGTGCAACTTTGCAAGAGTAGACAACAACACAACTTCTATTACTTATCACCAACTGTCATCCCACTTCACAACAATTGATATAGAAGGGTTCAATGCTTACAGTTAGAGCCATACATGCAACGCAAATTGCATGAAGGAATGGTCTTCGCGACGAAAAACTTGTAGAGGCTACGATTAAAAATTACAACTACACCGCTTAGTTACGTAGACAATGAGAAAAACTAAAGTGGGCAAATACATTGTTCAATGTGTCCACATGGAGCAGGGATGTAAATGGAGGATCCAAGTATCACGATTGAAGAGGCTATACAACCTATGGAAGATAACAAAATATGTCGGACCTCATACATGCTATGTGGGAAAACTGAGTTAGGATCATCGTAACTTAGATGTCTACGTGTTTTGCGATGCTATGATTCCACTCATCAAAGCATGTCTACGTGTAATTGTTCCCACATGTATAGCTACAGTTAATTCTCAATACAGCTACACGATTTTGTACCACAAATGATGGTATACAAGAAATCGTGTTATACAAAAATTATATGGCCAGTGGGATGAATATTTACAATAAGTTGCGAATGTGGCTAAAGATGTTGGAGAAATATATACCAGGACGGTGATGACATTTGAAACCGTACTGACACACAACAATAATCGTGTTGTACCAGGTGTGTGTCAAATCTATTGCATTTGCAACCTATGCAGATATGGACCCTTAAGAATTTTTCCTCAGCAACCTATGCAGATATGTCCTACGTCCTATTCTACATGCCAAAGATGATGGGATATGTGTTATTTTAGATAAAGGAAATGAGATTAAATACGCAATCGAGCATTTAGGCCCATCTTGGCAACCTTCATATATACATCATAGATTCTGTTTACAACACATTGTTGGCAATTACTATAGGAAGTTCAAGAGTGAAGATCAACACATAATGGTTCTTTGCATGGGTACGTCTTTAACTATTTACAATATTAATCATCAACACATTTCCAATTTGTTAATGACTACTACATCTTTTATTGAATAGGCTACGCGCAGCAAGCAGATTAAGTTGAGGAGCTCCTTCAAGAATTGAGAGTGAAGAATTCAAAAGGCTACAAATACCTTGTTGATATTCCAAGGGAGAAATGGCTTCGATCATTTGATGGTGGTCATCGATATGGGCATATGACAACAAACTTGGTTGAGGCAATCAACTTATCTTTGAAGGGAACATGTCATTTGTCTATCACGTCCGTTGTCAAAGCTACATTTTTTTATTGGGTACCCTTTTTTCAACCCTAGGAAAACAAGTTGTCGAATGGAAGGCAGATGGCCATCAAGTAAATCCAGACTTCCTTGAAAAATTGCAAGGTTATGTGGTGCATGCAAACTTGATGGGTGCGACATGCTTTTCTCGTCGATGACATTTATTTTGCGTTAAAGAATTTTCAAGACCAGTGGAAAGCATAGAGCAAAACGTATACGTGGTTAATATAGAGCAAAGATTGTGCGATTATAGAATCTTCCAAACTTTCAAAGACCCATGTGCTCACGCCATCGCTGCATGTTCATCTGTTCGAGTTGTTTGGATGACACTCGTTGATCCAGTATATAAACTTGAAAACATGTTCAAGCTTTAAGAATATGAGTTCCCTCTTATCGGAAATGAACTTGATCATGATGTACTTGACGATGAGCCTAAAATGCTGACAGATTCTACACTTCGACGCGAGAAAAAAAGTTTTTCTCATGAAAAATATCATTCTTGGGTATTATTTAAACGCGATTTTTACACCACTTATGTTGCCTAGTATGTTACAATATCTATCTCATTTTAAAGATAAGTTTCACAACTACGAAAAAAAACTCAAAAAAATCCCTTCAAAATCCTAAAAAACGCCTCAAACATCCTTATAAAATCATGATATTTGGTTGCTTGTCCTGGAAAAACCATGTGTATGTATCATTTTTGTTGCGATTTTCACATAGTTTCTAATGCCTTATACATGTCAATATCTACATCATTTGAAAGATATGTTTCAGTACTACGACATGAAAGTTAAAAAATCAAATAAAATTTCATCCAATATCTCGTAAAATCCCCTTAAATATGCCTATCAAACCTTGTTTTAACCTATGGAATGCATAGAACTCGCGCTTAGCTAAGCTCAGGTCCCATTTACCACGTTTCACCTATTAACATTATTTCTACTAACGTTATAATTGAAAGCCGCTCTTAGCTAAGCTCAAGTTCATTTTGAATTTCAAAAATATTTAAAGTCAAAATATCGTGTTTTGATTCAATTTCTCTCAAAATCGTATTTGGCTAAGTGTGAATCCTTTTCTACCAATATTATATTCGATTATCCATATTTTGGTACCACATTAGACGAATTACGCATTTGGCTAAATGCGAGAATGTAACTCGCGTATGCTGAAACGCGAGTACGCTTTATGTGGACTGAATGTGGGTATTTTTCTACATAATCTCCTTTGGGAGTATTTTTCCAATTATTTCCAAAAAAAAATATTTCTTCAAATCAACCTGGATTAGTAGTGTGTTAAATTAAACTACTAATTAAAATAAATGTAAAAAATGTTCATACATTTATTGGATAATTATTTTATTATTTTTCTTTTTAAGAAACACTTTAACTATTAACCTTTTATTTTTGAGTTGAGTAACTTCTCTGTGAATGAAAATTGTTAGTCAATTAATGATAAATAATTTGAAATGACTCGGCAAAATGGTAGGAAAAAATATTATATAATTTTATAAAATTATTTTTTGACTAATGTGTTATTCTATTAAGTCAACACTCTTGTCTATATGACATTATTATGTCAACGTCGTGTACTGTCGTGTAAATTTATCACGATATTTCAAGCCATTTATCGTTAATTGACTAACAATTCACATCCATAGAGGTAACATTTTGACCTAAAATCAAACATTAAGAGTTAAAATACTTGAGAAAATAGAAACTAAAATTGATTATCCACTCAAAATTAGAAGCATATTTTGATATTATGCCTATATGTAACTTGTAAGGACTGTTTCTTTTCTGGAGTGGTTTTGGTGTTCATGATTTGTAGTTAATATGTTGGATCAGGGCGAAGATTGTATTGCCACAATTGCTTCTCTACTAGCATCGATTCGACAAGGGATTGTTGTCGTCAAGTATACCCTTGGAGGCACACTGAAACAATACTTGATAAGAAACATTCACAGCATATTATTCAATTAGTTCATTAATAAAAACTAAAGCTTTATCACCAATATTCAATTTAGTTTATGAACAAATTTAGTTCATTTATTAGCTAAAATCGTGTAATTTGTTAATCAATTAGTCCTCCATAATTTTAATGACTAATTACTCATTTGAAACGTACAAGCCATCCGGTCTATAAATATTGGTGTATACACATTTTAAAAAATATTAGAAATTATATAGAATTTCTCCAAAAATATAATACTTGCACAGTAGGATTTTTGTATTTTTAACATTCACAAAAATACATAAAAATATTATAGAACCGATAATGTAGTTTTGAATTATTTTTTTTTAAAAAATAGAAGAGCAATAGCTAAATCAGCGGCTTAAGACTACTAAACATATCTAAAACTAATATATAATGAAATAAACAATTCTTCTCTTGAACATGTGAATCATAAAAGTGAATATATAACGAACAACTAAATTCATTCATCCATCAAAATCCGCAAAAATTTAACAATATAACCAATATTCCATTGGTTGCCAGTAAGTGCTCTAGAGAAAGCCCAACGTCTCACCATAAAATGTGACTAATCTCTTACGTATGTGATTTTATCAAGTTTATCTTAACATAGACTATCCTAATAAAAAATATTTGACACTATTTAGTAATTAACGGATAACTGATAGCCAATAGCAGATTACATTAACGGATAACTGATAGCGGATTACATTAGCTGATTTGACTAGCATATTGTATTAGCTGATTGTATAAAAGTATTTGGTAAAATTAACTGATAGCTTATAATTATTTTATTATTTAAACAAGCAAAATGACATATAAGGACATGATTATATTCGATGTTTGTTTGAATAGTTTATTAGTTATCAATATTTTGTATCTATTACCGTTCAAAAAATATTTTGTATCTATTAATATTAATTAAATTATAAAAATATTTTTTAAATATAACAATAATAAGCATATTTGAAGGGTTTATATATTACTTTATTATTTATATAATTATTTTTAATATAATTTAATTAATTATTAAATTTAAATAAAATTATAAATGTGTGAGAATAAAATAAAAAATAAAAAGTATTACTTTACAAATGTCACAATATAAATATGCGAGAGTGAAAAATTAAAATAGAAAATGTTAAATTTAGGTTATTTGGAGGTTTTTGATAATTGTTAAGAGTAAAATGGTCTTTATAACTATTATGTCAAACTGTTAATTTCAAAAAGCTACTATTAGCAACCTTTTTAAAATTAGAGATTTCACCTCAATTCGCTATTTCAATCTGCTATTCACCAAACATCTAAATTAACAGATTTGACCAGTAAAACTTCTAATAAATTCAAACCTTTAATTTTAATTCAAACCGTTATTTACCAAACCATACCAAAATTATTAAAGCTTTTCTATAAGCTTATCATCTCATTAAAATTAAGGTGAATTTATCAAGTTCTTTTTCGAAAGAACCATCCAATATTTTAGAATATAAATTCAATAATAATAAAAAACCAACCTTAAGTTCATTGAGTCCTTCTCAAATAGGATCGCCCAACCATTTAAATATGTAAAAGTTTCATGATCCAAACAAAAATGGCTAAGACAAATCAAACTGCATAAAACAAATTTGTCGACAAATTAAACAAGAAATAAGCATTTGTTTCAGATATATTTCCATGATATCAACGTCATCAGCTGACACCATCATTAGTGCTTCTACCATTGGGTGGTGGCCAGTTATAAATAATACAAACGGTATTATAAAATTTTAAACTTATAAAACTTACTGAAAATAAATAGGAAATAATTGATTATAAACAAACAATATTATATTGAAAACAAGAAATAATTGATTCAAATTACTTTAAAAAATAAATAAATGGTGATAAAATTTAAGATTGGCCTTCAAAATATTTTAAATCTCAAGACATTTTATTTCTATTTAAAACTCTTTTAATTTAATATTTATAAAACATTACGAGTAATTACCTTAAAAATAGTATATCCACAATAGAATTATTAAAGAAAATGAGAAAAGTTTTCTTTTCAACCTTGAGTCATTGTTGCCTCTTATGCACTTCCTGCAAACCAACACCCCACTCTCTCAATTCTTCGAAGGACCAAATTAGTTTCGTTTAGTTTTTGAAATTATTTGGCTCAAAAATTAAGTTTGTGTTGTTCTTACTCTCATCTTTTTAATTATATTTTTAGTTTTGCCTCGTGTTTTTAATTATATAACTATGTTTCTTAAAAGAAAATACGACTCTAAATATGAAAACATAAAAAAAGAATCAATGAATTAACTCAATCTCAAAGAGAACTACTTGATAATTTTTTTATTAAAAAATCATAAATATCTGAAAATAAAAATATTATTGATGTTGGTGATTCTAATACTAATAATGTCAATGGTAACTATGCTAATATTAATGACAATGTGCGTTTAAATGATAAAAATGAAGATGAAGATGTACTTGTAAATGAGTAAGATGCCAATGATAATGATGATGGTCCTTCTAATGTCGAGCATATTGATGTTGATAATGCAAATAATGCTGATATTTTTTATGATATCACGTCTCATAAGTTTAACATATTTGATCAAAAAATTAAAATGCTTTAAATTCTCAAATAATTGATATTTTAACGATAAATGGTCCTAAAAGAGATTTATCTGTTATGAAAAGTGTTAGAGATAAAATTAAAAGATAACTTTCTGCCTCATTTTACATTAGAATATTGTCAAATGGAGTAAAATGTAATAAAGACTGACTTGTATATTAAAAAAAATTTGATAGAGTTTTTTTGTTGTTGTTGTTGTTTTAAATTATTTAAGAAAGGGTGTGGTAAAGGTCAATTAGCAAATTTGAGGGTTGTATTGACAAAATTTTGTGTTAGAGTTAGAGTATGAAACGAGTATAGAACATGTCTAAAAATATGACTACTTGATATGATTTGCGTTCAAGACTTCAAAAGAACATAATTATTGACAAAGTATCTCAAATGTAACTTAAGAAAGAGAAAGTACATTGAAAAAATATCTTGTTAACAGCTATTTCAATTGTGAAGTTTTTTGGAAGCATAATCTAACATGTCGTGGCATTAATGAGAAATTACATCAAAATATCAATGAATTTTTTTTAGGATTATTTGAAATGGTAGCTGAATTTGATCTTAATATTTAGGAGCATGTTCGTCGTATTACTAGTGACGAGATTCATGTTCATTACCTTGGTCAT
This sequence comes from Hibiscus mutabilis, assembly GCA_019671005.1. Taxonomy (NCBI): domain Eukaryota; kingdom Viridiplantae; phylum Streptophyta; class Magnoliopsida; order Malvales; family Malvaceae; genus Hibiscus; species Hibiscus mutabilis. The sequence continues at coordinate 67,306,805 of CM033711.1, forward strand.
AACATTCAAAATGAGTTGATTCTTTTGCTTGCATGTGTAATTAAATTTGAAATTATTAAGATAATAAAAAGGTTAAATACTATTTTATGATGCTTGATTGTACTCTTGATATTCATCATAAGAGTAAATGTCTTTAATTTTAAGATATATGGATGTTTCTTTTGATTTGATATCATAAATGAATTATTTTTAGAATTTTTTAATGTGAATGACACAACTAGGCGAGAATTTTTTGATATTTTTCTCACATGAATTGAATATTTTTAAACTTGATTTAGATAATGTGTATGGCCAAAGCTATGATAATGCATCAACTATAAAAAAAAATCAAGGAGCACAAAGAAAAATTTTATAATTGAATCATAGCCTTAATTTAAATTTGTGTGGCACGACCAACAATTATAAAAATGCTAAGAATTTTTTAGTGTTTTCAACGTATTTACACTATATTTGTAAATTTCACAATGAGGTGACAAATTTTAAAGAAAAACTTGGTGACAAATTTTAAAGAAAAACTCCTAAATCATTGTCTTCTACTCGTTGAGAGAGTCATGCTGATAGTGTAAAATTAATAAAATTTTAAAATTCGAATATAAGAGAAATTTTGCTTGAAGTTGCTGAAAGTGATAAATATTCTAAAATAAAAGGCAAAAATAAATCTTTAGCCAATAATGAGCTTGGTGACTTTGAGTTTATAGTAGCTATTGTCATTTGTAATGATTTATTATATGATGTCAATTATGTTAGCAAAAAAAATACAATGGAAAGATATGCATGTTTTTGTTTTTGTTGAAAATATGAAAAAAAATTGATTTTATTTTTTAAGGAGTATAGAAAGAATAGCTTTTATAATATTGTTGATCTTGCTAAGAAACATGTAATTGATATGGAAGTTGATCCAAGTTTTTTCTCAAAGATATCATATCAAAAGAAAAAGATAGTTTGATGAGAATTTAGATGACGAGAGATCACAATGTGCATATGAATCTTTTAGAATTAATTATATTAATTGCATCAATGATCAAGCAATAGTCTCACTTGATATGAGGTTTGAACAATACGATAACATGTTAGTTTTCTATTTTGTTGTAGCCGTTCGGAGGATGTACTTAAGAATGGCGATAAATGTGATACTCATGGTTATTACTTATATATCGAGTTGAAGTTGCTCCAAGAATTTTTACCCAAAGAAAAATTGGGGGCTCTTGATATTTTAAAATTTTTAAAACATGTTGATTGTTTTCCAATGCAATTATTGTATATAGGATATTATTAACTATTTATGTGACTGTTGCAATAATTGAAAGAAGTTTTTCAAAGTTAAAGTTGTTCATATCTTACTTGCATAGTTTTATGTCATAGGAAATGCTTAATCGACTAGCTTTGGTGACAATCGAGAATAATATTTTGGATGAAGTTGTTTACGAGGATTTGATTGATGAATTTGCATCAAATAATGTTTGGATGACGACATTTTCAATTGACAATCTTGTAAGTTAGTAGTTGTCATCTATTGTTATAATTGTATTTAAAGTGATTTCTTAACAAAATAATAAAAATAATGTATTAAAAGAGTTTAATCGTGTTTTTATTATTAACTAATAAAATTTAAATTAATAGTTCAAATAGATAGAATATATTTTTATTCTATATGGGCTTATTTTTTAATTTTCGCTCAGAGTCTTAAAAATATCCAAGACAACTATGGCTATACGATTCATATGTCGACTAATTCGAATAGAATTTTATATAGGTTCAATATGAAAACGACCCTCTTAATCTAATTTTTTTTTCTGTTCAAAAATGATATTTTTAATCTTGGAAAAGATGGAGTACTCTGATGGTTCATTTACAGCGTGTGCTCTATTATGCATGTGTCATTTGTTTTTCAATAAAAGCTTGTACAAAGTGGTGTTATCAATTCGACCGTGTCTTTCAGGGACAGAGCTCCCTTGCCGTTTAAGGAGCCCGACCCACGTTATAAAGTTAATATATTTAATCGATTTTAATTTAATTATCATTTAGTCTTTGTAAAAATAAATATTTAAATTAAAAAATACAATAATTTATTAAATATATAATCAAGAATAGATTGAACAAAAAATAATGAGCCCGCATTATCAATTTTTTTGGTCTAATATTAATTTAAGTCTTTATAAGTTTAAATATTCAACAAATTAGACATTGCCCCATGAATTTTGAGTTTTAAATACTTGATAAACCCTTGTATTTTTTAAATTTAATATTTTGGCCCATGTAAAGATTCAATCTTGATTCCGCCCCTAGTGTCTTTTATTTATATAGTACGCTTATAAATATTGTTGTGCCCGGAACAATATATGAAAGAACTATCATCACAAAAAGGGTACTTAACCCGTAGGAGAGGAATGAGAACCATACCCTTTGTCTTAAGTTTGCTAAGGCTATTGGTTGTACTGTCATAAAATATTGGCACTCGAGACTTGGTTGAAGGAAGGGTTAGTGGTGCATCTAAACAGATTACACTACGAGCTAGGAAGAAACATTCCTATAATCTGATAGTTTTCATCTATATTTTTTTATTGCAGACTCATCTCAGCTAATCATTTGCAACTTCTTGTGCAGGCCTTATATTGTCTTGATGGACTTAGAGAAGTAGGATGTTAACTTAAACCAAGTTGTTTTCTGTTACTCTTTTTCCCATCTTTACTATCTCTGAAAACTACAGATTCAATTGTTAGCATAATTAGGGTGTAAACGAACTCAACATTCGATGAATTGTTCGTATATTAAGATAAATAAACGAGTATAAACACAATTTTTTATGTTTGTTGAATAAACGATCGATCACGAACAGATATGTGTTTGGTTCGTTTATATTCACGAATAAGCTCGTTATTGACTCGTTTATTTATTAATGATATTTTTTATAAAATATTAAAATAATATATCTCTATATTTTTATATTTGAATTTCAACTCATTAATCTATAAAATATATATTTGCAATCACTTATTTGCACCGTTGTAAATTAGTATTGTTCACTTATGTTTGCGAACGCTGAACGAACACAAATCAAGTCCGAACACACCAAATAATAAGCAAATCGAGTTCAGACATGATATTAAAAATTTAAATGAACACAGACCGAGTACAAACAACTTTAAAAATGAACAAAAAAAAAATAAACCCTTATTTATTTAAGTTAGATTCGTTTACACCCCTAAACGAATCACAACCTAAAGAAGACACCTCAACTTGTGGAATGGTGGTGGATGACAATGCGGTAATATATCTTATTATCATGTGATTGATGTTTAATTAAGAATAAAACATGAAATAAGAATGATTAAATAAATGGACTGATTGTTTCCCTTATAATTATCGTTACTTGCAGCCTGCAGGATGTCGAGGAACTTATGGGGTTAGCTCCCGAGAAGGTTCTACCAAAATGGATGAATTTCCTTTTAAATAAATTTGGCTATGAAATTGCATTTTTATATTAAAAATTTGTAAAAAATCACAAAATTATAATTTTAAAAATAAGTTATGATTTTCATATATTTTTTAATTTTTAGAATTATTAACTAAAATATTAAAAAAGTAGCAAAATAAAATTTTAGTTACAATTGAAAGATTAAATGAAATATTACCCATTAATTTTATGTGTTGTATCATCCTCGGCAACTGCGTAATATCTATTTGAAAGTTTAGTGACCAAAATCATATTTTAAGCTATTTTAGTGAAAATTTTAACTTTACCCTTAAAAATAATTTTGCTCAAAAGTTGTTAGAATCATGAATGTTCTTAAGTGATTGACTTGAACAACTTTAAAACTTGGGAGTAAGGTAGGTGCCTCCTAAACAGTAAAATTATGAGTTTAGTCTAACGTAAACTATTAAAATTTCACTTTGGCTCTCTTAAATGATAAAATTTTAATTTCAATTTTATAAAATTATAAGTTAAAATAACGAAATTTTTATTTTTTAACCCTTTAAAAATTTATAATCTCATTTTGGTACCGCGTATATTTCTCATTTTCACTCCTTACATGTGTGCGTATATATTGTGTCATTATTATGTTTAAAATATTTATATTTATATAAATTTTGATTATGTATAATATCTTTGAATGAGTGGTTTCATATATTAAGTGTAAATATTATGTGCAAATTTTTAACCTAGATTTTATTTTGATTTAACTTTTATCATGTGTGAACTTTGTCTAGATTTATTTCGGTCTAAATTTACATAAACTTTAATTATCCATTCGTGATTCGTCTGTTTGTGCACTATAATAAATTACAGTCGTAGTTATATATGTATTGATTATAACTTTTTTTTACATTATACAGTAAAACTTTTATAAATTAATAATGTCGAGACCACGTAATTTTATTAATTTAAAGAGGTATTAATTAATCGATAAATTTATAATTTATTAATTTAAAGAGATTTTTTCTGATTCAACGAACCTACATTATTCTTCATGAATAAAACATATACATTGTATTGACTAATTGAATAATGTTCATGTACAATGTGACTAATTAAATGTAATACATACCTCTGAAAAAACAAAGTCCATTGTAGTACATAGTACTAATTAAAACTTAATACAAGTTAATGTATGGTAAGGAAATCAACCACTATATAAACAATATCAAACATTCTTAATTAGTCAATCCAAATAAAAACCAACTAATCATGGCTTCAATCTAAAATGTGTCCAAAAATCAACCATGACAGATCAAATACGTAAAGCACTACGTGAGTAATTGAGAGATCACCCCACATGCACTCAAAAAGATTTGCAACAATGGATTGATGAAAATTTTGGATGAGAACGTAACATCAAAACTTCTGGATGCAGTAAGGAAAGTTAAAGATGAAATACAACTATATTTAAATTTTAAGAAGAAGCAAACAACAATTGAATCATATTTTACTAAGTTATCCTAATTATATTTGTAATTTTATAGAATTATTAATTTATAATATTAAAGGGACTATGAATTTATATAAGGGTCTTCCAAAAAATTATTATCTTATTAATTTATTAAAACTATTAATTTAGACCTTGGGCCTAAGTCGGGTCTGAAAAAATTATTATTTTAGAGAAATTATTAATTTATCGAGTATTAATTTATAGAGGTTCTCTTGTATTAATCAATTTTAATTGTATTTATATGAATATATGGATTATAATCGTAATATTTTATAAAAAAAAAACCTTCTAATGTATCAAATTTTGTTAATAGTATTAAAAATGGCATCAAGTCGATAAGAATGGGCCATTCTATTTCATAATTTGGGTCAGAGAATTGGGCCATTGTACATGGTTTGAAAGTCCAAAGTAAGAAGAATCTTGATGATTTCTACCTGCATTAATATATTAATATAAAGGATGATGCTCAATAAAAGGATATACATTTAATTATGTTCATGTTTTAGCCAAAGGAGACTTTTAATTATATGATTGGTTGGGTCTTCATCGCGTATCTATTTAATAATTTAAATCGAGATTAATCTCGCCGAGCCGAAAAAAATCACAAAGAATAAAACATATTTATCAAGTATTTCACGCTGCTATATTCTCAAAGTTTTGAACATAAAATCTGGATTCAAACATAAAATCATGCGTTAATGTGAACCAAAATTACATAATAAACCACGGCCGTATAAGAAAATTAAATTTAGATAATTAAAATATATAATTTAGGTTCCATCTGAGATTTTAAATTTTAAAAAAATAATGTGAAACCGTGTTGTAAAACATTATATATAAGTTTAATTTTCAAAATTATTTTGCATTGCCATACAATAATTAATAAACTAAAATAGGGATGGCAATGGACCGGACTTTATAAAGTCCAAGTCCAATCTAATTAATAATTAGACTTAAAAAAATTCAAGTCTGAATCCAAATTCGATTACATAAATTCAAGTCTGATCCAATAAAATATCTAAAATTCAAATCCAAATCCGAAAGTCCAAATCCAATTAATTTTTTTCTTTTTAATGTAACATCTCAAATAAATATTTGTAAATAAAAATAATTTTTATCAAATTTCTCTTACCACCACCACCACGCAATCCTCATCATTTGTAGTTTGAACACATGTCTCTTTTTCTTTTACTGATTCATCTCCTAAAAGAGAAGGAGAAGATACAAAAAGAGTAAAATATTTTTCATCTGACATTCCTATTAAGATTATAACAATAAAAACGAATAAATAGAAAACTTCAATTGAAAATACATAAAAAAATATAAATATCAAGAGTACATTAAACCGAAAATTTAATGTGAAAAAAATATGTAACGTACCACTACTTTTAGGAGGAGTCATTGATGCTAAACAATAAAAGTTGTCTGCTAGATATATAACTCTTTAAACTATTTAGATGATTTTTCAAAAAGCATTAATAATTGTTAGATATCTCATACCTTTATATAGCCTTTGTAATCCTAATTCAACTCATATTAGGGTTTTAATATATATTAATATGAAAAATTTTACAACGGGCAACGAACGTCGCTGAACACCACTAACGCAATGCACTGCTGAACACCATTAATTTTTCAGTGACTCTTTAATTATTATTAAAATATTAAGGATTCAACTTGTAATTAAATTTATTTTAAAAAAATAGAATTTGAAATTAATAATTTCTTTTTGATATAAGACTTAATAAAACATATTTTTAATTGAACTTTTAAAATTGAATATCCCAAAATATTTTTAATATAAAAAATCCTAAACATCTAGCACCAATTTTGCACCCGTCGTCGTCGTCGTCGGCTCCTTCACTTTGAGTCCGGCGATACTGTCGTCTCAGCCGTCTCGCGCGCTAGATGCCGATAAACCCAGCACTAAGCACCACTGCGTCGCTCTTCCCCGACCGTTCATCTGCAGCTTCTCACGTTTGCGCCGCGCCGCCGCCATTAGGTTCGTCTCCTCCGCTTTCCCTTTTATCATCGCCGTTAGTCCCGTCCCTCGTTTAGAAAACCCACCCGTCGGTCACCGTTTTTCTATAACTTCAATTCTTTCCTACATGTTTATTCATTCAAGCTTTAATTTGTTTCTCTGTTGTTTATTTCATGTTTGGATGCAATTATTTGATGCAAAATTATAATTTGAAGTGCTGGAATTTAGAAGGAACTATCTTCCCTGTTATGTCGTCTCTGCTTTGAGCTAACATTTTGACTAATTCCATCATATTTTGAGCTTGTATGGAAGCTTCCTTTGATTCAATTGATTAGATTTCCCTTGAGTAGAATGAAGTATAAGGTAACAATTCTTTGCTTTTCCTCTAATATAAGATGAGTATGTTAGATTCTTTGCTATAGTTGGTTATAAATGTTGTTGTGATGAAATTGTTAGAAGAATTCTTCCATGTTAAAAATACCTTCAAGTATTCAAATGGTATACTTATTAGTACCATAAATTTTGAAATTGTAAGAGTAGTTAGAGATGTCAAGTTGCTGCTCTTGAATCTTATGAGTGTTATGAATAGTTGTATAGTTTGAATAGAGTCAAATTGAGGTTGCTGCCATTACACACTGTTTTAGAGTTTAATAAGATGACTTAGGCCATTTTGGAATGCATAAATTGTAATTGAGACATGAAATTGTTTACCCTTGCCCGATAATAATGAAATTTTGATCCTTGTGGACCAAAATAATTCTTAAAGGGATTATCTTGTAGCTGTTTCGAATTAGTATAATCAGGGGAGGGACTGTCTGTAATACCCAAAAAATATGATTTAGAAGCATGGAGATATTTTGTGTGGTTTTTAATTTGAATTAAGGTCTTTAAAGAAAACAATTTAGAACCTCGGGACTAAATTAGAGTTATTAAAAGAAAGATGGCTTTGTTTGAAAGGATTAAACCGCAATGTTTGAAAATTTAAGAATTGCATGGTGAACCATTGAAAGTTCAATGGCTTGTATACATGGCAACACTTGATCAAACCATGTGTAAGGAAGGCTCGGTCAACTTGGAGAATGAGCTCCAAGTTGTCTTCTTCATTTTTTTTAATTTTCACCAAAGAAGAGAAAGAGAGGGAGAGTGCTCAAGCCTATTTTTTTCATGGAGATTGAAGGTGTTGGATTGTGTTAGTCAAATTGGTTTCTCTTTGTTCGATATTTATGAAGTAAAGGTAAATATTTTGTTGCCAACTCTTGATTTATAATTAAGTCAAGAAGATGAGTGTGAAATTCTTATGTGAATCTTGGTTATAGTGTATGGTTAGGAAGGAATTTGAATCTAGAATAAGAATTTTATTTGAAAAGATTGAATATTATGTGTTTGGATTGCATGCTTGCAATCAACTAATTTTCGGTGCTGAATTTAAATAATTGAGAACTGTCAGATTTTTGGTTGTTTATATGTTTCGGAATTTCTTTGGAATTCATATCCTTGTGTGTGTATATGATTGGATAGGTTCCGAGTAAACTAGGGGTGTTAGCAAACTGTTTTGCACATAATTGAAAAGTTTCAAGGGCAGCTTCGATTTTTTTTACAGAGGGACTGTTTTGTGTATCATTTAGGGGCTGCTGTATGTAATTATATCAATAGGAAACTGTTTTGGCCAGCTAATGAAACAGAGGAAATCAAATGATTGTAAATAAACACTGTTTTAATGAAAACTTTAGGTGTTAAAAATTGCCCTGCATACAGTTTTGAAATGCTGGAATTTAGCTTAATTTAGTTCAGTTTTAAAAGGTATTAAAACACTGTTTTGATAAGTAAATGAATGTTGTAAATGTAGTCTTGAAATTGGACGGAAAACAACCTTAAAACTGCCCTAAGAACAGTTTAAAAAGTGTACGATTTTGATATGGACAAAATGCCCTGTTTTAAATCACCAATTAAGGGATGCTTAGTGAATGCTCAAAAGGGCTGTTATAGTGAAATATGTATGTACATATGTATATATAACATGTGAGCATAAGAACTGCTTTGATAAATGATTAATTTAGTAAAGAAAGGGCTGTTTTGGTGATTATAAAAAATAGGGGAATTACCTTGCTTATTTAGAGATCTGTTAGAAGCATGTATAGATGTATTTATTTGTGAATTGGGATTGTTTTACATGATTATAAACAATTTGGGGGTTGAATTTATGTATAAGATTATGCAAGCAAATGAAATAGATTAAATTGTCATGAGTACAAATTCCGTAGACTGTTTTGAATAGATACATATATGAGTATGAAATCTAGGTTGCTTTGTTTGTATATATAAATTAAAGGGGTTGTTTCATAGTGTAAAACGTATATACCAAAGAAGGGGACTGATCTGAAAGTTTAGGAGCACACATAGGACTCTTTTAAATGAATGTAAATGTGTTTAGATAAACGAGACTGTTATGCTTTGATGTAAGGAATAAATGGACTGTTTTAAAAAAAAGGGAATAAAGGTACAAAGGGCAGTTTTACTAAATATGTGGGCTGTTCATGGATACAATAACATGTTAGGAACTATTTTGTGTGTATGTGTGCTTCTAGGGATTGTTTTGATATGCTTGATGCCTAAATGCTTGTTTAGTGGACTGTTTCGGTTAAAAATGATCATAAAAGACTGTTTTATAATGTCAATACGGTAATCGAATAGATTCTTGGTTGCTAAGTTAAGTTTCAAAAGTTAATCGAATATTTGTTTGTTGGATAAGGTTGATAAGTTCGATAATTACATGGATGTTGCATAATATTATATGTATAATGGTATTCGGTAAGCAAATTATGCTTAATTTTTTTTAATATGTTATGATACGAAACAATGAGAACTGATTTGGATTATATATGTATAAATCTTGTATATCTTCTTGTTCAGGGTGCAATCCTTGAATAGGGATAAAATAAAATGTTATGCATCATGATTAGCTGGTGTGAGATCGATATAGGCTTAATGATTAGGTGTTATCAATTTAAAGACGAATGCTTGTTTGAGATAGAATCGTGAATGCCCTTGTTGTCGGATTGTTTATGCCCTAAGGAATAATTGGTTCCTATATGTATCTTAGGTATTACCTGTTGAATGTGTAGATTCATTCGACAATCTATGCATGTTTGTGTATGATTTAATCGGTATTAATAAAGGTTTAAATTTTAAGTGATTTGAAAATTAACTTGCGCCTCAAGCTAAACCCCAATGCTATTCGAATGTTTTCTTAAGCACTAAGTTAGACCATATAATCATGTGATAGGCTAAATGCTTATACTAATGTGGATTAAAATATATGTTTCTTGGTTTGTCCTAGTCAAATGGTTTACTTCAAGTAACTAGTACCTTGTTTTAGCTTGGGTTTATTATGACCACCCATGGAGTAATCCCACATGTTTAGTATGTTAAGTTTAATTAAATATCGATTTTAATTAGAAAGGTAAACATGTTTGAGTAAGAGGCTGTCTTGAAGATATTTTAATACAGGATAAATTATTTGAAGATACAAGTTTATATTAATAAGCCTAAAAGTTGTATTGAGTAAATTCAAGCACTAAAAGAAACTGTTTGGTTGGAAATAAAGTCCTTGTGGACTGATTTAATCTTGTAATTGTGTGTGTAACTAAAAGAAACTGTTTTACTTGAAACGAAGTCCTTGTGGACTGATTTAATCTCGTAATTGTGAGTGTATGTAAAAAGGATTGTTTGCAGGAAATATAGACTTAATGGATTGGTTAAATCCTTTAATTGTGTGTGCATGTAAATGGAATTGTTTTGCTGTAATTAAAGACTTAATGAACCAGTTTAATCTTGTGATTATGTGTGCATGTAAATGAATATGTCTTGCTATATTCAAATGTATATACGGGTTTAAGCACTGTTTTGAATTAAATTAAATACTTGACTTGAACCTATAAAACTTGTAAATAGGAGTATGAGTCTGATGGAAAATATAGAGATAATGTCGGATAAAGGATTCTAAATATTCTATGTTTATGGTATATTTGATATTTTAGGGGACATGTATGATAGAATTAAAATAACTTACGTATCAAGTATCTATGATTAAAAGATGCCTCGATTGGATAGGATCATAGATCTATGAGTTGATTGAATAAGTCACGAAGAAGTCTTGCATGATAAGTAACCATTGTCTAAATATAATTTGAGCATAAGTGGAATAAGGATTAGGGCAACCTTAGAAAGCTTGCGGCTATAATAGATTGAATTCGATCAATTTGTTACGACACTTGAAATCAATACACTGTAAGATTGGGTAGTACGAACCCTATGATTTGTAAAGGATCATGTCTAGACAAGCTTATATTCATCTAAATTCGTTGTCTTTAAGAGAGAATAGAGATTTGATACATGTCTTGTTTAATCAAATTACCTCTCTAAGCAATTCAATTGCTTACTCTATTCTCTCATTACATTTCAAGGTAAATGGGCTTACGGATTTTTCTCCTGAGTTTGGACGGGATTGCAAGGATTCGAGTAGGATACAAATTAGTATCTTTAGAAATCCTAGATGGTGGCACGTATTATTTAATTTGCATAGTGCTTATCGATTCTCTCTTTGGTATATTTATGTGTATAAGTTTACTCATTAATCAAGGGTTGTAATGGGCCATAATTATTTCATGGTTGATGTTTGCTCTATAAGCTATGTTGAATGTGTGTTTGTATGGTTGCTTAAGGATCTTATATGCGCCTTAGGTTGTTAAAGTGTTTAGATGCTATAAGTGAAATTGGGCTAATAAATAGCTAATTCTTATAATATGACAATTCATAAAAAGAAGCGCATTTCGTGTAATTGGTATGGTAGATAGAATAAGTTGTTGTTATCATGATAAAAATTTTAGTGTAAGGTTTTGCCATGGTAGTTGTTATTAGCTAAGTATGGTAGGCTGCTCTGATCCTAGTACTAGAATGTACTATTGTATTCTTTGTAAATGAACAAATTTTATCTCTTGTTTGCTAATTGACTCATTTGTGATTGGTGTGAACATCGAATGAATTTATTGGTGATTAAGTATGGTTAAGCTTGTATACAAACATTGTTACTAAAATTAGTTGTTTGATTGTGAAATGTGATGATTGATAAAATTACTAGATAGTGAGTTCTAAGTTGTTCAATAATCACTTGCAAGTTAAGCCATGTGGGCATAAACCTTGAATAGCATGTTAGTCAAAAGCTATGTGATAAAATTATAAATTTGAGTGCTAAGTATGTCTTGTAAATGGTTTGCTTAAACAAAAAAAATTTAATTTACCCTGATTTTTGGACAAGTCTGTTCTGATGCTGGACCATATTTCATAATTTGGTCACATAATTTCTAGAATGTGTTTTTGGTAACATCTTCAATTCTGGTTTTCTCCTAAATCAGGTTGAGGGTGTTACACTGTCCTCAAAATTGAGGGGCTATTAATGATTGTTAATTGAATTTGTTTGGTTTTGTTAGTTTGTTAAGCTATGATTAATTATGCTCCCTTGTAATTTCTTTTGTTAAAAGAAAGAAAAGAAGAAAATTTTTGCTACCCAATTTTGAACTTGACCAAATATTATAATTTGGTCATTAAAATTGCAGCGGTTTGTAGTATTGTTTTGTAGACATTAGCCACAATGAATATTTTTGTTAGGTATATGCTTTTGTATTATTCTTTTCTCATGTTATTTTGTCGCTTTGTTTTATTTATATTATCATACACATATATCAACTTGAGTCATATAAATAGTTGTACTATCCATCACGATTAAAAATATTTATATACCAATAGTGTTAATGAGATTTTAGTTGTTTCGGTGAAAGTTGAGTTATAATTTTTTTTTTGTGTTAGTTTGATTCTCGCGTCATTAACCTTTGTAATAGTGTTGTAATCTTTTTTATTTTTTTTAAATTGTAGAATCATTAGAGATGATTGATAATTAAGATAGCAAAATTGAAAATACGAAATTTGAGTGTTATAATCAGGATAAAGATGACTAGAACGGTGGGTCAGATTGTGAAACTTATGCTGAAGAAGAACAAATTGAATGTAATGTTGATGATGACAAACATATAGATGATGAGAAGACAATTGACTACTTCATTGATGAGATTATATGGAACAAGATTGGGAAAGAATTGAAAGATTATGATGAGAATGACATGGATATGCTAAAGTGGAAGCCTTTAGAAGATTGCATTGAGTTATATAATACTTATGCAAAAGTGAAAGGTTTTGGAGTTCGAAGGGGTCAGTCAGTGAAAAAGTCGAAAAGATGGCCACTTAATTTCAAAGAAACTGTTGTGTTGTAAAGAGAGACATAGAGAGGAGAAGTGGATTAACTTGCCAAGCAGAAAACGTAAACAAAGACCGATCAACAGAGTTGGATGTGAAGCATTTATTAAATTCAAATTTGATGAACGATATCAATATTGGAAAGTTGATAGATTTCACGCAGAATATAACCATAAAATGGTGAAGGCAACACAAGTTGCTTACATCATGTACGTAAATTATCAATAAGTAAATTGTAACTATACTAACTTCTAGCTTATATATTTTTTAATGCTCTTTAATGATTTATATTGTAGGTTATTTCAGAAAAATAGAGAGTTGGATGAAATAAAAATTAAGAGCAAGCACAACTCTAGAATTGCTCCAAATAGAATGATGCGGAATTTCGTGAATGAAGATGGTTCTATTGAAAATGTTGGATTCATATCGAAAGATTTGTACAACTTTCTATATAGAATCAAACGAGAAGTGCAAGATGGTGATGCTAAAATGGTAATGCCGTATTTATATGGAAAGTAAGAATTTGATCATTTTTTTGTGAGTCATATGAGAGATGAACATGAAAACTTAGAAAAGTTGTTCTGGTGTGATGGTATATCACGCACAAACTATAAAGAATTCGGTCATGTACTAGCATTTGATACTACTTACAAGTGCAATGCATACAACAAGCCGTTCGTGATTTTGGTTGGTGTCAATCATCATCGGAACATAGTGCCATTTGGATGTGCACTGGTGGTTAATGAGAAAGAGAATACCTATTTGTGGGTGTTAGAACAATTAATTGCAGCGGGAGATGGCTATAAACAACTCACTGTCATCACTGATAGAGATAAGGCCATGGAAAAAGCCATTTTTCAAGTACTACCTAAGGCGAAACATAGACTTTGTTTATGGCATATTATGAGGAATGTGAAGAACAAAGGTAATAACAATTTTTACGATGGGTTTATGAGGTGCGCTGACAAATGTAGAACACCAACAGATTTTGAACAAGCTTAGAAAGAATTGGTCGACAAACAAAAAGTTGACGGAAAGAGGTGGGTACAAGAATTGTACGAAGATAAAGAGAAATGGGGCAGAAGCATATTTGCAAGGATATTTTTTATGTAGGTGAGATAATATATACTTAAAATTTATTTTATATTTTTTTTATTTACTAAATTAAATAAAAATTATTATATATTTTGGTGTGCAGGAATGAGGACTACTCAACGGTGCGAGTCAGTGAATAGAACAGTTAAAAGTTTGTTGGACAAAAAGGTAATGTTGTATCGATTCGTTGAGTACTATCATAAAGAACTACAATCTTTAAGATAGGAGAAAAGTCATCAGGACTACAGAACAATGGTTGAACAACCGTATTGTGATGGTGTGTTGGCAGCTTTAAAAAGTAATACAGCCCAAGTATATACGAGAAATGCTTTTGCTACATTGTGCAAAGAAATGTCCTACGGGGTTATTATTTGGTCAAAGGAACGAAACTAAAAAATGAGTGCATGTGTTATTGGTTAGAGCATGTTGGAAAAGAGAAGTTGTATCTTGTACTTAAAGATGTCATACGTGATACCATGTACTGTTGTTGTATGAAGTTGGAGTTCGTTGGATTTCTCTGTTGACATATGTTTGCTGTGTTGAAATATGAAAAAGGGAAGGAAATACCCCGAGGATGTATAATGAAACGTTGGATTATTTATGCAAAGAAATATGTTGGATTACAAAAGAAGAATGAATATACTAAAGACGAAAATCCAACAGCGGTTCAAGCTAGGTATTCCAATTTGGCCTTTTATTGTATGACTATTTGTCATCGTGCATCACAGACGTTTAAAACTTTCAATGAGGTTAAAGATCAATTTGCAAAAATGACCCTCAAATTGCAAGCTGTAAAAGTGGGATGCAAAAAGAGAACCACTAAAAGTGGAGAACTTCTTGGAATTGGCGATCTTGTAGTTCTGGAAACAGGAAGAGGAAAACCCAAGAAAATAAAGCGCCAAGCTTCATCGTTTAACTCAACACATTTTTCGTATGATGAAGATGAAGAAGAAGCCACGTTGGACTTGCATAAAACCTCTTAACCTTCTCCGAACAAGTCTTGTGATGAGAATACGAAGCATACTGATGCACTTCAAATATTAAAATTAGCTAAATACATGTTTGACACATAAAAAAGACGACATATATAAGGTAATTAAATATGAAGTATAATAGCAATTACTCTTTATTGTTATGTATATTGATAATGTTTTTTTACAGGCTTCATATGGTAATGAATTGAAAAAGATAGAAAAAGATCTAACTATTTTGGATTGGCAACCAAGCAAGGATTGGTAGTGTGCATATCGTCCAACAATTATAACATTTGAACAAGGTGATAAATTATTATAATATCTTGGGGTTATGATCTCTTTATATCAGTCATGATTTATATTTTATTGGTAGTGTAAATTGTGGATTAAGAATATATTTTCTAATGCACGTGAATTATATGGATTTGTCAGGTGGCATTTAGGAAATCTATTTCTCTTATTTCAATCTTTAAAGTAGGTTACCTTATTGTTGCATTTTGATCAATTAGATTCGTTTACGGGGTTTTTCACCCACTAGGTCTAGTTCCAACTCAACTAAAATTTCAATAGTGTTGTTACCAATCGAATCTTACTTAAAATTATTATTTTATACTTTTTAAAGTGGTCACAGTAGAAAATAAGATAATATTTATCCTAAGAGATTCAGGTTTAATTCACTTTGTTAGCAAAGTATGTGTATTATCAAAAAATTTAAAATTTTGTATAAACAAATATTACTTTGTAATCACTTTTATACTATTAAAAAATTGATAATATGTAAAAATATATTTAAATATTTTGACATTCTTATGCATCTAGAGAGTTGACCTGAATCTGAAAAATATCAGAAAAGTTTGAATAGAAAAAAAAATCCAAATCCGAAGGGTTTTGAACCCAAAAAGGCTCAAACTCAACGTTTGAACTTGAAAAAAAAAATCAAACTCAACACCCACCTGAACCCGGATTTAATGTTAAATAAACTAATCGTAATTACATATTGGGTAAGCTACTCTAAGGCCACTAAATTATTAGACCTGATTTTATTTTGACTATAATTTTGTCGGTTAAACTACTAAACTATTAAAATTATTTTAATTAAACCATTAACCGTTAATTTTCTAATAAAATCAATGACGTTATAGTTAATCAAATTCTTACAATTACATATTTAGCTTTCATTATTTACACATTATTTAATTTTAAACGTGCAAGACTGCTACCTCTACTAGATTGGGTTAAAACTTGAGAGTTTTATTTGAGTGCAATATATTATAGATCTATTCTTAGATTCTTCGTTATCTATTTATATTCTCAAACAAAATCATTATTGTCAAGTGAAAATTTCCATTGTCTTTTTGAGTGGAAGTGTAAATTAACATTAATAATTGTGCTTTTTCTTCTATTAACTATACAAACAAAGAAAATTATTGCAATCATCATGTAAGTTATAACTCGTAATTAATTTACCAAAAAATTAGAATACAAATCAATATTTTTACAATTTAATACTAAGAACTCATTGAATGGTTCCGGTGTTAAATAACTACATTATTCTTCCTATATGATTCAGATCCGAGGAGCGTAATTTATAAATATACGTAAGCTTATTCAAATTTAAAATCAAATTAAAATATTTTCTGAATTTAATTACGAGAGGGTTTCTGATGAGACATAATTTTTTTTTAAAAAATTAATTAAAACAATTGTAATTGAATTAGAATACTAACAAAATTTTACCAGTATATCTAACAAATTTTTTTTATATTTTATTATTTTATTTTTAGTATATTTAATATCACTATTCACAGCTTTGAAAGATACAATTGGGCCATACCTATTCATATAGCTAAACATACTGAACAAATATCTTTTTTTTAAAAAGGAAAAAAAATCCAATCTAAATTTGTACAGCTTTTTGCATGTGCCACGATCATATGCGTAAATACGACGCAAAGTTTTATCCTTTTATCTCAACTAATCAATATATACAATTTTAAATTAAAATTAAGTATTTAAAACAATTTTCTTTTTCAAGAAAATAAACCTGTTTCACTCAATATATTGTACGAATGGAAGGAGAAAAATAGAAACATGGTCCAAAAATTGTCTGGCCAAGAAATAGGGTCAAAATAGCTATTATATTGTTAAATAATTTATTGGATAAATCTACTAATCACTAACTTATTGGTTATATTTTATTTGAATAATTCTACAATAAATATCAAGTACTGCAATGTATTACTATTTATATGTACCGTAATGTACTATTAACTGTTTTAATTAGTTTTGAAATCCTAAAGACCGAAAGTGTTATTATCCCCTTTTAAAATAAAATTAAAAAAAATATTTTTTATATTATTTTTTTAAATTTTCTTTTATTTTTTAATTTAAAAAATAATTAAATTTTTATTACTATAATAATTCCTATATTCACTTTAATTTAAGGGTAAAATTCACAAATAGTCACTAAATTTTGATCAATTATTTAATTTGGTAACAAAACTTTCAATTGCTTCAATGTTACAATTAAACTTTTAATTTTTTTTTTAATTTGGTCATTGACCCATTAACAACTGTCAAAAGAGTGATGTAGTTGTTAAAATATTTTTTATAATAACACATTTAGTCCTTCACGTTTACACATACAAACAATTTTGTCCTAATTCGAAAGATATAATAAATTTAAGGCGTAATGCCTAAATTTGCCCCTAATGTTTCACAGTTTTGTCACTTTGACCCCAATTTTTTTTTGAAGCACTTAACCCCTTAACATTTCATTTTGAGGCAAAAACACCATTCGTTGGATGAAAATCGTTAGTCGACTAACGATCAATGATTTTTATTGAAAATTGTGTTTTGATCGTTTTGCTTGATTTTAGTTAGTTCATTGTATCGTTGTTTGGATAATTTTGTTGAACTTTGCTTTGTCTCTGTACTGTTGGCAACCTTGTTTTGTTGGCGACCATGCCAATTTCATTCCAATTAATTTAAAGGTTTTGCTTTGCAAAATATAGAAAAATATAAATTCATACAGTAAAGGGTTTATAAAAACATAATTTTTCTTGCCATCTCCACATTAAGAAAATGGTTGTTGTTTTGATGACAAGACGTTTGAATATTAATGTGTATTGCGTGAGTTGGATCCCTTTCAAGACAAAATTATAAATCTTCAATTTTAAATCGATTAGAGATTGTCGTGTCTATTTTATTAGTTGTGATTAAATTAATTTAAAAATGCATATATTTTCTTAAATGATGACACGTCATCACTTTTTTGCATATGGACGTGCTACATTAGCATTTCAGTTAAACTATATCTATCTAATCAATAAAAATCGTTAACCGTTAGTCAACTAATGATTTTCATCTAATGAATGTTGTTTTTGCCTCAAAATGAAATGTTAAGGGGTGAAGTGCTTCAAAAAAAATAAGTGTCAAAATGACAAAACTGTGAAACGTTTGGGGCAAATTTTTGCATTACACCTTAAATTTATTATTTCTTTTGAATTAGAAAAAAATTGTTTGAATGTGTAAACGTGGAGGACTAAGTGTGTTATTATACTAAATATTTTAACAATCACTTCACTCTTTTAACGGTTATTAACGGGTCAGTGGCCAAATTGAAATAAAACTAAAAGTTTAACTGCCAAATTGAAATAAAACTAAAAGTTTAACTGTAACATTGAAGCAATTAGGAGTTTGATTACCAAATTAAATAATTGATCAAAGTTTAGTGACTATTTGTAAACTTTATCCTTAAATTTAAGTAAATGTACGTAAGAATTATAGTAATAAAAGTTTAATTGTTTTTTAAATTAAAAAATAAAAGAAAAATTGAAAAAAAATATAAAAAATATTTTTTTAAGATTTTATTCTAAAAGGGGATAATAACACTTTCGGTCCTTAGGATTTCAAAACTAATTAAAACAGTTAATGATACATTGCGGTACATATGACTAGTGATACATTGCGGTACATGTCAATTATTGTAGAATTATCCTATTTTATTTTGGCTATTAACTTAAAAAATTACTAATCTTGCATCGATGTGGACTAATAAGATAATTTACCCTTTATTTGATGCAATGTCCTAATTAATTGTAATATCAAACCTTAAGTAAAAGGAAATCACATCCTTGAACGGGCTAAATCTCAAAGTTTTTAGATTTTTCATATACATAATATATAGTTACAATATTAAAATTTTAATATGGCAAAAATTATTCGTTTCTTAAACCATTTGTAAAATTTAAGATATATAGGTAATGGGTTTAGTCTTCGGTGTTGTGTTGCTCTCTGAGTTGTGTTTCGTCTTTGTCTTTCTCTTAATTAGTACGAGTATTTTTTTCTATTTAAACTTAGGGAAGTTTTAAAGAGGCTTGTACTAATTCTTTTTGTATACTTTTACTTGAATAAAATCGTACTTTTTATCAAAAAAATTAAATATAGGTAATGATTTACTTACACTGATAAATTTAAAGTAGATTTACACATATCAATAATTTTTATATGATTAAATTTGACTGTTAAATTATTAAAATATTATTTATATAAAAATTCATTATCAATAATATCTTTTTAAGTGTCGACGCTTTCTGTAAAAGAAAGTAATATATAAAATAATTCATATTTTTGTTTATATTTTTATATAACAACCATAACTAAATTTTAGCAGTCATAAGGTGGGTAAAAACCATTTTTGAAAAATATTTATAGAAATTTAATTAACAAAAGAATGTAGATAGAATGATAAAAAAAATATTGTGTACAAATTAATAGTTAATCTCGTGTTTTGATGAAGTGTTTTTAGTTACCTATTTTAAAACTGTGGAAAGATAATAAAAAAATATATTATAATAATTATTATTATCATTTAATATATATATATATAATTTTCATCTGAATTAAAACATAGTTAATAAACAATATAATATAAATAATAAAAACCTCATAGTGATGGGCAGTGAGCCATATCTAGTTATGGGCAAATATGATATGAAACAATAAACCCACCAAATTTCAAACTTCAAATTTTTAATCACAATATATATTATAAATTGCAATGTCACATTCAATCAATAGTTCTATAGTTTGCAGTTATGCGGGGACACATGCAATTGCCCCATCACCCACAAATATATATATATATATATAAATAAAGTAAAAACAAACAAGTTAAATTATTTAAAAAGAAACCATGATTTACTTGAAGTTAACTCCACTAAGCAGTTCCTTAATTATTACTAGTTTTGGTGAATTTCAAACAGCCTTTCCCAACATAAAGTAGGCTTTAAATTGAGGAAGGAAATGGCAAAAAGGGTTGATGTAATGTCATTAATCTGAATTATATTATATTATATTATTGATGTAATGTCAGTTTATTACACCTAACATTTTCTTAGGACCAACTTAACCTTTTAATGAGTTTATTAATGTATCATTCTCTTTCAAGATTATAATTAAAGCTAACCCAAAACCTCTAAACGCACTGAACATCTAATAACAATTTAGAATTATTATAAAAAAAAAACTATTTGTCTATTCCATCTCACCATTTTTTTCTTTTCCCAACTAGAATAATAATGATGGAACATCTTATAGATTCAAAAATTTTAAAATCACTAAATAAATAAATGAGAAAATAAACCAAGAAAAAGAAGAAATTTTGTAAAGACAAGTGAATAAATGCTCAATTCTTGTTTTTGTCCTTTTGAATTTGCTAGAAAACATCGTCAAAATTATGGTACTTCTATTGCTTGTCTAATAAAAACCTAAACATGATTATTTGTAGTACATTTTATTGTGTCCTTACTTAAACATGAAACTTCAATTCTTAGGAATGGAATTAGGTTAAAACTGAATTAGACCGAACTCGACCATGAACACTCTCGATATATCATGGTAATCCGGTTGAATATCGTATTCAAATATATTTAACTTTAAAAAGTTTTAAATGCATATATATATATAATTTAACTGGAGGGGGGGGGGGATTTCAGATTGAAGCTAAATCCCTAACCTTGAAGAAGAACAAAAGCTAATGAAAGCAGAGACTATGAGGCATGACTGTTAGAAAAAGAACACAAGAAACAGTTGTGGCATTAAATTTGATTAAATGAAAAGTTAGTGTTGGGAACAGAAATTCAATTAAAACAAGAGAATCTCCCTGGTCTTAAGGGTGGACTTTTAAGGGGAAACCGACCCATGTTTATTTAGACCTCACTTCATCAATTCTCCTAATCAAACCCACAAAATATAAACACTTGTTTTAGATCAAACATTTATGCCACCATCTCCCATTCCAATTACTTCAATAAACATTTATACTAATTCTATAATTCAACCCGAATTTAGTTTGATTTAATTAATTTATTTCATACATGATCTGAGTTCGAATAATAGTGTATATACGTATCTTCTCACACATTAACTATTAATTCTTAAAATATTATATATATGTATTTTCTAAAAAAATGGTGTATAAATAGTGAGGGTAAAATAGTATCAATAATGGGATTCTTTAAGTTGTTATTTCCCTCGAAAGGAAAGTGAAACGAAAAATTGAATAAAACAAAGATTAGAAAAATTGTCCATAAATCAGATAATTCCAAGAGACTAACTAATATTTTATATATGTAGAATATAGCCCATCAAAGCTAATCTCATCCTCCTGCATTATTTTTAAAAAATAGTTTAAAAAATAGCTAAAGCAAAGAAGCTATTGAGAACCAATGAACCATTCCTTTTTTGTACTTGAAGAAGAATAAATTAGAAGTTTTAGATAATATTTTATACAAATATTAGTCTTATCAGTTTATCTTAACCATTATAATACTGTAAATATGCATGCACAAACAAACATAAAGAGTTGATTATTCTGCAAAACCATCTTAAAAGGAAAACTAAAGACCTCGGATAAGCAAATAAACAAACATTGAAGATCTGATTTTGTACATAAATCCGAACGTAAGAGACTATTATAAAACTAATGGGACTGGGGGGTTTACAACACTTTCTGCTTCTTTTTCTCAGACAGAAGAAAATGGTAATGGAAGCTATTCTCTTGGTTTCTCCCCCTGTTTAACTTTGATTAAGGAAATATCATAGATTTTTTAAGATGTTTTTCACTTTTTTTTTTGAAAATATGAGATGTTTTTCACTGTTTGGAAACACAGAAACACGGAAGTTTATGATCCCAAAAAGGGGAGAGAAGTGAATTTGAAAGAAAGAAAATAAATTCCGTTTTGGATTCATACCAGCTCTGCAGGTTATATCAGGAGCAAAGTGAAAATGGTTTAATTAAACTAATTAGGAACCAAAATGAAAGAAACAAAATTTAAACTAATAAACAAGTCCCTTACTCTAATCTAACAGCTTATTATCTCCCCCAAGAGGAAAAAGAAAAAGAAAAAGAAAAAGAAAAGAAAGAAAGATGAAGCTGATCATCATCACCATCAACCACACCAAGAGGAAGAAGAAAAGCAGCCATTAGTTCCGACAACATGTGCAACACTATAAGTTTCCAAGTGATGGTTCAGATTCTAACCATTTCTGTTGTCACTGTTGTTGTTGTTATGTTGTTGTTCTTCATGGTTGAGCTCAACAGCTCCAATCCCATCTCTTGATCCTCCATTGGCTTGATCTTTCTTCCCAAAAGTGCTCTTATTGTTATGCATCCAGACTTTTAAAACCCCTCTATCAACCCCAATTTCATGGCAGAATTCTTGAATGTCTTCTTCATCGCTCTTCTGGATTCTCCACCCAATTTTCTCAGCAAACTCCAGCATCTTCTCCTTCTGGTACTGACTGAACTTTGTTCTGAACCTTTTCTTCGAGTTCGACCCAAGATTTGCAGTGGTCGGTGTAAGCCCACCGGCTGCTAAATGAGGGCTTGTTAGACCTCCTGAGAGAGCTAAAAGCATGTGGGGAGCTGAAGGGTAGTAAGATGATGAGATCGGTGGTGGGGAAGCTGAGTTAGGACTACGATTCGGTTGGGTTGCCCTTGCTGGCGGTGGCGGATGATGGCGGTGGTGGGGCTGGTATTCTATCGTAGCGGTGGCTGTTGTGGGCGGTGGGTCATCGGGTTCACGGCGGTGGAAGTTGCGGTGGCAGCCACAAGCAGCGCATTTGAGGGAAGTGGGGTCAGTTGGGGTGGCTGTTGGGGAGGGCATGAATTCACCGCAACCGTCTAAAGCGTGGCCTCCCAAGGAGGCTGCATGGTTCTTCAGACATTCTTTGTAGGTTATGACGATGGGTGGCGCTTGGTGGTGGTGGTGGTGAGGCTTGTGACGCTTGAGAACGCCGTTGGTGAAAGATATGGGCTTGCCGTGTTGGATCCGAGTTGGTGTTTCACTCACAGGCTCCGCCTCTGGCGACTTTGGTGCGGTGCTTGCAAGGGCTATATCCATGGCTCTAACATCTATAGTTGACACCCAAAAAAAGGGGGGGGGGGCAAAGGCTAAAAATTAAAGAAAAACATACAATAAAGAGCTAAAAAAATGGGTTTTGATCAGATTTGATGATATGGGAGAAATTAAGCAGCTTGGAAGTGAAAAATAAAATATAAAAAATGCTTCTTCTTCTTCTTTTTTTCTTAGTTTGGTGATTTGGGATTGAAGGGAGGGTTTTGTTGCTTGGGAGATGTTACAAAAGAAGAGGTGGAAGAGGAAGAGAGGAGTGATAATTTTGGATTATTGAAAAATCTGTGTTTTTGTGGTTGTCCTTCTTAACCCCCCTTTTTAACCGTAGTTATAATCCATGGTTAAGTATTTGAAGCCCCACTTGGGGGGTTAGATATCATATGTATGTGTAGTTGTAGTAAATATTTAGCATTACATTTGGCTATACGTGCATTCATATTGGTTTCAACAAATAAAAAATATTTGTATTTTTTTATTAAATATATAAATATTATATTTTTATATTGAAATGTGAATTTATACAAAATAAGATATTATAAGCATTTTAAGTCTTTAAATTTTTCGATAAAAAATAAATTTCTAAATCAATTAGTGAATTTCTATACTTGTAATTATTTAATATTAAATTATTTGTATTTTATTATTAAGTCTAGCCATAGTAATAAATGATAACGAGCAAGTATTTTAGTCCCTTTGGCTATTTATCCTTTTGTAATTTTCTTTACACACCCCTCTTTCTTACCTTATTATCATTTAAATATTTTATAAATGATTACTTGGTAAAAAATTATTTCACAAATACGTTTAAAAATAATAACAATGAGCCTAGCAAGTGATCTTAATAGAAAAGCGGATGATGTTCATCCTAAGAGACTTAAGTTCAATTGTTTTGTTGCAAGGTATATTTGCTTTGTCAAAGAATTAAAAATATATATAGACATACTACATTGCAATCATCATTAAACTATTTAAAAATAAATAATAATAAATATCTTATTTTTCACTATTTAAAATTTTAATTATATTTTTAAGAACATTTATCACCGTCTTAAGATGTATTTTTTTTGTTTGTTTTACTAGTGCACCAGATAATAATTTATTTTATATAAATTTTATTTTATCTTTTGTGATATTTTTTGTATATAGACTGAACATTTATCACCAAATGAGCTTGGTCAATACTAATCATTTATAGAGAGAGAGAGAGTGAAACTTAAATTATAGGAATTTTATGGGTTAAAAAATAAATATAGAAAGAATAATGATATTAAAAATAATAAAAATACAATAAGATCATCGTTAAATTTGTAAAAATACATGGTAGGTCTACGGAGCGGCATAGTCGCGGTGTGACACCAATTGAAAATGTTATAAAATACGAAATTTAAAATCGAAAATATTTTACTTTTTGATAATATTTTAGGTTGGTGTCTCGCGACAATATCGATACTTAGAGACAAATTTCGATACTTACAAAAATTTAAAATATTATCAGAAACAATAAGTATCGATACTCGAAGCTAAGTTTCGATACTTAACCACCAACCTAAAATGTTATAAAAAAAGGTATAAAATTTTTAGTTTTAAGTTCCGTGTCTTGTAACATTTTTAGTTAGTGCCGACCGCACCACGTCATATCTTACGTTAAAGAGTCATTCAAAAACATAAGAGTATAAAAAAATTTGAGTTATTCAAACTTCTTTTTGAAGTAACTTATCATTTATAAATTTTGGAAATTATTTAAAAAAAATAAATTAAAAAAAATAAGAACCTTGATAAAAATGAAATTCATCATTCAAATCTCCTTCCAAAACCCTAAAAAGTTTTATTTCTTTTGTATTTGTGAGCTTGAATGGGATGGAGCCTGCGAGTCCGGGCTACCTCGTCAAATTAAACTTTTGTTCTATTTAAACTTTAAATTAAATATTTATTAAATTCAAAATTCGATAGTTTGTTAGACAAATATTATATTCTTAATGTAATGTTAAACTTCGAACTCACACGAACAACATAAATATTTTTATACACTCAATCAATTACTAAATTTCAAAATTAAACAACATTATCTCTTCATTATCTAATTCTAACTTCATCTCTCTTTAGGTGCCAACTGAATGTAATAAAAGGCCTTAAAATCATTTTTTTCTTCTTTCATTTTATGGATCTTTGTTTAGTAATAAATTCAGAAATATTTTTGAGAATGGATATACATACAATTTTAAAATCTCACCGTAAACACGCTCATAAAGATTAAAAAATTAGTACCTAACTCATAAAACTTTTATAAAATTAAATGTCTAAAGTTTAGAAAGTTTAGGTGGATACGTATCCACCCTAAAATACAATTGGATCCACCATTGTCTTTGTTTTGCCATTCAAATAAGTGTCCTAGTCTCCTTTTATACTGAATTCATCAACAAATGAAATTATAGAAAACAAAAATAATATTTTTATTTTTCTTTCTTCTCAGATAATTTTATTTTCCTTACAAGGGTTAAGAATTCTAAAAATTTAAAAATAATTATTATATCATCCCCAAATTTATATTATCTTAAAGCATAGATAATTCTATAATAAACGTCATGTACCGTTGTGTACCATTAATCATGTGTACCGTTATGTACTATTAAAATTTTTAATTACTTTTGAAATCATAGGGACTAAAAGCGTTATTATCCCTTTTTAGAATAATATATATATATATATATATTATTTTTACATATTTTTTCTTTTTGAGTAAAGTACACAAATGGTAATTGAACTTTGGTAATTATTCAATTTGATAATAAAAATTTCAATTGCTTCAATGTTATCATTAAACTTTTAGTTTTGCTCCAAATTAGTCACTATCCCATTAACATCCGTTAAAAGGGTGACATGACAGTTAAAATATTTTGTATAATAACACATTTAGCCATTCATGTTTGCATATTACAATAATTTTGACTTAATTTAAAAAAATACAAATTTAACCCTCATTATTTACACATTATTTCAATATAAGATTATTTTAATTAAAATTAAGTTAACCCTAAACTCAAACCATATATCCATGACCCTAAACTCATTATTAACGTCACATCATCGACTAGTAAGTAGCCTCACGATATGCAATTCAGTAACTTAGAACCTGTGTTCTCATAATGGAATCAAAAGCAACAAGTACGCCTAGAAAAAAGTTAAGAAAGAAGTTATTCTAATGTAAATCGTAAAAAGGAAAATCAACTCCTCTCTTCTTTCTCTTTTGATGCTTGTTCGTGCCTTTCTTTGAAGCCTCATTTTCTTTCTTTTGTTCTCATTAAGGTGAGGGCTCTTGGTACCTAAGTCTCGTAGGAAAGGGCAGTGTTTTGAGTTTGGTTTTTCCTTCTTCGGAGGCATTCATTTCTCTTCATCTGTTTCTTTCTACCTCTCCACAGTCATGACTACGACGTTGTTTTCAAAAAAAATTTTTGCTGAGGTTTATGAGAATGTTCCCTCTCTTGTCTGACTATGTTCTTTGGAATGTAGTAGAAGATGGACCGGCCATTTCGATGAAAAGAGATGATGAAGGAAGACTTGTTCCGAAGACAAGGGTGGAGATGACCAATGAAGATCGGAGAAGACTCTAAATCAACGATAAAGCCCTACACATCCTATTTTGTACACTCGGTCCCGACATGTATGCCAAGATGTCTTCGTGCACAAGTGCAAATGACGTGTGGGATAAGTTAGAGACCACTTATGAGGGCACCGACGACGTGAAGGAGACCAAGATCAGGATCCTCAATCTAAGATATGAGAACTTCAAGATGGAGCCAAATAAAAGCGTTTACAAGATGTTCAACCGGTTCTTGGTTATTGTAAACGGTCTCAAGGGCTTCAGTGAGATCATTCCCAAAGACAAACTTGTCCGAAAACTACTCTACTCTCTTCCTGAATCATGGGATGGGAAGAGAATCGCAATCATCGAGGCGAAGAACTTGAAGATGTTGAAGCTCGATGAATTAGTAGAATCTCTCCTTACTCATGAGATCATGAAGCAAGGAAGAGAAGAAGAAAAGAAAAGAGAAGAGAAAAGAGTAGAGAAGAAGGAGGTGGACAAGAAGAAGCTTGGTATTGCTCTCAAAGCTTAATTTGAGGAGAGCGATTAAAGCGAAGAGGAAGACGAAGAGATGGCCATGTTGGCTAAGCAGTTTATCCAATTCATGAAGTCCAACGGTGGAAGAAAATTCAATAGAAGAGGGGAGTTCAAGAACAAGAGCAAAGAAGAAGAGAATGACTGACTCATTTGTTATGAGTGCAAGAAGCCCGACCACATTCGCACCAATTGCCCTCAACTAAAGAAGAAGAGCTTCGGGAAGAAAAAGAAGCTCAAAGCTCAAATGGCAACTTGGAGTGATGAAGAGTCATCCAAGGATGAGAAGTATGAAGTGGCCAACCTTTGCCTCATGGTCCTTGAGGAGGAACCAATGGTAAACTCTAACTCATCATCTTTTACTTATTATGAATTATATGATGCTTATGATGCGCTACAAAATGTTTACGACGAATTGGTAGAAAAATACAAAGAGTCTATTTTGAAAAACAAGAAAAACATTTTCGATTTGAAATTTCAAAATGAGTCTCTTTCAAAAACCAATTCCGAATTGGAAAAGAAAGTTTTATATTTGATAAATCTTTCAAATGAGCTTAAAAAGAAAAATCACGATTTAGAAAAACTTCTTTTCGATTTCCAAGATTATCACACAAAGAAAGTTGATAATCTTAAAACTTCTCTTACTATTGGGAAAAATACTTTTGAAAATGGTAGTTATTCAAAAGCCCAATATGTAAAGAGAAAGACTTTTAACCCCAAACAAAGAAGTTTTCAAAAGCAATCTAAAACTAAAAGAGTTAGGAGTGTATGAGTAACTAAGGAACTTATAGTTTCTAACAATATGAATGCTATTACTTCTTGGATTCCTAAGGGAACCAAGATTTTGGGAACCAATATTTATGGACCCAAAATGATTTGGGTACCAAAAATCAAAACTTGATCTTTGTTTCTAGGGGGAGCAATGCTACAAGGTCAAAACCACAAGTCAAAATTCTTGGTACCTTGATAGTGGTTGCTCAAGACACATGACCGGAGACAAGAGTAGATTCTTAGAACTCAAACCAAAGAGTGGAGGAGTAGTAACAATTGGTGACAACCCCAAAGGCCACATTGAAGGAATTGGCTCCATTGGTAATCTCTCAACTACTCTTATTGAAAATGTTCTTTATGTCAATGGTCTTAAACATAATTTGTTGAGCATTAGTCAATTGTGCGATAAGGGTTTTAATGTTCTTTTTGATGCTAATGGGTGTAAAATCATGAACATTAAAACAAATCAAATAATGCTCATAGGTCATCACATAGGTAATATACATATGGTGCATTTAGACGACATACTTACATCCAATGCATGCCTTGTGGCACATAATGAAAATGATATATGGTTGTGGCATAGAAAACTAGGACATGCTAACATTAGTGTTTTAGAGAAATTGGTTTCCCTTGATCTAGTAAGAGGTTTACCTAAGCTAAAGTTCTCTAAATATAAAATTTGTGATGCATGTGCTAAGAGTAAACAACAAAGAACCTCATTTAAATCCATTAATGATGTTTCTACTAATAGATGTTTACAATTGATCCATATTGGATCTCTTTGGGCCTATTAGGACTATTAGTTTGGGTGGTAAGTCATATGCATATGTGTTGGTAAATGACTATTCTAGATACAGTTGGGTTCTCTTCTTAAGTACTAAGGATGAGGCTTCAGAAAAATTCATCACGTTTTCAAAAATCACCCAAAATGATATTGATCTTAAAATTTCACATGTTAGAAGCGATCATGGAACCGAATTTCAAAATATGGATTTTGAAGATTTTTGTAATGAAAATGGTATTAGTCACAATTTTTTGGCTCCTCGCACTCCTCAACAAAATAGGGTAGTTGAGAGGAAAAATAGAACTTTAGAAGAAATGGCTAAGACCATGCTTTGTGAAAATAATTTACCTAAATATTTTTAGGTGGAAGCCACTAATACGGCCTACTACATAATTAATAGAGTAATGATTAGGCCTATTTTGAAGAAAACATCTTATGAGATTTTAAAATCTAAAAGCCTAACATTAGCTATTTCCATCCTTTTTGTTGTAAATGTTTTATTTTAAACAATGGAAAAGATAATTTAGGTAAATTTGATGCAAAAAGTGATGAAGCTATTTTTCTAGGTTACTATTCAAACTCTAAAGCCTACCGAGTATTTAATAAAAGAACTTTGGTTGTAGAAGAGTCTATACATGTTGTTTTCAATGATAACGTCCTTCCGAGGAATGAATCCTGTGATGATGATGATGTAGGGATCATTGAAGCCATTGGTGGAGGACAAACATCAAAGGTGGATGAGATTCCAAGCAAAGAAGAGGAAACACAAGATCCACCTCTTGAAGCCTTGAAGGACTTGGCTCTAGAGGAAAAGGAGGTTACCTACCCAAGGGAGTTCAACTATGTCAAATATGATAAAATTTTAGGTGATATATCCAAAGAGGTAACCATTAGATCCTCTCTCAAACTTTTAAATAATGTTGCATTTATTTCATGTATTGAGCCTAAAAATATCAAAGAAGCATTAAAAGATGATTTTTGGATATTGGCCATGCAAGAAGAACTTAATCAATTTGAGAGAAGTCAAGTATGTACATTAGTTGATAGGCCTAGTAATCAATCTATTATATGAACTAAATGAGTCTTTAAAAACAAGCTAGATGAGAGTGGTAACATAGTGAGAAACAAGGCTAGACTTGTTGCTCAAGGTTACACTCAAAAAGAGGGAATAAATTTTGATGAAACTTATGCACCCGTAGCTAGGTGGAAGCTATTAGGATGCTTTCATGATTTCAAGCTTTTTCAAATGGATGTTAAAAGTGCATTTTTAAATGGTTTTATTGATGAAGAAATGTATGTTAAACAACCACCGGGTTTTGAAGATCCAAAATTTTCAAATCATGTTTTTAAATTGACCAAAGCCTTATATGGTTTAAAACAAGCTCCTAGAGCTTGGTTTAAAAGGCTTTCAAACTTTTTAATTGAAAAAGGTTTTAAAAAAGGCAAGGTGGATACTACACTTTTCATTAAAAGATATGGCAATAACATCTTAGTAGTTCAAATATACGTTGATGATATTATTTTTGGTTCTACTAATGATGTTTATTGCCAAGAATTTTATAAGCTAATGCAAGGTGAGTTCGAGATGAGCATGATGGGGGAGCTCTCATTTTCTTGGGGCTCCAAATCAAGCAAAAGAAGGATGACACCTTCATCAATCAAGCTAAGTACATCAAGGATGTGCTCAAGAAGTTCAGCTTGGAGAACGTAAAGCTTCAAGCCACTCCAATGAGCTCATCTACTAAGCTTGAAAAAGATGAATGAGGTAAGTGTATCAATTCTAAGCTTTATCGTTCAATGATTGGCTCTTTACTTTACCTTACCACAATTAGACCCGATATCATGTTTAGTGTTTGCTTCTGTGCTAGGTTTCAAGCTATCCCCAGAGAATCGCACCTAGTAGCCATTAAGAGGATCTTTAGATACCTTAGAGATACACCTAGTTTAGGTCTTTGGTATCCTAGAGACTCTTCCTTCAACCTTCATGCTTATTCGGATGCAGATTATGGGGGGTGTAAGATCGATAGAAAAAGTACCTCTGGAACATGTCAATTCATAGGTAGTATGATTGTATCTTGGTTCTCTAAGAAACAAAATAGTGTAACCTTATCTACCACCGAAGCATAGTACATATCCTTAAGGAGTTGTTGTGCTCAAGTCTTTTGGATGAAGCAACAACTCTTAGACTATGGTGTTGAAATAGATATCATACCCCTTAAGTGTGACAATACTAGTGCCATTTGTATCACTAAGAATCTCATCCAACACTTTAGAACCAAGCACATAGAAATAAGACATCATTTCATTAGGGATCATGTCTTAAAGAATGACGTAGTTATAGAGTATGTCGATACCTTGAACCAATTAACAGATATTTTTACTAAACCATTAGATAAAGAACGTTTTTGGACCCTTAGGAGAGAGTTAAGTTTAACAAGCCTTCATTGACCCTTTAGAGTCCCAAAAGACCAAGAATTTGCTTGAATTGATTTGATTTCCATGTTTATGTAATTTGTGCCTCTTGATGCATCTATGCCATTAGTTAGGGGGAGCTTGTCTCTATTCTTAACCTTCATCTTGTTCATTCACCATATACATGCATTTCGGTTTAAGTAAAATTGAACTTTTGAACAACTTGTGGCCCAAAATGCATTTTCTGAGTTATTCGTATCGAAATAGGTTAAAGTGTATCGATACACCATTTTTGATTCAACCCAGATTGCATTTCTCAACACAAGTGTGTCGGTACGCGTCCAAATGTATCGATATAGTCTCGAGAACATGTTTCGATATAGGTAAGCCCGTATCAAAATGGTCCCTGTGTTTCGACACACCTATATCGATACGCCATGTGGCGTATCGGTACGCGCGGGCGTTGAGTCTTTAAATGAGCCTTTAATGAGAATCCAACTTTAAATCAATCTCTTTAAACCCTTTTTCATCTAAAACCCTAACTTTTCAACTATAAATACCCTTCAAATCTTCTAGTTTTTCACACAAATTTTTGAGGGTTTTTGTTCAACAAACCAAGTCTAAGATCTCTTATCAAATTGGTGCATTATCATCCATCCATTCTTCCAATTTCCTCAAATCAATGTATAAACTCTTTCTTTTTATTTTTGTTTAGTTTAATATACTGTTTTAATAATTTTTTGTACAAAAAGTATACTAATAGTATGGGTTTTAAAGTATTTGCAATTTTTTTTCAAAAATCCAAATTTTTTCTATTCAAATATAAAAATTATACCGTATATTTTTAAATCTATTTTTTGGTTTCTTTTTACCAAAATCTTTCTAAAATTATATTGTATAGTTTTTCATTAATACCTTGAATACATATTGGATTGAATTTGATGATTTATGCACACATATGTTTTGTGCCTTAACTTATTTTCAGATTCAATATGGCACCACGAAAAAAGGTCGAACAAACGAGGTTGGCGAGTCTTTTACTGAAGATAATTCGGCACGTCCTTATCTCTGTGTTATTTATCAATAGAGTTTTGCAACCCTGGCGACTCTAAACAACTTCAAGCAATACCAAAATTATAAAATCCGCCGCTAAAGAGTAACATCTATCCATTTTTTAAATTCTGAACGTTTCAAGTTTAAATAGACAGTTGTAACTTTATGTCTTTTTTGTCAATCCCTGGGTTTTTTTACCGTAATCTTGTTTTAATTTTCTTTGCCAATGCCCGGTGCATCCCCAACCAAGACCGTACTAAAGTTATTGTTATTGAGTCATTCTTAATGGGGAAGAAATTTCGGATTGATGTTCAAACTCTTGTTAATGTTTTTGGGTTCAAAGATGAAGGAATCGAAGATGAAGACTCATTGGGACTTGTTCTTGGCGGTTCTGTTACGGTTCTAGATGCTCATGATTGTTTCTTGCATCTCATGATCGTTTTGTGGTTTTGGCCATCCGATGGAAAGTTTTCCACTATTCTCCAAGTGGATAACTTTTGGATTCGATGCTTTTGTGAAGAGAAGCAGCCCAATCTTCCTCGAATTATGTTTGCAGAGCTAGTCTACCTTATCCAACATCGACACACCTCTCTTGTTGTATCATTCACTTATGGGACATCTTTGAGTTACATGTTCACTCAGTTGGAGATTTATTGCTCGCCAGATTTTTCAGAGCCTCTTACCGACCCCATTGATGAGCGATCTCTTGTTCGTTCAAAGTTCCACTATTTTAATGGTGATTGGTTACGTCTTGCCGAGCTTCCGCACGATGCGATTCCTGAAGTACCGAAAGTTCCTCCTCCAGCCACCCCTCAAGCTCCGATTGCTCCACAAGCTATGGACACTCTCATGGCTTATCTCAATGAGCAATTCACTTCATTGAGGACAACCATGACCGAAGGGTTTGCGGATATTGATACTTGATTTACTTCCTTAGACGATCGAGTTCAAGCAATAGAAAGCCAACAAAGTTCGATGGACAAATCACTTACGGCTTTCCATGGAGAATGGAAACAATCTCAAGCTACTCAAACCCATGATGAAGATGAAGATCAAGACGAGGATGAAGAGGATGCTCCCTAGACCTTCATTTAATTGCATGTCATATTAGACTTTTCTTTTTATGCACATATGATATTTAGTCTATGAACCTATGCTTTAATTTTCGCTTTGTTTGGATTTGGATTATGTTGCCTTAATGATACTTATATTGCTTAGATTATGCTTTGAATTATGCTAAGTATGTTGCTTTGAATTATCCTTTACTATCATTGATTTTGATCTAACAAAAAGGGGGAGAATGTGCATAAGCTAAATTTTTTATTTTTTTTTCAAAACCTAGCTTACTCTAAGGGGGAGTAATTTCAAAACACTTAAAAATTTGCTTTGGTTTTGTTATATCAAAAAGGGGGAGATTGTAAAACCTTTGATGATTTTGATATAACAAATATTTTTCAAGGACTAAATTGTAAAGCAAACAAATTTTTAAAGTGTACCAAACTGACAAATATTTTAAAGTATATTTGATTCTATGTCAAAAACTTAAAGCCCTAAATTTTTCTATGTGTTTTAAAGGCCAAACTATTGAAATACGCCCAGGCGTATCGATACGCCTCTAAGCGTATCGATACAATTTCTGAAACATTAGCCATTGTAAGCATCCGTTTCGATACAACTTTTTCCGTATCGATATGGCCTTCAAATGGGCTAAGTATTTTTCCTCAGATGTTTCGATACGATTACATTCATATCGATACTATCTTCATATTGGGTTTAAGTTTTAACCATTGCGGACCGATACACCACTAGGTGTTTCGATACGCTTCAAAGATTTTCTAAAATATCAGCATTTAATGACTTAGCCGTTAGAATAAGTTATTGGGAAAGACCAATTTTAAAATGCCGTTGGACCCGTATTGATACACCCTCAAGATGTATCGATACAGGTTCAGTCAGTAGCTCAAGCGAGCAAAATTACGTCGAAACGACTTCTCTCGTACCGATACGCTGCTTTATTTTTACTAAGACCGTACCGGTACGCTTCCCGCGTATCGATACGCCCTGTTATCTTGTGTACAATAGCTCTTTATTCTTATAGATAGGTATCGATACGGGTCTTTGTGTACCGATACAGATGGTTGATCAAGAACATTAATTGCGCGAAAATGCATTCCAATGGCTACAATAATGATCTCAACCACTCAAACGGCTAGAAATCAATGCAAGGGTATAAAAGCAAGCCTCCAAAGCACCAACAACAACTATTGAACCATCAAGCAACATCCAAGCATTAATTCAAACCTTTGTGCCTTATAAAGTCATATCTTTGTACCCAACTCATTGGAGTTCTTCATTGTAAATCTTTATTTAAAGTTTG
This sequence comes from Hibiscus mutabilis, assembly GCA_019671005.1. Taxonomy (NCBI): domain Eukaryota; kingdom Viridiplantae; phylum Streptophyta; class Magnoliopsida; order Malvales; family Malvaceae; genus Hibiscus; species Hibiscus mutabilis. Next base: position 67,342,023 of record CM033711.1, read on the forward strand.
GGGTGTGTTTTGATTGTAATTGGGCAATATCCATCTTGTAAGAGATATATTTAGATTGCCAACTTCTTCTTTTTATTGAGAGACTTCTTGGGTCAATCTTTGGGTAGAAAGATTGACCGATTGTAAAGGTTACCTCCTAAGCCTAGAAAAGGGGAAGAAAATCTAGTAGATTTTGTTGAAAATCCTTAGTGAGAGCTAAGGTAGTGGATGTAGAGCTTGTTACAAGCTTGAACAACTATAATTGCCTTTGTCCTTCATTTTTCAATTTCCTTTTTGCTCCATCAAATTTAAATTGCCAATTCACCCCCTCTTGGCCAATTCACTATCATTTGATCCACTCAACAAAACATCAACCTTGTAAGAGGGATTTTCAGTTTGTTTTTATTTTTCTCTTGTAAAAAGGGTTTACTTAAGCTTTGGGATAGAAAGCTTTGAGTGTTTAAGGGTTGCCTCCTAAGCCTATAAAAGGGGAAGAAATTCAAGAGTGAGTTTGGTGAAATCCTTGGTGAGGAGCTAAGGTAGTGGATGTAGGCTTTGGTTAGAAAGCCGAACCACTCTAAATCTTCTGCTAATTTTTTTCCAATTTTTGCTTCCACCACAAACACCCAAAAATCAATATTCCCCACCACTTGGCAATCAATTCGGTTGAGGATATCGGGTTCCACAATAGGGTATTAGGCAAGGTGATCCACTTTCTCTATATCTTTTCGTGTTGTGTATGGATAATTTTTGCGCTGCTTCAGGTTTGAAGGTAAGCATTGCTAAGACCACTATTCATTTCTCGCATAATGTTGATTCTGATTTTTCGCGCATAAATTAGTGGAATGTTTGGGTTTACTAAGGTCGATGATTTGGGAAAATACCTTGGTGTCCCAATTATACATCAACGTGTGACACTTGCAACGTATGATTATTTGATTCAGAAAGTTAAAGATAAACTCTATGGTTGGTCCGCTAAATCAGTATCTTTTGCTGGCCGTGTGGTTTTAGCTAAGGCAGTCCTTTCTGCGATACCTTCATATGCTATATAGACGACTTTTCTTCCTCAAAAGGTGTGTGCAAAAATTGAATGGCTGATTCATAATTTTATTTGGTGTCGCACTCTAGATAAAACCAGAATTCATCTACTTAATTGGGAGACTATATGTCAATCGTTGGATGAAGACGAGTTAGGTCTCAAGGTGTTGCATCGGCAAAATGAGGTGTTTCTTATGAAGGTTACATTCCAATTGATGGCCAATAAGGAACATTTGTGGATTCGTTTGCTTTGGGAGAAGTACAAATGGCGAGAAAGTGGGGAAGGGCCTGTCTTACGGTCAAATTGTTCACGATTGTGGCGTGGCATTTGTTTGGTTTGGAAGGATGTGTGTGACCATGCTTCGTTGAATGTTGGTGATGGCTCTAGAGTTAATTTGTGGTTGGATTTATGGATTGGGGGATTATGACCTCTTCTGAATCATTTGTGTTCCGGGCAGGTTCTTAATGAGTCGGGCATTATGGTGTTGGAAATGGTAGATGAGAATGGGAACTGGAAGTGGCACCTATTTGAGCATCTTCTCACTCGAGAGGCTTGCTTAAGAATCGCGACTGTATGACCAGCTGTGATGCAACATGGATCAAATAGTTTAGGGTGGTTACCGTTGACGAATAGGAGTTTCACGGTCTGTAGTGCATATGTCATTCGTACCGAAGTTTGTTTTGGTTTATTCGAACCCATTTGGAGAGTTATTGCACGATATAAGGGGCTACCGCGAGTCTGTCAGTTTCTTTGGCTGGCTTGCCATGATAAACTTCTCAAGAATAAAGAGCAGTTTGATGTCATATGGCTTCCGATATTAGAGTTTTGGTTCGTGGTGCTTGTGAGGAGGACATTGATCATATCCTTCGACATTGTTCGGGATCAGTTTTACTTTGGTGTCGAGTGATTAAAAGTTATCATTTGGATGAGTTCTTTAGTCTTCGGTTCAAGGATTGAATTCATGTGAACCTCACGAATGTGAGTTATTTTCCCATTAATGTTTCGAATTGGGAGGTTTTTTTGGAGTTTTGCTATGGAATATATGGCGACGATGGAATGAGACTATTTTTGAACCGTTTGTAGCGTATCGAGAGTCTGTGCTTGATGAGAGTATGCAGATGCTGCAGAGTATGGGTTCAGATCTGCCATCCCGGTCGGAACTGCCGAGCCAAGGGCTAGGGGATCCAAAGCATTGGCTGCTGCCACCACTTAGTTGGCACAAGCTCAATGTGTAACACCCCAGAATCCGACCTAGATAGAATTGGGTTCAAGTGATCATAAACCCTACATCAGAAATGTCCAAATATTGTATTGATATGGACCACGAGGTCAATTGTATCGGTAGTGGACTCTAATTGAGTCAAATTGTTGTTTAGGGATCTTATTGGGATTATAAGAAACCTTTTAATGGCTAGATTATGAAAATTGGAAGTTTGGGGATAAAAGTATAAGAAATAGAGAGTTGAGGGACTAACCTTGCGATTAGCCCTTTCTCAATTATAATCCCACATACATGGGTAATTAGGAAACAATTCCTTCATATGAAGGAAAGCTATTTCCTGAAAATAGAAAGGGTAGCAAATTTAGAGCTTTACCCGATTGTAAGAATAAGCATACGCCTCTCTTTGTCTTCCTCATCTTCAAGCAAGCTAGCACCTCCATTGTTGAAGGTTGAAAAGCTTGACTTTTCTTCGATTTACTGTTATCGATTCGTTGCAAGTGATTGGGTAAGCCAAAATACCCAAACGATCATTGAATTCCATGGATATATCAAGCTTAATCACAAGCTAGGGTTTGGCCATCCATGGAGTTTGATAGCTAATAGTTATTTTAAGCTTCAATATTGATTTTGATATCGTTATATTGATTTCGTTATCGCAATATTGAATCTAACCAAATCCTATTATTTTTTATCTAGCTTAAGAAGTTGGTAGAGATCATCCACCGTCACCAACGAAAGCTAGGAACAAGGGGATTACTATCCGAAAGCCTTGAAAACTTCGGAATAACGAGGAGAGTGCAGTCGAAGTCTCAGGATTAGGCTAGGTGCCTTTCCCGGCTTCATCATTAATATAATTATCATTGGTAACCCCGTTGTTAAGGATTATTGCATCGAATCACTTATCGGACATTATGGTAAGAATTGGTAAGTTATCGCATCGAGTATTGAACATTGTCATTATTATTGCTATTGAACATCGAACATAGGTATCGTTGTTATCATTGAGTTTTGTTATTGTCATTATCATCGCCATTGTCATTGAATCATGAAAGTATGGGACATTGATATAGAGCATTGATATAGCCATTGTCATTGATTATTGAAGTTAACATCATTATTGTTATCGAAACATTGCAAATGAAGCATCGATCATTGTTGATATCATTAAGATCATTGCACATTGCCATTGTTATCGATATTATCATTGAATATAGACACCGGAATATTGTTTATCAGTACGAACATTGAATATGGCTATTGATATTGAACATGAATTATTGATATTGTCACCGAACCTTGGATTTGAAGGACATCAGATACAATTGGCAAGCCATAGAATTCATAAGCTCAGTATACGGATGGACTACGGTCCTAGGGCTACGTCCTATATTGATTTGGCAAGGTAGAAGGATGTGTTGTGATATTTTTCATATTGGCAAGGCAGGGGACTAGACCATTTATTGATTCGGCGAGGCATAGGAATTCGCGTATCCATTATCCGGAATCGATCCAAGGGTTATTGATGAATTAAAGAATCATTGTTATTGAATATGTTCATTGCATTGTTTCTATTGATCTATTGCATTGCCATTGTCAAGTTATGAATTGGAATGCATTTACTTGATATTGTGTTTTAATTGTGACTACCTCACTAGGCAATATATGCCTAATGCATTGCATTTCATTCATTTTAGGTTAAGAGATTCAACGTCGGAGATCAGAGAAGTTGTTGCGTTGTACAAATTACAAGCAAGTTTAAAGTAAAGTATATCGAACCTATGAACTCCTAGTAGGGTGGCAAAGTACCTAGAATAGTCATATAAGTCTCTTTTGATATTTATATTTTGTGCTTGTGGGATGTTAGTGCACTAGGCCTAAAATGAACTTTTCACATGGCTTAAAAAGGGACTAAAAGTGCATATTTGGCTCTAAAAGGTGAAAACATAGTAAATTGATTCGGATCAACACGAAATTTGGCATGCAAATAGTTTATAATGTTTAAAGCTTACTGGTAAAATTTCATTACATTTGGACTTGGGTTAGTAGGTTAAATTTAATAAAAACCAGCAAACTTTTGTCATTACAGGGTAGGGCGTATCGGTAATGTTGATGGCGTATCGATACGGCCTTGCATATTTGGTCAAGTCAATGAGGGTAAAAAATGGGCGTATAGATACGACCTAGGTGTATCAATATGGATTTTAGCTATTGGAATTTGGGTGTAAAAATGGTATCGATACGGGGTCAAGGCGTATCGATACGTGGTCAACCAAAATCGGTACGGCCTCAACCGCATCGATACAGTCCTAATACTTTGAATCTATAATTTGGGAACTAGGTTAAAGCATACCGATACGACCATAAGGGTATCAGTACGGTGACAGTTAAATCTGTTAAAAGATGAAGAACCGAGCTTTGTATTGTTTATAATATGGTCATTGACTAATGCATGGCTTAATTGAATAGACAAACGAACTCTGAATAGTATGAAAATTTGTACGCATGCTGTTTGAATAATGAATTTCATTTTGGTAATTTTAAATTCATAAAAAGACCACTAAAATACTAAAATTACGATTAAGTCCCTAAGACTTGTAAATGTTATAACTTGGTCCTAATGGATAATCATGGACTCGCAATGGATTAATTGAAATTTTATATTACTCATTCTTGGATGTGAGGTCTATCATCATCGCTTATTGTAGGAAATTATCATATTGATCATCGTTTAGTTTACCGGTAGCATACTCCGACCCAGTTCTTGACTAGGCCAAGAAGGGGGTGACCTATTGATGACCTATTCTAAAACTACTTTTCGTACAAGATATAGCCACTATGAATTCTTGGTTATGCCATTTGGGCTAACCAATGCACCTAGAGCTTTTATAGACCTAATGAATTGGGTTTTTAGACCATATCTTGACAAATTTGTGGTGGTGTTCATTTATGACATCCTAATCTATTCCAAGGATGCAGCGTAGCATCGTGATCACCTCCGCATTGTGCTTCAAACCCCCTAGGAAAAGCAGTTATTTGCCAAGTTCTCAAAATGTGAGTTTTGGCTTACAAAAGTTGCCTTCCTTGGGCACGTTGTGTCAGTTTCGGGCATCCAATTAGACCCGAAAAAGATTCAAGCTATTCTTGATTAGCATCCACCGAAGAACATTGGCAAAGTAAGAAGTTTCCTTGGTCTTGTTGGCTACTATAGGAGATTCGTCAAGGGATTTTCTATGATAGGATCCCCTCTGACTAAGTTATTGAGGAATGAAGCTCCGTTCGTTTGGACTACGGATCAACAAAGGAGCTTCGACCAATTGAAACAAGTTTTGACTTATACACCAGTCCTAGTCCAACCTGAGTCACGTAAGAACTATACGATTTATAGTGATGCCTCGCATCTTGGGTTAGGATGCGTATTGATGGAAGAAGGCAAGGTTATTGCATAAGCATACAGATCAAGCCACACGAGATGAATTATCTTACTCATGATCTAGAGTTGGCTGCAGTTGTCTTTACGTTGAAAATTTGGAGACATTATCACTACGGGGAGAAATGTTACCTCTTTACCGATCATAAAAGTCTCAAATATCTCTAAACTCAAATAAATTTGAATTTTCGACAACGGAGATGGATGAAACTCCTCAAGGATTATGACCTTGTCATTGACTACCATCCGGGCAAGGCAAATGTTGTAGCTGATGCACTCAGCCGTAAACCTCTGCCTGGTAAGTATTGTTATTGACCCTGAAGTTTAATGTAATGATTTATACACCGAATCATTACAAGTCCTTGTGTTGTAGCCCCTCAAGCTATCAACGCCCACTTCCGTCTTATGAAGCATCACTGCTTTGTAGCTGAGCTTCAAGTTCAGTCTACCATTGCATCGAGGATTCAAGCATTGCAAAGACATGATTCTAAGCTTCAAGCCATCATTTCCAAGCTGTAGATAACCTAGATTTCAGAATAAATTCTGAAGGACTTTTATGTTTTTGCGATTGGGTCTGTGTACCTGATGATGAACCTCTTCGCACTGATATCCTCAAGGAAGCTCATTCGAGCTCTTTCTCTATTCACCCGGGGTCAGTAAAAATGTACAAGGACCTACGGGAGCTTTATTGGTGGCCGGGCATGAAACAAGCCATAGTTGAGTTCGTGTCTAAGTGTCTCACGTGTCAGTATGTTAAGGCTAAACATCGTGTCTCTACTAGATTACTACAACCTAATGAATTGCCGCAATGGAAGTGAGAGAAGATCACTATAAACTTTGTCAGTGGTCTACCTTTGACTCCTACTAGACATGATGCCATTTGGGTCATTGTGGATCGTTTAACCAAGTCAGTATATTTTTTACCGGTTCGAATAGACTACGGTCTTCCCAAGCTGGCTGACTTGTATATCAAGAAAGCCATTTTACTCTATGGAAAACCTCAATCTATCATATCCGATTGAGATCCCCGATTTGTGTCTCGATTTTGGAAGTCGTTGCAAGGAGCCTTGGGAACCAGAGTTAAGCTTAGTACTGCCTTTCACCCTCAGTCTGATGGCCCATCGAAAAGGGTAATACAGATCTTGGAAGACATGCTACAAGCGTGTATTATTGATTTTGGCAAATCGTGGGAGAAATCCCTACCCATCATTGAATTTGCCTACAACAATAGCTACCAAGCTTCTATTAAGATGGCTCCGTATGAAGCATTGTATGGAAGGCGTTGTCGAACTCCCTTATGCTGGTCTGAGCTCGGTGAAGGCAAGATATTGGGCCCTAATTTACTTCGGGAAACTGAAGAACATGTTGCCATTATCCACGACAGTTTGAAAGCAGCATTTGACCGATAGAAGGCCTATGTTGATCTTAAGTGTAGGGATATTCAATATGAAGTTGGTGAAAAATCCTTCATCAAGGTTTCACTGTGGAAGAAAGTTCTGAGGTTTGGTAAGAAAGGGAAACTAATTCCCCGATTCATCGGACCCTTCGAGGTTACTAAAAAAGTTGGCCATGTGGCTTATTGCTTATTTTTGCCCTCTGAAATGAGTAAAATCCATGATGTGTTTCATGTATCCATGCTTCAGAAGTATCGTTCTGATCCTTCGCACATTATTGAGCCTGAAACTGTAGAAATTCAATCCAACTTATTTTATGAAGAACCAGTTCAAATTCTTGCAAGGGAAGTCAAGAGACTCTGCAAAAAGACTATTCCATTGGTTAAAGTACTCTAGAAGAGCCATATCGCTAAACAAGCAACATGGGAGCTATATGAGACAATGCAGACGCAATATCCTCATCTCTTTGATTCAGGTAAAAAAATTTGAGGACGAATTTTTCTTAAGGGGGAGAGTTGTAACACCTAAAAATCCAGCCTAGTCAGAATTAGGTTCTGGTGATCGGAAACCCTACATCGAAAATGTCCAAATATTGTATTGATATTGACCATGAGATCAATTGTATTGGTAGTGGACTCTAATTAAGTCGAATTGTTGTTTAAGAACCTTATTGGGATTATAGAAAACCTTTTAGTGGCTAAATTATAGAAATTGGAAGTTTGGGGATAAAAGTATAAGGAATAGAGAGTTGAAGGACTAACATTGCGATTAGCACCTCCTCAATTATAATCCCGCATACGTGGGTAATCAGGAAACAATTCCTTCATATAAAGGAAAGCTATTTCCTTAAAATAGAAAGGGTAGCGAATTTAGAGCTTTACCCGATTGTAAAAATAAGCATACACCTCTCTTTGTCTTCCTCATTTTCAAGCAAGCTAGCACCTCCATTGTTGAAGGTTGAAAAGCTTGACTTTTCTTCGATTTATTGTTATCAAATCATTGCAAGTGATTGGGTAAGCCAAAATCCCCAAACAATCATTGGATTCCATGGATATATCAAGATTAATCATAAGCTAAGGTTTGGCCATCCATGGAGTTTGATAGCTAATAGCTATTTTAAGCTTCGATATTGATTTTGGTATTGTTATATTGATTTCGGTATCGTAATATTGAATCTAACCAAATCTTATTATTTTTATCTAGCTCAAGAAGTTGGTAGAGATCATCCACCGTCACCAAAAAAAAGCTAAGAACAAGGGGATTACTATCCGAGAGCCTTGAAAGCTTCAAAATAACGAGGTGAGTGTAGCTGGAGTCTCGAGATTAGGCTAGGTGCTTTTCCCGACTTCATCGTTAATTGAATTATCATTACTAACCCCGTTGTTAAGGATTATTACATCGAATCACTTATCGAACATTATGGTAAGCATTGTTAAGTTATCACATCGAGTATTAAACATTGTCATTGTCATCGTTATTGCTATTGAACATCGGACATAGGTATTGTTGTTGTCATTGAGTGCTATTATTGTCATTATCAGCACCGTTGTCATTGAATCATGAAAGTATGGGACATTGATATAGAGCATTGATATAGCCATTGATATAACCATTTTCATTGATTATTAAAGTTAACATCATTATTGTTATCGAAACATTGCAAATGAGGCATCGATCATTGTTGATGTCATTGAGATCATTGGACATTGCCATTGTTATCGATATCATCATTGAATATAGACACCGAAATATTGTTTATCGGTAAGAACATTGAACATTGTTATTGATATTGAACATGAATTATTGATATTGTCACCGGACCTTGGATTCGAAGGACATTGGATACAATTGGCATGCCATAGAATTCATGAGCTCAGTGTACGGGTGGACTACGGTCCTAGGGCTACGTCCCATATTAATTTGGCGAGGCGAAGGGATGTGTTGTGATATTGGTCATATTGGCGAGACAGAGGGACTAGACCATTCATTGATTTGGCAAGGCATAGGAATTCACGTATCCATTATCCGGAATCGATCCAAGGGTTATTGATGAATTAAAGAATCATTGTTATTGAATATGTTCATTGCATTGTTTCTATTGATCTATAGCATTGTCATTGTCAAGTTATGAATTGGAATGCATTTCCTTGATATTGTGTTTTAATTGTGACTACCTCACTAGAAATATAGACCTAATGTACTGCATTTCATTCATTTTAGGTTAAGAGATTCGACGTCGGAGATCGGAGAAGTTGTTGCGTTGTACAAGTCACAAGCAAGTTTAAAGTAAAGCATATCGAACCTATAAACTCCTAGTAGGGTGGAAAAGTACCTAGAATAGTCATATAAGTCTCTTTTGATATGTATATTTTGTGCTTGTGGGATGTTACTGCACTAGGCCTAAAATGAACTTTTCACATGGCTTAAAAAGGGACTAAAAATGCATATTTGGCTCTAAAAGGTGAAAACATAGTAAATGGATTCGGATCAATACGAAATTTGGCATGAAAATAGTTTATAATGTTTAAAGCTTACTGGTAAAATTTCATTACATTTGGACCTGGGTTGATAGGTTAAATTGAATAAAAACCAGCAAATATCTGTCATTACAAGGCAGTGCGTATCAGTATGGTTGATGGAGTATCAATACGGCCTTGCATATTTGGTCAGGTCAACGAGGGTTAAAAATGGGCATATTGATATGACCTAGGCGTATCAGTACAGATTTTGGCTACTAGAATTTTGGTGTAAAAATGGTATCGATACGGGGTCAAGGCGTATCGATACGTGATCAACGAGTATCAGTACGACCTCAACCGTATCGATCAGTCCTAATACTTTGAATCTGGAATTTGGGAACTAGGTTAAAGCGTACCGATACGGCCATAAGGTTATCGGTATGGTGATAGTTAAATCTGTTAAAAGATGAATAACCCAGCTTTGTATTGTTTACATTATGGTCACTGACTAATGCATGGCTTAATTGAATAGGCAAACGAACCCCGAATAGTATGAAAATTTTTACACACGCTGTTTGAATAATTAATTTCATTTTGGTAAGGTTAATTTCATAAAAGAACCACTAAAATACTAAAATTATGATTAAGTCCCCAAGACTTGTAAATGTTATAACTTGGTCCTAATTAGATAATCATGGACTCACAATGGATTAATTGAAATTTTATATTACTCATTTTTGGATATGGGGTCTATCATCATCGCTTATTGTATGAAATTATCGTATCGATCATCGTTTAGTTTATTGGTAGCATATTCTGACCCAGTTCTCGACCAGGCCGAGAGGGGGTGTTACACAATGCCGGTGGAGCGTGTTGTAGGTTGATTGAAGCATCCGCTTGCGTTAGGGTTCTTCGAAGTGATAAGGGGAATTGGGTGATCGGAAACTCGAGGCAGATTGGGATATACTCATCCCTTGAGGTAGAACTTTGGGGTGTCTTTGAGGGTTTGCTGACTGTGTGGTGTGTGGGAATTACAAGATTGGTGATTGAATCTGATTGTTTGATTTCTATTCGGGCTATAAGCTCTTTCACAAATGGTGCTTCTTCGATTGGTATTGTACCACATATTGTGGAGTTGATGTCCCAATCTTAGGAGATTCATTTGGAGCACATGTCGCGGGAACGGAACAAGGTTGCTGACGGTATGGCTTGAAGGGCGACACTTGAGGATTTGGTTTGTCAACGCTATTTTGATCCTCCGGTGAATATTATTCCTTTTTTTTCATGCAAATTATCCTAGTTGAGTTGTTTTGGGTATTGTTTTGTTTTGTCAAGTCAAGGATATCCTTGTTATGCACATTTTATTATTATTAGGTGTACTCTTTTATTCTATTTAGGTTGGGGATATTTTTAACGAGATAACTATTAATAATCATTTTTTAATAAAAAACCATACTTGTTGTGAATAAAATAACGAAGAACAACGAACAAGAATAAAGAACAAAGAGATGAGAGAAAGAGGGAGATTTGTATTATTCTCAATATTGACATGAGTTTAGAATGCCTTCAATAAATCATATATTTATAAGCATAAGAAGTACTTAATACATTAAAAATTACTTAATGTAGATAATATTCCTAATGATAAAGTAAGTCAAATCTCCTTGATAAAGTTCTTATCATGATAGACGTCCATATAGATAAATATTCATAACACCCCCTTGTATGTTATCATGGTAGACATCCATATAGATAAATATTCATAACACTTCCCCTTGGATGTCTATGAAGATAATGTGCCTCATTAAAACCTAACTAAGATAAAAAAAAACCCAGTCGGAAAAAATTTCTTTAGTGAAGGAAAAAGAGTACACACATCTTTGATACGCATAACATGTTGCCTCATTAAAAACCTTACCAGGAAAACCCATTGGGAAAAAACCTCGGTCAAGGGAAAAAGAGTGCAACGCGTATTTACTCCCCTCATGAAAACACCATAGAAGATCTTTGAATCTTCATAGTTCAATATTGAATACTATTTTCTAAAGATAGTGAAGGATGGAACTTTGAAGTAATAGGTTCCATTTTGTCATCTTTGATGTATCTATCTTTCGATTGAGATATACATCTTGCATTATCTCTTCACAAGATAGCTTTGCATTATATCTTGTGAAAGTAAATCACATATCTTCTGGATATGTTGGGTCAATGGTCTTAGCCAATCACATTTTTGGCTTGCCTCATACATAACAATTATTTCTACAAGATTTGAGGGGGCATCGACGAATGTTTGAAGATCTAAAGGTAATGATCTTTGTATATCCACGAATATTTATTGACCAACTAATATATGGTGCTTCAACACCAAGAAAAGATATAATTATCTTTATTCACATCCAACAATCTTATAATTATTGGGATACTCAATAGATATGCTTTATCCATATGGAATCTTTTTTTAGCTTCTTTCAGCTGATGTCTATTCATAGACAAAGAGACATGTTTAAATACTCGATCTTCAGGTCGAGATAAAACTTGATGTTAAGATTCTTTTTCTCAAATACTTTCATTAAATGCATTGAAAGCACTTCATGAGTTTCTAATTTGAAGCCCTTCATTAGTTCTAATGATAATCAAATTATCATAATGAATATTGATCCAAACTCCTTTATAACATATATAGGGAAATCTGATCATTCTTATAGTATTTTCTCAATTAGTACTCACTAAGGCGATTATACCAAATGCGCCAAAATATAAATATCCAATAAGACATGTCTAAATAAATTTCCTCATAAATTTTCAAATGCTTCTAGCATTTTAAATCCTTCAAGGATAAATATGGATCCACAAAATAATTAGACGCTTATAAAATATTTCATAACAGCCAAAGTAATAGCATCCACCATAAAGTAATTAAAACTCTTCATAAATCATAATTCAAGTCATATTTACGACTACTTATTTGTATCTCACTTGCATTACACCTTTAGGTGTTCGGACTGCTGGTCCAAATACTTATCTTTTGGAAGTTCAAAGCGTCTTTCTATGTTGGCCAATCATTTCAACATCTATAGATTCTTATACAAGATCATTGTTTTCTTTCTTTACTTCTACAAAAGTATTCTATGTAAAATTGTTTGTAAAATCGTTGTCGACAACTTTTCAATTTTTCTGGTTCTATTCTCGTGTTGACATAACTCATCGAGATCTCTTCACGATTTCAATCTTTATTTCAGGTACCTGAAACTCTTCAAGAGTTTTATTATTAGTTATGTCTTGGGTCTCTTCAGGAGCACCCGCCTCCAATATATGACTATCTCATACTACTTTCCATTTACGATAATTTTGATCATTGGAACCGATTTCAACTATCATATCCAGACATGATTTTCATCCATTCGCTCTAACATGTAATTCAAATTTAGAGCATTTCAGATGGTATATGAGACTTAGTTACTCTCATTGGGTCAGCAAATATGTTTGGCAGTTGACATGTAACAACATGAATTATCTTATAAACTTCTAGTTCATATACGAGGATCTAGATAACGATAATTCATTTTCCTTTATCCAGCTGATTATTATCTCCCCCTGATGTTGAGAAAAATCATGTCATAAATGATTCTCCAATTAATGTTTAAACATAAAAGGAGACTCATGTTCAATATATATTCTCAACCCTTTTTATATACCAATTTTGTGCGTTGTGGTGGAGCAATTCAACTATATATCGCGCATTCAAAAATGGGAAAAAATGGCTTCTGACCAAAAACCAATCATAATGGGGAGTTTATTATAACTCATTGTCTTAATGCGTATATGTGTTTCTATGTGGAAATACCATATAAGTGTTTTGTTCTCATAGTTTAGCTATCAAAGAGGGGGCATCCAATCAAAATTTTGCTAAACTGTTTTGTTCATAACCAATAGGCTTTGTAATAACTGATATAGCCTAAAATATAAACCCACTATCTTTTGCAAGACGAATAGTCTAACTGCATAATCTGAATCCTTTTATAATCAATCTCACAAACTTCTGGCTGTAAGTTGATAAAACAATGTAGATGCATCTACTAAAATCATATAAAACTTTCCATATTTGTGGATAAATGGGCCCATATTTCATTCAGATATGCAAGACATGCAGTTTCAATTTTAATACAAGAACTTCAAGTTCTTTTGGTAAGCGGGATCAACTAAATCCTTTGAGAAAAACAACACAAGAACTTCAGGTTCTTTTAGTAAGTGGAGTTTAACCAATTCCTTTAAGCAACACAAGAACTTCATGTTCTTTAATAAGTGGAATTTAATCAATTCCTTTAAGAATAAGCACTACAAGAACTTCAGGTTCTTTTAATACATGTGCATGTAAATCTCAATAATTTCTGCATCATTATTGATCAGGATAGCCTAACCAATCATGCCAACTATATATATATGTATATATCTCTGAATTTGTAAACTTCTGGTTTACCATAACATATGATTCAATCTCACTTGCATATATGTGGTACAAATTTTGAAATACAAGTTTATTTGAAGCTTGATAATAAATTGTCCACCAAAAATTATTCCTTCGAATAGGAATATATTTAGCTCTCTCGGAGCTTTCAATGGAAATTATTCTTTTGGTAGCAATATACAACTCTTCTAGAGCTTTCAACTGACTTTTTGGCTACTAGAACTTATATCCAGATTGACTTATTTCAAATGTCAATTGATAACATATGTTATCTATAATTCCCGAAGGATTATTTTGCGAACTCATATTGCTCTCTTAAAATTTTCACTTCTAGTGGTCGCGATATCATTACCATTAGAGGTAATTATTACAATATTCGCAATGTTGCACTTTTTATAATGTGCTTTCTCTCAAGAACTTATTGCTCTTCTGGAGCATCAATATTTTTAGTACTTTGAGATATAGTACTCACATTATTCCCTTGCATTAAATGAGGAAATATATCTTATGCTTCTGCTAAGCATAAATCGCCACCATAGATCGTATTTGATAAGTAATCATGTGAAATAAAATAAATATCATAATATATAAATATAAATATAAATATAAATATAAATATAAATATAAATAATTGATGTGTAAAGTAAATAAACATAAAGCAACATAAATAAAAAGATAAATAATTATCTTCAAGGTTATGAGAATAATTATAAGATGATTAATTCCCTTCAAGGGTTATAAGGAAATCAACAACGTCCAAATGAGTTGGACCAGCAATGTCTAGATAAGTTGGACCAATATCATCTTCATCATTTTTCGCAAACAAAATTTGATTCTATTTTCTTTCCTTTATCATTCAATGATTGTTAATATTTTAGTGCACGATAAGTACGATACCAATGGTTTATAACATCACATTGGTAATAAAAAAGATTTCTCTTTCTTAGAATGATCTCTATCACTCTTGTCATCCTTATAACCTCACTACCAGTGGGTAAAAGTATTCTTAAAATAGCCATATTTTCCATGTCTATATTCACAGCCTCGACATGACCACAACTATTAATGTGATCTTTATTCTTTCTATAATATAATCTCACATTCACTTCAGGGAATAGAGTAGAGCCAGTGGGCCTTTAAAATCTTTTTCATGATATTGTGTCTGAGGACAACATTATATGTTGTGAAAAATGGAGTATGTTTTTATTAACACATCCTTATCATAGAGAACAAAGATTTAATCCTCGTACGCGGCATTGTTAAACCAGTTCACAAGGTCCTTTAAAAACCTCATTTGAGACCAGTAGCCTTGCAGAACGGGATGTCCAGCCAATATACTTGGATTATATCGAAGTGATGTTATCAATTGAATAGTGATTTATCATGTTTGCATTCATTTCAGGGAATGAAACAGATCCAATAATCGTATGGAATAAACATCATGCTTGCATTCACTTCAGGGAATGCCTCCCATAAAACGTTTTGGATCAAGACGAATTTTCGTAACTTGAACTTGGGAGAAGTCAATAGTCGATTTTTTCTGACGTAGAAGAATTATTGCTTTGGAGCAAAATCACCATGATTAATCGCACTTTAAAATCGTAGTTTAAAGAATAAAAATAAAGTTAGAATTTACCGATATTGGTTTCCTCTCGAAGATAATGGAGACATAGTAAATGACCAATACAGCTTCTCATACGAATCTCGTCTCTTTCCCAGCTATTATATCATGTAAAACTCAAAACACGATTAAAAATACCAACTTTTACCAATAGAATATCATAAACAAATATTGATATTTAATTATAAACTAAATAAATAGGGAAATCTCAATAAACTTACATCAATGATGTTCACACACAATTTTAATTGAGAAGTTATTGGTATGACAACATTTAATAGAAAACGCCAAATGTTCATGGTTAAAATTGAATTTAAAGTAAATGTAGACTAAACTAAATAAAATAGAAATATGAGGAACCATATGCAAGATTATCTCTTTCCATGAAAAATAGGCGCTCATGCACACACAAAATTACAATCGCATACATGACATAGCAACTTAACAATTTAGAGTCTAATTTATATTTTAGCCGTATTTTCATTTATTTATTATTATTTTTTGTTTATTTATCCCATAGGCCAATAATAAATTTATCACACCCAAACCAAGATTTAATAGTATAGTTCGATAGTTAAGAATTTAGAGCATTTAAACAGTTAATTTGATAAAAATACCTTGTAAGCAATTTTAAAAGTAAAGCAAAAATAAAATAAAAAGGAATCATGATTTTCACTTACGATGCAATCTTAGTTTTACCTATGTTGGCAATATTGACTTCACCCGGCAGTATCTAAATGAGAGAATCGTTGCAAGCATGATGAAAGGAAAGCAAGCTTAAGCAATGGCATACACAATCGTCTCCGCCTCTGTTGGTCGCCACATGAATTTTGATATTATAATAGTTGAGCGAGATCGTGCTGATAACATGTTGTGAATAAAATAACCAAGAACAACGAACAAGAATAAAGAACAAAGAGATGAGAGAAAGAGGGAGATTTGTATTATTCTCAATATTGACATGAGTTTAGAATGCCTTCAATAAATCATATATTTATAGGCATAAGAAGTACATAATACATTGAACTCTAATTAATGTAGATAATATTCCTAATGATAAAGTAAGTCAAATCTCCTCAATAAAGTTCTTATCATAATAGGCATCCATATAGATAAATATTCATAACAATACTCGTCTATTTGGACATTATAATAATTGATTCAATATAGTTTAATTATTTGTTAGCCTAATTTAAGTGCCATGTTTTAACCTTTTCCTTTGCAATTTAATAAAGTTTAAATTTCAACCATAATTTTTAAATTTTTAAGGTTTAAGGGCATAAAAAGCTCTTAAACTTTTGAGAGAGAAAAAAAATTAAGCTCATGAACTTTTTTCATTCAATTAAGTCATTGAACCAAGAAATTTAATCATTTAAGCCATTAAATTAAGAAATTGATTCAATTAAGTCATTTGACAATTAAATCTTGATAATTTTTCTTTAGATATTGTTGGCACATGGATACACTACGTTCTATCATGTTCATTTACATATTTTTTTCAAAAAATAAATTTTTTTATAAATTTTGTAAGTCTTAAAATTTTTAGAACTAGAATATTTTAAATAAAATAAAAAATTCTAAAAATGGACAAGTGGAAATACTATGACACGACATACTGCACCAACATATAAAAAAATGTCAAGATATAATGATCAAAATTGGTCAAAAGGCTTAATTTGTTCAATTTATTGGTTCAAGAGATTAATTGATTAAATTTCTTGATTCAATAGCTTAATTGGATGCAAAAAAGATCCAAGGGCCTAATTGATTTTTTCTTCAAAATATCAAGAGCTTCTTATACCCTTAAGCCAATTATTAAATACAAAACCATAAATTTGCAACTATAAAAATTTAAAATTATCATATCGAGATAAATAACTAAATAAGTTTATACTTTTCATTTATTATTATTTTTAAGAAATACTTTTCCTTTTCTGGCTCAATAATTTAAGATAATTTTATGATATATAAGATAAAAAAACTATGGCGAGTTTCTTTATGATATATAAGATAATTTTACGATATATTTTAAAACTTTAAAATTAAATAGATGAGATATTCATTACCATTCTAATTACATCTGCATAATCTTTTATATACCACTAACTGTATATCTGATAAGATGATTCGATAAACGTCATGTACCGCTATGTACCATTTATCATGTATTAAGCTTAATATAAATCAAGCTTTTTAATTGAACTTAAAGTTTTATCTAATTATGAAAACGGGGTTGTGATAAAATTGTTGATAGCTCGAGGCATACTTATTTCTTCGCATTTTGATCATTAATATGAAACTTTTGTAATTGCCTTGATCGTAAATTACAATTGAATAATTTCTATAGTTTTTATGGTTAGTAATTAGGATAGTGGGTGAAGAAACTGACTGATGTTCAGCTAGAGATTCTTTCCTTTGGCTTATGTTATTTACTTGTTAAGGGAATTTGTTTTTCTCTTAAAGCTTATTCTAAGGGCTTATGGTTCACCGAGTATTACTATTACTTAGAACTACGAGATATGTTAAATTACAATGTAAGGTTTTATTTGTTGGTTGACACATTGTAGAATTACTTGAAAACATATTCTACTAATAAACCTTGTTTTGGAACTCTTTTAACAAGTTTAAGTGTTTATGGTTCATGGTTTTAGTAGGGTTTAGAGTTTATTTGTTTAGTATTTAGGGTCTAGGTTTTATGGTTTAAATATTTAGAGTTTAGGGTTTAAGGTTAATTTTTTTTAATTAAAATAGTCCTAGATTGAAATAATGTGTAAATGATGAGGGTTAAATTTATTATTTTTTCGAAATAGGATAAAAATTTTGAATGTGTAAATGTGGATGACTGAATGTGTTATTATACAAGATATTTTAATTGTCACGTCACACTTTTAACGACTGTTAATGGGTCAACGACCAATTTGGAGAAAAACTAAAAGTTTAATGGTAATATTGAAGCAATTGAAAATTTGGTTGTCAAATTGAATAATTTACCAAATTTTAGTTACCATTTGTATACTTTACCCAAAAATAAATGAAAAAAGAAATATAAAAAATGTTTTTTTAGATTTTATTCTAAAAAGATAATAACGATTTCAGTCCCTATAATTTTAAAAGTAATTAAAATAATTAATGGTACATAGTTGTATATATAATTAATGGTACAATAATGATACATGACGTTTATCGTAAAATCATCCCTTCATACCCTTTGGTGTTTCCTTTTAGTAGATATGATCATAGAAAACTTCAATTTTAAAACCACAATATTAATTAACAACATATTCATTATCACATTAAAAATAAAGAATAGAATTTTATAAACATGTCCAAAAAATTGTGATATCTGCCAAAGCTCGAAGTGTTGTTCCGAAATTGGAATTTCTAATATTATGTCTGAAAAATGAGTTTGGACTTCAATATTCAAAACTTGAGTTCGGCTCAACCCATTTTTAAATATTGTTATATATAATATTAGTTTAATGTTATGTAATTTATACAAAATTTTAATGAATTGTAATATATAAAACTATTATATAGACAATAAAAAATAAGGTAATTATTTGATACACGGGTGATGGAAATTAAAAGTTTTCACAAGCGCCTTAATTTTAGAGTTTAAAGACTTAGTTTAGGGTGTAGAGTTATGGGTTTAGGTATAGAAATTTAGAATTTAGGGATAGTGGTTAAAATTTAGGGTTTATAGGCTAAAACTTAAATCCTCGCCATATTACCCTAAAAACTAAACCATAACCTCTAAACCCTAAATTTAAACCCTAAACCTTAAATTTTAGCCACTATTCCCAAAATTCTAACCCTACACATAAATCCTACGCCCTTAAACCTTAAAACTAAGGCGTTTGTGAAAACTTTTAATTTCCACTGCCAGTTAGGGGTGGGAATTAGGTGGGGAATATCTGAAAACCGTGGGGATCCGAACCAATAGGGATGTGGAATAACCGAAATCTTCACCTATGGGGATGGGGACGGGGACGGGGAAAGTTTTATGACCATGGCTCAAATGGGGATGGAGATGGGGACGAAGATTGCTATATCCGAACCGTGGGGATAACCAAAACTATAACCGTATAAATAACCGTGGGGATTCAAAAAATATCCGCAAGGATCCCTGATATTTTACAAGATTTTTTTAAAAATATACTTATTTAACTATATACAATTGAGAGAAATAGGGGAGAGGGTGTTTGATCCAAAAATTTTAAAGATGAAAAAATGAAGAGGTGTTCGTGAAAGTGTTTTATACCCACATATTTTAAAACAAAATGGGTAAATTACCATCATTAAATCCCTCCACCCCACTTAACTTTTTCCGTAAAATATCATATTTTCAATTGTTTCCAAATGACCATTGTTTTCTCAAAATTTAACCCTTAATGTTTTATTCTTCATTTTAATTTGGTCACCGTCCCTGTTTTAATTTTTTAGTTTGTTTTTTAATAAACCGGATGGTACAACAAATGTTGATCCAATATAGGAAGGATACATTAAAAAAAAAAATACATTCGTGTTTGAACTTTCTTTCTCATTAAATTACTTTCTCGTATTCATCTAATTTCATGCGATCTTTTTTCCTTTATGTTTTGTTTAGTATATTTTCTATTGTTTTCTTAAGTGCTTATTTCTTTGATGCCATGTATAATTTTAGGATATAAATTGCAATGTGGCGTCTCACAAAAAATGAGTGATGGGTTAGCTTAAAAAATGTTGGCGTTGATTAGAGTTCACTCTCCGGATGGTGGAGCCGTTAAAATAAGATCATATTCATAAATGGAAAATAAATTAAATTTCACATGAATTTGCAAATTCCGACATTAAAACATTTTGTAATCGGCAAGGTACCAATTTTTGGGCGTTGTGGGGGCGCTAACCCTTCCTCACACGTAACCGACTCCCGAACCCCTTTTTATTTTTCGCAAACCAAAATGCTTTTTTTAATAAAACAAAATTGTTGTCTAAAATGACCCGTTTTTAGGTGATCCAATCACACCTTTTAAAAAGATTAGTGGTGACTCTATTGTTTTGTTTTAAAAACTTTGAGCCCCGAGAAAAAGCTACGACAAAATCATCGTCTAAATCTTCCCCAACACAACAGTCTTTCAATCTTCATCATCTCGTAGCTTTTTCCAATTGAAGTATCTAAACTTTATATTTTAAACTGAATTGATCATTTATTTTGGTTAATAAAATAGTAATCTTGTTTAATTTTTGTAGGGATAGGGATTTTCCGAAATCCGCGGGGATCCGCATGGGGAGGGTTTGAGGACGAAAAAAATCCCTGAAGTAGTTAATTTGGGATTCCCCGAAACCGTAACCGCAAGTGTTGGGGGCGGAGTGGAGAATGCAAAACCGTCCTCGCCCTACCCGCTTCCCACCCCTACCGCTAGTGTATTAAATATAAATCCTAAAAAATATAGTATGTTGTCTATTATTAAAATTGAACCCAACAAGTTGTCCTAGTAGAAAAGCAGATGATGTTCATTTTAAGAGACTCGGGTTTAAATCGCTTTGTCTGTAAAGTGTATATATATTGTTAAAGGGTTAAAAATATATAAAAGCATATACTTTATTATAATCACCTAATACTATTCAAATAAATTATAACAATACCATTGATAGGCCCAACTGACACCGATTTTGGAAATTTTGAAACAAATCCGTGATCCTTAAGCTTAAAGCCAAAGAAATGTTAAAATTAGGCTGGGCATGAAATTTTGATAGAGAATGAAGACAAAGAAAAGAGGAACGTTGTGCATGAATGGGAGGTAGTCGTGTAGATGAAGATTTTATATCTGGCAAAACCGTAGAGTATGGTTGGACTTTTTCCACAAGAATCAAATCATACTCAACAAGAAATTAAAAAAAGTATTTGATTGATCAGAATAATCAAATAATTGACAAAACCCAACACTCCATTCATGTGACTTTTGTCCCTAACAATGTGCCTTTACCTTAATCTAGGTCTTGTCTTTAGGTATGTATGGTGCTCTTCACTTGGATCATATGCACTGTTGCAATAACTCAAACAAGCTGTTTTAGGGAATCCAAGATAGAAAATTTGATCATTTTCTTTTATGTATTGATTTGTTTTATGCAAATTACTTTAATCTTTGAATATAATTCAAAGGTATATATATAGAAAAGTAAAGATAAAATCCTGAAATATGTATGGGTAAAAACATGGGCGGAGCCGCCCATTAGTATGGGTGGTTAGATGACGCCTAAAAAAAATTTCGGGACAATTTTTTATATATAATTTATATATAAAAATTTAAAATAAATCAATAACACTTATTTATAAATAATTGACACTATTAAATACAATTTTAAAAAATGATACCCTTAAATAATTTATTGGCTCTGCCAGGATAAAAGGCTATGTTATATGTAAGGACCAAAGAATAATAAAGATGATGACATGTCTTCTGTTTCAAATGTAATTCAAACAAGTGAAATAAACAGTGGAATTTCATCAAACAGTTGTGATTCAATGATAATCTTAGTTAGCTTTCATAAAAAATTTAATCCACAATTTAGTTCCTGAGCTATATCTATTTTCTTATTTTACATTTTAAATTATTATTTTTGTTTTAGTTTGTTCCACGTGTTACGTTATTAATCACTTATTTATTTTAAATAAATAAAGATGAAAAATAATAATTTAGATATAATCTGAGATAAAAAAATAATAATATAAGATGTAAAATGAAAAGTAATTTAGAAATAAACTGAGCTTTATGTTTCCCAATCAAATCATGTCAAATCCCAAAGTTGGTTCTCATATACATTTATCGGTCAAAGTTGATGTCCATAGAACTCTACTTACTGAAATCAATTAAGGAAATCCCACTTTTGCTTGTCATATTCATCAGATTTACTGATTGAAATGGTAGAAGTATTGCATGTTTTATACGATTTTAATTAACGACAATAAAAAGTAAATGTTCAATCAAAGCATGAGGATGATGTTTTCCTGTGCACTTCTTTTTTTTTGGAAAATTAAGGTTTTGTATTTCAAATGTTACATATATTTTTTAACAATAATAACTAGATTTTTTTAATAAAAACAATGAAAGTAATTAAAATAATAACGCACTCAAGTTCATAGATAAAAATAGGGACAATAATTGCCAAAAAAGCTCACACATAAATAAAAATATTAAATTCAAAGATACAAAGAAAAGCGATTTTTTTCTTAAAATGACTTCCAACATCAAAAGAACTCAGTAACTTTTATAAAAATTCTTTGTCTTTATCGAACGAGACGCTTTACGAAGTGATAAAAGAGTGGTGAGTGAACCAAATTATCTGGCATGCTGCTTCGCAACACAATTTAGATTATATCGACAAACAACCTTTTACCAAAGATGGGATTTGACTATACGTGTTCTCCGACAAACCAATCAGAAAACAAATTTTGTAAGGATCTTTGTGCGAGCACCAAAACTACCACAAATATATGCGAAAATATACCAAAAGCTATAAGAAATGTGCCACAAGAACAGAGAAAAACGTGTCACGAAAGCAAAAGAAGCATGTAACAAGTACACAGATTATTTTGATTCTTATTCTAAATTGAAAAAAACTCAAAAAAAGAAAAAAGAAAAGATATTGTATAAAAATAAGAAAAATAATAAATATTTATCAACGACTAACATTAAAATTAATGATATCGCCAGTTAAATAAAAAGAAAAAAGAAAAAACAATACAAAAATACTTTCTTTTCTACATTGATATGTTATTTCTAATAATATTACTGCGGGAATTAAGGTCCTTTTGGCATGACTTAAAAAAGTTATTTTTCACCCCATAGCGAATGCCAAACACTCTAAATTGGTGTGAAAATCACTTTAAAAAGTGATTTTTCACCCAACCTCAAAAGCTAAGATTTTTAACTTTTGAAGTGGAAAGTCACTTTTAAGTGTGAAGTTATTTTTACCCTTAATTATTAACATTAATATATTAAAATAATATTAAATATGATAATAATTATTATATTAAACTAATATTTAGTTATATTAAAATAATATAAAAATGTATTGTTCAGACTTTAGAGGCTAAATTTTTATTTTTAATTCAAAATTTTATATGAATTATTTAGAAATATTTAAAGTTTGTATTTGATATATAAAAATCAGTAATAAATTGTCATAATTTTTATATTTTTATTATTTAAGTTGATCTTTTTCATAGATAATAGTATTAATAATTTTTATGATAATAAATTTAAACATCATTTACGTTCATTTATTTTTACTTTACATTATAATATTTAAAATGGTTATTTTATCTTTTCAAAAGTATTTTTTGACAACAATATCAAACATTAAAATTTTACAATTAACTTTTTAAAATCACTTTCTTATAACACTTTTAAAAGCATTTTTTAAAAGCCATAGCTCTAATAATTACGTTCAAATAATCATTACATTATCTTGAATTTTAAAAAGTATTATTGTCAAGAATCTAGGTTGCCATGATCGGTAAAGAAATCAACTGCTAAGGACTCAATTTCAATTTCGCTGTAAAAAAACATATTTCGGGGAATAATATTTGTTTAGGCCTATGTTGGGAATTAATGTTAGTTCGGGCTAGATGGTTTACGATTTTTTTTTCTTCGCTTAATTTTTCGTGTCATATTTGACGGTACAAATTATAATTACACATTTATAAGTTTAAATTCTAAAATAATTTCAATTGTAATATGAAAACACCACGCAATTCCATGGAAAACAAAACCACAAAACAGTGTCCCTAAAACCAAGACCGAACACCACATGGCAGCCACACAAGCCAAAAAACATATCAATCTGCACCACAGGGCACGCAAACCAGTAAGCATTCCGGCACCACTCGGCCAATAGGCCACTATGCAGACGCCCAAAACCAAGGCGGTCTATCGACGCCACCCTTTGCCAGCATATTCGCCAAACTATTCGCTTCATGCCACACATTTACAAAACACACACACGGTAATTTAGCGCACGCAATATCGATAGCACTAAAGCACTTCCACAAGCACCATGGTCGCTTGTCCATCTATAATACCCAAGAAACCGCTACCGTCGAGTCAGATTCTATGTTGAAAACATATCCCTCACTCTATTCCGAACCCACCAACATTTCCAATGTACACTTAATCGCATGTACCTCTGCTTCATTCGATTTTATCACTCCCAACAGTCCCGAAAAGACCGATAAAATACATCCAGATGAATCTTGTAACACCCTACCACATCCTACCAAACTAGGCTTGCCTCGCGCGGAACTGTCCGCGTTAAATTTCAACACCCCAACGGAAGGGGGCTGCCAACTAATACCCTTACGCTTCCCCGAATTGCATACAGGATGATAACACAGACGCGAACAATCCCACCAAATCGCTTCAACTATCACATTCGATGATTTCAACGCTTTGACCCAATACAAGGATCTTAGCTTGATCAAGAAAAATAGTTCTTCCATCCGAATCTGAGACTTATTAAACAATAAATCATTCCTTGCCAACCAAGCTAACTACGTAACCGATGGGCAACCAACTATCCACCAATCTCGGATCACCCTAGTGAAAAAAGTAGTCCCTTGCACCAAAAACTCTTCAAGAGTTCTTAGTAATACCATATCGACTCCCCACCATGCAAAAACCAGCACCAAACTTGCCTAATCACCTCACTCGAAAATAATGTATGATCGCAATCATCTTTGTCGACACCATACTAACGACAAGAATCATCTGAATTTGGTAACACTACCCCTTGCTCCAATAACATACCAATTGTCGGCAACCTTTCCAAGGATAGGAACCATAAAAATATTGCACCTTTGGCGGCACACCTAACCCCTAAATAGAAAACGCATCAAAGCCATCATCGAATAACCCAAAAGTGCTCAACAAATGAGTCAACATACTCAGTGAAATTTACCCTTCGCATCCAATCGCCACACAAAATGATTGACCAAATCTGGCACTAACACACAACCAGTCACCATGAAAATCATCTCATGAAGTTGTCGCTGTTCAAAGTGTCGCAACTCGCTTTAAAACAGCACAACCCATTTACCATGCGCCAAAACACCCTCCATCGCATACTCTGAAACCAAAGCTAGCTTCGACACTGCCACACAAAATAACCGATGGAACAACACAGGAAAAGGTTCTTTTGAACACCATAAATCATGCCAAAACAACACTCGCTCACCTGATTCGTCCACCTATGAAAAGCACTGAACACCCATAAACCGCTGCACATTCTCATCCTCTTGTACTTCTACTATCTATAGCCACATCACTGACATCTTCATTTTTCGGTTGAATTAAAACACCAGTGCAATGAATTCACACCATATTTTGCTTCAATCAAAGATCGCCAAAGAGAATCTCTATTTAACGCGAAACGCCATGCCTATTTAGCAAGTAGAGCCAAATTTCAAGTACGCATATCACCACCCCAAACCCCCAAGATGCCTTAGATGACAAACTCGATCCTATCCTACTCTACTCATCTTTCTTTTCCAGTCTTTCTCGCCCCATAAGAAAGATCTTCTAATACGATCAATCTTCCGAATGACACCCTTGGGAATAGAAAATACCGCCATATAATATCTATGTTAGGATGATCAATCGATGGAGTGTAGCCAAGATGGAGGTGAATTGGAAATTTTAAAAATAAAGGGAAGCAAATTGGAAAGATATAAAAATAGGACACAAGAGATTTATAGTGGTTCAACCTTCTAACAAGGTTTACATCCACTACCTTAGCTTCTCACTAAGGATTTTCCCAAATTTACTAAGAATTTTTTCCTTTTTTCTAGGCTCAAGAGGAAACCTTTACACAATCAAAGCTTCTACCCCAAAGCTTTGATAATACATTCTTTTACAAGAAAAGAAATAACAGACTGAGAAATCCTCTCAAAGATAAATGTTTGCCCCAATTACAAAGCTCACTCAAACCCAAAACTTGAATAAAAAGATTGCAATTTAGCTATCTCAAGTGGGTTACAAGATTTAACTCTAATAGGCTCAAAGAATGTTGGATTTGTGCTTGAATGCTTAAGACTTGTTCAATAGTTGTTGTTGTAGATTTGGAGACTTGATTATATACCCCCTCATTGATTTCTAATCGTTTAGGTAGTTGAGATCATAAATATAGCCGTTGGGCTACATTTTCCCACATTAAATGTTGTCTGCCAACCCTGGGATCGGTACGCGGGCTGGAGTATCGGTACCTACCAAAAGAGGAAATAGCCATTGTACAAAGGGGTATCGATACGCGAAGTTCGTATCGATACGGAGAGTTTATTTTACAAAGGCGTACCGGTACAGTCTGTATCATATCAGTACTGGTCTTGCTCACTAGAATCCTGATAACTTATGCAACAAAACTCATATCAATGTGCCTATAAGGGTATCGGTACGCTATAACAAATTTTCAAAGTTATGGTTCCAATAAACTAACAAGGCAACGGTCGAATATTAAATGCAAAAGATTTGGAAAATCTAAACACCCCGTATCGGTACACATAAAGTCATACCGAAACTCAAAGCAAAATTTGTTCCCAGGTTGAATGGTGTACCAATACGACTATACGCGTATCGATATCCAATAGCCATTTAGCATAAAACGTTTTCCAGTAGCTAAAACCCGTATCAATACGGTCAAGGGTGTATCGATACGCATGGACCAAATTTTGCTATTTGATTACAAAAACACTTAGAAAATATTTGGGGTTTTAGTTTTTGACTTAGAAACAATTTGAAGTTTGAATCCTTTTCATTTTGTGAGACTTTTTGAGTACTTGAAATTCCTTGTTATATCAAAATCAAATATTAGTTTTACAATCTTCTTCTTTTTGATATAACAAAACCAAAGTAAATTTTTAAGTCTTTTGAAAAAAAATACTCCCCCTTTGTTTAAGGCTAAAAGATAGTTTTATTTTGAAAACTTATTGAAAATTTAATCTCAATTCTTCCCCCTTTTTGTTAGATCAAAATCAATAGGGTAAATATATGCAAGATATAAAATAATAAATAACTCCAAGCATAAATAAACAACACAAATATATAAATTCAAAGCATTATTCAAAGCAACGTAATAATCCAACTTAAAAACTTAAAGACATAATCCAAAGAAAATAACAAAAAATCATAGGAATTCAAAACAAAGAACATAGGTGCATAAAACTTAAAAACTAATATGATATGATATGTATGAAATGCAAACGCCTAAGGAGAATTCTCATCTCCGTCATCCTCGTCATCATCTTCCTCATGATCATCACCAAGAGCATGACCATGCCATTCTCCATGAAATGCGGTAAGAGTCATGTTCATAGAAGCTTGACGATTCTCCATGGAGGTAACTCTAGCTTCTAAAGAATTGAAACGAGTATCCAAATAAGCAAAGCTAGAATCCAACCTCGCACCCAAAGTGGCAAACTTCCCACCAAGATAGGCCATGAGAGCATCAAGGGAAGGTTGAGCAACCGAAGCCACTGGATCAACTGGAGCTACCAGAATATTCTCTACGGGATCAGGTTGTGCATCACGAGAGAGATCCACAATATGAATCCATTATCCATTGTAGATGGTGAACTTTGCACGCAGGAGAGAGTGATCATCAATAAGGTCGGTGAGAGGTGAAGCAAGATCATAAGAGCAATCAATATCAAGCTTGTGGAACATATAACTCAAGGTGGTGTCATAGGTGAAGGAGGTGACAAGGGAGGTGTAGAAGTTTTGGACAAGGTATACTAACTCGGCAAACATAACTTGGGCTAGGTTTGGACGTATACCCTTACGAAAATAGTGGAGCCAAAAATCATCAACTTGACGAACCGATGACCACTTACCACTGGATGGCCGAAACCACCAAGTGATGAGAAAGTGAAGGAAACGTTCATGGACATCTAAAATGGTTACGAAGCCACTATAGAGTTGAGAAAAAGCATTTTCATCATCTAAACCCATATCGTTCATCCCCAAAAGTTCAACTATAATTTTAGAATCAAGACGGAAAGTTTTTCCCATAAGGTAAGACTTGAGTGATATAACCTCAGTTTTCTCTTTATTGTAAACACACCGAGCATTTGAGTAAAAGGTAAGGACAAGATTTTTATAAAGAATGCCGAGTATACTTAAAAAAGGCATGAACTTTCATTCCCTTAGAAAATGAAGATAACGAAAAAGAAATTCATCGAAAGTCAAAAAGGGTATAGAAACAACACGTTCACGATGGATTTTGAAGTTTTGAAAATGTTTAAAAAGACCCAAAGCATTTGGATTTCCCAGTTCATTAAAACATTGATTATACATTTGATTAAGGTTGAGTCTTGTACCATTATTTTCGAGATTGAGTTTGGTAGGATTAGGATTGGAAGAGGTATATCTGATTTCCTTTCTTTCTCTTTTCTTAGGACCCATAGTAAAAACCTGTAAAACAATTTCAAATCACAAAACAATGTATGCATAAACATCACATTCAATCCAATAAATCAATCTAATGATCAAGGTATTGTTAAAAAAAATATATGTTGTATTGTTTAAAAATCATATACAAGTACATGAAAAATTTTGGTGAAATGAAATTGAAAAAATAGTAAAGAAAAATTATATGAGTATGATTTTATATTCGAACAAAAAAAATTTAATTTTGAATTTTTTTTTGTAAAATATTTGAAAAAATGTTATATACATACTATATATATATATATATATATATATATTCTAAGTATAAACAATATACAAGTATGAAAGAAATCAAAATTTTAAAGAAAAAGAGTTTATACCTTTAATGTGGATTATGGATGAATGAAGAGATAGTTGTGAACAATGCTTGATGAGATTGCTTGGGTTTGATATTGAACACAAAAGCCCCAAAAGATTTTTGATGATATGTGAGAAAAACAAAAGATTTGAAGGGTTTAAATAGGTGAAAATCGTCTAGGGTTTTTGATAAAAAAGAGTTAGGGTTAGATTTAAATTAGGAAAACCTTTTTAATGACTCATTTAAAGCCCATCAGCCATGCATGCCGATACGCTATATATGCGTACTGGTACAAGTTTTAAACGTATCGATCCCTGATTTGTACCGGTACAGGTTCACCTGTACTGAAAAGCTACCTCTGATACCCGTATCGATACACGATACCCTGTATCGATACCCCTTGACCAAAAATGACATTTTTTGCTATAAGGAACCCAGAAATTCGAACTTAGTTTAATAGATATGCATGTATATGATATGAGATCATCATGAATGGGTAAAAACAGATGCAAACTCTCCATAGGAACAAGAAAAGATGTATATAGTAGAAAAATCACACAATAATAGAAATCAACCAAATTCAAGCAAGTTTTAAACACCAAAAGGGCTTTAAGGTTCAAGAAAGGCTAGTAAGCCCCAACTCTCTTCTAAGAGACCAAAAACGATCTTTGTCTAAAGTTTTGGTGAAGATATCCGCTAATTGGTTCAAGGTGTCACATATTCTAGAGCTACATTATTTTTCAAGACATGATCTCTAATGAAATGATGTTTTATCTCTATGTGCTTGGTTCTAGAGTGTTAGATGGGATTCTTAGTGAGACAAATGGCACTAGTATTGTCACACTTTAGAGGGATGGTACCTACATCAATTCCATAATCTAAAAGTTGTTGCTTCATCCAAAAGACTTGAGCATAACAACTTCTGGCTGAAATGTATTCTGCCTCGATGGTAGATAATGCTACACTATTTTGCTTCTTAGAAAACCACGATATGAGCATACTACCTAGGAATTTACATGTATCAGAGGTACTCTTTCTATCTATCTTACAACCTCCAAAATTTGCATCTGAATAAGAATGCAACCTAAAGGAAGAGTCTCTAGGATACCAAAGACCTAAACAAGGTGTATCTCTAAGGTATCTAAAGATTCTCTTAACGGCTTGTAAATGTGATTCTCTAGGACTATCTTGAAATATAGCACAAAGCAAACACTAAACACAATATATGTCTACTTGCGATAAGATAAAGCAAAGATCTTATCATTGATCTATGAAGCTTTAAATCAACACAGTTACCTCATTCATCTTTATCAAGCTTTGTAGAAGAGCTCATTAGTGTGGCTTGAGGTTTCACATTCTCCAAGCCAAAAATTTTGAGCATGTCCTTGATGTACTTAGTTTGATAGATACAGATGTCATCCTGTTGAGATGATCACACAATGGCAAATTGGCCAAGAGGGGGTGAATTTGCTTTTTAAAATGAAAAGGGTGCAAATTTGAAGATGAAAAATTAAGACACAGAGATTTTAGAGTGGTTCAAGCTTAGAATAAGC
The DNA here is from genome assembly GCA_019671005.1 of Hibiscus mutabilis. Taxonomy (NCBI): domain Eukaryota; kingdom Viridiplantae; phylum Streptophyta; class Magnoliopsida; order Malvales; family Malvaceae; genus Hibiscus; species Hibiscus mutabilis. The sequence continues at coordinate 67,372,961 of CM033711.1, forward strand.
TCTACATCCACTACCTCAGCACCCTACTGAGGATTTCAACAATTCACTCACTGAATTTGTCCCCTTTTCTCAGCTTAGGAGGAAACTGTTACAAACGATTAAGCTTTCTACCCCAAAGCTTAATCAAAGATCACTGTTTTACAAAGAAGTGTTGGTGTAGCGACGTTTTTGAAAAACTACTAAGGTGTATCCCACTTTTTGGAGAAAGTTTGCTTAAAAGAGGAATTTCTTTTGAAAAATCATAATCCTCTGAAAAACGATTGAAAACTTGGAGTCGCCATCGGCCACTTGGATAAGGTAGGCCAGACACCAGAAAACCAGAGATTCATTTTGAAAGGGCTCGAGAGTTGGTTACGTGTGGAGAAGGATTAACACCCCTATCACGCCCGGAAATCGGTACCAAAATATTTATTGCTCTTAATCGAAGGAAATTGTTGGAATTTGAGAAGAATTTAATTTGGTGGCCAGAATTGACAATTAAACTTAATTGAACGAGCTTTATCAAATTGGTAGGTTCAAATTAATTATACATTTAATTAATAAGGTTGACGATACATCAGACCATAGATTAAACTGACATAGAATAAGCCCGACTGCCGTGTTAATTTATGGTTCAAATCCCGCACGTCACCTTTATGCATGGTGCAAGCAGTTAAGATATGATGTAATGATTTGGTCAACTTTTAATTTTACCTTGGGACGATAGGAATTAATTCAGATATTTGGTCAACATCCTTTAAGCTCAGACTGTTACGACACAAATATCAAAATTAATAAATATCTCCCTTTTATGATTTAGATTAATTAATGCAAAATTAAAGGGGCCGTATGAATGACAATTAAGGAATGGAAAACAAAGACACAAAAAATAAACACAAAAGGCCTAACCCAAGGCCTAACCTATAAAGGCCCAAATTATGGAAATTTAATTAGTGATCTAGTTACTAATTAGGCGCTTCTAGTATTAACCCTAAATTAGTTAATCCTAAAAAGGCTAGAGAACCCTAATAAATTATGAGTTATCTTGTGATATGATAATTAATTCGATTAATTTTAAACTAGTATTCCAATAAGCCAAAAATACTATTTAAAACAAGCCAAATTAATCGATTTTCCCCATTGCTTCCTCTTGGAACTTCTTCACATATGATATTATCTCTCTTTGGTTCCAAACCAATTGTTCGTGAAGCTGTTCGAGTCTAGTTACCCTAGTTGCTAGTTTATTCATATTTCTGGAGTCGAATTGGTCACAAGTCATTCACTCCTTACTCATACCTTCTGAGGCGAATGTTTTTCCCGATTAGTGATGGATATGATGTATGTGAATGTACAAAAATACATCAGAAAATAATGCTACTATGAAAACATGAATGAATGCGAAGAGCGACACCGAGTTCGGAAAATACCATCGTTAAACGACTCGTATTAATGGGAATGTCGTTTCGTTACAATAACAAAAAAACCCGCTTTGCAAATGGTCCTAAGCTAGCATATAGGTCAAAAATCTTTTCTCTCTCATCAGATTCATCATCCGCATAGTCCTAAAGTTTGGCAACATCTTCCCCTAGGAATGGTGACTTCAGGGTGGCCTCTTGCATCAATTCTCGCTCTTACTTCCAAATAGAGAAGACAGTGAATTGTAGTCGCTCCACTGTTGGCATTTGGTGCACTTAAATTGCTCCCTTAAAGGAGTCCCACAGGATTCAACCTTCAACGTGTACTAAAGTCAGAAGTTTCTTCCGACTTGAAATATTCTTGCTTGTTCTAAGTTGAGACTTAATTGTTGACCCAAGATGGCAAAGTGTCTGAGAAACTTTTGATCCTGCCCCAGAAGGCCTCATTCTTGTTTGGCATGGTTTTCGTTGATCACCTAGCAAGACTTGGTATTTCTCAATTGTCGGGGTCAAATCAAAGTTGCCAATCACAGAACAACCGTTGACTTTGAAAGCATTTCTCTCCTTGTAATCCCGACCATCATCACATGAAGGTTTCGGCCGACATTGTTGACCTGAACTTGACAGGAATACTGTCCCCATTGTAGTTTCTCTCTTTCTGACCATATTTGTACATCGAGATTCTTCTTATCATTGTTAAGAACCAAATCTCCCGTTAATCTAGTCTTTAATTTCAGACTATTTCCAACTCAATGTGCTCTTCATGATATGATAATATATGCAAAAAGGTGAAAGGAAATGAAAAGAAAACAAATAGAAGTCTGTTAGTTATAAGATAAGCAATCATTTAGGAAACCATAAAAGGTAAACACAAACCAATTAAGCAAAAGGCAAACAATTAAAGCAAGAACCCTAAGCACATGAATTATAGTTCGCTAAGGCTATTCGTATGGCTCTATTGGGGTGGGCTTCTTAGATTCTCACACATGGGTTCGGTTATAACTGGGGTACCCGAACCTATCTTATCACCTGCTAAGGCAACAAGAACCCCAATTCTGGCTCATTACAAGCTTGCGAATTGGTTTGAGGGAAAGCACAACCTAATGACGTGGAGGGCTGCTCACATGTTGAGAGGTGTGGATTTTGGAAGTGAATTACCGACCCGTGGAGGGCTACTCACGTGGGTATGTGGCGTTTCAATCCCACTAAGGAATGGAGCTCGGGTATAGAGCTTGATGAAATGGTGCAACACATGTCGGTGATTTCTTAAAATTAAATGAAAAATTAATTCAAAGGCCACCAATTATCAAAGCTCGTTCAATTGTAGTTACATTTTCAAGAAAGGGTCAACCTTACTAGAATCAATTGAAATTGAAACAATCTTCCATCATTAAAAACAACAAATATTTTATTTGGCCTAACTCTTTTTTTTGTTTTAAAAACAAAATTGGTCCCCAGTGGAGTCGCCATGTTGTAGCGACGTTTTTGAAAAACTACTAAGGTGTATCCCACTTTTTGGAGAAAGTTTGATTAAAAGCGGAATTTATTATGAAAAAATAATAATCCTTTGAAAAACGATTGAAAACTAGGAGTCGTCATCGACCACTTTGATAAGGTAGGCCGGACACCAGAAAACCAGAGATTCATTTTGGAAGGGCTCGGGAGTTGGTTACGTGTGTGGAAGGATTAACACCCCCATCACGCCCAAAAATCGGTGCCAAAATATTTGTTGCTCTTAATCAAAGGAAATTGTCAGAATTTGAGAAGAATTTAATTTGGTCACCAGAATTGAAAATTAACCTTAATTGAACGGGCTTTATCAAAGTGGTGGGTTCAAATTAATTGGACATTTAATTAATAAGGTTTACAATGCATCAGACCATAGATTAAACCGACATCGAATAAGCCTGACAACCGTGTTAATTTATGGTTCGAATCCCGCACGTCACCTTTATGCATGGTGCAAGCAGTTAAGATATGATGTAATGATTCGGTCAACTTATAACTTTTCCTTAGGACGATAAGAATTAATTCAGATATTTGGTCAACATCCTTTAAGCTCAGACTGTTACGACACAAATATCAGAATTAATAAATATCTCCCTTTTATGATTTAGATTAGTTAATGCAAAATTAAAGGGGCCGTATGAATGACAATTAAGGAATGGCAAACAAAGACACCAAAAATAAAAACAAAAGGCTCAACCCAAGACCTAACCTATAAAGGCCCAAATTATGGAAATTTAATTAGTGATCTAGTTACTAATTAGGTGCTTCTAGTATTAACCCTAAATTAATTAATCCTAAAAGGCTAGAGAACCCTAATAAATTATGAGTTATCTTGTGATATGGTAATTAATTCGATTAATTTTAAACTAGTATTCCAATAAGCCAAGAATACTATTTAAAACAACCCAAATTAGTTAATCATAGCTTTAAATTAAAATGTTAGTCTAATTTCCATGTCAATTTTATCTTAAAAGATAATTAAGAGGTGTTCAACCAATTTGAATGAATTTAACATTTACTCCAATAAGCCAAAGGCAAATTTAAATTCACTAAACTAATTCGAACCTTAAGACTAACGACAGCTCTAAAACTAATCCTAGAATTAGCTTAATTAATTTAAGGGTCGTGCCCCTATTAGACGAGCACATGACCTAAATTAATTAAATTAATTCCTAAACTAATCTAAAGCTAACTTAACAACTCAAAGCCCAAAAAACCAAGAGGCCCAAACTTCTAAACTAAACCCAAATGAAAACCACATGTATATGCTTTTAAGAAAATATACCTTAATTATATATTATATACCATATACAAGAAAATATGTTATAAAAGGGATAATATGAAATCATGATAATAAAGTAAACATACAAGCTAATAGTAAATTAAACAACATTTAACAAGTGAAATAACATACATATCACAAGCAAAAATAAAATAAAATAAAACTCATAAAAAATAGTCTAAAATAAACAACAAATGTTACCAATAAAATCATCCACATTTTCATTGAACTATAAAAAATGATTATACATAAATAAAAAGAAAAGGGAAGAATGTACCCAAAACCCAAATATTTATGCTCGATCAACCAAATTCCACATATTGTTGTTGGGGTTGAGAAGTTCGATTCAAGGGTTTAATAATGGTAAAAAATGTCTTCGATTAGGGAAATTATAGTGGATAAGGGAATCTAATGGTCTAAAAAAAGGAAGAATAGAAAAAAAAGGAAAAAAAGGGCAAAAGGCAGTGGGGGGAGGGTTGGCTGCCAAATGATCTAAAGAAAAACTAGGTTAGTTGTTTTTAGGGTTCATGGGATTTATATTTATATAGAAATGAAGGGTATTTTTGGTTTATCCCCTTAAAATAAGAACCAATGAAATTTAAGACCTTGGTCACCAAGTAGTTTTTTTAACTAATGAGAATGAGGCATTGATTCATCCAATGAGAACCAAGCCTTGGTGAGTAAGGAGTTGGGATTTTTATTATTATTAATTTTGTATATATTTTTTTACTATATAAAATTACATAATGGGACATGAAATTTTGGGCTTAGGGTACAAGATAAGGTTTTTGGGTATTTAAAAAAAGGGGAATTTGGATTTATTTTATTTCGAGCATTTAATTTAACCCAGACAAAATTAGTGTCTACAGTTGGCAAATTGAAAATAGACCTCTCAAAAGGTAAAATATTTGCCGAAGATACAAGTTCACTCAACCCAAATTGATAAAAGATGATACAATAAAAATTCACTCAATTTGGTTACAAGGGTTTGACTCTATAAGCTCAATTGAATTGGATTTTAGCTTGAATGTGCTTGACTTGATCAATAGATGTTGTTGTAGCTTCAGAGGCTTGTTTTTATACCCCTTCATTGATTTCTATCCAATTGGGTAGTTGGCATCATCAATAGAGCCGTTGGACTCTCTTTCTCCTACCCTTAATGCTCTTTTGCAACTTACCGTATCAGTACACGAACAACAGTATCAATACCTGTCTCAAAATAGAAAGAGCCGTTGTGTACAAAATATAGGGGCGTATCGATACGCGGAAAGACGTATCGGTACGCGGAAAGACGTATCGGTATGGTTTTCAGTGTAAAACAGGGGGCTTATCGAAATGGGCAAGGCCATATCGATACAATTTTACTCACTTGGGCTACTGACAAAACCTGTTATGGTACGCAACATAGGAATGTCGATACAGGTTAATTGATTTTCAAAATCGCGTGTTCCCAATAACTGACAAGGCAACGTTCGAATAATAAATGAAAAGATTGGAAAAATCTTAACTCCCGTATCGATACGATAGTAGCCGTATCGGTACGCCCGTATCAAAATAGGCTTTTCTGTATCAAAACGAATTCATATAGTGGCCTATTTGTTTAAGACCGTATCGAAACGCTCGAGGGCGTATCGATACGCCTGGGCATAAATGTTAAATTTTGCTTGGAAACATTTAAAAAAAATTATGGGGTTTAAGTTTTTAGCTTAAAACAATTTTGTACTTGAAAAATCCTTGTAAATTGTGAGTCTTTGAAATATTTAAAAATTTGTGTTCTTTTCAAATAAGTCCTTAAACAATTTGTTATGTCAAAATCAAATATGGGTTTTAAAATCTCCCCTTTTTGATATAACAAAACCAAAGTAAATTTTTGAGTATTACTCCCCTTACTTTAAGATAGGTTTTCAAAAAAAGTTTGAAGAAAAATTTAAGCTCTTTACTTCTCCCCCTTTTTGTTAGATAAAATTAATGATAATTAGAGGTAATACATAAGAAGTATTAAAGTAAAACAACATAATATTTCATTGAAGCATAAAACAATAATCCAAGCAACATATTAATCCAAATTTAAAATCCTAAAAACATGAGCATAGGTTCAAATATTAAATAACATGGGTGCATAAAATAGAAATCCTAATATGACATGTATGATATGCAATGAATGTCTAGGGAGTATCCTCATCGTCATTGTCCTCTTCATCTTCATCATGGGTTTGAGTAGCTTGAGATTGTCTCCATTCCCCATGAAAAGCCGTGAGAGAGATATCCATTGATCCCTGTTGGCTCTCAATTGCTTGAACTCGTTCCTCCAAGGAAATAAAACAAGTGTCAATGGTCGTAAACCCTTCAGTCATAGTTGTCTTCAATGAGGTCATAGAGGTGTTTAATGTAGTGAATTGCTCATTGAGATAAGCCATGAGAGTATCCATAGCTGGTGGAGCTACTGGAGCTTGAGGAGCAGCTGGTGGAGCTACTGGAGCTTGAGGAGCAGCTGGTGGAGGAGCTTTCAGTTTTTCGGGGATAGCATCATGTGGAAGCTCAACAAGACGAAGCCACTCTCTATGGAAATAATGAAATTTGGCTCAAGTAAGGGAGCGCTGATTATATTATATACTATATACAAGAAAATATGTTATAAAAGGGATAATATGAAATCATGATAATAAAGTAAACATACAAGCTAATAGTAAATTAAACAACACTTAACAAGTGAAATAACATACATATCACAAGAAAAAATAAAATAAAATAAAATAAAATAAAAAAGAGTCTAAAATAAACAACAAGGGTCACCAATAAAATCATCCACGTTTATATTGAACTATAAAAAATGATTATACATAAATAAAAAGAAAAGGGAAGAATGTACCCAAAACCCAAATATTTATGCTCGATCAACCAAATTCCACATATTGTTGTTGGGGTTGAGAAGTTCGATTCAAGGGTTTAATAATGGTAAAAAATGTCTTCGATTAGGGAAATTATAGTGGATAAGGGAATCTAATGGTATAAAAAAAGGAAAAATAGAAAAAAGGAAAAATAGAAAAAAGGAAAAATAGAAAAAAGGCAAAAGGAAGTGGGGGAGGGTTGGCTGCCAAATGATCTAAAGAAAAAATAGGTTAGTTGTTTTTAGGGTTTATGGGATTTATATTTATATAGAAATGAAGGGTATTTTTGGTTTATCCCCTTAAAATAAGAACCAATGAAAATTAAGACCTTGGTCACCAAGTAGTTTTTTTAACTAATGGGAATGAGGCATTGATTCATCCAATGAGAACCAAGCCTTGGTGAGTAAGGAGTTGGGATTTTTATTATTATTAATTTTGTATATATTTTTTTACTATATAAAATTACATAATGGGCCATGAAATTTTGGGCTTAGGGTACAAGATAAGGTTTTTGGGTATTTAAAAAAAGGGTAATATGGATTTATTTTATTTCGAGCATTTAATTTAACCCAGACAAAATTAGTGTCTACAGTTGGCAAATTGAAAATAGACCTCTCAAAAGGTAAAATATTTGCCCAAGATACAAGTTCACTCAACCCAAATAGATAAAAGATGATACAATAAAAATTCACTCAATTTGGTTACAAGGGTTTGACTCTATAAGCTCAATTGAATTGGATTTTAGCTTGAATGTGCTTGACTTGATCAATAGTTGTTGTTGTAGCTTCAGAGGCTTGTTTTTATACCCCTTCATTGATTTCTATCCAATTGGGTAGTTGGCATCATCAATAGAGCCGTTGGACTCTCTTTCTCCTACCATTAATGCTCTTTTGCAACTTACCGTATCAGTACACGAACAACAGTATCAATACCTGTCTCAAAATAGAAAGAGTCGTTGTGTACAAAATATAGGGGCGTATCGATACGCGGGAATATGTATCGGTATGGTTTCAGTGTAAAACAGGGGGCTTATCGAAATGGGCAAGGCCGTATCGATACAATTTTACTCACTTGGGCTACTGACAAAACATGTTTTGGTATGCCACATAGGCATGTCGATACGGGTTAATTGATTTTCAAAATCACGTGTTCCCAATAACTGATAAGGCAACGTTCGAATAATAAATGAAAAGATTGGAAAAATCTTAACTCTCGTATCGATACGATAGTAGCCGTATCGGTACGCCCGTATCGAAATAGGCTTTTCTGTATCAAAACGAATTCATACAGTGGCCTATTTGTTTAAGACCGTATCGAAACGCTCGAGGGCGTATCGATACGCCTGGGCATAAATGTTAAATTTTGCTTGAAAACATTTAAAAAAAATTATGGGGTTTAAGTTTTTAGCTTAGAACAATTTTGTACTTGGAAAATCCTTGTATATTGTGAGTCTTTGAAATATTTAAAAATTTGTGTTCTTTTCAAATAAGTCCTTAAACAATTTGTTATATCAAAATCAAATATTGGTTTTAAAATCTCCCACTTTTTGATATAACAAAACCAAAGTAAATTTTTAAGTATTACTCCTCTTACTTTAAGATAGGTTTTCAAAAAAAGTTTGAAGAAAATTTTAAGCTCTTTACTTCTCCCCCTTTTTGTTAGATCAAAATCAATGATAATTAGAGGTAATACATAAGAAGTATTAAAATAAAACAACATAATATTTCGTTGAAGCATAAAACAATAATCAAAGCAACATATTAATCCAAATTTAAAATCCTAAAAACATGAGCATAGGTTCAAATATTAAATAACATGGGTGCATAAAATAGAAATCCTAATATGACATGTATGATATGCAATCAATGTCTAGGGAGTATCCTCACCATCCTTGTCCTCTTCATCTTCATCATGGGTTTGAGTAGCTTGAGATTGTCTCCATTCCCAATGAAAAGCCGTGAGAGAGATATCCATTGATCCCTGTTGGCTCTCAATTGCTTGAACTCGTTCCTCCAAGGAAATAAAATGAGTGTCAATGGTCGTAAACCCTCCAGTCATGGTTGTCTTCAATGAGGTCATAGAGGTGTTTAATGTAGTGAATTGCTCATTGAGATAAGCCATGAGAGTATCCATAGCTGGTGGAGCTACTGGAGCTTGAGGAGGAGCTGGTGGAGGAGCTTTCAGTTTTTCGGGGATAGCATCATGTGGAAGCTCAACAAGACGAAGCCACTCTCTATGGAAATAATGAAATTTGGCTCAAGTAAGGGGCTCGGCAAAGTCATGAGAGCAATCAATCTCCAAGTTCGAAAATAGACAACTCAAAGCCGTACCGTAAGTAAATGAAGATACCATTAAAGTGTGATGGTGTTGAACGAGGTAAACAAGCTCTGCGAGCAAGGTTCGATTGCTTGTTCTCCTGAAAGCATCTAATCCAAAAATTTTCCATTTGTCGGATAGTGGAGAACTTACCACCGGATGGCCGAAACCACCAAGCGATCATCAAGTGTAGGATGTGATCGTGTGCGTCTAATATGGTTACGAAGCCGCCAAGAACATGCCCCAAAGAGTCATCATCATCAATACCCTCATCATCAAATCCAAAAATATTTTTCAAGGTATCAATGTCAATTTGAAATTTCTTCCCCATCGAGAAAGATTCAATGGCTATGACCATAGAGCGGTCTTGGTTAGGGATGCATCGGGCATTAGCAAAGAAAATCAAGACAAGATTACGGTATAAAATCCTGGGGATAGCCAAAAATTGAGTAAAATTCCAATGTCTCAAAAGATGAAGATATTTAAACTTGAAACGTTCAAAGTTTAAGAATGGAAGTGATATTACTCTTTCACGGCGAATTTTGTAGTTTTGGTATTGCTTGAAGTGTTTAAAGCCGCCGGGGTTGAAAAACTCTTTTGGTAAATAACGCTAAGGTTGGGACAAGCCGAATTGTCTTCGGTTGAGGACTCGCCAACCTCGGTTGTTCTAGCTCTCTTTCTCGGTTCATAGATAGTATGAGAAACAGTTTTAAGGCACAAAAATAATGTATGTATAAATCATCATATTCGATCCAATATTTAATCCAATAATTCAAGGTATTGTTTAAAAATATATGGCTTAAAAACATATACAAGTATAAAATATAGTTTTGGTAAAAAGAATTTCGAAAAACAGTTTAGAATAATATATAGTATAATTTTATATTCGAATGAAATTTTTTTGATTTAAAAAAATTTACAAAAACTTTAAAAACCATAATATATACATATGAAAAACATAAATTTGAAGTAAGAACAATGAAAAAATCAAAACGAAATTGAAAAGAAAATGAAAAGAATTTTATACCTTGAGATATGGATTTGGATGAATGAATGATGAAAAATGCACAATCTTGATGAAAAGAGCCTTTTGATGTTGTTTAGAGTAAAAACCCTCACAAACTTTGATGAATTGATGAGAAAAACTCAAGGATTTAGGGTGTTTATATAGGAAAAAACGGCTAGCGTTTTGGTTGAAAAGTTTTGGTTAAAGTTGAGAGCCTTTTAATGGCAGATGGCTTTGCATATCGATATGCCACGTGGCATATTGAAACAGGTGTACCAGTACGCCTAGGAGTTGTACCGAAACACAAGTCTCATATCTGTATAGACTCAACTATACCGAAACACGTTCTTGAACCCATATCGATACGAATGGTACCGTATCGATACACTTGTGTTGAGAAATGCACTCTGGGCAGATATTCAAAAAGGTGTATCAAAACACCTTCACTCATTTCGATACACGTGTGCCATAAAATACATTTTGGGCCACAAGTTACTCAAAAATCGATTTTATTCAAACCAAAATGCATGTAAATGAAATGTGAACATCATTTATGGTCTAAAATGGATACATACTCCCCCTAGAAACAAGCATAGATTCATCAAGAGGAAAAATCACATAAGCAAGGCAATCAAATAAAATCAAGCAAGTTTTTGTCCTTAAATGGCTCTAAGGGGTCAAGAAATGCTAGTTAGACCCAACTCTCTCCTAAGAGACCAAAAACGCTATTTATCTAAAGGTTTGGTAAATATGTCCACTAATTGATTTAAGGTATTAACATACTCAAAAACTACATCATTTTTCAAGACATGACCTCTCATGAAATGATGCCTTATTTCTATGTGTTTGGTTCTAGAATGTTGGATGAGATTCTTAGTGAGACAAATGGCACTAGTGTTGTCACACTTAAAGGTATGGTACCTACATCAACTCCATAATCTAAGAGTTGTTGCTTCATCCAAAGGACTTGAGCACAACAACTCACGGCCGATATGTACTCCACTTCGGTGGTAAATAAAGCTACACTATTTTGTTTCTTAGAGAACCAAGATATGAGCATACTACCTAGGAATTGGCATGTTTCAGAGGTACTTTTTCTATCTTCTTTACATCCCCTATAATCTGCATTCGAGAAAGCATGAAGATCAAATGAGGAGTCTCTAGGATACCAAAGACCTAAACTAGGTGTATATCTAAGGTATCTAAAGATTCTCTTAATGGCTATAAGGTGTGATTCTCTAGGGCTAGCTTGAAACCTAGCAAACAAGCAAACACTAAACATAATATCGGGTCTACTTGCGGTAAGGTAAAGCAAAGAGCCAATCATAGAACGATAAAGCTTAGAATCGACACACCTACCTCCTTCATCTTTTTCAAGCTTTATGGATGAGCTCATTGGTGTGTCTTGAGGCTTCACACTCTCCAAGCCAAACTTCTTGAGCATATCCTTGATGTACTTAGCTTGATTGATGAAGATTCTATCTTTTCTTTGTTTGATTTGGAGCCCCAAGAAGAATGAGAGCTCTCACATCATGCTCATCTCAAACTCACCTTGCATTAACTTAGCAAACTCTTGGCAAAACAACTCATTAGTAGAACCAAAAAGTATATCATCAACATATATTTGAACTACTAAGATTTCTTTGCCATTTCTTTTAATGAAAAGTGTAGTATCCACCTTGCCTTTTTCAAAACCTTTTTCAATCAAAAAGTTTGAAAGCCTTTCATACCAAGCTCTAGGAGCTTGTTTTAAACCATATAAAGCTTTAGTAAGTTTGAAAACATGGTTTGGAAATTTTGGATCTTCAAAACCAGGTGGTTGCTCTACATACACTTCTTCATTAATAAAACCATTTAGAAAAGCATTTTTACGTCCATTTGAAAAGGCTTGAATTCATGAAAGCATGAAAATGCAAGAAGCAACCTAGTAGCTTCCATTCTAGCTACGGGTGCATATGTTTCATCAAAATCAATTCCCTCTTCTTGAGTGTAACCTTGAGCAACAAGTCTAGCCTTGTTTCTCACTATGTTACCACTCTCATCTAGTTTGTTTCTATAAACCCATTTAGTTCCTATTGTAGACTTATTACTAGGCCTATCAACTAATGTCCATACTTTACTTCTCTCAAATTGGTTTAGTTCATCTTCCATGGCCAATATCCAATAGCAATCTTTTAATGCTTCTCTGATATTCTTAGTCTCAACAAATGTTCATCTTGCATGGCAACATTATTAATAAGTTTAAAAGTATATTTGGATGGACCACCCAAAATCTCAACACCTTTGACATAATTGAACTCCCTTGGGTAGGTGACCTTTTTTTCCTCTAGAGCCATGTCCTTTAAGGCTTCAAGAGGTGGATCTTGTGTTTTTTCTTCTTTGGTTGAAACCTCATCATCCTTTAATGTTGTCCTCCATCAATGGCTTCAATGATTCTTACATCATCAACATCACAAGAATCCTTCCTCAGAAGGAGGTTATCATCGAAGACAACATGAATAGACTCTTCAACAACTACAGTTCTTTTATTAAATACACGATAGGCTTTAGAGTTTGAAGAAAATAGCTTCATCACTTTTTGCATCAAATTTACCTAAATTATCTTTTCCATTGTTTAAAATAAAACATTTACAACCAAATGGATGAAAATATCTAATGTTAGGCTTTTTGAATTTCAAAATCTCATAAGGTGTTTTCTTCAAAATAGGCCTAATCATTACTCTATTAATAATATAGCAAGCCGTATTAGTGGCTTATGCCCAAAAATATTTAGGTAAATTGTTTTCACAAAGTATGGTTCTAGCCATTTCCTCTAAAGTACGATTTTCCTCTCAACAACCCCATTTTGTTGAGGAGTGTGAGGAGCTAAAAAATTATGACTTACACCATTTTCATTATAAAATCCTCAAAACCAATATTTTGAAATTCAGTTCCATGGTCACTTCTAATATGTAAAATCTTTTGACTAAGGTCATTTTGAGTAATTTTTAAAAACCTGATGAACTTTTCTAAAGTCATTTTGAGTAATTTTTAAAAACCCGATGAACTTTTCTAAAGCCTCATCCTTAGTACTTAAGAATAGAACCCAAGTGTATCTAGCGTAGTCATCTACTAAAACATAAGCATAAGATTTACCACCTAAGCTCATAGTCCTAATTGGGCCAAAAAGATCCATATGGATCAATTGTAATACTCTACAAGTTGAAACATCATTTATAGGTTTAAAAGAAACTCTTTTATGTTTACCCTTAGCACAAGCATCACAAATTTTATCTTAAGAAAATTTTAACTTAGGTAAACCTCTTACTAGATCTTGGAAAACCAATTTCTCTAAAACAATCATGCTAGCATGTCCTAGTTTCCTATGTCATAACCATGAATCATGTTCATTTTGTGCAACAAAACATACATTGGAAATGTGAATGTCAACTAAATGCACCATATAAATATTACCTATGTGATGACCTATGAGCATTCTTTTGTTAGTTTCAATGTTCAAGATTTTACAACCACTTACATCAAATAGAACATTAAAACCTTTATCACATAATTGACTAATGCTCAATAAATTATGTTTTAGACCGTTGACATAAAGCATATTATCAATGATAATAGAAGAGTGATTACCAGTAGAGCCAATCCCTTCAATGTGGCCTTTGGAGTTGTCACCAAATGTCACCACTCCTCCACTTTTTGGTTTTAGCTCTAAGAATCTACTCTTGTCACCGGTCATATGTCTTGAGCATCCACTATCAAGGCGCCATGTATTTTTACTTGTAGCTTTGGCCTTGTAGCAATGCTCCCCTACAAACAAAGAATTAATTCTTGATTTTTGGTACCCAAATCATTTTGGGTCCATGAGTATTAGCTCCCAAAAACTTGGTTCCCTTGGGAATCCAAGAAGCAATGGCATTAATGTTATTAAAAGCAACTAGTTCCTTAAGAACCCAAACACTCCTAATCTCTTTACTTCTAGAATGCTTTTCGAAACCTATTTGTTTTTGGTTTAATAAATTCCTTTTAGCATAGTTGGTTTTGGAAGATTGTCCTTTTTCATAAGTAGAAGTTCCAACTTTGCTTAAGGAAAGTTCTAGGTTATCCACCTCCTTGGTGTGATAATCTTGAAAATCAGAACGAAGTTTTTCTAAATTAAGATTTTTCTTTTTAAGATCATTTGAAAGATTTATCAAAAACAAAACTTTCTTTTCGAGTTTCAAATTGGTTTTTGAAAGAGAATCATTTTGAATCCTTAAATCAGAAATCGTTTTCTTATTTTTCAAAATAGATTCTTTATATTTTTCAGCCAATTCATCATAAACCTCTTGTAACTCATCATATGCATCTTGAAGTTCATCAAATGTAAAATCGAAAGATGAGTTAGAGGTTACCTTAAGATCATCCTTCAAAGCCATGAGGCAAAGGTTGGCAACTTCTTTCTCCTCTTCATCGGATGACTCGTCATAATTCCAAGTAGCAATGTTTGCCTTGAGCTTTTTTTCTTTCCAAATCTCTTCCTTTTGAGTGGGGCAATCAGTTCGAATGTTCCCTGACTTCTTACACTCAAAGCAAATGAGTTGATCCCTCTCCTCCTCCTTGCTTTTGTTCTTGAAGTCTTCTCTTCTATTGAACTTTCTTCTCCAGTTGGACTTCATGAACCGAGTGAATCTTTTGGCTAACATAGCCATCTCCTCATCTTCTTCCTCACTCAAATCATTTTCTTCTTATGAAGCTTTGAGGGCGATTCTAAGTTTTTTCTTCTTTACCTCTTGCTTCTCTATTCTTTTCTCTTCTCTATTCTTTTCTTCATCTCTTCCTTGCTTCATGATCTCATGAGTAAGGAGAGACCCCACTAGTGCATCGAGCTTTAAGATCTTCAAGTCTTTAGCCTCGATGATGGCGGTCTTCTTCCCATACCATGACTCGGGAAGAGAATAGAGAAGTTTTTGAACAATTTTGTCTTTGGGAATGACTTCACCGAATGCTTTGCGACCGTTGACGATGACGGAGAAATGATCAAACATCTTGGTGACATTTTCATCGGGCTCCATCTTAAAATTTTCATAGCTCAAATTAAGGATTCCAATCTTGGTCTCCTTGACATTGTTGGTTCCTTCATATGTGGTCTCTAGCTTATCCCACACCTCTTTTGCGCTTGTACACGAAGACATCTTCGAGTGCATATCCGGTCTAAGGGCATAAAATAGCATGTGCAATGCTTTGTCGTTGACTTAAAGTTTCTTCCAATCATCATCGTTCATCTCAATCTTGGACTTGGGAACAAGTCTTCATTCTATATCTCTCTTCATAGGAATTGATGGACCATCTTCCACTACATCCCATAGGAGGTAGTCATTTGACTTGATAAAGAGCCTCATTATATTCTTCCAATAGGGATAGTTGTCCCTATTGAAGTAAGGAGGTTTGTGATCGATTCTGACTCGTAGAGGTTGTGGCCGGATGTATATGACATGGCTTCACTTGTAGGTTGATCAATCTCTTCTAGAAACGACTCAAGAGGATGTTAATCCTTCCAATGAGTGTAGCTCTGATACCAATTGTTGAGATGATCACACAATGGCAAAATGGCCAATAGGGGGTGATTGGCTTTTTAAAATGAAAGGGTGTAAATTTGAAGATGAAAATTTGAGACACAAAGATTTTAGAGTGGTTCAAGCTTAGAACAAGTTCTACATCTACTACCTCAGCACACTACTGAGGATTTCAACAATTCACTAACTGAATTTGTCCCATTTTCTCGGCTTAGGAGGAAACTATTACAAACGATTAAGCTTTCTACCCCAAAGCTTAATCAAATATCACTCTTTTACAAAGAAGTGTTGGGAAATTGAAAATAGATCTCTCAAACGGTAAAATATTTGCCCAAGATACAAGTTCACTCAACCCAAATTGATAAAAAATGATACAATAAATATTCACTCAATTTGGTTACAAGGGTTTAACTCTATAAGCTCAATTGAATTGGATTTTAGCTTGAATGTTCTTGACTTGATCAATAGTTGTTGTTGTAGCTTCAGAGGCTTGTTTTTATACCCCTTCATTGATTTCTATCCGTTTAGGTAGTTGGCATCATCAATAGAGCCGTTGGGTTCTCTTTTCCCCACCATTAATGCACTTCTGCAACTTACTATATCGGTACATGAACAACCGTATCAATACCTGTCTCAAAATAGAAATTTGTTGTGTACAAAATAAAGAGGTGTATCGATACGCGGAAAGGCGTATCCGTACGGTCTTAGTGTAAAACAAGGGGTGTATCGAAACGGGAAAAGCCGTATCGATACAATTTTGCTCACTTGGGCTACTGCCAAAACATGTTTTGGTACGCCACGTAGGCGTATCGATACGGGTTAACTAATTTTCAAAATCGCGTGTTCCTAATAACTAACAAGGCAATGTTCGAATAATAAATCAAAAGATTGGAAAAATCTTAACCCCGTATCGATACGGTGGTAGCCGTATCAAAACATGCTTTTTTGTATCAAAACGGATTCTTACAGTGGCCTATTTCTTTAAGACCGTATCGAAACGCTCAAGGGCATATCGATATGCCTGGGCGTAAATGTTGAATTTTGCTTGAAAACACTTAGAAAAATTTTATGGGGTTTATGTTTTTGGCTTAGAACAATTTTTTACTTGAAAAATTCTTGTCAATTATGAGTCTTTGAAACACATAAAAATTTGTGTTCTTTTTCAAATAAGTCCTTAAACAATTTGTTATATCAAAATCAAATGTGGGTTTAATACATCATTCATTTGTTTGATTTGGAGCCCCAAGAAGAATGAGAGCTCCTCCAGCATGCTCATTTCAAACTCACCTTGTATCAACTTAGCAAAATCTTGGCAAAACAATTTATTAGTAGAACCAAATATAATATCATCAACATAAATTTGTACTAATAAGATGTTTTTGCTTTTCTTTTAATAAAAAGTGTAGTATCCACCTTTCCTTTGTCAAAATCTTTTTCAATCAAAAAATTTGACAATCTTTCATACCAAGTTTTAAGAGCTTGTTTCAAACCATATAAAGCTTTTGAAAGTTTAAAAATATGGTTTGGGTATTTTGGATCTTCAAAATCGGGAGGTTGTTCTACATATACTTCTTCATTTATAAAACTGCTTTAGAAAAGCACTTTTCACATCCATTTGAAAAAGCTTGAATTCATGATAACATGAAAATGCAAGCAACATCCTAATAGATTCCATTCTAGCTACGGGTGCATAGGTTTCATCAAAATTGATTCCTTTTTCTTGAGTGTAACCTTGAACAACAAGTCTTGGCAAAACAATGAGTTAGTAGAACCAAATATAATATCATAAACATAAATTTGTACTACTAAGATGTTTTTGCTTTTCTTTTAATAAAAAGTGTAGTATCCACCTTTCCTTTGTCAAAACCTTTTTCAATCAAAAAATTTGACAATCTTTCATACCAATTTCTAAGAGCTTTTTTCAAACCATATAAAGCTTTTGAAAGTTTAAAAACATGGTTTGGGTATTTTAGATCTTCAAAATCGGGTGATTGTTCTACATACACTTCTTCATTTATAAAACTATTTAGAAAAGTACTTTTCACATCCATTTGAAAAAGCTTGAATTCATGATAGCATGAAAATGCAAGCAACATCCTAATAGATTCCATTCTAGTTACGGGTGCATAGGTTTCATCAAAATTGATTCCTTCTTCTTGAGTGTAACCTTGGGCAACAAGTTTAGCCTTGTTTCTCACTATGTTACCACTCTCATTAGTTTGTTTCTAAAAACCCATTTAGTTTCTATGGTAGATTTATTACTAGGCCTATCAACTAGTGTCAATACTTTACTTCTCACAAATTGATTTAACTCATCTTCCATAGCTAATATCCAATAATCATCATTTAATGCTTCTTTGATATTTTTAGACTCTATGCATGAGATAAATGCAACATAATTACATGCATTTCTAAGAGAAGGTCTAGTGGTTACCCCTTTGGATGAATCACCCAAAATCTCACCACCTTTGACATAGTTGAACTCCCTTGGGTAGGTGACCTCCTTTTCTTCTAGAGTCGTGTTTTCAAGGCTTCTAGAGGTGGATCTTGTGGTTTGTCTTTTGATGAATCCTCCACCATCATTGGTATCAAAATCATTATTCATCATCATCATCACAAGAATCATTCCTCGGAAGAAGGTTGTCATCGAAAACCACATGTATAGACTTTTCTACTACTAAAGTTCTTTTGGTAAATACATTATAGCTTTAGAGTTTAAAGAATATCCTAGAAAAATAGCTTCATCACTTTTTAGCACCAAATTTGCCTAAATTGTCTTTTCCATTGTTTAAAACAAAACATTTACAACCAATTGAATGAAAAATAGCTAATGTTAGGCTTTTTATTTTTGAAAACCTCATAAGGTGTTTTCTTTAAAATAGGCCTAATCATTACTCTATTAACAATGTAGCAAGTCTGTATTAGTGGCTTATGCCCAAAAATATTTAGGCAAATTATTTTCACAAAGTATGGTTCTAGCCATTTTCTTCTAAAGTTCAATTTTTTTTCTCAACAACCCCATTTTGTTGAGGAGTGTGAGGAGCTAAAAATTATGACTTACACCATTTTCATTATAAAATCTCTCAAAACCAATATTTTGAAATTCAGTTCCATGGTCACTTCTAATATGTAAAATCTTTTGACTAAGGTCATTTTGAGTAATTTTTAAAATGATGAACTTTTTAAAGTCATTTTGAGTAATTTTAAAAACCCGATGAACTTTTCTAAAGCCTCATCCTTAGTACTTAAAAAATAAAACCCAAGTGTATCTAGCGTAGTCATCTACTAAAACATAAGCATAAGATTTACCACCTAAGCTCATAGTCCTAATTGGGCCAAAAAGATCCATATGGATCAATTGTAATACTCTACAAGTTGAAACATCATTTATAGGTTTAAAAGAAACTCTTTTATGTTTACATTTAGCACAAGCATCACAAATTTTATCTTAAGAAAATTTTAATTTTAGGTAAACCTCTTACTAGATCTTGAAAACCAATTTTCTAAAACAATCATGCTAGCATGTCCTAGTTTCCTATGTCATAACCATGAATCATGTTCATTTTGTGCAACAAAACATACATTGAAATGTGAATGTCAACTAAATGCACCATATAAATATTACCTATGTGATGACCTATGAGCATTCTTTTGTTAGTTTCAATGTTCAAGATTTTACAACCACTTACATCAAATAGAACATTAAAACCTTTATCACATAATTGACTAATGCTCAATAAATTATGTTTTAGACCGTTGACATAAAGCATATTATCAATGATAATAGAAGAGTGATTACCCAGTAGAGCCAATCCCTTCAATGTGGCCTTTGGAGTTGTCACCAAATGTCACCACTCCTCCACTTTTTGGTTTTAGCTCTAAGAATCTACTCTTGTCACCGGTCATATGTCTTGAGCATCCACTATCAAGGCGCCATGTATTTTTACTTGTAGCTTTGGCCTTGTAGCAATGCTCCCCTACAAACAAAGAATTAATTCTTGATTTTTGGTACCCAAATCATTTTGGGTCCATGAGTATTAGCTCCCAAAAACTTGGTTCCCTTGGGAATCCAAGAAGCAATGGCATTAATGTTATTAAAAGCAACTAGTTCCTTAAGAACCCAAACACTCCTAATCTCTTTACTTCTAGAATGCTTTTCGAAACCTATTTGTTTTTGGTTTAATAAATTCCTTTTAGCATAGTTGGTTTTGGAAGATTGTCCTTTTCATAAGTAGAAGTTCCAACTTTGCTTAAGGAAAGTTCTAGGTTATCCACCTCCTTGGTGTGATAATCTTGAAAATCGAACTAAGTTTTTCTAAATTAAGATTTTTCTTTTTAAGATCATTTGAAAGATTTATCAAAAACAAAACTTTCTTTTCGAGTTTCAAATTGGTTTTTGAAAGAGAATCATTTTGAATCCTTAAATCAGAAATCGTTTTCTTATTTTTCAAAATAGATTCTTTATATTTTTCAGCCAATTCATCATAAACCTCTTGTAACTCATCATATGCATCTTGAAGTTCATCAAATGTAAAATCGAAAGATGAGTTAGAGGTTACCTTAAGATCATCCTTCAAAGCCATGAGGCAAAGGTTGGCAACTTCTTTCTCCTCTTCATCGGATGACTCGTCATAATTCCAAGTAGCAATGTTTGCCTTGAGCTTTTTTTCTTTCCAAATCTCTTCCTTTTGAGTGGGGCAATCAGTTCTGAATGTTCCCGACTTCTTACACTCAAAGCAAATGAGTTGATCCTCTCCTCCTCCTTGCTTTTGTTCTTGAAGTCTTCTCTTATTGAACTTTCTTCTCCAGTTGGACTTCATGAACCGAGTGAATCTTTTGGCTAACATAGCCATCTCCTCATCTTCTTCCTCACTCAAATCATTTTCTTCTTATGAAGCTTTGAGGGCGATTCTAAGTTTTTTCTTCTTTACCTCTTGCTTCTCTATTCTTTTCTCTTCTCTATTCTTTTCTTCATCTCTTCCTTGCTTCATGATCTCATGAGTAAGGAGAGACCCCACTAGTGCATCGAGCTTTAAGATCTTCAAGTCTTTAGCCTCGATGATGGCGGTCTTCTTCCCATACCATGACTCGGGAAGAGAATAGAGAAGTTTTTGAACAATTTTGTCTTTGGGAATGACTTCACCGAATGCTTTGCGACCGTTGTGATGACGGAGAAATGATCAAACATCTTGGTGACATTTTCATCGGGCTCCATCTTAAAATTTTCATAGCTCAAATTAAGGATTCCAATCTTGGTCTCCTTGACATTGTTGGTTCCTTCATATGTGGTCTCTAGCTTATCCCACACCTCTTTTGCGCTTGTACACGAAGACATCTTCGAGTGCATATCCGGTCTAAGGGCATAAAATAGCATGTGCAATGCTTTGTCGTTGACTTAAAGTTTCTTCCAATCATCATCGTTCATCTCAATCTTGGACTTGGGAACAAGTCTTCATTCTATATCTCTCTTCATAGGAATTGATGGACCATCTTCCACTACATCCCATAGGAGGTAGTCATTTGACTTGATAAAGAGCCTCATTATATTCTTCCAATAGGGATAGTTGTCCCTATTGAAGTAAGGAGGTTTGTGATCGATTCTGACTCGTAGAGGTTGTGGCGGATGTATATGACATGGCTTCACTTGTAGGTTGATCAATCTCTTCTAGAAACGACTCAAGAGGATGTTAATCCTTCCAATGAGTGTAGCTCGATACCAATTGTTGAGATGATCACACAATGGCAAAAAATGGGCAATAGGGGGTGATTGGCTTTTTAAAATGAAAGGGTGTAAATTTGAAGATGAAAATTTGAGACACAAAGATTTTAGAGTGGTTCAAGCTTAGAACAAGTTCTACATCTACTACCTCAAGACACTACTGAGGATTTCAACAATTCACTAACTGAATTTGTCCCATTTTCTCGGCTTAGGAGGAAACTATTACAAACGATTAAGCTTTCTACCCCAAAGCTTAATCAAATATCACTCTTTTACAAAGAAGTGTTGGGAAATTGAAAATAGATCTCTCAAACGGTAAAATATTTGCCCAAGATACAAGTTCACTCAACCCAAATTGATAAAAAATGATACAATAAATATTCACTCAATTTGGTTACAAGGGTTTAACTCTATAAGCTCAATTGAATTGGATTTTAGCTTGAATGTTCTTGACTTGATCAATAGTTGTTGTTGTAGCTTCAGAGGCTTGTTTTTATACCCTTCATTGATTTCTATCCGTTTAGGTTTGGCATCATCAATAGAGCCGTTGGGTTCTCTTTTCCCCACCATTAATGCACTACGCAACTTACTATATCGGTACATGAACAACCGTATCAATACCTGTCTCAAAATAGAAATTTGTTGTGTACAAAATAAAGAGGTGTATCGATACGCGGAAAGGCGTATCCGTACGGTCTTAGTGTAAAACAAGGGGTGTATCGAAACGGGAAAAGCCGTATCGATACAATTTTGCTCACTTGGGCTACTGCCAAAACATGTTTTGGTACGCCACGTAGGCGTATCGATACGGGTTAACTAATTTTCAAAATCGCGTGTTCCTAATAACTAACAAGGCAATGTTCGAATAATAAATCAAAAGATTGGAAAAATCTTAACCCCCGTATCGATACGGTGGTAGCCGTATCAAAACATGCTTTTTTGTATCAAAACGGATTCTTACAGTGGCCTATTTCTTTAAGACCGTATCGAAACGCTCAAGGGCATATCGATATGCCTGGGCGTAAATGTTGAATTTTGCTTGAAAACACTTAGAAAAATTTTATGGGGTTTATGTTTTTGGCTTAGAACAATTTTTTACTTGAAAAATTCTTGTCAATTATGAGTCTTTGAAACACATAAAAATTTGTGTTCTTTTTCAAATAAGTCCTTAAACAATTTGTTATATCAAAATCAAATGTGGGTTTAATACATCATTCATTTGTTTGATTTGGAGCCCCAAGAAGAATGAGAGCTCCTCCAGCATGCTCATTTCAAACTCACCTTGTATCAACTTAGCAAAATCTTGGCAAAACAATTTATTAGTAGAACCAAATATAATATCATCAACATAAATTTGTACTAATAAGATGTTTTTGCTTTTCTTTTAATAAAAAGTGTAGTATCCACCTTTCCTTTGTCAAAATCTTTTTCAATCAAAAAATTTGACAATCTTTCATACCAAGTTTTAAGAGCTTGTTTCAAACCATATAAAGCTTTTGAAAGTTTAAAAATATGGTTTGGGTATTTTGGATCTTCAAAATCGGGAGGTTGTTCTACATATACTTCTTCATTTATAAAACTGCTTTAGAAAAGCACTTTTCACATCCATTTGAAAAAGCTTGAATTCATGATAACATGAAAATGCAAGCAACATCCTAATAGATTCCATTCTAGCTACGGGTGCATAGGTTTCATCAAAATTGATTCCTTTTTCTTGAGTGTAACCTTGAACAACAAGTCTTGGCAAAACAATGAGTTAGTAGAACCAAATATAATATCATAAACATAAATTTGTACTACTAAGATGTTTTTGCTTTTCTTTTAATAAAAAGTGTAGTATCCACCTTTCCTTTGTCAAAACCTTTTTCAATCAAAAAATTTGACAATCTTTCATACCAATTTCTAAGAGCTTTTTTCAAACCATATAAAGCTTTTGAAAGTTTAAAAACATGGTTTGGGTATTTTAGATCTTCAAAATCGGGTGATTGTTCTACATACACTTCTTCATTTATAAAACTATTTAGCAAAGTACTTTTCACATCCATTTGAAAAAGCTTGAATTCATGATAGCATGAAAATGCAAGCAACATCCTAATAGATTCCATTCTAGTTACGGGTGCATAGGTTTCATCAAAATTGATTCCTTCTTCTTGAGTGTAACCTTGGGCAACAAGTTTAGCCTTGTTTCTCACTATGTTACCACTCTCATTAGTTTGTTTCTAAAAACCCATTTAGTTTCTATGGTAGATTTATTACTAGGCCTATCAACTAGTGTCAATACTTTACTTCTCACAAATTGATTTAACTCTACTTCCATAGCTAATATCCAATAATCATCATTTAATGCTTCTTTGATATTTTTAGACTCTATGCATGAGATAAATGCAACATAATTACATGCATTTCTAAGAGAAGGTCTAGTGGTTACCCCTTTGGATGAATCACCCAAAATCTCACCACCTTTGACATAGTTGAACTCCCTTGGGTAGGTGACCTCCTTTTCTTCTAGAGTCGTGTTTTTCAAGGCTTCTAGAGGTGGATCTTGTGGTTTGTCTTTTGATGAATCCTCCACCATCATTGGTATCAAAAATCATTACATCGTCATCATCACAAGAATCATTCCTCAGAAGAAGGTTGTCATCGAAAACCACATGTATAGACTTTTCTACTACTAAAGTTCTTTTGGTAAATACATTATAGCTTTAGAGTTTAAAGAATATCCTAGAAAAATAGCTTCATCACTTTTAGCACCAAATTTGCCTAAATTGTCTTTTCCATTGTTTAAAACAAAACATTTACAACCAATTGAATGAAAATAGCTAATGTTAGGCTTTTTATTTTTGAAAACCTCATAAGGTGTTTTCTTTAAAATAGGCCTAATCATTACTCTATTAACAATGTAGCAAGCTGTATTAGTGGCTTTCGCCCAAAAATACTTAGGCAAATTATTTTCACAAAGTATAATTCTAGCCATTTCTTCTAAAGTTCAATTTTTTTCTCAACAACCCCATTTTGTTGAGGTATGCGAGGAGTGGAAAAATTGTGACTAATGCCATTTGAGTTGCAAAACTCTTCAAAACCTAGATTTTAAAATTTGGTTCCATGATCACTCATAATGTGAGAAATAGAGTGGCCAACATTGTTTTGATTAACTTTTAAAAATGTGATGAATTTTTCTACAGTCTCTTCCCTGGTACTTAAAAATAAAACCCATAAGTATATCTAGAGTGTCATCAGCTAAGATAAATGCATATGATTTCCACCCAAACTTATTGTTATAATAGGGCCAAAAAGATCTATGTAGATGAATTGTAAAACTCTACTTGTAGAAACATCATTAATAGGTTTGAAAGAAACTCTTTTATGTTTGCATTTTGCACAAGCATCATAAATTTTTTCATATGAAAACTTTATTTTTGGCAAACCTCTTACAAGATTATTTGAAATCAGTTTTTCCAAAATATTCATGCTTGCATGCCCTAATTTTCTATGTCATAACCATGAATCATGCTCATCTCTTGCAACAAAACATGCATTAGAAATATGAATGTAATCTAAATGCACCATGTAAATGTTTCCTATGCGATGGCCAATAAGCACATTTTTTTAGTTTCAATGTTGATAATTTTGCAACCATTTAAATCAAAAAGCACATTGAAACCTTTATCACAAAGTTGGCTTATGCACAAAAGATTGTGCTTAAGACCGTTGACGTATAAGCCATTGTCAATAATGATAGAAGAGTGATTACCAATGGAACCAATTCCTTCAATGTGGCCTTTGGAGTTGTCACCAAATGTCACTACTCCTCTATTTTTTTGTATTAGCTCCAAGAATTGACTCTTGTCACCGGACATGTGTCTCGAGCATCCACTATCAAGGTACCACGAATTTGCACTTGAAGCTTTGGCCCCATAGAATCCTCTTTTATTGTCCTGAGACAAAGAATGTCCACTTCTTGCTCCTCTTTATCGGATGATTCCTCATCACTCCAAGTAGCAACATGAGCCTTGAGCTTCTTTTTCTTCTTCCCGAAGCTCCTCCTCTTTAGTTGGGGACTCTTGGACATGATGTGCCCCAGTTTCTTGCACTAATAGCAAACTATTAGATCATTCTCTTCTTGTTTGTTCTTGTTCTTGAAATCCCTTCTTCGATGGAACTTTCTTCCCTAGTTGGATTTCATGAAACAAGTGAACCTTTTGGCTAGCATAGCCAATTATTCATCTTCTTCCTCACTAGAATCGTTCTCCTCTTGTGAAGCTTTGAGAGCAATTCCTATCTTGTTTTTCTCTACTTCTTTCTTCTCCACCTTCTTTTCTTCTTCTCTTCCTTTCTTCATTATCTCATGAGTGACAAGAGACCTCTTAAGAGCATCGAGCTTCAAGGTCTTGAGATCTTTGGCTTCTATGATGGTGGTCCTCTTTTCATCTCATGAATCAAGAAGAGAGTAGATGAGCTTCTAAACAAGCTTGTCTTCTAGAATGACTTCTTTGAATCCTTTAAGTCCATTGACGATGAAGGAGAATCTATCGGAAACTTTGGTGATGTCCTTGTTCGGTTCCATTTTGAAGTTCTCATAACTCAAATTGAGGAGTCCAATCTTGGTCTCATTGACATCGTTGGTACCCTCGTATGTAACTTCGAGCTTGTCACATATCTTCTTTGCTCTTGTGCAAGAAGATATATTCGAGCACTCATCCGGTCCAAGAGCACAAAAGAGCATGTGCATTGCTTTGTTATTTACTTGCAACTTCCTTCGATCTTCATTGGTCATCTCTTGCTTGGAGTTTGGAACTAGCCGGTCTCCTTCTCTCTTCATCGAAATAGTCGATCCATCTTCTACTATATCCCAAAGGAGGTAGTCATTGGATTTGATGAAGATCCTCGTACAATTCTTCCAGTAAGGATAGTTATTCCTATTGAAATAAGGCATTTTGGAGATATATTGAGACTCGTAGAGGTTGTTCCCAGAAGTAGAGGTCATGGCTTGTTTGTTGTTTGATCAAATCTCCTTCGGGTCGACTCGGATCGACTCTAGAGGATGTTAATCCTTCCAATGAGTGAGGCTCCGATACCAATTGTTAGGATGATCAATCGATGTAGTGTGGCCAAAAGGGGGTGAATTGGTAATTTAAAAAATGAAGGAAAACAAATTGAAAGATATAAAAATAGGACACAAGAGATTTATAGTGGTTCAACCTTCTAACAAGGTTTACATCCACTACCTTAGCTTCCCACTAAGAATTTTCCCGAATTCACTAAGAATTTCTTCCCTTTTTCTAGGCTCAAGAGGAAACCTTTACACAATCAAAACTTCTACCCAAAGCTTTGATAATACACTCTTTTACAAGAAAAAATAGCAAACTGAGAAATCCTCTCAAAGCTAAATGTATACCCCAATTACAAAGTTCACTCAAACCCAAAACTTGAATAAAAAGATTACAATTTAGCTCTCTCAAGTAGGTTACAAGATTTGACTCTAATAGGCTCAAAGAATGTTGGATTTGTGCTTGAATGCTTACGACTTGTTCAATAGTTGTTGTTGTAGCTTTGGATACTTTATTATATACCCCTAATTGATTTCTAACCGTCTGGGTAGCTGAGATCATCAATATAGTCGTTGGGCTATATTTTTCCCGCAATAAATGCTGTCTGCCAAGCCTGGGTATCGGTACGCGGGTTGTCGTATCGGTACCTGCCAAGAGAGAAAATAGCAATTGTACAAAGGGGTATCGATACGCGAAAGGTCGTATCAATACGAAGAGTTGATTTTACAAAGGTGTACTGGTACTGTTCGTACCGTGTCGACACTGGTCTTGCTCACTAGAATCCTGATAACTTATGCAATAAAACTCGTATCGATACGCCTATAAGGGTATCTATACGCTATAACAGATTTTCAAAGTTATGGTTCCAATAAACTTACAAGGCAACGGTCGAATATTAAATGCAAAAGATTTGGAAAATCTAAACACCTTGTATCAGTACGCATAAAGCCGTACCGAAACTCAAAGCAAAATTTGTTCCAAGGTTGAATGGCGTACCGATACGACTATACGCGTATCGGTACCCAATAGCCATTTAGTATAATAAGTTTTCCATTAGCTAAACCCGCATTGATACGGTTAAGAGTGTATCGATACACTTGTACCAAATTTGGCTATTTGAGTACAAAAACACTTGGGAAATATTTAGGGTTTTAGTTTTTGACTTAGAAACAATTTAAAGTTCGAATTCTTGTCATTTTATGATTCTTTTTGAGTACTTAAAAATTTATCTAATTTTACAAATTGGTCCTTGAAATTCCTTGTTATATCAAAATCAAATATTAGTTTTACAATCTCGGAAGTGCCGATAAGACGGAATTAACTAGAACAGTCCTAGCTACCAACGACAGTGATCCGCGCTTCCAACCTGCCAACTTAATTTTGAACTTTTTCAAGAAAGGTTCCCACACAGCCAACGACCTAGGATTCACCCCAATCGGCATCCCTAAATATTTAAACGATAGCTCTCCACATTCGCAACCCAACTCCCATGCCATATCTGCCGCAACCAGCTCATCCACTTCAACTGCTACCAAAGAGGATTTTGCAAAATTAATAAGCAACCCCTTGCATATTGGAAACATGTCAAAAGCTGCTTCTAATTTTCAGCAAATTGCAAATGTGAGAGTCGAAAATTTGGCGTCAGTTGCACTCCCTCAATCAACCCCAAAATTTCAGCATTCAACATAAACTGATGCAAAGCCTCCACGACAATGACAAACAACAACGGCAATAACAGATCGCCTTGTCAAAGCCCTCTTCCCATCTCAAATTCTCTCATCGCCCTCCTATTTACCAACACAGCTAACCTTGTCGAGCTCACACATTCTTTCGTCCATGTAACCCAAGGATCACCCAACCCATCCTCGTTCAAATATTAATCAAGCAATCCCATTGCACACAATCGTATGCTTTGGCGAAATCTAACTTCACCAACACCCCTCCCTCGCCAAAACACCTTTGCTGTAACGAGTGTACTACCTCATTAACAAGAAGAATAATATATACGGAGCACTAATGTACACTAATATTATAAGTTGGTGTTATAAAGAACAATAATATATGCATAAATAAAAGTTATGCTATCTGAAAAAAGGTCAATCCTATATAATAACAATAATAATAATAATTTCATGTATTGTTGCTTTCAACAAAAAATAAGTTCACATATATTAACTTTATCGTGTAATAATAATAATAATAATAATAATAATAATAATAATGTTATTATTATTATTATTATTATTATTATTATAAAAATATAGAGTTACACCAATTCTTACCTTTTCTCTGATTTTAAGAGATGAAGAGTGTAATTCAGTGCCTCCAATTACATTCAATTCAACAAAACTATTCTTATTATCGTGTTGTACTTTTTTCCTCCATCTAAATTTAGAGAGATTTTTAACGAGGCACAAGATAATAATATTTGTATAATTTTTAATCCAATGAAATCATACTTGATATATAAAAAAAATAACAAACAAAACTCACAAATTATAATGATAGACTAAAATACCACGCATATGTAATTACACCTAATTACATCCAATTGACACGGTTGAATTTCTAAACGCACTCTTGTGCGAGTTGTTTCCATATTTAGTTATGGTTTAATTCAAATTTATTCCTATTTAAATTTAGAAATATTTGGTTAATTTGAATCGTGTATTGTAAGAATAATTTTAAATATAAAATTACGAAAAAAAGAATAGCACGCGTCTAGAATCATGTTAAATGATTTTATTTTGGTTGCCTTCGGTCTCCGGTGCTTAGCCCTCACTAATCCGGACAAACCTGCGTCGCACGCCTAGTTTTGGTGGGTGAGTCTCCTAACATGAATTTTTTGCATAAACAAAGCCTCAAACTCGAGACCTACTTAAACGATATCAAACTTCTTACCACTTGGACCAACTCCTGTTGGTTAAATGATTTTAATAATAATGTACGTTTAAAAGAATCTGGTTAACAATAATGCACGTTAAAAAGTATTCTTGTCAAGAATCTATCTATAAAAAGACTTTTACTCTAAGCCCCGTTCTCTTTTTCTCTTAGTCTAGCGCTTGTTTTTTTTTTTTAATTTTACCTTGTCGGCGACGACTGTAATTTTGGTGCGGGATGTCGACCACTGACGTTTGATATCCTCTATACTTTTATATTTTGCTTTATTTGTTAGTATTTTGCTTTAGTTTTTATTCTATTTTTAATAAAAATGTCTTTTGTTTGATTTCTTTCTTTTCGCAAGTTCGTCTGCTTTTGTGGCACGCTTTCATTCTGCTCTTGTGGCACGTTGTTCGCCTACCTCTGCGGTAGATATGCGATCATGTAGAGATTCTCACGTCGCTCGTATCCGGTTTGCTATAGTCGGTAGTCTTTCAAAGGTTAGATCTCTTTTTGTGGTTGTTTGCCAGTGTATTCATATCTATTTTTGCGAAGCAGCCTGTAAGTTTACTTTGGTTTACTGGTCACTCCATCTCAAAAGCGTCTAATTAGATAGAGACAAAGGAGTACTATTGACGGTTATTGGATTACTATTGATGATGGGCATCAGATTCAATAAAAAAGTTTCAACTGTCATTGCGACTGGATTTTTCTTTTTCATTTTATTCTTTGTTTAGGTTTTGGTGGTCATAGTCCTCAAATTTCTTTCTTTGAGTAGTATTGTTACAGTTGTACCTTTTTTTAAAATAAATTTTAGTATCATTCCAAGAGTAAAAAAATTATATTAAAAACAATGCAAATAATTTAATTTATGGATGACATTTAGTTATATTACATAAAATATACAATTTTAATATAAAACAACAAATATTATTATTTGAAAACACCGAAGTTTTTAATTCCAGTTGAAAGACCCTCAATGTTATATTTTTATTTTAATATCTATATCAATTTCACCTATAAAATTTAAAAATATTCTATGAATAGAGTATCAAATTATCTAAATAACAAAATAAATATAATTCCTAATAAAATAAATGTGGGTTTCAAATCACAGTACAGTGCAGGTGGTCGCACAGTATTCGACGATTAAACCTTAGCTTCTACATGATTGGCTTGATTACGTCACCCGTAATCCTCATCGTACAAATCTCATTGGCTGTTATATTGCCTTTTATTTATTTAATTAGTGCTGTCTAAATCATTAATTTACTCCAAAATCAGTGCCTTTTTAAGTTTTAAAAGTTTGGTTAAAATTCCCAGTAAAATTACTTAATAGTTAATATATTTTTAAATATTTTGCGATTTTCTGTTAAGTTATGTAAAATTTTATTATTTAATTAGCATAACGTAAAGTTTTTCAAAAAAAATTCTGCAACGTTCGACGAGCATCTCTGAGCACCATTAAATTAATTAATAAAGATTAAAAATTTCAAGAACTGAATATATTCTTATAAATTATTTAAATATATAATTATAAACTATTTGAAATAAAATATTAATTAAATTATTTTTCATATATATAATTTTTTAATCTTTTTTAAAATTAATTGGATCAAATATCAACCACTAAACCTAAAATCCAAAACCCTAAACACAAAACAATAAACATAAAACACTAAACTCTAAACCCTAAAATTGAAACCCAAAATCATAAAGCCTAAACCTATTATTCAAATTTAGGGTTTAGGGTTTACATTTTAGGATTTAGGGTTTATGGTTTAGAGTTTTGACTTTTGGGTTTGGGGTTTTAGGTTTCGGGTTTTTATTTTTTAAATTGTCTAAGGTTGGTATTTGATCCAATTATGTAAAAAAATATTAAAAAATATTATATATATGGAAAATAATTTAATTAGCATTTTTAAATAATTTTATAATTATACGTTGAGTCCTTTAGATTTTTAATCTTTATAAATTAATTTAATGGTGCTCAGCGGTGCTCATCATTAGTGGTGCTCAATGGTGCTCGTCGAGCGTGGTAGACTCATGTTTTTAAAAATATACTTCATTAAACTACGATAAAATAATTTAGTTTTACCTACATAAAAATTAAGGTTTGTATTTTAATTTTACTATCAAATGAATGCAATTTTTATTCGGTGGAGAGATATTTAGAGTGTTTGGTTTTAGAAAATATTTTTAGTTTATGTTTTTATTTTTAGAAAGTAATTTTCATTTTCAATTTTTCAAAACTAGAAAACACATTTGGTTAATAAAAATAAAAATTTATTTTCAAAAATGAAAATGGTGAAAATGTGTTTAATATCTAGTTTTTCAAAAAAATAAATAATTACTTATTAAATAATTAAATTAAAATATAATTATTAGAAAATTGTTATTATTTAAAATATTTAAATTTATGGGGACCAACAATGAATTATATATTTAAGAATTAAATAACAATTTTACCATTATACCAACGTATAATTTTTCTAATTTTTAAAATATTTTGGGAGAGACTGTGACCCCATGAGTCCTTCCAACGTTCCACCCTAAATGCTGAGATTCAAATTACAATATGAGCAATTTTAACTACCGACTGATTGAATATATTTTTTTAATAAATTAATATCATATATCTTTTCTCAAATAAATAATCTAAAATTCAAATCGGTAATAAGTTGTTAGGACTTCTAAAATTATTACTCCGTTATTTATTAAAATATGTTATTTGTTATGGTTTAAGAAAAGAAAACCACCAAAATAATAAAAAAGGAATGGGAAATTGTTTAGTGATATTATGGATGGAATTTTATAGACAAAATATTAATTTTATCCAACTGAAATGTTACTTGAAGTAAAAAATTGAAGAAATTGATTTATTAGTTTTATTATTATTTTATTTTGGGTTAAGTAAAATGAATCTAAGTAATTAAAATGGATGAATCTACATAAACATCATATACCGCCATGTACCACTAATCATGTGTATCGTTATGTACTATGATACAAGCACAATCGACCAAGAACCTCCTAGAGTCGTACAAAATCCATTGAGCTGCCTAAGGGACCTATCACTCGTGCACGAGCCAAAAGATTCAATGATTTTGCCACCAATTTGAGTGCTCATGTTTCGAAAACAAATATTGATCCTTGTTCTTCACTTGAGCCATGCAACATTTTACATGTTCACTTTAATGCATGAATGCGTGCATAATTTGTCTATTTTCTTGCATATTAGTTATAGCGCATATTTTATTTTTCTACATTTTTAACAAAATGCATTTCTTGCATATTTATTTGGTGCATTATTACATATTTATAACTTGCATACACATTTAATTTGTGTCAAAATTTAGTGTGTTATTATGTCCTAAATGTTTGTTTCTTGTAGGAGATTCATTGAAATACAAAAGGAACAAGGAAGATTAATGACTTGCAAATTCAAGGGCCATGGAAGACATTCAAGATGAAAAATCAATGGCCATATGCACATTCAAGATGGCAAACCAAAGGCCATATTCACTTATTCTAACAATGAATCTAGACAACAAAGTGTGTAAATAATAGAATCGAAATTCTATCATGAATTGTTATAATTCATGGTCGTTGAAGATAGAATTAAATCCCTTCAACTTATCTTTTCAGCTACCCTTTGTTAATCCTATAATAGGACTTATTGTAAAGTATTTGGTCACAACTTTTATTTTGAGATATATTGAGAGTGTTCTCTTTCTTTGTTCTTATTTGAACTCAATTGAATTATCAAGTATTCTTTGTGGCATAAATTTTTTTATTTCAAACTTATCACTACCAAGTGGGGCGTTCAATTTCCTTGGTATCGTTGGTTCCTATCTATCATTAGATAGTGGGTTACGATCCTCTCCCCCTTGTTATTTGTTAAGAAACCATATAAGAATCGGGTCCATACTCAAATATAATATTGGTTATTTCTTGTTTCCCTTAACTAATTCAAGACCTATCTTCCATCATCACTTACTGTAATACCATTTCCTTTCATCCATCATTCCTTAACTATCTCATTTGCAAGCCTTCAACGACAACTTTTGAAGTACTTTAATTTCGTTCAGGAACATAAGCAACTCGACTTCATCCACGAGGATGAGCTTGCATCATACCATTAACTATTGAAAAAAAATTCTAGATTTGAAGATTATAATCAACCTCATTTCTTGGATACTTATTTCCTTCGCAAGAAGCCCCGTAGGGCTAACAAAGATATATTCATGTACAAGTTAGTGTCTATATTGAAAAAAAGTGAATAATATTGCATAAAGATCTTATGAATCTTTTATTAGTTTGAAACCAAATACTGGAATTTTTGACAAAGATTGAATTTTGGGGGTTTAAAATTGTTATTGATAGATGTTTTTTTTTTTTTTGTTGCAGAGGGGGCATGCCTTTTTGTAGCGAAGAGTGCAGACAAGAACATATACACATAGATGAAGCTTAGGGTTTTTACCAATGAAGAATTTTATTTTATTATATTGTAATTAAAAATGGTGTGTAGTTTTTATTTTAAAATGACGTGGAAAATTTTTGGTGTGGTGGACAGTCTAGTCAACACATCATTAGTGAATTAATGGTGTTTAACGAGTCAGTGACTAATTTGGAGCGAAACTAAAATTTTAATGGTAATATTGATGCAATTGAAAGTTTGGTTGTCAAATTGAATAATTTATTAGTGTTTAGTGACCATTTGTGTACTTTACCCTTTTCCGGAAAAAAAATCTTAAAAGTAATATAATTTTTTAGATTTTATTCTAAAAAGGGATAATAACTCTTTTAATCCCTATGATTTCAAAAGTAATTAAAATAGTTAATGGTACATAGCCGTACATGACATTTAATATAGAACCATCACCTTATTAGGGGTTTCCTTAAATTTATTAGATAGCATATTTTAATGCATAGAATCCCACATTAAAAACCAACATCATGTTGTGAGAGGAGTGGCAGCACATGTTGAAGAATCAGTGGTAATTTAAAGGGTAAACTACATAAATGGTCCCTTGACTATAGAAGTTTTTTGTTGAGTCCACTAGCTATTGAAAGTTATAAAATTATCCACTAAATTAAAAAACTAACAAGTTGGTTTCGTGTTGTTAAAAATTTAACGACTAATAACGTGAAAGTTAATAAAAATTGGCATAATAATACATTTAGGTATCCATATTTACACATTCAATCAATTTAGTCTTAATTCAAAAAATTAACTGGGTTAAGGGGTGCGAGGTGCACTAGAGGGCTTAGACAGGTGCGATGTTAGTTGGGTCAAAGTGTAAGGAAAATATGAGGTGGCTTGAGAGCTTACCAAATCATATTGGAGGGCAAAAGGGAGTATGACAAGGTGCTGGTGTGTAGGATCAGGTTGTTTCAGTGCGCGACTGAGGCGCAGGAGCAAACACCAAAAGGTATGGAGACTAGCCAGACTGATGCGTAAAATATAGTATGCATAATTAGAGCAAGTATACCTGTCTCACAAGTAATAAGGTGATAAGTATCGAGTGTCGAAACCACTGGTATTGAGGTGATAAACTCAATGAAATCATACTTAAGAGTTAGTGAAATAATGATAAGATGATATGGTGATAAAACTATGAACTAAATGCGATAAAAAGTAAAGATGAAGCAATGATCAAAAGACAAACATTTGTTGTAGCAATGATTATGGATGTTAGGTTTATTGTCCAAGAACTATGCTAATTACCTTTCGAATATTATAGTAGATGGAAATACATGTCCACGTAAACCAATTATAACCGTATCTATTCGACATGATTTTCTAATAAACTCTTAGACTCTCTCGATACCTAGAAGTTAACAACAAGAAGCTATGGTAATACATGTCTGCGTGAACCCTACCCTAACAACTTATTGTTTATTCAATTTCCCCTTATTAGTCGTTGAAATCCTAAACTTATGTGTAAGCCGGATTAGATCCTAAATTAACAGCTTAAGTTCCATTATTCACGTTTGTCTAACTTAACTCTCTCAATATTAAGCCATATATCAATAATTAAAAGGTCTCTTTGTTGGAGTGTGCCCAAAGACCAATCATAAGATGATTGTAAAAGACATACTTAATATTATCTTGTTTATTACTATAAAGCCATTGTTATTATTATTTTAGTCATTATTCTGCGTAGATATAAATAAACTAGATTATAATAAAGTCCTTAGAATAATATGGTTATTCTTAAATGTCCTTAGTCGAGTATTATTTTGAGCATGGACAACAATAATGCATTAAGACTAATATGTATTTGATTGATGATAAAGTATTGTCATTGATATGGAGATGTCAAAATCAATACATAAGTATGTGTTAGAGAACAACATATTGGACTGACCTGCTATAAGCATGTTTCTTGGATTGTTATGTGACAGTCACAATATTGCTCATAGTGATAACTACATGTATGATCCTCAGACTTAAGATCATCTTTATTCCAACATTGTAAGCGACAAGTTTTGATACAGTCAAACGTGTGTCGTAACTAACTACACTATAAAGACTAATATTAGATATGTTACAATCTATGTAGTGGGATATGGTTGATCAAGATTGGATTTGTCCCTCCTACATTATAGGAGTAACATCATAGGTCACTTGATTGAGTGGGACTAGAAATACATGATCATGTTCGAATAAGTTGATATGAGATATCCGAGTTATTCGCTTATAATAGTCTACTCAATATATCAAGAAATATTAGATGGACTATACAATTGTTACTATTCCATGACTTGTGTCCAATCTTGATATAAGGATAAAAGGATGTAATACATGAAAAAGACATAATCACGAAGAGGTTATGTCAAACCACGACTTCATGTAACTTAGATAGCAATGATGTATTGCTAGATGTCACTCATTGCTTGTAATATTAGAATTGTTCTAGATATTACTGCTAACGTTACACGAACCTATAAGGGTCACACCCTATGATTGAAACGAACATATATCAACTAGATAGCATATGTACAAACTTGTTGTACATGAAATTAGTTAATATATATTTATATATTTGATTTTACTTAAGAACTAAAATTATTATAATTATTGTAATTATCAAACACTATTAATATATATATATAACCCTAAAGAAACCTAATTGAACTAGAATGAGATTCTACATATTTAATTATATTCGGCCAAATATATTGTATATTTAATAAAAACCAAATTTAAGTAGAATTAGGTTTTTGAATGCTATATAAAGGCAAAAGGTCTAGCAACCAAATATATGCTTATTGCGAAAAACCTCTCTAACAGTTAGAGAAGTAAAATATTGTTCGTTTTATTCAGGTGGACTACATAGGGGTTGGAACACTATTGTGACGACTAGGATTCGACATCGTGCTGAAGGAATTGGATTCTCTTACATCCCTGTGGTTATCAGATTTAATTAAGGTAACGTTTCGTCCCATTTTCACCTCGACTCCGTTCCTCGTACATGGGTCACTGGTGGAATTCGTCAGATAATTTTTCTGTTGCTCCATGGGGTGTACGGTGTTTCCCTACACTCTCTCGATATCTCTTACATTAACTACGCATGAAGAACGATGAACATAATAGATAAGAAAATGTGCTATAACATTAAAGATAATTAAAACATAGAATCTTAAAACAATAAACTCAAACAAAGTATTTAACTCGTGTTTGAGAAAATAATATTCATAAAAATAATAAAAGTCATGGCAGTTTATAAAGCAAAAGAGAAAGAAGTTCAAACGTCCTTGAATTCTCCTCCAAGCCCTCGAACTGTGTTGTAACGCTCCAACTCCTCAAGCCTCTCTCAATACCTTTCGTCACTTAGAGACTCATATAAACCTTCGATAATGGTGGTTCTCTAATGTAGAAGACAAAGGGATTGTTTCCTCGAATAAAAGTTTCTCTACGTAATTTTGTGTTAAGTGCAACTTCCTCTTTCTTGTAATATTCACTTTCCTTTTATAATAAGTAGAAATCCTAGTGTTTTCTACTTTCGGTTCATTAAATGCTAATAAAAGAACATCTTATCACATACATTTAAAAAAATATAATGTAATTAATGAAAGATGATCTTTGTGTTCCACGTCATTAATGACTCAATAAAAAATAGGGGACCACACATTAAATTACATTAAAGGATCCAATATTTGTCTCTAGCGTAGCAACGAATGTTGTAGCATCCAGTCCAACATGATAGAATGTTGCTCCTATACTTTAGGGCTTCACTCCTCCATTACTTCCTGCGCAAACAACACTGAAAACTACTACATTTCCCATTAATAGTATCAATATAGATAATCATTAAGCTCAAACACCATAACTCTATAACTATATGTAAACTATTCCTAAATACAACAATATGCTTTAGAACACATGCAATATGCTAAGTAAAAGGGTCTAAAATATAGGTTCTTTATACACTCATCAAATACCCCTCAAAATTGAATTGTTGCTTGTCCTCAAGCAATGACATGCAAAAACTAAAAATTAAAATCTAAGAACAGAACCTATCATTTCCAAAGTTCCAACCAAGCTATGGTTTCTAAGGTTCCAAAACATACTACAATATTAATTCAATCCTCAGAAAAATAAAGATAATTATGCAATATAACAGATCTCACAGATTCGTTCCTAGGGTTAATTCTACTGTAAGTGAAGTGTGTGTTGTGTCGCATGCAATCGGTACTTAATGGCCTTAGAAAATTTCAAGGATTGCTCTCTATTATTGCCTAGCATTTTCTTTTTTTTTCTTTTAAGCACATTATTTTACTCACTTAATTCTTTTTAAGTTCATTAAACTATATCCTTGGGGCTTCAGCTTATCACAACTACTTTTTAGACCTGAAGATGGAGTGGAGCAAACAACCCATCCCCGAGCCCTACGAGCATAGTCATCCAGTGAAGACTTTCATTCAATCTTATGCTAATACTATTTTTCCTACCAGGGAAAGTTAAATGGAGCAAACATAACCCATCTAGTGTACTAAGCTATCAAAGCATATTAAAGTGTCCCTCAACAGTTTGCCTTTGGCATCAAGTTTAACATTTTAATTTGAACTTCATTTTCTTTCTTAATTTTTTGAGAGTTTGATTTAAGCTTTTTATGCTACATTGAGCATTTAGTTCATTATCAACAATTTATGCTATAGCATCAGAAAGTCGTCCTAGAATTTCCCTAAAGCTTCTTAAGCTTTTAGAGAGCATGCAACATTTGAAATATAAGCTACAACAGTTTCAACCCTAAGTTCAAATCACTAGAGCTCTTAACACATTGCAAAACACAATAAGCACAACTTATCATCATAGGAATATAATAATCAATGCAGCAGCAGTTTCAGTTTAGTAGAACCAAAGCAAAGGGAACCTTAAAACTGACTAAGCTATTTACTTTCCTAAAAAAATCTTAAAATTTTACCTAATATATACTTATGACAATACTCCCCCAAACTTGAGAGGAGCATTGTCCTCAATAAAAATAAATAAAAAATAAACATGCAATGCAAAAAAACAAAAAAAACACCTATGAATTAATGGGTGCAAGAAGGTACTAATATACGTGCCTTATGCTGGATACATGGTCCAGTGTGTGGCGCAAACTGTGCAGGCTCTTCAAAAGCTTGTAGTGGAGCGAATGTTGGGGCATTTGTTTGAACATGAGCAAAAGTGAAGGATAAAGATTAGGGCACAAGAAATTTGGGCGTAACTTAGAAAAGGAGGAAGAAGATGAAGAAGCAAGTTTGGCTTAAAAAAATTCTTTTTAGCTTTTAGGGTTTTTTGGACGAGATGAAAATGGAAAGACGAATAATATGGAAAGATATGGTGTTTATGTGAAGGGTGTAAAGGTGAAAAGGTGAGAGATTTTGAAAGGAAAGAAATTAATGTGGCGTTTATAGAAAGTGGGGAAAGAAATTCCTAAAAAGTAAGAAAGATGTTGTATGGTGTTAATGATTAGGGAAGAGAAAATAAAATATTTGTCATTAAATGCAATATATTCTCTTCCCTTTTCTCTTTTAACCACCCAAATATCCTAAAATAATTATGGACCAATACTGCCAAAAATTAACTTTTATCCAAATCCCCAAAAAATTTAGTTCTCATCCATGCTTTACGG
Organism: Hibiscus mutabilis; assembly: GCA_019671005.1. Lineage (NCBI taxonomy): Eukaryota > Viridiplantae > Streptophyta > Magnoliopsida > Malvales > Malvaceae > Hibiscus > Hibiscus mutabilis. The sequence goes on from CM033711.1 coordinate 67,412,682, forward strand.
CTACAAGAAAAAAAAAACAAAAGAAATATAACAAAAATTAACTCAATGATGCAGCATCTGATCCAAAATGAAATAACGAAGTAAAATAAGCATCAAAAATGAAATTAAAGTTCAACATAAAACAAATAAAAAATAAAAATGATATAGAAAAAATAGAGTTTAAGCATCCTGTTGTGTTAGGACGAGGGTTGTTTTTTATACTTTTTATAGTCCATCTACACCCTCTATTGAGTGAAAATTCTTCCAAAAAAGAGTTGAGCCAAGGTGCCTGAAACTATTCCCTGTTGTGGAACCTTGGTGGAGATATATTTCTTTCTTGTTCCTTTGTAGTCCATGCATACCTTCCACCTTGTTATTGTTCTTGAAGGCATTAATTCTTTGATGGAAATTATTATACCAACACCCAATCATTTGATTACTTTATTCTTATTGACTTCCTCCATCGTCGGGTGTAGCTTTCATTGCCGTGGCAATTGTTGTTCTAGCCAATTGCTATGTCACTCCTTTGTCAGGATCCTATGTAAGTCAAGTGAATGATCAATTCTTTCGAAGTTTTCAACTATCCAACCACCATTTTCTTTAAGTTTTCCAAACATATCCATCAGTATAGATTTTGGAGTAATACCAAGATCGGAGGGAATCACTATGGCTAAAGTGTCATCTCCCAATTTATCATACCACTAGCTTTGATGTTATCAAATCTTATATGTGGTTTTGACATTGTGGATAAGAGCCGACTACAGATTATTGCTTTAGCATCAAAGTTGTTGTAACATTCTGAGCATCAGATTCCTCAAACTTTGTTGTGGCAACTCATTGTTCAAGCCCATCCATTGTTGAGCATTCTTCCTCATGCTCTTGACTCGGGGGTTCTAGTTGATCCATACACATTGGAGAGATCTCTTCGCATTGCTTCTCGTCCTCTTGACTTGGGATTTCAATACCCCCTTGAATTGGTTTCTGCGGCATGCTATTCAAGACATTCAAAATCTCTGTCATGTGATTTTCAATGTTTCAACAAAACTTTGAAGCTCAACATCCATCCATGCCATCATAGCCTTCATGGAATTTGATTGTGCCTGATAATCATTGCTTTGCTGCATCAATTGATTGAACTCTAACTGTGTAGCATGGTTATAAGGTGAATATAAATTTTCACCTTCTTGAGCATTCCATGAGAAGTGTGGTTGTTGATGAGGACTATATTGCCAAGACATGTGTGTTGCAGCAGCAAAGCTACCACTGTCATAAAAATTTTCAACTCCTTGATCATACTGTAAAAAAATTTACTATTGGCTACATCGTTGGTTGTAGGCTTCGAGATGGTCTTTAACACTCATTTTACGGTCCTCCTTGTACCAATATGCATTAAGGTTGTATGGGAAATTTTCTCCACGAATGTTGTCCCCCACAATAATCATAAGAATTTGCTACGATATGAACCCTTTGGGTTGCTCTCGATAGTTGCATTGATGTGATTTTGTTACTCCGCAACTTGTGTTGAGAGACACGGAAGAGCACCATCTCCATAAAAATTATCCATTATTCTCCCTTGAAAAGCTCTAGTGGTTGGGTATTGGTCATCAATGGTGGGTGTAAGATACTCTCGAATAGATCGACCTATACTTCTCCTCATGTTAATGTTCCTTCACTTGTACCACACTTAAAAATATAAGTAAAAACGAAGAAAAAATAAAAGTTAGAATTAAACTGAAAATTAAATGCAACTACTAAGCTATAATCACCAATTGTCAATCCCCAGCAACATCGCTAAAAATTCAATGCATAAAATATAGTATGCGCAATTAGAACAAGCATACCTATCACACAAGTAATAAAGTGATAAGTACCGAGTGTCGAACCCACAAAGATTGGAGTGACAAACTCAAAGAAATCGCACTTAAGAGTTAGTAAAATGATGATATGGTGCTAAACTATGAACTAAATGCGATAAAAAGTAAAGATGAAACAATGATCAAAGGACAAACAGATGATGTAGAAACATTCTAATGAGCAAGGGGAGTAAGATGAAAGAGTCGTCGGATGGAGGGTCACCGAAGCAGAGAGGTAGTGATGGATTGGAGGGTTAAATAAAAAGAGTTAAATTGATAAAATGAGTAAATAAAGAGGACTAAATTTATAGATCTTTTTTCATTATGTCTAAATTGATTGAATGTGTAAATATAAAGAATTAAATGTGTTATTATGTCAATTTGTGTTAAGTGTCACATCATCAGCCATAAATTTTTTAACGACATCAAACCAACATGTTACTTTTTTTAAGTCAGGGGACTATTTTGTAACTTTTCATGGTCGGTGGATTAAAAAACACCCTATAATCGAGAACTATTTATGTAGTTAACTAACGATAAATGGATTGAAATGACGTGACAAGCCTACATAGCAGTGTCATATAGACAAAGGTGTTGACTTGAAAGAACATCACATCAGTCAAAAAATAATTTTATAAAATATAAAATTATTTTTTCTAATGACATGTCATTCTGCAAGTCATTTCAAGTTATTTATCGTTAGTTGACCCAAAATAAAACGTTGAGAGTAAAATTGATTCAAAAAAGAATAGAGGCTAAAATAAGTATTCAGTCAAACGTTGTATGGCAAAACATAATCTAAGGATTTGACCTTTCAGTTCGAGAATCGCGCAATTTCTACATCCCAAACTGATACATGTACATACCAATCATGCTCATAAACACCAATTCATAAATTTTACATATTTTTAGCATAATAATTGATCGTCCAAGTCTATTTAACCATTCTAAACATGCTCGTACACCAAAATCGCATATTCTCATCAATTAGTCACATTTAGCTTTTTTCCGAAACTTCTAACATGCATATAAAGCATAAACACCATTAAGCATACCTCAAACCTAAACATAAATTCAAATAATGTCTAAAATCACAATCTAAAGTCCAAAAAATAATAAGTTAAAGTTTATTCCTAACTAATTACCCTCAATGCCATTTTAAAGAATAAAAAGCTTTATTCACTTAACACTAGTGAGCCTTATTGAGGTAGCTCACTCGCACAGTCGCATTCATTCTCCTAATTTATTACTCCCTCTGTCTCACTAATTTTGTCCAGTATTGACTTTTAAAAAGTCAAAATTTTTAACTTTGGCCATAATTATTTTAAATATTTCAATTAATTAAATTTTATAAAATATATATTTTTAAACTACTTGATATAAGGTTTTTAAAACATATTTTTTTATATTTTTACCAATAATACATTTAAAGTAATAAATAGTTAAAGTTTAAAAAGTTTGACTTAAAAAAATCAATACTGGACATTTTCAGTGGGACTGAGGTAATAGCTTTTATTTCTCTACTTGTTGTAGGTAAAACAAGTGTAATTCTTAGTTGTAAATGCTCAAACAACCACACTCATACACTACAACATAAGTTAAAATGAACATATTATATGCAATACATACGCCATTTTTTTTTTACATTTTATGTAACCCTTTCTTTTAATCTTTCATGCTTTATACAATTTCTATACATATATCACATGCCCCATGCATAACATATCATATGTCACTATCACAAATAAAAATTGTTCATCAATGATTAATTGACTTCCTAGGCCACATGAAATATTAGTAATGTAATTAACAGGTTTCATTTTTATTTGTATTTCTTATTTCACATTTTCGTTTTCATATAAAACACACAAATTCTGTAATAACATTTCCTTTTATACCAAAGAGCATATCCTATCAAAGTGTAGCCTTCGATAACACTGTCCACCACACTAATACATGTCTCGTGAATGGATTACCATTCCCTTATCTTTCTGATATATCTTAGGACCTCAGTTTCTATCATAACACATATAACATTTACTTAATATTATGACATGTTAACTGCATCCAATGGTTTCAAGAGTATCAATAAGAAAATTATCCATATTTTTCACATATTTATTTATTTTTTTCCCAATGCACATTTCACTATTAAGAGTTCATCTCTTCCAAATATGATTCACTTGTCATTTCACATCACATGCACATATTTGCATATTAGGTGCCACTATTGCACTTGTCAGTTCCACTATTGTGTTATTCAATTTCATAACACTATTTGAACTTGTAATTCATTGCATTATTTCTAGATATGCATTTTGTCGCACTATTCCTATGGTGCATTTGTGTACTGTTATCTTTTACTATGATACATTTGTGTAGTGTTACATATTTTAGTAATACAATTACATGTTACGACTTGTTGAAGACATAAACGCCTCGTTTTGTTGGGTTGTAACTACGTGTTGTATTATTTAATATGTCTTTATAATGAAATTTACTTTTATACGTACGTATGCTAAATGTGTAATTTAATACGGCGTATTATTTTATACGCAAGTTGGGTGATATTTATCACATGGGTGGAGATAGTGTTTATTTAACACGCAAGTTTAACTCAAATTTTGTTAATTATACCATCATACTATTTTTCATATATTTACACCATTGTAAACATGCTAACCCTAAATAATGATCCTCAACCTTGAAGCCTAAACTCTAAATACCAACCTAAACCTTTAATCCTAAACCATGAATCTTAAACACGATAAACCTTAAAAACCTAACTATGAACCCTAAATCACAAACATTAAACCTTAAACCATGAACCTTGAACCATAAACAACAAACTCCAAACTCCAAACCCTAATTAATACGACGTATTATTTTATACGCAAGTTGGGTGATACTTATCACATGGGTGGAGATAATGTTTATTTAACACTCAAGCTTTACGTAAGTTTTACGCAAGTTTATCATCATACTATTTTTCACATATATACACCAATGTAAATATGCTAACCCTAAACAATAATCCTTAACCTTAAACCTTAAACCCTAAATATAAACCCTAAACCATGAATCTTGAACACAATAAACCTTAAAAACCTAAATATGAACCCTAAATCGCAAACATTAAACCATAAACCACAAACTCCAAATCCTAAATTACAAACTCCAAACCGTAAACCACTAAACTCTAAACCTCTAACCATGAACCTTTAACCCAAAATTCAAACCCTAAAGCATAAACTCCAAACTATAAAATCCTAAATCATGAATCCAAAACCCCAAACCTAAACCCTATAACTTGAACTTTGAACCTTAAGCCTTAAACCATAAACCCTAAACCTTAAAAATAATACAATAATAAATTTCAAAACAAGGGGAAAATATAAAGTTGGAATTTTAAGGGTAAAAAGGTACATTCATACATAACACTTATCTTTTAACTTTATCACAAATTTCACACTCAAACACCTTGATATAATAACAACCATCTTTCATCAATCTTTTTAATACACAAGTCTTATTTAATGCAACACATCTCTTTTACATTTGTTGTACCAAACGAGGCAAAAGTGCTTTACTATTTTGGCAAACTCAATCTGTGGAGGCTTAATGAATGAATGGGTAGTTAGGGACTTACTAACCTACGTCTACATCTTGACATATTATTCTGGTAAGAGTTTGCATCTGTCATGTTTCATTTGTTCTCTGATTAGTTTATGCACCTAGAGACCATATTGCGCTTTATATCTTATTTTTTTATTTTTAATTTTCCTCTGAGATCGACCCATACTTTAGGCTCATAGTTGACATCATTTGGAGGGTCCCGTTAGGGATAGACACAATTTTATGCTAGCGAAATATATTTTCAATAAGAAGTACATAAAAAAAATTTAAATTATATAATAATTTTAAATTTTTAGAGGGACGACTTCCCCCTCCAACCCCTCTAAGTTCATCCCTAGGTCTCGTTTTCAACTTTATTATTGTTTTCTAAGTATTACACTTACACCACTATTTACTTTTGGATTATCTTTTTGTAATATGGACTTTTAAGACTCATTTTCTTTATATGATAATAAATGGACACTTTCTGTGAATATTATAAGTATTAATGTTTTTTATTAACTATAAAGTTACTCAAATTTTTGTTTTTCTTCGGTAGCATTCCTGATTCTATCGTAACATCTAGGTCAAGTCTAGTATGTCACAATCCGCCGAATCTAATTTAGCTAAGTCTGAGCCGACTTTCGGTCTTATTTGAATAATCGTAATCAAAGAACTATTGTTTGAAAAATTATGGATAAAATACGTTTTTATTTAAAAACTGTGGTCAAATTTCATGTACATTAAAATTTTATTTAATTATATTTTTTTCAAATAAAATCTTATTTAATTCATATTCGAAAAGAATAACTTATTTTTTTCAATACAATTATAATAACCTACTTTATATTTAAGCCTATAATAAACGATGAAATCCAAATACACGAGAGTTTAAATTTAGTCATGCACTATAACTTGGTTAGACAAGTGACAAGATAAGATTGGAAAGCTAATGTCAAACTCAAAGCTAATGTTGGAATGAATTCAATGTCATTTCTTTTCGAATTTAAAACAATTTTAATCATTAGATTAAACTTTTCTTAAAAGTGTAGCGATGTTATTTTTTTGCTAAAAAAACAAGTTTTCGAAGTGTTTGTAATTTTTCGGATATAAAACGTTTATTCCGTGGGGTTTAAGAAAAAACCGCATTTTATTAAAAATTGGAGTCGCCACCTGCCACTTAGGTAGGCCGGACACCATAAAACCAGAGATTTAAAAACTGTTGGGTTCGGGAGTCGGTTACGGATGGGGAAGGATTAGCACCCCCACACCGCCCAAAATTGGTACTTTAATAATTACCGCTTTATTAATATTGGATTTTCCGGGTTAAAGTGACGATTAGTTTAAAATTCGGTTATAATTGCGAATAAATTTTAAAGGCCCCGTTATCCGAGAGTAAACGCCCAACCACTATCACTACGCCTGATACTGGCCCCGTTTACGCTCGGATAAAAGGACACCGCATTGACAATTTATATTCCATTATGCAACCTTAGTGAACAAAATATTAAGCATGGCCAATAATTTAAATACAGTAAATATTCACATAATAAACTATTAACAGAACATAAATAAAATACTAATCTAAAACATACATACATACAAATTATCCCTAATCATGACTAAAAATAAACCTAACATGTCACAATTACAAGGCATGGAACAAAAACACATATTACAAAAATGTACATATTACCATAAGACACATTGTAACATACGTAAAATATAGCATTATACATGACCAAGAAAATATATCAACACATAGCCTAAAAGCAAAGAAAACATGCAATACATGCTGAAAATATAAAACAGGTTGTGTTCGAGCCAACTCAAATATCAATCTAATACGTGTGATACGAATAACCGAACGAATGCATAAAGATACATAATCACCATAAACTTAACACACATATACATGTAAACATGAAAATACAAAGCATATACGAGAGATATATGAAAAGGCAAAAGGCTACATCAACATACACGATTATAATAAACGAACATAAATATTTACATGGAATCAGGACTGAAATGAAAAGAAATAAACATAAGGAACATAAATTAAAGGACAATAATATGCGATTTAGGGACGAAAATGCAAGCAGGACCGAACTTGAAAGGACTGAAACTGTAATTGTACCAAGGGGCAGACCCGAAGTGAAAATTTCAAAAATGCGGTGGGACTAGCGAGGTAATTTCGCTATTTAAAAACTAATTCAATTTAATTTAGGGACTGGATTGCAAGATTTCGAAATATGAGGGGGACCAGAGTTGTAAATATCCCCTGCGGCAAGACAAAAACAAAAATATCAAAAACGCGGGGGGACTTATTACGGAATTTCACCATTTCACAAAATAAAAACACCTATAAAACCCTTTTCTTCGGCCCAGACTCAAATTTTTCCCCATTTTTCATTCAAACCCAGTTTTATAATAACCGTCTCTCTCATTTTTGCTCTCAACCCCTCCTATGAACTTGTGATGAACCCAGAAACCGGCGGCCAACCGTCGCCCTCTCCGCCGCCGGTCGGCGAGCCCCAAAAAAATACCGAAATGAACCTTACTTCAACCTAAACTCGAATCCGAACTTGGATTTGGAGAAAAAACCCCTCTTTGTCCTAGATCTAAGAAAAGAAAAACAAAAACCGTATATGTTTTTTTTATCGAGACTGAAGGAACATCTTCCCCTTTTAGCCGGCTCACCAGATTAAGGCTTGTTGCCGGTAGAGGAACTGACCACCGAAGGTAAAACCTCACTCTCCTTTTCCTTTCTGATTTTTATAATACATACATGCATGCAACATTCAAGACGGATGGATACCTTTGTATGATCTCTGTAAGTTTTTGAGAAAAGAACGAAAGGATGAGACTTGTTTGTATTTCTGAAAAAAGTGGGTTACAACTGAACTCCTCCCTTTCGTTTCTTTCTTTGTTACATATCTCTCTCTGCCTTTTTGGTTTTTCTTAGACTAGTACCTAAGATATCTCTTTTTCTGATCTGATTTTCTGATGCCTTTCTGTGTTTGCGTCTTTGGCATGTCCGGCCATACTTGGTGGTTGGTACGGCCGGCATGGGGAGCGGCGTGGTGGAAGTGACCGTTCGGCTGCGCAGACTGGCGTCTCGGGAGGCGAGGCGATTATTATTGCCATAATCGTTCCTATCCGTTAGATCAGATCTGATCCAACGGCTAGGACTGCTCGATGATCGGGTGGCTGAGATGAGGCCTCGGAAATGATGCATTGGTCTGGGATCGCGCCACGTGGCCTGAAGAAGATAGACGGCCTTGCATGTCTCACACGCGCGAGTGGGGAACCCAACAGCCCACGCGTGGACTTCACGCGGTAGATGAGGCGTCTTTATGCTTCAATCGTGGCCGTTGGATCCAGATCTGATCCAAGGGCCCTCGTGCAGCTGCGCAAGATGAAAGAAGGGTATTAGGGTTCCAATATTTGATATGGGTTAGTGTTTCTTAGGATGTGGGCTGGCCGGTTAGGGCCCAATGTAAAAGATTGTGGGTTTGTAAATTATAATGGACTGGATATTAATTTATTATTATATTTTTTTGGGTTTATGACACTTTATATGTTTACAATAGTAATAATAATATTAATAATAATAATAATTAATACGTATATATACACGCATATAAACATACACGTACATGGACACATACACATACATGCTTACGTACACACATATACAATTCATGCAATACTCTTTCAGTATAATGAAATAATGACTTTAATAATACACTCATGCAAACATATATACAAATATTAATATATTACACATTTTAATTAATATCATATACAATCCTACATGCATACACAATCACACACATAATCAACATGAATATCCACACATATAGATATTACGCATGCATTAATCACATGTACACACATGCATATATGTAAACACGTGACAATATTAACCAATTACTATATTATTATGGCACAATATTAACAATCTCAGATAAAAATAAGTGATTACAGTTGCCCCTCTTTGCTTGTTCTTGTGGAACAAGAACAAAGCAAAGATCATAAGCACTCATTTTTATCCGACTTCCCTTTTGTAGCTTTAGAGTCACGTGTTCTTCTGAAACTTTATGTTCTTTCTTAGTTGAATCTTCAGGTTTATAAGCTCTTCCTATATAGAACTTCGTCACCTTCCGATCTTGGAGCTACAGGCCATTTCTATATAGAACCCTTCACTCTAAAGCCTCGAGTTATGAGTCCCTCCTATATAGAACTTTTCACTTCGAGACAGTAAAGCTTGGAGTCCTTCCTATATAGAACTCTTCGCCTTCAACACTGGTTTCTCCTATATAAAACCTTCTGCGTCACAGACGGATTCTTTCGACTGTGAGTTCTTCCTATATAGAACTGTTAGTCTTCAAACCTTGGAGCTGCAAGTCCTTCCTATATAGAACTCTTAGCTTCTGAAATCTCAGAGCTACATGTTCTTCCTATATAGAACCTTTCACTCTAAGACAGTAAAGCTCGGAGCCCTTCCTATATAAGACTCTTCGCTTTCAAACACAACAGGTTTTCCTATATAACCTTGTGTCATGGGTGAATTCTTCCGACTGGGAGCTCTTCCTATATAGAACTGCTAGTCTTCACCCTGGAGCTGTAAGTCCTTTCTATATAAAACTTTCAGCTTCTGAAATCTTGGAGCTACGGATTCTTCCTATATAGAATCTTTTACTCTAAGACAGTGAAGCTCAGAGCCTTTCCTATATAAGACCTTTCGCTTTCAGACACAACAGGTTTTCCTATATAACCTTGTGTGTCCTGGGTGAATCCCTTCGGCTGAGAGTTCTTCCTATATAGAACTACTAGTCTTCACCCTGGAGCTGTAAGTCCTTCCTATATAAAACTTTCAGCTTCTAAAATCTTAGAGCTACGGATTCTTCCTATATAGAATCTTCTACTCTACGGGCGCGTAGAAACATAGGCCTTTTGTATGTATAACCTTCATCTTCACATTTGGGATTTACACCATGATGGCTACCAATGTCTCTTTAAATCCATAGATACATGTCTAAGATAAAACAAAATGCTTATGACAAATGAATTGACATGCTCCTAATTCTAGTGATGTCTAACTATTCATGGTGCATGAGTGTCAATATCTTGGTGGGCTTGCTTTAGTCCTCAGTTGATCTCGTCTTCACGTTGTTCATTTTCTCCATTTTTAGCGGCGATACCCCATTTCACTGTCGGGTTCAACCATTCCAACCTTTCCTTTTCTCAATTTCTGACTTGGGATTCTAAAGTACCTTTTCGGGTTTTCGCTTTAGAGAGTTTTTTTTTCGATGGGTGCCCTTCTGGGTTTTCACCTGGGAGATCTCTCTTGTTATATCGCATGCTTTCTTTGAACAAGTAGGGCGTACACCATTGGTCATCCTATCCGGTTGTTTGAAGCTTTTCGCCTTCCCTATCAATAGCCGTTATGTAGGGAGCTAGAGGGCGAAGTTAACATCGTTTTCTAATCACCTGCATTTTTAAGGTTAGATCACAGTAATGCTCAGAAATCTCTTGTTTTACCATAAGCCTATGTTAGCTTATTTGCCTGAAATTAACAAGAAGGCAAGGAATGGATGCTCAAAAACACGATTTATTATGATTAAGGGCTTGGGATATCTTAAAAGAGGTATGACACACATGAGAAAGAAGAAAAGTTAAGTATGAAATACAAGATCCCTCATTATCTTCGGTATGAATGATACATGATCCTGTCAACCGGCGTAGAATCTTTTGCCTGAAGCTCCCTCTTCACAGTGTTCATGGGGATAACCCTTCTCTTCGGATATCCAACCTTTCAATTTATCCGAGCCGCCCTTTACGGGTTTTCAACTCGGGTCCTCCTTTGCTTCAAGACGCCCTATTTCAGGTTTTCGCCCTGAGCTCTCCATTTTTGTTCTTTTTTTCTTTTTCTTTTCTCTCTTTTTCTTTTTTCTTTTTTCTTTTCCTTTTTTTCAAACATAGTATTTGTTAACAGCATCAAAATTTATAGGGTTTTTCAGCTCGTCTCCATCCATTTCTGTTAAGATTAGGGCTCCTCCTGAGAAGGCCCTTTTTACCACGTATGGCCCTTCCCAGTTGGGCATCCACTTTCCTCGAGAATCTTTCTAAATCGAGAGGATTTTCTTGAGCACCAGATCCCCTTCTCTGAATTCTCTTGGGCGCACCTTTTTGTTGTATGCCTGCATCATCCGCTTTTGGTACATCTGACCATGACAAATGGCATTTAGTCTCTTTTCATCAATGAGATTTAGCTGGTCGAGTCTGGCCTGCACCCATTCGGCTTCTTCCAATTTTACTTCATTTAAGACCTGGAGAGACGAGATCTCTACCTCGATGGGGAGTACTGCTTCGGTACCATACACCAAGGAGTAGGGTGTTGCCCCCGTTGATGTGCGAACGGATGTCCTATAGGCGAAAAGGGCAAATGGCAATTTCTCATGCCAATCCTTGTAGGTATCCGTCGTCTTTGCTATGATCTTCTTTATGTTCTTGTTTGCTGCTTCCACTGCCCCATTCATTTTAGGACGATAGACTGTGGAATTATGGTGTGTTATCTTGAATTGAGTGCACACGTCCGTCGTCATTTTGTTATTCAGATTGGAAGTGTTGTCGGTGATGACCTTTTCTCGCAATCCAGATCGACAAATAATCTCTTTCTTTAAGAACTTACATACTATAGTCCTTGTGATATTGGCGTAAAGACGCGCTTCTACCCATTTAGTGAAATAGTCTATGGCGACCAAAATGAAACGGTGTCCATTGGAAGCTTTCGGATGAATCGCCCGATGACGCCCATGCCCCACGCCGCAAAAAGGCCACGGAGAATTCATGGTGTGTAAAGGCGATGTGGGTGCGTGAATCTTGTGTCAGAATTTGGCATTTGTGGCATTTCCTGGCGTAATCAATACTATCTCCCTCCATGGTCAACCAGAAATAGCCATATCTCATAATTTTCCGGGCTATAGACAGCCCGTTGGCGTGCGTTCCACAGAGCCCATCATGTACCTCGGCTAAAATCTCCTTCGCCTCTCGGGCATCCACACATCTCAGCAATGTCTAATCATGACTTCTCTTATATAGGATCTCCCCATCTAGGACATATCTTGTTGCCATTTTTCTGAGTGTTTTTCTGTCATTGTCATTTGCCCCTTCTGGATACTTTCGAAGCTTGACATATTGCAAGATGTCATAGTACCATGGGTTTCCATTAATCTCTTCCTGTACATTACAATAATGAGCAGGCCTTTCAAACGTCTGCATCTCAATGGGCTTCATTTTTCGCCTGTTGTGTTTGTTTTGAACATGAATGCTGTGGTCGCTAAGCGCTCGCCATCCGATTTTCTTCTCGGGGAAGGTAATTGAAGCTGGCCCTTTCGAACTCTTTGGTGAGCTCTTGAATCAATTCATAATATTTGACCAACTTTGGGTCCCTGGTTTCCTATTCCCCACGCAATTGGTAAATTACTAAGGATGAATCTCCGAATACTCGAAGTTCCTTAACCTTTCTTTCAATAGCTGAGTTTAGTCCCATAACGCAAGCTTCGTATTCAGCTATATTGTTGGTACAGAAGAATTCTAATCTGCTGGTGAAGGGATAATAGACATCCTCAGGAGAAATTAGCACGGCTCCTATCCCATGTCCGAGGGCATTAGAGGCTCCATCGAAGTAAAGCTTCCACGATTTATCATCTGAAACCTCTTCCTCGGTTGTAATGCACATCAAGTCTTCGTCTGGGAAATTAAAGTCCAATGCCTCATAGTCGTCCGAAGCGCAACTAGCTAGGAAATATGCTACGGCACTCCCCTTTATGGCTTTCTGGCTCACGTATACAATATCGAATTCGGATAAGAGCATCTGCCATCGGGCCATCCTTCCTGTTAGTGCTGGCGCTTCCATTAAGAACTTCAATGGGTCTAGCTTGGATATCAACCAAGTAGTATGGTACAGCATATACTGCCTAAGCCGCTTGGTAGCCCAAACTAGAGCACAACACAACTTCTGCACTGGCGGGTACCGCGTTTCGCAATCATTGAATTTCCTACTTAGGTAATAGATGGCTTGCTCTCTTTTTCTTGACTCATCGTGTTGCCCCAATACGCATCCCATTGAATTCTCAAAGACTGTCAGGTAGAGAATTAATGGTCGATCTGGTACTGGTGCGACTAAAATCAGAGCATTTGTCAGGTACTTTTTGATCTTTTCTAGGGCTCTTTGACATTCCTCATCCCACACACCAGAATTATTTTTTCTAAGAAGTCTGAAGAATGGGTCACATCGGTCGGTTAGTTGGGAAATGAAACGAGAAATATAATTCAACCTCCCCAGGAAGCCGCGAACTTCCTTTTGAGTGTGGGGTGGTGAGAGATCCTGAATGGCTTTCACTTTATCCGGATCGATCTCAATCCCTCTTCTGCTTACCATGAACCCTAGGATTTTTCCAGAGGTAACGGCGAAGGTACACTTGGCAGGATTAACCCTCAGCCGGTACTTTCGTAGCCTTTGGAATAGTTTTCTCAAGTTCTGTAGGTGCTCCTCCTTTGTTCGGGATTTGGTAATCATGTCGTCCACGTATACTTCTATCTCTTTGTGCATCATGTCATGGAAAAGAGTCACCATTGCTCTTTGGTATGTTGCCCCTACGTTCTTTAGCCCAAACGGCATCACCCGATAACAAAAAGTGCCCCACATGGTTATGAACGTAGTTTTCTCCATGTCGTTAGAGTCCATCTTTATCTGGTTGTACCCTGAGAAGTCGTCCATGAATGAAAACCATGAGTGTCCTGCAGTGTTGTCAACCAGCGTGTCAATATGTGGTAAGGGGAAGTTGTCTTTAGGGCTGGCTCGGTTTAGATCCCTATAATCTACACACATACGAACTTTCCCGTCTTTCTTTGGTACTGGTACAATGTTTGCAACTCATTCGGGGTATTTGGCTACCTCCAAGAAACCAGCATCAAACTATTTTTTTACTTCTTCTCGGATTTTTAATAACATATCTAGTCTCATTCTCTGAAGTTTCTGCTGTATTGGTTTGCACTCCGGTTTTGTTGGCAATTTGTGCACCACTATATCGGTATTCAACCCTGGCATATCTTGATAAGTCCAGGCGAAAACATCCTTGAATTCCTGAAGTAGGGTTATCAGTTCGTGCTTGGTTTTTGAGGAAATCGTCGTTCCTATTTTTACTTCTTTTCTCTCTTCTTCAGTCCCTAAGTTTACAACTTCTGTTTCTTCTTGGTGGGGCATGATCTGCCTTTCTTCGTTGGCCACCATTCTCTTCAACTCTTACGGGACCTCACCTTCTATCTCATCATCTTCTTTCTCAATTCCCTCTGAGACCTCGGGGCATTCAAAATTCACTCTGTGATTGGATCCGTATCATTCATATTGTTAATCATGAGCGACCTGCATTAAATGAGAATGAATTGCATTGGGAAGAAGACGGCTTTATATGAAGGGAATGAACATGAAGAATGCATGAATGAAATAAATGAAATTTTGGTCATTCAGGAAAGTGGAGATATTTTCATTTCAACAAAAAGTTAACATAGGTGCCCTATACAAGAGATCCCCATTACTGTTTATAGGCAAAAACAAAAGGTTGATTCGGAGCATTACTCTGGTCTATTCCTAAAAACCACGGGTAGATCAATGCAGCTCCGGTTATCAAGTGTTTCCCGGGACGGCAGGGCGGATCTTTGGTTAACATTTTGCTGCCTTGGTCCTTTTCCAGCTATCATGTTGATGTACATCCTTCAAGTGATTCATTGAATATTTCCTCCCTGGTTGAGTACGTCATTTTCCTTGATTGCCTTTTCAACTTCTTTTGACTGGCCGGTAGAATCCTCCTCGGAGACAAAAGTGGTTTTCAAACTAGGAAAAGACATTGGTCTCCACTGAATGTCTTCTCCTTTAAATCGGGCTTTTTCTTTGCTCTTCTTTTTCTCTTGTATTCTTCTTTTCTTTGTTGGACACTTGGTTTGTAACCCAGCCCAAAATGATCTTTCTTGGTTATCATACTTTTGGCTCTCGTGTTTCCTTGTAATTTCTTCCCCAACCCCTTTCCTACTTTGGCTCCTCGGCCCAAAGTTTCGCGACGGTCATCTTGGTACAATTAGATAACCGGGATAGGGGATCCGACTTCTCCTCCAAACGACGTGGCATTCACTAGTTCTAATGTTTCGGAACGAGCATTCGCAAAGCATCTTCGTCATTTTGAATATAGAGGGCGTTCGATGTCATCAAGCAACTATCTCCCGCTTCAGCCCTCATCGTGACCAATTTGCTTTCGACTACAAATTTTAATTTTCGATGCAATGATGAGGGGACAACTCCTGCGGAGTGGATCCATGGTCTTCCCAATAAGCAGCTGTAAGATGGTTTTATGTCCATTACCACAAAATCGATCACATACTCAGTCGGTCCGATCAATAGAGGCACCTCAATTTTCCCTATTGTTCCTCTTTGTGTACCGTCAAAGGCTCTTACTGAATTGTGGCAGGGCTTTAGGTGAGAACCATCTATTGGTAGTTTCTGCAGGATCACCATAGGCAGGACGTTCAATGTTGACCCGTTGTCAATCAAGACGCTGTACTACATATACCCTTTCCAGTGAGTTGTGATGTTAAGGGCTTTGGTGGACCCCATTCCTCCCTCGGGGATCTCATCATCACTTAATGTTATATGATTATAGGCAGTGATATGCCCCACTATCCTGTCCAGATTTGTCACAGAAATATCATGGGGCACAAAAGTTTGATTTAGTACTTTTAATAGTGTCTCTCGGTGCTTTTCAGAACTCAAGAGTAATTCCAGTACTGTGATCCTAGCTGGTTGCTTTCGTAGTTATTCCACTACGTTGTACTCGCTATGTCTCAAGAACTTCAGAAATTCTTTGGCCTGGGCCTCAGTTACCGGCTCATTCATCTTTGGGGGAGGTTCTTCTCTAAATATCTGCATAGGGCTCACTGCTGTATTCTTTCCCTTATCTGCTTCAGCTGTTCTCAAAGCCTCAGAGGAATAACATCTGTCGCTCCTTGTGAAATGGCCCGCCTCACTAACATTTACATCGCTCCGCTTTGTTGGTCTTTTTAGCGTAGGCTCTTTTACCTAACCATGTTCTGGCTTTTCTGGCGTGGTCACATTTATAGCATAATTCCATGGGGTTTGTCGCATATCCTTGAATGGGAACGGGGATGGTGCTGAAATGATGATCTTGGGACTTATCTTGCTGGTTTCTCCTTGGGAGGCACCTGCATTCCCTGGCCTGGGAGAAATGATAAAAGGTCTATCCTTCAGATTTAGATTTAGGGCTATCCGTCATATGTACGTCCGACCCCTTCTTTCCCATGGGCTCTTCGAAGAATTCTATTTGCTTTTCATTCATCAATTGTTGTACCAATCTCTTGAACTCATCGCACTCTTGGATGTCATGCCCTTCATTCTGGTGGAATTCGCAATACACTCCACATCTCTTCTGTCTTATTATCATGCCTTTGTCGATCACACGGGCCATGCATAACTATTGAAATACCCACCAAAAAGGAGATTTGATTTCTGATACATCATCCTTAATCCTCCTGGTAAAGTATTCTTCAATAACATTTACTCCTTTGCTCCCATGATTAGGTAGCGGGTTAGTAGCTACACTTGGTTCTTCAAACTTCAATATCCTTAATCGATTAAATTCTCGCACAAGTTTTTTGAAGGCAAGGCAGTTCTCAGTGGGATGTCCAGGGGCACCGCCGTGATAGTCGCAATGCGCGTTCGGATTATACCAAGAAGGGAATGGCGGCTTGAAAGGAGTAAAGATGTATGGACGGACCAGGTCCGCTTCATACAACTGGGAATAAAGCTCCGAGTACGAAACAGGTAGGGGAGTGAAAGTTTTTCTCTTTTTCTCTTTTCTCGAGGTTCTCTCTCTCTTTGATTCGAGTTTTGTGTTTTTCCCATGTGTTCTTGTGGCTGTGAGACTGAAGTTCTTTGGGGTGGTGTAAATGCTGGTGGCGTTTACTTCATTCCTCTTGCTATATTTCCGAGACCCTTCCCCGCTATCAATTCTACCACTCTTAATTGCCAATTCAAGGGACTCCCCAGTCCTGATTAAGTTGGCAAAACACTGTGTTGTGTTATTAATGAGGCGATCAAAGAGTGCCCCTTTCAAAGTATTAACAAATAACGGCGTAATTTCATGTTCCGGGAGGGGTGGCTGAATTTGGGTGGCCACACTCGCCACCTTTGAGCGTATTGCCGTAGACTTTCGTTGGACTTCTGCCCCATATTTTCCAACATAATTCTACTGGGGGTCATATCTGTTACATGCTTATATTGCTCAATGAATGCTCTCGACAGATCTTTCCATGTCTTAACATTTGCCTTGCTCAACTGGGTGTACCACCGTAATGCCGCTCCAGTTAGGTTGTCCTGGAAACAATGGATCAGTAGTTTTTCGTCCTTAAGGTAAGCCACCATCTTTCGACAGTACATTGTTATGTGTGCGGAAGGACACGTGGTTCTATCGTATTTTTCGAACTCTGGTGTTTTAAATTTTAGCAGTAGGACAAGATCGGACACGTGACTTAAGTCGCTAGCGCCATTTCGCCCTCTTCCAAAGATTATAACGTTTTAAATTTTTCCTCCATGAGGTGAAACTCTCCTACCACTTTTTCTACTGTCCCGATTCTTTCGACCATATTCAGTCTGACACCTCCTCTTCATAGGGTGCTTCATTGTCGAGGGGTTGAGTTTCAGGTGCCCCTATCTGAAGACTAGCTGACATTCCAAACAGGTCGATATACATCTTTCTAGCCGGATTTGGTGCAACTAGTTGAACCTTATAGTGAGTCTGGGGTACCTCCGCTCTTGAACGGTTTCTCCTTCCACTCTTTTTCCAAGGCTTTTAGCCAACAAAGACGGTTATGTCGGATACTATCGATGCTTGTGATCGAGCAACTGTCATCGAGGCTTCTTTGAGCCTCTTCAAGCCTTGCCTCGAGCTCTTTTGCCCTTTTCTAGACTGATTATCCCGCCTTCCATGAGCTTGTTTTGTAATCGGGTAAGGTATGGATGATGAATGATTGCGGGTTAACTACACACACCGCCACAATATTCATAACGTTAATATGGTTGCAAGAAAATAAATGCATGTATAATGATGCGAATGTCATGATGCAATGCAAGAATGTATGCATATAAGGTATCGATTCCACTGGTAATCACCCTTTGAACTACTTCTACGGGAATTAAAGGGTCTAGATTACAACAGAGTTCAGATTACAAAATAAAGATTCCTAATACAAAAGATCTAATTACAACACGAGTCCTATAGATAAGCTCTAGCTCTATCTCCTAATCTTCCAATTGCTTGGAGCAACTTGATGAACCCGGGAGTTTTAGCCGAACTATGCCAAATGTTTCACATCGATGGCCAAATCATTCACATGTATGTCCACCATGTCCACCATCGTTTATAATATTAGTCCCTATCCTGTACCATCCGGCAGCGCCACGCAGTCTCCTTTGCCAATAGGTGTCCCCTCCGCCGCAGCCTCCTCGAACACACTAATTCTTTCCTTGTAATCCTCAACAGTTGCTTCGAGGACTTAATTCGTGCTCAGAACACGCCTACTTCGCGACTCTCTTTCTTGTAGCTCAAATAAGCCATTTCTCGGGCAAGACGCTCAAGGGAGTGTTCAACTTCCGCCACCTTTCCTTTTAATTCGCCATTCGACTTTTTCTTTGCTCAAGATTTTGAATAGTGTCATCAGACAACTTTTGCATCTCTAACAGTCTATTCCGCTACTCATGGACTTTCTTTTCCATACGGCGGTATTTTTTCTCTCATGATGGACATCTTGTTTTCCCTTGTTGATTTCTTTGTCTGAGTCTTTCCTTTTCTTGGTCAATGGCCTTCTTAGAGGACCATTTTTCTTCCTCCATAGCCGACCGACAGCTTTCTATCTCATTTTCGACGCTTCTCTTGTTGATTTCTCATTCTTCTTCCACCAAACGGATACCATTCTTTCTTTCTTTTTCCACGGCTATAAATTGACTTCGCCGCCTTTCAGATTTTTGCTTGTAGTAGAAGGGCATCTTTTTGATAAAGAGCGTTCTTGTCGCCAAATCTGCATTTAATTTCTTCAATCGCTTAATGATCCCGTCCCATTCACAACCTCTAAGCTTGCCTTTATAGAGCTCGCCGCATGTTGAGTCCGTTGGATGTCCATTTTCCTTTTAATTTCTTCGAGTTCATTCCAGAAGATGTTAGTTTCAGACGGTACCACCCTTGTAAGCTTCTCGAGTGACACCGCTGGTCCTTGATCGATTCAAGAATCACATTATTAACCTCAAACGCTCCAAAGATCGTAGTCCGGGGTAGTCATGTGTTCGTATCTCCTTCCACCCCGATCCGTAACAATGGTCCTGTGCCCTCATGATGGTCTGAATTTTTCCTTTGAACTCCCTTTGAAAAGAAATTTAGTTTGGCTTAACCGCGGTATTGGGAATGAACTATCGAGATCCGAACTGCCGAGACACTAAAGCGGAGCACGCGATCCTCCGCAATCCCAACATCATCAGCCGCTTGAAATCACCACAATCAGATAAAGTAATTAACTTTACCGAGCCATGGGACCCTCCATGCTATGTCTTCGCCTTGAATGTTCCTCAAGAAACTAGTCCACATTTTTGTTTTCAAGTCCTCTCGCCATTCTTTTGCTAAGTACTCGTAAAGGCGTAAAAACCTTGAAGGATATCCGGCAAGACCTCGCTGGTGTCTTCCACATGTGACTCAATCCATACCGTAATAGTTGTGCACATCCTCAAAAAATGGCCTTCTTCATGCTTCCGCTAGCATTTAAGGAAATGAAAGTCTCGCCAAGATTGCTTGTACGGGTTTGCTTTCCGCTTCACACGCTCAAACAAGTCCGTAATGGCTATGTCAATGTTCCCAAATACTTTGGAAAGATCACCAAGCCATATATTCTAAGGCTTAATAGGTCCATCTTCTTTGCCTTGGCTGGATGTGTCGGTATGATGTCCCGAATACTTTCCCATGCAAAAATCGTATTGTCTCCTGAGCTGAAGCAGGCCATTAACCCAATCGCCACTCATTCCCGCAAAGGTTTTGAGCTTTCAGAGTGTAATTTCTGATTCTCTGAGGCTTCGCAGAGATCCAATCTTCCTTAATGTTCTTCTTGTTAAGTAAAGCAGTGTATTCTTCATCAGAGGCATCATGTCCCGCCCATTGAAGGTGAAACAAGAAAAGGCCGGATTCCGTAATCGATAATAGCTCTGAGCAAGGGGTGGTTAACCCAACATATAACAGCTTGTAATGTCGCCATAGCTATCGCAGAACAAGTCTTGTAGTCTTCGGTCCCATGTTTCCCAAATGCTTTGAAGATCCTATAAGTTGTTCTGTTGGAGACTCACATAGGTGTACTCGCTATTACGCGCTCGCTCGCGAATCGTCCCTTGGGTTTTTCGTTGACTCTCACCAATGTCCGATCGACAAATTAAGCTCTTCTTTCCTAAGACACCTTTTTTCCATGGTGAAAGACTTTCGATCGGGCAAACCACTTGATCCAATACCTTTATGTGATGCAAATGTATGATGTATGAAAAAAACAAAAGCTTAAAAAGAAAACAAGTCAAGATTGTATAAAATTAATAAATATATAAATAAAAGGACAAAATTAAAAATGTAATAAACACACAAAACAACCCTATTTATCCCGCCTAAAACCTAAGGTTATCCGCATGGCTCTAAATGGGTAGGTTTCTATATGTTCTCTACATGCAGTCTTGGTTCTATGAGGTACCCAAATTGTCCTTGTTGTCCCCTACTAAGAGTAGCAAGGCCCCGATCATCACCCATTATAGGCTCCTTTCAACCGGTTCAATTTAGGGGGACCCATTCGCTTATGCCCGCATTTAAGGAACGATATCCTTTTAAAGCATAAGGTACTGAGCCCCAAAGGTACTTGCTTAGGCCCATACGGGAGAACTATATCTCCACGAAAGCATTAGCTTTTCCCCCTACTTAAAAACACGGGTTTATATGCCATATTTTAAATGCGTTAAAATAAACGCGCAATTATAATCGAATGTTAATTTAATAGTCACTTTAACCCGAATTTCTAATATTAATAAAGAGGTAATTATTTTAAAAGCTTGACTCTCATTTGTTTTTGAAAACAAAAAAAGAGATCCTCAAATGAGTCGCTTATCTCGTAGCGATGTCCTTTTTTTCAATAAAAACGAGTTTTTGAAGTGTTTGTGATTTTTTGATATAAAACGCTTATTCCGTGGGGTTTAAGAAAAACCGCATTTTATTAAAAATTGAGTCGCCACCGCCACTTAGGTAGGCCGGACACCATGAAACCGTAGATTTAAAAATTGTTGGGTTTGGGAGTCGTTACGGATGGGGAAGGATTAGCACCCCACACCGCCCAAAATTGGTACTTTAATAATTACCGCTTTATTAATATTAGATTTTTCCCGATTAAAGTGACGATTAGTTTAAAATTCGCTTATAATTGCGAATAAATTTTAAAGGCCCCGTTATCCGAGAGTAAACGCCAACCACTATCACTACGCCGATATTCGCCCCGCTTACGCTGGATAAAAGGGCACCGCATTGACAATTTTATATTCCATTATGCAACCTTAGTGAACAAAATATTAAGCATGGCCAATAATTTAAATACAGAAATATTCACATAATAAACTATTAATGTAACATAAATAAAATACTAATATAAAACATACATACATACAAATTATCCCTAATCATGACTAAAAATAAACCTAACATGTCACAAATACAAGGCATGGAAAAAAAACACATATTACAAAAATGTACATATTATAATAAGACATATTGTAACATACGTAAAATATGGCATTATACATGACCAAGAAAATATATCAACACATAGCCTAAAAGCAAAGAAAACATGCAATACATGCTGAAAATATAAACAAAGTTGTGTTCAAGCCAACTCAAATATCAATCTAATATGTGTGATACTTAATAACCGAACAAATGCATAAAGATACATAATCACCATAAACTTAACACACATATACATGTAAACATGAAAATACAAAGCATATACGAGAGATATATGAAAAGGCAAAAGGCTACATCAACATACACGATTATAATAAACGAACATAAATATTTACATGGAATCAGATGAAATGAAAAGAAATAAACATAAGGAAATGTAAATTAAAGGACAATAATATGCGATTTAGGGACTAAAATGCAAGTTGGACCGAACTTGAAAGGACTAAAATCAGAATTGACCAAGGCGCATCAAGTGAAAATTTCAAAACGCGCGTGGGACTAGTGAGGTAATTTCGCCATTTAAAAACGATTCAATTTAATTTAGGGACTGGATTACAAGATTTTGAAATATGAGGGGGACCAGAGTTGTAAATATCCCATACGGCAAGACAAAAATGAAAATATCAAAAAACGCTGGAGGACTTATTACGGAATTTCACCATTTCACAAAATAAAACACCTATAAAACCCTTTTCTTCGCCCAGACTAAAATTTTCCCCATTTTTCATTCAAACCCAGTTTTATAATAACCATCTCTCTCATTTTTGCTCTCAACCCTCCTATAAACTTGTGATGAACCCGAAACCGGGTAACCAACCATCACGGCCTCGCTAGCATGCAGTGAGCCCCAAAAACACCGAAATGAACCTTACTTCAACCTAAACTCGAATCCGAACTTGGATTTGGAGAAAAACCCCTCTTTGTCCTAGATCTAAGAAAAGAAAAACAAAAACCGTATATTTTTTTTTATCGAGACCAAGGAACATCTTCCCCTTTTAGCCGCTCACCAGATTAAGGCTTGTTGCGTAGAGAGGAACCGACCACCAAGGTAAAACCTCACTCTCCTTTTCCTTTCTTATTTTTATAATATATACATGCATGCAACATTCAAGACGGATGGATACCTTTGTATGATCTTTGTAAGTTTTTGAGAAAAGAACGAAATGATGAGACTTGTTTGTATTTCGAAAAAAAGTGGGTTACAAATCGAACTCCTCCATTTCGTTTCTTTCTTTGTTACATATCTCTCTCTCGCTTTTTGGTTTTTCTTAGACTAGTACCTAAGATATCTCTTTTCTCGATCCGATTTTTGATGCCTTTCTGTGTTTGCGTCTTTGGCATGTCCGGCCATACTTGGTGGTTGGTATGGCCGGCATGGGGAGCGGCGTGGTGGAAGTGACCGTTCGGCTGCGCAGACTGGCGTCTCGGGAGGCGATTATTATTGCCAGAATCGTTCCTATCCGTTGGATCAGATCTGATCCAACGGCTAGGACTGCTCGATGATCGGGTGGCTGAGATGAGGCCTCAGAAATGATGCATTGATCTGGGATCGCGCCACGTGGCCTGAAGAAGATAGACGGCCTTGCACGTCTCACACGCGCGAGTGGGGAACCCAACAGCCCGCGCGTGGACTTCACGCGGTAGATGAGGCGTCTTTATGCTTCAATCGTGGTCGTTGGATCCAGATCTGATCCAAGGGCCCTCGTGCAGCTGCGCAAGATGAAAGAAGGGTATTAGGGTTCCAATATTTGATATGGGTTAGTGTTTCTTAGGATGTGGGCTGGCCGGTTAGGGCCCAATGTAAAAGATTGTGGGTTTGTAAATTATAATGGACTGGATATTAATTTATTATTATATTTTTTTGGGTTTATGACACTTTATATGTTTACAATAGTAATAATAATATTAATAATAATAATAATTAATACGTATATATACACGCATATAAACATACACGTACATGGACACATACACATACATGCTTACGTACACACATATACAATTCATGCAATACTCTTTCGTATACGAAATAATGACTTTAATAATACACTCATGCAAACATATATACAAATATTAATATATTACACATTTTAATTAATATCATATACAATCCTACATGCATACACAATCACACACATAATCAACATGAATATCCACACATATAGATATTACGCATGCATTAATCACATGTACACACATGCATATATGTAAACACGTGACAATATTAACCAATTACTATATTATTATGGCACAATATTAACAATCTCAGATAAAAATAAGTGATTACAGTTGCCCCTCTTTGCTTGTTCTTGTGGAACAAGAACAAAGCAAAGATCATAAGCACTCATTTTTATCCGACTTCCCTTTTGTAGCTTTAGAGTCACGTGTTCTTACGAAACTTTATGTTTCTTTCTTAGTTGAATCTTGAGGTTTATAAGCTCTTCCTATATAGAACTTCGTCACCTTCCGATCTTGGAGCTACAGGCCATTTCTATATAGAACCCTTCACTCTAAAGCCTCGAGTTATGAGTCCCTCCTATATAGAACTTTTCACTTCGAGACAGTAAAGCTTGGAGTCCTTCCTATATAGAACTCTTCGCCTTCAACACTGGTTTCTCCTATATAAAACCTTCTGCGTCACTGCACGGATTCTTTCATTGTGAGTTCTTCCTATATAATTGTTAGTCTTCAAACCTTGGAGCTGCAAGTCCTTCCTATATAGAACTCTTAGCTTCTGAAATCTCAGAGCTACATGTTCTTCCTATATAGAACCTTTCACTCTAAGACAGTAAAGCTCGGAGCCCTTCCTATATAAGACTCTTCGCTTTCAAACTGTGAGTTTTCCTATATAACCTTGTGTCATGGGTGAATTCTTCCGACCGGGAGCTCTTCCTATATAGAATCTGCTAGTCTTCACCCTGGAGCTGTAAGTCCTTTCTATATAAAACTTTCAGCTTCTGAAATCTTGGAGCTACGGATTCTTCCTATATAGAATCTTTTACTCTAAGACAGTGAAGCTCAGAGCCTTTCCTATATAAGACCTTTCGCTTTTGACACAACAAAGTTTTCCTATATAACCTTGTGTGTCTGGGTGAATCCCCTTGGTGAGAGTTCTTCCTATATAGAACTACTAGTCTTCACCCTGGAGTGTAAGTCCTTCCTATATAAAACTTTCAGCTTCTAAAAAATCTTAGAGCTACGGATTCTTCCTATATAGAATCTTCTACTCTACGGGCGCGTAGAAACATAGGCCTTTTGTATGTATAACCTTCATCTTCACATTTGGGATTTACACCATGATGGCTACCAATGTCTCTTTAAATCCATAGATACATGTCTAAGATAAAACAAAATGCTTATGACAAATGAATTGACATGCTCCTAATTCTAGTGATGTCTAACTATTCATGGTGCATG
This sequence comes from Hibiscus mutabilis, assembly GCA_019671005.1. Taxonomy (NCBI): domain Eukaryota; kingdom Viridiplantae; phylum Streptophyta; class Magnoliopsida; order Malvales; family Malvaceae; genus Hibiscus; species Hibiscus mutabilis. The sequence goes on from CM033711.1 coordinate 67,438,429, forward strand.
AGTGTCAATATCTTGGTGGGCTTGCTTTAGTCCTCAGTTGATCTCGTCTTCACGTTGTTCATTTTCTCCATTTTTAGCGGCGATACCCCATTTCACTGTCGGGTTCAACCATTCCAACCTTTCCTTTTCTCAATTTCTGACTTGGGATTCTAAAGTACCTTTTGGGTTTTCGCTTTAGAGTTTTTTTTTTTTCGATGGGTGCCCTTACGGGTTTTCACTGGGAGATCTCTCTTGTTATATCGCATGCTTTCTTTGAACAAGTAGGGCGTACACCATTGGTCATCCTATCCGGTTGTTTGAAGCTTTTCGCTTCCCTATCAATAGCCGTTATGTAGGGAGCTAGAGAGGCGAAGTTAACATCGATTTTCTAATCACCTGCATTTTTAAGGTTAGATCACAGTAATGCTCGAAATCTCTTGTTTTACCATAAGCCTATGTTAGCTTATTTTTTGAAATTAACAAGAAGGCAAGGAATGGATGCTCAAAAACACGATTTATTATGATTAAGGGCTTGGGATATCTTAAAAGAGGTATGACACACATGAGAAAGAAGAAAAGTTAAGTATGAAATACAAGATCCCTCATTATCTTCGGTATGAATGATACATGATCCTGTCAACCGGCGTAGAATCTTTTGCCTGAAGCTCCCTCTTCACAGTGTTCATGGGGATAACCCTTCTCTTCGGATATCCAACCTTTCAATTTATCCGAGCCGCCCTTTACGGGTTTTCAACTCGGGTCCTCCTTTGCTTCAAGACGCCCTATTTCAGGTTTTCGCCCTGAGCTCTCCATTTTTGTTCTTTTTTTCTTTTTCTTTTCTCTCTTTTTCTTTTTTCCTTTTTCTTTTCCTTTTTTTCAAACATAGTATTTGTTAAGAGCATCAAAATTTATAGGGTTTTTCAGCTCGTCTCCATCCATTTACGTTAAGATTAGGGCTCCTCCTGAGAAGGCCCTTTTTACCACGTATGGCCCTTCCCAGTTGGGCATCCACTTTCCTCGAGAATCTTTCTAAATCGAGAGGATTTTCTTGAGCACCAGATCCCCTTCTCTGAATTCTCTTGGGCGCACCTTTTTGTTGTATGCCTGCATCATCCGCTTTTACATCATCGACCATGACAAATGGCATTTAGTCTCTTTTCATCAATGAGATTTAGCTGGTCGAGTCTGGCCTGCACCCATTCGGCTTCTTCCAATTTTACTTCATTTAAGACCTGGAGAGACGAGATCTCTACCTCGATGGGAATCTTGCGGTACCATACACCAAGGAGTAGGGTGTTGCCCCCGTTGATGTGCGAACGGATGTCCTATAGGCGAAAAGGGCAAATGGCAATTTCTCATGCCAATCCTTGTAGGTATCCGTCGTCTTTGCTATGATCTTCTTTATGTTCTTGTTTGCTGCTTCCACTGCCCCATTCATTTTAGGACGATAGACTGTGGAATTATGGTGTGTTATCTTGAATTGAGTGCACACGTCCGTCGTCATTTTGTTATTCAGATTGGAAGTGTTGTCGGTGATGACCCTTTCTGGCAATCCGTATCGACAAATAATCTCTTTCTTTAAGAACTTACATACTATAGTCCTTGTGATATTGGCGTAAGACGCTGCTTCTACCCATTTAGTGAAATAGTCTATGGCGACCAAAATGAAACGGTGTCCATTGGAAGCTTTCGGATGAATCTGCCCGATGACGTCCATGCCCCACGCCGCAAAAGGCCACGGAGAATTCATGGTGTGTAAAGGCGATGTGGGTGCGTGAATCTTGTCAGCGTAAATTTGGCATTTGTGGCATTTCCTGGCGTAATCAATACTATCTCCCTCCATGGTCAACCAGAAATAGCCATATCTCATAATTTTCCGGGCTATAGACAGCCCGTTGGCGTGCGTTCCACAGAGCCCATCATGTACCTCGGCTAAAATCTCCTTCGCCTCTCGGGCATCCACACATCTCAGCAATGTCTAATCATGACTTCTCTTATATAGGATCTCCCCATCTAGGACATATCTTGTTGCCATTTTTTTACGAGTGTTTTTACATCATTGTCATTTGCCCCTTCTGGATACTTTCGAAGCTTGACATATTGCAAGATGTCATAGTACCATGGGTTTCCATTAATCTCTTCCTGTACATTACAATAATGAGCAGGCCTTTCAAACGTCTGCATCTCAATGGGCTTCATTTCTGCCCCAGTGTTTGTTTTGAACATGAATGCCAGGGTCGCTAAGGCGTCTGCCATCTGATTTTCTTCTCGGGGAAGGTAATTGAAGCTGGCCCTTTCGAACTCTTTGGTGAGCTCTTGAATCAATTCATAATATTTGACCAACTTTGGGTCCCTGGTTTCCTATTCCCCACGCAATTGGTAAATTACTAAGGATGAATCTCCGAATACTCGAAGTTCCTTAACCTTTCTTTCAATAGCTGAGTTTAGTCCCATAACGCAAGCTTCGTATTCAGCTATATTGTTGGTACAGAAGAATTCTAATCTGCTGGTGAAGGGATAATAGACATCCTCAGGAGAAATTAGCACGGCTCCTATCCCATGTCCGAGGGCATTAGAGGCTCCATCGAAGTAAAGCTTCCACGATTTATCATCCAAAACCTCTTCCTCGGTTGTAATGCACATCAAGTCTTAAATGGGAAATTAAAGTCCAATGCCTCATAGTCGTCCGAAGCGCAACTAGCTAGGAAATATGCTACGGCACTCCCCTTTATGGCTTTCTGGCTCACGTATACAATATCGAATTCGGATAAGAGCATCTGCCATCGGGCCATCCTTCTGTTAGTCTTTGGCGCTTCCATTAAGAACTTCAATGGGTCTAGCTTGGATATCAACCAAGTAGTATGGTACAGCATATACTGCCTAAGCCGCTTGGTAGCCCAAACTAGAGCACAACACAACTTCTGCACTGGCGGGTACCGCGTTTCGCAATCATTGAATTTCCTACTTAGGTAATAGATGGCTTGCTCTCTTTTTCTTGACTCATCGTGTTGCCCCAATACGCATCCCATTGAATTCTCAAAGACCTCATCGGGTAGAGAATTAATGGTCGATCTCAATCTTGGTGCGACTAAAATCAGAGCATTTGTCAGGTACTTTTTGATCTTTTCTAGGGCTCTTTGACATTCCTCATCCCACACACCAGAATTATTTTTTCTAAGAAGTCTGAAGAATGGGTCACATCGGTCGGTTAGTTGGGAAATGAAACGAGAAATATAATTCAACCTCCCCAGGAAGCCGCGAACTTCCTTTTGAGTGTGGGGTGGTGAGAGATCCTGAATGGCTTTCACTTTATCCGGATCGATCTCAATCCCTCTTACGCTACCATGAACCTAGGATTTTTCAGAGGTAACGGCGAAGGTACACTTGGCAGGATTAACCCTCAGCCGGTACTTTCGTAGCCTTTGGAATAGTTTTCTCAAGTTCTGTAGGTGCTCCTCCTTTGTTCGGGATTTGGTAATCATGTCGTCCACGTATACTTCTATCTCTTTGTGCATCATGTCATGGAAAAGAGTCACCATTGCTCTTTGGTATGTTGCCCCTACGTTCTTTAGCCCAAACGGCATCACCCGATAACAAAAAGTGCCCCACATGGTTATGAACGTAGTTTTCTCCATGTCGTTAGAGTCCATCTTTATCTGGTTGTACCCTGAGAAGTCGTCCATGAATGAAAACCATGAGTGTCTGCGGTGTTGTCAACCAGCGTGTCAATATGTGGTAAGGGAAGTTGTCTTTAGGGCTGGCTCGGTTTAGATCCCTATAATCTACACACATACGAACTTTCCCGTCTTTCTTTGGTACTGGTACAATGTTTGCAACTCATTCGGGGTATTTGGCTACCTCCAAGAAACCAGCATCAAACTATTTTTTTACTTCTTCTCGGATTTTTAATAACATATCTAGTCTCATTCTCTGAAGTTTTTCTGTTGTATTGGTTTGCACTCCGGTTTTGTTGGCAATTTGTGCACCACTATATCGGTATTCAACCCTGGCATATCTTGATAAGTCCAGGCGAAAACATCCTTGAATTCCTGAAGTAGGGTTATCAGTTCGTGCTTGGTTTTTGAGGAAATCGTCGTTCCTATTTTTACTTCTTTTCTCTCTTCTTGGTCCCTAAGTTTACAAAACATTTCTTCTTGGTGGGGCATGATCTGCCTTTCTTCGTTGGCCACCATTCTCTTCAACTCTTACGGGACCTCACCTTCTATCTCATCATCTTCTTTCTCAATTCCCTCTGAGACCTCAGGGCATTCAAAATTCACTCCAGGATTGGATCCGGTATCATTCATATTGTTAATCATGAGCGACCTGCATTAAATGAGAATGAATTGCATTGGGAAGAAGACGGCTTTATATGAAGGGAATGAACATGAAGAATGCATGAATGAAATAAATGAAATTTTGGTCATTCAGGAAAGTGGAGATATTTTCATTTCAACAAAAAGTTAACATAGGTGCCCTATACAAGAGATCCCCATTGTTTATAGGCAAAAACAAAAGGTTGATTCGGAGCATTACTCTGGTCTATTCCTAAAAACCACGGGTAGATCAATGCAGCTCCAGTTATCAAGTGTTTCCCCGGGACGGCAGGGGCGGATGCTGGTTAACATTTTGCTGCCTTGGTCCTTTCCAGCTATCATGTTGATGTACATCCCTTCAAGTGATTCATTGAATATTTCCTCCTGGTTGAGTACGTCATTTTCCTTGATTGCCTTTTCAACTTCTTGACCTGGCCGGTAGAATCCTCCGGAGACAAAAGTGGTTTTCAAACTAGGAAAAGACATTGGTCTCCACAGAATGTCTTCTCCTTTAAATCTGGCTTTTCTTTGCTCTTCTTTTCTCTTGTATTCTTCTTTTCTTTGTTGGACACTTGGTTTGTAACCCAGCCCAAAATGATCTTTCTTGGTTATCATACTTTTGGCTCTCAGGTTTCCTTGTAATTTCTTCCCCAACCCCTTTCCTACTTTGGCTCCTCGGCCCAAAGTTTCTGCGACGGTCATCTTGGTACAATTAGATAACCTGGGATAGGGGATCCGACTTCCCTCCGAAACGACGTGGCATTCACTAGTTCTAATGCTCGGAACGAGCATTCTGCAGCATCTTCGTCATTTTGAATATAGAGGGCGTTCGATGTCACTGAAGCAACTATCTCCTGCTCAGCCTCTACTGTGACCAATTTGCTTTCGACTACAAATTTTAATTTCTGATGCAATGATGAGGGGACAACTCCTGCGGAGTGGATCCATGGTCTTCCCAATAAGCAGCTGTAAGATGGTTTTATGTCCATTACCACAAAATCGATCACATACTCAGTCGGTCCGATCAATAGAGGCACCTCAATTTTCCCTATTGTTCCTCTTTGTGTACCGTCAAAGGCTCTTACTGAATTGTGGCAGGGCTTTAGGTGAGAACCATCTATTGGTAGTTTCTGCAGGATCACCATAGGCAGGACGTTCAATGTTGACCCGTTGTCAATCAGTACGCCAGGTACTACATACCCTTTCCAGTGAGTTGTGATGTTAAGGGCTTTGGTGGACCCCATTCCTCCCTCGGGGATCTCATCATCACTTAATGTTATATGATTATAGTCAGTGATATGCCCCACTATCCTGTCCAGATTTGTCACAGAAATATCATGGGGCACAAAAGTTTGATTTAGTACTTTTAATAGTGTCTCTCGGTGCTTTTCAGAACTCAAGAGTAATTCCAGTACTGTGATCCTAGCTGGTTGCTTTCGTAGTTATTCCACTACGTTGTACTCGCTATGTCTCAAGAACTTCAGAAATTCTTTGGCCTGGGCCTCAGTTACCGGCTCATTCATCTTTGGGGGAGGTTCTTCTCTAAATATCTGCATAGGGCTCACTGCTGTATTCTTTCCCTTATCTGCTTCAGCTGTTCTCAAAGCCTCAGAGGAATAACATCTGTCGCTCCTTGTGAAATGGCCCGCCTCACTAACATTTACATCGCTCTGGCTTTGTTGGTCTTTTAGCGTAGGCTCTTTTACCTGACCATGTTCTGGCTTTTCTGGCGTGGTCACATTTATAGCATAATTCCATGGGGTTTGTCGCATATCCTTGAATGGGAACGGGGATGGTGCTGAAATGATGATCTTGGGACTTATCTTGCTGGTTTCTCCTTGGGAGGCACCTGCATTCCCTGGCCTGGGAGAAATGATAAAAGGTCTATCCTTCCCGTATTTAGATTTAGGGCTATCCGTCATATGTACGTCTGACCCCTTCTTTCCCATGGGCTCTTCGAAGAATTCTATTTGCTTTTCATTCATCAATTGTTGTACCAATCTCTTGAACTCATCGCACTCTTGGATGTCATGCCCTTCATTCTGGTGGAATTCGCAATACACTCCACATCTCTTCTGTCTTATTATCATGCCTTTGTCGATCACACGGGCCATGCATAACTATTGAAATACCCACCAAAAAGGAGATTTGATTTCTGATACATCATCCTTAATCCTCCTGGTAAAGTATTCTTCAATAACATTTACTCCTTTGCTCCCATGATTAGGTAGCGGGTTAGTAGCTACACTTGGTTCTTCAAACTTCAATATCCCAGAATCGATTAAATTCTGCACAAGTTTTTTGAAGGCAAGGCAGTTCTCAGTGGGATGTCCAGGGGCACCGCCGTGATAGTCGCAATGCGCGTTCGGATTATACCAAGAAGGGAATGGCGGCTTGAAAGGAGTAAAGATGTATGGACGGACCAGGTCCGCTTCATACAACTGGGAATAAAGCTCCGAGTACGAAACAGGTAGGGGAGTGAAAGTTTTTCTCTCTTTCTCTTTTCTGGAGGTTCTCTCCTCTCTTTCGAGTTTTGTGTTTTTCCCACAGGTTCTTGTGGCTGTGAGACTGTAAAGTTCTTCGGGGTGGTGTAAATGCTGGTGGCGTTTACTTCATTCCTCTTGCTATATTTCCGAGACCCTTCCCCGCTATCAATTCTACCACTCTTAATTGCCAATTCAAGGGACTCCCCAGTCCTGATTAAGTTGGCAAAACACTGTGTTGTGTTATTAATGAGGCGATCAAAGAGTGCCCCTTTCAAAGTATTAACAAATAACGGCGTAATTTCATGTTCCGGGAGGGGTGGCTGAATTTGGGCGGCCACTTCTCGCCACCTTTGAGCGTATTGCCGTAGACTTTCGTTGGACTTCTGCCCCATATTTTCCAACATAATTCTACTGGGGGTCATATCTGTTACATGCTTATATTGCTCAATGAATGCTCTCGACAGATCTTTCCATGTCTTAACATTTGCCTTGCTCAACTGGGTGTACCACCGTAATGCCGCGCTCGATTAGGTTGTCCCGAAACAATGGATCAGTAGTTTTTCGTCCTTAAGGTAAGCCACCATCTTTCGACAGTACATTGTTATGTGTGCGGAAGGACACGTGGTTCTATCGTATTTTTCGAACTCTGGTGTTTTAAATTTTAGCAGTAGGACAAGATCGGACACCAGACTTAAGTCGCTAGCGTCATTTCCTGCCTCTTCCATAGATTATAACGTTTTAAATTTTTCCTCCATGAGGTGAAACCTCTCCTACCACTTTTTCTCTACCTCTGTCCTGATTCTTTCGACCATATTCAGGTCTGACACCTCCTCTTCATAGGGTGCTTCATTGTCGAGGGGTTGAGTTTCAGGTGCCCCTATCTGAAGACTAGCTGACATTCCAGCAGGGTCGATATACATCTTTCTAGCCGGATTTGGTGCAACTAGTTGAACCTTATAGTGAGCTGGGGTACCCTCTGGCTCTTGAACGGTTTCTCCTTCCACTCTTTTTCCAAGGCTTTTAGCCAGTGATGCAGTTATGTCGGATACTATCGATGCTTGTGGTGAGCAATCGATCCATCGAGGCTTCTTTGAGCCTCTTCAAGCCTTGCCTCGAGCTCTTTTGCCCTTTTTCTAGACTGATTATCCTGTCTCTTCCATGAGCTTGTTTTGTAATCGGGTAAGGTATGGATGATGAATGATTGCGGTTAACTACACACACTTGCCACAATATTCATAACGTTAATATGGTTGCAAGAAAATAAATGCATGTATAATGATGCGAATGTCATGATGCAATGCAAGAATGTATGCAGATAAGGTATCGATTCATTTGGTAATCACCCTTTTGAACTACTTCTACGGGAATTAAAGGGTCTAGATTACAACAGAGTTCGTATTACAAAATAAATATTCCTAATACAAAAGATCTAATTACAACACGAGTCCTATAGATAAGCTCTAGCTCTATCTCCTAATCTTCCAATTGCTTGGAGCAACTTGATGAACACGGGAGCTTCTTCCATTTTGGAACTATGAAAGGTCGGAGTGTTTCAGCCTCGATGGCCAAATCATTCACATGCTGGCGACATTTGTATGTCCACCATCAGGTTTGCGTAATATTGGTCCCTATCCTGTACCATCCGGCAGCGTCACGCATGATCTCCTTTGCCAATAGGTGTCCCCTCGGCTGCAGCCTCCTCGAACACACTAATTCTTTCCTTGTAATCCTCTTGGTTGCTTGAGGGACTTAATTCGTGCTCGTAACACGCCTACTTCGCACTCTCTTTCTTGTAGCTCAGCGAAGCCATTTCTCTGGCAGTACGTTCGAAGGGAGTGTTCAACTTCCGCCACCTTTCCTTTTAATTCGCCATTCTGACTTTGTCTTTGCTCAAGATTTTGAATAGTGTCATCGTACAACTTTTGCATCTCTAACAGTCTATTCCGGCTACTCATGGACTTTCTTTTCCATACGGCGGTATTTTCTCTCTCATGATGGACAGCTTGTTTTCCCTTGTTGATTTCTTGTCTGAGTCTTTCCTTTTCTTGGTCAATGGCCTTCTTGGAGGACCGTTTTTCTTCCTCCATAGCCGACCGATAGCTTTCTATCTCATTTTCGATCGCTCTCTTGTTGATTTCTCATTCTTCTTCCACCAAACGGATACCATTCTTTCTTTCTTTTTCCACAGCTATGAATTGACTTCGGCCGGCCTTCTGTATTTTTGCTTGTAGTAGAAGGGCATCTTTTTGATAAAGAGCGTTCTTGTCGCTCAAATCTGCATTTAATTTCTTCAACTGCCTAATGATCCCGTCCCGCTCGTCAACCTCTAAGCTTGCCTCATAGAGCTCGCTCGCATGTTGAGTCTGTTGGATGTCCATTTTCCTTTTAATTTCTTCGAGTTCATTCCGTAAGATGTCAGTTTCAGACGGTACCACCCTTGTAAGCTTCTCGAGTGACATTACTGGTCCTTGATCAGATTCAGGAATTACATTATTAACCCTCAAACGTCTCCAAAGGTTGTAGTCTGGGGTAGTCATGTGTTCGGTATCTCCTTCCACCCTGATCCGGTAACAATGGTCCCAGGCCCTCATGATGGTCTGAATTTTTCCTTTGAACTCCCCTTTGAAAAGAAATTTAGTTTGGCTTAACCCGGCGGTATTGGGAATGAACTGTCGAGATTCGAACTGTCGAGACACTAAAAGCGGAGCACAGACGATCCCTCTGTGCAATCCCAACATCATCAGCCAGTTGAAATCACCACAACTGTATAGAAAGTAATTAACTTTACCGAGCCATGGGACCCTCCATGCTATGTCTTCGTCTTGAATGTTCCTGAAGAAACTAGTCCACATTTTTGTTTTCAAGTCCTCTCGCCATTCTTTTGCTAAGTACTCTCGTAAAGGCGAAAAACCTTGGAAGGATATCCCTGGCAAGACCCTCGTTGGTGTCTTCCACATGTGACTCTGAATCCATACCTGTAATAGTTGTGCACATCCTCGAAAATGGCCTTCTTCATGCTTCCGGCTAGCATTTAAGGAAATGAAAGTCTCGGCCAAGATTGCTGGTACTGGGTTTGCTTTCCGTTTCACACGCTCAAACAAGTCCAGAATGGCTATGTCAATGTTCCCAAGTACTCTTGGAAAGATCACCAAGCCATATATTCCTAAGGCGAATAGGTCCATCTTCTTTGCCTCGTCTGGATGTGTCGGTATGATCTCCCGAATACTTTCCCATACAAAAACTGTATTGTCTCCTCGGAGCTGAAGCAGGCCATTAACCCAATCGTCACTCATTCCTGCAAAGGTTTTGAGCTTTGCAGTGTAATTCTGATTCCTCGGAGGCTTCGCGTAGATCCAATCTTCCTTAATGTTCTTCTTGTTAAGTAAAGCAGTGTATTCTTCTACTGTAGGCATCATGTCCTGCCCATTGAAAGTGAAACAGCAAAAGGCCGGATTCCAGAACTGGACAATAGCTCGGAGCAAGGGGTGGTTAACCCGAACATATAACAGTTGTGCAATGTCGCCATAACTATCGCAGAACAAGTCTTGTAGTCTTCGGTCCCATGTTTCCCAAATGCTTTGAAGATCCCATAAGTTGTTCTGTTGGAGACTCACATAAGTGTACCCTGCTATTACGCGTTCGTCCGGCGAACTGTCCCCTTGGGTTTTCTGGTTGACCTCTGACCAATGTCTGACTGACAAATTAAGCTCTTCTTTCCTAAGACACCTTTTTTTCCATGGTGAAAGACTTTCTGATCGGGCAAACCACTTGATCCAGTACCTTTATGTGATGCAAATGTATGATGTACGAAAAAACAAAAGCGAAAAAGAAAACAAGTCAGTACCAGATAAAATTAATAAATATATAAATAAAAGGACAAAATTAAACAGAATAAACACACAAAACAACCCTATTTATCTCGTCTAAAACCTAAGGTTATCCGCATGGCTCTAAATGGATGGGTTTCTATATGTTCTCTACATGCAGTCTTGGTTCTATGAGGTACCCAAATTGTCCTTGTTGTCCCCTACTAAGAGTAGCAAGGCCCCCGATCATCACCCATTATAGGCTCCTTTCAACCGGGTTCAATTTAGGGGGACCCATTCGCTTATGCCCATACGAAGGAACGATATCCTTACGAAAGCATAAGGTACTCGAGCCCCAAAGGTACTTGCTAGGCCCATACGGGAGAACGATATCTCCACGAAAGCATTAGCGTTTTCCCCTACTTAAAAACACGGGTTTATATGCCATATTTTAAATGCGTTAAAATAAACGCGCAATTATAATCGAATGTTAATTTAATAGTCACTTTAACCCGGAATTTATAATATTAATAAAGCGGTAATTATTTTAAAAGCTTGACTCTCATTTGTTTTTGAAAAACAAAAAATTCTCCCCAGCAGAGTCGCCATCTGTAGCGATGTCCTTTTTTCAATAAAAAAACGAGTTTTCGAAGTGTTTGTAATTTTTCGGATATAAAACGTTTATTTCGTGGGGTTTAAGAAAAAAAACGCATTTTATTAAAAATTGGAGTCGCCACCGGCCACTTAGGTAGGTCGGACACCATAAAACCAGAGATTTAAAAACTGTTGGGTTTGGGAGTCGGTTACGGATGGGGAAGGATTAGCACCCCCACACCGCCCAAAATTGGTACTTTAATAATTACCGCTTTATTAATATTGGATTTTTCGGGTTAAAGTGACGATTAGTTTAAAATTCAGTTATAATTGCGAATAAATTTTAAAGGCCCCGTTATCCGAGAGTAAACGCCCAACCACTATCACTACGCCTGATACTGGCCCCGTTTACGCTCGGATAAAAGGACACCGCATTGACAATTTATATTCCATTATGCAACCTTAGTGAACAAAATATTAAGCATGGCCAATAATTTAAATACAGTAAATATTCACATAATAAACTATTAACAGAACATAAATAAAATACTAATCTAAAACATACATACATATAAATTATCCCTAATCATGACTAAAAATAAACCTAACATTATACATGTTACAAAAATGTACATATTACCATAAGACACATTGTAACATACGTAAAATATAGCATTATACATGACCAAGAAAATATATCAACACATAGCCTAAAAGCAAAGAAAACATGCAATACATGCTGAAAATATAAAACAGGTTGTGTTCGAGCCAACTCAAATATCAATCTATTACGTGTGATACGAATAACCGAACGAATGCATAAAGATACATAATCACCATAAACTTAACACACATATACATGTAAACATGAAAATATAAAGCATATACGAGAGATATATGAAAAGGCAAAAGGCTACATCAACATACACGATTATAATAAACGAACATAAATATTTACATGGAATCAGGACTGAAATGAAAAGAAATAAACATAAGGAACAGAAATTAAAGGACAATAATATGCGATTTAGGGACGAAAATGCAAGTTGGACCGAACTTGAAAGGACTGAAACTGTAATTGTACCAAGGGGCAGACCCGAAGTGAAAATTTCAAAAACGCGGTGGGACTAGTGAGGTAATTTCGCCATTTAAAAACTGATTCAATTTAATTTAGGGACTGGATTACAAGATTTCGAAATATGAGGGGGACCAGAGTTGTAAATATCCCATGCGGCAAGACAAAAATGAAAATATCGAAAACGCGGGAGGACTTATTACGGAATTTCACCATTTCACAAAATAAAGACACCTATAAAACCCTTTTCTTCGGCCCAGACTCAAAATTTTCCCCATTTTTCATTCAAACCCAGTTTTATAATAACCGTCTCTCTCATTTTTGCTCTCAACCCCTCCCATAAACTTGTGATGAACCCAGAAACTGGCAGCCAACCACCGCCGGCCGTCGCTAGCCGGCGTCGGCGAGCCCCAAAAAAACACCGAAATGAACCTTACTTCAACCTAAACTCGAATCCGAACTTGGATTTGGAGAAAAAACCCCTCTTTGTCCTAGATCTAAGAAAAGAAAAATGAAAACCGTATATTTTTTTTATCGAGACCGAAGGAACATCTTCCCCTTTTAGCCGGCTCACCAGATTAAGGCTTGTTGCCGGTAGAGGAACTGACCACCGAAGGTAAAACCTCACTCTCCTTTTCCTTTCTTATTTTTATAATATATACATGCATGCAACATTCAAGACGGATGGATACCTTTGTATGATCTTTGTAAGTTTTTGAGAAAAGAACGAAATGATGAGACTTGTTTGTATTTCTGAAAAAAAAGTGGGTTACAACTGAACTCCTCCATTTCGTTTCTTTCTTTGTTACATATATCTCTCTGCCTTTTTGGTTTTTCTTAGACTAGTACCTAAGATATCTTTTTTCGATCGATTTTCGATGCCTTTACGTGTTTTTGCGTCTTTGGCATGTCCGGCCATACTTGGTGGTTGGTATGGCCGGCATGGGGAGCGGCGTGGTGGAAGTGACCGTTCGGCTGCGCAGACTGGCGTCTCGGGAGGCGATTATTATTGCCAGAATCGTTCCTATCCGTTGGATCAGATCTGATCCAACGGCTAGGACTTTTCGATGATCGGGTGGTGAGATGAGGCCTCGAAATGATGCATTGATGCGGGATCGCGCCACGTGGCTGAAGAAGATAGACGGCCTTGCACGCGTCTCACACGCGCGAGTGGGGAACCCAACAGCCCGCGCGTGGACTTCACGCGGTAGATGAGGCGTCTTTATGCTTCAATCGTGGTCGTTGGATCCAGATCTGATCCAAGGGCCCTCGTGCAGCTGCGCAAGATGAAAGAAGGGCATTAGGGTTCCAATATTTGATATGGGTTAGGGTTTCTTAGGATGTGGCTGGCAGTTAGGGCCCAATGTAAAAGATTGTGGGTTTGTAAATTATAATGGTGGATATTAATTTATTATTATATTTTTTTTGGGTTTATGACACTTTATCTGTTTACAATAGTAATAATAATATTAATAATAATAATTAATACGTATATATACACGCATATAAACGTACACGTACATGGACACATACATGCTTACGTACACACATATACAATTCATGCAATACTCTTTCGTATACGTAATAATGACTTTAATAATACACTCATGCAAACATATATACAAATATTAATATATTACACATTTTAATTAATATCATATACAATTCTACATGCATACACAATCACACACATAATCAACATGAATATCCACACATATAGATATTACGCATGCATTAATCACATGTACACACATACATATATGTAAACACGTGACAATATTAACCAATTACTATATTATTACGGCACAATATTAACAAACTCAGATAAAAATGAGTGATTACAAAAAGTTGATTAAATTATTGATGTGAAGCAATTCGCATGTTGTACATATTCATCATTAGCCTTTATCACCAAAAAAATGTTCTTTTCATTCCATGGAAATAGGAGTTTTTGACCAATATATTTGAAATTTTTTAAGTTCACAATCACACTTTGTTTATATATAAAAAAAAAAAAAAACCTAACATTCGTAGTGGATTTTTATATGGAATTTGGGATACTGAAGTTGGGACTTCTTTAGTTTTTAGCCACTACAAAGATGTCATTAAAGAATACAGATTCTTCTACAAATTTAGTCCGTTTTTATTCCTATTCAAAATTCCGTTGGCTAGGCAACCCTCTTCTTTATAGATTTTTAGTATAATCACTTATATTTAAATTTAGTAGTTGTTAATTTAGATTTAAATGTCACAAAGATTTATTATGAGACGGCCCTCCTAATCTAACTTAATCTATTTACAACACTATAAAAATAAATAAGGTGAAAATATATAAAATATCTACTTGATGATTAAAATTAAATGCAGAGAATTGGAGTTTTATGCTTTTCATTCTACTTATAAGGAAAATATTAATATCTCCCAACAACTGATGGATGATAAAAATAAATTCAACCTAATCTAACTCAGATATTAATTGATATCATATTTCTCAATGTACACTTTTTCTTAATAATTCGATGGTTTTATTATTTATGGATAGACTGTTATTTAATTGATTCCACCATATGAATTCAAGGTAAACTTGTTTAAAATCAAATTGTTAGGCAAAATTAGGGAAATATTGAATTTGAAAAAAAAGAGTGCGAGAAATAGAACATGTGAGGTTTTATTTAGGGATCTACGACATTAGCAACAATGCAAAGGAAATTTTTTCAAAAAAAAAAGACAATTATTCTTTAGGGAACTCGTTATTCTTTCCTTACGAGTTCCATTGAGTATTTTTTTTAAAAGGACGAGGAACCTTTCTTGTAGTCCCAACAAGTTTTCGGTGTGTGCATGGAGGACGTTGAAACTTTCATTTTTTATCAAGTTTTCGGGACACGAGTCAGAAGTTTTCCCTTACCGGGTACTCAACCCGACACGATAAATTTTAATATATGTTTTTATATTTTAAATTATATTTTTATTTTAAGTTTCTTAATATTTTTACTCTAAAACTAAGTTTAAATCCCTAAATTCTTTATATGTTTGTATTATATGATTTTAAGTTTAAAATTTTTTAAAAATATTTTTGTGTTTAATATATAATTTTTTAAAAAAAATTAGAATTAAAAATAAAAAATATGAACCGGGTACACAGTACCCGATTTTCCGAGTACCCAAATAGCGGGTACCCGGATGTGATGGGCCGAGACAAGGTCCGAGCAATGAGGTACCCGACAATGCCCACCCCTACTCTAAGCCACCCATCTCTTTAAACACATTTCTGCACATTGCATGATCCCCCTCAATGCTCGTCGGCCCCAATAGTCACCTTGTAATTTGTTGGGACTACATGACGAGTTTTTTGTGAATTTAAAAATATATATATTCAAAGGAATTCGTCGGAAAGGGACGACGAGTTTCATAAATTTTTTTTTCTAAATCATCTAAAACATAAGACGAGTTCTCTTAACACTGTAACAAATATCGTAGAACCCTAAAAAAATTAAGTATCCTATTTCTTTTTTTTCAAATACAATATCCCCTATTTTTGCCAAATTATTATTATTGGAGTAATTAATTGTTCAAAACGAATATGGATAAAAGATTTCTTAACATTTTGGGTTAAGGTTCGATTTGAGTTCAATTTCATTTCATATTAGGGTTTGGATACTATATTTGAGGTTCAGATTGGATCCATCTATGTGTGAGAATTATTACTTAACTATTAAATTATTCTATATACGTTTAAAATAAATAAAATTTTAATATAAACAAACAATATTCTTTAAATAATAAAATGAAATTTTCAATAAGAATCAATTCTTGAATTATTTTTTTTAATTTCACTGGATCCGATAAAAACATCAATAAATAGGTGAGTAGCTCACTCGTGATTAAATGCAATTATATACCTTCAAAGAAATCAGTTTTCTTTGGTGATAATAAATAATAAATAATGTTGTAAATGGAATCAAAACTTACCTCTGTATCTCACGTAGCTTTAGCCTACCTCAGACCCTACTTCTATGTTATTAATTACTATGTTGACCAAAAAGCTTCCATTCTCATCTGCCAAAACACTAATAAATGAAGACTTAATAATTGAATAAATGTTTAAATTATATATTTTTAGATTAGTGTTTAAATTATATTTTTTGTCAAATAAGTGTCTAACGTTTTATTTCGTGATTCATTTAAGGATTTTCGTGACAGACGTTATTTTTCCCCGTTATCCAATAAAATTCAAACATGTGGCATGGTTTTAACATTTTTTGAAATTAAAATCTGAAAAATAGAAAAATAAAATAATAAAATATATTAATTAACCCATCAATCTTTAATTTCTCTAAAAATTCCAACCCTAACTCTAAATCCTCAAATTCCTCCACTCCGACCACCGATTTAACCACCACCGGTCACCATTGTCTTTATCGTGATCTCTCTATCAAAAGCTCCATCATCTCGTCGTCAAAAATCGACGAATAAACCGCCAATTTTATCGTCGACGAACACCCACCAATGAAGAAAAAAAATGTCGACTGAGTTCTGATCGACAACTAGAGGGTGAGGAATGTTAAACGGTAAGGCACCCAACACTTGGGCGGTGAACCACCGACATGTGGGGGATGCTGGATGGTGAGGGAGATGTGATTTGGAGGTTTGATTGAAAAGAAATTAAAACTTAGGGATTTTTAAAGAAATTCATATTTCTAAAGAAATTCAAAAATTATATAATAAAAAAACAAGCCACGTGTCATGTTTTGATTGGATAATAGATTTTTTTTAACGGTCGTTGACGGAATAACCTTGAATGGATTACGAAATGAAAAGTTAGGTACCTATCTGGCCTAAAATATAATTCAGGCACCTATCTAGAAAAAATGTATAATTTAGACACTTATTTGACTGTTAATCTATAAATGAAACAAAACCATAGTTATTATTAAGTACCTGATTTATGAAAAAATGTATTAAATATTTTAGCCGTTAATTTTATAATAAAATTTTTAAATAGTCTTAAGCTGATTACAACTTACAAGGTAGTATTTTTTATACGAATTCTTGATCTTTTGATACAAACAGAGTAACACACCTTGTAAACAAAACGATTTGAACTCAAGTCTCCTAAGATAAATATCATCCTTTGGTGTAATATCCTATTCAGTGAGAGTTTTAGACATGTGCGAGATGAGCGACCGAACAAGGCCCCGAAAAAGAGGGTCCCAAATGAATTGAATTAACTAAAAGATTCTGGTTTAATAAATTATAAGAAAAAATAACTTTAAAGAGAGTATTATAATTTTTATTAAGATAAAATATCTTTTAACAAACCTTATATATCTTTGAGATTATAAATTAAAGGGTCTCGTTTCCCGTAAATCTTTAAAACCCCTAATCCTATCTTTCATGTTCTAAGTTATATTATTTGTCCTTAAAAAATTCTATTGTTTAAGTTGCTTTTTCTTTTAAAATATCAGCTATATTGAATTAATTTTCTTTAAATAATAATGGAAAAGGTGTCGAGTAAACAAAACCCTTAATTTATAAAGATGGGAATTGAGAGAGAAAGCTATTTATTTATCATAAATTTGTGTCCCTTAAAATTGAAATGATAAGGGAGATGGTGAAGGCAACGACAGCAGAGCTTTAGTGCTATAATTGTATGTTTTGTCCTTAAAGGTTAGTATGGCCCTACAAATGGATAATTGGAGATCCAATTGTGCCAATTTGGCCTTTGTGGAGGTCATTTGAGAGGTAATGAGAGCTGTAATCTCATTCAACACCAAGATTGAGTGGCCCTTCGAGAGCGAAAGATATCCCCCAGAAGGTCACATCAAATTATCTAATAAATCTTCTTTTATTTCAATTTTTATTATAAAAAAGTTTTTATTCAATTGAGCCACTTAAAGTATAAATTTGATAATATATAAATACAATAAAATATGATATACTTTTTTATAAAGATACGAATATTTTTTTTTGTATTCTTAATGTGATCTCATGATAACATCTATTATGTTTTTAGTACATGAATAAAATTTAGGATGAGTCTACCACGAGCGTCGAACACTGCTAAACACCACTAACTCTGAACACTATTGAACATCATTAGATTAATTAATAAAGATTAAAAATTTCAAGAACTCAATATATAATTAATAATTATTTAAAATAAAATTTTAATTAAATTATTTTTCATGTATATTATATTTTTAATCTTTATTTTTAAATAATTAAATCAAATACCAATCTCTAAATTAAAAAACCCTAAATCTTAATCGAACATGGCCGCTGTTCCCCTAAACCTTAATTGAGCATGGCCGTCGTTCCACTAAATTTCAATTAATCTTTATTAGGAAAAGATATCCTTAAGCTTATTGTTGCTCTTAGAGATTTAGCGGTTGCATATAATATAATTGATCGGGTTTCAATTGGGGAGAGTTGGACTGTATAATTTTCGATTAAGAATAAATCGGGAAAGATGGATTCTACAGCTGCTGCCGGATTTATTGCGCGAACGGCGAGGAGCGACAGCCAAGCTTGAACGTCGTTTAAGCTGTAGAGGCGCAGCCGTCGGCGGACGGTGACTAACTGCGGCGGCGGTTGAAATGACAATAAAGAGAAAAAGATTTAAGGTTTTTTAATATAACGATTGATATTTGATCCAATTATTTGAAAATAAAGATTACAAAATAGAATATACATGAAAAATAATTTAATTAAATTTTTATTTTAAATAATTATTAATTGTATGTTTAGTCCTTGAGATTTTTAATCTTTATTAATCAGTTTAATGGTGTTCAACGGTGTTCAGCAGTGTTCAACACACGTTGTAGAATTTTCCTAAAACTTATTACTATTAGACTAATATTGTATGATGTTTTTTATACATCTATCATGTTTTTAGTACAGTGGTCCCAGTAGAAAAGCGTATGATGTTCATTCTAGAAGACTCGAGTTCAATCGCAATGTCTGCAATGTGTGTGCCTTGTCAAAGGATTAAGAATATCTATGAACAGATAATAGGGTTTGGATTATGAATAACACAACTATGATAGTTTTGATGATACTTATTAGGGTTTGGATTATGTTTCAGATTAGATTTTGGACGAACAAAAATCTTTTACCCCTTTTTAGTGTCTTTTTTATGTCCCAACATTAAAAAATTAAATCCTAAACCTAACCCTACATTCTAAATCATAAACCCTATACCTTAAAAATACACAATACCCTAATTCTCTCTAACCCTAATCCCTAACATTAAACCCTAAATCTAATTTTTTTAACAATAAGACATAAGTAGGGCACCAAAAAGTTACAATCGATTTCTACTCATTTTGGACAATATAATTTTTAACTTTAGCTGTTCAATCCGAATCAATATTCAATATTAATTTTTGGGTAAACTACCTGGGTAATTACCTAACTATTGAGTCTGACCTATTTTGACCACCAAACTACGAAAATTTAAAATTCGATCACTCAACTGTTTAATTGGACCTATTTTGACCACCAGCCGTTAAAATATAACGGAAGGGTGTCATGGCTGTTAATGGAAATTTGTATAATTATACATTTAGTCTCTATTAGTTACCTATTCTGTCAATTTAATCTTAATTTTCATATCCTAATTTTATATTTCTTTACCATAAGGCTTGCCTGAAAACTTTAATCAAATCTTCACTAATTCAGATCACTACTTCATTCTTCGGAAGCATGTAATAATTTCTATAACACATGAAAATTCACTGTGTTTTCCATTCCATGAAATTGAGCAATTGAGGTGTTGGAGTTGATGGCATGTGATAAAGTTAGATACCCTTGTGATAATTTTGTTTGTAGTTCAGTCATTGTTGGGTTTTGTAAGACTTGGAAACCTGATGTTGCGCTTAGATTTTTCAGAAATTGTGTAAAGTTGGGAGCTTTAAGGCCTAATGTTGTTATTTATACGGTTCTGTTAAATGCTTTTAATTTGTTGGGTAGATTTGATGAGGCTTGTGATTTGGTTTCTGGTATTGAAAAAGAAGGGTTGGCTTCGGATGCGGTTCTTTATAGCTGTTGGATTTTTGGGTACTTTAGAAATGGATGTTTAACGGAGGCTTTGAAAAAGCATAGAGAATGGTGGAAAGAGGAATTGAATTGGATACCGTAAACTATGGATGGATTTTCGAAGGAAGGCAGCGTGAAAAAAGCTGTTGGGTTTCTAAAGAAGATATTGAAAGATGGGGTGATGTCCAATGTGATTACTTATACGGCGTTGAATCTTCGGGAATAGGGGAAGAGGAGGAGTTGGTTGATGGATTTAATTAAATTAAAATTAGAATTAAATTTATATAATAAGTATTTAACCTGGACCAAATGTGTAGTTATACAAATTTTCATTAATAGCCACGTCACTCATCCGTTAGATTTTAATGGTTGGTGGTCAAAAAAGCTCCAATTAAGTAGCCAGGATAGTCAAATTTTAAATTTTTATAGTTCGGTGATCAAAATAACTCAAATTAAGTACTTGGGTGGTCAAATTTTAAATTTTTATAGTTCGGTGGTCAAAATAGGTCAGACCCAATAGTTGGATTGTCACCCAGATAATTTACCCTTAATTTTTTATTTAAATTTAATTATAATATAAATATTAAGATAATAATTTAGGAAATATATATTAATATCTTAATATTGATTTGAAATAACTCAAACCAATCAAACAAAACAAATTCAAAATTTTGACCGTAGACGATGTATTTAGAATGGGTGATTGATTCGTTAATTTCATTTTACTTGGCCAAAATTGACTCATTAATAGTAGACGAAAATAATTACAAGGGTAAACTACACAATTGATCACTTAACTATTATCATTTTTATTTGGTCACTAAAATTAAAAATTTACAAATAAGTCACTAAACTTTGGTTTTGTTTTATTTAGTCACACGTGATTGATTTTCATTAGTGACATGATGATGATACATGTTATTACCGGAATGATTGAGAAAAAAATCTGAGTATGGGACATTAGATTTGAACCCAAGTCCCCAGTAAGGAACCCAACCTACGTAACCACTATTCTCACTTCTTATATTTCATAAATAGTTAACATGATTTTTAGGTAAAATTGGAACAAAATTATTTTTTAACCTAATGTTTATATTAATTACATTAATTGTGTAAAAAATAGGTTAAACACTATTAAATCATGAAACGAAAAAAAAATTAAGTAAAAGATAACTAAATAAAACAACTAAATGATATTTGTGTAGTTAAAAAATAAATATACTTAAAAATTTACTATTTTGTTTTATAATTGTATGCTTTTTATTGAGTTATGTCAATCAAGTGAATGTTGAGACGATTATAACCAACATAAAAAAATTAAGAAAATTCCATCTATTTTCTAAAAACAACCTAATAACACAAAGTTTTAATTTCAAAATCTCTTCTTCATATTGTTTGTTTGAAACTTTGGTTCATCAACTTTTAATAATCATCAGAATCAAATCACATGTAATTAAAGTAATAAACTAAAATATGATCCAAAGATAAAAATTATAATTTATACACAATTTGAAAAACATGTTGCTTAAAAAACAATGTTGCAATTAAACTATCCAAAAATACAAAATGGTCACCAAACTTTCAAATATTACATAATGAGCATTAAACTTTAATTTTTGTTACAAAATGGTCACTGAGTTGTTAGCTATCGTTTATTAAATGACATGTCAGGTACGAAAATTTGAATAATAACATATTTAATCTTCCATATTTACACCTTCAATCAACTTACTCCTAATTTAATCCTCATTCTTGATGTCTAAATTGATTGAATGTGTAAATATTGAGGATTAAATGTGCTGTTATACAAACTTTCGTAACTGCCATGTCACCCAGTTAACGGTTTAGTGATCATTTTGTAACAAAAACTAAAGTGTGATGCCCATAATGTAACTTTTAAAAGTTTGGTGATCATTTTATATTTTTGGGATAATTTAGTAAACGTTTGTGTACTTTACCCTATAATTAACTTGATCCCTAATTTAAAAACTTTTATATTTCAATTTTATCTAAAAATGATATTATCAACTATTCAACAAATATAAGAATCGAGAGTAGTGGTTAAGTAGGTTTGATGCTTTTTTTTCCAGCCATATGGCGGTCATATCCGCCACCACCACATGATAATATGTGTCACCGACGTAAGTTACTCATGAGTGGCTAAAACAAAAACATAACCTAAATTTGATAACTTATTTGCAAAGTTTTTATTTTCAGGGACCAAAATAAACGAAATTATAGTTGAGTGACCAACAGTGTACTTTATCCGAATTATAAAGCGATATGCACCTTCGTCCGTTTGAAGCAGGAATACCAGTCAAGATGAATAAGCAGTTGCTTGTAAAACAAGGAAGAAAGTAATAGCAAAGACGGCAGTATTATCCGTAAATTGAAAAACATTAACAGACAAAATTATTGTGAATTAATTGTTTTGGAATATTATATCTATGATTTGTTTTCCTAATATGACAAGCCTCAAAACAGGACACTTTTTAATTAATGGCAATTGTTTTGATTACTACTTTGTCCTTTGAAACCAAATTTCCAGCCTCAAATTAATTTTCTAAAAGAATAATTTTTTTTAATTAAATTTTTGGTTCTCCTCTCGATTTTCTGGTTTTACATTGACTAATTTAGATCGACTTGCATCGCTCATTTAATTTTGATGGGTATATCTCCAAGTGATTTTTTTTTACATACATGCCTAAAACTCAAGACATACTTAAGCGATACTAAATTGCTATCCGTTAATAGAATTTTTTAATTAATATTAATCTAAAAGCACAAAAAATGAGCTTGTAGGGTTAACAGTTGATTGATTAGATGATATGATATTCAATTATATGTTTGAGATTGATGCAGACAAGACTGAAATACAACGTT
This sequence comes from Hibiscus mutabilis, assembly GCA_019671005.1. Taxonomy (NCBI): domain Eukaryota; kingdom Viridiplantae; phylum Streptophyta; class Magnoliopsida; order Malvales; family Malvaceae; genus Hibiscus; species Hibiscus mutabilis. Next base: position 67,461,605 of record CM033711.1, read on the forward strand.
ACAACCCCTCCACACATTTTTGTTTTCTCATGAGACAATTTTGGAGATTGTCTTTTCAATTAGACCTAAATTAGATATCTATTAATTCGATTTAAGTTATATCCGATTTAAGATGGGATCTTTTATTCAAGTCCGCCGACCAAATTTAAATCACTATTCAAATAATTAAATAATTGTAGTCGAATATTTAAGAAATTTAGGTGGGAGCAATTTATCTGTAGCATAAGTGTTATCAAAGGATTTTAAAACAAATTTGAACATTCCGATTATAGAAATAGAAAACATGAAATTTTATTTAAAAATAATATTAATATATATATATGTATGTTAAAATTTAAACGGTAAAATTATATTACGACATTATGAATGAAATAAATTAAATTAAAAGAATTATCCTCATAATAAATATCTTATTTTTTATTCGAATGAGATGATTGATAAACCAAATATTAATTATTATACAAATCTACCTAATAAACTGTTAACATGCCAATTTTTTAATAAAAAACTAAAAAAATAATACAAAGGAGATGTAAATAATAAAAGGCTTAAATAATAAGTGCCCAAGGTATACATTTTTTGAATTTTAGGTGTTAAAAGTATTTTTTGCTAAAAAATTTTTTGCCTAAAGTTTACATCTTTACAATTTTAGGTACATGGTAGTTAACTACCGTTAAAAAAATCGTTAACCAATCAAAACATGACACGTGACATGTTTATTTTATTTTCAGAATTAACATTTTAAAACATATTTTAATACAAAAAAATTAAATTTCCAAAAAATCCCAAAAAGTTTCAATTTTTACAAAACAATCCCCAATTCCCTAAAATTTCCCAAACCCGAACCCCCAAATCGCCGCCGCTTCTGCTGCCAATCGTCGTCCCTGAGCACACCCCTTTGGTCGCCAGATCTGGGCGACCATTTCCTCAACACTGCATTGCTGGAAACGTCGAACGTCGTGCCAATCGAACATCGATTTTGCGTAAATGACTGCCTAGGTCCAGCGACCAAAGGGGTGTGCTCAGGGGCGGCGATCGGCGGCGGAAGCAACGGTGATTTGGGGGCTTGTGTTTGGTAAATTTTAGGGATTTGGGGATTGCTTTGTAAAAATTGAAATTTTTGTGAGTTTTTGGAAAAAATGAAAATTTAGGTTTTTTCTTCAAAAAATTAAAAAACCAAATTAGTGCCACATGTCAAGCATTGATTGGTTAACAACATTTTTTTAACACTTCTTAACGGTCAGACGCCTAAAATTACAATGATATAAAGTTTAGGCACTTATTTTTAACAAAAAATACTTTAAGCACTTAAAGTTTATAAATGGTATACTTTGAGCGTTTATTTTTCATTCAAGTCACATAAAAAATGGACGAAGATAGAAATGAAAAATCTAGGGAAGGGTATTCAATAATGAAGGATGGCCCAATTGTAAACCTTTTGAGGGTGTTGGGCCACAGAGATCTCATAATTCACCACTTTTAAATGGAGTTCTCGGGCTGAATTGCCGATGCAACACGTTTTTGTTATAAATTAGATCCAACATTTAATTTGCTCTCAGTTAAGATTTGAAAGTAATCTTTTGTATACAAGGCGTGATATTAAATGGTTAAAAAAGTATTAATAATATGTTGATTTAACGGGATGAAATGTTAGATCATTTAGGTAAGGTCAGAGGTTCGAATCATGACATTGTGAAAGGAAAAAATTATGTTGGAAAGGTTACCCCATAATGGGCCTTTAGAACTCATTTCAAATTAGTCGACCAATAAATTAGATACTGATGATTTTCTAAAAATGTTAAGAAAAAGTATGAACAAATACTATATTGTAATCGTCTTAAGACAATAAAAAAGTAAAGTAATCTGTTGAAATGTTACTGGTCGGTATCAATTAGTCAAATATTAAATTAGTTTAACAAAATTTAAAAATTATATTTTAGTTGTTAATAAATATATTTTTATATTTCATAATTTGATATAGTCTTTAAATGGAATAATTAAATACCACTCATTTTAATTTGATTTATATATTAATTCTTTACCACTCAACCTTAAATCATTGTTAGACAATTTTTTTACTTAAATTCTTCTATTTCACTGACAACTGGAGCGTTACAGAATCTAAGTAATATTATAAAAGAAATAAAATTTATTTGTTAAAAATAAAAACAATCTATTAACTTAATTAATTGTTAAAATTATTGCAAAGCTAAAATTGTTTCCAACACCAAAAGTTTAATTTGTTGTAAATCTTTAAAGTATTCTATGGGATTAAATGTTGCAAGTAAAAGCTACAAAACATAATCATTGGAAAAAAATTATAATTATCAAATATTTTGTAATCTGAAAATAAGAAAAATATTGTGGGTGTTGAAATTCATAAACAAACGAATTAGAATACTAAATCAAAATAAGATGAAACTCAAATTTGGGATCTAAAATATTATAGGCAGAATGACCTTTTTCACTTCATCTTTATCAATTTAATTATTTTAACCCTTAAATTTTTATTGTATTCCTTTTTGTCCTAGACTACTATTTTTTTGTCAAATTGATCAAAACTTGACAGAACAATAACTAACTCTTGACATCAAATATTTGTCCTTATCAAAGTATTTATGTTAGTTATTTTGTCATTTATTGTCATATCATTGAACTTTTAAAAAGTAAAATTGAAAAAAAAATCTTATGTTTATATTTTAAAAAGGAGAAAATTGTTATGAATATCTTTATTTATGGTGGATATCTATATATTAAATGAGACTTTAATGTACTTTATTATTAGGGCTTAATACTCATTTAATGTACTTTAATGAACATCCTATTTGTATGAGCCTCTTGATAATAATATTTACATGAAACTTCCGGAAGGATTTAGACTGCTAGAAGCAGTTAATTTATGTTCTCGAGAATATTATTCAATCAAATTGAACATCTATTTATGGATTAAACAAATTGGGCGCATGTTGGATAATCGCCTCAGTGAGTACTGATTAGCGAAAGGCTATAAGAATGATTCAATTTTCCCGAGCATTTTTATTAAGAGGTTTAGCTCCAAATTTGTTATTATTGTGTATGTTGATAATTTGAATATCATTGAGACTCATGAAGAGATCTCTCTGACAATAAAATCCTTGTGTATCAATCGATATATATAGAAAAGTGTTTAAAGAGACTTTACATGTATAACGCACATCCGTTGAGCACGAGGGAAAACCGAAAAATAATTGCTACGAGATCATTACCTTTAGATCTTTCAAAACTCGAAGCCTCTCCAAATCTTGTAAATAATTGCTATGTACGAGGCAAAGGCGAAATATGTGTTTGGCTAAACATATCCAGAAGATGCGTGAATTGCTTTCACAAGATAAGATGCAAGCTATCTTGTGTAGAGATAATGCAAAATTTATATCTCAATGTGGATACATCAAATGTGACAAAACGAAACATATTTCTTCAAAGTTCCGTCCCTTATGATCTTCAGAAAAATAGTATTCGATGAATCCTTTCAAGCAGTAATTTGTAAGATCTATTCACTAGTGCATAATCTACTTCAACATTTGAAGATTATATTCAAGATTGAATTATGAAGATTCCAAGATCTTATGTGATATTTTCATGAGGGGGAGTTACGCGTTGCACTCTTTTCCCCTTAACCGAGGTTTTGTCCCAATGGGTTTTCCTGGTAAGGTTTTTAATGAGGCAACATGTTATGCGTATCAAAGATGTGTGTACTCTTTTTCCCACATGATTTTTATCTTAGTAAGGTTTTAACGAGGCACATTATCTTCATGGATATCCAAGGGGGAATGTTATGAATATCTTTATTTATGGTGGATATCCATATATTAAATGAGACTTTAATGTACTTTATTATTAGGGCTTAATACTCATTAAAATTAGGGTTTTCATCTTGTGCCTATAAATATAGAGTTTGGAGAAAGCATTGTACACAACCCTACTTTGAGAATATAATACAAGTATCTCTTTCTTTCTCTCATCTTGTTCTTGTTCATCTATTTTATTGTTGCTCTTTATTTTATTCACAACAAAAATAACTATTTTTTAAAATTTTGAATTTCTCGTGATGTAGAAGAAAAAAGAGAGAGCTAATGTTAGCTTAGCAACATCGCTACAACTTTATAACATTTGGGTCGGTTTGATAAAAATAAAAAGTTCAAAGGCCAAAAGTGATACAATAAAAGTTTAAGGGCTAAAATGACTAAATCGATAAAGTTGGGAGGTCAAAAAGGTCATTCTATTGATATTTAAAATATCATTTGGACCCCTAAAATTTAGATAAAATATTAATTTGACTATTAGATTCGACCAAACTAATATTTTGATATACTAAAACTGAAAAACATTTTTATAGTTTGAAGTAATCCTCGTCAAAAAATGAATTAAGTAGTGTTTTCCTAATTGAACATTTTAAGATTATTGGTAGCCTAATATTCTTAATGAACTATACTCAACCTGATATTACAAATATAATCAGTAGACTAAGTAGATATGCTCATAATCCTTAAGTACCTTAAAAGGTATATTAGATTGAAAATTCGAATTTGTAAGATACCTTGCAGTTTTAGAGGGGTACACCATAACGACCCAATTTTCAAACTATTGGATTAATAGTGTTTTGGACTGATTTGGTAAGTTGGGTCGAAACCCACTAAATGTTTGTTTGAGATAAATGTATTTATAATTATATTGTCAAAATACAAAAAAAATATAAGGGGAACTGCAAGACAAGTATAAATAGTGCATTTAATGTATTGCTCCAACAATTCTGATCGTATCAACCCCAACTATCATGTTTGATTCTACCCCTTATGGCAGCTTAATATTGTGTCCTGGTCCGCGAGCCTAGGACCGAGGTTAATACAATTCAAGCTGCCCTAGGTATTTTTTGTAAGATCTTAAGACATTTCAAGCCCAACTGAGCCGACTTTATCCTTGGAGAATGCTAGAGAACACTATCAAGCCACTTTTGGGTGCTAAAAGTGGATTTTTCACCCTATAAACATTGTCAAACACTTAAAAGTTTGACTGCATTCACCAGAGATTTTCAAATGCCCGTTTAATGAAAAAACCTGAATTTTTTAGCGGTAAAAAAATTCTCGTTTGAGTACTATATTCGGCAGAAAAACACTGGAAACGTACGTTGAAAGTACTTGTTCAGCTTTGCTTCTCCGGTTGGCACTCCAACGGCCGTTCCAGAAGCATTGTTAAACAGACCCTTAAATTTTTGTTACAAAAGTGATTTTTTACCCAACCTCAAAAGCTAATTCTTTTCAACTTTTGCTGTGGAAAATTACTTTCGATGTGAAATTTCATTGTTTACCCTTGATTATTTAATTCTAATTAGTTGTTAAACTAATGCCCATACGTGGATAATTATATTTTAGTTATTTTTTTGTTTCATTAAAACTGATATTAATTGTTATATACAAGTTAACAGAACTTTATTGAATATAAAATAATATGTTTTTATAATATTTAGGTTGGCTAAACAATTATTTTATTAATAATTTATTTCAATTTTATTATGAACTTGGAGGGATTATGTTCACAAACAATTTTAATATTTAAAATATGTTTATATACTCGAATTAAATTTTACAAACGGTTTAGACTAAAATGAAAATTATCTAGCTTATACTATTGTAAATCAATATTGATAACTTGATGTGACCAAATTATCGTGGAAACATGATTTACAGTCGGATGTAAAAATACATAGCTTGGGGGCTAATTTTTCATTTTAGCTGATAATTTATATAAATTGCTTAGAAATATTTCAAATTTATATTAATTATTTAGAAATATTTCAAATTTATATTTTATATATCAAAATATTGTAATGAGTTGTCATATATTTTTTAATATTTTTATTATAATTTAAGTTAATTTATTTTATATATTATAATACTAATAAACTTAAACATAACGTACGTAACCTTATTTTTATTTTACAACATTATATTTAGAATGTGCATTTTAATTTTTTCAAAAATAATTTTTATTAGCAACATCAAACACTAAAATCTTAAACTATTTTTTAAAAGTATTTTCTAACCACGTTTTAAAACACTTAAAAAACGATGCCAAACCAAGCTTAAATAAACTATATTTTTTACAATTACATTTAAAACATAAATAAGTATATAAAAACTTTAATGACATTCTGAAAAATCTACCTAATACTTTTCTACATTTTTATACTTCATAATTTTTGGAAAACAAAATAAATTATGAAGCTGTTGTGAACGGAATTTCTGTACTTATCTGCAATTGTCCCCATTTGATCTTTACCCGTTGTCCACAAATTATTGTAGCTTTTTCAAAATTAAAAAGCATATATTAACTTCTTTTTTCTTCTCTTTTTCACTATATTTACTATAGAGTTTTATTTATTAATTAATATCCATAATTACCAATTCATATATTTTTTAAAAAAGAATAAACACTCAAAACATAATAAGCAAGAAAATCATAACTCCCACCATCATTTTCCTTTTAAAATGTTTTGTTTTTATTTTTATTTTGTTGTTACAATTTTCTACAGCTGTCCTAAAATTGCTTTAATGGTGGGGAAGTATATGGTTTTGGTCCAGGGAAGTAATAAAGAGGGGCAAAGAATTGTTGTGTTTTCTGAAATTATGTTTATTGTCCTAATATCTGACGACATAAAATTAAATATAAAGTAAAGTACAAAAACACCGTGTCTTTGTCACTAATGTAACGAGACGTTTAGTTTTTAAATAAAGGTATAAAGTTAAAAATAGCGTCTAACGTTTAATATTTTGGCTATTTTAGTTTTTTTATGCAAACAGTCATATAACGTTTTACTTTTATTCAAAATTTACCATCGACAGATAAAAACTGCCAGTCAACTAACGGTCAACTCCTTCGATGACATGGTATGTTTGTGGCGATGCCACGTGGCACTTTGCTAACGTGACATATATTTTTTATTTTTTAAAAATAATTAAAATTTTATTTTTTAAAAAATTAATTAATTTTTTTTTATTTTTAACCAATCATATGATGTCACGTTGTACTTTGCTGATGTGACATTATCTGATTGGTTAAAATATTTAAAAATTAATTATTTTTTAAAAAATAAATAATTTTTAAAAATGATTTTTTAATATTTATTTAAAAAATATTTAAAAATATTTTTTGAAAAAATAATAATTATTTTTATATATTTTTAACAAATTAGATGATGATACATGACACTTTGCTGACGTGACATCATTTGATTGGTTAAAAATATAAAAAAAATATTTTTTTCAAATTTTTTTTAAAAAATATATTTTTCAAAATTTTTTTAAAAAATATATTTTTCAAAATTTTTTTTAAAAATATATTTTTTAATTTTTTTAAAAAAACTATGATGCCACGTCAGCAAAATGCCATGTGACATTGCCATGTCATCAAAGGGGAGTTGACCGTTAGTTGACTGACGATTTTCATCCGCCGAGAGTGAATTTTGAACGAAAATGAAACGTTAGGTGGTTGTTTGCACCAAAAAACGAATAGGGGCTAAAGTGACCAAAATGTCAAACATTGGGGGGTATTTTTGACTTTATGGCTTAAATAAAACTAAAGATTTAAATACGGACAAGGCACTATATTTTTTAAGCAAGATTAGGAGTTCAAATTCTGGCATTGTGACTAAAGAAAATTAGGTTGGGAGGATCACCCTCTTAACGAGTTTATGCAAAATCTGATCTGGATTAATCAACTAGTGGGTTAGGACCCAATTATTAAACCAATTTTTTTGAATTTGATCATTGCTTATGGAGCAAATTAAATTGGATAAATGACTCTCATAATAGGTCTTTGGAGCACTTGATTGAGTGATTCAAACTAGTCGATAGATAAATTAAATATCAATTATTACGGAAACAATATAATAAATATAGCGTGGCACATTTAAATACTATTAATATAGTTTGGAGCACTTGGTACATGCGTTTTCTGATCACTGTCCACTCCTCTTGAACACTTCCTCTGTCCCGATTGCTCCCCGTTGTTGGCATTTTAGATTTGAAGCTTCTTGGTTATTAGAGGAGTCGTGTGAAATAGAGGTGCATTCTCTATGGGAATCTTCTACTGGTTCTATCCCAAATAGATTGAAACATATGGGACTAGGGTTGGATCGTTGGTTCTAGAAATTGAAGCGAGAGAGAAAGGTTACTGTGAAGGGCCTGAAATCAAGGCTGGCAGAATTATTTGATCAAACTCCTACAAATGATGTCCTTGGAGATATTACAGATCTTCAGCTTACCCTTAATATTGAATCAGATAAGGAAGAAATTTAATGGGAATAGAGAGCTCGGGCAAACTGATTGCGGAATGGAGATCGAAATAATTCTTTTTTTTCATCGATTTGCTTTGCATCGTCAGAAACATAATCGAGTGGACAGGCTCGTTGATGATACGAGTAATTCTTTTGACACAAATGACGGATTGTTAAATGTTCTTTTGGGTATTTTTCCTCTCTTTTTGCATCGAATGTGTAAAACCTTTGATAATTTTGATATAACAAATATTTTTCAAGGACTTAATTGTAAAGCAAACAAATTTTTAAAGTGTCCCAAACTGACAAATATTTTAAAGCATATTTGATTCTAAGTCAAAAAATTAAAGCCCTAAAATTTTCCAAGTGTTTTAAAGGCCAAATTATTGAAATACGCCCAGGCCTCTAAGCGTATCGATACAATTTTTGAAACATTGGCCACTGTGAGCATCCGTTTCGATACGGCTCATTCCGTATCGATACAACCTTCATACCGGGTTTAAGTTTTAAGCATTGCGTACCGATACACCACTAGGTGTTTCGATACGGTTTAAAGATTTTCTCAAATATCGACATTTAATGTTATAGCCGTTAGAGTCAGTTATTGGGAAAGACCAATTTTAAAATGCTGTTGGACCCGTATCGATACACCCTCAAAATGTACCGATACAGTTTCAGTCAGTAGCTGAAGCAAGAAAATTGCATCGATACGTCTTCTTCCATATCGATACGCCCCTTTGTTTTCACTGAGACCGTACTGATACGCTTCCCCGTGTATCGATACGCCCCTGTTATTTTGTGCACAACGACTCTTTCTTCTTATAGACAGGTACCGATACGGGCCTTCGTGTACCGATACGGATGGTTAATCAAGAGCATTTATTGTGCAAAAAATGCAGCCTAATGGCTACAATAATGGTCTCAACCACCCAAACGGCTAGAAATCAATGAAAAGGTATAAAAGCAAGCCTCCAAAGCACCAACAACAACTATTGAACCATCAAGCAACATCCAAGCATTAATCCAAACCTTTGTGCCTTATATAGTCATATCTTTGTACCCAACTCTTTGGAGTTTTTCATTGTAAATCTTTATTTAGAGTTTGGGGTGTGTTTTGATTGTAATTGGGCAATATCCATCTTGTGAGAGATACATTTAGATTGCCAACTTCTTCTTTGCATTGAGAGATTTCTTGGGTCAATCTTTGGGTAGAAAGACTGGCCGATTGTAAAGGTTACCTCCTAATCCTAGAAAAGGGGAAGAAAATCTAGTGGATTTTGTTAAAAATCCTTAGTGGGAGCTAAGGTAGTGGATGTAGAGCTTGTTAGAAGCTTGAACCACTATAATTGCCTTTGTCCTTCATATTTCAATTTCCTTTTTGCTCCCTCAAATTTTAAATAGCCAATTCACCCCTCTTGGCCAAATCACTATCTTTTGATCCACTCAGCAAAATGGAATTAACTCTCCAACACAGATTGTGGATGGGATTGACCAATGTATAGATGCTGGTTTGAACGAAATGTTGGATAGGGATTTTTCATCTGAGAAAGTCTTAACTGTTAGAGTATGCCCAAAGACCAATCATAAGATGATTGTAAATGACATTTGTTTTTACCTTGTTCATTCATAAAATGGCATTGCAATTATTATTTTCAGTTACAATTCTCGTGCATAAATAAACTGAATTATAATAAAGTCCTTGGAATAATATGATTACTCTTAAATGTTCTTAGTCGAGTATTATTGTGGGAATGGACAACAATAATGCATTAAGACTAATATGTAGTTAATTGATGACAAAGTGTTGTCACTGTCATGGAGATATCAAAATCGATACATAAGTATGTGTTAGAGAATGACATATTGGACTGACCCGCTATGAGCATGTTTCTTGGATTATTATGTGACCGTCACAACATTGCTCATAGTGATAACTACATGTATGATCCTCATACTTGAGATCATCATTATTTCAATATCGTGAGTAACATATTTTGATACAGTCAAAGGTGTGTCGTAACTGACTACTCTATAAAGTCTGATATTGGATATATCACAATCTATGTAGTGAGATATGGTTGATCAAGATAGGATTTGTCCCTCATACATAATAGGAGTAATATCGTAGGCCACTTGATTGAGTGAGACTAGAAATGCATGGCCATGCTCGAATAAGTTGATATGAGATATCATAGTTATTCGTTTATAATAGTCCACTCAAGATATCAAGAAATATTAGATGGACTATACAAGTGTGACTGTTCCATGACTTGTGTCCAATCTAGATATAAAGGACAAAAGGATGTAATACATGAAAAGAGTTAATCACAAAAAAGTTATGTCGAATCATGATTTCTTGTAACTTAGGTGACAATGACATATTGCTAGATGTCACTCATTGTTAGTAATAATAGAAATGTTCTAATATTTACTACTAACGTTACATGAACCTACAGGGTTACACCCACGGTTGAAATGGGCATATATTAAACAAATTATATATGTACAAATTTGTTGTACACGAATTTAGTTAAATTAATATATTTTGATATATATAATTTAACTATTTGATAAATATTAAAAGAAAATAATTATTGTAATTACGACTCTTTTAATATAAATAATATAATTTGATTTAAATTAATATATATATCGAAAATCCTAATTAAAGTTGAATTAATATTATATATATATATTAATATATATATATATTAAAATCCTAATTAGTTGAATTGGGATTATATATATTAATATATATTGAAATCCTAATTAAGTTAAATTGAGATTATACATATTTAATATATATATATATATATATATATTGAAATCCTAATTAAAGTTGAATTGGAATTATATATATTTAATATATATATTGAAATCTTAATTAAGTTGAATTGGGATTATATATATTTAATATATATATTGAAATCCTAATTAAAGTTAAATTAGAATTATATATATTAATATACATGTATATATATTAAAATCTTAATATGAGTTGAATTAGGATTTCAAAGGCTATATAAAGGCATGAGAGATCTAACAATCATTAATGCTTTTGGAAAAACCCTCTAAATAGTTTAGAGAGTTTATATGCTCGTTTCAATTGGGTGAACTACGTAGAGGTTGGAGCGTTATTGTTGCGGCTTAGGAATCGACATTGTGGAATCGTGATTGGATATCTATCTCCACCAAATTCAGAATTCTAGATTTTAAACAGGTAATTCTTCACCCTTATTCACCCCAATTCGTTCCTTGTACTTGGATCTCTAGTGGTAATCGCCGAATAATTTTTCTGTTGCGCCATGGGGTGTACCGGCGTGACCCAACATTAACTATGCTAAAATCCATGAGTTCATTAAAGACTTCAAGTGAAGATGGCCTTGGAGTAGTGTTTTAACAACGGTTTTGGCACATAGTGAGTCCTGGAGTATCTAATTACCATATTGGGGTTTTGAATGACGAGGATGACATTGCAGAAGTTAATCATATTAGAATTGTCCTCATCCCAAAGGTAGATAACCCACAACGTATGGCCTAGTTTAGGCTAATCAGTCTTTGTAATTGTACAAAATCATCTCCAAAACACTAGTGAATCGGTTTCAAGAGGTTCTTCACATATGTATTGATGATGCCCAAACTGCTTTTGTTTCGGGTTGCCTCATATCGGACAACATCTTGGCTGCTTATGAAATTCTCCATAATTTCAAGAGTAGGTGTTTTGGTAAGAAGGGCCCTTTTCTCTTTGAAGTTAGATATTTGCAATGCGTATGATAGAGTTGAATGGGCTTTTATAGAGGTAATGCTACGAAATATGGGGTTTTCAGACACATGAATATCTTGCATCATGAAATGTGTAGAAACGATGTCCTACTCGATTGTGTTAAATAGAATGTAGGATATACTTTTTCACCATATCGGGACCTTAGACAGGGAGATCCGTTGAGCCCATATTTGTTCCTTATTTGTAGCGAAGGATTATCTTCACTTTTACGATTGGCTGTGTAACACCCCTTCCCGGTCTGGTAGAGAACCGGGTCGGAAAGTGTTATCGAAAAGCGGATCCGGAGATCGGGGTCGAAATTGGGATTAATTTAAAACCTTTCGAACTAAAAGGACTAAACGTTACAAATTAGCGATCCTAATCCGGATTCTTTATTACTAACTTGAAATTAGACTCACCAATTGTTAACCTGAGAAGTTTCGTTATTACCGGATATTTTTAACCTATCCATTTGAGCCGTATAATTATTAGTGACCGATTTGTATTCTTTTAAAACTGTTTCTCAAGCCTTTTAACGAAATTAACCGACGCTGTACCGATACACTTTAGGCCGTATCGATACGCTATGCTAAATTTTACACTTTCCAGGTTCAAGGTCAACGACCCTGTACCGATACGTCTATGCCCGTATCGATACACTTTGACTTGGGTTGACTCGTTTCAGTTCGCCTAAGGTCGTACCGATGCAATTATTTTCGTAGACCTTACTGCTAAGGTCCGTAGAGTGTACCGATACTCCCTGCTTCATCAAGTCCAATTATGTAAGGCCGTATTGATACAACTAGCCTCGTATCGATACGTTTGTCTTGTAATGACAAATTTTATCTGGTTTTTACCTAATTTAACCCCTCAAATGTTTTCCAATCATTACCAAATTTTACCAACAAGCCTAAAATCCATTAATCTACTGTCATACCAAATTTTATAGTATTTCGAATCCGTTTACCTATTTTTCAATTTAGGCTCATTTTAGGTTCATTTTAATAAACTAAACATTCCCAAAACATACCATTTCATGCATTCAACACTAAGTCATTATATGACTTTTACACAACCATCAAAATACTTATACAAAATATGTTTAGACCATATGCCACTCTACTAGGAGTTTAAAGCAAGGATATGCATACATATAGCTTACGAAGTGATGACTTGCAACGAAAGCACACGATCGGAAGCCAAAATTCTTTCAAGGTCCTGAAAATGCATGAGACACACATGTTAGACTTATATAGCCTAGTGAGGTAGTTATAAGACACACATGTTAGACTTATATAGCCTAGTGAGGTAGTTATAACAAGTGCAAATAATAGTTAGTGTCATGAATGGCATAGTGATCAATTGGATAACATATGCATGATTTGAAACGTATAATCTCATGCTTAATCCACAAATCATACAAATTCATAATCATCGAGTTATACTTCATATGCATACATTATTTCTTGAATTGGTACCATTGGATACACGGATTCCCCTGTACACCAATCATATCGGAAAATAGGCCGTAGCCTTGAGCCGTAGCTTCAGAGAGAAATCCCTTACACAAACCATCCTTATTTCCCCCACATATAGGCCGTAGCCCCAGACCGTAGTCCACCGTTACTTATACGAGCTCAAATAATCCTATGGCATGCCAATTGTATCCAATGTCCACATATACACAAAAATCACATATTCCATGTTTTTCGAATCATAACATATCAATTATCAAAATTGAGCCTTAGCTCCACATATCACATGTCTAACATATTATATTCATACTTACACATATCAAAGCAATACAAAGCACTTACCAATTATCACCAATCGAATCCAACATAGTTGCTCTACGTGAGCCCTTAATCAAATGCAAACATATTCACCAAATAATGCAACGGGATGGCACCGAGCCTATCCCTTGACACAACTACACTCACCTTGATTACGAGGCTCTCGAATCACAATCCCGTTGTGCTTAGATTTCTTTGGAGATGACGAGGAATCCTTCTTCACTTCTTGAACTAGCACAAAATTAGGGGTTTGAATTTAGAATTTAATCCAAAGCTCGAAAACGTATTTCAAGCTTACCAAAGCTTTAAAGACAACATCGAATTGATGAAATCACCATCCAAACTCATAGCCATTCTTTGAATATTGAAGACCTAATTTTGAAATTAAACATCAATGGAAGGTAAAATCGTAGAATCAATATAGGGGTTTTACTCACCGTGGCGTGGGCTTTCAAACAGTATATTGAACTTGAACAAGAACCAAAGGTTGCACTTAGGTGCTTGCTTAGCTCAAGGTAGAAGATAAAGATGGTGGTGCTTACTTGGTAAAGAACAAGGGGAAGTTTTGCTTTCGGGAGGGATGAACAAATGAGGAAGCTTCTCCCTTTTGTATTTACTTTAAATAATTAAAACCGTAATCATTCCTTCACTGCCCCAACAACCAATAGGATCATTTCCCTTACTTGAGGGTTTCCTAAGACCAAGGGTTAACAACCCCCAAGATGGCTTATGATCTCATTTGCTTGTGAATTCTGATGAATTTCACATGAGATTGGACAAGTATATAGGTGACTCATCACCTATCATCATTTCTTTACAAAACGACATCATTTTGGCTCAAAACAGGGGACCCGTATCAATACGCTTCTGTCCGTATCGGTACGCCCACGCTAAAATAAGGAAGTTAGTTATTGACGGTTAGACTATATCGATACTCATATGGCTGTATCGATACGACTAGCTCAAATTTGCACTTTGGGCTTCGAATTCCATACAAGGGGTCCATTTACTCACATAGGGCCAAAATGTAATTTCATTTATCACGAGGGGTACAAAAGTCAATCATTACAAACATTATTACATCGGTTTCAAAATTTCTAATCACCGGAACTTAATTTCAACTAGGCCGGTTTTTGGGATGTGACAGGCTATAGTGAATGGATCTCTTAAGGGTGCAAAAATTAACAGATATGCTTCTATGGTAACACATCTCCTCTTTGCAGATGATTGCTTAATTTTTGGGGAGGCTACTACTTTTGGTGCTGCGAAAGTGAAAGAGATCCTGGATATCTATTCTGGTTGTTCGGGGCAGCTGATCAATTTTGATAAGTCAGGGGTATTCTTTAGTGCGAATGTTATTGACCACAACAGAGGTGATGTCTGTAGAATTCTTGATGTTAACTGCAGTATGAATCCTGAAAAATACCTTGGTTTGTCATCCATTGTGGGTAGGGATAAAAAGCTAGCTTTTCGAGGGATTCGTGAAAATTTTGATAAGGCCACAAATAACTGGAGTACGAGGTCTTTGTCAGCAGAGGGTAAGGAGGTATTTATTAAGTCTGTGCTCCAATCCATTCCTCTTTATGCCATGTCATGCTTCTTATTACCCACCACTTTATGCTGAGAGTTGGAGATGATTAATGCGTGCTTCTGGTGGCAAAAGTCGAGTGCTAAGCGTGGCATCCATTAGTGCTTCTGGTCCTCCTTACGTGACTTAAAAGGGAATGAAGATATGGGGTTTCGAGACTTCTCCAAGTTTAACATTGCCTTCCTGGAAAAACAGGGATGGAGAATCCACATTCCCTAGTGGCCAGACTGCTGAAGGCTAGGTATTTTCCCAATTTAAATTTTTTAGATTCAAATCTGGGTTCCAATCCATCCTTCACATGGCATAGCATCTGAAGCTCTAAAGGTTTACTCAAAAAGGGACTTCGATGGCAAATTGGAAATGGTCAATCTATGGTCATTTGGGAAGACTATTGGCTGTCTGGGGTGGAAAATAAGTTGATTGATTCCCTTCCAATTGCAAGGTTACAATTGGTAAGGGATCTCATGATTCTCAATTTAACTACATGAGATCAGAGGTTGTTTATGAGCATATTTTCTACAAATGTGGCTGCATCTATCTTGGGTATTGAGCTGCCAATGAACCCAATGTGTGACAAACAGATTTGGCAAGGCGGAAAATTAGGTGTGTACTTTATCCGCAGTGGATACAAAGCCCTTCTCCCTGCTATCAGTCCTATGCCTGAGTTGAAGTAGGTACTTTCCCTTATCAGTCCTATGCCAATCCTATGGTGTAGAAGTCTATTTTTAATTATTTACCAACTAAGCACAATTGATTTCAAAGAAAAATAGCTGGAGATGCTAAATGTTTTAGATGTCAGTACCATTCTGAGAACAGTTCCCATGTATTTTGAGATTGTGCTATTGCTAGACAAGTTTGGTTAAATTTAGATATATTTTGGTCTCATGATGCTAATAGCCTATCATATCAGGAATGGCTTTCATGGTTGTTTAACCACTACACAGGAAATAGGCAAAGAGATATAGCATACACAGTTTGGGCGCTATAGTTTGCAAGAAATAAATTTTTTTTGAAGGAAAGTACCAAGATGCTGCAGAGATCTCTACCTTTGTAAGGAGCTATGGTCACGAATTTGAGCTTTCTTTGTGTGGATCTCCATTAATTTAACCCATGTTAACTAAGTGGCGACTTCTATCGGTGGGACGGGTGAAGATCAATGTTGACGCTTCTTGTTTTCCTGAATTAAACTCGGCAGCTTCAGGGTTTATTGCTCGTAATGAGGAGGGACAAGTGATTGGTTCTTGTGTTAAATTGCAAAATGGGTTTACCTTAGTTTTTATGCTAGAGGCGAAAGCAGTCATCCATGGTCTGGTCTTTGCGGTGTAATAACCCATTTTTATACTGGGCTTAGACCTCAATCAAATCCAAATCCAATATATATATATATAAGTAAAGTTGTTTTATTATTATTATTTATAAACCCAACAACCCAATAGCCCATATCTGCCAAACAAAAACCCAACCAAGTACCCATTTAACCCGATCCGAATATACCTATAAAACCTTAAAAAATAAAACCTAATTTCCCCTTATCCTCTTCTGCCGCCAGTGCCCTTAAACTCTTCATCTTTCCCGCGAGTGGCCGTCACATGCGACTCTTCAACGCCCGCGTGATCACCACGTGCGCCACCTTGGTCTGCCACCCGCTCTGATCGGCCGCCGCCTGACACTCTGCTCCACCGCCCATGCCCATCAGATCTGCAAAAAGAGAAAAAGAAGGGATTATATATCCTAAACATCATCATAACTGGCTAAATCAACCATAAATGGGAGGATTTCTTTTCCTTTTTTTATGTACCAAATCCGGGTATAAAACCCAGGCATGTAATCAGATCAGGACCTCCTTTTCGAAAGAGAAGTAAAAAGAAAAAAAAAATCAGATTCGAGCTTTTCCGAACACAAAAAGAAAAAAATAGAGAACAAGAAACATAAATTTCCAGATCCAAGTTTCAGAGTGCGAAAAAAGAAGGTATACTATTTTCCCTTATTTTTATTCGGCTTCTTACCTCGGTACTCCTTCGAACCCATCACTGTCGTCATCCATCGCCGGGGACGAATCACCGTTTCAACCGGATCTAGGGGTTTTATTTTTCTAAGTGTAAAAGGGATTAAAAGCTTGAAAAAAATAAAGAGTTTGGGGAAGGGGAGCGGCTGGAATCAAACAAAGTAAAAAATAAATCAGGCTTTAGGCTTTTAGGTTATAAACACAAAGAAATGGCTTAATTACATACTTAGTCCCTCCACCCCTAAATTCTTTTACTTTTACCTCGGCCACATGGTCTAATTACACTCCTAGACCCTTTTAGTTTTTTTAAAAGTCACAATTCACCCCTTTTTTGCTCTAATTTGGTCCGAATAATTAAATAAAATGGGTAAGTCACACAATAAGTCCCTTCGCCCCAAGCCCTTTTTCAGTTTTGGCCTATCGCATGGTATAATTATGCCCGTGGTCCCTTGAACTTTAATTTGCTTTGCAATTCGGTCCTTTAATTGCTTTCGATTTTGGTCCTTTATTCTTTTTCTTTATTTTTTAGTCCATTATTATTATTATTATGTATAATAATACTAATATAAATATTTTAATCACATAATGTTTATATATGTTCATGTTACATTTTAATTTTGTTTACAATTTCGTTCATATTTTGTTGTTGTAATTTAATATTCTGTTTTGGATTAATTGATCATGCATATAATTGTTGCATATAGTTTTAGGCCTTATTATCCCGGTATTCTATTGGGAGTGACATCCCCCTCTCTGGGTGTCATCTCCTTTGACTACCGTGGATATCAAGGCAATTTTTAAAGTGTCATGCATACATGCATTTTAGAAATTAAAATTAAAATTAATTCAAAGTTTTTTCCTTAATAAATACAATGCGAACCTTTAGGTACCAATTTTGGGCGTTGTGGGGGTGCTAATCCTTCCTCATGCGTAACCAACTCCTGAACCCAAAATTTTCTCTGGTTTTGATTTCTGGTGTCCGGTCTACTTGAACCAAGTGACCGGTGGCAACTTCGAATCTATACAGGAAATGACTTTTCGCAAAGAAATGGTCGCTACAGCTTGGTGACTCCACTGGGGACATAATTTTTTATAAATAAAAAGGAGTTAAGCCTTCATTGGGTTCCCATCGTAATTATTAAGGAAAATTAATTTCGATTTAATTTAATTTTTAATTTCTAAACCTTGTTTGCTAATCGCATAATATTTGATACAAACTGGCATCATGTATTAGATTCAGAACCCTTAAGTGGAAGTGACTACTTCGCTTCGTGGGGTGTTCACCTCCGTATAGTGTTGTAATTCACTTTTGGAATTCAGTCATCATATTTTGTGAGGTTCACGCCTCCGTATGGTATAAGGATCGTATTCCCCCGAATCAATGTCCTAGCGACAGTTTGGGTACCGTTTACTTTAGAACTCAACCACATATAGTGGATCGTAGGAACCTCCCCTCTTTAGAGCCATGTTGGAATGCCGCCCGTTTAGAAATAACCCTTCTAGGTTATACTTTCTATGTATTTACTTTTGCTTCTTGTACATTTTTTGTACTTTTAATTGATTACTTTATGTTATTATTTGCTGCTTATTTATTTAATTTTTTATTATTCAACAAATTCATTGTACTGACTTGTTTTTTTTGTGTTTGTTTCTTTTTTCTTTTCTTTTCATGCATTTAATTTGCATGCCATACCATACATAGGCATTGATTCGAGAAAAGTCCATTTTAGAAGGCGTTCGATATGGAAGAGAGGTTTTGTAAAATCAAAAGCAATAATGCTGAAGTATGGGGATGGTCTAAACGGATGTAGATGGAAAAAGGGGACAACTTGATGGCAGCACATGTGTCAGAGGTTATTGAGCCCACTTTGATTGTTTCACATCAGAATGACCTCCATCAACTAGGAGAAATATGGCAGAGTTGGGGTTCGGATATGAGGGAGGCCTTTCAATAGGAATTCGGTGACATAGCTCTTCTACTAGATGTGCAGAATGATATGCATTTGTTTAGAGCCTTAACATAATTCTGGAATCTGGGATACTGTTGCTTCACTTTTGGGAAGGTAGACATGACTCCCACAATCGAGGAGTATACTGCCTTACTCCGTTGTCCGAAATTCAAAGAGGGAAAGGTTTACATCAAACCCAGAGACCAGCCGCCTTTCCTACAAAGTCTAGTTGACATCACCGGGATGAGCAAGGAATGGTTCTGAGGAAAGATTGCGAGAAGAGGAAATACTAACTGCATAGCTTGGGCACATATCTGAGAGTTAATCCATCAACACCTTGATCCACTGAAAAGAGGTACTTACTCGCTTTCAACATTTATGGGATGGTCATCTTTCTGAAAGCCTTGGGGAATATAGATTACGCCAAAACATATTTGTTTAACAAACTCAAAAGGGCATTAATCAAGTACCGGCTATTTTAGCAGAGACTTTTTGGTCACTAACCGCATGCAAGAAAATGGGAGAAGGCATATTTTTGGGGTACGTACCACTATTGGAAATCTAGATCCGAAGTCCCTTCTAGGAATTGAAATTTTCCTATCAAATATACCTCACCAGTTTATCTTCAATAAAAGTCTTTTTGGAAGAGTATCAAGCCGAAGCTATGACTAAAGATAAATGGAAGGTCATCTTTCAAGACCTCCGAGATGACACCGTTAAGTGGAAGGTACCTTGGTTAATCTTGACTGAGTTCCTCTACCGTTGTGGAGAATACAATTGGGTACCCTTGCTCGGAATTTGGGGAGGAACTGGATATTGCCCCTTGCTTGTGTCACTCCAATATGGTTCGATGCAGTTCATTCCTGCTACTCAGGGTTTGAATACATCTGACTTTAAACACGAAGGTGACGAGAAAAAAGCAAAGGTCCAGAAAATGAATCGCTCTTGGAAGAATATGCACATAATTAAGGTCTATGATTCACCGATCACTCCAGGTTACGAGTAATGGAGACTCACCCGGGTCAACGATATCATTCCTTCTGCAAATCAACAAAATGTTCAACCCTTGAGAGAGCATATGAATGACGCTCCTTCCGATTTGGAGAAGGCTAAAAAGGCTCATGAAAAAGAGGTACATGCCTTAGAAAAATGCATCTCTGACCTGGAAGCGGCAAATTATTTAGCCTCGGTGGATGTGGATAAATACAAGCGGCAAGGAAAAGATGTCTTGAAACAAAAGAAGATACTCAAAAAAGACCATGAAGAGTTGAGGGAAGATTGGAAATAACTGAAGCAGAATTTATGAAGGAATGGTCTAGGTACCACTGCCAAAGAGGTAACCTCTAAGCTCCTGAAAGAAAGAAAGAGGGTTGATAGCTACGCTCGAAAGTATGAAGTTAGCCAGAAGCAGATAGAAAAGAAGACAAAAGTGTTAGAAATTATAACTCAGGAACTAAGAGCTCAGAATGAAGAATTTGAAGCCCAAATTATGCAGTTGGATCCAGGAATACCACAACCAAGACAATGTTGCTCAAGAAGAAAATGAGGTTTTAAAAGCAAGGGTGACCGAACTTGAAGATGCCCTTCGTGACTGCAAGGAAAGACTTGTCTCTTTTGAAGGATCCCTGCAAGAAGATAACCATCAAATAGTGTACGGACTTCAACAAGCCGGTCAACTAATTCGAGACCAGCATAGAGCAATGATGGACATCATGGTACAGGCACAAAGGGTTGTCCGACACGTCCAGGGTTTGGCAAGGGAAGCACATGAACTGCGCATGCGTGTCAGTCCAGGGACAGCACTAGGAGCGCGAGTACATGCTTTACTTCAAGAAGTCGAGGTCTTAGGAATAAAAGCTAGATGCTATATGTAACCCGTTATCTTTTCTTTTTGTAATCAGACCTCTTTATCTAATGAAAGTCTTTCTAAGGATTATCTAAGAATAAACGCCTCCATTGCATTCATTCTGACATAACATAACATTTAACCGTTTATGCTTGTGTTATATCTTGCATACATTATTATGAATAATTGGATTAATTGTGAAGATATCATGACAGAAAGTTTAATTCAAACTGCAATCATTCCGCATCGATACGATACTCGTTTGCAAACAAAGATAATGGAAGATAGAGTAGCCAACCTAGAACAAGTCCAGAAGGACCTTGAATCTCATTTTGATCGAACCGAGCAAAACATCGGCGAAAAGATTGCCCAGTCACAAGCAGTAATTTTGGCTCAGTTAGCTACATTGCTTGGTAAAGATAAGGTCTCAGATAACATCGTTAAAGAAACAGAGGGTACTGTGACTACATCTCACATTAGGGTTCAGTCAGAGACGCCGATACCCCAAAGGAGAATATACATTAACACTATTGGAACGCTTGCTAACCAGTAAGAAGGGGCAACTGCGAAACAACCGATTGATTCAGAGATGGTCCACGAGGAAGAGATACCAGATATGAACATAGTGGAAAAGATTAGAACTGAGTTGGAAAGAAAAAATAAAGAAAGGTTTCGCCTCTTTGTAGAATAATTTAGAGCCACGCTAGGGGTGGGCGAATAGGGGAGTAAGGCTAGCAACCTAAGCCTTGTGTCAGATTTAGTCCTTCCGCCAAAATTTGAAACACCAGATTTTGATAAATATGACGGAACCACTTGTCATTCCGCTCATATAACCATGTACTATAGGAAGATGACACCCTTTATAAAAAAATGAGAAGCTGCTGATCCATTGTTTCCAAGATAGTCTGACCGGGTCGGCAATCCGTTGGTATACACAGCTTAGTCAAGATAGTATTAAATCATGGAAAGACCTTTCCAGGGCCTTTGTTGAACTCTACAAGCATGTTTCTGACATGACTCGAGCTATGTTGTAAGGAATGGAACAACGACCAAATGAAAGTTTGCGCAAATATGCCCAAAGAAAGCGTGACATAGCGGCCCAAATAAATCTGCCCATTCCGAAACATGAGATCACTCCTATTGTAACACCCCAAATCCTAGCCTAGAAGTATTGGAACCAATCACATAAGTTGATAGCTTAACTGAACCTAGAAGTTAAGCTAAATTGATTAGTCAAGGATCTAATTGAAAGAATGAATGAAATAAATGATTATTTTAAAGTGACTACATTGAATTAAGTGAGAAAGATGGGGAATGCATGCTAAATTCCTTGTTTCCCCTAATGCCCTTGATTAATTCTATGATTAACAACTAATTAGGTCTAAGATAGTAAATTCCTAAATACATTACAAGGGATGTCATCTTCATCCACTTTCTTCACTATTGCCGTTTGGAAGAGAGGAAAATAGGGAGAAAGAAAGCTTGAGAAATCAGCCATTGATGAAGGAAAATTAAGCTTGCATGTATAGGATTTTGTAAGGAAATTAAAGCTAGAAGCAAAGTAAGTATGAATCTACTCTTGTTCAATCGAATAGATAACTATACTTGTTGAATTGGATTGTTTTGATGATTATAGATAAGATTAGCTATTGAATATGTTGTTAGATGATTGAATGTTTGTGGAATTATACAAATTTGAAGAATGAACACTAGGTATTATGCTAGAAATTATTTGTACGTGATAGTGTAACAAAACTAGGTTGCTGGAAATTTGAAATTAGATGTTGATATAAGAATTGAATGGTTAGAATTTGTAATTGAGCTATGGAATTAATGAATTGAACATGATCATGATTAGATATTGTAATTAAGATGTTAAACAAGCTGAATTTTTTGTAACCAATGCTGGAAATGAAAGATAAAAGTATGAACATAGTCATATAACATAGAAACTGTTTTGTTGAATTGAAATTGTGTAAACATGCAAAATTAATCTTTGTAACCAACTTACTCTATTTTGGCTGCCTTGAATAATGAATTAACATTGAATAAACATGTTTATGATGCCATATGAAATGAATTATAGGGCCAAAACATTGGTTAAAATGAATTTAAGAAATTAAAATGTGAATAGGTGCAATCTGCCCAGAATTGCTCTGTTCTGGGCAGTCACTTTGAAAATTCACCAAAAATTGTATAGATCAAATTCAGGGATAAAATTTTATTGACATGATACTCAGTATGTCTACTTTCATTAGGTGAAAACAGAACTAAAAACTGGGTCCTATGCTGGAAACTGTAAATAGAAATTGCTGGACAGTGCAAACTGTCCAGACGGTGTAAATGCCATTTCTTTGAACAATAAACTGTATTATTTGGCTACGAACTAAAATGCAAGTCTTATATGGTCTTAAATAAAATTTTGTTATATTTCTAATGGTGTATAGTAATCGAAATTCCAACATACGGATTAAAAGATATGGCCATTTAAAGGGACAGTGTGCAAATTGCCAGGCAGCAGTGTCCTGGGCAGTTTGGGACTGTTTTTACACCTAGATGCAAACTGTTTCCAAAACAGTTTCAGGACATTGTAACCTGTCCAGTTATGTCTCAAAATGAGTTAATAACAGTATAGAGATGAACTAGTAAGAAATGCTTAAAAGAAAGCATAAAAACAGTAGCTAAATGTTAGGTACAAATGTGGTAACATTGCTACTATAATTGTGTGACATTATGTGCTTGTTTTGATGAAATGTATGTGTTATGCTTGCTAGACCAAGGGCAGCAAGTTGGGGAAGAGTAAGATAGGAGTGGACATCCCAAATCTAGAGGCAAAGGTATTTGGATACAAGACAATTGATTGCTAGGAGTATTGTGAGTGTAACTATCCTTAGGGTTGAGACTAGGTTCTAACCAACCTTGTTATTGTCTTAATTCAATGTTATTGCCATGTAACATGACCTAATACATATTTGGCTAATTAAGGGGAGAATGACATGTATGATAACTTTTTTGATGCCATGATCTATGTGTTTACTTGGGTGTTAAGCAAATGAAATGAAATGCTTGACATGTTGCATTGCTTATGCCAAAGGTAAGAAATGGCATGCTTGCTTGGAGAATAAGGTACGCACATTGCATACATATGCATGTGTTTGGGTTTGATGTATATGTATGGTTGAAATGAAGTGAAAAATGGTACCACTTTGTATTCATGCCATTTGAATGGCATGGATAGATTTGCTTTGGGAGTTAAGACTCCATAAGCCTAAGGGCTTGGCCTTTGAATGGCATAAACTTGTATTGAATAAAGAATTGTATAAAGCTTGAATGAAATGGATAATCAACAACCTTGGTAGCTAGTTTGGATAGATAGGAGGGAATGCCTTAGAATCTTGAGCTCATATTGGCACTACGGTGCATATTGGTACGACAATACATATTGGCACTATGGTGCATATTGGCACTTCAGTGCATATTGACACTTCGGTGCATATTGGCACTTCGGTGTATATTGTTGAAGAATTGATTATCTAGTAAACTACTTACCAAGGGTGTTATAAGATGACTTAATAACTTGAATGAACATTGTTTGCTTAGATGTGTGATATGAACATTGCTTTAATTGTAAATGAACTTCCTTGCCTTGAAAGATGACACATGAATGGTTGTATAACTAGTTACTTCTCATGAAAGAAATGTATAAATGATGACTTTGTGTAAGAATGCCTACTTGGTAATTGGAGTATTGGTTGCTTGTCTTCTAAGCAAGATATTCGAATAGCATATGGGTATTATGATGGATGTTGCTATGTTGATTGTATGATATGTAAAGATTTCCTAAGTTACTCTTGAATTCGAATGGTATGTGTCTTGTAGAGACAATCTTGATTCATTGAAATACATGTAAACTTGAATATGTATACTTGAAATTGGCTAGACTTAGTGTTACCTCACTAAGTACATAACTTGCACTTACCACTATACTCTTCATTCTTCCCATAACAAATTAAAGACATTATCAAGAGGATATCTTGAGATCGAAGCAACATTTTGAAGCAAGCTTGAAAGTATGATTTCATACTCTTTGTATACTCCTAGTTTGGTGGCACTAGAACTTGAAATAGGCAGTCTTGATCATGCATTTTGTTGTGTTGTTAAGGCTAGTAAATGTAATGTTTTGTTGGGCCTATCATGTAACCAACTATTGATGACTTTAAGCTATGTATATAACTATGTTGGTATGTATATATAAGTATATGCTACGCAAATTGTAAAAATTAATCCAATGAATGTTGAATCTTGTTTCATTCGAACAATACACTAAAATGGTATGATCATGCATTTGTTCCTATGGCTATTGGCATAATTCGACAATGTTGAGATTGAAGCTAAGGTATGTTTAAGCATGCATTAACAATGTACTAACCAAGTATGCCATGAAATAGTATGTCTTGATTGAAAAAGGAACAAATTAAATGTGATTAGGGATCACCTTATAGTTTGAATAAGTGTATGAAAATGTAATAAGAATGTAAGTTGGATGCCTTGTATTGATCATGTTAATTGGTTGAATAAGTAGTATCTCGAGATGCAAGTAAACTAATTGAAATGTGTTAAGTGACCATCTTGTATCAATCGAATAGGGTACTTGAACTTGTAGTAAGAATGAAAGTTGAATCATGTTTAATAGTAACCTATTGTGAAGTATGACACACTTGAGATTGTTGTTTGAATGATGTATGTGAATTGAATGGAATGGTGATATGATAATGGCAACATAGGATATAAGTATGAAATGAAACAAATTTTGTACCTAAATTAGCATGCTATGTATGTTGGGTTTGTTTAATGTAGATTGCTTGTATGTATTGTATGATTTGAAATGTTTAGTTTGGGTAACTTGCATTGCAAGTTAAGTATACCGAGGTTACTTGTTCGAAAAGTAACCTATCTTCTGCTTTGTTCTCGCTTTGGTAATGCTCCTAAATCGGGTTACTGCTAACCCGAGGAAGGGGTGTTATATTTATTGGTAATCAGAGTTTTTTTAGTCGGTTCTAGGACTAAATTAAGTTCACTTGCATCATATAGGATATTGTGCCACCTAGGAGACTTGATATAAGCTTGTATTGTTGCTTAAATGTGTAAACTAAAACTCTTATTGTTCTGATTGAACTAGAATGTCAGAAACAAGATTGGGTCGGGATAATGAATGTCCCGTAGGCTCCTCGAATGAAGGAGATAGCGTGAGGATATAACAGAATCTTCCTCAACAACAAGCTCAACATCAAGCTCAAGCTGCGGCTCAACAGGAAGCTCCTGCTATCAATCTTGTGTAGCAAGAATGTCTTATAAGTATGAAAGAGATGTTCAATCATCTCGTAACTGCCTTAAAACAAGATCATCCTATTGCTCCTATTGTTTCCATGCCAAACCGAGCCCCTATTGACAAGCTGGCTCAGCATCGGGCATATACCTTCACTGGCACCGATGAGGCTAATCTTGAAGTAGCCGAGTATTGGTTAGAGGCCACTACTCGCATTCTGACTACACAATTGCCATGTCCCGACGAGCATAAACTCGAGTGTTCCATCGCTCTGTTGGCAGACGAAGCACTGAGCTGGTGGGCAACCACTACCCTGATTGTTCTTGTTGAGTCTATTACTTGGAAGTTCTTCCTCGATGAGCTCAAGAAGAAAAATATCAGTGAACAATATTTGGCTGAGTGCTGAAAGCGATTCTTGTATCTTAAACAAGTTGGCTGACCTATCGAGCAATATATGGGCGACTTTTGTAAGTATTGCAAGTATGGGTCTAAATATATAAAAACTGAGGCCGACAAGTGCCAAATGTTCATTTACGGGTTAAATGATGAATTAAGCCCGATATTCACTGCTTTGGGTATTAACGACTTCCAAAATTTGGTAAATCGGGCCATTGCTACTGAGGCGAAGATGAAAGCCTCGGAAAGACGCAAGAGCGGACACTCTTGGAAAGACAAACGACTCAGGAACGATGATAAGCCACACTGGAAATCAAAGAAGTCCAAACATTCCAAGGGACACTCTTCGAACTATGACCCTAATTAAAGAGAAGTTACATCCCGAAACCTCAAACGGCTGTAAAGACTTCAGCCCCTGTTGTTTCTATTGATAGCACGGGGAATCAGGCTAAAGCTAATTAATACCTTCTTTGCAAGTTCTGCCAGAAACATCATACTGGCCAGTGCAGAGTTCAATAGAATTTATGCTTCTCATGTGGAGCCTCTGATCATTATATTCGGGATTGTCCCCAGAATCCCAACAAGGCTTCGAATCAAACATTTGCAATTGCTAGCTCAGCTCCTCCTAACCAAAACAAAGCACCCAGACAAGCTCAGTTTGGGAATAAGGGGAAACAGAAGGGCCCCTATTCGAATGCTCAGACTTATCAGGAATCTCGAGCCCCTGCTCGTATGTACCATATTCGTGGTAAAGATGATGAAGAAGATCCCAATGTTATCGTAGGTACCGTTGAGTTAAATTCCAGTCCTGCATATGCTTTAATTGATTCGGGGTCTACCCATTCATTTATTTGTTCTGCCTTGATCAACAAGTTAAAATTAAAACCCGAAATTATTGAATCAAATCTTGTAGCTTCGAATCCATTAGGGGAAAACACCCATTAACTTGCGCCACAAGCATGCTCCTTTGACTATTCGAAATATCCCCCTTCTCATTGATCTTTATGTCTTACCATTTTGTGAATTTGACTTGATATTGGGGTTAGATTGGTTAAGTAAACACAAGGCTTGGGTAGATTGCCAAAATTAGAGACTGCATCTCTAAGGTTTAGGGAAAGAATCCATTCTTTTAATAGACAATAAACCAACATCAATCTTTGCTAAGATGATTCTCCAAGATGAAATTGAATTCGGTTTGCCTAGCATGCCTGTTGTTTCTGAATTCACTGATGTTTTCCCGAGGAACTCCCTGGTGTCCCTCCGACCAGAGAAGTAGAGTTCGGGATTGAAGTTCAACCTGGAACAGCTCCGGTGTCCATTACACCCTATAGAATGGCACCTGTTGAGTTGAAAGAATTAAAGAATCAATTTCAGGAGTTGCAAGATAAAGGTTTCATACGGCCTAGCACTTCTCCTTGGGGTGCTCCAGTCCTGTTCGTGAAAAAGAAAGACGAGATTATATGACTTTGTATTGACTATCGTTAGTTAAACAAGCTCACTATCAAGAATCGGTATCCCCTGCCCAGAATTGAAGATCTTTTTGATCAACTTAGGGATGCTATCATATTCTCTAAGATCGACCTTCGATTGGGGTACTATCAAATGAAAATAAAAGAACAAGATGTGCCCAAGACAACCTTTCGTACTCGATATGGCCACTTCGAATTCCTCGTAATGCCATTCGGGTTAATGAATGCTACGGCTGCTTTTATGGATCTCATGAATCGGGTATTCAAACCCTATCTCGACAAATTCGTAGTTGTCTTCATCGACGATATCTTGGTGCACTCTCGGAATAAGGAAGAACATGCTGAACACCTCCGAATTGTCTTAAAAACACTCCGAGAACATCAATTGTATGCCAAGTTCTCCAAATGTGAATTCTGGTTACCAGAAGTTTCTTTCCTTGGACACGTTATCTCGGCTGAAGGAATCAAAGTCGATCCAAGCAAGATTCAGTCTATTCTAAATTGGAGACTTCCGAAGAATGTAAGCAAGGTCCGAAGCTTTCTCGATTTAGCCGGGTTTTACAAAAGGTTTGTTAAGGACTTTTCATCCATTGCCGCAAGCCTTACTAAGCTTACCCGCAAAGATACGCCTTTTGTTTGGTCGGATAACCAACAATGAAGCATTGATCAACTTAAGCAAGCTCTGACTCATGCCCCAGTACTTATCCAACCAGAATTGGGCAAAGAATTCACTATTTACAGTGATGCTTCTCATCTACGACTCTGCTGTGTCCTGATGCAAGATGGGAAAGTAATTGCTTACGCTTCAAGACAACTGAAACCTCATGAGTCTAATTATTCAACACACGATCTGGAACTAGAAGCTATTGTGTTTGCTCTCAAGATATGGAGACACTATCTATATAGAGAGAAATGCAATCTATTTACCAATCACAAAAGTCTCAAATACCTCCTAACTCAGAAGGACTTGAATATGAGGCAAATGAGATGGCTCGAATTACTTAAGGATTACGACTTGGTTATCGACTACGATCCGGGGAAAGCAAACGTAGTTGCTGATGCCCTTAGTCACAGACCATACTCGGGTAACTCTTAAATCTAGAATTATAATTAAATTCATTTGAATCATGCCTTCTCTTGTTTTGCAAAAATGAATTTAGAGTTTCCTTAAGCTACAAGTTACTATTCAAATACTCCTTGAAAAATAAACTACCATTCGAATAAGAATTGCGCCTAAAATACATGTAAGCATTGATTGAGTCTTTCTTAGCTTGTAAGAAAGCATTCAAAATAATGCCATGTTCTTCAAGAAACATTTCAAACATCGCCTTGTATTTCAAGAAATCTATTAAAAATTATTCTAATGACTTTGTTAATGCTTTCATATCTACTACGGCTATCAATGCTCATTTTCGACTATCCAAGAATTGGAAATTTTTGTCTGAACTTCAAGTTCAATCCAATTTCATCTCGAGAATTAAAGAACTCCAACAAGTTGATCCAGATCTTCAGAGGATCATGTCTAAGCTTACTTCTGAGTCTAACTCTGACCTCTCCCTCAAGTCAAATGGACTCCTCTATTTCAAAGATAGAGTGTGTGTTCCTAACAATGAGGAACTAAGACAAGAAATGTTAAAAGAAGCTCATCAAAGTTCTTTCTCGATCTACCTGTAGCGATGTTTTTTCTCGCTAAAAATGATGTTTTTTTATTTTTTTGGAAAATATTGTCTTCCGTGGGATTTTTATAAAACCCGTATTTTATTTAAAAATGAAGTCGCCACCGGCCACTCAAGGTGGACCGGACACCATAGAAAACTAGATATTTAAAATTGATGGGTTCGGGAGTCGGTTACGGATGGGGAAGGATTAGCACCCCCACACCGCCCAAAATTGGTACTTTTATAATTACCGCTTTATTAATATTAGATTTTCCGGATTAAAGTGACGATTAAATTAAAATTTGATTATAAGAGCGAGTAAATTTTAAAGGCCTCGTTATTCGAGAGTAAACGCCCAACCACTATCACTACGCCTGATACTGGCCCCGCTTACGCTCGAATAAAAGGGCACCGCATTGACAAAATATATGTCCGTTATGCAAACTAAAAATATGGCAAATATAAAAAAATACATTGCGATAAAAATATAAATAAATGCTAACATAATAAAATACTAATATAACATAAATAAAATACTAATCTAAAACATACATACATAACTATTAATTTAACACATAAATAAAAACAAAATCTAACATAAATAAAATACTAATCTAAAACATACATACATAAATATTAATCTAACTCATAAATAATAACAGATCTAACATAAATAAAATACTAATCTAAAACATACATACATAAATATTAATCTAACTCATAAATAAAAATAAATCTAACATAAATAAAATATTAATATAAAACATAAATTTAAAACATACTAATCTAAAACGTACAAATTAAAAACACAATTTTAAATTAACTACTACTTCATTAAATTATAAAAATTACAGCATAAATAAAAAGGAAAGAAAATATACCTAACTAGGAGTTCGAATGACGAACCCCGACTGAACCCCACCGAGATCTACCACGACCTCTCCAAAAAATTAACTAGATCGGATCCAAAATAGGACCCCGATCGAACCGATTAAGACCAAGAACACTGCCCCGGTCCTGGGCTAGCCGGGAGCCTAAGCTCCTTTATTTGGCCAAAGCCCAGCCGATTGCCTCCCTCTCAATTTCAATTCCAATTTCAATTGCCCCCACCCCATGCCTTTATATAGGCAATGTGGTGGTTAAAGGGGGTGACGTGGACCACCCAAAACCACATAAATTCCTTTTTTTTCTTCTTTTTTAATATATATATATATATTTTATTTTTATTATTAATTTTATATTAATAATATTACTATTACAACAATACTAAAAATACTAAAACCCGGACAAAAATGAGTGATTACAGTTGGCCCTCTTTGCTTGTTCTTGTGAAACGAGAACAAAGCAAAGATCAAAGCACTCATTTTTGTCTTATCTGGCTGAACTTCTCTCATTTTGACGCGTGTCTTCCTTCTTTGGTAGATCTTCTTTCTCTTCGGCGCATGTCTTCTTTCTTGTTTTGATTGATCTACCTTGTCACTTTAGGGAAGCAAAGCCTTCAAAATGGGGTTGTTTGTTGGGGAAGCCAAACCAAGCTTCACTTGCTACATTATTGATAATAAACTAATACCTAAAGAGAGTTCGACCCAGCTGCAACACCGACGAAGAGACAGGGTCTACAAAATTCGATCCAGCTGCAACACTGACGAGGAGGAAAGACCGATAGATAAAAGTTCTGATGTCTGATCCAGCTACAACTCTGACGAAGAGGCAAGATCAGAAAACTGACAATTTTTCTCTTTTTTTTGTTTCTTTTTCTCTGCTTTTGTTTCTTTTTTCATATATTTTTCTTTTTCTTTTTTCTCTTTTTCTCTTTTTTATTGAATTTTTCTTACAACATTGCTAAAACTTGAAAGTTGGTGAATTTTGACCAAGCTACAACCCCGACGAAGAGGCATGGTCTAAAGTTAGTAATGTTGATCCAGCTACAACACCGACGAAGAGGCAGGATCAAGAGTTAGTGAATTTGGTCTAGCTACAACACCGACGAAGAGGCAAGACCGGAAGTTAGTGAATTAGGTTCAGCTACAACACCGACGAAGAGGCAGAACCGAAAGTTAGATTTGACCAAGCTACAACACTGACGAAGAGGCATGGTCCGGGGATTTGATCAAGCTACAACTCTGACGAAGAGGCAAGATAGAATAGTTGTTCTTTTTTTGTGATCAAGCTACGACTCTGACGAAGAGGCATGATCAGAATTTGGTTGAAAGCTCATTTTTTCATTTTTGATTTTTTTTGTCTTTTTTTTCTTTTTCTTCTTTTTTTCCTTCTTTTTTTTCTTGCTTTTTTCTTTCTTTTTTTCAATTGTTCTTGTTTTTTTTCTTAGAACATTGATAAAACTTGAAAGTTGGTGAATTTTGACGAAGCTACAACACCGACGAAGAGGCATGGTCTAAAGTTAGTAATGTTGATCCAGCTACAACACCGACGAAGAGGCAGGATCAAGAGTTAGTGAATTTGGTCTAGCTACAACACCGACATAGAGCCAAGACCGGAAGTTAGTGAATTAGGTTCAGCTACAACACCGACGAAGAGGCAGAACCGAAAGTTAGATTTGACCAAGCTACAGCACCGACGAAGAGGCAAGGTCTGAAGATTTGATCCAGCTACGACACCGACGAAGAGGCAGGATCGGATAGTTGTTTTTTTGTAATCAAGCTACGACTCTGACGAAGAGGCATGATCAGAATTTGGTTGAAAGCTCATTTTTTCATTTTTGATTTTTTTTCCTTCTTTTTTCTACTTTTTTTTGTCTTTTTTTGTCTTTTTGATTTTTTCTTCTTTTTCCTTTTTTGTTTTTTTCTTTTTGTTTTTTCTTTTTTTGGATTGATTTTTTTAGCTACAATTATAATAAAAAGGTAAATTCCGAGTAAAATTCAGGTCTAGCTGCAACACCATCGAAGAGGCAAGACCTGGAGAGGATTTGATTTGTCATACCACTGACAGAGAGACTAGATCAGCAAAATGTGGGACCCACTACACCACCGACAGAGAGATAGGATCCGAATGGAAAATTTGATATGTAACACCACCGACGGAGGCAAGATCTGGATAGGATTTGATCTGCTACACCACTGCCGGAGATACTAGATCAGTAAAATGTGAGACCCGCTACACCACTGACGGAGAGACAAGAACGAATGGAAAATCTGATATGCAACACCACCGACGGAGGCAAGATCTAGATTAAGTTGGCGTACCACCACTGACGGAGGCATGATTTGCAAGATGTGGAATTGTTGTGCTATTGACAGCGAGACTATGTCTAGAAAAATTTGCCCTGTTTCTGTCGACAGAGGGTAAGATGTGGAATGTTGGCGTCCGTCACACCATCGTTGGAGGAATCAAATCCTACAAAGGAAAAAAGCATTTGTCAGTAATTGTCAAAGATTTTGTCGTTGATACCTTTTATTTTGGGTGTTTTCATCTTCTTCGTGTTTGGCCTTCTTTAAGACTAGGGTTGGCCTTCTTGTCATTGCCCCCACGTCGAGGGTACTCGGTCTTTTTCCTAGACCTGTTATGTACAAGCAAGATTGCATGAATGTATCTAATGCATGTGTCTACCCTAAATGCATGGTGACTTTGGTGTATGCACTTAATCTAAATGTATGACGTTTGCAAAAATGGTTTAATGCAAGATGAATGCAACTACATGCATGAATGTGACATGATTTTTTTCGATCCTCAAAGGGATGCCCCTGATTCCTCACTGGTCCCGTCAAGATCTTGGTTTTTTGTATGCGACGGTGCCCCAACCTCAACTTGGGTTCGATCAGTCATCTGGGTGCATGCCCCAACATTTTATTAATTCCTATGCCATCGTCTGAAATTGCTCTTGAATTTTACACTTTGAGTGTGGATTCTGTTGCCCCCTAGGTTGGGTTTATAAATTGTATTGGTTTATGGTAGCTCGTTACTATTATTATTTTGGATTAGGTACATTTTTGCAGACTGTGGTCAAAGATGCAAGAGTTTGACTCGACAATGAAAGTTGGACCTTGGCAAATAATGCCCCCGGACTGAGGACTTGTTATAGGCATAATGTTTGAAAAAGATGTGGGGGTGCTTTTGGACATGCCCCAAGACGAAACTTTTGTAAGAGGCTTTGTAAGGTGCTAGATCGACCATCTTCGTTGTATTTAATGGGGCAACCCGAGGATTAGTTTTATTATTCTGAAAATGAATGCATGCAAAATGTGTCCTAAATCGATGCAATGCAAAATTAAGATTGTGATGATGTTGTGCAATGATGCAGGTGAAATCAATGCAATGAGAATAAAATGAAACGAGTTAGTACCAAATAAAACGATTAAATAAAACAAATAAAAATAGAGTAATAAAAAATTGTACATAAACAAGAAATAAGGCACCAGAGCCTAAATAGGGTGACCACTAATCGGGCAGAGTTTCACATGGCTCTAAAGGGTTGGCTCCTACGGCTCACTATATGCAGTTTTGGTGCTAAGAGGTACCCGAATTGACCTTGCTGTCCTCTACTAAGAGTAGCAAGGCCCCCGGTCATCACCCATTATAGGCTCCTTTCAACCGGGTTCAATTCAGGGAGACCCATTCGCTTATACCCATACGAAGG
Source organism: Hibiscus mutabilis (assembly GCA_019671005.1). Taxonomy (NCBI): domain Eukaryota; kingdom Viridiplantae; phylum Streptophyta; class Magnoliopsida; order Malvales; family Malvaceae; genus Hibiscus; species Hibiscus mutabilis. Next base: position 67,496,303 of record CM033711.1, read on the forward strand.
AACGATATCCTTACGAAAGTATAAGGTACTCGAGCCCCGAAGGTACTTGCTAGGCCCATACGGGAGAACGATATCTCCATGAAAGCATTAGCGTTTCCCCCACTTAAAAAACAGGTTTATATGCCATATTTTAAATGCGTTAAAACAAACGCGCCATTATAACCAAATGTTAGTTTAATAGTCACTTTAATCCGGAATTTCCAATATTAATAGAGCGGTATTTATTTGAAAAAGCTCGACTCTCATTTGTTTTTGAAAAACAAAAATGTCCCCAGCGGAGTCGCCATCTGTAGCGATGTTTTTTCTCGCTAAAAATGAGTATGTTTTTTTTGTTTTGTTTGAAAATATTGTCTTCCGTGGGATTTTTATAAAACCCGTATTTTATTTAAAAATGGAGTCGCCACCGGCCACTCAAGGTGGACCAGACACCATAGAAAACCAGAGATTTAAAATTGATGGGTTCGGGAGTCAGTTACGGATGGGGAGGGATTAGCACCCCCACACCGCCCAAAATTGGTACTTTTATAATTACCGCTTTATTAATATTATACTTTCCGGATTAAAGTGACGATTAAATTAAAATTTGATTATAAGAGCGAGTAAATTTTAAAGGCCCCGTTATTCGAGAGTAAACGCCCAACCACTATCACTACGCTTGATACTGGCCCCGTTTACGCTCGAATAAAAGGGCACCACATTGACAAAATATATGTCCGTTATGCAAACTAAAAATATGGCAAATATAAATAAATACATTGCGATAAAATATAAATAAATGCTAACATAATAAAATACTAATATAACATAAATAAAATACTAATCTAAAACATATATACATAACTATTAATTTAACACATAAATAAAAACAAAATCTAACATAAATAAAATACTAATCTAAAACATACATACATAAATATTAATCTAACTCATAAATAAAAACAGATCTAACATAAATAAAATACTAATCTAAAACATACATACATAAATATTAATCTAACTCATAAATAAAAATAAATCTAACATAAATAAAATATTAATATAAAACATAAATTTAAAACATACTAATCTAAAACGTACAAATTAAAAACACAATTTTAAATTAACTACTACTTCATTAAATTATAAAAATTACAACATAAATAAAAAGGAAAGAAAATATACCTAACTAGGAGTTCGAATGACGAACCCCGACTGAACCCCACCGAGATCTACCACGACCTCTCCAAAAAATTAACTAGATCGGATCCAAAATAAGACCCCGATCGAACCGATTATGACCGAGAACACTGCCCCGGTCCTGGGCTAGCCGGGAGCCTAAGCTCCTTTATTTGGCCAAAGCCCAGCCGATTGCCTCCCTTTCAATTTCAATTCCAATTTCAATTGCCCCCACCCCATGCCTTTATATAGGCAATGGGGTGGTTAAAGGGGGTGACGTGGACCACCCAAAACCACATAAATTCCTTTTTTTTCTTCTTTTTTTAATATATATATATATTTTATTTTTATTATTAATTTTATATTAATAATATTACTATTACAACAATACTAAAAATACTAAAACCCGGACAAAAATGAGTGATTACAGTTGGCCCTCTTTGCTTGTTCTTGTGAAACGAGAACAAAGCAATGATCAAAGCACTCATTTTTGTCTTATCTGGATGAACTTCTCTCATTTTGACGCGTGTCTTCCTTCTTTGGTAGATCTTCTTTCTCTTCGGCGCATGTCTTCTTTCTTGTTTTGATTGATCTACCCTGTCACTTTAGGGAAGCAAAGCCTTCAAAATGGGGTTGTTTGTTGGGGAAGCCAAACCGAGCTTCACTTGCTACATTATTGATAATAAACTAATACCTAAATAGAGTTCGACCCAGCTGCAACACCGACGAAGAGACAGGGTCTACAAAATTCGATCCAGCTGCAACACTGACGAGGAGGAAAGACCGATAGATGAAAGTTCTGATGTCTGATCCAGCTACAACTCTGACGAAGAGGCAATATCAGAAAACTGACAATTTTTCTCTTTTTTTTGTTTCTTTTTTTCTGCTTTTGTTTCTTTTTTCATATTTTTTTCTTTTTCTTTTTTCTCTTTTTTCTCTTTTTTTTTGAATTTTTCTTACAACATTGCTAAAACTTGAAAGTTGGTGAATTTTGACCAAGCTACAACACCGACGAAGAGGCATGGTCTAAAGTTAGTAATGTTGATCCCGGCTACAAACCGAACGAAGAGGCACGATCAAGAGTTAGTGAATTTGGTCTAGCTACAACACCGACGAAGAGGCAAGACCGGAAGTTAGTGAATTAGGTTCAGCTACAACACCGACGAAGAGGCAGAACCGAAAGTTAGATTTGACCAAGCTACAACACCGACGAAGAGGCATGGTCCGGGGATTTGATCAAGCTACAACTCTAACGAAGAGGCAGGATCGAATAGTTGTTCTTTTTTGTGATCAAGCTACGACTCTGACGAAGAGGCATGATCAGAATTTGGTTGAAAGCTCATTTTTTCATTTTTTTGTCTTTTTTTTCTTTTTCTTCTTTTTTTTTCCTTCTTTTTTTCTTGCTTTTTTCTTTCTTTTTTTCAATTTTTCTTGTTTTTTTTTTCTTAGAACATTGATAAAACTTGAAAGTTGGTGAATTTTGACCAAGCTACAACACCGACGAAGAGGCATGGTCTAAAGTTAGTAATGTTGATCCAGCTACAACACCGACGAAGAGGCAGGATCAAGAGTTAGTGAATTTGGTCTAGCTACAACACCGACATAGAGCCAAGACCGAAAGTTAGTGAATTAGGTTCAGCTACAACACCGACGAAGAGGCAGAATCGAAAGTTAGATTTGACCAAGCTACAAGACCAAGCGAAGAGGCAAGGTTCGAAGATTTGATCCAGCTACGACACCGACGAAGAGGCAGGATCAGATAGTTGTTTTTTTGTAATCAAGCTACGACTCTGACGAAGAGGCATGATCAGAATTTGGTTGAAAGCTCATTTTTTCATTTTTGATTTTTTCCTTCTTTTTTCTTCTTTTTTTTCTTTTTTTGTCTTTTTGATTTTTTCTTCTTTTTCCTTTTTTGTTTTTTTCTTTTTCTTTTTTCTTTTTTTGGATTGATTTTTTTAGCTACAATTATAATAAAAAGGTAAATTCCGAGTAAAATTCAGGTCTAGCTGCAACACTGTCGAAGAGGCAAAACCTGGAGAGGATTTGATTTGTCATACCACTGACGGAGAGACTAGATCAGCAAAATGTGGGACCCACTACACCACCGACGAAGAGATAGGATCCGGATGGAAAATTTGATCTGTAACACCACCGACGGAGGCAAGATCTGGATAGGATTTGATCTGCTACACCACTGCCGGAGATACTAGATCAGTAAAATGTGAGACCCGCTACACCACTGACAGAGAGACAGGACCGAATGGAAAATCTGATATGCAACACCACCGACGGAGGCAAGATCTAGATTAAGTTGGTGTACCACCACTGACGGAGGCATGATTTGCAAGATGTGGAATTGTTGTGCTATTGACAGCGAGACTATGTCTAGAAAAATTTGCCCTGCTTCTGTCGACAGAGGGTAAGATGTGGAATGTTGGCGTCCGTCACACCATCGTTGGAGGAATCAAATCCTACAAAGGAAAAAAGCATTTGTCAGTAATTGTCAAAGATTTTGTCGTTGATACCTTTTATTTTGGGTGTTTTCATCTTCTTCGTGTTTGGCCTTCTCTAAGACTAGGGTTGGCCTTCTTGTCATTGCCCCCACGTCGAGGGTACTCGGTCTTTTTCCTAGACCTGTTATGTACAAGCAAGATTGCATGAATGTATCAAATGCACGTGTCTACCCTAAATGCATGGTGACTTTGGTGTATGCACTTAATCTAAATGTATGACGTTTGCAAAAATGGTTTAATGCAAGATGAATGCAACTACATGCATGAATGTGACATGATTTTTTTCGATCCTCAAAGGGATGCCCCTGATTCCTCACTGGTCCCGTCAAGATCTTGGTTTTTTGTATGCGACGGTGCCCCAACCTCAACTTGGGTTCGATCAGTCATCTGGGTGCATGCCCCAACATTTTATTAATTCCTATGCCATCGTCTGAAATTGCTCTTGAATTTTACACTTTGAGTGTGGATTACATTTGCCCCCTAGGTTGGGTTTATAAATTGTGTTGGTTCATGGTAGCTCTCGTTACTATTATTATTATTTGGATTAGGTGCATTTTTTGCATTGTGGTCAAAGATGCAAGAGTTTGACTCAACAATGAAAGTTGGACCTTGGCAAATAATGCCCCGGATTTGAGGACTTGTTATAGGCATAATGTTTGTAAAAGATGTGGGGGTGCTTTTGGACATGCCCCAAGACCAAACTTTTGTAAGAGGCTTTGTAAGGTGCTAGATCGACCATCTTCGTTGTATTTAATGGGGCAACCCGAGGATTAATTTTATTATTCTGAAAATGAATGCATGGAAAATGTGTCCTAAATCGATGCAATGCAAAATTAAGATTGTGATGATGTTGTGCAATGATGCAGGTGAAATCAATGCAATGAGAATAAAATGAAACGAGTTAGTACCAAATAAAACGATTAAATAAAACAAATAAAAATAGAGTAATAAAAAATTGTACATAAACAAGAAATAAGGCACCAGAGCCTAAATAGGGTGACCACTAATCGGGCAGAGTTTCACATGGCTCTAAAGGGTTGGCTCCTACGGCTCACTATATGCAGTTTTGGTGCTAAGAGGTACCCGAATTGACCTTCCTGTCCTCTACTAAGAGTAGCAAGGCCCCCGGTCATCACCCATTATAGGCTCCTTTCAACCGGGTTCAATTCAGGGAGACCCATTCGCTTATACCCATACGAAGGAACGATATCCTTACGAAAGTATAAGGTACTCGAGCCCCGAAGGTACTTGCTAGGCCCATACGGGAGAACGATATCTCCACGAAAGCATTAGCGTTTTCCCCCACTTAAAAAACAGGTTTATATGCCATATTTTAAATGCGTTAAAACAAACGCGCCATTATAACCAAATGTTAGTTTAATAGTCACTTTAATCCGGAATTTCCAATATTAATAGAGCGGTATTTATTTGAAAAAGCTCGACTCTCATTTGTTTTTGAAAAACAAAAATGTCCCCAGCGGAGTCGCCATCTGTAGCGATGTTTTTTCTCGCTAAAAATGAGTATGTTTTTTTTGTTTTGTTTGAAAATATTGTCTTCCGTGGGATTTTTATAAAACCCGTATTTTATTTAAAAATGGAGTCGCCACCGGCCACTCAAGGTGGACGGACACCATAGAAAAACAGAGATTTAAAATTGATGGGTTGGAGTCGGTTATGGATGGGGAGGATTAGCACCCCACACCGCCCAAAATTGGTACTTTTATAATTACCGCTTTATTAATATTATACTTTCGGATTAAAGTAGCGATTAAATTAAAATTTGATTATAAGAGCGAGTAAATTTTAAAGGCCCGTTATTCGAGAGTAAACGCCCAACCACTATCACTACGCTTGATCTGGCCCGTTTACGCTCGAATAAAAGGGCACCACATTGACAAAATATATGTCCGTTATGCAAACTAAAAATATGGCAAATATAAATAAATACATTGCGATAAAATATAAATAAATGCTAACATAATAAAATACTAATATAACATAAATAAAATACTAATCTAAAACATATATACATAACTATTAATTTAACACATAAATAAAAACAAAATCTAACATAAATAAAATACTAATCTAAAACATACATACATAAATATTAATCTAACTCATAAATAAAAACAGATCTAACATAAATAAAATACTAATCTAAAACATACATACATAAATATTAATCTAACTCATAAATAAAAATAAATCTAACATAAATAAAATATTAATATAAAATATAAATTTAAAACATACTAATCTAAAACGTACAAATTAAAAACACAATTTTAAATTAACTACTACTTCATTAAATTATAAAAATTACAACATAAATAAAAAGGAAAGAAAATATACCTAACTAGGAGTTCGAATGACGAACTCCGACTGAACCCCACCGAGATCTACCACGACCTCTCCAAAAAATTAACTAGATCGGATCCAAAATAGGACCCCGATCGAACCGATTAGGACCGAGAACACTACCCCGGTCCTCGGCTAGCCGGGAGCCTAAGCTCCCTTATTTGGCCAAAGCCCAGCCGATTGCCTCCCTCTCAATTTCAATTCCAATTGCCCTCACCCCATGCCTTTATATAGGCAATGGGGTGGTTAAAGGGTCTAGGTGCATGCCCCAACATTTTATTCATCCATATTCCATCGTCTGAAACTGTTCTTGAATTTGACACTTTGAGTGTGGATTCTGTTGCCCCCTAGGTTGGGTTTATAAATTGTGTTGGTTCATGGTAGCTTATTATTTTTTGATCGGATGCAATTTTACAGACTGTGGTCAATGTAGACATTTCAGGGGTACAAGGGTTTACTCAGCAATGAAGGCTGGACCTTGGCAAAGAATGCCCCTGGACTTAGACCTTGTTAGAGGCACAATGTTTGTAAAAGATATGGATGATTTTGGACATGCCCCAAGACCAAACTTTTGTAAGAGGCTTTGTAAGGTGCTAGATCGACCATCTTCGTTTTATTTAATGGGGCAACCCGAGGATTAGTTTTATTATTCTGAAAATGAATGCATGCAAAATGTGTCCTAAATCGATGCAATGCAAAATTAAGATTATGATGATGTTGTGCCATGATGCATGTGAAATCAATGCGATGAGAATAAAATGAAACGAGTTAGTACCAAACAAATGAAAAATAGAGTAATAATAAAAATTGTACATAAACAAGAAATAAGGCACCGAAGCCTAAATTGGGTGACCACTAATCGGGCAGAGTTTCACATGGCTCTAAAGGGTTGGCTTCTATGGCTTACTATATGCAGTTTTGGTGCTAAAAGGTACCCGAATTGTCCTTGCTGTCCTCTACTAAGAGTAGCAAGGCCCCCGGTCATCACCCATTATAGGCTCCTTTCAACCGGGTTCACTTCAGGGAGACCCATTCGCTTATACCCATACGAAGGAACGATATCCTCACGAAAGTATAAGGTACTCGAGCCCCGAAGGTACTTGCTAGGCCCATACGGGAGAACGATATCTCCACAGAAGCATTAACGTTTTCCCCCACTTAAAAAAATGGGTTTATGCCAAATTTTAAATGCGTTAAAATAAACGCGCAATTGTAACCAAATGTTAATTTAATAGTCACTTTAATCCAGAATTTTCGATATTAATAAAGCGGTAATTATTTGAGAGCACAAGGCTCCACATCACCCACCTCACCCCTATAAATATGCATGAATTGCAATTGAAATGGAGAAGCAATTAAGGCAATCGGCTGGGTAGCCAAATAAGAGAGCAGTGCTCTCGGCTACCCCAGGGTCAAGGGGCAGTCCCCTTGGTCCTAGTCAGTTCGATCGGGGTCCTATTTTAGGTCCGGTCTAGTTAATATTTTTGTAGAGGTCGTGGTAGATCTCGGTGGGGTCCAGTCGGGGTTCATCATTCGAACTCCTAGTTAGGTATATTTTCTTTCCTTTTTATTTATGTTGTAATTTTTATAGTTTAATGAAGTAGTAGTTAATTTAAAATTGTGTTTTTAATTTGTATGTTTATCTATGTTTTAGATTAGTATGTTTTAAATTTATGTTTTATATTAATATTTTATTTATGTTAGATATGTTTTTTATAAGTTAGATTAATATTTATGTATGTATGTTTTAGATTAGTATTTTATTTATGTTAGATTAGTATTTTTATTATGTTAGTATTTATTTATATTTTTATTGTAATATATTTGTTTATATTTGCCTTATTTTAAGATTGCATTTCGGATATAAATTGTCAATGCGGTGCCCTTTTATTCGAGCGTAAACGGGGCCAGTATCAGGCGTAGTGATAGTGGTTGGGCGTTTACTCTCGAATAACGGGGCCTCTAAAATCTACTCGCACTTATAATCAAATTTTAATTTAATCGTCACTTTAATCTGGAAAGTCTAATATTAATAAAGCGGTAATTATTAAAGTACCAATTTTGGGCGGTGTGGGGTTGCTAATCCTTCCCCATCCGTAACCGACTCCCGAACCCATCAATTTGAAATCTCTGGTTTTCTACGGTGTTCGGTCCACCTTGAGTGGCCGGTGGCGACTCCAATTTTAAATAAAACACGGGTTTTATAAAACCCCACGCGGAAGAAAATATTTTCCACAACAAAAAAAACACTATCATTTTTTAGCGAGAAAAAACATCGCTACACTACCCTGGATCGGTTAAGATGTATAAGGACCTAAAGCCACTATACTGATGGCCAGGCATGAAATCTGGAATCACGGACTTCGTATCCAAGTGCTTAACTTGTCAAAGAGCCGAAGCCGCGCATCAAGTCCCTACTGGACTGCTCCAACCTATTGAATTTCCCAGTGGAAGTGGGATCGAATTACTATAGACTTTGCCACCGGTCTTCCTTCTACTCCAAGAAAGAATGATGTTGTATGGGTGATTGTTGATAGATTCACCAAATCTACTCACTTCATCCCTGTTCTATGAACATGAGCTTGGAAACCCTTGCCGAGATGTACATTCGTGAAGTGATTCGGTTACACGGTGTACCTACAACAATTATCTCCGATTGTGACCCTCGATTCGCTTCTCGATTCTGGAATTCTCTGCAGAAAGCTCTAGGAGCTAAAGTACATCTTAGTACGGCTTTTCATCCTCAATCGGATGGCCAATCTGAGAGAATCATTCAAGTGCTAGAAGATATGCTTAGAGCATGTGTTATCGACTTTGGAAAGAATTGGGAGAAATCCCTACCTCTCGTAGAGTTTGCCTACAATAATAGTTGTCAATCTTCTATTCAAATGGCACCATTTGAAGCTCTGTATGGTAGAAGATGTAGAAATCCTCTATGCTGGTCGAAATTGAGAGAAAACAAAGTATTGGGACCTCAATTGCTTTGGGAAACCGAAGAACAAGTCAAGATCATTCACGATCGATTGAAGGCAGCTTTCGATAGACAGAAAGCGTATGCTGACTTAAAAAGGAGAGATATTCAGTACGCTATTGGAGACAAAGTCTTCCTAAAGGTCTCACCATGGAAGAAAGTGCTTAGATTTGGAAGAAAAGGGAAACTCAGTGCAACATTCCTTTCCCGTATTTATTACCAAATACGAGCCAGTGATGTTACTAAGAAATTTTAAACCTTATTATTTCTTTTCCCTTATAAACTGACAACCTGCACTACCTTACTTAAAAATTTATAAAAAATTTATAGACATCAAAAGTTCATTTTGAAATTTTCTAATTAAACTAGATTCATTAAAATTTCTAGCCATATAAATTATTAGCCTAAAATTACTATACAAAAATTCAAATAAATTCATAAATTCACGTCACAGCCCTAAAATACTAAAATTCTGCCGCCTTGTTTTCTGACCTTTCATCGAATAAAAATTCATAACTTTTTATATACAGCTCGAAATTAGTCGCCGTAAATTTTTTAAGAAACTAGACAAAATTTGTAGTTCATGCATATAAGATTCACTGTCTAATTCCAATTGTGAAATTTATGCTGATTTCTCAAACACACTGCCTGAACATACATTTCTAAACAGATTTTTAAATCTTTCTACATTAAGACCACATTTGATTCAAAACCTAGTCCATTATCACTTATAGACATAATAAGACTTACTAGGTTCATCATCCATATTCTAAAAACTATTAACCAACCATATTTGGTAATAAGTTATTACAACCCCACTAGTTATACATGCCATCTAGTATATTTTCAAAAGCAAGGGTGGATGCCATTACATTACTATGAGTATGGAGATATACCTCCCAAAATGTGAAAGTGATGCTCGGCTACTCTTTCCTCGAAACTCCTTTAAAATCTACGCATGAAAGTCATCATACGCTAAGCATATACTTAGTGAGGCAACAACATTTAATTGAAATGAAATTTAACATAGGTATCAACATATTAAAATAACAATGCATATGATCACCTACCATTTTATGCATATTAGCATATATGACATGATATATGTATAATAACATATTACATGGTAATAACCTTGATTCTTACCAATATCGTTGCCATATTCATCATCAAGCTTTCAAGCCTTTTTGTCCTGTTTTTCAATTCATTTAGCCCAAGTATTGAATTAAGGAAATTTTTGTACGCGAGTCATCCCCCCTATACTTACGTGAGTATAGTATATTATGTGCACTTTACTGGAAGTGCTTAACACCGAAGTGTTTTTGTATACTTACTGGAGTATACAATTATTAATTATTTTGCACTTTACCTAAAGTGCTTATAATAAATTGCAGTTTACCGGGAGTGCTAAAATGTTTATACAGCTGTTTATGACTCTATGGATATCCAACTATACTTTTAATTTCCTAACTCATACTTTGGGCTTCATGTGAATCATAATCTCATACATGGCAACATATATACATATTAAGAAATTCATACGTAAAATAACATTCCATGAATAAGTAGTGATCCATGCATGTATTTTCAATTCTGGACATATTTTTAACATGTCAATTATCTAATGAATGACATAAAGATAATGCTATACATGTATTGCACTCACCTTGACACTTTCAAAAGTATAATTTATACTAGCCTCACTAAGCTCAGTTACGCTTTCTATCTTCTTTCTTCACTCGTTTGTTCTCGAACTCGATTGTTATCTGTAGGTACATTAAATACATGACACAAGCAACCTTAAGTACATGTCCAACCTTTACTAATACATGTACATATCAATATGGAAAATTTAATATTTTCAACCAAGTACTTCTTTGCAACCACAATGCTTCCTATACTTTAATTTCATCTCAAATCGCACATTACAACCAATAGTTTGATAATTTCCCTTTAAACCCTAAATTCTTTATCTTAGGGTTTATAATCTAAAACTTGGAAACTTTCACATTTCATCTCATAATCCAAAAATTTTAATACTAAAATAATCCTTGTATCATAGCAACCAATATAACCATGCTTCTTGAATATTTCCAAATTTCTCATTTATTTCACCCAATTTACTAAATTCACAAAATAGTCCTAAAATGATGTTTTCTTCAATCCAACCACATAATTCAACTTAGAAAACATCATTCTAATCATTTCCATCATCAAATAAATTTTTGCAAAATTTCCCCTAATTTTTTCTCTTATAGCCGAAATGGTCCCTATAGGTTTACCAAGAAGTTTTCATCATTTCAAGAATCTAAACAACACTACAACACCATTTCCAACTTGATTAAGCTTTAAAACATGAAATCTTGACATGTTCTTCAACCACCCTAATCATCAAACACAACTTAGAGACATAGAAACGAAACAAAACTTATGTCAAAAGATAGAGAATTCAAAGGAGATCAATTTCTTATTTCATGTCTCTAGCCAAAAGTCAAGTAAATCAAGCCAAAAATTGGATTGAAAAATTTCTTACCTAAACCCCTTTAGGTTCGGCACTTTGAGAGAAAAGATGAGCAAAGTTTCCAAACTTTTCTTTCTTTCTTTGATTAATGCCAAATGGCAATTAAATCTCTAATTTAAAACAAAAATCCTTCTTTATGGTAAAATGACCATTTCACCCTTGGATTATGACCAATTATGAATCAACACCTATACTCAACCTTATCATCAAATCAATTATAATTAAAAAGTATGGGTAAAATGATCATTTTGCCATCAATGAATCTTCATATTCTCCAAAATGCCATTCCATCACCTATATAAAATATTGAATAGAATCGAATCTAAACTAATTTAAAAACGATTCAGAACTTCAATGCTATGCTCTTCGGGTCTTTTTAAGATTTCCTTCAAATTTTCATAAAATTCTGAGCTCATACGATTACCCGAATTACACTTAAACTTTAACCGTAATTTCCCAATAATAGAAACATCAGATCAAACCATAGTTTTTATATTCGATCCACACCCTTGATGATATATCTATTTATGAAATAAAAATAATTATTGGGAAAATTACCATGTTGGTCTTTAAACTTTTCTCAACTTTTCACTTTTGTCACCAAATTTTAAAACTTAATGTTTTAGTCACTGAACTAAAACCACTAACTTTTGATTCTTTACATTTTGGTCACTATTCCAATAATGGGATATTACAATTCTCCCCCCTAAAAAAATTTGTCCTCGAATTTTTAGAACGTATTTGGATTAAACAAATGCGGGTACTGTCCTTTTATTTGTTCTTCAGTTTCCCAAGTGGCTTCTTCCACTTTATGATTCTTCCAGAGCAATTTAACCAATGGAATCAATTTGTTCCTCAATTTCTTCACCCCATGAGCTAAAATCTTTACTGGTTCTTCTTTAAATGTCAAATCAGGTTGCATCTCAACTTCTGTGGGTGAAATGACATGTGAAGGATCTGACCTATATTTGCGGAGCATCGATACATGAAAAAAATCATGAATATGGCTCATTTCTGGTGGTAAAGCCAATTGATATGCCACCGGTCCAACTCTTTTCAAGATCTTATACGGACCAATAAATCTGGGGCTAAGCTTCTATTTTCTTCCGAATCTCATTATTTTCTTCCATGGTGAAACTTTCAAGAATACCTTGTCTCCTACTTGGTACTCAATGTCTTTTCTTTTTAAATCTGAATAAGCCTTTTGTCTATCGGAAGCTACCCTTAAATTATCTCGAATTATCTTCACTTTTTATTCTACTTCTTGAATTAAGTCAGGCCCAATAATCTTGCGGTCTTCTAACTCAAACCAATTTAACGGTGTCCGACATTTTCTTCCATATAAAGCTTCATACAGTGCCATTTTAATGCTTGACTGATAGCTGTTTTTATACACAAATTCAGCCAATGGTAAGTACATTTCCTATGAACCTGCAAACTGAATGACACATGCTCTTAGCATATCTTCCAAAATCTGAATTGTCCTCTCTGATTGTCCATCAGTTTGTGGGTGAAAGGTAGTACTAAATGCAATCGAGTACCCAATGCTTCGTGTAGTGCTTTCCAGAATCTAGAAGTAAACCTGGGATCTCTGTCAGACACAATGGAAATAGGAACTCCATGTAATCTAACAATCTCCCGAATATACAACTCTGCATATTTATTCAAAGAGAAATATGTTCTGACGGTCAGGAAATGTGCTGATTTGGTTAATCGATCCATAATCATCTGGATTGAGTATTTCCTACTCGGCGTCAATGGTAATCCGGTTATGAAATCCATAGTCACTTTATCCCATTTCCATTCTGGAATAACAATTGGTTGAAGTATCCCTGATGGCACTTGATGTTCTGCTTTAACTTGTTGACAAGTTAAGCATTTTGACACAAATTCCGTTATATCTCTTTTCGTTCCTGGCCACCAAAAATGGCTCTTAAAATCCTGATACATTTTATTTCCTCCCGGGTGTATCGTTAAAGGACTATAATGTGATTCTGTGAGGATTTCCTTTTTCAATTCCTCATCTTCAGGAATATAAGCACGTTCTTTATAATATAAACATCCATTGGATTTCACCTCAAAGTTTGAAGATTCTCCCCTTTCAATCTCCTTCTTTTTTTCTAAACAATTTTCATCTTTTTCTTGTGATGCTTTGATTTTGTCTATCAAAGTAGACCTAATGTTCAGTTCAGCAAGTAAAGCACCATCATCCAATATTGATAATTGAGCATTCGATATCCGTAAAGCTGAAAGCATTTTTCGGCTAACTGCATCTGCCACCACATTAGCCTTTCCCGGGTGATAATCAATAATTGCATCATAATCCTTAATTAGCTCAATCCATCGCCTTTGTCTTAGATTCAACTCCTTCTGTGTTAAAAGATATTTCAGGCTTTTATGGTCTGTGTATATATAATATTTTTCACCATATAAGTAGTTGCGCCAAAATTTTAAAGCAAAAACAACCGCAACTAATTCCAAACCGTGAGTAGGATAATTCCTTTCATGAGTTTTAAGCTGCCTAGAAGCATAAGCTACCACTTTCCCGTCTTGCATAAGTACACAACCAAACCATTACGTGATGCATCACTATACACCACAAAATTCTTACCCGATTCAGGTTGAACTAACACTGGAGCTTTTGTCAAGATTTTCTTCAATCTTTCAAAGCTTTCATGACATTCTTTAGTCCATATAAAAGGTACATTCTTTCTGAGCAGTTTGGTAATAGGTGCAGCAATTATCGAGAAATCTTTCACGAACTGGTGGTAATATCCTGCCAATCCGAGAAAACTTCTAACCTCTGTAACATTTTTAGGAGGTTTCCACTCCATAGCTTGAATTTTCTGAGGATCAACCTGAATTCCTTCAGCCGATACTATATGTCCCAGAAATGTCACCTCAGAAAGCCAAAACTCACATTTAGATAGTTTGGCATATAATTTCTTCTCCCTCAAGATCTAAAGAACTATTCTGAGATGAACATCATGATCCTCCTTGGTTTTAGAATAAACTAGGATATCGTCTATGAATACCACTACAAACTGGTCCAGGTATGGCTAAAAAATTCGGTTCATCAAATCCATAAATACTGCTGGGGCATTAGTTAATCCAAACGGCATCACCACGAACTCATAATGACCATATCGAGTCCTGAAAGCCGTCTTTGGAATATCCTGCTCTTTAATCTTCAATTGATGATAGCCCGATCGAAGATCAATCTTAGAGAACACTGCTGCCCCCTTTAATTGATCAAAAAGGTCACCAATTATCGGTAATGGATATTTATTCTTTATCGTCACTTTATTAGGTTGACGATAATCAATACACAATCTCATTGATCCATCTTTCTTCTTTACAAATAATACATGTGCTCCCCATGGTGATATACTTGGCCGTATAAAACCTCGATTATGCAATTCTTGTAGCCGTGATTTGAGTTCCCTAAGTTTAGCAGGTGCCATACGGTACGGTGCAATTGATATAGGTGTTGTACCGAGTAAAACATCAATTCCAAATTCTACCTATCTATCTAGAGGTAATCCCGGTAATTCATCTAGGAATACATCTGGAAATTCCTGCACCGTAGGTATATCTTCTATTTCACTCACTATTTCAAAGTATCAATTTCGGGAGTTAGATCTAGTTCACACCCATCCATCAACATTTCATTCACATCAACAACCGAAATAGCATCACTACGATGATTAAGCTTCTCACCCACGAATATTATTTGTGATCCATCTGGTGCCTTTAGAGTTAATCTTTTTAAACGGCACTCTACCACAACATTATATACAAATAACCAATCCATCCCCAATATTATTTCGAACTCACAAAACGGTAGTTTGATAAGGTCAGCGGGGAAATCCACGTTCTGAATTTTAATAAGACACTAACGGGAAATCCTCTTAACCTTAGCACTCTGGCCTATTGGATTGGTTGCTACCACCTCACTCGTAATTAGTTCTACTAGAATATTTCTTTCTAGTATGATTCTAGAACTAATATATGAATGAGTGGAACCAGTTCCATTTATTTCTCTAGGAAGCAGCCACTGATTGATTCTCTTGTAATTCCGGACATGCTCGTTTGAAATGACCCAACTTCCCACATTGATAGCACACTGTCTCCGGGGCATACGAACATCGACCAGGATGTCTTCTTCCTCAAGTCTTGCATCCAGGTCTATTCCAAATTCCATCACCTTTACTTCCACTAGTTTTATTATGGATTTGTTTTGATTTACCCGCAGAAGAATTCTTCTTTACGGACGACATCGACCCAACTGATCCTTGCTGCTGAAATCCTTTACCCCGTTTAGACTAGGGTAAGACACTGGGGCCTCCGGGTCGCTTAATTGACTGTGCTTTCTTCTCAAAAGCTTTGTCTTGTTCCACTCTTTCCATTCCTTTAGCTCGGTTAACCGCAACTTGAAATTCAGACAAATCGAGAGCAACCAAGACTTTCTTATACTCCGAATCTAGGCCTCCCACAAATTTATTAAATTTGTGCTTCTGAGTCGGAAGAAGCTCTGTAGCAAATCGGCTAAGCTTATTAAAATCACACTCATACTCATATATCAATCTGCCTGCTTGCTTTAGATTCATAAACTGGGTCCTCATATCCTTGATGAAAACATCACCAATGTACTTGTTCTGGAACTCTTTTAAAAAGAATTCCCAAGTAACTTGTTCCCGAGGAATCTGAGCAGTAATGGTGGTCCACCAAATTCGGGCAGGTCCCATCAAAAGTGATGTTACTCCTTCAAGTTTCCCTTGATCATCACACCGAATAGTACCCAGCATGATCTTGATATCGTTTAACCAGAAGTCCGTAGATATCGGGTCAACATTAGAATCACCTTGAAATTTCGATGCCTTCAGCTTTCTTAACTCCCTTGGTACAGATACTGGTTTCGGTCTATTTAAGATGTCATCTAATGCCTGTAGGAATAATCCACGATCCTGAACCGACATGTCTTGTTTTCCTTGTGCAGGTGCCTGACCTTTGTATTGCTCCTGAGGTACATTTTGATTTACCTCGTTACTCCAACTCTTAACAGGGACCTCCTGTTCAAATGCATGTCTAGAACCCTGATGGTCCGACATCTGAACAGAACACATTTTCAACAGATTTCTTAATATAGAGTAGCATTATTAATTATAGAGCATTAGAATATCTGCACATAATCATCAGTAATTATGACATCCTAGTGGCATGTATACAATTTCCACTCATTTTTAGACTCAATTTCTCTTTAGAATAGACTAAACCTGTAGCTCTGATACCAATTAATGTAACATCTCTTTCCCATATTTATTACCAAATACGAGCCAGTGATGTTACTAACAAATTTTAAACCTTATTATTTCTTTTCCCTTATAAACTGACAACCTCCACTACCTTACTTAAAAATTTATAAAAATATTTTATAGACATCAAAAGTTCATTTTGAAATTTTCTAATTAAACTAGATTTATTAAACTTTCTAACCATATAAATTATTACCCTAAAATTACTATACAAAAATTCAAATAAATTCTTGAATTCACGTCACAGCCCTAAAATACTAAAATTCTGCTGCCCTGTTTTCTGACCTTTCATCGAATAAAAATTCATAACTTTTTATATACAACTCGAAATTAGTCGCCGTAAATTTTGTGAGAAACTAGAAAAAATTTGTACTTCATGCATATAATATTCACTGTCTAATTCAAATTGTGGAATTTATGCTTATTTTTCAAACACACTGCCTAAACATACATTTCTAAACAGATTTTTAAATCTTTCTACATTAAGACCACATTTGATTCAAAAGTTAGTCCATTATCACTTATTGACATGATAAGACTTACTAGGTTCATCATCCATATTCTAACAACTATTAACCAACCCTATTTGGTAATAAGTTATTGCAATCCCACTAGTTATAAATGCCATCTAGTATATTTTCAAAAGAAAGGATGGATGTCATTACATTACTATGAGTATGGAGATATACCTCCCAAAATGTGAAAGTGATGCTTGGATACTCTTTCCTCGAAACTCCTTTAAAACCTACGCATGAAAGTCATCATACGCTAAGCATATACTTAGTGAGGTAACAACATTTAATTCAAATGAAATTTAACATAGGTATCAACATATTAAAATAACAATGCATATGATCACCTACCATTTTATGCATATTAGCATATATGACATGATATATGTATAATAACATATTACATGGTAATAACCTTGATTCTTACCAATACCGTTTCCATATTCATCATCAAGCTTTCAAGCCTTTTTGTCCTGTTTTTCAATTCATTTAGCCCAAGTATTGAATTAAGGAAATTTTTGTACACGAGTCATCCCCCTATACTTACTTGATTATAGTATATTATGTGCACTTTACTGTAAGTGCTTAACACCAAAGTGTTTTTTGTATACTTACCGGAGTATACAATTATTAATTATTTTGCACTTTACCTGAAGTGCTTATAATAAATTGCACTCTACCGGGAGTGCTAAAATGTTTATACAACTGTTTATGACTCTATGGATATCCAACTATACCTTTAATTTCCTGTCTCATACTTTGGGCTTCATGTCAATCATAATCTCATACATGGCAACATATATACATATTAAGCAATTCATACGTAAAATAACATTCCATGAATAAGTAGTGATCCATGCATGTATTTTCAATTCTGGACATATTTTTAACATGTCAATTATCTAATGAATGACATAAAGATAATGCTATACATGCATTGCACCCACCTTGACACTTTCAAAAGTATAATTTATACTAGCCTCACTAAGCTCAGCTACGCTTTCTATCTTCTTTCTTCATTCGTTTTTTCTTGAACTCGATTGTTATCTGTAGGTACATTAAATACATGACACAAGCAACCTTAAGTATATGTCCAACCTTTACTAATACATGTACATATCAATATGGAAAATTTAATATTTTCAACCAAGTACTTCTTTGCAACCACAATGCTTCCTATACTTTAATTTCATCTCAAATCGCACATTACAACCAATAGTTTGATAATTTCCCTTTAAACCCTAAATTCTCTCTCTTAGGGTTTATAATCTAAAACTTGGAAACTTTCACATTTCATCTCATAATCCAAAAATTTTAATACTAAAATAATCCTTGTATCATAGCAACCAATATAACCATGCTTCTTGAATATTTCCAAATTTCTCACTTATTTCACCCAATTTACAAAATTCACAAAATAGTCCTAAAATGATATTTTCTTCAATCCAACCACATAATTCAACTTAGAAAACATCATTCTAATCATTTCCATCATTAAATAATTTTTTGCAAAATTTCCCCTAATTTTTCCTCTTATAGCCGAAATGGTCCTTATAGGTTTACCAAGAAGTTTTCATCATTTCAACCATCTAACCAACACTACAACCATTTCCAACTTGATTAAGCTTTAAAACATGAAATATTGACATGTTCTTCAACCACCCTAATCATCAAACTGAACTTAGAGACATAGAAACTAAACAAAACTTATGTCAAAAGATAGAGAATTCAAAGGAGATCAATTTCTTATTTCATGTCTCTAGCCAAAAATCAAGTAAATCAAGCCAAAAATTGGATTGAAAAATTTCTTACCTAAACCCCTTTAGGTTCGGCACTTTGAGAGAAAAGATGAGCAAAGTTTCCAAACTTTTCTTTCTTTCTTTCTTTGATTAATGCCAAATGGCAATTAAATCTCTAATTTAAAACAAAAATATTTCTTTATGGTAAAATGACCATTTCACCCTTGGATTATGACCAATTATGAATCAACACCTATACTCAACCTTATCATCAAATCAATTATAATTAAAAGTATGGGTAAAATGACCATTTTGCCATTAATGAATCTTCATATTCTCCAAAATGCCATTCCATCACCTATATAAAATATTGACTAGAATCGATTCTAAACTGATTTAAAAATGTTTCAGAACTTCAATGCTATGCTCGTCGTGTCTTTTTAAGACTTCCTTCAAATTTTCATAAAATTCCGAGCTTATACGATTACCCGAATTACACTTAAACTTTAACCGTGATTTCCCAATAATAGAAACATCAGATCAAACCATAGTTTTTATATTCGATCCACACCCTTAGATGATCTATCTATTTATGGAATAAAAATAATTATTGGGAAAATTACCATGTTGGTCCTTTAACTTTTCTCAACTTTTCACTTTTGTCACCAAATTTTAAAACTTTACGTTTTAGTCACTGAACTAAAACAACTAACTTTTGATTCTTTACGTTTTGGCCCCTATTCCAATAATGGAATATTACACTCAGTCCCCGATACATTGGACCATTTGAAGTTGTTGAAAGAATTGGTCCAGTGGCCTATCGACTAACTCTTCCTAGAGAGTTCGACAGAATACACAATGTCTTCCACGTTTCAATGCTAAGAAGGTATCAATCTGATCCTTCACACATTCTTGAGTCCGAAGAAGTAGAATTGAATCCTGATTTGTCCTACGAAGAAGAACCTATTCAAATTCTTGACCGGGAAGTAAGAAAGCTTCGGAACAAGATTGTTCCCCTTGTCAAGATATTATGGAGAAACCATAAGGTGGAAGAAGCTACCTGGGAATCTGAAGAAGTCATAAGGAAGCAATATCCTCACCTATTCGATTCAGGTAAATTCGAGGAAGAATTTAATTTAAAGGGGGAGAATTGTAACACCCCAAATCCTAGCCTAGAAGTATTGGAACCAATCACATAAGTTGATAGCTTAATTGAACCTAGAAGTTAAGCTAAATTGATTAGTCAATGATCTAATTGAAAGAATTAATGAAATAAGTGATTATTTTAAAGTGACTACATTGAATTAAGTGAGAAAGATGGGGAATGCATGCTAAATTCCTTGTTTCCCTTAATGCCCTTCATTAAGTCTATGATTAACAACTAATTAAGGCTAAGATAGTAAATTCCTAAATCTATTACAAGGGATGTCATCTTCATCCACTTTCTTCACTATTGCCGTTTGGAAGAGAGGAAAATAGGGAGGAAGAAAGCTTGAGAAATCAGCCATTGATGAAGGAAAATTAAGCTTGCATGTATAGGATTTTGTAAGGAAATTAAAGCTAAAAGCAAAGTAAATATGAATCTACTCTTGTTCAATCGAATAGACAACTATACTTGTTGAATTGGACTGTTTTGATGATTATAGATAAGATTAACTATTGAATATGTTGTTAGATGATTGAATGGTTGTAGAATTATGCAAATTTGAAGAATGAACACTAGGTATTATGCTGGAAATTATGTGTATGTGATAGTGTAACAAAACTAGGTTGCTGGAAATTTGAAATTAGATGTTGATGTAAGAATTGAATGGTTAAACAAGCTGAATTGTTAGTAACCAATGCTGGAAATGAAAGATAAAAGTATGAACATAGTCATATAACATAGAAACTATTTTGTTGAATTGAAATTGTGTAAACATGCAAAATTAAGCTTTGTAACCAACTTACTCTATTTTGGCTGCCTTGAATAATGAATTAACATTTACTAAACATGTTTTTTATGTCATATGAAATGAATTATAGGGCCAAAACATTGGTTAAAATGAATTTAAGGAATTAAAATGTGAATAGGTGCAATCTGCCCAAAATTGCCCTCTTCTAGGCAGTCACTTTGAAAATTCACCAAAACTTGTATAGATTAAATTCAGGGCTAAAATTTTAATGACATGATCCTTAGTATGTCTACTTTCATTAGGAGAAAACAGAACTGAAAACTGGGTCCTATGCTGGAAACTGTAAATAGAAATTGTTGGACAGTGCAAACTGTCCAAACAGTGTAAATGCCCTGTCTTTGAACAATAAACTGTATTAATTGTATAAGAAATAAAATGCAAGTCTTATATGGTCTTAAAGAAAATTTTGTTATATTTCCAGCGGTGTATAGAAATTGAAATTCCAACGTACGAATTAAAAGATATGACCATTTAAAGGGACAGTGTGCAAACTGCCAGGCAGCAGTGTCCTGGGCAGTTTGAGACTGTTTTTACACCTAGATGCAAACTATTTCCAAAACAGTTTTGGGACATTGTAACCTGTCCAGTTATGCCTTAAAATGAGGTAATAACAGTATGGAGATGAACTAGTAAGAAATGCTTAAAAGAAAGCATAAAAACAGTAGCTTAATGTTAGGTACAAATGTGGTAACATTGCTACTATAATTGTGTGACATTATGTGCTTGTTTTGATGAAATGTATGTCTTATGCTTGCTAGACCAAGGGCAACAAGTTGGGGAAGAATAAGATAGGAGTGGACATCCCAAAGCTAGAGGCAAAGGGATTTGTATACAAGACAATTGATTGCTAGGAGTATTGTGAGTGTAACTATCCTTAGGGTTGGGCTAGGTCCTAACCAACCTTGTTATTGTCTTAATTCAATGTTATTGCCATGTAACATGACCTAATACATATTTGGATAATTAAGGGGAGAATGACATGTATGATAACTTGTTTGATGCCATGATCTATGTGTTTACTTGGGTGTTAAGCAAATGAAATGAAATGCTTGACATGTTGCATTGCTTATGCCAAAGGTAAGAAATGGCATGCTTGCTTGGAGAATAAGGTACGCACATTGCATACATATGCATGTGTTTGGGTTTGATGTACATGGCTGGTTGAAATGAAATGAAACATGGTACCACTTTGTATTCATGCCATTCGAATGGCATTGATAGATTTGCTTTGGGAGTTAAGACTCCATAAGCCTAAGGGCTTGGCCTTTGAATGGCATAAACTTGTATTGAATAAAGAATTGTGTAAAGCTTGAATGAAATGGATAATCAACAACCTTGGTAGCTAGTTTGGATAGATAGGAGGGCATGCCTTAGAATCTTGAGCTCATATTGGCACTACGGTGCATATTGACACTATGATGCATATTGGTACAACGATACATATTGGCACTACGGTGCATATTGGCACGACGGTGCTTATTGGTACGACGATACATATTGGCACTACGGTGCTTATTGGTACGACGATACATATTGGCACTACGGTGCATATTGGCATGACGGTGGATATTGGCACTATGGTGGATATTGGCACTTCAGTGCATATTGGCACTTCGGTGCATATTGTTGAAGATTTGATTATCTAGTAAACTACTTACCAAGGGTGTTATAAGATGACTTAATAACTTGAATGAACATTGTTTGCTTAGATGTGTGATATGAACAGTGCTTGAATTGTAAGATTCTTGAATGAACTTCCTTACCTTGAAAGATGACAGATGAATGGTTGTATAACTAGTTACTTCTCATGAAAGAAATGTATAAATGACGACTTTGTGTAAGAATGCCTACTTGGTAATTGGAGTATTGGTTGCTTGTCTTCTAAGAAAGATATTCGAATAGCATATGGGTATTATGATGGATGTTTCTATGTTGATTGTATGATATGTAAAGATTTCCTAAGTTACTCTTGAATTCGAATGGTATGTGACTTGTAGAGACGATCTTGATTCTTTGAAATACATGTAAACTTGAATATGTATACTTGAAATTGGCTAGACTTAGTGTTACCTCACTAAGTACATAACTTGTACTTACCACTCTACTCTTCATTCTTCCCATAATAGATTAAAGAATTTATCAAGAGGATATCTTGAGATCGAAGCAACATTTTGAAGCAAGCTTGAAAATATGATTTCATACTCTTTGTATACTGCTAGTTTGGTGGCACTAGAACTTGAAATAGGTAGTCTTGATCATGCATTTTGTTGTGTTATTAAGGCTAGTAAATGTAATGTTTTGTTGGGCCTATCATGTAACCAACTATTGATGACTTTAAGCTATGTATATAACTATGTTGGTATGTATATATAAGTATATGCTGCGCAAATTGTGAAAATTAATCCAATGAATGTTGAGTCTTGTTTCATTCGGACAATACACTAAAATGGCATGATCATCCATTTGTTCCTATGGCTATTGGCATAATTTGGAAATGTTGAGATTGAAGCTAAGGTATGTTTAAGCATGCATTAACAATGTACTAACCAAGTATGCCATGAAATAGTATGTCTTGATTGAAAAAGGAACAAATGAAATGTGATTAGGGATCACCTTATAGTTCGAATATGCCTGTGAAAATGTAATAAGAGTGTAAGTTGGATGCCTTGTATTGATCATGTTAATTGGTTGAATAAGTAGTATCTCGAGATGCAAGTAAGCTAATTGAAATGTGTTAAGTGACCATCTTGTATCAATCGAATAGGGTACTTGAACTTGTAGTAAGAATGAAAGTTGAATCATGTTTAATAGTAACCTATTGTGAAGTATGACATACTTTAGATTGTTGTTTGAATGATGTATGTGAATTGAATGGAATGGTGATATGATAATGGCAACATAGGATATAAGTATGAAATGAAAGAAATTTTGTACCTAAATTAGCATGCTATGTATGTTGGGTTTGTTTAATGTGGATTGCTTGTATGTATTGTATGATTTGAAATGTTTAGTTTGGGTAACTTGTGTTGCAAGTTAATTATATCGAGGTTACTTGTTTGACAAGTAACCTATCTTCTATTTTGTTCTCGCTTTGGTAACGCTCTTGAACTGGGTTACGGCTAACCCGTGGAAGGGGTGTTACACTTATGTTTGTAAACACTCTGAGGGGAGCATTGTTTGACCGCTTGATAAACAATACCGCTCAGAACTTTGCTGACTTAATAAGGACTGGGGAATCGATTGAAGTAGCCATAAAAAATGGAAGGATTGATACCAGGGAAAATTCTTAAAAGCATTACAAGAAGAAGGATAACGAGGTGAATGTCGCCAGCACCTATAATGCCCCTACAAACATCACTATTTCTCAACCACAAGCTTCTTCTGGGAACACACAAGGCTCAAAAAAGAAAGAAGATAGAGCCCCCAGGAAGGAAAAGGAAAAGATAACTTTTACCCCACTGCCGATATCATACACTGAGTTGTATTCTCAGTTGTATAACACCGACTTGGTTCGGCCATATCCTGTTACACTATTCAAGCCCCCTTTTCCCGCATGGTATGATGAAAAAGATCACTGCGACTATCACGCTGGCGCCCCAGGACATAAGGCAGAGAACTACATTGCTTTTAAGAAATTTGTCCAGAATCTGATAAATACGGGAATTTTAAAATTTGATGACCCAAACGTAGTCGCTAATCCCCTATCAAACTATGGAGGGCGTAGCGTGAATGCCATTGAAGATGGAAGTAATAGAATAGCTAAGAAAAATATATCTGAAGTCAAGTCCCTCTCAGATCGGTGTTCCAACAATTGTGCATGGCACGTCTAATAGAAAGAGGGATGGAAATAGTATAAGAAGGATGTGGGCCTTACTGCGAATATCACCAAGAAGAGGGGCATGAGATACAAAGATGTGAACAATTTAGGCAGTTGGTCCAAAAAATGATGGACAATAAGGAAATTGAGTTTTTTTTGAAAGGGTTGAAGGGATAAAAGAGATGTACGTATGCACGTCAGACAACCCCAATGTCAAATATAGCGTAGAGCGACCTTTGGTTATCTCATCCAAGCCAAAAACAAATAGTTTGCCTCGAGTGAAAAGTGCAAAGATGGTTCCCAAGGTCATCATCTCAACCCCGGCCCCTTTCCTGTTCAAGAACACGCATCAAGTTCCTTGGAATTATGCCACTCATGTTTCTATGCCAGAACTATATGTTGAAACAGAATTCAGGCAGAAGGGAGAAATGGATGAGTCACAAACTAGAGCTGTAAATGAAGTAGGACATTTCACTAAAAGTGGTCGATGTTACTCGCCAGAGACTTTGAAGGCCGCCGAGACTATGAAGGACAAGGATGCAAAAGTCGAGCCTGAGAAAGTATTCGGTAAGGAACCACCCCCAAAAATAAACGACCCGGTGACTGAAGCACAAGCTCAAGAATTCTTGAAATTTTTAAGACATAGTGAGTATAGTGTTGTTGAACATCTTCAAAAACAACAAGCCAGAATTACAGTACTTGAGTTACTCTTAAGCTCAGAGAAATACCGCAATACATTGTTGAAGGTGTTGAACCAAACGTTTGTCCCAAATGATATATTTGTAGCCAAGCTAGACCGGATGGTGGGTCACATCGCTGAAGATAATTATATCATGTTCAGCGATGATGAAATTCCATAACGAGGAATGAGGGTCCACCAAGGCACTAAACATCACTACCCACTACAAAAGGGTATGTTTTTCCAGGTGTGCTCGTTGATAATGGTTCTGCACTGAATGTGTTACCGTTGGCTACTCTCCAGAGGTTACCAGTCGACAACTCCCACATGAAACTGTTCCATAATTTGGTGAGAGCTTTTGATAGAACTCAAAGAGATATAGTGGGGAAGATCGAGATACCCTCACTGATTGGGCCAACAGTGTATGTCATTGACTTTGTGGTGATGGACATTAAGCCGATGTACAATTGCTTACTAGGAAGGTCTTAGATTCATTTTGTCGGTGCTATTCTTTCATCACTACATCAGAAATTAAAGTTTGTAATCGAAGGAAAATTGGTGAGTGTTGAAGCAGAACAAGACATCATTGCTTCGATAACGTTTGATGCTCCCTATATTCCACCAAATAAAGATGCTTTGGAGTGTTCTTTTCAGGCTCTAAAATTTGTAAACGCGACTTCTGTTACGGAAGGAAGCAAGATCCCTCGCCCTAAATTATCCAATTGTACCAAGATGACCGTTTGGGAGACCCTAGGACGAGGGGCTAAGGCTGGAAAAGGTCTGGGAAAGAACTTACAGGGAAGTTTACGTGCAAAAGGTGTCATCTTCAAAAAAGATCGATACGGGCTTGGTTATAAGCCTAGTATGCTGCGAAGGAAAGAGGAGTACAGAAAGAGGGAAGAACGAAGGAGAGCCATGTTCAAAGGAGAAGAAATCCCATGGAAGCCGATGCTTTTTCCTCACCTAAGAGATAATTTTGTGTTTGGTGGGATTGTCAATGCTGAACAAAAGGTGCATGAAGCTAATCAAGAGAATGACAGGCTCAATGATGAAGTTATGTTCAGTGAATCACTAGAAGGGATGTTCGTCAACATGGTATCGAAAGATGGAAATGTCAAAAGGTTTTTGACCAGAATCCGCCCTTGCTTCCCAAGGGAGGCACTCAATAATTGGAGCAGTATCGACTTGCTTGTAGTTTTTAGGACTGAATGAGAGTAATGCTCTGAACCAACCTTTTTTCTTTTTCCCGCAAGCATTAGGGATCTTTTGTAAAAGGGCTACTATGTTAACTTACTTGTGCAATGAAAAAGATGTTTTCTACGTTTTATCAAATAGCAAACATTTCCCACATCTGTTTTTATATACATATTGCATACAAATAACATTCATTCTTTGTCCAAAATACGCATTTTTTCTTCACGCAGGGTCCTTACGTTTGACTGTATGAATGATTCTGAATTTGACCCCGAGGTAGATTTCGAATAGCTTGTGTGTTCGACGAAAATAGATGAATGGGAAGATGGATTAGAGTATGAAGTCCCAGGTGAGTTGGTAAGGTTAATGGCAAACGAGGAAAAGCAAATCCTACCTCACCAGGAGGAAGTAGAGATTCTTAATTTGGAATCTGACGAAGATAAGAGGGAAGTGAAGATTGACACCACCTTCTCCTTAAAGACTAGACATAATTTGATAGCTCTACTTCAAGAGTTCAAAGACGTATTTGCTTGTACTTACCAAGATATGCCAGGGCTAAATACAAACATTATGGTACATAAGTTACCAATAAGGCCTAAATGTAAGCCAGTTCAACGGAAGCTCAGGAGGATGAGGACCGATATGTTGTTAAAGATTAGAGAAGAAGTGAAGAAGCAATTTGATGCTGGTTTTCTGAAAGTTGTCAAGTACCTAGAGTGGGTCGCGAATATAGTCCCGGTACCAAAGAAAGACGGGAAGGTGCGCATGTGTGTTGATTATAGAGATCTCAATAAGGCAAGCCCAAAGGATAATTTTCCTCTACCCCATATTGACACTTTGGTTGACAATACGGTGAGGCATTCATGGTTCTCTTTCATGGATGGCTTTTTGGGGTACAACCAAATAAAGATGCACCCAGAAGACATGGAAAAGACTACATTCATGACCGAATGGGGCACGTTCTGTTACAAAGTAATGCCTTTCGGGCTAAAAAATGCTGGGGCAACTTATCAAAGGGCCATGGTGACTCTCTTCCATGATTTGATGCATAGAGAAATCGAGGTGTACGTGGATGATATGATTGGTAAGTCTCGAATTGAGAAAGAACATATTCAGAACCTAAGAAAGCTATTCCAAAGATTAAGAAAATATCAACTGAAGCTCAACCCTGCTAAATGCACCTTCACAGTAATGTCCAGAAAACTCTTGGGATTCGTGGTTAGTAGAAAGGGAATCGAGATTGACCCTGACAAGGTTAAAACTATTTAGAATCTTCCGCCACCTCAAACACAAAAAAAAGTTCGAGGCTTCTTAGGAAGACTAAATTATATAACTCGGTTTATCTCTCAATTAACCGAAAAGTGTGATCCTACCTTTAGGCTACTTCGAACAAATAACCTAGGGGTATGAGATGAAGAATGCCAAGAGGCTCTAGAAAAGATCAAGAAGTATTTGATGAATCCCTCAATTCTAGTGGCACCAGAACCAGGTAGACCATTGATCTTGTACCTGACAGTTTACGAGAATTCAATGGGGGTGTGTATTGGGACATCATGATGAGTCTGGAAAGAAAGAAAGAGCTATCTACTATTTGAGTAAAAAGTTCACTGACTGTGAAACACGTATCTGCCAATTTAGAGATTATGTTGTGCTTTAGTGTGGGCTACTAAAAGGCTCAGGCAGTACATGTTGTATCACACCACCTGGTTGATATTCAAATTGGACCCGTTAAAAGTTTTGATGGAAGCACCGATACTCACTGGAAAGATGGCCCGTTGGCAAATACTGTTATCAAAGTTTGGCATTGTCTATGTAAGCCAAAAATTTAAGAGTATGCCCATAGTAACAAATATTGGGAAAATTTGAGCCTCCAATAATAAGTATTGAAAAATTTAGGCACCAAATAACAAATATTGAAAAAAATTGAACCCCTAATAATAACTATTAGAAAAAATTAAACTATAACTATTTAAGTAGTAAAAATTGAAAAAAAAGAGACCTCTATCTAATATTATAATAAAATTATTATTTTGTTTACTTGTTATTTATGGCCCAAAGTAGATGCCTCTATCTCATATTAAAACTAGATTTTGGGGACTTTTGTATTATAATTATTTAAGTTGTAAAAATTAAGAAAAATGGGGTCCTGGGTGGTCGACCGGTTCGACCTGCCGCAGAGCCGACCATGAGTTTAACTAACAGAGGCGATAATTTTTCAAAAAATAAAATAAAATAAAGAGAAGCGATAAATAATTTTTATTGATGTTTTAAACTAGTTTATATATAGAATTTTATTTTAAACTAATTTTCAATTAGTGCGACGTACGGAATACATCAATTATTTTTAAGGGTAAAGTACACAAATGGTCACTAAACTATCTCAAAAAATAAAAATGGTCACCAAACTTTTAAATGTTACATAATGGGCATCAAACTTTAGTTTTTGTTACAAAATGATCATTGAGCATGATGCAATCCTAACCAGCACCAACTTTCTTCATGACTTGATCATAACATGGACGTTCATCAAGGCTAATGCTAAGAGAGTTCTTCCTTACTTTATCCTATATTATCTTATTTATACTTCATATTCTATCATAAGCATGCATTCACATAGTAGCATATGTTATCATGTCATTCATATCATCTTAATTTATCATGTCATTCATATCATTCATATATATGCCTTGCTTGCATATCATTTCTAAGGTTATTATTATTATATGTTTCCATTCATCATATACTATGAAATGCATATCATATGAATTATTCTATTCATGCATATGCATATAATAACCACATCTTTACTTAGTTTATTTTCCTTTTTTCTATCATATGTAATCACTTATATTAAATTGCATTTACTTATATTGTTTTGCATTTTCTTTGTAGGAAATATAAACCACATAAGCAAGGGGATTGGAGGGCAGCTCATCTTTAGCTCGTGTAGCTCAATACAAGCTCAAAATAGCTCAAAGCACGCGACCAAAGGATACAAGCTTCTAAATAGCTCCAACTAGCTCCAAATAGTTTGAGTTAGCTCAAGGATACTTCAAGACAAGCTCACCTTAGCCCCAGTAGCTCGAAATAAGCTTTAACAGCTTCAATCAGCTTATTCGAGCTCAACAAGCTCCATTTAACTCTATTCAGCTCAAGGACCTAAATGAGGAGTTCTATTAGCTCAAGGGAAGCTTGTGGATAAAGAAATCAGCTCCAAAGAGCTTAATGACACAAGTGAAGAATGGTTAGCACAAACCAGCTCAATTTAGCTTATTTCAACTCAAGGCTAGCTCGACCAGCTCATCTCAGCTCGAACCAACTATGGCAGCTCAACACCCCAAGGGACATGTTCCCTCACAAGAGACATGCCCCTTAGCTTTAGAGGGAAACACTAAAATGGCGCCATTCTCCTTGGAGGGAAACTTGAATTAGCGGCAAAATCAGCTTTGGAGGGAGACACCATCACCATTCGGCCAACTTTGAAGAAACATGCCTCTGTGAACCAATTTTTGCCCTTAGCCGAATAGGCACATACAATTCAGATATGCCACTTAGAAAACTATAAATATGCTTTCAATTGTCATTTGTACACATCTTTGAAATATATAAAATTATCATTTTGTGAGTTTATCTCTCAAACTTGTTCTTTTTAGAACTGTTCGACTTATAAAGCTTTATTGTTTATGCCGTCACTTCTTTTCCACCATACTTCAGGTTCTTGGTTTTATATAACCAAGGAGTCTAAGTTTTCCTACCACCCTTAAAGTTATTCTCATAAAGATTGGGTTTATGCTCTTATATCATAGGTTCATCTTTTGAATCCTTTGAATACTATCACCTTTCTTCCACTCCATTTCACCATTTCTTTTTTTCTATTTCCTTCACCATATCCGAACCATTCCTTAAACATTTAACCATTTCATTCCTTTTCATCCATTTCTTTTCATACACCACCCTAAACTCTTCCGCACCTTAAACTATCATCACCATTTATCTTCAAGGCATTCGGATTACAAGGCTTGCTTACATTCACGGTTGGGACAATCAAAGCTTCTCTTTACAACACCAAACTGGAGAGTTAGAGCGAAAAAATATCAAATCTAAACTGGAAGCCGAACTGACTTTGGAGCCTCGCCAGAGTAGCTGAAACGCCACTGAGGAAGCCAACGGAGGTTGTCAGAGTTACAACAACACTATCAGATTTGTTATCTCACCGTCGTGAAGGTAGTTTTCTACTAATTTCTTCATTTTCCTACACTAAACACTAAAAATATCAAATCTAAACTCAAGAAAGTAAAAATAGAAGCAAAACTAACTAAAACATAAAATGAATCTAGATCTAAAAAAGAAATAAAAAGGTCTTACTTCAGCTGGAGTGTGGTTTTGTTGAGTCGATCAGAGTGAGTTCCGGTGAGAGTTGGAGTTGAAAATGAATGGAAGAAGCTTGGTTTGGGTAGATTTAGGTCTTAAGATGGGGAAGATGGTTGGATTCTATCAAATTTGGGCTTAGATCTAGATTTTAGGACTTGGAATTGGCAAAATCAGGAGTTTTTAGGGTTTTTGGACGGCGGTGAACGGCGGCCAGAAATCACCCCACAACGGTGGACGATGGTCGGAATAAGGTCAGGGGTGATCAGAAGAACTAGACGGTGAACGGAGCTTTGGTAGAGATGATCGGAGATAGCAGCGATGACTAGAGATGGTGGTCGGTGTAGACCAGTACCTCCTCCGGCGGCCAGCTAACATGTCAGAAATAGTTTAAGGTGGTGGTGATGGATTGAAAGTTAGAAAAGGGAAGAACACGGGTGAATTTCTTGAGAAAATATGTGGTTTGATCTTTAAAAAACAAGAAAATGAGGGCTTTGGGTGTTTGTATCAGATGAAACAAAAGAAAAAATGAAGAACACTGATGAATTTGTGATGAAAGTGGAGTATTGATCGGTTTAGAGGTGTGTTTATGGATTTATTGAGTTTGAGTTGAGAGAGAATAGAGAGAGAGGGACTGGAAGAGAGAGAAGTAAATCTAAAAAATGAAAAAAAAGAAAGAAATGTAATCAGAAAGGGGTTTATATATAGGAGCTTAAATGCACCGTTTTTATAGTGCGGGCGGGTCCTAAGATCTGCGTGTTTTCATTCAGGTCGGACCTAGGATCCGCGCCCTTATTTTCTCTCTTTTATGTTTTGGGCAACTATTTTGCATTTCTTTCAATTTTAGTCATTTTTTTGTAATTTGGCACTCAGATTTTAATAGAAGTTTAATTTGGTCACCTTTTTTAACTTTAATTTATTTGTTTAATCTTGTTTAAATTATATGTATGCTTGCATGATTTTAAAATTAGCATGTGGTATTATTTATTACATAATTAATCACTTAGTTTAATTAATTGCTAACAGCCTTTAGTATTTTAGGTTCTTTAAATAATTAATTAAGGAGATAATTGTATCAAATTAGTATATACTAAATGACAAATTTTGGAGTACAAATTTGGGTAGTGTCTCAATGTATTGAGATGTTATTCCAACATGGCTCTAAAATGGAACATTTAATATCTACTATAATTTAGAACATGATAAATGACATAGTTAGTTGACTAGAGCTTTGATTAAGTCCATCACTCTAAATAATTAGAATGACAAATTGAATAGAAAATAGTATTTAATTTGTAGATTTCAATATGAATAGTGCCCAATTTACTGGGTGTTATCTCATAGAAATCTTTAAATTCAATAATGTCTAGTCTTAAATGATTAAACTGATTAGAGACTTATATGTTAAAACTTAAAATTGACAAGACAATAAACATTCATGCATCGAAAAACCTTTTATGTTGGAAATATATTTTGAATACGAATAAGGGTGTCCTAAAGTATTTGGGTGCTTTTAACCTCGTATCTGAATAAAATATATTTACTTATAAAAAGATATTTGCATTTGGAACTTAAATCCAGTTGATAATTAGGATTAAATTAAATTCAAATTGTTATTCGAAATGCCAAAATACCATGTGAACTTAAAAAGGTACCAATAACGGGTGTTTGTGGGGGTGCTAACCCTTCTCCACAAGTAACCGACTCCCGAACCAAAAATTTTAAAGTGAATCTCTGGTTTTTTTTATGGTGTCCGGTCTACCAAAGTGACCACTGGCGACTCCAAATTGGTTTTCAAGAATAAATAAGGAAAAATCTAATTTAATATGAAAGACCTTATTTTTTTAAGATTAAATTAAAAATGGTAAATCATTAGTTTCAAAACCCTAATTTCAAGATGAAATTGAAATGGACGAAAAACCCCAATTTTATAAAGAACCAATCGTCAAGCCATTTTCACTTATCAGTTCAAAAAACGGTCATGACAGCTTGGCGACTCCGCTGGGCATATATGTAAATTAAGAGTCAGACCTAATTAATTAATTTCACATGGCATTTTGGCATTTCGAACAATTATTTGAATTTAATTTCTCCTATAATTATTGGGTGGATTTTAGGAAGAATGGAGGTAGCTTTTTTGTGTGATGTATCTGTCATTCATGCATAGCCTTCTACCCGGGCTTTCACCCTTAAGTGGGAGCGAGACATTATCCTACGTTGAGTTATCCAGCTCTGTGATCAGATTTTTGTTTTTCTTCTAGTATACTAACCTTATGCATCATGGGGTCCACGCCTCCGTTATAAGGTACCTATACTATCGAATCGATGTCTTGCTGTCGCGGTAGATAGTAACGACAGTTCGGGAACTCAGAGTCTAGAACAAACACCACATGCTGTATATTAGAAACCTACCCCACTAGAGCCAGGCAGGGACCTAGGACAGGGTGCTGCCAGTTTAAATACCTTTCTCTAGTTATTCTCTTTCTTGATATAACATGTCTTACCGTTTGCTTCAATATTAAGTCTTTGCCTTCAATATTATTATAAGATACTGAATTGTTTTTTGATTTTCTTTGTTTTGTTTGTTGTTTACTGTTTTCTTATTTGGAATTATTGCATCTATAAGGGGTATTGATCCAAGAGCTAGTCAGTTAGGAAGTGTTCGAATGGCTGAAGGGTCCAATAAACAGGGAGAAGATAATGGTACTGTATGGATGTGGTCAAAGGAAACACAACACATAAAAGGGGACAACATCCAAGGAGACTATGTGACACAGACAAAAGAGATTGCTAAGATTAATTCAGGATAGAACAAGTGTTTGCCAAAGTTAAAAGCTATATGGCAACAGTGGGACGAAAGCATGAAAAAGGATTTCCAAATTGAATTTGGTGATATAGCTAAGTTGTTAGATGTCCAAGTTGACTGAGAGATGATAAGGGCCATGACACAGCACTGGAACCCAGCGTACAACTGTTTTACGTTCAGAGATGTATACTTGACACCTAAATTGGAAGAGTATGAGGCCTTGTTGAATTGCCCGACGGTTTAGAAAGATAAGATCTATACGAGGACTACCCACCCACTGGGCTTCAGGAAAATGTTGAAAGCAGTCACTAGTAAAGACGAAACTTGGTTTGGGGGAAATTAAAAGGGAAAGGAAATGAGGAGGTGTTGGAAGACAATGAGCGCATCGACTGGAAGGTCATCCGAGATATAATCTTGACTGGTGATGAATTAGGGAAAAAGAAGAGAAGATTGTATGCTTTGTGCATTTACGATTTAGTACTATTCCCAAGAACTGTTGATTGTATAGATCCATCAACGTTAAGTCTGTTCGAGCGATTAGAAAAGCAAATTAATTCGGTACCTACAATCCTGGCAGAAACGTACAGATCATTAACTGCCTGTAGAAAATCAGGGGAAGAAAGATTCTGGAGTTGTGCTCAGTTTATTAGAAGTATGGTTTCGGGGACATCGATGGACCACATCCTAAAGAGACTAAAGGTTTTTTAGTACCTTACTTTGTGCATTCCCGAAAAGATAACAGAAGCTCAATGGAAATATTTTTTATTAAACATGAAGGAATTAGATAGTGGTATGGAAGGCTCATTGGTTAAATGAGAATAGTTATCGATATTGGTGTGGAAAGTTTGGTTGGATTCCATTGCCGGGATTTGGGGTGGAGTAGCTTATTGCCCATTGCTACTATCTAGACAATTTGGATTGAGACAGTTCATCCCGGCAACCAAAGGAATGGAAACTTTTCGGGTATGCACACAAAACAAGTGATTACAAGACAAAGGTAATTGATACTTCAAGGGCTTGGCAAACACCGAGAATACTTGAGCTTCAAGATAGGACGGAAGTCATGAAGGCTTATGAGGATTGGAAAGCTAGAAGGGTTAATGACAACCTTCCAAAGAGAAATTCAAGTGGTATTCGTTCAACTAACGAATGCGCAAAGAGTTCTCCATCAGAAATAGAAAAATTGAAGCATGATCACGAGAATGAACTAAGGGGATACACTAAAAGGATCAATGACCTAAAGCATGAGCTCTCAATGACTACACTAGAGGTGGAGGTTCAGTAAAATAAAAGAAAAAAACTTTTTGAGCAAAATCAGAAAGTTGAGCAAGAATTAGCAAGCTTGAAGGAAATCTATTCTGGGTGCAAGAAATCACAGAAGGAAAGTACAAGTAGAATGGTGCATAACATGTTAGAACAACTAGATGTTATGACAAAGCAAAGAAATAGTTACAAGAAGATGTATGAGAAAAAGGCTCGAGAGTTGAAAGATTCGAGCAACAAAGCCAAGAAGAAGTTGGAAGAAGAGCAGGCTCGGAGTGGTGAACTAAAAACTCAAGTATCACAGCTAGAACAATTGGTCATCAGATACCATGAGGAAAACAAAGTCAAGATGGACCAAGAGAAAGAAGAACTGCAAAAGAGGGTGACAGAGCTGGAAAGTGAAGTACAAGGCTTTAAAGATTAGCTTGCGAGTTTTGAAAGAACGCTGGAACCAGAAAATAAAGTATGGAGAAACAAGTATGAGGTAGCTCAACACACAATTCAAAGTCAAAGTAATAAACTGATTACTTTCCAGGAATAGGTGAAGAGTATCGTAGAGTGTGTGCAGATGCTGTCAAGGGTTGCTATGACTTTGCTATAGCGTCCCAATGTCAGTCTAGAGGTTGAGAAGAGGGTTGTTCGCCTGCTACACGAGCTAGTCAACCTAGGAGTGAGAGTTGAGAGGTTTATGTAATTAAAATTATCCATTTCCTATATTCGACATTTCAGCTAATGAATGTTCCGCTAAACACTAGCTTTTGAATTCAATACCCCTTTGCATACATGCACTCGTGCATTCACATATTGCACAGCTTTGTTAAAACTTTTAAACAATTTTTAATATAGAAGGTTTTGTGGCAGTTTGTTTTTAAATCGCAATCATTCCACATTCATACGAAACACGTCTGTGCTCTAAGACCATGGCTGTAGATGACATGATCACTAGCCATGAAAATGATCGTGTTGAAGTACAAAACAGATTTGAGAAGTCCATGAAGGACCATTTTGCTCAGGCTCAGAGGGAGATAATCAACCAGCTAACTACTTTGTTAGAACCAAAGGAATCTGGAAAGGTCAAGGCATATGATGGATCGAATGAAATGAATGAACAAGGTGACACTACATCTCACATAAGGGAGCAGCCTAAGGGACCTCCTCCTGTGAAGAATGTCCATATCAATCTAGCTGGGGCTACTACCAATTATTCGATCAATATTGGAGCAAATTTTGGGACTGGTGATGAAGTCCTGGACTTAAATACTATCAATGAAATTGAAAGGATCTGAGCTGAAATAGAGAGGAAATATGAAGAGCGTTGCAAAGCTCTAAATGATCGCTTGTTGGAGATGCAAAGGGCGAATGAGCAGGGGTCTAATGCTGCTAATTTGAGTATTGTTGTTGACCTGGTCCTGTCACCCAAATTCAAGGTACCAGATTTTGAGAAGTATGATGGGTCGACTTGACCGAGAGCACATCTTACTATGTATTGTCGCAAGATAGATGCTTGCTTGAAGGATGAGAAATTGTTGATTCATTATTTCCATGACAGTCTGACACGCTCGGTAGCACACTGGTATGCTCAACTGAGTTGAGTAAACATAAGGACATAGAAGGACCTTTCTAGAGCTTTTAAGGAGCAATAAAAGCACGTGTCTAAAATGGTTCCTAGTCGGGTCATGCTACAGGCCATGGAACAAAAACCTACTAAAAATTTACGACAATATGCACAAAAATAGAGGGAGATGGCGGTACAAGTACAACCTGCGATAATGGAGAGCGAGATCACCCATATGTTCGTGAACACTCTGAGGGGGCTACTCTTTGAACGTTTAATT
Organism: Hibiscus mutabilis; assembly: GCA_019671005.1. Lineage (NCBI taxonomy): Eukaryota > Viridiplantae > Streptophyta > Magnoliopsida > Malvales > Malvaceae > Hibiscus > Hibiscus mutabilis. Next base: position 67,533,307 of record CM033711.1, read on the forward strand.
GGTAGCGCCATACATAACTTAGCTGACATGGTGATGACCGGTGAATTGGTTGAAGTGGCAATCAAGAGTGCAAGAATAGAAAGTGGAGAAAGATCCCGCAAGAATTTTAGGAGGAGGGACAATGAAGTGAATAATACGAGTGCTTATGAGGCAACAAAGAATGTTACAATCACACCACCTGGGGATGCATCACGAAATTCACAAAATTCAAACAAGAATGATTCTTGGGGCCAAGAAAAGATAGGGTAAATTTCATGCCTTTACTGGTGTCGTACTCTAAACTATACCCACAGTTGTTTGATGCAAATTTGTTGAGCCTTACTATCTCACACCTCTTCAGCCCCCATACCCCCATGGTATGACCCAAAGGCTCAATGTGAATATCATGCTGGGATCCATGGGCATACAATCAAGAATTGCACTACATTTAAGAAAGTATTTCAGAACTTGGTCAATACTACGGTGTTGAAATTTGATGAACCCAATATTGCAACAAACCCGTTACCTAATCATGGAGGATGAGGTGTGAATGCAATAGAGGAAGATGATGAGGCTAAGCGGCTAAAGACTAGTGTATATGAGACCAAGTCTCTTCTAAAGTGGGTGTTTGAACAGTTGTATAATGTTGGAATGATACAGATAAGAATAAAAGTTGAGAAAGAAGTGATGACAGGCACATACTGTAAATATCACAATGAAGAAGGTCATGAAATTTAACATTGTGTTGAGTTTAGGTGCTTGATTCAGGGTATGATGAACAAAAAAGAAATTAAGTATTTCAAAAAGACCGGTAGATGAAAGGATGTTGAAGTCTGCACCTTTGAGCCTTCATGGGTTAAGTATGGGGTTAATAGGACATTGATCATATTAGCCAGGCCAAAGATAGAAGGCTCATCAGCCAATGTAAAGTCGGTAGTGACTCATGAGATTGTGATTGCTGCACAAACACTGTTTGCTTTTAAGAATTCCCACAAGGTTCCTTGGAACTATGCTACTATTGTGTCTTTTTCGGAGAAGCCAAAGCTCCAAGAAGAGATAAAGCCATTGGAAGAAACAAAGCCAGCTTTAGAAAAAAAGAAAGATGAAATGCCTGATTTGGAAATGGTGAATGAAGTGGGGCATTTCACTAGGAGTGGCAGATAAAAGCTTGGCACTGAACATCCTACCAATGGTTACCTTGCAGAGGTTGCCAATTGATGATTCACACATGAAAGCATACAAGAATGCGATGAGAGCATTTGATAGTACTACTCGATAAGTGCTTGGGAAAATCGAGGCACCGTTGTTAATTGTGTCAAGAATTTACAATGTTGACTTTATGGTGATGGGTATCAAGCTAACATACAATTGCTTGCTGGGAAGACCATGGATTCATTCTGCTGGCGCAGTACTTCATCATTGCATCAAAAATTGAAATTTGTGATAGATGTAAAGTTGGTTTGTGTTTGAGAAGAAGAAGATATTATTACTTCGGTAACTACTGATTTCTTGTGTACTGAAGTGAATGAGAATGCTCTTGAATATTCGTTCAGGGATCTGGAATTTATCAACGCAACCTTTATTGCACTAAGATGACCATCCATGAAACACTTGGTAGAGGCGCAAAAACATGGAGAGGACTCAGAAAGTATCTTAAGGGAAGTTTGCGTCTAAAGCCTGTTATCATGAAGAATGATCGCTTCGGACTTGGATTTAAACCCAGCATTCAACAGAGGCAGAAAGACCTAAAAAAGAGAGAAAATCAAAGGAGAACACGATTTTTGGAAACTGAGGCTCCCTCCGAACCCTTGTCTTTATTTGACTTGACCATTATTTTCAAGTCACGTGGGTTTGAAAACGTGGAAAACAACTTGAGAAAGACAATCTGGAAACTGTAAAGCTGCTAGAAGAGGAGATCTTTGGTAACATCATGGAAGGGCTGTATGTCAATGGTATATCTGAGGGATCCCAGCCTGGCAGGTTCCTAGAGGGAATTCGCCCATGCTTCCCAGGTGAAGCGCTTAGCAACTGGATGATCGAGGTCCTTCCTCTAGTCTTTAAAAATAAAATAGAGTAATTGCCATGAACCACTATATACTTTTGCCCGTGAGTACAGGGGATTATATGTAAAGGGCTATTATGCAAAATTTACTTCAATAATGATGCTTTAATGATGTTTCTCAAATGGAAAACATGTTTCTTGTTTTTTTTTGCATCCTTTCCAAATATATTATTATTTTCCTTGTAGGTCTTCAACTATTAATTGCATGAATGATCCTAAACCTAATCCTGAATTAGTTTCTAAGCGACCAATGTGTCTAATGGAAGTCAATGAGTGTGAAGATGAGACGGAATGTGAAATCCCTAACGAGTTATTGAGGTTGATAGAAAAGAAGACAAAGAGATCCTACCTTATAAAGAAGAGATAGAAATTTTGAATCTCGGAACAGATGAAGTTAAAAGGGAGGTGAAGATCAGTATTGCTTTCTCTCTAAAATTCAAACAAGAGTTAGTTGATTTGTTGCGAGAGTTCAAAGATGTCTTCGTCTGGTGCTACCAGGATATGCCAGGATTGAATACGGATATAGTGGTACACAAGTTGCCCATAAGGCCAGAATGCAAACTGGTCCAACAGAAGCTCAGAAGGATGAGACCAGAGATGGTATTAAAGATCAAAGAAGAGGTACAAAACAAATTGATGCAGGCTTCCTCAAAGTAGCACGATATCTAGAGTGGGTAGCCAATATAGTCTTGGTGCTGAAAAAGATGGAAAAGTATGCATGTACGTGGACTATAGAGATTTGAACAGAGCGAGTCCGAAGGATAACTTTCCTTTACCCCATATTGACATTCTAGTTGATAACACATCAGGACATTCATGGTTCTCCTTCATGGATGGTTTCTCAGGGTACAATCAGATAAAGATGAATTCAGAAAACAAAGAAAAAACAACATTTGTAACCTTCTGGGGCATATATTGTTACAAAATGTTACCTTTCAGACTGAAGAATGCAGGGGCAACGTACCAGCGAGCCATGGCGACTCTCTTCCGCGACATGATGTACAAAGAGATTGAAGTGTACATGGATGATATGGTCTCCAAGTCCCAAATTGAGGAAGAGCACATTCAAAATTTGCGAAAATTATTCCAAAGGTTGAGAAAGTAGCAGTTGAAGCTCAACCCAAACAACTGCACCTTCGGGGTTACATCTAGAAAACTTATAGGCTTTGTGGTTAGTAGAAGAGGAATTGAGATTGATCCATACAAAGTGAAAGCAATTTAGAATATGCCACCACCATATTCACAAAAAGATGTTTGAGGTTTCCTTGGGAGATTGAATTACATTTCTCGATTTATTTCCCAGTTGACTGATAGGTGTGATCCAGTCTTTAGGTTGTTTCGGAAGAATAATCCAGGTGAATAGGATGTAGAATTCCAAGAGGCACTCGATAAGATCCAGGAATATTTGTCAAATACTCCAATTCTAGTGTCATCAGTTCCTAACAGACCATTTATCCTTTATTTGACAGTCTTTGAAAATTTAATGGGATGTGTGCTGGGGCAACATGATGATACAAGAAAAAAAGAAAGAGCCATTTATTATTTGAGCAAAAAGTTTACAGAGTGTGAAGTACGGTACTCACCAATTCAAAAGTTATGTTCTGCTTTGGTTTGCGTAACTCGTAGACTCAGACAATACATGTTGTACCACACTAGTTGGTTAATTTCTCGCCTCAATCCATTGAGGTTTATGATGGAAGCTCCAACACTGACTGGAAGATTGGCTTGTTGGCAAATGCTGCTATTAGAGTTTGATATTGTATATGTAAGCCAAAAAGCAATAAAAGGAAGCGCCATAGCAGATTTCTTGGCAAGTCGTGCTTCAGAAGATTATGAGCCCCTGAACTTTGATTTCTCGGATGAGGATGTGATGAATGTTTCCACGGAAGCAGATGAAATCCCAGATAATGAAACCTGGAAGTTGTATTTTGATGGGGCAGCCAACGAACTAGGACGTGTATAACACCCCTACCCCGGGCTAGTAGCAAACCGGCACGGGAGCATTACTAAGCAAGGACAAGGCAAGCAAGCAATACAAGCAAGATTTGATAAACTCATCCCTATTAGATGAGTTACTTAACTAGCAAGCAACCAAGCATACTTACTTAACAAACAAGCAAGCTCACATTTTGATTTCAATACATCAAGGGCATTCGAATAGGCAATTTAAATGATTCCTTTCATTGCTTACATTATAAGTTACTACTTTCATGAATCACTTAACTTCATCTTATACCATAATCATTCAAATGACCCTAGTATGCAACATGCTTCCATTTCATTTCAATGTTCCTTAGTTTGTTACATATAACATTACATACCTAGATTTCTAAACATGATCATGTTAACATACCATTGCATGAAACTAGTCTCCCAATCAACTAGACCATTCGGCAAGCATCATACTAACACAAGACAACACCTACAACATTCGAATGGCAAGACAAGTAGGCATGTTTCATTTCATTTTTACTTTCGATCCAAGCAAGCTAGCATTCCCATTTCTTACCATTGGCAGCCACAAAACTAAGTATACATACATAAACATTCATGTTATTCATTCAATCATTCACATGTTCATTAAACAAGGTATTCAAATGGTTCAATGTAATCTAAATCAAACACTTGATCATTCCAATATATAATCATCTATGCGCAGCAAATCTTTCCCATTACATGCAATCTAAGTTCAATACAAACTTGCCAATAAGTTCATAACATAGTAGGCCCATTCAAGAACAAGAACATATCTAGATATACAAGTTTCAAGAATTCCAAAATGCATGTTCAAGCTAAACTCTATACAATCTAGTCCCACCAGTCTAAGAGATATACAAAACAAGTATGAAACCATACTTAGGCAATGCTTGTGTCTTGCTTCGAGCTCAAGGTAACAGGCTTCAAGATCAAGCAACACTCGAATCCTTTATCCTGTAGGTTGGGAAGAATGAAACAAGAGTGATAAGTACAAGAATGTACTTAGTGAGGTAGTAACTAGTTCTAACCATTTGCTATATCAAGTTATGTGTCAATTGAACAAGAATGATCATAGCTAAGGATTTCAAGCATTAGAGTGATCCTAGCTAAGGATTATAACATTCGGCTAGTATAGGATACAAGAATCATGGAATCATACTTCATACTTTCATATAAAAAAATCAAGCGAAACATACTTACATAACAAGTAATCAAGTAAGTCATGCTTACATGACAAGTAACATACAATTCATGGCTTTCATGTCAAGTAACATACAATTCATGGCTTTCATGTCAAGTAACATTCAATTCATGGCTTTCAAGACAAGTAACATGTGATATAGGATTGTTATTTCATGTGTTATCAATTAAACAACCCCCTTGGTACTTAGTTTGTATAGGTAACCGAGTCTCCAACCAACTGTCGCCACAAGATGCACCGTAGTGCTGGTCAACCCTCCTACTGTCGCCAAAGACCACATACGTACCCTCCGTCTGTCGCCAAATAGGGGCCTTAGCCATGGACCGTAGTCCACCCTGACACAATGAGCTCTAGACTCTAAGGCATGCCCTTCTACCCAGTCCAACTAGCTACCAAGGTTGCTCGATTTAAGCCATTTATACAAGTATTCAAGTTCAAGATCATGTCAAGCAAGTTCATTTCATACTAGGCCCTTAGGCCAATTGAGCCATAGCTCACATATCATATAATTCTCATGTTTCATTTCATCAAGTAGGATAACATTACAAGCAAGTTCTTTAAGTCATTCCATCTAATGCCATATTACACATTCAAACACCAATTTTACCACTTAAACATGCTTAGCAATCGAATTAAAGATGTATTCAAGAATGTCATCAAGTTTCATGCATTACTAGTCATTCTTCCCTTATTAGGTCAGGTCCATATTAGGTTCATTTAAGCATTACAAGAATGTAGACAAGAATGCATTGGTTAGGACCTAGTCCTAACCCTAGAGATAACTACACTCACAATACTCCAAGCTTAGCTAGTCTTGGATCCACACTCATTTGTTCTTGGCTTTAGGATGTTCCACTTTTTCCTCATCCACCAAATTCACTCCTGGTTCTAACACATTACACAAGTACATACATGTTAAAACAAGTTCATATAATGATTCAATCAAGGTAATGTTACAAGTACACAACATATACAAATATGGCAGCATGTTCATATATTTTCTTTACTACACATAACTAAACTTGACTATACTCCAATTCGTATAAAAGAGGCCAGTAACCAATGCCCCAAAACTATTTACAATACAGTTTCCAAAACTACCACAAAACAGTGTACAATTACCTAAACTGTTGTTACTAGGCAGCATGTAGTCTGTTCACTTAAACATGCATAACTTTTATTCCGTATGTCTGAATTTCAATTGGTTTACACCGTTGGAAAGATAACTTAATTGTCTTTCTAACCATATAGGCCTTGCATTTTAGTTCTTTGTCAATTAATACAGTTTTTAACTTAAAACATGGAAATTTGCTACATTGGACAGTTTGCACTGTCCGTAGTGTTTCTTCTCTACAATTCATTCTACAATCCAGAATTCAGTTCTAATTTCTCCTAATGATTTTAGACATGTCAAGACATTGTCCATAAAATTTTCAGTCTTAAATTCCTTTTATACAATTTATGGTGGTTTTTCAAAGTTATTGCCCAGAACAGAGTATTCTGGGCAGATTACTCTAGGTTGAGTTTCTAGCTTCACAACTCATCTAAACATGATTCTAACATGGCAATTCAACTTATTTTCATGTTCTTACATGTCTAGGTCAGTCTAATTCACCTAGCAGTGTGCTTAAAATAGGGCATTATCGTGTTAAATTCAATTTGATCTATTTGATCAGCATCATTCATCCAATTCATCATTTGAGCAGTCCATTACCTATTTTTAACTAATCCAATTAGGTGTATTCATTTTCCAGCAACTTATCTATTCTATTCAATCCTCAATTCATCTACCAACATATCAAATCAGGGCATTACATTCAATTAGCATGCTTAAACATTTTCACTAGTAAAACAGTCCCAATTCAAAATTGTTTTCAACCATATACATAGTCTTTATCAAATTGGCTACTAGCATTCACAATTTCAAGTTCTATTAGAAGCTAACATGATCCTAACATACATAAAAATCATCCTAATCAATCTAGGCAACAAGAACATCATCATTTCAATATTCAAGCAATCTATAACATGTAAGAGTCAAGCATTATACCTTCTCCAAGCTAAATTTGATCAAGGCTAAATCAAGAAGCTTGAATTGAAGGTGATGTATGAAGCTTTTCTCTCCCCTTTCTCTCTCAAGAAATCAGCCATGGAGGCTAACTTTGGGAGGAAGATGATGAATTTTTTGTTCATTATTCCCCCCTTAGCCGTGAGTCATCAACTCAAATGGCACATGTTCTCATCCATTGAGAACATGTGTCAAGGCCTTTAATTTTAATCCCATTTGCATGAAAACTATAGAGTTTTGCATGATCACAATTTTATCCTTCCATTTAAGCCTTCTAGTTTTAATTTCAATTCAATTTGGTTCTAATTTCACTTATTTGTCTTAAGGATGGCTAATGTTCTTTCTTCTTTAATTTGATTAGCTCATATTTTCAATTAGCCTATAGTTTAGATTGTGGTAACTTTCCTAGGCCAAGTTTAAAGTGTTACAATTCTCCCCCTCTTAAAATAAATTTGTCCTCGAATTTACCTGAATTGAATAGGTGAGGATATTGCTTCTTCACGACTTCTTCTGATTCCCAAGTTGCCTCTTCTATCTTGTGATTTCTCCACAAGACTTTGACAAGAGGAACGGTTTTGTTCCTGAGCTTTCTAATTTCATGATCAAGAATCTGGACTGGTTATTCTTCATAAGACAAGTCAGGATTCAATTCCACTTCTTCAGGCTCAAGGACATGAGATGGATCAGATCTATACCTTTTGAGCATAGAAACATGAAAGATATTGTGGATCTTATCGAATTCACTAGGGAGTGATAATCGATAAGCCACTAGACTAATCCTTTCAAGGATTTCGAATGGTCCAATAAATCGAGGGCTGAGCTTTTCTTCCAAACCGAAAGACTTTCTTCCAAGGAGATACTTTGAGGAAGACCTTGTCTCCAACATTATACTGGATGTCTCTCATTTTCAAGTATGCATAGGCTTTTTGTCTATCAAAGGCTTGCTTTAATCGATCATGTATGTTCTTCACTTGTTCTTCGGTTTCTCTAAGCAATTGAGGTCCTAAAACCTTGCTTTCTCCCAATTTAGACCAGCACAAGAGAGTTCTACATTTTCTTCCGTATAAAGCTTCGAAGGGAGCCATCTAAATAGATGTCTGGTAACTATTGTTGTAAGTAAACTCTACTAGGGGTAGAGATTTCTCCCAGTTCTTTATAAAGTCTATAACACAAGCACGTAGCATATCTTTGAGCACTTGAATGATTCTTTCAGATTGTTCATCTGATTGAGGATGAAAGGCTATACTAAGATGCACTTTAGCTCCTAGAGCCTTTTGTAAGGAATTCCAGAATCAAAAAGCAAATCTGGGGTCACGATCAGAGATTATAGCTATAGGTACACAGTTTAATCGAATCACTTCACGAATGTACAGCTCGGCTAAGGTTTTCAAGCTCATATTTATTCGAACAGGGATAAAGTGAGTAGACTTTGTAAATCTATCAACAATCACCCATACAACATCATTCTTTCTTGGAGTGGAAGGAAGACCAGTAACGAAATCAATTGTAATCCGATCCCATTTCCACTGAGGGAATTCGATTGGTTGGAGCAATCCAGTAGGGACTTGATGTCCGGCTTTAACTCTCTGACAAGTTAGGCACTTTGAAACAAAGTCTGTGATAGCCGATTTCATGTTTGGCCACCAGTATAGTGGCTTTAAGTCTTTGTACATCTTAACCGATCCCAGGTGAATCAAGAAAGAGCTTTGGCAAGCTTCTTGTAACATCTCTTGTTTTAGTTCCTCGTTGTTAGGAACACATACTCTATCCTTGAAATAAAAGAGTCCACTCGACTTGAGAGAGAAGTAAGAATTAGACTCAGAGTCTAGCTTGGATATGATCTTCTGAAGATCTGGATCAGTTTGTTGGAGTTCTTTGATTCTCGAGATCAAGCTAGATTGAACTTGAAGTTCAGACAAGAATTTACGTCCTTTGGATGAACGAAAATGGGCATTGATAGCCAATGAAGCTACAAATGAATGGACAAGATCATTAAGAGATTTTTGAATGGTTACTTGTAAGACAAGAATACTTTAATTCAAATGGATTATTCTAAGATTTGGATTTAAGGGTTTACCCGAGTATGGTCTGCGACTAAGGGCATCAACAACCACATTTTCTTTCCCCGGATGGTAGTCGATAACCAAATCGTAATCTTTCAACAATTCCATCCATCTTCTTTGTCTCAAGTTGAGGTCCTTTTGAGTTAGAAGGTATTTGAGACTTTTGTGACCGGTGTACAGGTGACATTTCTCACCGTACAAGTAGTGCCTCCAAATCTTGAGAGCAAATATGATAGCAGCTAGTTCAAGGTCGTGAGTTGGATAGTTTAGCTCATGAGGTTTCAATTGCCTTGATGCGTAAGCTACCACATTTTCTCCTTGCATCAAAACACATCCTAGTCCCGAATGTGAAGCATCACTGTACACAGTGAATTCTTTTCCCGATTCAGGTTGAATAAGGACCGAGGCATGAGTCAAGGCTTGTTTGAGTTGGTCGAAGCTTATCTGTTGCTTCTCAGACCACTCGAATGGTGTTTCATTTCGAAGAAGCTTGGTCATGGGCATGGCTAAGGTCAAGAATCCTTTAATGAATCTTTGATAGTATCCCGCTAAACCAAGAAAACTTCTGACTTCACTTATATTCCTCGGAGGTCTCTAATCTAGGATAGTTTGAATCTTCTTCGGATCTACTTTAATCCATTGCTGAGATAAAGTGACCAAGGAAAGAGACTTCGGATAACCAGAATTCACATTTGGAGAACTTTGCAAATAGTTGATGTTCTTGAAGAGTTTGCAAAACAATTCAGAGGTGCTCTATGTGATCCTCCTTGCTTCAAGAATAGACCAAGATGTCATCTATGAATACGACCACAAACTTATCAAGATAAGGCTTGAATACTCGATTCATGAGGTCCATGAATGCAGCCAGGGCATTCGTTAACCCGAATGGCATTACAAGGAACTCATAATGGCCGTACCGAGTTTGAAAGGCTATTTTGGGTACATCTTCTTCCTTTACCCTCATTTGATAGTAACCCGATCGAAGATCGATCTTTGAGAACACTGCAACATCTTTAAGTTGATCGAAAAGATCTTCGATTCTTGGCAAGGGGTACTTGTTCTTGATAGTAAGCTGGTTCAATTGCCGATAGTCGATGCACAATCTCATCGCGCCATCCTTTTTCTTCACGAACAAGACTGGTGCACCCCATAGACAAGAACTGGGTCTGATAAATCATTTGTCTTGAAGCTCTTGGAGTTGCTTCTGAAGTTCTTTCAACTCGATTGGTGCCATACGATAGGGTGTAATAGACACCGGATTTGTTCTAGGCTGGACATCAATCTGAAACTCTACTTCTCTGGTCGGAGGGAGTGTTGCGCGTAATAAGTGCTACGCAAATGTGCAAGTATACACGTCGCAAGTTATAGTATAAAAGATATCGTCTCCACAGGGATTGGTGCCACTTCAAGAATCTAGTCTCTTGCACTGTGAAAAGTAAAAAACACAAGTAAAGGATTATAGAAGTTTCAACTAATAACTAATCTAGAAAGCAATTAAGTAAATGAAAAGATGAGATCGAATGAGAGAGATAGGCCAGGTTATCGTGAGTTGAGGTGTGATAGCCGATTGGATCGTCTTGGTAAAAGAGTGCACGGGCAACTCAGTTGCCGTGGCAACTTGCACAACGGGGTTGCCTTGGCAACTAATCGATGGTTGCCTGGGCAACTAGTTGGGCAATTACTTGGGCGTCTGGGTAGCAACTTCAAGGTTCGGCGGAGCGTTGTTCAATGGTTTCTTCTTATCCCTAAGTCGAAACTCTAGCTACTTGTGCATGCCTTGATAATACATCCCTGCGTGAATCAAGGGTGAACAACAACCAATCTTGCGCTCCTCTTAGCCGTTGAAATCCTTAACTTATTCCTAAGCCGGATTAATCTTCACCATCATTGGATTGAATAAAGATCATATTCATTCGTTTCTTGAATCTAACTCTCCCGATATTAGATAAATGGATGAAATCACGAGATCCTCTCCCAATTCACTCGCAAACAATAATAAGAACCAAGAATGAATAAACCTTGAAATAGAAAAGTGCAAACTCTTATTACCTAAACAAAAACCAACAAGTTCTCACAACCACAAAACATAATAACCATAGCCAAGTAAATTTAGTTCATGGCTAGGTTCCAAAGAAACACAAGATATCCCTAGCTTGAACCCAATCGAACAAGGAAGAAAAGATGAAGCTTGTCGAAAATTCCCCTTTGCTTCCTCTCTTGGTCTTGTCGAAATTCCCTCTTCCTCTCTCTATGGAGTTGTCGAAATCTCCTTGCTATTTATAGGGCTAGGCCAAAGTCCTTCTTTGAGGAGGAGTTTGAGTTGGAATTAAATTATCTTTAAAGAATATAATTCTTTATTATAATTTTATTCCTATTAGAACTTCTCCTATCTTCTTGGAATTTAATTCTTTTTTAATCTCTGCATGGCAATCAAATTCCTTTGGGCTTGGGCCTTGCTCCATGTCATCTTGGGCTTGTAAAGTCATTAATTTCGACATCCCTATTGCATTTTGTCTTTGTCGACAAATGCCATGGCAACTGGCTCGGCGTCTCCTTCATGCATTACCCTGGCAACTAGCTCGGCATATCCTTCATGTATTGCCCTGGCAACTAGCTCGGCATTGCTTTGGCAAGTGATCCTGCACATACACACACAAAGCACACCAAAGCAGCATCTTTTCCACAAAAACTACCAAGTTATGTGATCAAGCTCAACGATGGAAGGAAACATGGATTAATGCATGAATGGCTAACTATGCAACTAATATGAGCCTAAGTCTAACAATAATATGAGTAAAAAGGGTAAGAAAAATAGTACTTTTGAACACTTAGCACACCCCCAAACTCGAACTATTGCTTATCCTCAAGCAATGCAAACTCATAATTACCTGCCAAGACTTCAATTTTCACAAACTCAGCTTTGAACTTGATTTCAATTCTCTGAACCGGGGCACAAAGTATGATTGGCTTTTTATTTTTCAGAAAACTGAGGAATTACTCGGAATCAAACTATAATGCTTGTGAGTGTGTGCAAGTTAATTTTTTGGATTCTATGCAAACAATAGGTTTTCAAATTACTTCATTGGGTTCTTTTTAACATGTTTTAACTAGAGCCAGTGTTGGGCACCTCTAGTGTTTTGTTTTTAGTTTTCTTAAGTTAAATTAATCGACTAGAGCCGGTTTCGGGCACCTCTAGTTTTTTTTTAAAAAAAATTTAACGCCTCCTAGAGCCAGTTTCGGGCACCTCTAGTGATAAATTTTTTTAGCACATGCTAGAGCCAATTTCGTGCACCTCTAGCATTCATCCAATTTTTATTCTAATCCCCCAATTTGTTAATTATCGACCTAAGTTTACTAGAATTCCTTAAATCAATCAAACCACAACAGTGTTTCATCAAATTTAGCATCATAGTAAAATTCTAAGTTTTTTTCATGGTTATCCTAGAATAAAAATTCTATCAATTAAGTGCATTGGCAAAGTCATCATCGAATATTCATCAAATCTAAGCAATTCTTGTTCCAATTAAAGGCATGGCAAGCAATTTATGTATCCTAAATGTAATACTTAAGATTAATGTAACTAATCATGGTAATTACTAATAACAACCCCCCCCCAAACTCGAGTGAGGCATTATCCTCAATGCATGCATAAAAATAATGAAAAATAAAAATAAAAATGCATACGAGGACTTACTCCGAGAGTTCGTCATCGTAGATGATTAGTTTCCTTCTAGTTGGCGTCTTGATTTTCTTGCTTGAACGCGATGGTTGTTTTCTTGTTGCCGGTGGTGGAATCGATCCTCGTACGGGGTTGTCCTCATCATCCTCTTCATCAATGTCAATGGCTTTTCGCTTAGAGGATTCAATTGGTGCGGTCTTTATTGGTTCAATGGAGGACTTGTCCGAATCTGAAAAATCAGAAAATGATTCCGTAGGAGTTGATTCGGGCATCGGTGCTTTACCTTTGGCTTTTGCAGTGGTTGCCGGGGCATCGTCAGGGTTGGTTGTCGTGGCGTCAGCTTCCTTGGTTGCCGTGGCGACTGCTTCATTGGTTGCAGAGCAAGAATCTCGGCGGGAAAGATTGGGAACAACACACGATTGTCCGGGTACTTTTCTAGGATGACTTGGGTGATGGCATTGTTGTGCTCCTTCATGTACCGCATGAACATTAGTTGCCGATCTTCAATTTGCCTTAGGTGGCTTGCCAATGGGTGCAAAAGTGCTTCAAAGTGTCCCGGGATTAATGGTCGAGTTGCCCTGGTGTTAGGTGCTTGGGCATTAGGGATTTTCGCGGCGGCAGGGGTTGCCGTAGCAATTGGAGGCCTTGAAGAATCTCCCGGTGCCTCTCCCATTAGCTTTCGGATTAGTGCTTGATTCCAACCAGACTTGGGTAGGGCCTTTTCATCGGTGGACTCACTCGGGACATGCATCTCCTTGCAAAGATTAGAAATTAAGCAAGGGAAGAAAAGATAACCCTTATCTTTTGAGCTGCATACAAAAATCTCATCACAAATAATTTTTCCAATGTTAATGATGCGATTATGCAAAATAGAATGTATGAGCAAAAGACGTGGTATATCAACGGTAGTATTGTGTGTGGAGGGCATTAAAGAAGTTTTAACAAACTTATTCCATAGTTTTGCCTCGGGTTTAAGCCGAAGGCTATTTACCGTGCCCTTGTATTTATCGTCATTCCAATGAGTTTCCGGTTGAGTGAGTTCTTGAAGCACCTTGTCGAGTTGCTTGGGATTGATTTGGTCAACGAAGGCTTGATGCTCGTCCTTCTCAATGTAAAGTCCGTAAAAGGTGTTGATGCTTTCGGGACTTATAAGTATGGCCTTGTCACGAACAAAAACATAAGGATTATCCGGGTTAGGTGAGTGAGCATAGAATTCTCTTACCCATGAGATGTTACCCGGTTCCGGTTGATGGCAAAAGATTTGCCACTTTTGATGTGCAATCCTCTTGAAGATGAATGGTTCAAGGCCGAAATCTTGATGAGAGTTGGAGTATTCAAAGCCTTGTTCTTCATGAATCTTCCGGCTTTCAAACTTGGATTGAAATCTTTCTTGAACCGCCGGTGTAGCAAACTTCTTGTATCTTGGTTCTTTGGAGGAACTTGGATGAACTAAAAGTTTAATCTTGGATGCCATGTATGATCTTGGTTGTGAGTAAAAACAAAGAAAAGAAAAGAAACTAAAAAGTTTCAAGATATAAAGTAGGAATAGGTTAAGGGTGATGGGTTTTATAGAAAAGATAGGTGGTTAGGATTGAGGGGAAATCGAAAAAGGGTTTAGGGTTTGGTAGGAATTTTTGACAAAGGGGTTTTGATTAGGATGAATTGGAGGCTTTATATAAGCCTTAGATTCAGCCCATTAGTTTCCTTGTTGAAGATGTTTTCCTACTTGGTTTAGAATTCCTTTCATACAATTCAAAAACAAATCAAATAAGGATTAAAATTAAAGATAAACTAATAAAGAAAATAAATAAAGATGTGTAATAGGATACTTAAACTTGAATAAAAAAAATCTATCCTAAAACTACTAATAATCAGAAAAAAATAAAATACTTAAATAGTCGAAAAAAAATAAAAATAAAAATCAAAAATCAAAAATCAAAATAACAATAAAACTATAAAAAGGGAGAGCATGCTCATGCATCTCCTAAATTGACCACTTCCTTGTTACGTTCCACATGGGCACCATTGTAGTGCTTCAATCTTTGTCCATTAACTTTGAATTCATGGTTGTCAGAGATGGACTTGATTATCACGGCACCATGAGAGAATGGTTTGACGACTTCAAATGGTCCTGACCATCTTGATTTCAGCTTTCCCGGGAAAAGTTTTAGCTGAGAATTGAATAGGAGAACTAGTTGCCCTGGCGTGAACTGCCGTGGCAATAGTTTCTTGTCATGCCATCGCTTTGTTTTCTCCTTGTAGATTCGTGCATTGTTATAGGCTAGTGCACGAAATTCTTCTATCTCATTGAGATCCATCAAGTGCTTTTGTCCGGGACTTTCCCAATCCATATTCACGGTCTTGATTGCCCAGTACGCCTTGTGCTCGATTTCCACCGGTAGATGACATGTTTTACCATAGACAAGCCGGAAGGGGGACATACCTAATGGTGTTTTGAATGCAGTGCGATATGCCCAAAGTGCGTCATCTAGTCTTAATGACCAATCCTTCCTTGAGGGATTTATAGCTTTCTCGAGTATTCCCTTCAACTCCCGGTTGGAAATTTATGCTTGCCCGTTGGTTTGTGGGTGATATGCCGTGGCGGTCTTGTGTGATATGCCGAAGCGTTGCAACATCTTGGCAATTAGTCTGTTGTCAAAATGCTTGCCCCCGTCACTGATAATTGCTCTCGGCATCCCAAATCGTGTAAATATGTTTTTCTGCAGGAATCGTTGCATGGTCTTGGAATCGTCGTTGGGAACTGCAGTTGCCTCTACCCATTTAGACACATAGTCGACGACGAGTAAGATGTAGAGGTTGTCGAATGAAGATGGGAAAGGTCCCATAAAGTCGATCCCCCATACATCGAACAGTTCCACCTCGATGATGTTCTGGAGTGGCATCTCATGTCGTCTCGAGATATTGCCCGTCCTTTGGAAACAATCACATTGCTTGTAAAAGTCTTGGGCATCTTTGTACAATGTTGGCCAATACAAACCGGATTGCAAGACTTTGGCCGCGGTACGAGTTCCTCCAAAATGTCCTCCATAGGGTGAAGAATGGCATTGCCGGAGTACATTCTGTTGCTCTTCTTCAGGGACACATCAGCGTATAACCTGATCTGCACATTGTTTAAACAAAAGAGGCTCGTCCCAAAAGTAATGCTTAGCATCATGGCGGAACCGCTTCTTCCCTTGGTGAGTAATGTCATAAGGAAAAATACCACAAACAAGGAAGTTAACTAAATCCGCATACCAGGGTATTGCCGAGGCATGTACTGCCGTAGTGACTGCTCCTAGAATTGCCGCGGCGTGCGCGTCAAAGACTGTTGTGGCGTCGAGAGTTGTCGAGGCATATGCATCCATGGTTGTCGAGGCGTCAAGGTTTGCCGAGGCATCGAGGGTTGCCGAGGCGTCGAAGGTTGCCGAGGCGTCAAGGGTTGCGAGGCAACTAAAATTTGTTCATCCGGGAATGCATCACATATCTCAAGATTCACGTCCTCCTCCTTATTGCGTTCCAAACGTGATAAGTGATCGGCCACTTGATTTTCTGTTCCTTTCCTGTCCTTAATTTCAATATCAAATTCTTGTAAAAGTAATATCCAACGAATCAAACGAGGTTTAGCATCCAATTTTAGCAAATAAGTATTTGATTGCCGAATGGTCTGTATGAACAATTACCTTTGTACCAATTAAGTAGGATCGGAACTTCTCAAATGCGAAAACTACAGCTAGTAACTCTTTCTCCGTTGTTGTGTAATTCACTTGAGCACCATTAAGAGTTTTACTAGCGTAGTATATCACATGGAAGGTCTTACCTGTGCGTTGGTCTAGGACTGCTCCTACCGCGAAATCACTTGCATCACACATGAGCTCAAAAGGTAGCGTCCAATCTGGTGGAACGACAATGGGTGCCGAGGCAAGCTTTTTCTTTAGGGTTTCGAATGCTTGGGTGCAAGAATCATCAAAATCGAAGACTTTATCCTGTTCAAGCAGATTACACAAGGGTTTAGTGATTTTAGAAAAATTATGAATGGACCTCCTGTAAAAACCTGCATGTCCGAGAAAACTTCGAATTCCTTTAACCGAACTTGGTGGGGGTAATCTCTCGATCACGTCCACCTTGGCTTTGTCTACTTCAATTCCCTTGGACGAAATCTTGTGGCCGAGCACTATTCCTTCATCTACCATAAAGTGGCATTTCTCCCAATTGAGGACTAAATCTGTTTCTTCGCATCTTGCTAACACCCTCTCTAAATTGCCGAGGCAGCCGTCGAAGTCATTACCAAAAACTGAAAAATCATCCATGAAGATCTCAAGGAAGTCTTCGACCATGTCTGAAAAGAGTGCCATCATGCATCTTTGGAAGGTTGCCGGGGCGTTACACAATCCGAACGGCATCCTTCGGAAGGCATAAGTGCCGTATGGGCATGTGAAGGTTGTCTTTTCTTGATCTTCTGGTGCTATGGCAATCTGATTGTAACCTGAATAACCATCAAGAAAACAATAAAAGGGTTTACCTGCAAGACGGTCAAGCATTTGATCAATAAAGGGTAATGGGAAGTGATCTTTCCTAGTAGCTTTGTTTAGCTTTCGATAGTCCATACAAACCCTTCAACCGGTCACAGTCCTGGTTGGGATAAGTTCATTATTTTCATTGCTTACCACTGTTATACCTCCATTTTTCGGTACACATTGTACCGGGCTTACCCACGTACTATCAGAGATAGGGTATATAATGTCGGCGTCAAGCCACTTGATGATTTCTTTCATTACAACCCCTTTCATGGCATGATTCAGTCTCCTCTGGGCCTCAATTGAAGGTTTGTGATCATCTTCCAACAAGATCTTATGCATGCACACTGCCGGGCTAATTCCCTTCAAGTCGGCAATTGTTCACCCTATTGCCTTTTTGTGTAGCTTCAACATCTTGATCAGCTTTTTTCCTGCTCAGGCTGTAACTTAGAAGAAATAATTACAGGCAATGTATTATCGGTCCCTAAGTATACATATTTTAGTTGCTCTGGCAATTGTTTCAATTCCAGAATTGGTGGTTGTTCAATAGAGGGTTTTTCGAGCTTACCTTCCTTACCTGAGTAGTCCAGTGGTTCAAAGTATGTACCTGGTCGATTGACTAGCCAATTTGCCTCTTCTGGTTGTTCCTCATCGACCGGTTCTTCATACTCTTCATGTTCCTCTTGGTCGGCAATGTAGTTGCCGAGGCAACTAAATTCCTCATCGAAGTTAAACTCTGCCGTGGCATGAAGTAGTTGGCATTCTTCTGGATCATCAGCATGCCTTAGTGTTTGGAACACATTTAGTTTAACTTGCTGGTCATTCACCCTCATTGTGAGTTCTCCCTTGTCAACATCAATCAAGGTTCTCCCTGTTGCTAGGAATGGTCTCCCGAGAATGATAGGTGCATGCTCATCTGCTTCACAATCCAAAATAATAAAGTCAGCGGGAAAAATAAATTTATCAACTTTTACCAGTATGTCTTCGATTTTTCCCTCTGGATGCACATAGGATCTGTCGGCTAACTGCAGCATGACTGTTGTAGGTCTTGCCTTCTCGATTCCTAGTTTCTGGAAAACCGATTTAGGCATCAAGTTTATGCTAGCCCCAAGGTCGCATAATGCTTTCCCGACATAGTGATTTCCAATGGAACAGGGTATTGTGAAACTTCCGGGATCCTTCAACTTAGGTGGCATACGATTGTGCAACATTGCCATGCATCCCTCTGTCGCGGCAACTGTTTCAAACTCTCCTAGCCTTGTTCTTTTGGACACAATGTCTTTAAGGAACTTGGCATAGTTTGGCATTTGTTCAATTGCTTCCACCAGTGGCAAGTTGATGTGGACTTGCTTTAGGATATCAAGAAACTTCTTGAATTGGTATTCTTGCTTTTGTCGCTTCAACCTTTGTGGGAATGGTGGTGGAAGTCGGATATCTTCGATCCTTTCATTGGTTTGAAACCTGATTGATGGCATTGCCGGGGCATCTGGAGTTGCCGAGGCATTATCAACTGGGGTTGCCGAGGCATGCTTATCGCAAGTTGCCGAGGCGTCGTCGGTTGCCGATGCATGTTTATTGCCGGTTGCCGCGGCAATTCCTGGTTCAGCATCTAAGGCTTTGCCGCTAGGTTCGTCTTGATCTTTTTGTGGAGTTTTGTTTGACGAGCGGGTTTGAACCTCTCTAAGTTGTTGGCCACTTCTGGTGGTGATCGCCTTACATTGCTCATGGCCAGTTCCTCTTGCGACTTCAGTATCACTGGGTAGACCTCCTTGTGGTCTAGTATTCAGATTTTGAGCAAACTGTCCGACTTGATTTTCCAATGATTTGATTGCCGCCTCTTGGTTTTGCAATCTCATCTCGGTCCTGTTAATAAAAGCATCAGTTCTTTTTATGAAATTACTATTCTCAGCCATATAAGATTCAGTTTTCATCATAAAAGCATTTAGAGAATTTTCTAAAGAACTAGATGTTGTCGGTTGTTCTTTGCGGCATCACATTGTCGTGGCATATTTTCTTTGGAATCCCGATGCTTGTGCATTCTGATTGTTCCAGTTTAGAGCATTGTTGGGATTACTCCATGAAAAATTCGGTGCTTCTTCCAATTTGGATTGTATGTATTGGACATCATGTTGTTGCTCGATTGTAATTCCCACATAGAAGCTGGATTCGGATTCTCGCATACATTCAGAAGAATTATGGTTATCACCACATAACTCACAAAAAGAATCCATTACCTTGACTTCATGTGTGTTGTTTGGTTTTTGCATGTTCTGGACCATCTTGGTTAAAGCGGCCAATTGTGCTGAAATTGAATCTGATGATCCTAGTTCATGTATTGTGGCTTGGCGTCTAACTCCTCCTCTTCTAGTAGATGGGAATTGATAATCATTCTTGGCCAGCCTGTTTAAAATTTGCATTGCTTCTTCCGGCGACTTATCTAGGAGTATGTCGTTTGCCGAGGCATCTAGCATCATCCTTGTTGGTGTATTCACGGCATTGTAAAACATTGTTACTTGAGTCCACACCAGGAATCTGTGTAGGGGCATTTGTGTAGAAGTTCTCTATATCGCTCGCAAGCCTCGTACATGGATTCATCATCTGCCTGCCGAAAAGAAGTAATGTCGTTACGAAGCTTATCAGTCAAATTTGTAGGATTAAATCTAGCAAGGAAATCACGACAAAGATCAGTCCAAGATGCTATGGATCCGGCAGGAATGCTATTCAGCCATGCTTTCGCCCTATCCTCGGTGAATAGGGAATAATCTTAATCGTAGGACATCGGGGGTGACTCGTGTATCTTGAACGAGTTGCAAAACTCGAGGAAAGATTTCAGATGTTGCCGTGCATCTTGATTCTTTGAGCCGCCAAATTGACCAATTGTGTTGATCATATTAAACATTACCGGTTTCAACTCAAAGTGGTCGGCTTCAATTTCAGGTGCGACAACTCCTGGGTTAAGTCCATCAAGATCTTCTTCAAGATAGTCTCGAATAGTTCTGTTTCGTGCAAGAATCACTCCTCCTCCTGCTCGAACATCTTGATTCATATTGCCATCTTGATTTGCCATTGCTTCTCTTATCCTTCGTCTAAGTCTTTGTAAGGTTCGTTCGATTTTTGGATCAAAGGGATATTCTGGTGAAGTCGGTCTCGCCCTGGTCATATACCAATGCAAAACCAAAGTTTGTTAGCCCTTTGAATTTTAAACAAGAAAAATAAAAAGAAAGTGCAAGAAAGTAAAAACAAAGTCGCTATTGCCAATCCCCGGCAGCGGCGCCAAAAACTTGTTGCGCGTAATAAGTGCTACGCAAATGTGCAAGTATACACGTGGCAAGTTATAGTATAAAAGATATCGTCTCCACAGGGATTGGTGCCACTTCAAGAATCTAGTCTCTTGCACTGTGAAAAGTAAAAAACACAAGTAAAGGATTATAGAAGTTTTAACTAATAACTAATCTAGAAAGCAATTAAGTAAATGAAAAGATGAGATCGAATGAGAGAGATAGGCCAGGTTATCGTGAGTTGAGGTGTGATAGCCGATTGGATCGTCTTGGTAAAAGAGTGCACGGGCAACTCAGTTGCCGTGGCAACTTGCACAACGGGGTTGCCTTGGCAACTAATCGATGGTTGCCTGGGCAACTAGTTGGGCAATTACTTGGGCGTCTGGGCAGCAACTTCAAGGTTCGGCGGAGCGTTCTTCAATGGTTTCTTCTTATCCCTAAGTCAAAACTCTAGCTACTTGTGCATGCCTTGATAATACATCCCTGCGTGAATCAAGGGTGAACAACAACCAATCCTGCATTCCTCTTAGCCGTTGAAATCCTTAACTTATTCCTAAGCCGGATTAATCTTCACCATCATTGGATTGAATAAAGATCATATTCATTCGTTTCTTGAATCTAACTCTCCCGATATTAGATAAATGGATGAAATCACGAGATCCTCTCCCAATTCACTCGCAAACAATAATAAGAACCAAGAATGAATAAACCTTGAAATAGAAAAGTGCAAACTCTTATTACCTAAACAAAAACCAACAAGTTCTCACAACCACAAAACACAATAACCATAGCCAAGTAAATTTAGTTCATGGCTAGGTTCCAAAGAAACACAAGATAAACAATCCCTAGCATGAACCCAATCGAACAAGGAAGAAAAGATGAAGCTTGTCGAAAATTCCCCTTTGCTTCCTCTCTTGGTCTTGTCGAAATTCCCTCTTCCTCTCTCTATGGAGTTGTCGAAATCTCCTTGCTATTTATAGGGCTAGGCCAAAGTCCTTCTTTGAGGAGGAGTTTGAGTTGGAATTAAATTATCTTTAAAGAATATAATTCTTTATTATAATTTTATTCCTATTAGAACTTCTCTTATCTTCTTGGAATTTAATTCTTCTTTAATCTCTGCAAGGCAATCAAATTCCTTTGGGCTTGGGCCTTGCTCCATGTCATCTTGGGCTTGTAAAGTCATTAATTTCGACATCCCTATTTCATTTTGTCTTTGTCGACAAATGCCATGGCAACTGGCTCGGCGTCTCTTTCATGCATTGCCCTGGCAACTAGCTCGGCATATCCTTCATGTATTGCCCTGGCAACTAGCTCGGCATTGCTTTGGCAAGTGATCCTGCACATACACACACAAAGCACACCAAAGCAGCATCTTTTCCACAAAAACTACCAAGTTATGTGATCAAGCTCAACGATGGAAGGAAACATGGATTAATGCATGAATGGCTAACTATGCAACTAATATGAGCCTAAGTCTAACAATAATATGAGTAAAAAGGGTAAGAAAAATAGTACTTTTGAACACTTATCAGGGAGACCAGGGAGTTCCTCATGAAAAACATTGATAAATTCAGACACAACAAGAATATTTGATAATCCAAAATCATATTCATCTTGTAAAACCATGGCAGAAAAGATCAAGGTAGGTTTTTTATCAATAAGAAGAATGGATTCTTTCCCTAAACCCCGAAGATAAAGTCTCCTATTTTGACAATCTATTCAGGCTTGATGTTTCCCTAACAAATCTAGTCCCAATACTAGATTGAACTCACAAGAAGACAAGACATAAAGGTCCATGGGAAAAGGCACATTTTGAATGCTTATAGGGTATTGCTTGCAAAGGAAGTTAATAGGCATATTTCCTCCTATAGGGTTCAAAACTACAAGGCTAGTCTTAACAAGTTCGGGTTTTAAGTTTAACTTAGCAATCACGGAAGAACATATAAAAAGTGGGTAGACCTCGAATCAATCAAAGCATATGCAGGACTTAAATTTAATTCAACAGTACATGCGATAACATCATGTGCTTCTTCTTCCTCCTTCCCACGAATGTGGTAGATTCGAGCAGGGGCTCAGGATTCCTGGTGTGTAGGTGCCGAATGTTGGCCTCTACCTTTTCTTTGATTCTCGGACTAAGCTTGTCTCGAGCCCTTGTTTCGATTAGATGGAGCTGAACTAGCATTCGCCGGGGCTCAGTTGGGAAGCTTGTTAGGATTCTGGGGGCAATCCTTGATATAGTGATATGAGCCTCCACAAAGATAGCATAGGTTGGACTGAGTTCTACATTGTCCATTTTAGTCTTGATGTACTCCAAACCATACTTACAATACTTGCAAAATTCACTAACGTATTGCTCTATCGGCCTTCCATCTTGCTTCAAGTACAAGAAATGCTTTCGGTGCTCGGCTAGATATTGTTCACTTATGTACTTCTTCTTGAATTCCTCTATGAAGAACTTCCATGTGATAGTATCAGCAGGGGCAGTCAAAGCTGTGGTTTCCCACCAACTTAGAGCTTCATCGGCCAAAAGTGCTATGGCACATTCAAGCTTGTGTTCATCGGAACACGGGAGTTGTTTAGTGAGAATTAGAGTAGTAGCCTCTAGCCAGTACTCGGCTACTTCGGGATTGGCTTCATCAGTACCGGTGAAGGTATAGGCCCGGTGTTGAGCCAACTTATAGAATAAGGCTCTACTGGGTGCAGCAACAAGAGTTTAAATAGAATGATCTCGTCTCAGAGTAGTTACAATATGATCAAACATCTCTTTCATGCTTTGGAGGTATTCTTGATGTACGGGATTTATAACAGGAGCTTCATGTTGAGCAGCAGCTTGTGCTCGAGGTTGAGTTTGTTGTTGTGGAGGATTCTGTTCTATCCTCACACTGCCTCCTTCATTTGAGGAGCCTTCAGGACTTTCATCGTCCCGGGCGAGTCTTGTTTCAGACATTTCTAGTTCATGTAGAACAAGAAGAGTTTAGATTAAGCAAGGACACAAGCAACTTGAAATAGAACTCCTAGGTGGCATAATTAATCTTTTATGATGCATGATGGCCCGGTTTAGTCCTAGAATCGACTAAACCTAAAGCTCTAATTACCACTTCTATATAAATATAACACCCCCTACCCCGGGTTAGTAGCAAACTGGCTCGGAAGCGTTACCAAGCAAGGACAAGGACAAGGACAAGGCAAGCAAGCAATACAAGCAAGATCAAGGCAAGGCAAGACTTGATAAACTCATCCCTATTAGATGAGTTACTTAGCTAGCAAGCAACCAAGCATACTTACTTAATAAACAAGCAAGCTCACATTTTGATTTCAATACATCAAGGGCATTCGAATAGGCAATTTAAATGATTCCTTTCATTGCTTACATTATAAGTTACTACTTTCATGAATCACTTAACTTCATCTTATACCATAATCATTCAAATGACCCTAGTATGCAACATGCTTCCATTTCATTTCAATGTTCCTTAGTTTGTTACATATAACATTACATACCTAGATTTCTAAAAATGATCATGTTAACATACCATTGCATGAAACTAGTCTCCCAATCAACTAGACTATTCGGCAAGCATCATACTAACACAAGACAACGCCTACAACATTCGAATGGCAAGACAAGTAGGCATGGTTCATTTCATTTTTACTTTAGATCCAAGCAAGCTAGCATTCCCATTTCTTACCATTGGCAGCCACAAAACTAAGTATACATACATAAACATTCATGCTATTCATTCAATCATTCACATGTTCATTATACAAGGTATTCAAATTGTTCAATGTAATCTAAATCAAACACTTGATCATTCCAATATATAATCATCTATGCGCAGCAAATCTTTCCCATTACATGCAATTTAAGTTCAATACAAACTTGCCAATAAGTTCATAACATAGTAGGCCCATTCAAGAACAAGAACATATCTAGATATACAAGTTTCAAGAATTCCAAAATGCATGTTCAAGCTAAACTCTATACAATCTAGTGCCACCAGTCTAGGAGATATACAAAACAAGTATGAAACCACACTTAGGCAATGCTTGTGTCTTGCTTCGAGCTCAAGGTAACATGCTTCAAGATCAAGCAACATTCGAATCCTTTATCCTGTAGGTTGGGAAGAATGAAACAAGAATAATAAGTACAATAATGTCCTTAGTGAGGTAGTAACTAGTTCTAACAATTTGCTATATCAAGTTATGTGTCAATTGAACAAGAATGATCCTAGCTAAGGATTTCAACCATTAGAGTGATCCTAGCTAAGGATTATAGCATTCGGCTAGTATAGGATACAAGAAACATGGAATCATACTTCATACTTTCATATCAAAAAATCAAGCAAATCATACTTACATAACAAGTAATCAAGTAAGTCATGCTTACATGACAAGTAACATACAATTCATGGCTTTCATGTCAAGTAACATACAATTCATGGCTTTCATGTCAAGTAACATTCCATTCATGGCTTTCAAGACAAGTAACAAGTGATATAGGATTGTTATTTCATGTGTTATCAATTAAATAACCCCCTTGGTACTTAGTTTGTATAGGTAATCGAGTCTCCAACCAACTGTTGCCACAAGATGCACCGTAGTGCTGGTCAACCCTCCTACTATCGCCAATGACCACATACGTACCCTCCATCTGTCGCCAAATAGGGGCCTTAGCCCTGGACCGTAGTCTACCATGACACAATGAGCTCTAGACTCTAAGGCATGCCCTTCTATCTAGTCCAACTAGCTACCAAGGTTGTTCGATTTAAGCCATTTATACAAGTATTCAAGTTCAAGATCATGTCAAGCAAGTTCATTTCATACTAGGCCCTTAGGACAATTGAGCCATAGCTCACATATCATGTAATTCTCATGTTTCATTTCATCAAGTAGGATAACATTACAAGCAAGTTCTTTAAGTCATTCGATCTCATGTCATATCATACATTCAAACACCAATGTTACCACTTAAACATGCTTAGCAATTGAATTAAACATGTATTCAAGAATGTGATCAAGTTTCATGCATTACTAGTCATTCTTCCCTTATTAGGTCAAATCCATATTAGGTTCATTTAAGCATTACAAGAATGTAGACAAGCATGCATGGGTTAGGACCTAGTCTTAACCCTAGAGATAACTACACTCACAATACTCCAAGCTTAGCTAGTCTTGGATCCACACTCCTTTGTTCTTGGCTTTAGGATGTTCCACTTTTTCCTCATCCACCAAGTTCACTCCTGGTTCTAACACATTACACAAGTACATACATGTTAAAACAAGTTCATATAATCATTCAATCAAGGCAATGTTACAAGTACACAACATATACAAATCTGGCAGCATGTTCATATATATTTTTTACTACACATAACTACACTTGACTATACTCCAATTCGTGTAAAAGAGGCCAGTAACCAATGCCCCAAAACTATTTACAATACAGTTTCCAAAACTACCACAAAACAGTGTACAATTACCTAAATTGTTGTTACTAGGCAACATGTAGTCTGTTCACTTAAACATGCATAACTTTCATTCCGTATGTCTGAATTTCAATTGGTTTACACCATTGGAAAGATAACTTAATTGTCTTTCTAACCATATAGGCCTTGGATTTTAGTTCTTTGTCAATTAATACAGTTTTTAACTTAAAACATGGAAATTTGCTACACTGGACAGTTTGCACTGTCCCTAGTGTTTCTTCTCTACAATTCATTCTACAATCCAGAATTCAGTTCTAATTTCTCCTAATGATTTTAGACATGTCAAGACATTGTCCATAAAATATTTAGTCTTAAATTCCTTTTATACAATTTATGGTGGTTTTTCAAAGTTATTGCCCAGAACAGAGTATTCTGGGCAGATTACTCTAGGTTGAGTTTCTAGCTTCACAACTCATCTAAACATGATTCTAACATGGCAATTCAACTTATTTTCATGTTCTTACATGTCTAGGTCAGTATAATTCACCTAGCAATGTGCTTAAAACAGGGCATTATCATGTTAAATTCAATTTGATCTATTTGATCAACATCATTCATCCAATTCATCATTTGAGCAGTCCATTACCTATTTTTAACTAATCCAATTAGGTGTATTCATTTTCCAGCAACTTATCTATTCTATTCAATCCTCAATTTATCTACCAACATATCAAATCAGGGTATTACATTCAATTAGCATGCTTAAACATTTTCACTAGTAAACCAGTCCCAATTCAAAATTGTTTTCAACCATATACATAGTCTTTATCAAATTGGCTACTAGCATTCACAATTTCAAGTTCTATTGGAAGCTAACATGATCCTAACATACATAAAAATCATCCTAATCAATCTAGGCAACAAGAACATCATCATTTCAATATTCAAGCAATTTATAACATGTAAGAGTCAAGCATTATACCTTCTCCAAGCTAAATTTGATCAAGGCTAAATCAAGAAGCTTGAATTGAAGGTGATGTATGAAGCTTTTCTCTCCCCTTTCTCTCTCAAGAAATCGGCCTTGGAGGATAAATTTGGGAGGAAGATGATGTATATTTTGTTCATTATCCCCCTTAGCCGTGAGTCATCAACTCAAATGGCACATGTTCTCATCAATTGAGAACATGTGTCAAGGCCTTTAATTTTAATGTCATTTGCATGCAAACTATAGAGTTTTGCATGATCACAATTTTATCCTTCCATTTAAGCCTTCTAGTTTTAATTTCAATTTAATTTTGTTCTAATTTCACTTATTTGATCTTGAGGATGGCTAATGTTCTTTCTTCTTTAATTTGATTAGCTCATATATTCAATTAGCCTATAGTTTAGATTGTGGTAACTTTCCTAGGCCAAGTTTAGGGTGTTACAATGTGGTATTGGAGTAGTGTTGATCTCTCCAAACAATATACATTATCCTTTCACAAGCAAGTTAGAGTTTCTTTGTACTAACAACACGACAGAGTATGAAGCTTGTGTCATGGGTTTGCGAGCTACTATTGAGAGAATGATAGAGGTCCTGAAGGTATACGGGGATTCAGCATTGGTTATTTACCAGCTCTGTGGAGAATGGGAAACAAAGGATGTAAAGTTGATCGAGTATTGAAAATTGATTCTTGAGCTAATGAAAGAGTTTGAAGAAGTTACTTTTACATACATCCCCAAGGAGGGTAATCAAATTCAGATGCCTTTGCTACAATGGCTTCAGTATTCATAGCAAATAAACTAGAGGATATGATGTCGATTTGAATGTAGAGTTATGAAACTTATGCTCATTGCTATAGCATAGAAGAGGAGGCAGACGGAAATCCTTGGTATTTCGATATTTTGTAGTACATTAAATTCCAGACTTATCCCCTAGAGGCAAATGATAATGACAAAAGAACTATTAGAAGAATGGCTTCAGGATATGTACTTGATGGTGAAATCCTGTACAAAAGAGGCAAGGATCAGATCATGCTAAGATATGCCAATTCCCAAGAAGCTAGAGAAATTCTAGTAGAAGTACAGATGGAATATGTGGAAACACATACAAATGGTTTCACTATGGCCAGGAAGATTATGAGACACGGTTATTATTGGTCAACCATGGAAAGAGATTGCATTGAGTATGCTAAGAAATGTCACAAGTGCCAAATATATGCTAACAAGATCAATTCTCCGCCAGTACCTCTTCACATGATGAATTCGCCTTGGCCTTTTGCTGTTTAGGGCATGGATGTTATCGGGAAGGTTCACCCTAAAGCTTCAAATGGTAATCTCTTCATCCTAGTGGTCATAGATTACTTTACCAAATGGGTAGAAGCAGCTTCTTATACCAATATCACGAGATCAACAATTTGCAAGTTTCTGAAAAATGAGATTATCTGTCGATATGGATTGCCAGAAAGAATTATTACTGATAATGCTACTAACTTCAACAACAAAGTAATAGCAGAAGTGTGTAAGCAATTCAAAATTATGCACCACAATTCAGTGACTTACTACCTTAAGATGAATGGGGCAGTGGAGGCGGCAAACAAAAACATCAAGAAAATTATATCGAAGACGACAAAGACTGGCATGAGAAGCTACCCTTTGCATTGTTCGTGTATCGAATTTCGATACAAACCTCTATTGGGGCAACGCCTTACTCTTTGGTCTATGGAACAGAAGCGGTACTTCCGATTGAGGTTGAAACACCATTTTTTCGTGTTTTGTTTGAAGTGAAACTGGATGAAGCAGAGTGGTTATAGGCTCGATTTGATCAACTGAATCTCATTGAAGAAAAAAGGTTGAAGGTCATTTGCCATAGTCAAATGTACCAGAAAAGAATGATGTGGGCACAAGATAATAAAGTACGACCCAGAGAATTGCAAGAGGGAGATCTTGTGCTGAAAAAGATCTTACAAATACATCGAGATGATCATGGAAAATTGATGCCTAATTGGGAGAGACCTTATGTTGTCAAAAAGGCCTTCTCTAGAGGAGCACTGATTCTGACTGAAATAGACTGTAAAGAGTGACATAAACCAGTGAACTCTGATTCAGTCAAGAAATATTATGTCTAAAGAATATAAAAAGAGAAAAAGAAAGGAAAAAGAAAAAGTAGAGTGAAAACCCGAAAAAGGGGCTTTGCAAAATAAAAATGCCTATGGTGAAAACCAAAAAGGGCGCCGTAGATATTAAAAAAATAGGGAAAGAAAAAGAAAGAAAAGAAAAGGGGGGTTCAAGATGAAAATCCGCTAAGGGCGTCTTGAAACCAAAGGTGGATATGGGTTGAAAACCCGTAAAGGGCGGCTGAGATAACTTGAGATTAGGTATCCAACGATTAAAACCTCTCGAGTACTCAGTATTTTTGGGAGGGATTTCACATTCGTAGATATATTTACAACGTTGAAGTCTGCTGGACAAAGGTTCAAGCTCAGAACTATATTTGGTTGATGGGGTGGTTGTATCCTTCATGCCATGGATGCCCAAGGATCTGAATTTGTTTCTTGATTTTTTTTTGTTTCAGTTTGCCATGACTTTTCAAAATCACATTGTATTTTTACCTATAAACCTTAATAAAATTCATGAATTCTCTTCCGAGCTTTCTTTGTTTTTCTAAAGCATCTTGCAAGTAAATAAGCATAATTCATTGAAAACAGATGATTTCTTGGTATTACTATGTTTTGAAGGATTGCAGGTGGCTTTAGCACTCCAGGATATTGGAGAGGAGTGTAGAAAGAGAAGGATAAGGTAGAGCAAAGTATTGTGCCAGCAAAAGAAAAATGAAATGCCTGAATAAAGTTATACCTAAACAAGTTGGAAGAATGGACAGAAAATGAATGAAAAGTGCAGAAAGAGAAGAAAGAAAGGTGAAAACCGAGGGAGGGCCTCCAAAAAGAAAAGGAAAATGAAAAAGAAAAGGAAACGGAAACAGAAAAAGAAAAAGAAAAAAAAAAGAAGAAAAAAGGAAAAAAAAGAAAGAAAACCTAAAAAGGCGCTGATAAGTGTTCAAAAGTACTATTTTTCTTACCCTTTTTACTCATATTATTGTTAGACTCAGGCTCATATTAGTTGCATAATTAGCTATTCATGCATGAATCCATGTTTCCTTCCATCGTTGAGCTTGATTACATAACTTGGTAGTTTTTTGTGGGAAAAGATGTTGCTTTGGTATGTTGTGTGTATATGCAGGATCACTTGCCAAAGCAAGGCTAGAGCTAGTTGCCAGGGCAATACATGAAGGATATGCCGAACTAGTTGCCAGGGCAATGCATGAAGGAGACGCCGAGCCAGTTGCCATGGCAATTGTCGACAAGAGCAAAGGTGATATGGTAGTCGAAATTGATGACTAGACAAGCCCAAGATGACGTGGAGCAAAGCCCAAACCCAAAGGAATTTGATTGCCATGCAGAGATTAAAGAAGAATTAAATTCCAAGAAGATAGGAGAAGTTCTAGTAGGAATACAATTATAATAAAGAATTATATTCTTTAAAGATAATTTAATTCCAACTTAACTTCCTCCTCAAAGAAGGACTTTGGCCTAGCCCTATAAATAAGATGGAGATTTCGACAATCCAGAGGGAGAAAGAGAGGGGAATTTCGACAAGTCCAAGGAGGGCAAGAGGAGAGAATTTTCGACAAGCATCAAGGGCAAGGAGGATTTCGACAAGCCTCCTTCTTCATCCTTTTCTTTCTTGTTCGATTGGGTTCATGCTAGGGATTATTTATCTTGTGTTTCTTTGGAACCTAGCCATGAACTAAATCTATTTGGCTATGGTTATTGTGTTTTGTGGTTGTGAGAAACTATTGGATTTTGTTTAGGTAATAAGAGTTTGCACTTTTTTATTTCAAGTTTTATTCATTCTTGGTTCTTATTCTTGTTTGCGAGTGAATTGGGAGAGGATCTCGTGATTTCATCTATTTATCTAATATCGGGAGAGTTAGATTCAAGAAACGAATGAATACGATCTTTATTCAATCTATTGATGGTGAAGATTAATCCGGCTTAGGAATAAGTTAAGGATTTCAACGGCTAAGAGGAGCGCAAGATTGGTTGTTGTTCACCCTTGATTAACGCAGGGATGTATTATCAAGGCATGCACAAGTAGCTAGAGTTTCGACTTAGGGATAAGAAGAAACCATTGAAGAACGCTCTGCCGAACCTTGAAGATTGCTGCCCAGACGCCCAAGTAGTTGCCCAACTAGTTGCCCAGGCAACCATCGATTAGTTGCCAAGGCAACCCCGTTGTGCAAGTTGCCACGGCAACTGAGTTGCCTGTGCACTCTTTTACCAAGACGATCCAATCGGCTATCACACCTCAACTCAAGATAACCTGGCCTATCTCTCTCTCAATTGATCTCATCTTTTCTTTTACTTAATTGCTTTCTAGATTAGTTATTAGTTAAACTCCTATAATCTTTTATTTGTGTTTTTATTTTTTACAATGCAAGAGACTAGATTCTTGAAGTGGCACCAATCCCTGTGGAGACGATATATTTTATACTATAACTTGCAACGTGTATACTTGCACAATTGCGCAGCACTTATTACGCGCAACAAGTTTTTGGCGCCGCTGCCGGGGATTGGCAATAGCGACTTTGTTTTTATTTTCTTGCACTTTCTTTTTACTTTTCTTGTTTAAGATTCAAAGGGCTAACAAACTTTGGTTTTGCATTGGTATATGACCAGGGCGAGACCGACTACACCAGAATATCCCTTTGATCCAGAATTCGAACGAACCTTACAAAGACTTAGACGAAGGATAAGAGTAGCAATGGCTAATCAAGACGGCAATATGAATCAAGATGTTCTAGCAGGAGGAGGAGTGATTCTTGCACAAAACAGAACTATTCGAGACTATCTTGAAGAAGATCTTGATGGACTTAATCCAGGAGTTGTCGCACCTGAGATTGAAGCCGACCACTTTGAGTTGAAACCGGTAATGTTTAATATGATCAACACAATTGGTTAATTTGGCGACTCAGCAACTGAAGATGCACGGCAACATCTGAAATCTTTCCTCGAGATTTGTAACTCGTTTAAAATACACGGAGTCACCCCCGATGTCTTACGATTAAGATTATTCCCCTATTCACTGAGGGATAGGGCGAAAGCATGGTTGAATAGCATTCCTGCCGGATCAATAGCATCTTGGACTGATCTTTGTCATGATTTCCTTGCTAGATTTAATCATACAAATTTGACTGATAAGCTTCGTAACGACATTACTTCTTTTCGGCATGCAGATGATGAATCCATGTACGAGGCTTGGGAGCGATATAGAGAACTTCTACACAAATGCCCCTACACGGATTCCTGGTGTGGACTCAAGTAACAATGTTTTACAATGCCGTGAATACACCAACAAGGATGATGCTAGATGCCTCGGCAAACGACATACTCCTAGATAAGTCGCCGGAAGAAGCAATGCAAATTTTAAACAGGCTGGCCAAGAATGATTATCAATTCCCATCTACTAGAAGAGGAGGAGTTAGACGCCAAGCCACAATACATGAACTAGGATCACCAGATTCAATTTTGGCACAATTGGCCACTTTAACCAAGATGGTCCAGAACATGCAAAAACCAAACAACACACATGAAGTCAAGGTAATGGATTCTTTTTGTGAGATATGTGGTGATAACCATAATTCTTCTGAATGTATGCAGAATCCGGAATCCAACTTCTATGTGGGGAATTACAACCGGAACAACAATGTGATGTCCAATACATACAATCCAGCTTGGAAGAAGCACCCAAATTTTTCATGGAGTAATCCCAACAATGCTCTAAGCCAGAACAATCAGAATGCACAAGCATCGGGATTTCAGCAAAATATGCCACGGCAACAGTTGCCGCAGCAACAACCGACAACATCTAGTTCTTTAGAAAATTCTTTAAATGCTTTTATGATGAAAACTGAATCTTATATGGCTGAGAATAGTAATTTCATAAAAAGAACTGATGCTTTTATTAACAGGACCGAGATGAGATTGCAAAACCAAGAGGCGGCAATCAAATCATTGGAAAATCAAGTCGGACAGTTTGCTCAAAATCTGAATACTAGACCGCAAGGAGGTTTACCTAGCGATACTGAAGTCGCAAGAAATGGCCATGAGCAATGTAAGGCCATCACCACCAGAAGTGGCCAACAACTTAGAGAGGCTCAAAACCGCTCATCAAACAAAACTCCACAAAAAGATCAAGACGAACCTAGCGGCAATGCCTCAGATGCTGAACCAGGAATTGCTGCGGCAACCAGCAATAAGCATGCCTCGGCAACCGACGATAAAGACTCCTCGGCAACTTGCGATAAGCATGCCTCGGCAACCCCAGTTGATAATGCCTCGGCAACTCTAGTTGTCCCAGCAATACCGTCAATCAGGTTCCAAACCAATGAAAGGATCGAAGATATCCGACTTCCACCACCATTCCCACAAAGGTTGAAGCGACAAAAGCAAGAATATCAATTCAAGAAGTTTCTTGATATCCTAAAGCAAGTCCACATCAACTTGCCATTGGTGGAAGCAATTGAACAAATGCCAAACTATGCCAAGTTTCTTAAAGACATTGTGTCCAAGAGAACAAGGCTAGGAGAGTTTGAAACAGTTGCCGCAACAGAGGGATACATGGCAATGTTGCACAATTGTATGCCACCCAAGTTGAAGGATCCCGGAAGTTTCACAATACCCTGTGCCATTAGAAATCACTATGTCGGGAAAGCATTATGCGACCTTGGGGCTAGCATAAACTTGATACCTAAATCGGTTTTCCAAAAACTAGGAATCGGGAAGGAAAGACCTACAACAGTTATGCTACAGCTAGCCGACAGATCCTATGTGCATCCAGAGGGAAAAATCGAGGACATACTGGTAAAAGTTGATAAATTTATTTTTCCCGCTGACTTTATTGTCTTGGATTGTGAAGCAGATGAGCATGCACCCATCATTCTCGGGAGACCATTCTTAGCAACAGGGAGAACTCACAATGAGGGTGAATGACCAGCAAGTTAAACTAAATGTGTTCCAAACACTAAGGCATGCCGATGATCCAGAAGAATGCCAAATTCTTCATGCCACGGCAGAGTTTAACTTCGACGAGGAATTTAGTTGCCTAGGCAACTACATTGCCGATCAAGAGGAACCTGAGGAGTATGAAGAACCGGTCGATGAGGAACAACAAGAAGAGGCAAATTGGCTAGTCAATCGACCAGGTACATACTTTGAACCACTGGATTACTCAGGTAAGGAAGGTAAGCTCGAAAAACCCTCTATTAAACAACCACCGATTCTTGAGTTGAAACAACTGCCAGAGCAACTAAAATATGCATACTTAAGAACCGATAATACATTACCTATAATTATTTCTTCTAAGTTACAGCCTGAGCAGGAAAAGAAGCTGATCAAGATGTTGAAGCTGCACAAAAAGGCAATAGGGTGGACAATTTCCGACTTGAAGGGAATTAGCTTGGCAGTGTGCATGCACAAGATTTTGTTGGAAGATGATCACAAACCTTCAATTGAGGCCCAGAGAAGACTGAATCATGCCATGAAAGGGGTTGTAATGAAAGAAATCATCAAGTGGCTTGACGCTGGCATTATATACCCTATCTCTGATAGTACGTGGGTAAGTCCGGTACAATGTGTACCGAAAAAGGGAGGTATAACAGTGGTAAGTAATGAAAATAATGAACTCATTCCAACCAGGACTGTGACGGGTTGGAGGGTTTGTATGGATTATCGAAAGCTAAACAAAGCCACCAAGAAAGATCACTTCCCATTACCCTTTATTGATCAAATGCTTGACCGTCTTGCAGGTAAACCCTTTTATTGTTTTCTTGATGGTTATTCAGGTTACAATCAAATTGCCATAGCACCAGAAGATCAAGAAAAGACAACCTTCACATGCCCATATGGTACTTATGCCTTCCGAAGGATGCCGTTCGGATTGTGTAACGCCCCGGCAACCTTCCAAAGATGCATGATGGCACTCTTTTCAGACATGGTCGAAGACTTCCTTGAGATCTTCATGGATGATTTTTCTGTTTTTGGTAATGACTTCGACAGCTGTCTCGGCAATTTAGAGAGGGTGTTGGAAAGATGTGAAGAAACTGATTTAGTCATCAATTGGGAGAAATGCCATTTTATGGTAGATGAAGGAATAGTGCTCGGCCACAAGATTTCATCCAAGGGAATTGAAGTAGACAAAGCCAAGGTGGACGTGATCAAGAGATTACCCCCACCAAGTTCGGTTAAAGGAATTCGAAGTTTTCTTGGACATGCAGGTTTTTACAGGAGGTTCATTCATAATTTTTCTAAAATCACTAAACCCTTATGCAATTTGCTTGAACAGGATAAAGTCTTCGATTTTGATGATTCTTGCACCCCAAGCATTCGAAACCCTAAAGGAAAAGCTTACCTCGGCACCCATTGTCTTTCCACCAGATTGGACACTAACTTTTGAGCTCATGTGTGATGCAAGTGATTTCGCGGTAGGAGCAGTCCTAGGCCAACGCACAGGTAAAACCTTCCATGTGATGTACTACGCTAGTAAAACTCTTAATAGTGCTCAAGTGAATTACACAACAACAGAGAGAGTTACTAGCCGTAGTTTTCGCATTTGACAAATTCTGATCCTATTTGATTGGTACAAAGGTAATTGTTCATACGGACCATTCGGCAATCAAATACCTATTTGCTAAAAGGATGCTAAACCTCATTTGATTCGTTGGATATTACTTTTACAAGAATTTGATATTGAAATTAAGGACAGGAAAGGAACAGAAAATGAAGTGGCTGATCACTTATCACGTTTGGATCGCAATAGGGAGGAGGACGCGGCCTCTAGAGATATGCGATGCATTCCCGGATGAACAAATTTTAGTTGCCTCGGTAACCATGGACGCACATGCCTCGGTAACCCTTGACGCCTCGGCAACCATGGATGCGCACGCCTCGGCAACCCTCGACGCCGCAGCAGCCTTTGACGCGCACGCCTCGGCAATTCTAGGAGCAGTCACCACGGCAGCACATGCCTCGGCAATACCCTGGTACGCGGATTTAGTTAATTTCCTTGTTTGTGGTATTTTTCCTTATGGCATTACTCACCAAGGGAAGAAGCAGTTCCGCCATGATGCTAAGCATTACTTTTGGGACGAGCCTCTTTTGTTTAAACAATGTGCAGATTAGGTTATACGCCGATGTGTCCCTGAAGAAGTGCAACAGAATGTACTCCGGTAATGCCATTCTTCACCCTATGGAGGACATTTTGGAGGAACTTGTACCGCGGCCAAAGTTCTGCAATCCGGTTTGTATTGGCCAACATTGTACAAAGATGCCCAAGACTTTTACAAGCAATGTGATCGTTGCCAGAGGACGGGCAATATCTCTAGACGACATGAGATGCCACTCCAGAACATCATCGAGGTGGAATTGTTCGATGTGTGGGGGATCAATTTTATGGGACCTTTCCCATCTTCATTTGGCAACCTCTACATTCTACTTGCCGTAAACTACGTGTCTAAATGGGTTGAGGCAGCTGCAGTTCCCAACAACGATTCCAAGACCGTGCAACGATTCTTGCAGAAAAACATATTTACACGGTTTGGGATGCCGAGAGCAATTATCAGCGATGAAGGCAAGCATTTTGACAACAGACTAATTTCCAAGATGTTGCAACGCTTCGGCATATCACACAAGATCGCCACGGCATATCACCCACAAACAGAAATTTCCAACCGGGAATTGAAGGGTATACTCGAGAAAGTTGTAAATCCCTCTAGGAAGGATTGGTCATTAATACTAGATGACGCACTTTGGGCATATCGCACTGCATTCAAAACACCCTTAGGTATGTCCCCCTTTCGTCTTGTCTATGGCAAAACATGCCATCTACCGGTGGAAATCGAACACAAGGCATACTGGGCAATCAAGACGGTGAATATGGATTGGGAAAGTGCCGGACAAAAGCGTTTGTTGGACCTCAATGAGATAGAAGAATTCCGTGCACTCGCCTATAACAATGCACGAATCTACAAGGAGAAAACAAAGAGATGGCACGACAAGAAACTATTGCCACAGCAATTCATGCCAGGGCAACTAGTTCTCCTATTCAATTCTCGGCTAAAACTTTTCCCGGGAAAGCTGAAATCAAGATGGTCAGGACCATTCGAAGTTGTCAAACCATTCTCCCATGGTGCCGTGATAATCAAGTCCATCTCTGACAACCATGAATTCAAAGTTAATGGACAAAGATTGAAGCACTACAATGGTGCCCATGTGGAACGTAACAAAGAAGTGGTCAACTTAGGAGATGCATGAGCATGCTCTCCTTTCAATATTTTCTTTTTCCTTTTATTTTCCTTTTATTTTTATTTTTAGGAGATATTTTATTTTTCTTCATATTCTTTAGTTTTCAGGTTTTCTTTGTTTTCTTTTCCACACCAAGACTCACAACCACTATGCTAAGGAAATTTCCTGCCGAGATACTTGCCCCAGCAACCAATAAAGCAGTCGCCACGGCAACCAACCCTAAAGATGCCACGGCAACCAAAGCTAAAGACATCCCGGCAACCACTGCAAAAGCCAAAGGTAAAGCTCCTATGCCCGAATCAACTCATACGGAATCATTTTCTAATTTTTCAGATTCGGACGAGTCCTCCATTGAACCAATAAAGACCGCACCAATTGAATCCTCTAAGCGAAAAGCCAATGACATTGATGAAGAGGACGATGAGGACAACCCCGTAGGAGGATCGATTCCACCACCGGCAACAAGAAAACAACCATCGCGTTCAAGCAAGAGAATCAAGACACCGACCAAAAGGAAACTAATCATCTACGATGACGAACTCCCGTAGTAAGTCCTCGTATGCATTTTTATTTTTATTTTTCGTTATTTTTATGCATGCATTGAGGACAATGCCTCACTCGAGTTTGGGGGGGGATTGTTATTAGTAGTTACCATGTTTAGTTACATTCATCTTAAGTATTACATTTAGGATACATAAATTGCTTGCCATTCCTTTAATTGGAAAAAGAATTTCTTAGATTTGATGAATATCCGATGATGACTTTGCCAATGCACTGAATTGATAGAATTTTTATTCTAGGATAACCATGGAAAAACTTAGAATTTTACTATGATGCTAAATCTGATGAAACACTGTTGTGGTTTGATTGATTTAAGGAATTCTAGTGAACATAGGTTGATAATTAACAAATTGGGGGATTAGAATAAAAATTGGATAAATGCTAGAGGTGCCCGAAATTGGCTCTAGCATGTGCTAAAAAAATTGATCACTAGAGGTGCCCGAAACTGGCTCTAGTATGTGTTAAAAAATTGATCGCTAGAGGTGCCCGAAACCGGCTCTAGTCGAATAAATTCACTTAAGAAAACTAAACACTAAAGGTGCCCAAAACTGGCTCTAGTTAAAACATGTTAAAAAGAACCCAATAAAGTAATTTGAAAACCAATTATTTGCATTGAATCCGAAAAATCAACTCGCACACAACTCCGCACACACTCACAAGCATTATAGTTTGATTCCGAGTGACTCCTAAATTTTCCGAAAAATAAAAAGCCAATCATACTTTGTGCCCCGGTTCAGAGAATTGAAATCAAGTTCAAAGCTAAGTTTGTGAAAATTGAAGTCTTGGCAGGTAAATATGAGTTTGCATTGCTTGAGGACAAGCAATAATTCGATTTGGGGGTGTGATAAGTGTTCAAAAGTACTATTTTTCTTACCCTTTTTACTCATATTATTGTTAGACTCAGGCTCATATTAGTTGCATAATTAGCTATTCATGCATGAATCCATGTTTCCTTCCATCGTTGAGCTTGATTACATAACTTGGTAGTTTTTTGTGGGAAAAGATGTTGCTTTGGTGTGTTTTGTGTGTATATGTAGGATCACTTGCCAAAGCAAGGCTAGAGCTAGTTGCCAGGGCAATACATGAAGGATATGCCGAACTAGTTGTCAGGGCAATGCATGAAGGAGACGCCGAGCCAGTTGCCATGGCAATTGTCGACAAGAGCAAAGGTGATATGGTAGTCAAAATTGATGACTAGACAAGCCCAAGATGACGTGGAGCAAAGTCCAAACCCAAAGGAATTTGATTGCCATGCAGAGATTAAAGAAGAGTTAAATTCCAAGAAGATAGGAGAAGTTCTAGTAGGAATACAATTATAATAAAGAATTATATTCTTTAAAGATAATTTAATTCCAACTTAACTTCCTCCTCAAAGAAGGACTTTGGCCTAGCCCTATAAATAAGATGGAGATTTCGACAATCCAGAGGGAGAAGGAGAGGGGAATTTTGACAAGTCCAAGGAGGGCAAGAGGAGAGAATTTTCGACAAGCATCAAGGGCAAGGAGGATTTTGACAAGCCTCCTTCTTCATCATTTTCTTTCTTGTTCGATTGGGTTCATGCTAGGGATTATTTATCTTGTGTTTCTTTGGAACCTAGCCATGAACTAAATCTATTTGGCTATGGTTATTGTGTTTTGTGGTTGTGAGAAACTATTGGATTTTGTTTAGGTAATAAGAGTTTGCACTTTTTTATTTCAAGGTTTATTCATTCTTGGTTCTTATTCTTGTTTGCGAGTGAATTGGGAGAGGATCTCGTGATTTCATCTATTTATCTAATATCGGGAGAGTTAGATTCAAGAAACGAATGAATATGATCTTTATTCAATCTATTGATGGTAAAGATTAATCTGGCTTAGGAATAAGTTAAGGATTTCAACGGCTAAGAGGAGCGCAAGATTGGTTGTTGTTCACCCTTGATTCACGCAGGGATGTATTATCAAGGCATGCACAAGTAGCTAGAGTTTCGACTTAGGGATAAGAAGAAACCATTGAAGAACGCTCTGCCGAACCTTGAAGATTGCTGCCCAGACGCCCAAGTAGTTGCCCAGGCAACCATCGATTAGTTGCCAAGGCAACCCCGTTGTGCAAGTTGCCACGGCAACTGAGTTGCCCGTGCACTCTTTTACCAAGACGATCCAATCGGCTATCACACCTCAACTCACGATAACCTGGCCTATCTCTCTCTCATTTGATCTCATATTTTCTTTTACTTAATTGCTTTCTAGATTAGTTATTAGTTAAACTCCTATAATCTTTTATTTGTGTTTTTATTTTTTATAGTGCAAAAGACTAGATTCTTGAAGTGTAACCAATCCCTGTGGAGACGATATCTTTTATACTATAACTTGCAACGTGTATACTTGCACAATTGCGTAGCACTTATTACGCGCAACAGGCGCATTGAGAAAAAGAAAAACCAAAGTAAAAATCTGATAGGACTCTTTGAGAAAAGCAATCTAAAGTGAAAACCTGAGAAGACGCTTTAGAGAAAACGGGCAAAAACATAGGAGGAAGTTTTAAAGGTCAATCCCAAGTGTGAGATGAAGTAACAATGGTTTCCCACAAAGTATGAGTTGTATGATTAATCCCAATGAGCCATGGTTCAGGCATTATATAGCAAACTAGGGTCATACTAATCCACATCAAAACATTCTTAACCTGTTTTGACAAGAATTCAGTAAAGAATTCAGAGTTCCCAATGAGAAGAACTCGCTCAGTAGAGAATCTAAAGTTCCTAATGAGAAGAACTCGTTCAGCAAAGAATAAAGAAATTATAATGAGAAGAGTTCACTCTAGAGTTCCTAATGAGAAGAACTTGCCCAATGAAGAGCTCCTAATGAGAAGAGTTTGCCCTTTTGAAGAATGAGGAAGTTCCTAATGAGAAGAGCTTTTTTATTCGACATAATAAGTGAAAGAATGGGGAATGAAAAATTTCATAATAAGAAGAACAGCTTCTAACCTCAGAAAATGAAGAATTTCAAGAGATAATTCCAAACCTTGGAAGATGAAGAATTTCATAATGAGAAGAACAACTTCAGACTCTATGGATTGGTAGAAGATTGAAGAATTTCATAATTAGAAGAACAACTTCAACCTTCAGCGGTCAGACGGTTTGGGAAAAATTCGTGTCTTTTCAGTCTTTGCCCTATTCTTGTTCCACAACAATGAGCAAAAAGGGGTAGTTGTAATACACAAAATTTACCCAAGTATATCTATCTATCTATATATAAATATATGCTACATTTTATTTTAAATAAATAAAACCATAAAAAATAAAACCAATAGTTCAAAAAATCCTTCAATGTCCAATTACATCTTAAAAACACCTAAAGCCCAAAATACAAATTCAAGGCCCAGTTTACAGCTCATTTCCAACCCATTTTTGGGTAAAAATGATTTCCCACCCAAATCAAATAATAAAGGGCCCAAAAGAAACACATTGTGTTTCTTTGGCCCGCCAAAAAAACACGTGGCAGTCTATGATTAGCCAAAAACCTCTTCACTCGGATTAAGCCCCTTCTACTGACATCATCCATTGCATCACTATAAAAGGAGGAGAGGGAGTTAGTGGAAATTTTTAATGACGGTCTAATAATAACTCTAATAAATGAAGAGAGAGAAAATAGGAGTTGAAGGGTCTACCTGGAAGCAGAACTGACTTTGGAGCCTCACCGGAGTAGCCGAAATGCCACCGAGGAAGTCAACAAAGGTTGCCGGAGCTACATCAACACCGTCGTATTTGTTATCACACCGTCGTGAAGGTAGTTTTCTACTCATTTCTTTATTTCCCTGCGCTAAACACCAAAAATATCAAATCTAAACTCAAGAAAGTAAAAATAGAAGCAAAACTAACTAAAACCTAAAATAAATCTAGATCTAAAAATGAAATCGAGAGGTCTTAGTTCGGCTGGAGTGTGGTTTTGTTGAGTCGATCGGAGTGAGATACAGCGAAAGGTGGAGTTAAAAATGAATGGAAGAAGTTTGGTTCGAGTAGATTTAGGTCTTAAGATGGGGAAGATGGTTGGATTCTATCGTATTTGGGCTTAGATCTCGATTTTAGGGCTTAGAATTGAGAAAATCGGGAGTTTTTAGGGTTTTTGGACGGTCGTAGACGACGGCCAGAAATCACCCTACGGCGGTGGACGATGGTTGGAATAAGGTTAGGGGTGATCAGAAGAACTAGACGGTGACCGAAGTTTTGGTAGAGATGATCGGAGATAGCAACGATGACCGGAGGCAGTGGTCGGTGTAGACCGACAACGCCTTCGACAACCAGCTAACATGTCGGAGAAAGTTTAAGGTGGTGGTGATGAATTGAAAGTTGGAAAGGGGAAGAACACGGGTGAATTTCTTGAGAAAATATGTGGTTTGATCTTTAAAAAAACAAGAAAATGAGGGTTTTGGGTGTTTGTATTGGATAAAACAAAAGAGAAAAATGAAGAACACTAATGAATTTATGATGAAAGTAGAGTTTTGATCGGTTTAGAGGTGTGTTTATGGGTTTATTGTGTTTGAGTTGTGAGAGAATAGAGAGAGGGGACCAGGAGAGAGAGAAGCAAATCTAAAAAAATGAAAAAAAGAAAGAAATGTAATCAGAAAGAGGGTTTATATATAGCAGCTTAAACGCACCGTTTTTAGTGTGGGCGGGTCCTAGGATCCGCGTGCTTTCATTCGGGTCTGACCTAGGATCTGCGCCCATATTTGCTCTCTTTTATGTTTTGGGAAACAATTTTGCATTTCTTTCAATTTAGTCATTTTTTTGTAATTTGGCACTCAGATTTTAATAGAAGTTTAATTTGGTCCCCTTTTTAGCTTTAATTTATTTGTTTAATCTTGTTTAAACTATATGTATGCTTGCATGACTTTAAAATTAGCATGTGGTATTATTTATTAGAT
Source organism: Hibiscus mutabilis (assembly GCA_019671005.1). Lineage (NCBI taxonomy): Eukaryota > Viridiplantae > Streptophyta > Magnoliopsida > Malvales > Malvaceae > Hibiscus > Hibiscus mutabilis. The sequence goes on from CM033711.1 coordinate 67,576,350, forward strand.
AATTAATCACTTAGTTTAATTAATTGCTTAGAGCCTTTAGTATTTTAGGTTCTTTAAATAATCAATTAAGGAGATAATTGTATCAAATTAGTATATATTAAATGGAAAATTTTGGAGTACAAATTTGGGTAGTGTCTCAATGTATTGAGATGTTATTCCAATATGGCTCTAAAATGGAACATTTAATATCTACTATAATTTAGAACTTGATAAACGACTTAGTTAGTTGACTAGAGTTTTGATTAAGTCTATCACCCTAAATAATTAGAATGACAAATTGAATAGAAAATATTATTTAATTTATAGATTTTAATATGAATAGTGCCCAATTAATTGGGTGTTATCTCATAAAAATCTTTAAATTCAATAATATCTAGTCTTAAATGATTAAACTGATTAGAGACTTATATGTTAAAACTTAAAATTGACAAGACAATAAACATTCATTCATCGGAAAACCTTTTATGTTGGAAATATATTTTGAATAGGAATAAGGGTGTCCTAAAGTATTTGGGTGCTCTTAACCTCGTATCGGAATAAAATATATTTCCTTATAAAAGGATATCTCCATTTGGAACTTAAATCCAGTTGATAATTATGATTAAATTAAATTCAAATTGTTATTCGAAATGCCAAAATGCCATGTGAACTTAAAAAGATAACGATAATGGGCGTTTGTGAGGGTGCTAACCCTTCCCCGCACGTAACCGACTCCTGAACCCAAAATTTCAAAGTGAATCTTTGGTTATTTTTATTGTGTCTGGTCTACCAAAGTGACCGGTGGTGACTCCAAATTGGTTTTCAAGAATAAATAAGGAAAAATCCGATTTAATATGAAATACCTTATGTTTTAAGATTAAATTAAATATGGTAAATCACTAGTTTCAAAACCCTAATTTCAAGATGAAATTGAAATGGACGAAAAACCCCAATTTTATAAAGAACCAATCGTCAAGCCATTTTCACATGTCGGTTCAAAAAACGGTCACAACATATATATAATAGGGTTAACTACTGGGATGGTCACTTATGTTTCCCTCAGTACAGAGTTGGTCACTGATTTACTTGTCTTCCCAAACCCACGTTTTCAATTTGTAAACTTCTGGTCACTCAGACGTTTGTTGACATTAAACTTAAACGTGAGGCTGATTTGGCACAATAAAAGAAAGGATAAATTACCTAGATAGTTCCTAAACTATTTACATGAATTGTTGGAAACATAAGTGACCATCCTAGTAGTTAACCTTTTTTTAATTATTTCCATCAAGTTTCAATTGTGAAGTTCTTTATGTAGAAATTAGATGATGATGGAATTGCCGCTCCGGGGAGATTATTAGAACAAATGATGTCCTCCTTAATAAGGAGGTCCCTATATTTGCAAGTGGAGTTCTGTATCTTCAGAATCTCAACGGGATAGTTAAGTTATTCATTTTAATTTCTGGCTAATTCTTTTGCTGGTCTTGTATTGCTGTGAAAAACTTTTTACGAATATACAACTTGCAGTGCTTATAAACCTGCAATGCAACTGCATAAAGGTCCTGAAAGAGAGTTGTGTGTGGTGGATAGAGTTTCTCTGAGCAATGATAGGAACGGGAATCCATCGATAAAAATTTTAATATGCCACACACGTCGAACTAAGGTAGATAATGTTGAATTGGCTTCATTAATTTATATTTTTACTCGAAAAAAGCAGGGTTGACCTTGTTTTCATTTTGTTTCTCTTTTATTATGCATTCACTCAGCTTGGTGACAAATTTAGTAGCAGGCATGGCCAGAAAGGTGTATGTGGCATTATCATCATTCAGCGGGAGGATTTCCCCTTTTCAAAGCGTGGCGTTTGTCCTAATTTAATTATGAATCCTCATGGTTTTCCAAGGTTCTATATTTTAATTTTAGTTTAATAGTTTTATGATTTGAATTGCTAGAATCTAAGTCATTTACCCATGCAGTCTTTCTCTTGCTCCTATGGGGTATAGAGGATAGCTTTTTAGACTTATAAACACCTGAGGAGCATTATCTTATTACCATTTATGTCCTTTTCTTTTCTCATTTAGACATGTTGTAATGTATGAACAACTCAATAACACTTGTGTCAATTTTAGCATTATTTGCGCACCCCGCCCTGCCCAAAACGAAAACTAAAAGATGGCTGGTCACCTCCATTAATCACTTTTTTATTTATTATACTTGTGGTTATGCATGTGACACATAGCATCAATCTACATGCCCAATTAAGATGCATAAATGGCCAAAATGAATGACAACTTTTTCAAGAGATTTGTTTTGGGATGGATTATGGAGAAATGATGTTTTTGACTTTGTTGGAGCATAAAAGAAGCATTATTGAACTATGGTTTACTTGAAGTGGTTGTTGGTTGACTTTATGAATCTAGGAAACTTTAATTTGTCTTCTGATGTAAGTTCTGTTGTGCTGGTTTTTGTTCTTCAGCTATTGTCTTGAACCTCTTTGACATTTATGCATAACTACGATGAATGTTATATGTTTAAATAACATGATATTTTTTGCCTTATCCATATCCGTGTGTTTCTCTAAACCTGCCCATGTGGTGTTTCATCGATGCTGCCATCACATCATAAGCTTCATGGCCAGAATTTTAGGGAATTTATTTTTATTTATTATATTAAGTTGCTAGCTTTGCAACCTTTCAACTTGTTTCTGAATGCATATTGATGGCTTTTTCTTTTTGATTTTGTTAGTCGAATAACTGTAGACAAGATGATAGAGCTTCTTGGAGGCAAAGTTGGAGTTTCACGTGGTAGGTTCCATTACGGGTCAAAATAGAAGTGAAGTAAAAGTTTAGGGATTATCTAGGTAATTTATCCTTTTTCATTATGCCAGATCAGCCTCTTGTTTACGTTTAACGGCAACAAACGTATTAGTGACCAAAAGTTTACAAATCGAAAACGTAAGTGACCTTACTGGTCATTTTTAAAAATCGGTGACCAACTCTATACTGGAAGGAAACATAAGTGATCATCCTAGTAGTTAACCGTATATAATATTGGTTTTACGCTTTGTTTATTCGTTTATATATGTAATGGTTTATTTGTATTGGAATTTGTACCAACTTTTATTGTGACTACGAATATATTTTTTTTATCATCAAGACATTTCAATGGTTTATTTGTATTTATTTATCGCCCCTCAAACAACGATCACCAATTGTCATATTTCACTGGTTTAATAATTTTTTTATCATCATAAATTTTTTTATCATCATTGGTTTGTGATCTTTTAAAATTACATATTTCTATTGTTAATTTAGTCAGTACCAGAAATTGTTTTGACTATGAAGGAAAATCTAGTGACATATGGCAAGTTTTCTGCAAGATGGTTCAAAATAGCGACAAGGAAAATTCAGTAAAATTGAATTGTGTGGAAAGGATAAAAGATGCAAGTGATAATTTGATAGGAGTTGTAGTAGGTAGTGAAGATGTGGCTTACAATATATAGAGAGATTATGGTCATGGTATAGATTTTAGTGCTCGAAGAAGAAAATACAGGTATGTTTTTGGCACAAATGTTATATGCTTTAAAGACTTTTATTGTTCTAAGAAAGGTTTAAGAGAATTTGAGAATGACATCAATACGAAACAATATAATAAATTGGAGATGTACAACGATGATTCATTTTACAGTACAAGACAACTATTGGACAGTCACTCGTTTTATTTTAGAGCATAATCATGAGTTGACAACTCCTAAGATTAAATTAGATCAGCGAGATCTCTTCCAACAAAAAAAGCTAATGTCATTAGTTTAATGGTTAGTGTTGGGATACGTCTTACATATGTTTATTCTTACATGACGAATGAAACATATGGATATGAAAATGTTGGGTTTACAAGGCAAAATTGCTATAATTATGTTAATAAACAGAAGATGATGGTTATTGAAGTAGGAGATGGCCAAAGTTTACTTAACCACTTCAAGGTTAGAGCAAGTGAAGATCCAATGTTCTTTTACACAGTTCAAGTTGATAAAAAAATCGAATGACAATTTCTTTTGGAGAGATGGTAGATCAAGAATTGATTATGACTGTTTTGGTGATATTGTGGTTTTCGATACAACTTAATGCACTAATAGGTATAATATGATTTGTGCTCCATTTTTAGGGATTAACTATTATCGAAAAACTATAATGTTTGGTTGTGCTTTTCTATTAGATGAGATAGTTGCTTCTTTTACATGGTTGTTCAAGTCTTTCTTGCAGTCAATGGGAAATCAATCATCAAAGACCATAACAACATATCTGGATCATGCAATTAGCAAAGTGATTGGAGAAGTATTTCCCTATTCATGTCAAAGATTACGTCTATGGCATATTTCTAAGAATGTTCCTTCCTATCTTGGTAGCCTTAATGCAAATGCAGAATTTCGTTCTTTGTTTCATAAATCCATGCAAGATTGTGAATCAGAGACAGAATTTGAGGAAACTTAGAAACAAATGAGAAGTGACCATATGCTTCAAGATCATAGATGGTTCAATGGTTTATATAAATGTCATGAAAAAAGGAGTATTGCTTTTAGCATTAATATATTTTCTTCTCAAATTAAATCTTTGTAGAGGGCTAGAGTCACAAATAATGTTTTACATGGTATTTCGAAGGCATCTAATTCTCTCACGGAATTCATTTTAGAGTTTGAGAATTTAGTTGCAAGATTACGTTCTTTTGAAGGTGAGAAAGATTTTCAATGAAAAAATGGATTAGTTACATGTGCAATTAAAAATTATGGTATTTTGATTCATACATCGAAAGTTTATACTCATCAAATATTCGAGTGCTTTCAGAAAGAATTTCTTGGTGGAATTCCATTGACTTGGAGGGAAGTTGATCAAGATGACACAAATTATACGTATGAAGTGATGATGGAAGAAAATGTTTCAAGATAACGAACAGTTAAATTTGACACGTCTACCATGGATATAAACATGTATCATCTTATACCTAAATTACTAACACAATTCTTCATTTGATTGTTCATTGATATAAACATGTATCATCTTATACCTAAATTACTAACACAATTCTTTGATCATTCAATTTACATGTTCTAGCTTCCATTCAAGCCACATTATATACCCAAACTTTCGGCCATTATACAAACATACTACAAAGCATGAAACTAGTTCATTCAAGTCTTATTCTAGTCTTAAGTTCGGAAAACATCCTATACAAGCATACATAACATAAACATCTAGGTATTTTACATACAAACAACCCTTAGGTCCAAGCCATTCGAATAGGAAGCATTCAACATGTTTCATCTGATACTACTTTCATTTCAAGCAAAACATGTACACTAAACAAGGCATTCATTTGTTTCAAGATATACTGGATCAAGATTAGATCATTTCATTCTTAAATCACCATATGCGCAGCCAATATCATTCATTGCATGTAATATAAGTTCATTACATAGTCATTTCTAGATACATAACATTGTAGGCCCATCAAACATTATATACAAGCTTTCAAAATGCATGTTCCAGCTAACTATATTCAACTAGCGCCACCATTGTAGGAGATAGACAAAATAAGTATGAAATCATACTTAGGCAAACTTGTGTGTCTTGCTTCTTGTTCATGGTAACAGACTTCAAGATCAAGCAACCTCGTATCCTTTATCCTGTAGGTTGGGAAGAATGAAACAAGAGTGATAAGTACAAGATTGTACTTAGTGAGGTAGTAACTAGTCTATCCATTTGTTATTTCAAGTTTCATGTTTTTTAATGAAATGTAGACCTAGCTAAGGCTTTCAAGCATCAAGAGTGATCTTAACTAGCCTTTCAAGCATCAAGAGTGATCTTAGCTAGGCTTTCAAGCATCAAGATTATCTTATCTAAGGATAGCAAGCATTCGGCCAACAAGTATAAGCAACAAGAAGTCATACTTCAAGAATCAAGCACACGTGCTTGTAATACAAGAAATCAAAGAATCGTGCTTTCAAGTCAAGTAACATACATTTCATGGCATTCAAGGCAAGTATCATGTAATGTAGGATTGTTATTACATTTGTTATTCATTAAACAACCCCCTTAGTACTTAGTTTGTATAGGTAATCGAGTCTCCAACCAACTGTCGCCACAAGATGCACCGTAGTGCTGGTCAACCCTCCTACTGTCGCCAAAGACCACATACGTACCCTCCATCTGTCGCCAAATAGGGGCCTTAGCCCTGGACCATAGTCCACCCTTACACAATGAGCTCTAGACTCTAAGGCATGTCGTTCTACCTAAGACCAACTAGCAACCAAGGACTTGTTAAATCTTTATTTATTAAACAATCACACATCAAGTTGTTCAAACATTAAGCAATTCAGATTAAGCTTAAGTTAAGCCATGTGAACCATAATTCATTTCACAAGTAATCAAGAATTTCCAGCGTACACACATTCAAGCATAGATTCAATTTGACAACCAAGATAGCAAGATGTGAGCATGTACATGTAGTATCAAGTTTCAAGCATGAACATTTCAAGCATACTTATGGCATTCATTTTCCGAGATTCCTATTATAGATCATTTCTCCTTTTAACCATTCTTCCCCTTATACATTACCAAATATAATTTAGATTCATTTCATGGCAATTCTAGTATAACAATGTAAACAAGAAAGAGAGGTTAGGACCTAAGTCCTAACCCTACCACTAAACTACACTCACAATACTCCAAGCTAGCTATTCTTGGATCCACACTCCTTTGTTCTTGGCTTTAGATTGTTCCAATCTTTCCTCTTCCACCAAGTTCAATCCTGGTTCTAACACATTACAAGCATAAGCATGTTAAAACATGATCACAAGGTCATTCAATTCAAGACAAGATTACGAGCATATAACATACACATGTTGGGCAGCATGCTCTTGTACATTTTCCTTTTCACTTAACTACACTTTTCTACACTCTAGTTCATGTAAAACAAGATATATTTCAAGGCCTAAAACTGCTTTCAAGACAGTTTACAAAATGCCACAAAACAGTGTGCATTTGCCTACACAGCTGCTGTCAGGCAGCTTGCACTCTAGTCACTAAATCAAGCATAACTTTCATTCCGTCGGAATTTCAATTGGTTTACACCGTTGGAAAGCTACAAAATTGTATTTATGACCATATAAGGCTTGCATTTTATTTCTTAGCCAATTAATACAGTTTTCAACTTAAAGACAGGGCATCTTGCTTTACTGGGCAGTTTGCACTGTCTCTAGTATTTCTACTCTACATTTCAGTAAACAACCCAGAGTTTAGCCCTGTTTTCTCCTAATGAATTTAGACATTCCAAGGTGTTGTCTATAAAAATTTCAGCCTTAAATTCATTATATACATTTTTTAGTGATTTTTCAAAGTCACTGCCCAGAACAGAGCATTCTGGGCAGATTACACTAGGTTGGATTTCTAGCTTCTTAACTCATTTTAGCAAGGTCCTAACATGGCAATTCTATTCATGTACATACATGTCTAGTTCATCATTATTCACCTAGCAATATTCTTAAAACAGGGCATAGTCATGTTGAACCTAGTTTGATCTATTTGATCACAATTACACATCAATTCATCAACTAGGCAACCCATTACCTAACTTAACTAGTTCAATTAGGTGTAGTCACATTTCCAGCAACACACTTATTCAATTCAATCTTCTTTTTACCTAGCAACATGCTTAAAACAGGATTCTATGTTCATTTAACATGTTTATACAATTTTTCAATCAAAATAGTCCCTAATCCAAGACTGCTTTCTATCATGTTCATGATTTCCAGATTTCCAGCAACTATACATATATCCTATATCAATTTGGTTACTAGAAATTACAATTTCAAGTTCAATTTGAATCTAGCATGCTCCTAACACACATAGAAATCATTCAATTCATCAAGACAACAAGAACATCATTCAAACAATCTATAGCAAGTTAGGTTCAAGCATTATACCTTCTCCAAGCTTAATTTAATCAATGGATGAATTATGAAGCTTGAATTGAAGGTGTTTGCATGCAAAATTCTCTCCCCTTTCTCTCTCTATGTTTCGACCAAAGTGATGAACAATGGGGAGGAAGATGACAATATTTTTGGTTATTTTCCTCCCCAAACATGAGTCATCATCCTAAATGGCACATGTTATCTTTCAAATAAAGACATGTGTCAAGGCCTCCACTTAATTTCTATTTTACATGCAATCTATAGGATTTTGCATGTTCACATTTCCATCCTTCTATTTAAGCCTTCTAGTTTTCATTTCCATTCAATCTAGTTCAATTTCACTTATTTGATTTATAAGGACTATAGCGACAGACAAACCGTCAGTATAGATACACTATTTTGTCGGGGTAGTCCATACATATACCGACAGACAAACATGTTTATACAATTTTTATTATATACATCTAGTGAATGGAGAATGCATGAATCAAACATGCTTTATGCACATAAATTTAGTTATGCACCAAATATAATTGTAATATGTGATTCTATTATAGTGCACATAAATAAAGGTCGTCGAAAGGGTAGGGACAAGAAGATTACATAGAATTTGACTGAATTGTGAAGAATCAAATCCTTAAAATCAATACTGCACTCTTCGGTGCTATCTGTTACGACAATCAAGTCTTCAGCTCAGGAACTCTTTATAAAAATCTTTATCTGTACAAATACATTTAACGAAACAACATTCTTATATAATTTGAATCATTTACAAAGCAAGAAATTCTCTCAGTAGCAACATCTAGACAGCCTAATCATTAAGACTTGTCCTCTAAACAATTATGCAAATGCAACTATCTTTATTCTCTAACAATTATGCTACCAATAGGCAACAGTATAATTCCAGAAACATAGAATCCGAGCATTTTACAAGATTTTGTTACACAAATAAATCGGATTTGAATTATAAAGAACATACTTTGTACTTCAGAGACTAAATCAATTAATTCTCAAGAGAAGAATAAAAAATTAATAATGCAAATGATATATGGCTTTGAATTCCATAGTGTGTCCTCTGAGCTATGCTGCAATTTCAAACAATAAAACCAAAAGACTGAAATCTAGGGTATTCAACCAAATAATAGTTAGTGGTAAAACTACATATACTAGAAATTACTATAATCCAATGGTTTATACTAAATTTCTAGCTACGAAAGAAGAAAAAATTACATTAATGACTAAGGTATTCAACCATTCGTTTTACATTTACTTGCATAAACAACCATTACAAAAATGCCATATACCGATGCTTCTTTGTACCGACGGACAAGAGTCGTCGGTATAGATGATATATACCGAAGGAATACAAAACTGGCGATAAAAGTTTTATTTTTTACCGACGGATATTGTATTCATGGGTGTAAAACCTATAATTGATTTTGATATAACAAATTGTTTAAGGACCAAATTGTAAAATTAAATAAATTTTTAAGTACTCAAACTCTCACAAAATGACAAGGATTTGAACCCAAAATTGTTTCTAAGTCAAAAATTTAAAACCCCAAAAATTTTCTAAGTGTTTCATGCTCAAATTAACCAATTACACCCAGGCGTATCGATATACTCCTTAGCGTTTCAATACGAGTTTTTACTACTGGAATTTTAATCGTAAATATGGTTGTCTCTATATCGATATAGGCTTCATCTGAGTTTGTGTTCTTGGTTACGAGTATCGATACGGCCTTTACCGTATCGATACGGGGTATTGAGATTTTCAAATCTTTGCATTTAGTTTTGGTACCATTGCCTTGTCAGTTATTGGAATCACCAAACTTTGAAAATTGGTTAACCCGTATCGATACGCCCCTAAGGCGCACCGATGCATTTTTCACTAGACTTTTTCCTCAGATTCCAGTGAACTAAAACCGTACCGATACGACTATACCGTATCGATACGCCCATGCTTTTACACTATATCCATTTCGATATGCTCTAAAGCGTATCAATACGCCTTTGCACAACGGCTCTTTCTTCTTTTGATAGGTACCGGTACGACTCTTTGTATACCGATACGGTTGGCCACCAAATAGCATTTATTGCGGGAAAAATGGTCTCCAACGGCTCTATTGATGACCTTAACCACCCAAATGGTTAGAAATCAATGAGAGGGTATAAAATCAAGTCTCCAAAGCTGCAATAACAACTATTGAACATCCATTGAACAACTATCAAGCATTCAAGAAAAAATCCAACCCTTTGAGCTTTTAGAGTCATATCTTGTACCCAACTTGTGTATTCTAAATTGTAATCCTTTGTTTTAAGTTTAGGGTTTGTGTGAAATTGTATTTGGGCAAACATATCACCTTTGAGAGGAATTTTTAGTTTGCTATCCACTTCTTGTAAAAGAGTGAACCTTGATCAAGCTTTGGGTAGAAAGCTTTGATCGATTGTAACGGTTGCCTCCTTAGTTTAGAAAAGGGGAAGAATTCTTAGTGGATTGTGTTGAAATCCTTAGTGGAAAGCTAAGTTAGTGGATGTAAAGCTTGTTAGAAGCTTGAACCACTATAAATCTCTTGTCCATCATTTTTATCTTTTTGCTTTGCTCCCCTTCAAATTTTTATTTGCCAATTCACCCCCTCTTGGCCTTTCTTCATCGATTGATCACCCCAACAATTAGTATCAGAGCCTAACTCATTTGAGGGATTAACATGCACTTGAGACGATATTAGAAGTGATTCAATCAACCGACATTCAAGCCATGGCGTCTACTTCAGGCCAAAACTTGTATGAATCACAATCGACCACCAAACCACCCTTCTTCAATGGAGACAACTATCCATATTGGAATAATCTGATGAGGCTATTCATCAAATCTAATGATTACCTCCTTTGGGATGTAATCGAAGATGGGTCATCTATTCCAATGAAGCAATAAGGAGATAGGCAAGTTCCCAAGACCAAGCATGAAAAGACCGATAAACAAAGAAGGAAGTTGCAAGTAAATGACAAGGCCTTGCACATACTCTTTTGTGCACTTGGACCGGATGAGTACTCGAAGATGTTTTCATGTACAAGTGCAAATGAGGTGTGGGACAAACTCGAGACAACCTATGAAGACACCAACGATGTAAATGAGACCAAGATTGGACTCCTCAACTTGAGTTACGAGAACTTCAAGATGGAGCCTGATGAGAGCATCACCAAGGTGTTCAATCGTTTCCCCGTCATCGTCAACACTCCCAAAGGCTTCAGAGAAATCATCCCCGAAGACAAGCTTGTTCGGAAGCTCATCTACTCTCTTCTTGATTCATGGGATAGAAAGAGGACCGCAATCATTGAGGCCAATAACCTCAAAACCTTGAAGCTCGATGCTCTTATGGGTTCTCTTCTTACTCATAAGATCATGAAGCAAGGTGGAGAAGAATGAAGAGAAAATGAGGTAAAGAAGAAGAAAATCGGAATTACTCTCAAAGCTTCTCTTGAGGAGAGAGATTCGAGTGAGGAGGAAGATGAAGAGATAGCAATGCTAGCCAAAAGGTTCACAAGGTTCATGAAGTTCAACAGAGGAAGAAAGTTCCATCGAAGATGAGACTTCAAGAACAAGAACAAGGAGGAGGAGAAGGATCAGGTCATTTGCTTTGAGTACAAGAAGCCGGGGCACATAAGAATCGAATGCCCCCAACTCAAAAGGAAGAGCTTCAGGAAAAAGAAGAAGCTCAAGGCAAACGTTGCCACATGGAGTGATGAGGAATCATCCGATGAAGAAGAGCAAGAAGTTGCCAACCTTTGCTTCACGTCTCTTGAAGAAGATCATAAGGTAACCTCTAACCCATCCGATTTTGATTTATCATTTGATGAGCTTCAGGAATCTTATGATGAGTTGCAAGAGGTATATGACGAATTGGTTGAGAAGTATAAGGAATCCTTTTTGAAAAACAAGAAAACAATTTCAAATTTGAAAAATCAAAACGATTCCTTATCTAAAACTGTAACATCCCTTTCCTGTATTTATCACCAAATACGAGTTTGTGATGTTACTAACAAAGATTAAACCCTTATATTTTCTTAATATAGAAAATTGGCAGCCTGCACTGCCTTTACTTAAAAATTTATAAAAAAATTTATAGACATCGAAAATTCGTTCTGAAATTTTCTAATTAAACTAGATTTATTAAGCTTTCTAACCATATAAATTATTGGCCTAAACTCATTACACAAAAATTCAAATAAATCCTTAGATTCACGTCACAACACAGAATTTCAAAAATTCTGCTACCATATTTTCTGACCTTCCGTCGAATAAAAATTCATAACTTTTTACATACAACTCGAAATCAGTCACCGTTAATTTTGTAAGAAACTAGACAAAATTTTTAGTTCATACATATAAGATTCACTATCTAATTCCAATTGTGGAATCTATGCTAATTTTTCGAACAGACTGCTTTTGCATACATTTCTGGGCAGATTTTTAAACTTTCTATCTAAGAATCCATATTTACTAAAAACTTAGTCCATTACCATTTATAACCATAATAGGACTTACTAGGTTCATCATCCATATTCAACAACTATTAACCCACCATATTTAGTGATAAGTTATTACAACCCCACTAATTATACATGCCATCTAGTACATTTCCAAAAGAAAGGATGGATGTCATTACATTACTATGAGTATGGAGATATACCTCCCAAAATATGAAAGTGATGCTCGGCTACTCTTCACTCGAAGCTCCTTTAAAACCTACGCATGAAAGTCATCATACGCTAAGCATATACTTAGTGAGGCAACAACATTTAATTCAAATGCAATTTAACATAGGTATCAATATATTATAGTGACAATGCATATGGTCACCTCCCATTTTATGCATTTTAACATATATGACATGATATATATAGTAACATATTACATGGTAATAACCTTGATTCTTACCAATACCGTTGCCATATTCATCATCGAGCTTTCAAGTTTTTTTAACCTGTTTTTCAATTCATTTAGCCCAAGTATTGAATTAAGGAAGTTTTTGGTACGCGAGTCATCCCCCTATACTTACTTGAGTATAGTATATTAGGTGCACTTTACTGGAAGTGCTTAATACCGAAGTGTTTTTGTATACTTACCGGAGTATACAATTATTAATTATTTTGCACTTTACCTAAAGTGCTTATAATAAATTGCACTCTACCGGGAGTGCTAAAATTTTTATACAGCTGTTTATGACTCTATGGATATCCAGCTATACTTTTAATTTCCTATCTCATACTTTGGTCTTTATATCAATCATAATCTCATACATGGCAACATATATACATATTAAGCAATTCAAACATAAAATAACATTCCATGGATAAGTAGTGATCCATGCATGTATTCTCAATTCTGGACATATTTTTAACATGTCAATTATATAATGAATGACATAAAAATCATGCTATGTATGCATTGCACTCACCTTGACACTTTCAAATTTATAATTTATACTGGCCTCACTAAGCTCGAATGCACTTTCTATCTTCTTTCTTAGCTCGTTTGTACTCGAACTCGATTGTTATCTGTTTGTACATTAAATACATTACACAAGCAACCTTAAGTACATGTCCAACCTTTACTAATACATGTACATACCAATATGGAAAAATTAATATTTTCAACCAAGTACTTCTTTGTAACCACCATGCTCCCAATACTTTAATCTCATCTCAAATTACACATTACAACCAATAGTTTGATAATCTCCCTTTAAACCCTAAATTCTTTCTCTTAGGGTTTATAAACTAAAATTTGGAAACTTCCACATTTCATCTCCATTTTCAAAAATATTAATACCAAAATGATCATTGTATCATAGCAAACAACATGCCCATGTTTCTTGAATATTTTCCAATTTTTCACTTATTTCACCCAATTTACACAATTCACAAATTGGTCCTAAAATGATATTTTCTTCAATCCAACAACATAATTCAACTTAGAAAACATCATTCTAATCAAATCCATCATCAAAAGAATTTTTACAAAATTTCCCCTAATATTATTCATTTTGCCGAAATGGTCCCTATAGATTTATCAAGAAGTTTTCATCATTTCAAGCATCTAAAGAACACTACAACACCATTTCCGACTTGATTAAGCCTTAAAACATGAAATCTTAACATGCTCTTCAACCACCCTAATCATCAAACTCAGCTTAGAGATATAGAAACTAAGCAAAACTTATGTCAAAAGATAGAAAATTCAAAGGAGATCAATTTCTTATTTCATGTCTCTAACCAAAAACCAAGTAAATCAAGCAAAAAATTGAATTGAAATTTTTGCTTTTATCTTGCTAGGGGTCTCGGCTACTTGGGAGAAAGAAGAGCAAATTTCTAGTCTTTTCTATCTTTAATTTTAATGCCAAATGTCTTCTAATTTGGCTATATAAAACTAAAATTCTCTAAAATAGTCAAATGACTATTTCACCCCTTAGTTATAACCAATCACATGCCAACACCTATATTTTATCCTCTTCCATAATAAATTTTCATTAAAAAGTATAGGTGAAATGTCTAAAATGCCATTAATGAAATAATTTATTTTTAAAAATGCCATTCCACCACCTATACAAAATACTGAATAGAATCGAATCTAAACTGATTTAAAAACGATTCAAAACTTTGATGCTATGCTCTTCGGGTCTTTTTAAGACTTCCTTCAAATTTTCATAAAATTCCGAGCTCATACGATTACCCAAATTACACTTAAACTTTACTTAGTAATTTCCCAATAATAGAAACATCAGATCAAACCATAGTTTTTATATTCGATCCACACCCTTAGATGATCTATCTATTTATGGAATAAAAATAATTATTGGGAAAATTACCATGTTGGTCCTTGAACTTTTCTCAACTTTTCACTTTTGTCACCAAACTTTAAAACTTTACTTTTTAGTCACTGAACTAAAACCACTAACTTTTGATTCTTTATGTTTTGGTCACTAATCAAATAATGGGATATTACAATTCTCTCCCCCCTAAAAAAATTCGTCCTCAAATTTTTAGAACGTACCTGGATTAAACAAATGCGGGTATTGTTCTATCATTTGTTCTTCAGTTTCCCATGTGGCTTCTTCCACTTTGTGGTTTTTCCAGAGCACCTTAACCAATGGAATCGATTTGTTCCTCAATCTCTTCACCCCATGAGCTAAAATCTTTACTGGTTCTTCTTCAAATGTCAAATCAGGTTGCATCTCAACTTCCACAGGTGAAATGACATGAGAATGATCCGACCTATATTTGTGAAGCATCGATACATGAAAAGCATCATGAATCTTGCTCATTTCTGGTGGTAAAGCCAATTGATACGCCACCTGTCCAACTCTTTTCAAGATTTCATACGTACCAATGAATCTGGGACTAAGCTTCCCCTTTTCTTCCGAATCTCATTATTTCATCCATGGTGAAACTTTCAAAAATACCTTGTCTCCGACCTGATACTCAATATCTTTTATTTTTAAATCTGAATAAGCCTTTTGTCTATCGGAAGCTGCCCTTAGATTATCTCAAATTATCTTCACTTTTTCTTCTACCTCTTGAATCAAGTCAGGCCCAATAATCTTGTGGTCTTCTAACTCTAACCAATTTAACGGTGTCTGGCATTTTCTTCCATATAAAGCTTCATACGGTGCCATTTCAATTCTTGTGATAATCTGTTGTTATACATAAATTTAGCCAATGGTAAGTTTTTTTTCCCACGAACCTGCAACTCAATGACACACGCTCTTAGCATATCTTCCAAAATCTGAATTGTCCTCTACGATTGTCCATCAGTTTCTGGTGGAAGGTAGTACTAAAATGCAATCGAGTACCCAATGCTTCCTGTAGTGCTTTCTAGAATCTAGAAGTAAACCTGGGATCTCTGTCAGACACAATGGAAATAGAAACTCCATGTAATCTAACAATCTCCTGAATATACAACTCTGCATATTTATTCAAAAAGAAATATGTTCTGACGGGCAGGAAATATGCTGATTTGGTTAATCGATCCACGATCACCCAAATTGAGTCTTTCCTACTTGGTGTCAATGGTAATCCGGTTACAAAGTCCATAGTCATTTTTTCCCATTTCCATTCTGGAATAGCAATTGGTTGAAGTAACCCTGATGGCACTTGATGTTCTGCTTTAACTTGCTGACAAGTTAAGCATTTAGACACGAATTTCGTTATAGCTATTTTCATTCCTGGCCGCCAAAAACGGCTCTTCAAATCCTGATGCATTTTATTTCCTTCTGCGTGCATCGTTAAAAGACTATAATGTGCTTCTGTAAGAATTTCCTTTTTCAATTCATCATCTTCAGGAATATAAGCATGTCCTTTATAATATAAACATCCATTGGACTTTACTTCGAAGTCTAAAGATTCTCCCCTTTCAGCTTTCTTCTTTTTCTCTAAACAATTTTCATTTGTTTCCTGTGATTCTTTTATTTTGTCTATCAAAGTAGACCTAATGTTCAGCTCAGCAAGTAGAGCACCATCATCCAATATTGATAATTGAGCATTCGATATCTGCAGGGCTGAAAACATCTTTCGGCTAAGTGCGTCTGCCACTACATTAGCCTTTCCCGAGTGATAATCAATAATTGCATCATAATCCTTAATTAGCTCAATCCATCACCTTTGTCTTAGATTCAGCTCCTTCTGCGTTAAATGATATTTCAGGCTTTTGTGGTCTGTGTGTATATAACATCTTTCACCATATAAGTAGTGGCGCCAAATTTTTAAAGCAAAGACAACCGCAACTAATTCCAAATCGTGAGTAGGATAATTCCTCTCATGAGTTTTAAGCTGCCTAGAAGCATAAGCCACCACTTTCCCGTCTTGCATAAGTACACAACCCAAACCATTATGCGATGCATCACTATACACCACAAAATTTTTACCCGATTCAGGGTTAACTAACACCGGAGCTTCTGTCAAGATTTTCTTCAATCTTTCAAAGCTTTCTTGACATTCTTTAGTCCACATAAAAGGTACATTCTTCCTGAGCAATTTAGTAATAGGTGCAGCAATCATTGAGAAATCTTTCACGAATCGGTGGTAATATCCTGCCAATCCGAGAAAACTTCTAACCTCTGCAACATTTTTAGGAGGTTTCCACTCCATGATAGCTTGAATTTTCTGAGGATCAACCCGAATTCCTTCAGCCGATACTATATATCCAAGAAATGTCACTTCAGAAAGCCAAAACTCACATTTAGATAATTTGGCATATAATTTCTTCTCCCTCAAAATCTGAAGAACTATTATGAGATGAACATCATGATTCTCCTTGGTTTTAGAATAAACCATGATATGGTCTATGAATACCACTACAAACTGGTCCAGGTATGGCTGAAAATTCGGTTCATCAAATCCATAAATGCTGTTGGGGCATTAGTTAATCCAAACGGCATCACCACGAATTCATAATGACCATATCGAGTCCTGAAAGTCATCTTTAGAATATCCTGCTCTTTAATCTTCAATTGATGATAGCTCGATCGAAGATCAATCTTAGAGAACAATGTTGCCCTTTTAATTGATCAAAGAGGTCATCAATTCTTGGCAATGGATATTTATTCTTTATCGTCACTTTATTAAGTTGACGATAATCGATACACAATCTCATCGATCCATCTTTCTTCTTTACAAATAATACAGGTGCTCCCCATAGTGATATGCTTGGTTGTATAAAACCTCGATTCTACAATTCTTGTAGCTGTGATTTGAGTTCCGGAGTTCAAGAGGTGCCATCGATATGGGTGTTGTACCAGGTAACACATCAATTCCAAATTCTACCTCTCTATCTGGAGGTAGTCCCGGTAATTCTTCTGGGAATACATCTAGGAATTCCCGCACCATAGGTATATCTTCTATTTTCACTCCCTTCTTCAAGGTATCAATTTCGGGAGTTGGATTTATTTCACAACCATCCATCAACATTTCATTCGCAACAACAGCCGAAATAACATCACTACGATGATTTGGCTTTTCCCCCACGAATATTATTTATGATCCATTTGGTGCCTTTAAAATTAATCTTTTTAATCAGCACTCCACCACAGCATCATATATAAATAACCAATCCATCCCCAATATTATTTCGAACTCACAAAATGGTAATTCCATAAGGTTAGCGGGGAAATCCACACTCTGAATTTTAATAGGACACTGACGGGAAATCCTCTTAACCTTAGCACTCTGGCCTAACGGATTGGTTGCTACCACCTCACTCTTAATTAGTTCTACTGGAATGTTTCTTTCTAGTATGATTCTAGAACTAATATATGAATGAGTGGAACCAAGACAATTAGTGCAAAAATAGGTCTATTAAAGAGTTCAAGCATACCTGATATCACATCAGGATCATCTTTACTCTCTGTGGTCTTGATATTATATACACGAGCAGGAGCTTTTCCTTTCAGATTTGATGCAACTTCCGATGCACCTTGATGGGAATTCCACCCTTGGTTCCCTTTATTTCTCTGAGAAGCAGGCACCAATCGATTCTCATGTAATTCTGGACATGCTCGTTTGAAATGACCCGGCTTCCCACATTGATAGCACATTGTCTCTGGTGCATACCAACATCGACCAGGATGTCTTCTTCTACAAGTCTTGCATTCAGGTCTATTCCAAAGTCCATCACCTTTACTTCCACTAGTTTTATTGTGGACTTGCTTGGATTTACCCATAGAAGAATTCTTCTTTACGGACGACATCGACCCAACTGATCCTTGCTGCTGAAAACCTTTACCCCGTTTAGACCAGGATAAAACACTGGGGCCTCCAGGTCGCTTAATTGACTGTGTTTTCTTCTTAGAAGCTTCTTCTTGTTCCACCCTTTCCATTCCTTTAGCTCGGTTAACCGCCACTTGAAATTCACACAAATCAAGAGCAACCAAGACTTTCTTATACTCCGGATCTAGGCCTCCCACAAATTTATTAACTCTATGCTTCTCAGTCGGAAGGAGCTCTGTAGAAAACCGACTAAGCTTATTAAACTCATACTCATATATCGATCTGCCTGCTTGCTTTAGATTCATAAACTGAGTCCTCATATCCTTGATAAAAACATCACCAATGTACTTGTTTTGGAACTCTTTTAAAAAGAATTCCCAAGTAACTCGTTCCCGAGGAATCTGAGTAGTAATGGTGGTCCACCAAATTCGAGCAGGCCCTATCATAAGTGATGTTACACCTTCCAGTCTTCCTTGATCATCACACCGGATAGAGTCCAACATAATTTTAATATCATTTAGCCAAAAGTCCGCAGACATCGGATCAACATCAGAATCACCTCGAAACTCTGATGTCTTCAACTTCCTCAACTACCTTGGCACAGACACTAGTTTCGGTCTATTTAAGATATCATCTAATGCCTGCAGGAACAGTCCACGATCCTGAACCATCATGTTTTGTTGTCCTTGTGCAGGTGTCTGACCTTGATATTGCTCCTGAGGTACATTCTGATTTACCTCGTTACTTCCACTCTGCACAGGAACCTCATGTTCAAACGCATGTCTAGAACCCTGATGGTCTGACATCTGAACATAACACATTTTCAACAAGTTTCTTAATATAGAGTAGCATTACTAATTATAGAGCATCAGAGTATCTGCACATAATCATTAGTAACTATGACATCCTAATGGCATGTATACAATTCTCACTCATTTTTAAATTCAATTTCTATCTAGAATCGACTAAACTTGAGGCTCTGATACCAATAAATGTAACATCTCTTTCCCGTATCTATCACCAAATACGAGTCAGTGATGTTACTAACAAAGATTAAACCCTTATATTTTCTTAATATAGAAAATTGGCAGCCTACACTGCCTTTACTTAAAAATTTATAAAACATTTTATAGACATCGAAAATTCGTTCCAAAATTTTCTAATTAAACTAGATTCATTAAGATTTCTAACCATATAAATTATTGTCCTAAATTCATTACACAAAAATTCAAATAAATCCTTAGATTCACGTCACAGACAAGAATTTCAAAAATTCTGCTACCCTGTTTTCTGACCTTCCGTCGAATAAAAATTCATAACTTTTTACATACAACTCGAAATCAGTCACCGTTAATTTTGTAAGAAACTAGACAAAATTTTTAGTTCATACATAAGATTCACTGTCTAATTCCAATTGTGGAATTTATGCTGAGTTTTTGAACACACTGCTTTTGCATACATTTCTGGGCAGATTTTTAAACTTTCTATCTTAGAATCCATATTTACTAAAAACTTAGTCCATTACCATTTATAACCATTATAGGACTTACTAGGTTCATCATCCATATTCAACAACTATTAACCCACCATATTTAGTGATAAGTTATTACAACCCCACTAATTATACATGCCATCTAGTACATTTCCAAAAGAAAGGATGGATGTCATTACATTACTATGAGTATGGAGATATACCTCCCAAAATATGAAAGTGATGCTCGGCTACTCTTCACTCGAAGCTCCTTTAAAACCTACGCATGAAAGTCATCATAAGCTAAGCATATACTTAGTGAGGCAACAACATTTAATTCAAATGCAATTTAACATAGGTATCGATATATTATAGTGACAATGCATATGACCACCTCCCATTTTATGCATTTTAACATATATCACATGATATATATATAGTAACATATTATATGGTAATAACCTTGATTCTTACCAATACCGTTGCCATATTCATCATCGAGCTTTCAAGCCTTTTTAACATGTTTTTCAATTCATTTAGCCCAAGTATTGAATTAAGGAAATTTTTGTACGCTGAGTCATCCCCTATACTTACTTGAGCATAGTATATTAGGTGCACTTTACTAGAAGTGCTTAACATGAAGTGTTTTTGTATACTTATCGGAGTATACAATTATTAATTATTTTGCACTTTACCTAAAGTGCTTATAATAAATTGCACTCTACCGGGAGTGCTAAAATGTTTATACAGTTGTTTATGACTCTATAGATATCCAACTATACTTTTAATTTCCTATCTCATACTTTGGGCTTTATATAAATCATAATCTCATACATGGCAACATATATACATATTAAGCAATTCAAACATAAAATAACATTCCATAGATAAGTAGTGATCCATGCATGTATTCTCAATTATGGACATATTTTTAACATGTCAATTATATAATGAATGACATAAAAATCATGCTATGCATGCATTGCACTAACCTTGACACTTTCAAATTTATAATTTTTACTAGCATCACTAAGCTCGATTGCACTTTCTATCTTCTTTCTTCACTCGTTTGTACTCGAACTCGATTGTTATCTATTTGTACATTAAATACATGACACAAGCAACCTTAAGTACATGTCCAACCTTTACTAATACATGTACATACCAATATGGAAAAATTAATATTTTCAACCAAGTACTTGTTTGTAACCACCATGCTCCCAATACTTTAATCTCATCTCAAATTACACATTACAACCAATAGTTTGATAATCTCCTTTAAACCCTAAATTCTTTCTCTTAGGGTTTATAAACTAAAATTTGGAAACTTCCACATTTCATCTCCATTTTCAAAAAATATTAATACCAAAATGATCATTGTATCATAGCAAACAACATGCCCATGCTTCTTGAATATTTTCCAATTTTTCACTTATTTCACCCAATTTACACAATTCACAAATTGGTCCTAAAATGATGTTTTCTTCAATCCAACAACATAATTCAACTTAGAAAACATCATTCTAATCAAATCCATCAGCAAAATAATTTTTACAAAATTTCCCCTAATATTATTCATTTTGCCGAAATGGTCTCTATAGGTTTATCAAGAAGTTTTCATCATTTCAAGCATCTAAACAACACTACAACACCATTTCCAACTTGATTAAGCCTTAAAACATGAAATCTTAACATGCTCTTCAACCACCCTAATCATCAAACTCAACTTAGAGATATGGAAACTAAGCAAAACTTATGTCAAAAGATAAAAAATTCAAAGGAGATCAATTTCTTATTTCATGTCTCTAACCAAAAACCAAGTAAATCAGGCCAAAAAATTGAATTTAATTTTTGCTTTTATCTTGCTAGGGTCTCGGCTACTTGGGAGAAAGAAGAGCAAATTTCTAGTTTTTTCTATCTTTAATTTTAATGCCAAATGTCTTCTAATTTGGCTATATAAAAATAAAATTCTCTAAAATAGTCAAATGACTATTTCACCCCTTAGTTATAACCAATCACATGCCAACACCTATATTTTATCCTCTTCCATAATAAATTTTCATTAAAAAGTATAGGTGAAATGTCTAAAATGCCATTAATGAAATAATTTATTTTTAAAAATGCCATTCCACCACCTATACAAAATACTGAATAGAATCGAATCTAAACTGATTTAAAAACGATTCAAAACTTTGATGCTATGCTCTTCGGGTCTTTTTAAGACTTCCTTCAAATTTTCATAAAATTCCGAGCTCATACGATTACCCAAATTACACTTAAACTTTAACCGTAATTTCCCAATAATAGAAACATCAGATCAAACCATAGTTTTTATATTCGATCCACACCCTTAGATGATCTATCTATTTATGGAATAAAAATAATTATTGGGAAAATTACCATGTTGGTCCTTGAACTTTTCTCAACTTTTCACTTTTGTCACCAAACTTTAAAACTTTACTTTTTAGTCACTGAACTAAAACCACTAACTTTTGATTCTTTATGTTTTGGTCACTAATCAAATAATGGGATATTACAATTCTCTCCCCCTAAAAAAATTCGTCCTCAAATTTTTAGAACGTACCTGGATTAAACAAATGCGGGTATTGTTCTATCATTTGTTCTTCAGTTTCCCATGTGGCTTCTTCCACTTTGTGGTTTTTCCAGAGCACCTTAACCAATGGAATCGATTTGTTCCTCAATCTCTTCACCCCATGAGCTAAAATCTTTACTGGTTCTTCTTCAAATGTCAAATCAGGTTGCATCTCAACTTCCACAGGTGAAATGACATGAGAATGATCCGACCTATATTTGTGAAGCATCGATACATGAAAAGCATCATGAATCTTGCTCATTTCTGGTGGTAAAGCCAATTGATACGCCACCTGTCCAACTCTTTTCAAGATTTCATACGTACCAATGAATCTGGGACTAAGCTTCCCTTTTCTTCCGAATCTCATTATTTCATCCATGGTGAAACTTTCAAAAATACCTTGTCTCCGACCTGATACTCAATATCTTTTATTTTTAAATCTGAATAAGCCTTTTGTCTATCGGAAGCTGCCCTTAGATTATCTCAAATTATCTTCACTTTTTCTTCTACCTCTTGAATCAAGTCAGGCCCAATAATCTTGTGGTCTTCTAACTCTAACCAATTTAACGGTGTCTGGCATTTTCTTCCATATAAAGCTTCATACGGTGCCATTTCAATTCTTGACTGATAACTGTTGTTATACGCAAATTTAGCCAATGGTAAGTATTTTTCCCACGAACCTGCAACTCAATGACACACGCTCTTAGCATATCTTCCAAAATCTGAATTGTCCTCTCTGATTGTCCATCAGTTTACGGGTGGAAGGTAGTACTAAAATGCAATCGAGTACCCAATGCTTCCTGTAGTGCTTTCTAGAATCTAGAAGTAAACACAGGATCTCATCGAACACAATGGAAATAGAAACTCCATGTAATCTAACAATCTCCTGAATATACAACTCTGCATATTTATTCAAAAAGAAATATGTTCTGACGGGCAGGAAATATGCTGATTTGGTTAATCGATCCACGATCACCCAAATTGAGTCTTTCCTACTTGGTGTCAATGGTAATCCGGTTACAAAGTCCATAGTCATTTTTTCCCATTTCCATTCGGAATAGCAATTGGTTGAAGTAACCACGATGGCACTTGATGTTCGCTTTAACTTGCGACAAGTTAAGCATTTAGACACCAATTTCGTTATAGCTATTTTCATTCTGGCCGCCAAAAACGGCTCTTCAAATCTGATGCATTTTATTTCCTTCATGCGTGCATCGTTAAAAGACTATAATGTGCTTCTGTAAGAATTTCCTTTTTCAATTCATCATCTTCAGGAATATAAGCATGTCCTTTATAATATAAACATCCATTGGACTTTACTTCGAAGTCTAAAGATTCTCCCCTTTCAGCTTTCTTCTTTTTCTCTAAACAATTTTCATTTGTTTCCTGTGATTCTTTTATTTTGTCTATCAAAGTAGACCTAATGTTCAGCTCAGCAAGTAGAGCACCATCATCCAATATTGATAATTGAGCATTCGATATCTGCAGGGCTGAAAACATCTTTCGGCTAAGTGCGTCTGCCACTACATTAGCCTTTCCCGAGTGATAATCAATAATTGCATCATAATCCTTAATTAGCTCAATCCATCACCTTTGTCTTAGATTCAGCTCCTTGCGTTAAATGATATTCAAGGCTTTTGTGGTGCGTGTGTATATAACATCTTTCACCATATAAGTAGTGGCGCCAAATTTTTAAAGCAAAGACAACCGCAACTAATTCCAAATCGTGAGTAGGATAATTCCTCTCATGAGTTTTAAGCTGCCTAGAAGCATAAGCCACCACTTTCCCGTCTTGCATAAGTACACAACCCAAACCATTATGCGATGCATCACTATACACCACAAAATTTTTACCCGATTCAGGGTTAACTAACACCGGAGCTTCTGTCAAGATTTTCTTCAATCTTTCAAAGCTTTCTTGACATTCTTTAGTCCACATAAAAGGTACATTCTTCCTGAGCAATTTAGTAATAGGTGCAGCAATCATTGAGAAATCTTTCACGAATCGGTGGTAATATCCTGCCAATCCGAGAAAACTTCTAACCTCTGCAACATTTTTAGGAGGTTTCCACTCCATGATAGCTTGAATTTTCTGAGGATCAACCCGAATTCCTTCAGCCGATACTATATATCCAAGAAATGTCACTTCAGAAAGCCAAAACTCACATTTAGATAATTTGGCATATAATTTCTTCTCCCTCAAAATCTGAAGAACTATTATGAGATGAACATCATGATTCTCCTTGGTTTTAGAATAAACCATGATATGGTCTATGAATACCACTACAAACTGGTCCAGGTATGGCTGAAAATTCGGTTCATCAAATCCATAAATGCTGTTGGGGCATTAGTTAATCCAAACGGCATCACCACGAATTCATAATGACCATATCGAGTCCTGAAAGTCATCTTTAGAATATCCTGCTCTTTAATCTTCAATTGATGATAGCTCGATCGAAGATCAATCTTAGAGAACAATGTTGCCCTTTTAATTGATCAAAGAGGTCATCAATTCTTGGCAATGGATATTTATTCTTTATCGTCACTTTATTAAGTTGACGATAATCGATACACAATCTCATCGATCCATCTTTCTTCTTTACAAATAATACAGGTGCTCCCCATAGTGATATGCTTGGTTGTATAAAACCTCGATTCTACAATTCTTGTAGCTGTGATTTGAGTTCCCGGAGTTCAGCAGGTGCCATCGATATGGGTGTTGTACCAGGTAACACATCAATTCCAAATTCTACCTCTCTATCTGGAGGTAGTCCCGGTAATTCTTCTGGGAATACATCTAGGAATTCCCGCACCATAGGTATATCTTCTATTTTCACTCCCTTCTTCAAGGTATCAATTTCGGGAGTTGGATTTATTTCACAACCATCCATCAACATTTCATTCGCAACAACAGCCGAAATAACATCACTACGATGATTTGGCTTTTCCCCCACGAATATTATTTATGATCCATTTGGTGCCTTTAAAATTAATCTTTTTAATCAGCACTCCACCACAGCATCATATATAAATAACCAATCCATCCCCAATATTATTTCGAACTCACAAAATGGTAATTCCATAAGGTTAGCGGGAAATCCCACACTCAATTTTAATAGGACACCGACGGAAATCCTCTTCTTAACCTTAGCAGCACTGCCTAACGGATTGGTTGCTACCACCTCACTCTTAATTAGTTCTCTTTTGGAATGTTTCTTTCTAGTATGATTCTAGAACTAATATATGAATGAGTGGAACCAAGACAATTAGTGCAAAAATAGGTCTATTAAAGAGTTCAAGCATACCTGATATCACATCAGGATCATCTTTACTCTCTGTGGTCTTGATATTATATACACGAGCAGGAGCTTTTCCTTTCAGATTTGATGCAACTTCCGATGCACCTTGATGGGAATTCCACCCTTGGTTCCCTTTATTTCTCTGAGAAGCAGGCACCAATCGATTCTCATGTAATTCTGGACATGCTCGTTTGAAATGACCCGGCTTCCCACATTGATAGCACATTGTCTCTGGTGCATACCAACATCGACCAGGATGTCTTCTTCTACAAGTCTTGCATTCAGGTCTATTCCAAAGTCCATCACCTTTACTTCCACTAGTTTTATTGTGGACTTGCTTGGATTTACCCATAGAAGAATTCTTCTTTACGGACGACATCGACCCAACTGATCCTTGCTGCTGAAAACCTTTACCCCGTTTAGACCAGGATAAAAACTTTGGGGCCTCTGTGTCGCTTAATTGATTTGTGTTTTCTTCTTAGAAGCTTCTTCTTGTTCCACCCTTTCCATTCCTTTAGCTCGGTTAACCGCCACTTGAAATTCACACAAATCAAGAGCAACCAAGACTTTCTTATACTCCGGATCTAGGCCTCCCACAAATTTATTAACTCTATGCTTCTCAGTCGGAAGGAGCTCAGAGAAAACCGACTAAGCTTATTAAACTCATACTCATATATCGATCTGCCTGCTTGCTTTAGATTCATAAACTGAGTCCTCATATCCTTGATAAAAACATCACCAATGTACTTGTTTTGGAACTCTTTTAAAAAGAATTCCCAAGTAACTTTCGTTCGAGAAATCGAGTAGTAATGGTGGTCCACCAAATTCGAGCAAGCCCTATCATAAGTGATGTTACACCTTCCAGTCTTCCTTGATCATCACACCGGATAGAGTCCAACATAATTTTAATATCATTTAGCCAAAAGTCCGCAGACATCGGATCAACATCAGAATCACCTCGAAACTCTGATGTCTTCAACTTCCTCAACTACCTTGGCACAGACACTAGTTTCGGTCTATTTAAGATATCATCTAATGCCTGCAGGAACAGTCCACGATCCTGAACCATCATGTTTTGTTGTCCTTGTGCGGTGTCCGACCTTGATATTGCTCGAGGTACATTCGATTTACCTCGTTACTTCCACTCAAGACAGAACCTCATGTTCAAACGCATGTCTAGAACCACGATGGTCCGACATCCGAACATAACACATTTTCAACAAGTTTCTTAATATAGAGTAGCATTACTAATTATAGAGCATCGAGTATCTCGCACATAATCATTAGTAACTATGACATCCTAATGGCATGTATACAATTCTCACTCATTTTTAAATTCAATTTCTATCTAGAATCGACTAAACTTGAGGCTCGATACCAATAAATGTAACATCTCTTTCCCGTATCTATCACCAAATACGAGTCGGTGATGTTACTAACAAAGATTAAACCTTATAT
The DNA here is from genome assembly GCA_019671005.1 of Hibiscus mutabilis. Lineage (NCBI taxonomy): Eukaryota > Viridiplantae > Streptophyta > Magnoliopsida > Malvales > Malvaceae > Hibiscus > Hibiscus mutabilis. The sequence continues at coordinate 67,603,874 of CM033711.1, forward strand.
TTTCTTAATATAGAAAATTGGCAGCCTACACTTTGCCTTTACTTAAAAATTTATAAAACATTTTATAGACATCGAAAATTCGTTCCAAAATTTTCTAATTAAACTAGATTCATTAAGATTTCTAACCATATAAATTATTGTCCTAAATTCATTACACAAAAATTCAAATAAATCCTTAGATTCACGTCACAGACAAGAATTTCAAAAATTCTGCTACCCTGTTTTCTGACCTTCCGTCGAATAAAAATTCATAACTTTTTACATACAACTCGAAATCAGTCACCGTTAATTTTGTAAGAAACTAGACAAAATTTTTAGTTCATACATAAGATTCACTGTCTAATTCCAATTGTGGAATTTATGCTGAGTTTTTGAACACACTGCTTTTGCATACATTTAAGGCAGATTTTTAAACTTTCTATCTTAGAATCCATATTTACTAAAAACTTAGTCCATTACCATTTATAACCATTATAGGACTTACTAGGTTCATCATCCATATTCAACAACTATTAACCCACCATATTTAGTGATAAGTTATTACAACCCCACTAATTATACATGCCATCTAGTACATTTTCAAAAGAAAGGATGGATGTCATTACATTACTATGAGTATGGAGATATACCTCCCAAAATATGAAAGTGATGCTCGGCTACTCTTCACTCGAAGCTCCTTTAAAACCTACGCATGAAAGTCATCATAAGCTAAGCATATACTTAGTGAGGCAACAACATTTAATTCAAATGCAATTTAACATAGGTATCGATATATTATAGTGACAATGCATATGACCACCTCCCATTTTATGCATTTTAACATATATCACATGATATATATATAGTAACATATTATATGGTAATAACCTTGATTCTTACCAATACCGTTGCCATATTCATCATCGAGCTTTCAAGCCTTTTTAACATGTTTTTCAATTCATTTAGCCCAAGTATTGAATTAAGGAAATTTTTGGCACGCGGGTCATCCCCCCTATACTTACTTGAGCATAGTATATTAGGTGCACTTTACTAGAAGTGCTTAACACTGAAGTGTTTTTGTATACTTATCGGAGTATACAATTATTAATTATTTTGCACTTTACCTAAAGTGCTTATAATAAATTGCACTCTACCGGGAGTGCTAAAATGTTTATACAGTTGTTTATGACTCTATAGATATCCAACTATACTTTTAATTTCCTATCTCATACTTTGGGCTTTATATAAATCATAATCTCATACATGGCAACATATATACATATTAAGCAATTCATACGTAAAATAACATTCCATAGATAAGTAGTGATCCATGCATGTATTCTCAATTATGGACATATTTTTAACATGTCAATTATATAATGAATGACATAAAAATCATGCTATGCATGCATTGCACTAACCTTGACACTTTCAAAGTTATAATTTTTACTAGCATCGCTAAGCTCGATTGCACTTTCTATCTTCTTTCTTCACTCGTTTGTACTCGAACTCGATTGTTATCTATTTGTACATTAAATACATGACACAAGCAACCTTAAGTACATGTCCAACCTTTACTAATACATGTACATACCAATATGGAAAAATTAATATTTTCAACCAAGTACTTGTTTGTAACCACCATGCTCCCAATACTTTAATCTCATCTCAAATTACACATTACAACGAATAGTTTGATAATCTCCCTTTAAACCTTAAATTCTTTCTCTTAGGGTTTATAAACTAAAATTTGGAAACTTCCACATTTCATCTCCATTTTCAAAAAATATTAATACCAAAATGATCATTGTATCATAGCAAACAACATGCCCATGCTTCTTGAATATTTTCCAATTTTTCACTTATTTCACCCAATTTACACAATTCACAAATTGGTCCTAAAATGATGTTTTCTTCAATCCAACAACATAATTCAACTTAGAAAACATCATTCTAATCAAATCCATCAGCAAAATAATTTTTACAAAATTTCCCCTAATATTATTCATTTTGCCGAAATGGTCTCTATAGGTTTATCAAGAAGTTTTCATCATTTCAAGCATCTAAACAACACTACAACACCATTTCCAACTTGATTAAGCCTTAAAACATGAAATCTTAACATGCTCTTCAACCACCCTAATCATCAAACTCAACTTAGAGATATGGAAACTAAGCAAAACTTATGTCAAAAGATAAAAAATTCAAAGGAGATCAATTTCTTATTTCATGTCTCTAACCAAAAACCAAGTAAATCAGGCCAAAAATTGAATTTAATTTTTTCTCTTACCTTGCTAGGGGTCTCGGCTACTTGGGAGAAAGATTAGCAAATTTCTAGTTTTTTCTATCTTTAATTTTAATGTCAAATATCTTCTAATTTGGCTATATAAAAATAAAATTCTCTAAAATAGTCAAATGACTATTTCACCCCTTAGTTATAACCAATCACAAGCCAACACCTATATTTTATCCTCTTCCATAATAAATTTTCATTAAAAAGTATAGGTGAAATGTCTAAAATGCCATTAATGAAATAATTTATTTTTAAAAATGCCATTCCACCACCTATACAAAATACTGAATAGAATCGAATCTAAACTGATTTAAAAACGATTCAAAACTTCGATGCTATGCTCTTCGGGTCTTTTTAAGACTTCCTTCAAATTTTCATAAAATTCCGAGCTCATACGATTACCCGAATTACACTTAAACTTTAACCGTAATTTCCCAATAATAGAAACATCAGATCAAACCATAGTTTTTATATTCGATCCATACCCTTAGATGATCTATCTATTTATGGAATAAAAATAATTATTGGGAAAATTACCATGTTGGTCCTTGAACTTTTCTCAACTTTTCACTTTTGTCACCAAACTTTAAAACTTTACGTTTTAGTCACTGAACTAAAACCACTAACTTTTGATTCTTTATGTTTTGGTCACTAATCAAATAATGGGATATTACAATTCTCTCCCCCTAAAAAAATTTGTCCTCAAATTTTTAGAACGTACCTGGATTAAACAAATGCAGGTATTGTTCTATCATTTGTTCTTCAGTTTCCCATCTGGCTTCTTCCACTTTGTGGTTTTTCCAAAGCACCTTAACCAATGGAATAAAATAATGGGATATTACAAAAACCAATTCGGAACTTGAGAAGAAGGTTTTGGATTTTCAAGAAAGCCAAAAAGATTTTGAAAAGAAAAACCTAGACTTGCAAAACCTTCTTTCCAAAGTTCATGATGATCACCAAAGAGAAGTTAGTGATCTCAAAGCTTCTCTAAACAAAGTTGGGAAACAAGGTTTTGAAAAAGAAAGTTCTTCAAAACCCAACTATGTGAAGAGAAACTTCAATGGCTACAAACAAAGAAGCTTCCCAAGGCCCTCTAGAGAAAAGGGGATTAGAAGTGTTTGGGTTTCAAAAGAACTCATCACATCTAATAACACTAGTTCTGTCGTGACCATTTTTAAACCAGGTGTGAAAATAGCCTGACAATTAGTATTTTAAAATTAGTGTTTATGTCCTTTTGATTTGATCATGAAAATTAGGGGTTTTGTATTAAATTTGATTTTCCTTATTTAATCTTGAAAAACAATTTGGAGTCGCCATCGGTCACTTTGGTATACCGGACACCATAAAAACAACTAGAGATTCATTTCTTTAAGATTAGGGTACAGGAGTCGGTTACGTGTGGGGAAGGATTAGCACCCCCACAAACGCTGGTTATCGGTACCTTTTTAATTTTACGTGGCATTTTGGCATTTCGAATAACAATGTGAATTTAATTTAACCGTAATTATCAACTAAATCTAAATTCCAAATGGAGATATCATTTTATAAGGAAATATATTTTATCTGAATACGAGATTGAAAGCGCCCAAATACTTTAGGATACTCCTATTCGTATTCAAAAATACATTTCCAACATAAAATGTTTTTCAATGCAGGATTAATTATTGTCTTGTTAATTTTAAGTTCTAATGTATAAAGGCTCTAACTAGTTAAAATATTAGACTAAGAATATTATTAAAATTAATGATTTCTATGAGATAGTACCAATTACTTGAATATCATCCATATTAAAATCATTAGATTTAAATAATACTCATTCACTAACTTGTCATTTTAATTAATTAAAGTAATAGTCCTAATTAAAGCTCTAATTAACTAACTAAGTCATTCATCAAGTTCTAAATTATAGTAGATATTAAATGTTCCATTTTAGAGCCATGTTGGAATAACATCTCAATGCATTGAGACACTACCAAAATTTGAACTGCAAAATTTTTCGTTTTAAATATACTAATTTACTACAATTATCTTCTTAATTGATTATTTAATCTTAATTAAAGAACCTAAAATATTAAGGCTCTAAGTGATTAATTAAGCTAAGTGATTAAATTGTCTAGAAAATAATACTATATGCTAATTTTAAAATCATGCAAGCATACATATAAATAAAACAATTAAATAAAATTAAAAGCAAATAAAGCAGAGACCAAATTGAACTAGTATTGAAATTTGGGTGACAAATTATAAAGCAAAGTGACCGAAATGAAAGGATTTACAAAACCTGAGGCCCAAACCAGGAGAACTCGGAAGAAGAGTGCGGGTCAAGGCCCGACCCATTTGAAAACACGCGGGTCGTCCTTGACCCGGTGCCAAAATGGCACCATTTTGGGTCGCTTATAAATGGCTTGATCCGAGTTTAACTCGGTCATTTGGCCGAGTTTCACTCTCTCTTTTCCCATTCACTCTATTAAAACTCTCTGCCACAAACACCTTATTTCCCAGAAACCAACCCTATTTCGGATCAAAATCCCCTATTTTGGGATGAACACTCATTGAGTTCATCAAGAACTCATATGAGTTCATCTTTTCCGGCACAATTCCGTCGCAAGCGCCACCAATCAATCTTTTTCCGCCACTCACTGGCCACTAAAGAAGTTCGCCGGCCACAACCTAAAAACTGATCACCCATCTATTCAAACCAAAACCTTAAAAAAAATCGATTTCAACTTTGATTCCTCTAGATATAGCCTCGACTCGACTGAGCCACCCATCTCCGACCCTCCTAGGCCTAAAACTACCCAAAGCCCTCATTTTTCGACTCCACCGTGGCTTAAAACTTCCGACCGCCGACAACCACAAGATGAGTCTCGATCATCTCTCTCATTTCATTTATGTTTTTTATAAAAATAACTCTAATAGTTTGCTCATGTTTTTGTAGTAATTAAAAGGATCGAAAGGATTACACCTTGGTTGAGGTGGCTATGGCAGTTCTGGTATCTTCTTCAGCGTCTGTTCGTTAGTCCGGCAATTTCCTGGTGACACTCCGCTATCTCTTATCTTCCCGGTGACGATTCAGTTTCACGGCGTTGGTTTGAATGATAGATGGCTCTTCGGCTTCCAACAGTTTAACTCCTGAAATGATAGGAAAAATTACCCTTTTGCCCTTTTCTCTCTCTTTTTATTTATTATATTTATTACTATTTTTAATAGTGAGTCATTAATAATCCCTAACACTTTCTCTTTCCACCTATTTATAGGTTAACTAGATGATGATTTCATAGAGAGGTTTAATCCGTGTGACTCACAAATAGGCCAATGGTCGGGTGACACATGGCCAATTTTGGCGGGCAAAGAAAACACATGTGTGCTTGTTTGGGTTATAGTCTGAAAATAGAATTAGGAATGAGTTGGCAGATTGTAAAGAGGATGGGATTTGGGCCCGTAATTAGGCTTTTGGGATTTGAAATGTAAAAATGGACATTTATAAAGGATTTGGACTATTTTTTGGGTTTTATTGTTTATTTACTAGAATTTTATTATTTACTATTTATTTATAGTTTTATTTATATCGAGTTACTAATATATAAGTATACTTGGGTAAAATTAGGGTATTACAAGTGTCATTGCTTCTTGGATTCCCAAGGCACCAAGATTTTGGGAGTTAATACTCATGGACCCAAAATGATTTGGGTACCAAAAATCAAGACTTAATCTTTGTTTGTAGGGGGAGCATTGCTACAAGGCCAAAACTACATGTGCAAATCCATGGTACCTTGATAATTGATGCTCGAGACACATGACCGGTGACACGAGTCGGTTCTTGGAAATAAAACCAAAGAGTGGAGGTGTAGTAACTTTCGGTGACAACTCCAAAGGCCACATTGAAAGAATTTGTTCCATTGGTAATCACTCTTCAATCCTTATAGATAATGTTTTATATGTAAACGGTCTAAAACATAACCTTTTAAGCATAAGCCAACTTTGTGATAAAGGTTTCAATGTTCATTTTTATTTAAATGGTTGCAAAATTTTAAACTTTGGAACTAACAAAATTGTGCTTATTGGTCATCGCATAAGAAACATATACCTGATGCATTTAGATAACATTCATATTTCAAATGCATGTTTTGTTGCAAAAGATGAACATGACTCATAGTTATGCCATAGAAAACTAGGGCATGCAAGCATGAGTGTTTTAGAAAATTTGATTTCAAATGATCTTGTAAGAGGTTTCCCTAAAATAAAGTTTTCTCTTGATAAAATTTGTGATGCTTGTGCAAAAGGCAGACATAAAAAAGTTTCTTTTAAACATATTAATGATGTTTCTACTAGTAAAGTTTTACAATTGATCCACATGGATCTTTTTGGCCCTATTAGGAGTATGAGATTGAGTGGAAAATCATATACATTTGTTTTAATGGATGACTACTCTAGATACACTTGGGTTCTATTCTTAAGTACCAAGGATGAGGCTTTAGAAAAATTCATCACATTTTCAAAAATTACTCAAAATAATGTTGGTCAATCTATTTCTCATATTAGAAGTGATCATGGTACCGAATTTCAAAATTTAGGTTTTGAGGATTTTTGTAATTCAAATGGTATAAGCCACAATTTTTTTGCTCCTCCCACTCCTCAACAAAATTGGGTTGTTGAGAGGAAAAACCGTACTTTAGAAGAAATGGCTAGAACCATGCTTTGTGAAAACAATTTGCCAAATTATTTTTGGGTGGAAGCCACTAATACTGCTTGCTACATTGTCAACTGAGTAATGATTAGGCCAATTTTAAAGAAAACTCCTTATGAGATTTTTGTTTTTTATACAAATGACTGTAATATTTTTCTCATGTTTTTGCAGGAATTAAAAGGATCGTAAGGATTATACCTTGGTTGCGGTGGCTATGGCGGTTCCGGCAATTTCTTGGCCACACTCCGCTGTCTCTTAGCTTCCCAGAAACAACTCAGTTTCACGGCGTCGGTTTGAAAGACCAATGGCTCTTCGGCTTCTAGCGATTCAACTCTCAAAATGATAGGTAAAATTCCCCCTTTGCCATTTTCTCTCTCTTTTTATTTATTATTATATTTATTAATATTTTTAATAGTGAGTCATTAATAATCCCTGACACTTTCTCTTTCCACCTATTTTTAGGTTGACCAGATGATGATGTCATAGAGAGGTTTAATCTGTATGACTCACGAATAGGCCAATGGTTTGGTGACACGTGGCCAATTTTGGGGGCAAAGAAAACACATGTGTGCTTGTTTGGGTTATAATCTGAAAATAGAATTAGGAATGAGGTTGCGAATTGTAAAGAGGATGGGATTTGGGCCCGTAATTAGGCTTAGGATTTGAAATGTAAAAATGGACATTTATAAATGATTTGGACTATTTTTGGGGTTTTATTGTTTATTTACTAGAATTTTATTATTTACTATTTGTTTATAGCTTTATTTATATCGAGTTACTAATATATAGGTATACCCGGGTAAAATTAGGGTATTATAGCTGCCCATCTTTGCTCATTACTGTGAAACAGGAATAGGGCAAAGACTGAAAAGACCCGAATTTTGCTTGAACCTTCTGACTGTCATCTAAGCTTCAAGTTCTTTCTACTATGAACTTTCACTCCTTCTTCCTTTCTAGAAAACTTGAACAAGTTCTTCTTATTATGAACTTCCTAATCCTTTTGCCAAACCGTAGCGTCTGAAGCTGTTCTTCTCATTATGAAATTCTTTATCTTTTAAGGTCTAGTATTGCTCTTTGAAATTCATCATTTTCTAAGGTTTGAAGCTGTTCTTCTTATTATGAAATTCTTCATTCCTCACTCTTTCGTTGATCCATCTTTCTGTAAAGGCATCGAATAAGTAAGCTCTTCTCGTTAGGAACTTCCTCATTCTTCAAAAAGGGTGAACTTTTCTCATTAGGAGCTCTTTCTTTTTCATTGAGTGATTTCTTCTCATTAGGAACTCTGGGGCGAACTCTTCTCATTAGGAACTCTGGGCGAGTTCTTCTCTCTGTTAGGAATGCTAATTCACCTCCTCATCTGGGAAAAAATTGAACCTACAAAAAGAAATATCGTCAATTAATAAGAATTAAACTTGAAGTTGTACGAAATATCCCAAATTCTTCTTGGAGCACCGAGATCTTTAATGTCATTGCTTTTTCTGCCTAAGGTTTTTTGATCCTCCAGTTTAAGGCTCGCGTGAGCTCTTTTGTTTCTCTTCTTTTGTTGATCGATCTCCATGTATGTGACCTAGTAACTTGTTCCCCATTCTTTTCCATCTTCTTTTTCTTTTTCTTTTTTTTTTGAAATTGATAACCCAAAAGGTTAATATCTTCTGTTAATATCATGCCCCCACTGTCTTATTGTGACGCCATCCAAAAAGTTCTCATCATTTCTGGTGGTGTCGGTCTAAAGGACTTAACGTCATGCCCAAAGGACTTACCGACGACCCAATGGCTTTAGAACTATAATGCACTTCCTTTCATGTGCAAACAAACAAATGTTTACATCACTCCCGAATGTGATGGCCCGAAGGACTTAACATCATGCCCAAAGGACTTACTAATAACCCGAAGGATTTAGAATTGTAATGCAATTCCTTTCATGTGCAAACAATCAAATGTTTACATCACTCCCGTATGTGATGGCCCGAAGAACTTAACATCATGCCCAAAGGACTTGCTGATGACCCAAAGAATTTAAAATTGTAATGCACTTCCTTTCCTATGCAAACAATCAAACATCACTCCCGAAGTCGACGGCCCGAAGAACTTAACATCATGCCCAAATGAATTACTGATGACCCGAAAGATTTAGGATTGTAATGTACTATATGTCTTGTGCATACAATCAGAAAATCTTTGTTGAAATCTGCCTCTTCAAACGGGTTGTAGACTTGGTTGAAATCCGCCTCTTCAAACAGATTAAAAACTTTGTTGAAATTTACCTCTTCAAACGGATTGTAAACTTTGTTGAAATCTGTCTCTTCAAATGGATTGAAAACTTTGTTGAAATCCACATCTTCAAACAGATTATAAACTTTATTGGAATCCATCTTTTCAAATGGACTGAAAACTTTGTTGAAATCTACCTCTTCAAACGGATTGTAAACTTTGTTAGAATCCATGAATGGACTGAAAACTTTGTTGAAATCCACCTCTTTAAACAGATTAAAAACTTTGCAATTCTATATTAAACCTACTTCTCCAATCTTGAAGTTGTAGATTGAAATCTTGCCCATTCCTTGTTGATTCCTGTAAATTCCTGCAAAAAATGTACAAAATTCTTTGAATGCATGAGCTAGTATGTTCCTATCTTATGGGTGCCTAACTATATATGATGCAGGAATTGTGACAACTAAGGACCACTTGGATAGGTTCTGATCTTCTTTGCTTCTCCGCTGAGTTTTCTACTTCTTTTGCAATGGTACCTCATCTCCTTAGATTGTTCTTATTAGATTCTTGCTTAACTTGATCTTCTCATGATTTGCCTTAAGCTCTTCCTGTCTTTATATTCCAAAAAATTACCCCGGGATTTTGTTCTTGAGCTCATTTTATTTTTTAGCAGATTTGTACTTCTTTAGTGATTGAATCCTTTCAAGTCTCCGTATCCTCTCTTATCTATTTCGATTTGAACTCTTGAGGACAAAGCTGCCCCACTAATCTCTTTGTTTCTTGCCCCATTATGTAGAATCTGCCCCTCTTTCATCTTTTAAGGCGAGCAAATGCCTCAAGTCTCTGAACTTTTCTTCAAGTCCCCAAACTTTCTAAGTTTATTCTTTATAACCAAAACTTCATGATAGAAACTTGCTTTAAGTCTCTGAACTATCTAATATATGCATTCTTGCCATTGCTTTCACCATGACCCTTGATGGGTGATTCCTCTTTCTGACCAGAAAATTGCCGGACAATGAGTGTCTCATACTCAGCCATATCTTTATCATGTCAAGTTGATCATTAACATCCACGATCTTACAATTGGAAATTTGTCTCTAAAGCAATACAAGAGCCATTGCCATGTCAGCTAGGTCTACCACTTGTTAAGCCACATCTTGTGCTTGAGTAACAACGTCTTTCATGTTATTATCTCTTTCTCGTATCTTCATTCTCGATCTCTAAAATTAGACATGCCGCTTCTCTTCACTTTCTTGATAGTTTTTCTTGATATCATCAACAAGATCTTTTCACATCAGCGTAAGATTGAGGCATTCATCTACTTTCTTATTTAGTGCTTCATTTTCAACTTGACTGTCATTCGACTTGATAACAGTATCCTCATACATCTGCATGTACATTTTTACCATTTCACGTTTAGCTTCGCTAACCCTTAGATCGTCCATGACGGCATTAAGCTATATTTCCATTGCCTGTATATCACACGAGAGCGTATTGACTCAATTTTCACTTGCCTTATAGCTCATTTTCCAATACTCAGCTTCACGCTTCAGTTCTTTGATTCTTTTCTTTGACTGCTCCAAAGTCACACCCAAACCAGCATTCTTAAGCATCGAACAAAGTTCTTGATAATTGGATTGCAAACTTTTGAGCTCCTCATTCAAATCGCCTCTCTTTCTCCTTAACTTGCTCATTTGAACCTCGTATTCGAACTGATGCTTTTTTTCATAGGTGTTTTCATTTTGAGTCTCTCATTCAACTCTTGAATCAAACTGGCTTTCTATTTCAATTTCCATTTTCCCTGCTCCAAAAGAACTTGAACTCGGCGTTTGAAGGCAATACAACTTTCAATAAAATGTCCTTGAGTTCCATCATGAAATTCACAATGAACCTTGACGTCATACTATTTTGGATACAGAGGTTGCAAAGGTGTGACAAATTGTGGGGTCACCAATCGGGCTTTCAACAATTGAGGATATAGTTCTTTGTATGAAATAGGGATTGGGTCAAAATGAAATTTGTAGTCTCTTGTCTTTTGGCAATCTGCTAAAAGGGTACTGAAGCTCGAACCCTGTCTCAAACACTTGATTAATTTTTCTAGACTTGAATTTTCTTTCATTTTTGCATCTCCAGGTGTTATATGAATTGTTAGGCTTTTAGGGAATTTGGCCTTTCCATCTTCAAAACTCAATAAGCCTACCCTGATAAGATTTTCAACCTTGTTCTTCAAAATCTCACAATCCTCCGTAGTGTGATCTAAACTTCCTTAGTGGTAATCACATACTGTGTTGTTGTTATAAGAAAACTCTTTGGGCTTGGACCAGACTAGGCTCACAAATTTCTTTTCTACCAAAAGCGGAATTAAAGTTGCGTATGTTATCGGGATTGAATTAAAAGACCCTTTAGTTCCTTCCACTTGGGCTTCTTCCGGTCCCATCATTACGTTCTTGGAACTTGACCCGCTTACACTTCTTGTTGGTTTACTTATACAAATTGTAACAGTGCTCGGACCTCGTTGTTTATACATGTTTGGTTTTTGTTCGGTTCTTTCGGCTCGGTATACCCCTTTTCTTTAGTCATAGCTGTCATCATGGTCATCATTTCAGCCATTTGTCTTTTCAGTTCTTCCATCCCATTTTTGTCAACATCAACACTAACACAATCAGATGTATGACATTTGGATGAACTACCCTTCATTTCTTCCATGACTTGTCCTGGACACTACCTCATATTTGTAGTCTCCTCTATTGGATTACGATTCCCCTTATCTCTCATGATCGCCTTCTAATGATAACCACTTTTGAATCAATACCTCTATGTAATGAAGATGCGATGCAAAAGTGCAAACAAAACAAAAGAAATAAGTCAGTATGGTAAATTAGTTATATAAAAAAAGTTAAATTGTTGATAAATAAAACAATTTATAATAAGCCAAGAAAATAACCAGAGAAGAGTATTTAAACCGACAGCACCCTGTCTTAGGTCCCTGTCTAGCTCTAGCGGGGTAGGTTTCTAAAATACAGCATGTGGTGTTTGTTCTAGACTCTGGGATCCCGAACTGTCGTTATTGTCTACTATACAGCAAGATATTGATTCGATAGTATAGGTCCCTCACAACGGAGGCGTGGGCCCCACGGTGCATAAAGTTAGTATACCGGAAGAAAGATAAATATCTAGTCATGGAGCTGGATAACTCAACGTAGGATAATGCTCCCACTTAAGGGTGAAAGCCCGGGTAGAAGGCTATGCATGAATGACATATATTTCACACAAGAAAATACTACATTCATTCTTTCTAAAAATTCACCCAACAATTATTGGAAAAATTAAATTCAAATTACCACTTTTAAATGCCAAAATGCCACATAAAATTATTTGATTAGGCTTGACTCTCAATTTTATCCCAGCGGAATCGACAAGCTGTTGTGACCGTTTTTAAGCCGGGTGTGAAAATAGCCTGACGATTAGGGTTTTAAAATTAGGGTTTTTGTCCTTTTGATTTGATCTTGAAAATTAGGGTTTTCATATTAAATTTGATTTTCCCTTATTTAATCTTGAAAAATAATTTGGAGTCGTCACTGGTCACTTTGGTAGATCGGACACTATAAAAACAACTAGAGATTCATTTCTTTAAAATTAGGGTTTGGGAGTCGGTTATGTGTGGGGAAGGATTAGCACCCCACAAACGTCCGTTATCGGTACCTTTTTAATTTTACGTGGCATTTTGGCATTTCGAATAACAATTTGAATTTAATTTAACAATAATTATCAACTAGATCTAAATTCCAAATGGAGATATCCTTTTATAAGAAAATATATTTTATCTGAATACAAGATTAAAAGCGCCCAAATACTTTAGGACACTCCCATTCGTATTCAAAAATACATTTCCAGCATAAAAGGTTTTCCAATGCAGGATTAATTATTGTCTTGTCAATTTTAAGTTCTAACGTATAAAGGCTCTAATTAATTAAAATATTAGACTAAGAATATTATTAAATTTAATGATTTATATGAGATAGTACCAATTGCTTGAATACCATCCATACTAAAATTATTAGATTTAAATAATACTCATTAACTAACTTGTCATTTTAATTAATTAAAGTAACAGCCCTAATTAAATCTCTAATTAACTAACTAAGTCATTCATCAAGTTCTAAATTATAGTAGATATTAAATGTTCCATTTTAGAGCCATGTTGGAATAACATCTTAATGAATTGAGACACTACCAAAATTTGAACTCCAAAATTTTCCATTTTATATATACTAATTTGCTAAAATTATCTCCTTAATTGATTCTTTAATCTTAATTAAAGAACCTAAAATATTAAGGCTCTAAGTAATTAATTAAGCTAAGTGATTAAATTGTCTAGCAAATAATACTATATGCTAATTTTAAAATCATGCAAGCATACATATAAATTAAACAATTAAATAAAATTAAAAGCAAATAAAACATAGACCAAATTGAACTAGTATTAAATTTGGGTGCCAAATTACAAAGCAAAGTGACCGGAATGAAAGGAATTACAAAACCTGAGGCCCAAACTAGGAGAATCCGAAAAGTGAGTGCGGGTCAAGGCCCGACCCATTTGAAAACACACGGGTCGTCCTTGACCCGGTGCCAAAATGACACCATTTTGGGTCGCTTATAAATGGCCTGATTCGAGCTTAACTCGGTCATTTGGTCGAGTTTTACTCTCTCTCTTACCATTCACTCTCTCAAAACTCTCTACCCCAAACACTATTTCCCAGAAACCAACCCTATTTCGGATCAAAATCCCCTATTTTGGGATGAACACTCATTGAGTTCATCAAGAACTCAAATGAGTTCATCTTTTCCGGCACAATTCCGCCACAAGCGCCACCGTTCAATCTTTTTCCGCCACTCACCAGCCACAAACAAAAGTTCGCCGGCCGCCACTTAAAAAACCAATCACACCTAAACTTGCTCCGGAGGCCGTGATGCGATTTCCGGCCATCGTCGAGCAATTTTCGGCCATCGACACTTTGAACCAAAACCCTAAAAAATCCACTATCAACTTCGATTCATCTAGATCTAGCCCCAGCTCGACTGATCCACCCATCTCTGACCCTTCTAGGCCTAAAACTACCCAAAGCCCTCAATTTTCGACTCCACTGTGGCTTAAAACTCTCGACCGCTGGCAACCACAAGATGAGTCTCGATCATCTCTATTATTTCATTTGTTTTTTATAATAATGACCCTAATAGTTTGCTCATGTTTTTTCAGTAATTAAAAGGATCGAAAGGATTATACCTTGGTTGCGGTGGCTATGGCGGTTTCGGCATCTTCTTCGGGGTTTATTCGTTACTCCAACAATTTCTCGGTGACACTCTGTTGTCTCTTAGCTTCCCGGTGACGATTCAGTTTCACGGCATCAAATTGAATAACCGGTGGCTCTTCAGTTTCCAACGGTTCAACTCCTGAAATGTTAGGTAAAATTACCCCTTTGCCCTTTTCTCTCTCTTTTTATTTATTATTATATTTATTACTATTTTTAATAGTGAGTCATTAATAATCCCTGACACTTTCTCTTTCCACCTATTTATAGGTTGACTAGATGATGATTTCATAGAGAGGTTTAATCCGTGTGACTCACAAATAGGCCAATGGTCGGGTGACACATGGCCAATTTTGGCGGGCAAAGAAAACACATGTGTGTTTGTTTGGGTTATAATCTGAAAATAGAATCAGGAATGAGTTGGCAGATTGTAAAGAGGATGGGATTTGGGCCCGTAATTGGGCTTTTGGGATTTGAAATGTAAAAATGGACATTTATAAACGATTTGGACTTTTTGTGGGGTTTTATTGTTTATTTACTAGAATTTTATTATTTACTATTTATTTATAGCTTTATTTATATCGAGTTACTAATATATAGGTATACCCGGGTAAAATTAGGGTATTACAAGTGTCATTGCTTCTTGGATTCCCAAGGGAACCAAGATTTTGGGAGCTAATACTCATGGACCCAAAATGATTTGGGTACCAAAAATCAAGACTTAATCTTTGTTTGTAGGGGGCATTGCTACAAGGCAAAAACTACATGTGCAAACCCATGGTACCTTAATAGTTGATGTTCGAGACACATGACCGGTGACAAGAGTCGGTTCTTGGAACTAAAACCAAAGAGTAGAGGAGTAGTAACTTTCGGTGACAACTCCAAAGGCCACATTGAAGGAATTGGTTCCATTGGTAATCACTCTTCAATTCTTATAGATAATTTTTTATATGTCAACGATCTAAAACATAACCTTTTAAGCATAAGCCAACTTTGTGATAAAGGTTTCAATGTTCTTTTTTATTTAAATGGTTGCAAAATTTTAAACATTGAAACTAACAAAATTGTGCTTATTGGTCATCGCATAAGAAACATATACCTGGTGCATTTAGATGACATTCATATTTCAAATGCATGTTTTGTTGCAAAAGATGAACATGACTCATGGTTATGCCATAGAAAACTAGGGCATGCAAGAATGAGTGTTTTAGAAAATTTGATTTCAAATGGTCTTGTAAGAGGTTTCCCTAAAATAAAGTTTTCTCTTGATAAAATTTGTGATGCTTGTGCAAAAGGCAAACATAAAAGAGTTTCTTTTAAACCTATTAATGATGTTTCTACTAGTAGAGTTTTACATTTGATCCACATGGATCTTTTTGGCCCTGTTAGGACTATGAGCTTGGGTGGAAAATCATATGCATTTGTTTTAATAGATGACTACTCTAGATACACTTGGGTTCTATTCTTAAGTACCAAGGATGAGGCTTTAGAAAAACTCATCACGTTTTCAAAAATTACTCAAAATGATGTTGGTCAATCTATTTCTCATATTAGAAGTGACCATGGTACCGAATTTCAAAATTTAGGTTTTGAGGATTTTTTTGTAATTCAAATAGTGTAAGCCACAATTTTTTCGCTCCTCGTACTCCTCAATAAAATAGGGTTGTTGAGAGGAAAAATCGTACTTTAGAATAAATGGCTAGAACCATGTTTTGTGAAAACAATTTGGCAAATTATTTTTGGGTGGAAGCCACTAATACCGCTTGCTACATTGTCAACCGAGTAATGATTAGGCCAATTTTAAAGAAAACTCCTTATGAGATTTTAAAATCCAAAAAGCCTAACATTTGCTATTTTCATCCTTTTGGATGTAAATATTTTATTTTAAATAATGGAAAAGACAATTTGGGCAAATTTGATGCTAAAAGTGATGAAGCTATTTTCTTAGGGTATTCTTTAAACTCTAAAGCCTATAGTGTATTTAATAAAAGGACTTTGGTAGTTGAAGAGTCTATAAATGTGGTTTTTGATGATAATCTCCTTTCGAGGAAGGATTCTTGTGATGATGATGTAGGAATTTTTGAAGCCAATAATGGTGGGCAATCATCAAAGGTAGATGGAGTTCCATCCAAAGAAGAAGAAGCACAAGATCTACCTCTAGAAGCATTGAAGGACATGACTCTGGAGGAGAAGGAAGTCAGCTACCCAAGGGAGTTCAACTATGTCAAATGTGGTGAGATTTTGGGTGATCCATCCAAAGAGGTAACCACTAGACTTTCTCTTAAAAATAATTCTAATGTTGCATTTATTTCATGCATTGAGCCTAAAAATATCAAAGAAACATTAAAAGATGATTATTGGATATTGGTTATGCAAAAGAATTAAATCAATTTGAGAGAAGTCAAGTTTGGACATTAGTTGATAGGCCTAGTAATAAGTCTACCATAGGAACTAAATGGTTTTTAGAAACAAACTAGATGAGAGTGGTAACATAGTGAGGAACAAGGCTAGACTTGTTGCTCAAGGTTACACTCAAGAAGAAAGAATCAATTTTGAGGAAATCTATGCACCCATAGCTATAATACAAGCTATTAGGATGCTTCTTGCATTTGCATGTTATCATGAATTCAAGCTTTTCAATTTGATATAAAAAGTGCTTTTTTAAATGGTTTTATTAATGAAGAAGTGTATGTAGAACAACCACCCGGTTTTGAAGATCCAAAATATCCAAACCATGCTTTTAAACTTTCAAAAACTTTATATGGTTTGAAACAAGCTCCTAGAGCTTGGTATGAAAGGTTGCCAAGTTTTTTAATTGAAAAAGGTTTTGACAAAGGAAAGGTGGATACTACACTCTTTATTAAAAGAAATGGAAAAGACATTTTAGTAGTTTAAATTTATGTTGATGATATAATTTTTGGTTCTACTAATGAATTGTTTTGCCAAGATTTTGCTAAGTTCATGCAAGGTGAGTTTGAAATGAGCATGATGAGGGAGCTCTCGTTCTTTTTGGGACTCCAAATCAAACAAAGGAAGGATGGCATCTTCATTAATCAAGCTAAGTACATCAAGGACATGCTCAAGAAGTTTGGCTTGGAGAATGTGAAACCTCAAGCCACACCAATGAGCTCTTCTACAAAGCTTGACAAAGATGAATGAGGTAAGTTTGTTGATTCAAAGCTTTATCATCTATGATTGGATCTTTACTTTATCTTACCGTAAGTGGACCGGATATTATGTTTAGTGTTTGCTTGTGTGCTAGATTTCAAGTTAGTCCTAGAGAAGAAGGTAAGTACATCAAGGACATGCTCAATAAGTTTGGCTTAGAGAATGTGAAACCTCAAGCCACACCAGTGAGCTGTTCTACAAAGCTTGACAAAGATAAAGGAGGTAAGTTTGTTGATTTAAAGCTTTATCGCTCTATGATTGGATCTTTGCTTTATCTTACCGCAAGTAGACTATATATTATGTTTAGTGTTTTATTGTGTGCTGCATTTCAAGCTAATCCTAGAGAATCACACCTTATAGTCGTTAAGAGAATATTTAGATACCTTAGAGACACACTTTGTTTAGGCCTTTGGTATCTTAGAGATTCCTCCTTTGATTTGCATGCTTATTCGGATACGGATTATGGAGGTTGTAAGATAGATAGAAAGAGTAACTCCAGTACTTGTCAATTCCTAGGTAGTATGCTTATATCTTGGTTCTCTAAGAAACAAATAGTGTAGCACTTTCTACCACCAAAGCGGAATACATATCGGCCGAAGGTTGTTGTGCTTAAGTCATTTGGATGAAGCAACAACTTTTTGATTATGGAATTGATGTAGGTATCATCCCTCTTAAGTGTGACAACACTAGTGTCATTTTTCTCACTAAGAATCCTATCTAACATTCTAGAACCAAGCACATAGAGATAAGACATCATTTCATTAGAGATCATGTCTTGAAAAACGATGTTGTTCTAGAATATGTAGACACATTGAACCAATTAGTGGATATCTTTACCAAACCTTTAGACAAAGAGCGTTTTTGGTCTGTTAGGAGAGAGTTAGGTTTAACTAGCTTTTCTTGAACCTTAGAGCTTTTTAATGTCTAAAAATTTTACTTGAATTTGATTGATCTTATTGCTTATGTGTTTTTGCTCCTATATACATCTATGCTTGTTGCTAGGGGGAGTATGCATCTGTTTAAGATCATACATGATGTTCATATATCATTTGCATGAATTTTGATTCGAGTAAATCGAATTTTTGAGCACCTTGCAGTCACAAATAACATTTTTGGCTTAGAGTATCGATACGAGGTAACGTGTATCAGTACGGGTATCTTGAGATCGTTTCGGTACAGTTTGAAATGAATTAATATGGGGTCGCGTATCGAAATGGCTAACAACTATTTTAGTGCAGTGTTTCAATATGCATAGGTGGCGTATCAGTACGCGTAGCAGTTGGAGAGTTAAATGGGCATTAAAATAGGGTTTTTCAATTTAAATCAAACACCACTTTTCTCTCAAACCCTAGATACGATTTTCACCTATAAAAACCTCTCAAATCCCTTTGTTTTTCACATATCTCTACAAATCTTTTAAGGGCTTTTGAGTTTCACATCAAACCCTACAAAAATCATCAAGTTTGGTGCATCATAATCTCCTCATTCATCCATAAATCCTTTATTCAAGGTATAAACCTCTTTTCTTTATTCTTTTAATTTTGTTCTTATTTATATACTGTTTTTGTTTCAATTTTATATATTTAGTATGTATATAACATGTTTTTCAGAGATTTTGTAAAAAAAATTCAAATCTGAAATTTTTTTGTTCGAATATAAAATTATACTGTATATTTTTCAACACTACTTTTCAAATTTTATTTTACCAAAAATCTTTTTTATACTTGTATATGTTTTTAAACTATATTATATATATTTTTAACAATACCTTGATCATTGGATTTCTTGTTGGATAGAATGTGTTGATTTATGCATACATTGTTTTTGGTTTGATTTTGATTTCAGATTATTGTCATAGGTCCTAAGAAAAGACAAAGAAAAGATATGAATTCTAGTTCCAATCCTCCTAATCAAAATCCCGAGGTTAATAGAACCAACCTTACCCATATTTTCCAAAATTGTTTTAATGAGTCAAGATATCCAAATGCTATGGATCATTTTAAGCATTATCAAGCTTTTAAAATCCGCTGTGAGCGTACTGTTTTGATCCCTTTCTTGTCTTCCGAAAGATTTCAATTTAAAAATACCTTGAGTTATTGCAAAAATGGAAGTTTATGCAATTTCTAGTTTTACCCTGGATTTTATACCGAAACCTTATTTTGATTTTTTACTCAAATGCCCAGTGTATTTATAATGAAGATAGATCCGAAGTTGTTGCTGTCAAATCTTATCTTATAGGTAAAAAGTTTCAAATTGATTCTTCAGTTTTAGCGAATTTTTTGGGTTTTGAGGATGTGGGAATTGATAATGAGGATTCCTTGGGACATGTTCTTGGGGGCTCCGTGACCGTGCTTGATGCTCAAGATCGCATCCTTCACCTTATAATCACTTAGTAGTTTCGCCCATCTGGTGGAAAATTTCAACGATCGGACAAGTTGACAAGTTTTGGATTCGTTGCTTCTGTGAGGGTAAGCGTCCAAACCTTGCTCAAATTATGTTTACGGAGATAGTCTTTCTTGTGCAAAACTGTCATACTAGTCTTGTCTCTTCCTTCACATATGGCACCGCTTTGAGCTATATATTTCACAAGATTGGAATTGATTGCTCTTATGATGTTGCTGAACCTCTCACTGAAACAATCAATGAGCATTCTCTCACTGAGTCAAGTTCACATACTTTAATGGAGAATGGGTTCTATTTTCCGATCTACCTCAAGGCGTTCAACATGATCCGGTGGCGGCACCTCAAGCAGTTTTGGTTCTTCAAGCTCCGATACCCCAACCTTCTCTTGATGCTCTCATGGCCTATCTCAACGAGCAATTTACATCTTTGGGCACCAATATTTGCATCTTTGGATGCCACCATGACCTCCGAGTTTGCCGCAATTGACACTCATTTCACATCATTGGAGAAAAGAGTGACATCCATTGAAAACCGTCAAAATTCAATGGATATCTCTCTTACCGCTTTTCATGGTGAGTGACGTCAATCTCTTGGAACCCCATGCTAATGATGAAGATGAAGATAAAGAAGATGAAGACGATGAAGATGAACCTCAGGCATATTGCATATCATATCACATCATATTAGTATTAGTTTTATGCACCTATGTCTTTATGTTTATGAACTCCTATGCTTTGGTTTATGTTTTTTTGAGGAAATAAGTTGGATTTGATTATGTTGTTTTGAATTATGTTTTGAATTTTAATGATATCTATGTTGATTCCTTTAATTCTTGGAGTACCTTTAATGTCTATATCTTACTTTTTTATATCCTACTGGTTTTGATCTAACAAAAAGAGGAGAAGCAAAGAGCATTTAATTTCTAAAATTTTTGAAACTATTCTAAAGTAAGAGAAAGTATTTTTCAAAATTACTTAAAATTTACTTTGGTTTTGTTATATCAAAAAGGGGGAGGTTATAAAACCTATAATTGATTTTGATATAACAAATATTTTAAGGACCAAATTGTAAAAGTAAATAATTTTTAAGTACTCAAAGTCTCACAAAAATGACAAGGATTTGAATCTAAAATTGTTTCTAAGTCAAAAACTTAAAACCCAAAAAAAATTCTAAGTGTTTCATACTCAAATTAACCAATTACGCCCAGGTGTATCGATACGCTCCTTAAAATTTCGATACGAGTTTTTACTACTAGAATTTTAATCTTAAAAACGTATGATACGGTTGTCCCCGTATCGATATGGGCTTTCTCTGGGTTTGTGTTCTTGGTTACAAGTATTGATACGGCCTTCACCGTATCGATACGAGGTGTTGAGATTTTTAAATCTTTGCATTTAATTTTGTTACCGTTGTCTTGTTAGTTATTGGGATCACCAAACTTTGAAACTTGGTTAACCCGTATTGATACGCCCCTTAGGCGCACCGATGCATTTTTCACTAGACTTTTTCCTCAGATTCTAGTGAGCTAAAACCGTACCGATACGATTATACTGTATCGATACGCCCCTGCTTTTACACTATATCCGTTTTGATAGGCACTAAAGTGTATTGATACGTTTTTGCACAATGGTTCTTTCTTCTTTTGACAAGTACTGATATGGCTCTTCGTGTACCAATAAGGTTGGTCACCAAACAACATTTATTGCAGGAAAAATGGTCTCCAACGGCTCTATTGATGACCTCAACCACCCAAATGGTTAGAAATCAATGAGAGGGTATAAAATCAAGTCTCCAAAGCTGCAACAACAACTATTGAACATCCATTGGACAAACTATCAAGCATTCAAGCAAATATCCAACCCTTTGAGCTTTTAGAGTCATATCTTGTACCCAACTTGTGTATTCTAAATTGTAATCCTTTGTTTCAAGTTTGGGGTTTGTGTGAATTTGTATTTGGGAAAACATATCACCATTGAGAGAAATTTTTAGTTTGCTATCCACTTCTTGTAAAAAAGTGAACCTTGATCAAGCTTTGGGTAGAAAGCTTTGATCGATTGTAACGGTTGCCTCCATAACCTAGAAAAGTGGAAGAATTCTTAGTGAATTGTGTTGAAATCTTTAGTGGGAAGCTAAGGTAGTGGATGTAGAGCTTGTTAGAAGCTTGAACCACTATAAATCTCTTGTCCATCATTTTTATCTTTTTGCTTTACTTCCCTTCAATTTTTTATTTGTCAATTTACCCCCTCTTGACCTTTTCGTCATTGACTGATCATTCCAACAATCGGTGTAGGCAACATTTATACCGGCGGTAGACAAAAATATATTGGTATAGATATAATTTATACCGACGTCATTTTTTGGCCGTCGGCATAGGTAAACCATATACCGATTTTGACTATGTGTATCGGTATAGGTAAACTATATTCCAAAGAATATTTTCATCCATCGGTACAGGGAGGTTAAAAAAATTTTGCGAGGTTTAATTGTTTCCGTGGTATAGCATTCACTCTCTCGCGCGCTCATCGACGGTCGTGGGTTCGGTCGCCCAAAAGTTGAAACGATCATTGCTGCACAATCCATTCTTTTCGATCAATCTCAGGTTCTTCCTCCTTCGGTGCCGAAAACTGCGCCACAAGCTTCGGGGGGGCGGAAGTTGGAGCTTTATCAACTACGGACTCATCGCGGTTGTTAATGGTACTGCTGGTTATCTCTCTCATAGTAAGTACTTTATTAATAAGTATTGGATGCTTTGTGATTTAATTTTTTTTAATGTCCCTTAACTTTAATTTTTTTTCTTAAAAAATGACACGTGGCATCATGAGAGAGTGCCACGTGTCCATGACACATCATGAAATAACGGTGTTAGCGTCAGGGGGCATTTTAGATGATGGAAGTAAACTACAGGGGCACATTAAACGCGTCCAAAGTTTAGGCACCACATTGAAGTTTCTGTCAAAGTACAGGGAGCACTGGTGCCATTATCCCAAAAATATAACAATAATTATGATAAAGTATGAATGACAATCATCTGACCGAAGACCAATAGTATTACATTTTCCAATAATAAAAAAATAAAAGAAATAGAGGAGAAAAATCCATAGAAAACCTTAGAGGAAAAATCTTATTTTTGTTAAATCAATAATAAACAATTAGTTAATTTAAGACTCATTGTATTCTAAACTTCAATGAATATGTGTGACACGAAAAGGAACGTGGAAAATTTGTAATCCATGTTTAGTGATACTAATGAAGAATCCTCTGAATTTTAGATAATTTAAGTATATAATTTGTATTCTAAAAACTTAAGGATTAAAATAAGCAATTAATGACCTATTTTCCATGTATTTCAATAAAAGTAATGCTTTGATTTAACCTGACATTAGTAATTAAATAATCTTTTAACTCTTGCCAAGCCTATTGCCATCAATTAAGCAAATCTAATGATTTTTACAATAGAAAATAAATTATGATTAGCGCACCACTTTTTTTCCTGAACTCGGTTAAATATAATGTATTAAATATGAAAAATTTTACAACGCTCGACGAGCATCGCTGTACACCACTAATGATGAACACTGCTGAACACTATTAAATTAATTAATAAAAGTTAAAAATTTCAAAGACTAAACATATAATTATAAATTATTTAAAATAAAATATTAATTAACTTATTTTTTATATATATAATTTTTGTTAATTTTTTTAAAAAAATAATTGGATCCAATACCAACCATTAAACCCGAAACCTTAAATTGTAAACCCTAAACCATAAACCCTAGAACCTAAAACTAATATTCAAAATTAGGATTTAGAGTTTCATGATTAGGGTTTAGGATTTAGGATTTGTGGTTTGTGGTTTAGTTTTTTGAGTTTAGGGTTTATGGTTTTGGGTTTATAGTTTAGAGTTTAGGATTTAGGATTTAGAGCTTTGAGTTTAGGATTTTTACTTTTTAAATTGACTAAGGTTGATATTTGATCTAATTATTTTTAAAAAAGATTAAAAAATATTTTATATATAGAAAATAATTTAATTAATATTTTATTTTAAAAAATTTATAATTATATGTTTAAATAATTTATAATTATATATTAAGTCCTTTAGATTTTTAATCTTCATTAATTAATTTAATGGTATTCAACGATGTTTACCATCAGTGGTGTTCAGCGGTGCTCGTCGAGCGTGGTAGACTCATCCATTAAATATAATATTTCTAATATAATAAACGCTGTGTAAATATGTTACAATGTTTATAGAAACCTATTAAGCCAACCATTTAAAAATGTAATTAATGTACTAATATTTCATGAATTCAACAAAACAATATGTTAAAATTTTAAAATATTAGTCAACGAACTCTAGAGCATGTAGTTAAAGCTCTTAGTTGACACCCTCCTCTTCTCCTAAGTTGTGAGTTTAAGACCCAGTAAGAACAAAATTCCCCTTCATCTCCCTTTAAGTAGAAATTGTTTAAAAAAATTTAAATATTAATTAATTAGAACTAAATTATTTTTAAGTTATTATATCTAAATGAGAATATGTTACATTTATTTCTTTCACATTTAGAATAGGAAATTTATGAACCCAACACGTGGTTCTAATGAGAAAATGATGATGTTCATTCTACGAGACTTGAGTTTAATCGCTTTGTCTGCAAAGTGTGTACTTTATTAAAGGGTTAAGAATTTATATAAACCGAAACTATCATGTAATCACATTTAGACTATTAAAAAAAAGTAAATTTCCCTTGCCAAAATTTGTATTTATAATCCACACTCAAAACTCAGCTCTCTTCATCTCATCCCCTCTGCCTTGTTCACATCACATTTCCCTTTCCCTTTCCCTTGCTTTGAAGCAAAAAGCCAATGGCTAAACTTGTAGATGTTTTCTTCTTTACTCTCATTGCCATCTCCATGCTTCAAACTATGGTGGGTGCCCTTTCCTTTTTCTCATTGCATTCAAATATCAAAAATCAAATTCCAGACATAAAAAGTTTTGCTTTGATTTCTCTTCATTCACAGGTCCTGGCATCACATGGACATGGAGGCCATCATTATGATCAAGTAATGCTTCTTCTTCTTCTTCTTCTTCTTCTTCTTCTTCTTCTTCTTCTTTCCCTCTCATTTCAAAGCCTTGACATTTATTTTAAAGCATTTTTGAAGAAGTTGTCACATTGTTTGATCTGCAGAAACATTATGGCCCTGGAAGTCTCAAGAGTTACCGTAAGCAAACTTCAACTGATCTCACTGTTTTGTTTTTTTCTTAAAGATCTGCTCTTAAATTTGAAAAATAGTAACAAAAATGAACAAGAAGTGGACAAAATAACTTGGAAATACAAGGTTTGTTTATGTATCTTTGAAGAAATTGACAATGACGGGTAAATCTGAATATGGTCAAACTCTTTGGAACCATTGATACTTTTGGTTCGTTTCATAAATGCCACCCTTACCCTTCTCGAATTTGACAAATTCTAACAAAATAAAAACAATTATAATGTTGCTTTTTAAAACGGATAACAACTTAACCCTAGGAAGGTTTCAGTAAAAAAAGAATATGATATTAAAAAAATATGCTCAAATAACTTTGTTTGTAAACTATGTATTTTATTAAAAAATATGAATATATAATATTTTATAACTACCTTAAAACTAAGTAATAACAGTCGAGATCTGTAAAGATTTTTTGTTTTTGTTTTTAACGTGTAGTATTCTAGTTGTTTAAAAAAATTAACTGATCAACAACAGGATTACATGGATTTCGTATTGTTTTTTCTAAACAATATCATTTTATATAATATTATATTTTTAATAATTTAAAAATAAGATAATTTGGAAAAATAAAATTATTTTTTCACTATTTCCTAACAGTTTTATTAATTTATTGAATGTGAATGAGCAGAATGTCCATCACAGTGCTCGAGAAGATGCAGTAAAACCCAATACCATAAGCCATGCATGTTCTTCTGTCAGAAATGTTGCAGCAAATGCCTTTGCGTGCCCCCCGGTTATTATGGCAACAAAGCTGTTTGCCCCTGCTACAACAACTGGAAGACCAAAGAAGGAGAACCCAAGTGCCCTTAAACATTTTTTTTTAAGTTCATCAAATAATAACCATTGGTTTAGCATAATATTTGCACCACTGCTACCTATTTTCACTTAATGAATAATCTCAGATCTCTCTTCTATCTTTTTTTTTTTGAAGACTGGGACATTGGGTTATGTTCAAAATGTGAGACGCCTTTATAAATAATGTTGTTTTTAAAGTTTGAACTTATATCTTCTCATTAGAAGTACAATATATTTTACTAATACACCCAATACTTATAGATATCAATCAACTGCTCTTAATATTGGTCAACTTTTTATCATGGTACAATATGTTTTAAATAAATATGACATCTTGATTGATGATAAAATCAATCTCAACCATTGGATAAAAGAGCAAAATTGTAATTTCACTATTAAATTCATTTAATGGATATATGTGTAAAATAATGGTGAAAAGATGAACATTCTTTTCCAGCCAAAAACGTGAGGGCTAGGGAAAGAAAGAGAAAAAAAATTTCAAGCTTGATTCAAGCCCCGAAACTCGATTTTCAGGTAATCTCTTCAACTACAAAGTTGTTCTACTCTTCAAGCTCCATCTTTTGATATCAATAATTAATGTAATCCATGCTTGATTGATGAGAATTTACATGAGAAAGAAATTAGGGTTTATGGATCAAATTGGGGCTTTTGAGATTCTATGATTCCATGATTGAATTCAAGTTGAAATCAAGCTAGTATGATGTTAAAATCATGATACTGAGTTGGGATTTGAGTTTTACATGCTTTGATTATTATGAAGATGATTAGGGTTTATGGATTTAAGTTTAATTTAGGGTTTGTGATGTTGAAATAATGATCTAGTAAGCTTGAATTGTTGTTTGGAAGCAAAACCCTAAGTTAAATTGTGTAGGGACCATTTCGGCAACTTGAAAAGTTGAAGGACCAAATCTGAATTTTTAGAATTTGGAGTGTATTTGTGTTATTAATGATGCTGGAGATGTGAAATTGATGTTAGAATGCTAAACCGATGTTGAATTGAATTAGGGACCATTTTGGCAAAATGTCAAAATCAAGTGACCAAATAGGCAATGAATTCTTGGATGGGGATTAAATCTGATTTTTGGTTAAAATATAGAATTAAGGTAGTAGTGTTGATTTGAGGACTAAATTGCAAAGTTAAGAAGTTTAAATCTTTACCTTTGCATTTTAGTGACTATTTTGGGCAGAGAAAGAAAATTAGAGGGAATTATTTGAATAATTATTTGATGAAGAAGATGATAAATTGATGTTTTGAAACAAGTGATGGGACTAAATTGATAAGTAGAAAAATAAGAAGAAGTTAGTATAAATTAAAAGTTGATTATGGAAGGCTATGATGAAGATTGAATTTTGGCAGTGACTTTCAAAATTCACCATAAATTCTACAAAAATGGTTAGATGATAAATTTTATACCGTTGTAAAGATGTATTTGTCTAGTTTCGTATCCAACAAACGGAAACTGATTTCGAGTTCCGAGTCAAAAGATATGAATTTTTAATCGAATGAAGGTCAGAAAATTTACAGAGCAGTTTCTGTCTGTAATGGGAGTCAGATGAATTTTCATAATTTTGTAGATTTTATTAATTTATGTGGCTTATATCTTTAGAGCCGTTATCGAATCTAGTTTTTCCAGTATAAAGGAAATTAAGATCCGGTATGTATTCTACCCAGTACAAGTAAATCTTTAAAGGTAGCACAAGCTGTCAGAAAATAGAATTTGAAACATTTGGTATTTAAATGTGAGTTAGCAAGCTCGGAAGAATTATTAGAAGTTCAAATTGGTCATTAGGGACCATAATGAGTTTGTGAAAAATACAAGGAAGAAAGGAAAAATAATTGAAAATTTTATATTCGAATGATTATATTAGACCGCATGGTTAAGGTATTGTTAGATTTGAATCTAACAAATATTTTATCTTATTCATGTGAATAATGAAGTCAAGGCCGAATCAAAGAAAGTTCGAGGTTCTATAAAGGAAAAGACTGAGTAGAATTTAGTGAGGCGTGCTAATAAATGGCCCAGGTGAGTGCAATGCATACATAACATCATCATGGTTGTTTTATACATCATTGGTAAGACTTGCAATAAGTCTACATGATTTATATGTTGGCATGATATTTATGTCATTGATCATATATTTGACATATTTTAAATATGTCAAGGGTTGAAAACAAATGCACTGATCACTAGTTATTGATGATGGTATACTATGAATGTTATTTCAGGTATGAACTACCCAATATTAAATTATATTGATATACATTGCCATGGATGGAATAAATTCGGGAATTTTGCTCAAATGAGTCATCGAGGGACAGGGTATAGTTGGCATGCCATAGAGTCCAGCAGCACACTGCATAATCGGGAATTCGGGATAACACTATAGTGTTAAAAGTACACTTAGTGTATGGTAAGCACGACCTTATAAACGTGCGGGATAATGGTTAGCACGGCCTTATAAACGTACGAGATAATGGTTAGCACGACCTTATAAACATGTGGGATAATGGTTAGCACGGCCTTATAAACGTGCGGGTTAGCACTTTGGTGCATATTTGACTCGCGTACCCAGGGTCCTCAAGATTATATTTGGGCTATGAAATTGGGAAACCGGGAAATCATTGATAATCAGGCTATAAATAAAGGGATAATAAATGGTAAACATGTTAGAGAGTATATGAACTCTTGGGACATATTTATATGAACACTCAGGGCAAATGACAAGTATATCGGTAAGAAATTTATATCCGGTTTATATTATGTTGATACATGATTGTTATGATGGTAATATTTATATAGTGATCATGATGCATATAAGGCATATTATGATAACCGGGCATACATGAAAATCTTATGACATTGACATATATCATGCTATATAAACGTAGCCATGAACTTGAATAAAGTTTAAATTATTGTTATTAATTTCCTTTATTGCCTCACTAAGTTCGTACTTAGCGTGTGTTTGATTGTACACACGTAGGTAAATCAAGATGAGAAGGAGAAAAGCATTGCATCAATATTGGAAAGATCAATAGGTAATCACAGTAATGACATCCTAATTGAGGTTGATTTTTATAGTGGCATGTATGCTTGCTAAACTTATTCGAGTTGTGATTAGCCTTTAAAGTTGTTATAGTTTTAAGATAATTGATTCATGATTAGAACTTGAATAAATAATTTATGTAGATTTTAAGTAAAGTTAAGGGTGCTTGGGCTTGAGAAATTTTAGGATGGGTGACCATCGGGAAGTTTTCTGAAAATTTTAAATTACCCTGATCTTTGAATAAAGAAGTCATAGCATTTCCGACTCATATCCGGTGTACGAATAGGGGAAGGGGGTGTTGCATTTATCGAATATTTAATATTTTAATAAATATTCGATTTAATTTAAATATGAAAAAACATTCAAATATTTTAAATTGAATTTCTTTTCTTTTAAATTGTATATTTTTTAAAATCGAATATTTATTAATTTTCAGATTTAAATTAAATCGAATGTTTGTGTGATTATACACATTCCAAGTAAATTAAGTTCGAGTCCCCTTTCAACCATTTTTACTTTTTTATTCCCTAGCATTTACTGTCTTATATATATATATTTTAAATGGTGCAATTCATTACACTAAAGATGGATTGGAGTAGTGGCAAACATGTAGGGTTTCTTATCATGGAGTAGTGACACATGTCACCACCTGGTTGGAGGGGAAATATATTAAATAAAAATAAATTAAAAATTGAGTAAACTTATCCAATTGGATGATGACATGTGTCATCATTTGATTAGTTGATTAATTTTATTTAATTAAATTAAAATTATGATCAAATTAATATAATAGATAAATAATAAGGACTAAATGTGTAATTTTATAAATTTCTATTAACTGCCACATCACCTCTCCGTCACCTCTCCATTAGTTTTTTAATGGCGGTGATCAAAATATGTCAATTTAATAAGTTTAATAGTCTGAGTGACAATTTTGATAGTTCGATAGTCAAAGTAAACTTATCCAATTGGATGATGACATGTGTCATCATTTGATTAGTTGATTAATTTTATTTAATTAAATTAAAATTATGATCAAATTAATATAATAGATAAATAATAGGGACTAAATGTGTAATTTTATAAATTTCTATTAACTGCCACATCACCTCTCCATTAGTTTTTGAATGGCAGTGATCAAAATATGTCAATTTAATAAGTTTAATAGTCTGAGTGACAATTTTGATAGTTCGATAGTCAAAATAAGTATCTCAATTAATTTGATAGTCACTAGGGCAGTTTACCCTAAAATTAATATTTAAAACTACCATGCAAATAATACGTAAATAATAATGATAAGCAAATTGAGGGGCCAATCTAAAGCCCGACAACATTGTGCTAACAATGTTGGGCATTGCCGACTTGGACAGCTGCTGGGCAAGCTTCACGTGGGTCTGGCTTGGCTTTTGGTTCGGGCTGTGCACCGATTCGGGTCGTATCCATGGGTCACTAAAAAAGAGGGTCATCATCTCCCTTTTTCATTCGACCAGAAACATATTTTTCCATCTGCAAAACCAACCGTCATAGCTCTTGGCCGTCACCATTGTTGCTCCGGCGACTTTCCCAACGAATCATGGCCATCACGGTATGGCTCTCCTCTCTCTCTATCTTTCCATCGAATTAACTTTCCCTAATCGTGAACCGAAAGACGTCGTGCCATCACCAATGCCTTCACTGTCGAGCCGTCCGACATCATCTCCGGTCAGTGATGGAGACAAACAAACGCGTCGCTCTTCCCTTCCTTTCTCTACGGTACGGATTTCATTCAGATCCCATTTGTGTACCATGCACCCGAGTCAAAATCTCTCTCCGCGTCAAATCTACTCCGTTCATTGTTGAATCGGTTCGAAACCAAGTTTGTGGTTCTGCTAGAATTGGCGAGAACTATCACCGTTGTGATTGAAAGGTGATTATTCTGAACATTAGCGATCAATCTTTGGCCGAAATGGAGAGCTTTCATCTTTTCTCTTTTGGATTTTCAGGTTACAGTTGGTGTTTGAGATATCAAACTGATGACAATGGAATATGGGAATTCAAAATGATGGGCAAGTGATGACTGAGATATTCGTGGGAATGGCCGACATGATGGCAACTTATGTTTGGGCATTGAGTGAGAATCAAGGGCGATGACGGAGGCTTGTGCAGCTCGATGTGTGGTGACTGTGAGGTGAGTTTGAGGTGATGACAGGGGCCATATGTGGTACTCGTATGAACAAAGGGACCATGTTTGGTGATGGAAGGAGGATGAGGATGGCAAGGCTGGCGGTGCTCCAATGAGCAATGGCCGAGTGCCCACCATGCCTCCGTTCCTTTTTCTATCTGTAGTTAATCGTGGTTGCCCCCTTCGTATCTATCTCCCCAAATAGCTAACCGTGGCCTCCTCCTTTCGTGAATCATGGCCGAGTGGCCTCATTAACTCGTAGCTTCCCCTCCAGTAGTTAACTTCTTGCAAATTTATAAGAGCTTCACCAAAATGAAATCCCAGATATTGTGGGAATATGGATCGAGTTATAGAGGACTGAGCATTGATGGTGGTTGTTGAGAGATTTTAGGGGAACGTTGGGGATCGTGTGTTCGACTAAACTGGTTTGAGTGGAACCGGATGTGGCTTGATTTTGGGTATAGTTGAATTGGGTACAAATGAGTGTGGGTTTAGATTTGGGATTGGGCCTTGTAACTGGGCCCAGATAAATTTGGGATCCACTGTGTTTAGATGGATTCGGGTCTAGTGATTGAGCCCGGTCAAATTTTGGTGCTTACATATTGAAATAATAATATGAGTTGAATTAAGATTATAAAGATAATATAAAAGACATGAGAGATCTAGTGGTGTTTAATACTTTTTCGCAAAATCCTCTAAATAGTTTAGAGAGTTTTATTTGCTCGTTCCAACTAGGCGAACTAAGTAGAGGTTGGAGCGTTATCGTTGCAAATTAGGAATCGACATCGAATAATCGTGATTGAATCTTTTTCTTCTCCAATTTTAGAATTCTCGATTTTAAACTAATATTTTATTCACCTTTATTCACCTCGATTCGTTCCTTGTACATGAATCTCCAGAGGTGATCGCTGGATAATTTTTACTCTGCGATATGAGGTGTATGACCCAATGACATATACATGGTTAATTTTGATATTTTAAATGCAATGGTGTGCTTATCTTGATCAGAAGGTTTGTCTGAAAAAGTTTTAGGGACTTTTATACAAGTCCAATGTTATATATTCATCTACATAAAATGGGACATTTTTTGGGTTGGATGATGAAGTTTGAAACTTGACTTTTTTTAGGTTTTTCTCTTTCCATTTTCAAGAAAGTGACCACTAAATTCAAGAAGCTCATCGTTATTAGCAGTTCTCTTTTTACATCCTACTTTCATCGCTTGTAATTTAAGGTTTATTTTTGTAAATTAATCTTTAATCACATTGAAAATTTTAAATGTTTGTGATGCACGATGAAAATATATTCATACAAAATGAGGCTAAATTGGGATACATGGCTTGAACTTTTGATGAATTACTGCATTAAACATTTTTATTATTCTTTGGTAATCCAATATCTCTTTTTTTCATAAATAGTCCATCATTTCATCGTTTCATTATATATCCTTTGGTATTTTTTGTTTTTTTTTATATTTCAATACATCAAACATATGTCAAAAAGGAAATACAATGAAATTCAACTTCATACAACAACAATGTATGCTCTAACTAATGAAACATGTGTCCATTATTTGATGTAATATTTTTGAGCAAATAATAACTATCGTACAACATTTCTTTGCACAATATGGCAAAACAGTTTCTTGTATATACTTGAGATGCATGACTTTTTAAAGTTATCAACACATCATAATTGTTCATCCATTGTTTTGTAGTATTGATGATCTTCCACCCATTTTAAAGATTGGAGTTATCTATGATAATACTTAAAAAAACGACACAATATTACCTTTCTGTACAACAAAGTTTTAAGCGTTTTGTTCATTGACTCACACTTCTCAGTAGTGGGTAATCTTCATTACTACACATCAAAGTATGTAATAATTTTCATTAAATGTAATAAATAAAAACAATATAAAATACAACTGAAGTATATATATAATGTCACTTGCGTAAAAGTATCCTCACATATGCCTATTTCTCTTTGAATTCATAGAATTCTTTTACCTATTTACTGCCTTCGAATTTATCTTTGCACACTACTTTCTTTCAAGCCCTTTCAAATTTCGTGTATTCTACAATTGTCAACACACTTTATAAACTCATCATTAATTTTTTATTATTGTTTGATTTCTCTTAATTGAAGATTGTTTGATGTTGGGATGCGTACACATTTTGTTCATTAAATCGCTCCAAGGCATCATATAAGGTCTCATCATCAGCCTGCCTAAAAGTAATGATTTCACTCCTCACATTGGCATTAAGTTTAGGTAGCTGGAATCGCAAAAGAAATTTTTGGCATAGGTATGCCCATGAAATAACAGATCCAGGTGGCAAAGAACTTAGCCACAGTTTTGCTCTATCTCTTAGTGAAAATGTGCACAATTTCAGCTTCACTGTATCTTCAGATACACTAGGTTACTGACATGTATTGGGTTCAACGGCTACTTTGACTGGGCATCAAACGCCAATTCTTTGCCAACCGAGCTTGGCAATTTCTTGTCCAATTCTGCCAATTGCGACTCGGAAATTGTCTTCTTCTTTTCCTACTTCATTCTCTTGCGCGGCTCTGTCAAGCCCGCCTTCTCCTGATTTGCATCAATACCAGCAAAACAACCCTTCACATTGGCAAAAGAACAACTTCTAACTCCATAATGTAAATGCACGATTTTAACAACTAAATTGTAACATCCTCTAGTTAACTAAGGAAGATCAAGCTTTCAATTGGTGATGAAATAAAAACATTTAAAGTAGATAACTCAAATAAGCATTCATCTAAGATTAGATACTTATTTGAGAGATAAGCATACAATCGGCAAAAACAAGAAACACATAACTTAGAGACATGTCATACTAAGATACTAAGGAGCAATTAATATAACCAAATGGATATAAGCTTATCTCAAGTTAAATAACCCCTAATATTTATACTATGTAAGGTGTCACCTAATTTAAGGAAAACAAACAAGCTTGATTGCCTAACAAGAAATCATTCAAATAAAAGATCCAAGGTCCTAAAATCGAAAGAAAACACCTAACAAGACACCAACATGTTCTAACACAACAATTCGACTAAGGTTAAGGGTGAAGTTATTAGAAATTTATGGAAATTATAGAGGTCGATCTACCAGTCTTCGAGTTATTAGAAATGTACCTAATCTTTTATACATTAAAAGATAACTAATGATCGGAGTAATTAAGCCTTCCTAACAGATATATTCGTACATTGATTATTTCAATTATCAAACCACACTTACACTAAGGCCTAATATACATACTATTCATTCATGGCCAATTACACTAACAATTCCACCAAGTCAATCAAGCAATTGCATCACAAGCACAAATATATATATATATATAGAATTTAAGGACCTTTACATGCCTTCACCAAAGTTCCAAAATATCAAACTAGTATTTACATTCTAGTGCCACCTTTCCTAGGAGTCCAACATAAAACACATAAACATACTTTCTAAGGTTTACTTGTGACTTGCGCAGCTCCCTAAGATGGTCTAAAACTCTTCTTTTCCTGAAAGGGAGTCAAGGTGAGTGTTAGAACTTTCAATCTTGACAACTTAGTAAACTATATGAGTATGAACCAATCACACGATTTTAAAGCTATATTTGTAACCATTCGAGTAAGTCAAGATCATCAAATTCAACATTAATCCCTACAAGGTCACTTGGCTAAAAAAAATACTATCATCTCTTATTTTACAAGAGATCGAATTGTTGTATATCTCTACAAGGAGCATTCAAGTGTCTATCATACAATCAAGTGACATATATGTAATTTGCCATACCATGATACTTTTAAAGATAAACAAACAAAGGTTGTTTTCGAGGCCTTGATTAAGTACCTACCTAGGAACAATCTTCGTACAAAGAAATTAACAAGCAATGGTACATTCTTACCATTGGAATTTTCTATGGAATTGTATATATATATTCAAGGGTACCGTGGTACCACCGAGGGACCGTAGTCTATTAACAAGCTGAGCTCAGGAGTTTTTGGCATGCCAAACAAGCTAGGTCTATGTACTAATCAAGGCTTTCAATATAGTTTCGATTTAATTGATTAGTGACATTCAATTAACAATGTTCAATAGACTATATAGATGACAAAATAGACCAATCTATTCCCACAATTGTTCAATCCCATTTCTTGTTTATAACTTACCTCAGCATGCTTACCTTACCAAATTTCCAGCAAGCATCAGCACCTTAGGCAATTATGCCTCAATTGACAATCGTTTTATTATAATTATACAGCAAGCATTTAGTTAATTTAAATACTGATTACACTCACAGTTTTCTTCCAAGCAAGATTGTCCTTGAATCGATACCCCTTTTTGTCTATTGCCGACTTGATCACTTAAAGCTTTCCTTCCATCAATCTCTTCAGGGTCTAAATCAAATGTACATATATTTACATTAGACAACAGCGAAACAGTCCCCAATCTTGATATAATTCGTTTCCTAATTCCCAATTAACATAGCAATTCACACAAATCAAAGGTTCTCACAATACACAGATAATTTGGACATTATTAGCGTAATTACGTTAATTTAATAGCCTTGGATACTTACTAAACATATTTAACATAGCCTTAACTCATCACCCTTCTCTGACAACATGCATGATCCTATGTAACACATTTTGATCTAACACTTAGACTCTAACAGTCCCGATTTCACTGCTAAAATAGGGCAGTCCCAGCTCTAGTTATATTATACATTTCCAAGTTCGAATTGATCATTTACAAGCTACTAAACATGCATGTGTATTTTGTTTACCACCTACATCAATCCAATCCAATTAGACAATTAAAGGAACGAATTTTATTCATATTCTTCCTAGGGACTCAATTCAATTTATTCAAACAGTTTGCAACAAGTAGGTGACCATAATTTCATGTTTTGACCAATCGAATTCTGAATTTTCAATAACATCTTTATAGGTATCTTCTAAATTCATAATTTGAATGACACCAATCATGCTATAAACCAAACTACACAATTGAAAGAAGTATTCGTTGAAACATATCTTATTTGAACATTCAATCATCAAAACCTTCACAAATGCAGAATTTCGAACCATCATCTATCAACAAGTCGATTTGTAACTACTTAACAACCAAATCAGAAATTCTTGAGGAGAAGGATATCACTTACCTTCTCTATATTTGCAAGACAAGATCGAATGACTCTAATCCGCCTTTCAAGAACCGATCCTTGTTATGAGTAAAGTTATCTCTTCCTAAATTCTCCCTCCCACTCTAGTTTCGGTGAACAATAATGAAGAACAAAGTCATTATTTGTTTGTTTCCCAACAACCGATTCTATTAAGGGGAGAGAGACATGTGGATTGTCCACAATGTCTTTAGAAGTTGGCATGCAATCCTCTGGTTTTAAATTTTACATTTTTAGTCCAATTATAATTGAGTCTTTAGACTCTTTATTCTTCGGTTTAGACCCCTAATCCTTTATTCTATTAAGTTAAATATCCCAATTTTATTTACAAATCAAATTAAAACAATACATTCTTCTAAGCCATGATATGGGATGTCACAATTCTCTCCCCCTTAAGAAAATTCATCCCCGAATTTACCTAAAGTAAACAAGTGAGGATACTACTTTCTCATGGTTGATTCTGATTCCCATGTGGCTTCTTGAATACCATGATTTCTCTAGAGGACTTTAACAAGAGATATAGTTCTATTTCGAAGCCTTCTATTCTCTTGGTCAATGATTTGAATAGGTTCTTCCTTATACGACATATTGGGATTCAATTCTACTTCATCAGGCTCGAGAACATGAGATGGATCAGACTGGTAACTATGCAGCATTGATACGTGAAATACATTGTGTATTTTGTTGAATTCTTCGGGTAAAGCCAAACGATAAGCAACATGGCCTATCTTTTCTATTATTTCGAATGGCCCAATAAATCAGGGACTAAGTTTTCCCTTTTTTCCATATCTGAACACCATTTTCTACGGTGATACTTTAAGAAATACTCTATCTCCCACCTGATATTGGATATCTTTTCTCTTATGATCAGCGTAAGCTTTTTGACGATCAAAAGCTTTTTTTAATTGGTTGCAAATAATTTTTATTTGTTCTTCTGTTTCACGAAGTAGTTTCAGTCCCAAAGCTTTGTTCTCTCCTAACTTTGACCAACACAGGGGTGTTCTACATTTTCTCCCGTAAAGAGCTTCAAAGGGTTCCATTCTAATAGAAGATTGGTGACTATTATTGTAGGAGAATTCGGCTAAGGGCAAAATTTTCTCCCAATTCTGGCCGAAGTCAAGAATGCAAGCTCTAAGCATGTCCTCTAGAACTTGAATGATTCTCTGATACTGGCCATCTGTTTGGGGGTGAAAGGCTGTACTGAGATTAACCTTAGAACCAAGAGCTTTCCGTAAGGACTTCCAAAATCTAGAAGTAAATCTGGGATCCCGGTCTGAAATGATAGAAACAGGAATTCCATGAAGCCTTATTATTTCCCGGATGTATAACTCTACTAATTGCTCCAAACTCATGCTCATTCGGACGGGGAGGAAGTGGGCTGATCTTGAGAACCTATCTACGATCACCCATATAGCATCATTCTTCTTTGGAGACATGGGTAATCCACTAACAAAATCCAATGTAATTTGTTCCCATTTCCATTGAGGTATCTCAATAGGTTA
Source organism: Hibiscus mutabilis (assembly GCA_019671005.1). NCBI lineage: Eukaryota > Viridiplantae > Streptophyta > Magnoliopsida > Malvales > Malvaceae > Hibiscus > Hibiscus mutabilis. The sequence continues at coordinate 67,641,914 of CM033711.1, forward strand.
CAATAAACTTGAAGGGACTTGGTGCTCTGCTTTCACTTTCTGACATACTAAGCATTTAGACACACAATCCGTAATTGCGGATTTCATTCTCGGCCACCAGTACAAGTCTTTGAGGTCTTTATATATTTTTACTGATCCCGAATGTATCGAGAAAGGGCTATTGTGGGCTTCTTGTAAAATTTCTCTTCTCAAATTAGGATCATTAGGGATACATACCCTATTTCAAAAGTAGAGTAATCCATCTTCTCTTAGAGAAAATTCTAACTCGATACTATCCTTGAATTTGAGTTGAAATTTTTGTAATTCAGGATCCGATCGTTGGAGTAATCGAATTCTAGATACAAGATCTGATTAAATTTGAATGATGGCTATAAATCCTTGCTTTTTGGACACTCGAAAGTGAGCATTTATATATTTGGATGCTACAAATGGTGAAACAAATTTTAGACATAGATCAATTCAATTTTTCGATTAGATTAAAGGAAAAGAAGTAGTTTGTTTGGTAATTACCTCTAGGATGTTGTCGGTTGAGTGCATCAGCCACAACATTGGCTTTGACTGGATGCTGGAGATGTTACTCGTCAGCTGGAGATGTTTGGTTGCAATCTTCATCCCAGCAAAGTGGCCTTCATATGGTGTTGCATGACAAAGTTGAAGTATATTGTGCTGCTCATCTTCTAGCAAACAATGACGTATCACTTGGCCAGCACATTGCTTGAACAAGATCGACTCATTCCAATAATATTGTTGAACATCTCGCAAGAATCATTTCCTGGAATTACTTGCCAGATCCGGTGGCAAAATATTACTTACCAGGTAGTTGACTATGTTAGCGTACCATGTCATAGTATCGAATGCAAGTAAATACTCATCAAGGAATTCAACCCTTATGGAAGAAACTCCACTATCCTCAGGGTGATGCTTTATTCATGATAGATGGTTAACTACCAGGTTCTCACTTCCCTTCTTGTCTCAAATCTCGAAATCAAATTCTTGCAGTAAAAGTGCCATTAGATTAGTATAGGGTTGACATCCTTCTTTTCCAAGAGATATTTTAGTGTCGAATGGTCTATGTACACTATAACTTTATTACCTTTCCAGTAAGATCTGAATTTGTCAAATGCAAAGACAACCATGAGAAACTCTTTCTCGGTTGTTGTGTAGTTAAGTTGGGTTTCATTTAACATTTGGCGGGCATAATAGATGGTATGGAAAAATTTTCCATGTCTTTGTCACAACACAGCTCCAACGGCATAGTCCTTGGCATCGCAGATGAGCTTAAAGGGCTCACTCCAATCTGGTGCCACGACTATGTAGACAATAATTAACCTGTCTTTAAGCTCCTAAAACACTTTCAAACAAGAATCATCAAATGCAAAAGTGATATTTTGTTCCAACATCAAGCATAAAGATTTAGAAATTTCTAAGAAATCTTTAACAAAACGATGATAAAAACCTTCATGTCCCAAAAAACTTCTAACACCTTTAATGCTTGTAGAAGGTGGCAATTGTTTGATTACCTCTACTTTTTATTTGTCTACTTCCAGTCCTTTCTTGGTCACTTTATGTCTGAGAACTTTACCCTCCTTCACTGAGAAGTCATCCATGAAAACTTCTAGATTGTTTTCAATCATGTTTGAGAAAATCGACATCATACAATATTGAAACGTTGCTGGAGTGTTACACAATCCAAAGGGAATTCTTCTAAAAGCAAATGTCCCATATGGACAAGTGAACGTGGTTTTCTCATGATCTTCTAGAGCGATGGCAATCTGATTATATCCCGAGTAGTCGTCTATGAAGAAATAAAATGTCTTACCTGTCAATCCGTCTAGCATTTGATCAATGAAGGACAGTGCAAAATGGTCTTTCCTGGTGGAATTATTTAGCTTACTGTAATCCATACACACTCTCCAACCTGTAATAGTTCTGGAGGGAATCAACTAATCTTTACTGTTCTGAACCACAATCATTCCACCTTTCTTGTGCACGTATTGCACTAGGCTGACCCACAAGCTATCAGAAATATGATAAGTTATTCCGGCATCCAGTCACTTGATAACTTATTTCTTAGCTACCTCTTTCATGCTCGAGTTTAATCTTATTTGGGCCTTGATTGTTTGCAATGGTATTCCTCCAAAATGATTTTGTTGATGCAAATAGTTGGGTTTATTCCTCGAATATCAGCCAAGGTCCATCCCAAGGCTTGCTTATAATTGCTTAGTATTTCCAGTAATCTTTCCTCCTAATTATTAGTTAGATCAGCAACAACGATCACTAGTAAAGTTGAGTTATTACCTAAGTAAGCATATTTGAGGTGGTCTAGCAAAGGTTTCAGCTCCAATTCTGGTGGCTCCTCAATAAATGGTTTTGGTGCCTTGATCTTTCTGCCAACCAACTCTAGTGGTATTGGTTGTCCGAAATAACTCACAACTTCATTCTCCAAGGTTGGTCCTTTAGTTTCTTCACTCGTCCTAACTTCCTCATCCAGTTCTTTGGCATCATCCTCTTGGTCTTGGCAAATTTGTGCCATGTCCACATTGAAAATAAACTTCATCATCTCATCAGCTTGGCATTCCTCAGGTTCATCTGCGCACTTAAGAGCTTGAAACACATTAAACATAACATATTGATCATTCATGCGCATAGTAAGTCCACCTTTATGATCATCAATTAAGGCCCTAGTTGTGGCAAGGAATGGTCTCCCAATATAATTGGGACATTAATATCTGCCTCATAATCTAAAATGATAAAATCAGCTGGAAATATAAATTTGTATACCTTCACCAACACATCCTCAATCTTACCCTTAAGATGTACAAAAGATAAGTCTTCTAGCTGAAGTGTTTCCATGGTAGACCTTGCCTCAATTACAAGCTTTCTTAAAACTGACATTGGCATCAACTTGATGGTTGCTCTCAGGTCACACAGTGCCTTACGCCTGAATCTATTGCCAATGGTGCTGGGAATAGTGAAACTTTCTGGATCTTATAGTTTTAGTGGCAATTGATTGAGTATCATTGCACCGCATCCCTCAGTAAGAGTGACAATCTCGAAATCACCTAATTTCCTCTTTTTGGACAGAATGTCCTTCATGAATTTGACGTAGTTGGGCATTTGCTCGAGAGATTCCACTAATGGTATATTGATCTGTAATTGTTTAAGAACTTCCAAGGAACGCTTAAATTGCTCGTCTTGCTTGTGCTTCTGGAGTGTTTGTGGAAAATGTGGAAGAGAATCGGCTTTGCCAAGGTTTTGGTGGCATCTAGCTGAGGTTTGGCATTGCTCATACCTGCTTATTTCTTTTCTACTTCTTTTTTTCTCATCTACTGGTACCTTATCGTTATTTTAGCAATTAATTTTCTGCTTAGTAGGTGTCTCAGCCTCGCATTGCTTGCCACTCCGAAGAGTAACTACTTTGCATTGTTCATTTCCTTTATACTGAGTATCTTCCGTATTGCTTGCCAAGGTTCCCTAGGTATATTGCTGAGTACATTGGCAATCTGTCAGATCTGTACTTCCAAGTTCTGCATGGATGCTGCTAATGTAACACCCCATTCTCAGCCTGGTCGAGAACCAGGTTGGAGTATGTCACCGAAGTTTAATACAATAATCGGAATAGTATTTTAAGCTTTTGTTCAAAGATTCAGTAAGTCAATAACCATACAATGTTCATTTTGGTGTCTTAAGACAAAAATTGAAACCATACAATGCAACAGTGATTCGATAAAGTTTACTAATCTCAGGTTGGGACCAATTTAAAACTTTTACAAGCTTTAGGGGCTAATATGTAATTTCAGTATCTTATAGGTCCTTTACTGGAATTAGCCTTACCAAAATGATATTCAGCCTATAATTAGTGAGCATGCAAATTTTCACATCAATCAGAATTTATTTACCCCTTCAATTAAGACAATCAATAGTTAGTGACTGATCTGTAATTTCTCAGAATTGTTTCATGAAACTTATAACTGAATTACATGTATTGGTACCGATAGTTGAGGGTTCGTATCGGTACTTGAGGGTTCTTATCGGTACGCCATGAAAATTTTATAAATTTCAAATTCTAGTGACCAAAAACTCGTACCAATACAACTTTAGCCGTATCGGTACAAGTCTACCTATTTCGATACGCCTTGAAGCAGTACTGATGCATTTTTCAAACCAAGTTATAGTGTTGACTTTTCATAACGATACACCTAGTTGATCGATGTTGACTTACCCCAAATATGCACACTCGTATCAATACGCCATCACCCGTATTGATAAGTCATGTTCTGTAATGACATATTTTATTTGGTTTTTGTCTAATTTGACCTATCATACAATGTCCAAATGCAGTAAAATTTTACAAGCAAGTCTAAAATATTATAATATACTGTCATGCAAAATTTTATAGCCATACAAATCCGTTTACTAAGGTTTCACCTTTTTAAGCCAATTATGCATATTTTGCCACATTTAGCCAATACTAAAGTCACATTTAGGGCCTTACACACTTATACATAACATAGACAATACATACACACCAAAAGGGCTAAAAGTAACTAGTTTAACTACTTTGCCACCATACTAGGAGTTTGTAGGGATAATATACACTACTTTAGCCTTGTAGTGACTTGCCAAAACTTCCAACAAACTCCGATCTTGAACCGATAACTTCCTTAACCTGAAATGCATGTGATGAAATGCATTAGGCATACTTTGCCTAGTGAGGTAGTCATAAGCAATTTCGAAAACAATGAAATGCAATTCATATCATATTTATCAATGATGATACTATCGATGATGCTCAATAACAATAATAATCATATTTCAACATTATTCCTTGGATCGAATCAAGATAGTGGATACGCGAATTCCTACGCCTTGCCAAATCAATGAATGGTCTAGTCCCTCCACCTCACCACAATAAAGTCCGTAGCCAAGGACCGTAGTCCACCCTTACTAATGAGCTCATGAATTCTATGGCATGCCAATTGTATCCAATATCCGTTCGAATCCAAGGTTTAGTAACAATATCGATGTTCAATAGCAATTTCAATAATCAATGTTTCAATGTCAATGTTTCGATAATAATTTCAATGCTTCAATATGGTTGATGACAATAGCAATGATTCTATGATCAATAATTCAATGCAACAACTTACCAAATCTTACCAATATAGTTTCATATGAGATTCGATATGATATCCTTAGACATGATGTTAGCTATGCAAAAATCCATATCAATAAAGTCGAGAAAAGAACCTAGCCTATTACCGAGACTCTGACTACACTCACATTGATTTCTGAAGCTCCTACAAATCTCAGATGACCATTCCTTTATTCTTTTGATTGGTCGGTCCCGGTGGATTTGTCAATCCCTCCCTTTGTTGCTCTTGAGCTAACAAATATGGAGGAATAAGAATTACGATAGATTTCAATGATAATATTCGATTCCATAGCACAATTTAGCTATGGAAACAATAAGATTTAAGTTAGGAAATTCCATGGACAATATCCTAAACTCAAAATTCCTGAACATGAAATTAGCCATGAATTAACTATGGAATCAACAAATCAATAGGGGGATTATTTCTTACCCAATCGGTGGCTATAATTTAAAATTAAGAACCTTAAGAAATCGAAGCTTAGCCTACTCTCCAATGGAGGTGTATGCTTGGAGATTTGAGGAAGAAGATAAAGACTAAGATACTATCCTTTTTACTGATTGGGTAAGGCTAAATCCCTTTTCCATTCCCTTTTTAATTTCCAATGGGCGGTAGCTTTCATTCATATGAATGAAAGTGTTCTGATCAGTCCACATAAGTGGTGATTCAGATTGGAGAGGGGCTAATCACAAGGTTAGTCCCTCAACTTCCTATACTTTATACATTTTACCCTTAAACTTTCAATTTTCACAATTTAGCCACTAAATAGTTTTCAATAAATTCAATAAGGTACTTAATCATTAAATTGACTCAATTAGAGTCCGATATGGATATAATTGACCACACGTTCGAAGTCAATTCAACCTTTAGACCTTTTCGGTGTAAGGTTTCTGATCACCGGAACCCAATTCTGACTAGACCGTTTTTGGGTTGTTATAGCTAAACTCTGGGCAGTTGCATCATTTCTCTTCATGTACTCTGTCAAAGTTCCTTGGGTAGCTCTTTGTCCTGCATGAAAATTGTTTTGTGCTTTCTGTGGCATTGCATTCTGGTTGAAACCTTACTGTGCATTCGAATACTAGGCATTAAATTGATTACCTCCGTAATTTACCCAAGATAGGTTTGGATGTTGCTTCCAACCTGCATTATAAGTATTGGATTGTGAATTATAATTATGATTGAAATTGCCAACAAAATTTATCAATTCAAGGTTTGTTGGGCAATCTTCGATAGATGATCCTCTCTACATATCGTGTAGAATGGATCCAGTGCCTTGACTTCTTGAGATTCATTACTCCTTTGTAATGTTTTCACAATGCTAGTGAGATTGGAAATTTGAGTGTTGATAGATGTTAATGCATCAAACTCTAATTTCCCAAAGGTTTTTTTCATGGTTCCTAGTTTTGCAGTAGGATATTGGAAGTCATTAGTGGAAATACTTTCAAGGATGTCAAATGCCTTCGTATAATTCTTGTCTAACAGCGAAACATTTTTCGAAACATCAACAACAGTCCTGGCATGAACATTGAGTCCATTGTAAAAGGTATCCATCTGGGTCTAATTAGGGAATCCATGCATGGGACACCTCCTCTACAGGTCCTTAAATCGCTCCCAGGCATCATATAAGGTCTCATCATCAGCCTGCCTAAAAGTAATGATTTCACTCCTTAGCTTGGCATTAAGTTTAGGTGGCTGGAATCACAAAAGAAATTTTTGGCATAGGTCGCCCATGAAATAACAGATCTAGGTGGCAAAGAACTTAGCCATAGTTTTGCTCTATCTCTTAGGGAAAATGTGAACAATTTCAGCTTCACTATATCTTCAGATACACTAGGTTGCTGAAATAGTTGGCAAACTTCCATGAATTGCTTCGAGTGTTGCCTTGGGTCTCAAGTTTTGCTCTATCAAATTGACCTACATTCAATAGAGTCTATATCATTATTGGTTTAGGTTCAAAATTAGGTGTATTTACTTCAGGACTAATCAGTCCTGGTATCAAATTGTCCATATTTGGTGTCAAGTGTTCTCTAATAGTCGTTTTTCCTCCACATTAATAGTATGGGAAGTAGGAGCAGCCGATATCCCATTGTGTATTGGTGGATTCTCCTAATTTTTTGGGAAACCATCTACTCCACCTTGTCCATTAAGAGCCATTTCTCGAGCTTTCCTCTTCAGCCTGCGTAGAGTTCTTTCAATCTCCGGGTCATATGGCTAATCTTTCACCGCAGAGCAGTTCCTGGTCATACACCAAACAAAACAGATTAATAAAATAAAACAAAAACAAGTAAAAACACAAACAATAAATTCCATTGCAATCCCTGGCAACCGCGTCAAAAACTTGTCAACTTTGCTAACGCTTGGCAAAAGATTAAGGATTTAGTGTAAATATGCAAGAAAATAATGCCAAGGGTGAGTCTATTGCGTGCAAGTAGACAAGAAAATATTGCTAAGGGTGAGTCTATTACGTGCAAGTATACACGGTCAGCAAGTAATACAACAGTGAGCTGAGTATCGAATCCATAGGGATTGACCAAGAATTTAAGTTCTAAATGTTTTACTTGTTAAAGGGATCAAGAATGTTGAAATTGATTTGAGTATTTGATTTAGAAAGTAGCTAAAACAAAGTAGTAAGAGTGAAAATAGTTTGGCAAATAAAAGTATTCAAATAGAAGACGAGCGTTGGCAAGGCCTGCCTGGATTTCACGCCAGATAAGTTAGTTATTAATAATGTCATGCCTTGGATTTATTGTGGAGCATATTTCAAGAATAGTATTGCCTTTGTCGATGGCAATACTCTAAGTTAACAACGATAAAACCCTTACATGTCTATAGTGAATATTTTCATAAATTAACTTGATTAAGTGTCAATCTTTAATCCTAAGGGGTAGATTCACTTCCGAAGTAAGCTCATCTACTTGAACATCTTATGTCGAAGTTTCTCTTCTTAGTACCTGACAACTGATTGTTACCCCTTAAGTCTGTTAAGATATTAAGGCATAATAAGAATACAATGCCAATTGTCATATGGCAAAGAATTTAAGGAAATGAAGTGCTAGCAGATAGACAAAAATGCCAAGACATTCAATTATTAAAAACTAAACATAAACTGAGCGTTCATCATAAAACATCTCCAACCAACTGTAAAAGCTTAGCTCATGGTTGGGGGATCCATCCACAAAATGTTGTATCTCAACATCACCAGTTAAATAAAAATTAAACTAAGAGAATGAGGAAAGAAAGAGGTCCGTTGATGCAATCCTTCAATGGCTCTAGAGCTTTCAGTCTAAGCTGGCTGAACCATGTTGCCCTCTAGCTTCCGCTTTCACCATGGTGCAACCTTCTTGGCTTAATGATCGACTTCCTTTAAATAGGCACTCGTGGAAACCCTAAAATGGTATTGAAATTTGAAAGTTGGTTACACACCCGGATAGGTGTGTTACCCTATTGTCCTCTTTTGAATTCTAGGGCTGACGTTTATTGGGTTCAATAGCTACTTTGACTAGGCATCGAACGCCAATTCTTTGTCAACCGAGCTTGGCAATTTCTAGTCCAACTACAACTCGACAATTCTCTTCTTCTTTTCCAACTTCCTTCTCATTCGCTGCTCTTTCAAGTCTGCCTTCTTCTGACCTGCATCAATACCAGCAAAACAACCCTTCACATTGGCAAAATAACGACTCCTAGCTCCATAATGTAAATGCATGATTTTAACAACTAAATGCACAAATATATACCTAAATACAAACAAAAGCATGACAATATATGCAAAAAAATCATTACTTTTGAGGAGTTAACAATATACTTGTGTCTTAAATTTACACTTGAGTCCATGGTTAGAAAAAAATTAATCATATACTTGTATCTGACACTCACGCCTAAGTCCACGGCAATTGTCGTAGAATGTAGGTAGTGTACGAAAAAAAAAAGCAAAGGGAATTACCAGAAAACAATAGAAAACATTCATGTGTCCACCCACAAGTGTACTCAAAGAGGCACGAAAGGATCAACACGTCCAAAGATTTCATTGGAAGCCAACGACAGTCATATCTGTGGTACAGAAAGAAATTCGGGCAATCATATTGTTAGAAAAAGGTTAATCCAACAAGAATAATAAAATATAAACGAAAATAAATCAAATTCAATTTAAAGGAAATTTATATATTTGAAATAAACCAAACTAAAACGTGTTGAGGTCTGCACAAATGTAGTTTCTTTAAGACAGATTTGACCCTTCTAGAGTGCTTGAGTTCTTTGGCTGTCAGTCTCCCAGGATACAACAACGGATGATATCCGACAGAAGCACCTCTAAAGAGATCACGAACAGAAAGCTCTTCTCTTTGACTATCACCAAAACACTATATAATTTTCAAGGAGTAGAAAGTTTTCGAGTTGTTTAAAACTGAAAAGATGTGAGGTTTATATAGGGGAATGATTAGGTTAAATCGTGGGAATAAAATATTCTGACTTTTAATGGTCATTGATTCTTTTCCAATTAATTTCTCATTTAATTCAAAAAATATCCAATCAATACCATATTTACTCGGCCCCAACCCGAATGGGATTGATCCACACCCCTCTGTGCACAAGGTACACTTTTCATTCAAGTCATTCATTAACCACAAAGTGGGCAAGTGTATATAAGCACTTCCTATGCCATTTATCCCATCCATGTGGGATAAGGGGGTTTCATCTTCCTTACTTAATTCAAAACTACCTTACTTAGAGTATCAATTTCTCAACCATTTTGAGCATATGAGATACCGTTGTAAAGGTCTCATGGAGTAGAATAAGGCCCAATTAAATACTCGTTCGAATCTCCACCTTTACCTTCTCGAATTATGGCTCAAATTTTCCAATTCCTCACAATTTTTTCAACACATATCAATGCCAGTAAACACCAAAGGAATGCATTAAAAAATATTGTAGAACATTGAGTAATAGAACTACCAACAAAACATAATACTCGTATTTACTAGATATTAAAAGCATAATCAAATGAAATTCAGAACTTCGATATTGAAGTTGGATACAATGTGGGGCACAAAACTTATTATAATACTTTACGTATTGAATTTCTATACCACCTGATTTGTTCACATGCCAAGATGAGTACTCTACATCAACTCATGCACCAAACATATAAGAACCAAACTCATAGAAACATAGCTCAATTCTCGGGTGCCAAAAGAGATAATGCTATTATACTAACATCTAAATCTATGGAACCCAGAGTATAATACTAACAAAACACACAATAAAGTAGGAACCAAGAACAGAGTAATCCAACATACATAATTCACGAAAATCAGAGAATGCTTCTAAGACCTTGCAATTATGCTACAAAGCCAACATCCTAAATGTCAAATTGCCTCCTTGAACCCTACCATCAGCCCCCATAAGATCATGCTTATATGGCTTCCTACAACCAGGACAACGTCCATCATCCTCAAGAATCCTCTTGTGGCAGAAAAGACAGAGCCGAAAGCCACATGAACAGGGTAAAAAAATTGTGTTTGTTAAATCCAAATCCTCATAGCATATGGGGCATGATGATGGAACCAAAAATGCACTGCTTTGCATCCATGTCACCTCTCCTTGACCAAAATGCCGGTCGGTAGCTAGAAAACTATGTTGCTTTGACAAATTAGGTTTGGAAAAAAGTATGTGGGCGAAAAGTATCATCAGCCCTCCATGATCTGCTACTTCCTGCCGCCCTCTGCACCATTCTTGGACAATTAGGTTTGGAACTCCTCAAATTTGTTCCTTCCCTATTTGAACCCAGCTGGGGATCTGGCTCATTCCCATGAGTCGATCTTAAACAAGGATTTTCCTTGTTATTCTCATTTGGATCTATTTCCTACTTGTCATCATTGGCAGGCAATGCGTCAACAACGGCTTCCCAAGCATCCATCATCTCCTTCTTCTTCCATGATGCTACCGGAACAACATCAACCACTACTTGTCCCAGAATCCATTCCTCCCAGCACGTTGTTGTTCATATGGCCATTTAGAGGTGAAAAATCGAAATTGCTCTCGTGTTGGACAAATATATTTTCTCCCTCTTCGTTAGCCTCGACCTTTCTCCTCATCTCAAAGTTCTCCAAGGAATGGTCCCTTCCACCAGGCTGAGATTGCTTGGAATCGCCATCCTTGGCTTCCTATTTGCAACAAACCTTGTTCTTCACCACACCTGCTCAAAATAAAAAATTGAAAACAATAATAATAAGAAAACAACCATTAAAAACCCTAATTCAAACAAAAGCACTATCTATTAACAAACTTTGAGAAAGCCATTGCTCGAGGTGAGCATCAAGCTTGCACTGCTTCATTTTCACAAACCACTAAAAATTCACAAAGAAAACATAAATAAATAAAAAATCAATAAAATAAAAGAAAATTAAGATATTAAAAATAAAAATAGTATAAAGGATGTCCCTACTCTATTCTTCATGGAGATATCTTTGCAGTTAGAGGCTGAAAGAGAAGAAGCGTTGTTGATTGAATCAGATTCCATAGCTTCGATGCAAAAAAAAAAACAAGGACCAATTTTTCTGAAAACAATTGGGTGATTAAAAAAGCCTAATTTTTCTTTGTTTGTTATCTTTTATTTTGTGCAAGTTTTTTCTTGGCTTTAATTTTGAGAGAGATAAAAGGAAATAAATAAATAAATAAATACATAAGGATAACGAAAACTCCTTAGCTTCGTCACCCTCCCGATTCATCTGAACCTGCGAAAAAAGGCCCAAGCCTTTCATTTATATTTAGGGTAAACTATAAGATTTGTTACTTTTATTTTAGTGTTATTAACTTTAGTCATCAATTTTAGAAAAAAATATTTTATGATCACTTATGTAATCGATTTGTTACATTTTATTTATCAAGTCCTTAATTCTTGTTATCCCAATTGACGTAACACGTGAAAAATGGTTAATTTCTAATTAAATCTCTAAACTTTAGACATGAAATCAACTAAATCATGAAAGTGATCTATCTTCTAATTTACCAAAAAAAAAGTTTTCAAAAGCCCTATCGTACTTACCTTCAAGCCTGACATTGTTGATCCACTCTAGTCTAGAGGTGAAAGTTTGATCGAGTCGATTCAATTTTTTTTTGATTTAGACGAGTTAATAAGTCCTATTTTATAACTCAAATTTTATTTGAAATTTTTTCTAGTTGAGTTGAGTTTATGAAATTCGATTCAGATCATGTTGTTCGAGTTTAAGTTAAAATTTAATTGTAAACATTTATAATCAATGATATTAATTAGTTCCAATTTAAATGAATTTCTATAACTATTCAAAGGAATTCAAGGAAGAAACTCTGCTATAAAAAGCATAACCCCGAACCTTAAACGAATTCAATTGAGGGAGGTAGAAAGGGCTTTGACCCGTTGGTTATAGAGAACCAAGAACCAAAAGTATCAAGGTGAATAGAAGGGTTGACACCACAAGTACAAAGACTTGATAAGTCGATAAAGTTCAATAAAGAACTAAAAGAGAGAAAATTCTCACAAAGTAATTTGATTGATAAAAATGAGATGTGATACAAATGACAAAATGCTTTCCTATTTATAGGAAATGAAGGGGTTTGACCGAATAGGCCTTTAATGATTCGAAAAGGGTAAAATCTCTTCATAAAGGTATGTATGTATAAATGGTTACAATGGCATAGCCGAATAGTTAAGGAATTGGTTCATTTGGCGCCAAAACATAGAAAGGCATGTATCTAGGGATGTCAATTAGGCGGGGAGGGTGCGAAGGGTACTCTTCTCACATCCATCCCCGTCAAAAATTTTCATCTCCGTCCCATGACCCGTTATGAATACAAAATCTAAAACTATCTCTGTCCCACAACCCGCAAGACTAAAACCATCCCCGCCCCATTACCCATATGGGTTCTGAGACCCACCTAATCCCCCCTTTACTCGCCCCGTAACTCTTTCATACAATATAAATCAAATTTGTTATGAAAAAAGTATAAAATACCCTTCATTCGGACTCTCACAACATAGTGAAATTATTCTAATTGTCATGATTTTTAAAAAATAATAATATACGAAATTAAAATTGTACAAAAAAATTAGACTAAAAAGATATTAAAGTTTATTGTAAAGGATCGAAAATAGCACAAATAACATGTAAAATAATATTTCAATTACTTAATAAATAAACATTATAGAAAGAACTAAAAAAACATAACAATTAAAAAACAACCTTAAAAAATATAGAACAAATACCGATAGAATCTAAATAACATAAAAGATTAGAAAAATAAAATTAAAAAAGTAGAAGAATAACATATATATGGTGAGGACTGAAGAGAAGAAAAAAACTTAAAAATAAGGCATAACGACAGACAATAATAAAGAATAAACAAATAAACATAATAAATATTATATATATATTTATAAATATTTCAAGATAAGTCAATGTAAATTATCTTAAAGTTGACTCGGATTCAAATTGATATATTAAAAAAATATTTATAAATTTGATATGATAAATTTCAAACTCAATTATATACATATATATTGATTTTTTCATTAATATCACAATAAAAAGTCAATATAAATTATCTTAAATTTCACTACGATCCAAACCGGTATTGTATTTGTAATAACATTTATAATAATATTTTATAAGATCTGTTGGGGCGATTGGAGATGATGCAAGGCGGGTGGGGATGGGGCGGGTACAAAGATATATTCACGCCTTCCCCACCACCCACGAAGAATCTAATTTTTATCTTCATCCCCACCCCCACAACCCGCGAAATTTGTAACCATCCTTGCCCAATTGAATGCGAAGTGGAGTGGATCCCTACAAAACCCTCCCTATTGACATCCCTACATGTGTCTTTCCTTCCATGGCTGAATGGGTGGCTTGTCGACCCTTCATGGTAGCTAGCTAGGTCACTTGTAGCTAGCTAGTGTCACTCCAGCTCAGTTTTAGCTAGCTACACTCCAGTGGTCAGCTATCAGCTCCTCAGCTCCTCTTCATCTAGTTTTAGCTCCTTCAGCTCAGCTACACTCCTCAACTAAGCTCCTTGTCCTTTAGCTCCCTTAAGTTAGGTTCAGCTCCCATTCAGCTCATTTAGCTATCCTTTCAGCTACTATCTTTGTGCATTGAGCTCTTTTAAGCTAAGTGAGCTATCATTCATTGTCCTTGAGCTAGTATGAGCTGCCATAGCTTGCATTCTTTGTTTCTGAGCTGTTATAGCTTGCCTAGTCATCCATTGTACTTATATGAATCATGAAAACATTCAAATTACCTATGGAAGAGCTTAAGAATGTGATGAATACATGTTGCACGCCTAAGATGAATATGCAAGTGATAGGACAATATAAGTAAAGGATGTGTAACATAGCATATGCATGATTTATCTAAATATAAATATGTGGTTCATAGGTTATGTATTTAGATCATAAATATGCAAATGAATGATAACATATGATAATTCAAGCATATCCTAATATGAAAAAAGGCATGTTTATAATAACATATAATGCATAACAAGAAAATAAAGGATAAAGTAAGGTAGAACTCCCTTAGAATCAGCCTTGAGGAGTTTCAATGGTGTGATCAAGTTATTGAGAACGTTGGTGCAGATTAGGATCACATCATCCCCCTTCTTTAAAGCAATTTGTCCCCAAATCAATGCTGGCTATGAACGTGAACAATCTTGATTTTCTTTGGGCAGGTAACTTCTTCATACCCGTCTTGTACCAAACCCATTCTCCAGGTTCAAGTTCTTGTAACACCCCTTTCCCGACCTGGTCGAGAACCAGGTCAATGCATGCTACCAGTGAGCGATACGGTGTAATGCAATGATTTTCAATCAATGATTATCGCTCAGTCTATGTAATGCTTTTTGAACCTTATTAAACAAGAACATCAACCCAATTTATTTAGTAGGAAACAATAAGTGATTGATTAGGACTGATTCTTAACTTCTACGAGTTTTAGGGACTAAACTGTAAATCTGGTAAATTAGAGGTTATTTAATGCAATTAACTGCACCATAATGAAACTCAATACACTATCAGCGAGTTCATAAATTTTCATATTAATCCAATGTTATTTACCTATCCAATTAGACTTGCAAAGATTCAGTGACCATAATGTAAATAATGCAAAACTGTGTTCAACAGGCCCAACCGATTAACAGACACTGTACCAAAACACTTGGTATTGTATCGATATGGGTATGCATGGAGTTGAGCTCCAGATGAAATTGTCCAATTTTGTTTCGATATGGTCCTAGACCGTATCAATACGGCATGCAAGGATGGTAACCCAATTCCCAGCAACTTAAGAACTCGTATCGATACAACTTGATCGGTATCGATACGAGTTGACTAATATTTACTTTGACCAAGACCTATTTTGATACACCCTATACTCGTACCGATGCTATTAATCCTCTAGACCCCACTGCCCAAAGTCGTATCGAAACGCCTTAAAGTTGTATTGATATGCCTGGGTTAGCCTTCACTTTGAATGGCCAAATATGCACTACCGTACCGAAACAGGTGGACCTGTATCGGTACGGCCTGCATTGTATTGCCAAATTTTATCTAGTTTTTAATCGATTTAACTTGTTGGATAAGGTCTAATTGCAATGAAATTTTACCAGCAAGTTTATTAAGCTATAATTTATCAGCATGTCAAATTTTAGGGCTATCCAAATCCGTTTACTAGGTTTTTACCTTTTAGTGCCAAATATGCATATTTAGTTATTTTAAAGCTATACCAAAAGGCCATTTAGAGCCTTAGACACTTTTACATGCCATGCATAAAACACACATATCAAAAGAGTCGCAAATGACTAGATCAACTACTTTGCCACCATTCTAGGAGTTCATAAAAACAAAACACATTACTTGGGCTTGTAGTGACTTCTCAACAACTTCTATTCCCCGATCTCCAAATGATGGAATCTTTAACCTAAAATGTATGGAATGAAATGCATTAGGCATACTTTACCTAGTAAGGTAGTCATAAGTAAGCACTTTATCAATGAAATGCATTTCAAAACATATCTCAACAATAACAATGCAATGAATCAATAGTAGCAATGCAATGATCATGTTCAATAGCAATAAGTCCATATTTCAATATTAACCCTTGGATCAATTCTCGCTAAATCAATGAATGGTCTAGTCCCTTTGCCTCGCCAATTATGACCAATAACACCATACATCCCTCCGCCTCGCCAACACAATATAGGCCGTATCCTAAGGATCATAGTCCACCTATACACTGAGCTCATGAATTCTATGGTATGCCAATTGTATCCAAAGTCCTTTCGAATCCAAGGTCAAGTGACAATATCAATGATCGATGTTCGGTAAGAGTAACAATATTCAATGTTCTTATCAATGAGCAATGAGTCAATATCAATATTCAATAGCAATGCCAATGGGAATGACAATGTCCAATGATTCCAATGACAATAGCAATGATCCATGTTTCACTTATAGTGTTTCGATAACAACAAGTATGTCGATATCAATGTTCAATGACAATGACAACAATAATGACGATAACAATGGAAATAACTATGCTCTATGTCCAATGTTCAATGCTTCCATATTTCAACGAAAATAACAATGGCAAAATCGATAACGATGCTCAATAGCCATGACTATAACAATGTCAATGATCGATATTCAATGCAATAACTTACCTTAGTTTACCAATGAAATCCACAGTGGTTCAATGCAATATTCCTTGACAAAATGTTAGCCATGCTATAATCAATGAAAATGAAATTGGGAAAGGCACCTAGCCTAATCCCGGGACTCTGACTACACTCACCTCAATAATCTGATGCTCCTACGACTCTCGGATAGCAATTCCTTTGTCCCTAACTTTCTTCGGTGATGGTGGAAGATTTCTATTTAATTCTTGAGCTAGGTTAAACAATAGAAATTGGTTAGAATCAATAATACAATATCGAAATCAATATAACGATATTAAAATCAACATCGAAACTTAAAATAGCTATTAGCTATCAAATTTCATAGATAACCAAAACCTTAGCTTAATATTAAGCTTGATTTATCCATAGATTTCATTAATAGTTTGGGGATTATGGCTTACCCGATCGATAGCAATGTTTCGATATCACTAAACCAAAGGAAACTCAAGCTTCTCCAACCTTAAAAATGGAGGTGCTTGCTTGGAAGAAGATGATGAAGGAGATGTGTTAGCTTAGGTCTTTCTCGGGTAAGCCTATATTAGCTATCCCCTTTTATTTTATTTGCTTTGTATTGACAAAGCTTTCCTTCCTTTGAAGGAATTGCTTCCCGATCACCCACGTATGTGGGATTATAATTGAGGAGGGGCTAATCACAAGGTTAGTCCCTTAACTCTCGATACACTAAACTTTAACCCTAAACTTTCAATTTCTATAATTTAGTCACTACACATATTTTCAATACATTCAATAAGGTCCATAAACAATAATTTGACCTAATTAGAGTCCAATATCAATGCAATTGACCTCATGTTCAAGTTCAAAACAATATTTGGACCCTTTTGGTGTAGGGTTTTCGATCGCTGGAACTCAATTTCGACTAGACTAGATTTCGGGATGTTACACTTCTTGCTTGTAAACCTTACTTCCATAATATTTACTCGAATAGGCACATGCACTTTGGATCTCTCCTTTGGGACATTTGGAATCACCATATCCCTTGGGAATGAGACTTGTCTTTTGAACACTTCCTTGGTGTTGATTGGCACGTCCTTTGATGTAAAGAATTATCTTTTGAACGCTCTCCTTGCTTGAATCAACGACAACATTGGTAAGGGGACTTGTCCTTTTGGCCTCTCTTTTAGAAACATCACAACTTTTGGAAATGTCATGATTGCTTGTAAAGGTACACGTTTCTTAATATTCCTCTTCATGTTGATTGGAAACTTTAATCCCCTTAATCTTTGTACCTTTTCAAATGATGGCCCTTGAGTAGGTGGATAGTGCTCGTTTCGTATCCTTGAGTTGATGAATCATGGGCACGATGGATGCTTGTAGTTTGGCCTTAATCTTGATGCACAAAATAATCTCAAAATGGGTAAGAAACTTATCTTCATAAGTTAATAAGATAACTCCATGTAAGTGAATCACCTAGATGCGAACTAAACCATAGTTAGGAAATGAGGAACTTATAACAAAATGAAAGGAAATAGCAAACCATGGTGGATGTTTAATAGGCGTTGGTTGCTCACGATTGACAAAGCACTTGGAATGTCAATGATCATATATCTTGGAACTTCAAGTGTCACAACCTTTGAAATGTCAAGGGATATGTCTTGTGGATCACCAAAAGTCACGCCTATTGGTTCTTCAGAAAACATGTTTCTTGAATCATAAACTTGAAAAGATACGTCATTTGGAGTATCATGTAAGATAAAATAAAGAAAAGGAGAAAAATTAGGGTTAGATAAAATCTATTTTTCTTTCTCATCTCCAAACTCATTCTTTTCAACTTTCTCATTTTTAACTCCAACTTTTCTTACATCCATAATCTCACTTTCATTTTCAACTTTATTTGTTTTTCCTTCTTCAAAATGTTATTCTTCTATTGCATCCTCTTTGATTTCTTCAAACTTCTTGCTCCTAGCCCAATCTTCGATCCTTTTGCTCAATTGGATCTGTTCAAGATGTACTTGGCTCGGAGTTAGAAGGGCCAAGATGAATTTCTTTCCTTTATGAGAGAATACGTACTGATTGGTGTATCCATCATGGATGGCTCGTTTGTCGAACTTTCATGGTCGTCCTAATAGCATATGACTTGCATTCATAGGGAGCACATCACACAAGACTTCATCTTTGTAATTTCTAATGGAAAATGGAATGAGTACTTGCTTGGTGACTTTTAATTTGCCTCCCTCGTTTAGCCACTGCAACTTGTAAGGGCTTGGATGTTTGGAAGTTTTCATTCCAATTTTGTTCACCATTAGTGCGCTTGCTACATTGGTGAAACTGCCTCAATCAATGATCACGAAGCACACTTTATCATTCACAAGGCATTAGGTGTAGAATATGTTTTCCCTTTGCTTATCATCTTCAACATAATCTAGGTTCAATGCCCTTTTAACAACAATGACCCTAATTAAAGTAGATGGAAAAGAATTCGATGCCATTGTTAGTGATAAAATAAGAAACAAAATGAAAAACTTCACCAACACACTCAATAAAGCCTTACGGTCACTCCAAGGAAATTGCACTCCACTCAATGCTCGTGTTTGCACTCTGAGATGTTATTTGGATTTTATTATCCCCTTCTGATCTCACACACCGAAATTGCCTTTGTCCACTTCTTTCTTTCTTGTAAAGTTCTTTACGGAACTTACTCAAGACTTTGGCAAGTTTTGATCTTGTGCATCAGCTGAAATGTTAGTTTTAAAAAGGAAAAAGAAACAAAGAATATAAATTGAAAGATAGGTTAAGAATAGAAATAAAAGAAATGAGGAAAAGAGGTTACTTACTAAATAAGAAAACTCACATCTCTTCCTTACCAACAATCAAAGCCTTGAAGATGATGATATGGCTTCCAAGCTTGATGTTGAAGATGATGTTGTCGTGCTTTTCACCCTTGACTTGAGGTTTTCAAACTTTTCTCATTTTTTTGATTCGAACTGTTTCCATTTTTTCTTTTTTTGCACAAAATAAAATGAAAAAGACAATCACTTACAATTCTTTTCATTTTGCTTCAAACGGGTTTCATTTGCTGCACTTGATTCTTCCACTAGTAGCTCTAATATAGGCCGATCTTAATGTTGTTGAAGATGGCTACTTTGATTGTAGGATCTAGGAAGGAAACAAGTATTTCTGCAAGTAAGTGGCTTAAAAGAAAGATTTAAAAAGGAAGGAAAGTATGAGAGATAGTGTGCGGAAGAATGATAAAAGATGGGAAGAATTTGGTTAAGGAAAAGTAGGTTGTTGTGTAGGGTATTTTAGGGCGTGAAGATGGATGAAGGATGAAAAGGATGATGGTTCGTATATGGAGAGTTTAGGGGCTGAAAAATGGATAATAGTATCTTAAAGAATCAAGAAAGAAACTAGGCTATAGAAAGCCTAACCCCAAACCTTATATGATATCTTCAAGGGGTGGTAGTAGGACTTGGTGTTAGACTATGCCCAAAGACCAATCATAAGATGATTGTAAATGACATTTGTTTTCACCTTGTTCATTTATAAAGAGGCATCACCATAATTATTTCCAGTTACAATTCTATGTGCATAAATAAATTAAATTATAATAAAGTCTTTAGAATAATATGATTATTCTTAAATGTTCTTAGTCGAGTATTATTGTGGGAATGGACAACAATAATGCATTAAGACTAATATGTAGTTGATTGATGACAAAGTGTTGTCATTGACATAGAGATGTCAAAATCAATACATAAGTATGTGTTAGAGAACGACATACTGGACTGACCCGCTATGAGTATGTTTCTTGGATTATTATATGACAGTCACAATATTGCTCATAGTGATAACTACATGCATGATCCCCATACTTGAGATCATCATTATTTCAACATCGTGAGTGACATATTTTGATACAGTCAAACGTGTATCGTAACTGACTACTCTATAAAGACTGATATTGGATATATCACAATCTATGTAGTGGGATATGGTTGATCAAGATAGGATTTGTCTCTCCTACATAATATGAGTAACATCGTAGGCCACTTGATTGAGTGAGACTAGAAATACATGACTATGCTCGAATAAGTTTATATGAGATATCATAGTTATTCGTTTATAATAGTCTACTCAAGATATCAAGAAATATTAGATGGACTATACAAGTGTGATTGTTCCATGACTTGTGTCTAATCTAGATATAAAGGACAAAAGGATGTAATACATGAAAAAGAGTTAATTACAAAAAAGTTATGTCGAATCATGATTTCTTGTAACTTAGGTGACAATGTCATATTGCTAGATATCACTCATTGTTTGTAATATTAGAAATGTTCTAATATTTACTACTAACGTTACATGAACCTACAGAGTCACACCCACAGTTGAAATGAGAATATATTAAACGAATTATATATGTACAAATTTGTTATACACGAATTTAGTTAAATTAATATATATTTGATATATATATAATTTAACTATTAGATAAATATTAAAAGAAAAATCATTATTGTAATTATGACTCTTTTAATATATATAAATAATATAATTCGATTTAAATTAATATATATATATATATATTGAAATCCTAATTAAAGTTGAATTGGGATTATATATATATATTAAAATCTTAATTAAAGTTAAAATTGGGATTATATATATATATTAAAATCCTAATTAGTTGAATTGAGATTATATATTAATATATATTGAAATCTTAATTAAGTTAAATTGCAATTTTATATATTTAATATATATATTGAAAATCTAATTAAAGTTGAATTAGGATTATATATATTTAATATATATATTGAACTCTTA
Source organism: Hibiscus mutabilis (assembly GCA_019671005.1). NCBI lineage: Eukaryota > Viridiplantae > Streptophyta > Magnoliopsida > Malvales > Malvaceae > Hibiscus > Hibiscus mutabilis. The sequence continues at coordinate 67,663,555 of CM033711.1, forward strand.
ATTAAGTTGAATTGAGATTATATATATTTAATATATATATATATATATTGAAATACTAATTAAAGTTAAATTAGGATTATATATATATATATATTGAAATCCTAATATGAGTTGAATTAGGATTTCAAGGGCTATATAAAGACATGAGAGATCTAGCAATCATTAAGACTTTTGGAAAAACCCTCTAAATCGTGATTGGATATCTATCTTCTCCAAATTTAGAATTCCAAATTTTAAACAGGTAATTCTTCACCCTTATTCATCCCGATTTGTTCCTCGTACATGGATCTCTGGTGGTAATCGACGGATAATTTTTCTGCTGCGCCATGGGGTGTACCGATGTGACCCAATAGTGGTATCAGAGCCATTTGTACGATACTGATTCGGGTTTTAATTACTTGGGTGACGTAATTGTATGAGATGCACGCTATTTTATTTATTTATTTAGCAAATATATGATATTTGTTCGAGCAAATCTATTCAATCACGGTTAGTCTGTTAATCTAGTTAAAAGATGTTCCTAAGATCAATGATTAAGAGTTAATCATCAGGATCTTTGTCGATAGAGCTTGAAATATTATTTGTTAATTTTTAACATATTCAAAATATAGTTTTTGGGTTTTAGATGTTAAGTGTTAACATACGCGGATTATAGTTATAGATTAGACTAATGGTTAGTCTATAGATCTCGTGCGAGAAAGTAACAAGAGTTGTTTCAGTAAAAACCTCATGGATTTTGAAATCCTGAAAAACGCGATAATGTTGATAAAAGTTATCAATTCATGAGGTTTTTACACAACAATTAAGATGTTAATCTTTAAAAATTTCCCCATGCTAACCAAGCAGCGGCAACCCCGTCGGCGGCTGTGAGGCCGCCGAAACCCCGCAAGGGGCTTGACACATGCGTAGGAACAATCTGGTTATAGCCTAATAGCCCATTATTATGTTTGATATGCACGGTGTTTGGAATGCATGGTTATAGCCCAATAGCCCATTTAGTTTTATTTATAAGGTTTTATAAATACGGCCTGCATGCCATGTCTTTCTCTACTTCTATTGTAAGTCTCTTCTCATCTTACTCCATCATATGTAAAACGAGTTTTTGAAATTGTAATCTATACAAAGAAGCATGAACCAGAGGAACAGAAGTGTGGGCCGACAGAAAGATGCTTGAGAAGTGTTTTTATCCTTAGAATAATTTGGTTCTCCTATTGGCTTGGGACGTGCCACCTTAGGATATGAGCTATAACTATTGCATTCATATTTACTACTTTTTATATATGTGATAAAATGAATGTATGAGATGCATGCTATAACTATGATTTTTCCCTCCTACCTATATAATAGGAGTAATATCGTAGGCCACTTGATTAAGTGAGATTAGAAATACATGGCCATGCTCGAATAAGTTATTATGAGATATCATAGTTATTCGTTTATAATAGTCTACTCAGGATATCAAGAAATATTAGATGGACTATACAAGTGTGACTGTTCCATAACTTGTTTCTAATCTAGATATAAAGGACAAAAGGATGTAATACATGAAAAAGAGTTAATCACGAAAAAGTTATGTCGAATCATGATTTCTTGTAACTTAGGTGACAATGAAATATTGCTAGATATCACTCATTGTTAGTAATATTAGAAATATTCTAATATTTACTACTAACGTTACATGAACCTACAGGGTCACACCCATGGTTGAAATGAGCATATATTAAACGAATTATATATGTACAAATTTGCTGTACACGAATTTAGTTAAATTAATATATATTTGATATATATATAATTTAACTATTGGATAAATATTAAAAGAAAATAATTATTGTAATTATGACTCTTTTAATATATAAATAATATAATTCAATTTAAATTAATATATATTGAAATCCTAATTAAAGTTGAATTGAGATTATATATATTAATATATATATATTAAAATCCTAATTAGTTGAATTGGGATTATATATATTAATATATATTGAAATCCTAATTAAGTTAAATTGCGATTATATATATTTAATATGTATATTGAAATCCTAATTAAAGTTGAATTAGGATTATATATATTTAATATATATTGAAATCCTAATTAAGTTGAATTGAGATTATATACATTTAATATTTATATATTGAAATCCTAATTAAAGTTAAATTAGGATTATATATATTAATATATATATATATATATATATTGAAATCCTAATATGTCTTAAATTAGGATTTCAAAGGCTATATAAAGGCATGTGAGATCTAGAAATCATTAAGGCTTTTGGAAAAACCCTCTAAATAGTTTAGAGAGTTTTATATGCTTGTTTCAATTGGGTGAACTACGTAGAAGTCGGAGCTTTATCGTTCTGGCTTAGGAATCGACATCGTAGAATCGTGATTGGATATCTATCTTCTCTAAATTCAGAATTCCAGATTTTAAACAAGTAATTCTTCACCCTTATTCACCCGATTCGTTTCTTGTACATGGATCTCTGGTGGTAATCGCTGGATAATTTTTCTGTTGCACCATGGGGTGTACCGGCGTGACCCAACACTTGGACCCGTTGGTTATAAAGAATCAAGAACCCGAAGTATCAAGGTCAATAGAAGGGTTGGCGCCACAAGTACAAAGACTTGATAAGTCGATAAAGTTCAATGAAGATCTAAAAGATTGAAAATTCTCACAAAGTAATTTCAAGGGATTATATATGTACATACAGGGCCACACTCACGATTGAAATGAGCATATATTAAACGAATTATATATGTAAAAATTTGTTGTACACGAATTTATTTTAATAAATATATATTTGATATATATATAATTTAACTATTGATTAAATATTAAAAGAAAATAATTATTGTAATTATGAATCTTTTAATATATATAAATAATATAATTCGATTTAAATTAATATTGAAATCTTAATTAAATTTGAATTAGGTTTATATATTTATATATATATATTAAAATCCTAATTAGTTGAATTGGGATTATATATATTAATATATATTGAAATCAGAATTAAGTTAAATTGGGATTATATATATATATTGAAATCCTAATTAAATTTGAATTAGGATTATATATATATTTAATATATATTTTGAAATCCTAATTAAGTTGAATTGAGATTATATATATTTAATATATATATTGAAATCCTAATTAAAGTTAAATTAGGGTTATATATATTAATATATATATTGAAATCCTAATATGAGTTGAATTAAGATTTCAAAGGTTATATAAAGGCATGAGAGATCTAGCAATCATTAAGGCTTTCGGAAAAACCCTATAAATAGTTTAGAGAGTTTTATATGCTCGTTTCAATTGAGTGAATTACGTAGAGGTTGAAGCGTTATCGCTACGGCTTAGGAATCGACATCGTGGAATCGTGATTGGATATCTATCTTCTTCAAATTCAGAATTTCAGATTTTAAACAAGTAATTCATTTCCCTTATTCACCTCGATTCGTCCCTCGTATATGGATCTCTGGTGGTAATCGTCAGATAATTTTTTAGCCGAGCCATGAGGTGTACTGGCGTGACACAACACTTGGACCCGTTGGTTATAAAGAACCAAGAACTCGAAGTATCAAGGTGAATAGAAGGGTTGTCGCCACAAGTACAAAGACTTGATAAGTCGATAAAGTTCAATGAAGAACTAAAAGAGTGAAAATTCTCACAAAGTAATTTGAAGGGATTATATATGTACCTACAGGGTCACACCCACAGTTGAAATGAACATATATTAAACGAATTATATATGTAAAAATTTGTTGTACATGAATTTAGTTAAATTAATATATATTTGATATATATATATAATTCAATTATTGGATAAATATTAAAAGAAAATAATTATTGTAATTATGACTCTTTTAATATATATAAATAATATAATTCAATTTAAATTAATATATATTGAAATCCTAATTAAAGTTGAATTGAGATTATATATATATATATATTAAAATCCTAATTAGTTGAATTGGGATTATATATATTAATATATATGGAAATCTTAATTAAGTTAAATTGAGATTATATATATTTAATATATATATTGAAATCCTAATTAAAGTTGAATTAGGATTATATATATTTAATATTTATATTGAAATCCCAATTAAGTTGAATTGGGATTATATATATTTAATATATTTATATATATATTGAAATCCTTATTAAAGTTAAATTAGGATTATATATATTAATATATATATTGAAATCCTAATATGAGTTGAATTAGGATTTTAAAGGCTATATAAAGGCATGCGAGATCTAGCAATCATTAAGGCTTTTGGAAAAACCCTCTAAATAGTTTAGAGAGTTTTATAAGATCGTTTCAATTGGGTGAACTGCGTAGAGGTCGGAGCGTTATCGTTGCGGATTAGGAATCGACATCGTGGAATCGTGATTGGATATCTATCTTCGTCAAATTCCGAATTCCAGATTTTAAACAGGTAATTCTTCACCCTTATTCACCCCGATTCGTTCCTCGTACATGGATCTCTGGTGGTAATCGTCGGATAATTTTTCCGCATGGGGTGTATCGACTTGACCCAAAACTTGGACTCGTTGGTTATAAAGAATCAAGAACCCAAAGTATCAAGGTGAATAGAAGGGTTGACGCCACAAGTACAAAGACTTGATAAGTCGATAAAGTTCAATGAAGAACTAAACGAGAGAAAATTCTCACAAAGTAATTTGAAGGGATTATATATATACCTACAGGGTCACACCCACGGTTGAAAAGAGCATATATTAAACGAATTATATATGTAAAAAGTTGTTGTACACGAATTTAGTTAAATAAATATATATTTGATATATATATATATATAATCTAACTATTGGATAAATATTAAAAGAAAACAATTATCATAATTATGAATCTTTTAATATATATATAAATAATATAATTCGATTGAAATTAATATATATATATATATTGAAATCCTAATTAATGTTGAATTAGGATTATATATATTTAATATATATTTTGAAATCTTAATTAAGTTGAATTGAGATTATATATATTTAATACATATATTCAAATCCTAATTAAAGTTAAATTAGGATTATATATATATATATATATATATTGAAATTCTAATATGAGTTGAATTAGGATTTCAAAGGCTATATAAAGGTATGAGAGATCTAGAAATCATTAAGGCTTTTGGAAAAATCCTCTAAATAGTTTAGATGGTTTTATATGCTCGTATCAATTGGATGAACTACGTAGAGGTCGGAGCGTTATTGTTGCGGCTTAGGAATCGACATCATGGAATCATGATTGGATATCTATCTTCTCTAAATTCAGAATTCTAGATTTTAAGCTGGTAATTCTTCACCCTTATTCACCCGCTTCGTTCCTCGTACATGGATCTCTAGTGACAATTGCCGTATAATTTTTCTGCTCGCCATTGGGTGTACCGGCGTGACCTAACACTTGGATCCGTTGGTTATAAAGAACCAAGAACCCGAAGTATCAAGGTGAATAGAAGGGTTGGCGCCACAAGTACAAAGACTTGATAAGTCGATAAAGTGCAATGAAGAGCTAAAAGAGAGAAAATTCTCACAAAGTAATTTGATTGATAAAAATGAGATTTGATACAAATGACAAAATGCTTTCTTATTTATAGGAAATGAATGGGTTTGGCCGAATAGGCCTTTATTGATTCGGAAAGGGTAAAATCCCTTCATAAAGGCATGTATGTATAAATGGCTACAATGGCATTGCCGAATAGTTAAGAAATTGGTTCTTTTGGCGCCAAAACATGAAAAGGCATGTGTCTTTCCTTCCATGGCTGAATGGGTTGCTTGGTGACCCTTCATGGTAGTCAGTTAGGTGACTTGTAGCTAGCTAGTGTCACTCCGGCTCAGTTTCAGCTAGCTGCACTCTAGTGGTCAGCTATCAGGTCCTCAACTCCTCTCCAGCTGGTTTCAACTCCTTTAGCTCAGCTACACTCCTCAGCTAAGCTTCTTGTCCTTCAGATCCCTTAAGCTAGGCCCAGCTCTCATTTAGCTATCCTTTCAGCTACTATCTTTGTGCATTGAGCTCCTTTAAGATAGGTGAGCTATCATTCCTTGTCCTTGAGCTAGTATGAGCTGCCATAGCTTGCATTCTTTGTTTTCGAGCTGTCATAGCTTGCCTAATCATCCCTTGTACCTATATGAATTATGAAAACAATCAAATTAGTTATGGAAGAGATAAGAATGTGATGAATACATGTTGCATGCCTACGATGAATATGCAAGTGATAGGACAACATAAGTAAAGGATGTGTAACATAGCATATGCTGATTTATCTAAATATAAAGATGTGGTTCATAGGTTATGTATAAAGATAATAGAATATGAAAATGAATGATAACATATGATAATTCAAGCATATCCTAATATGAAAAAGGCATGCTTATAATAACATATAATGCATAACAAGCAAATAAAGGATAAAGTAAGCTAGAACTTCTTTAGAATTAGCCTTGAGGAGTTTCAATGGTGTGATCAAGTTATTGAGAAAGTTGGTGCATATTAGGATCACATCACTTATCGAGTGCCATTGTTTTCTCGTAGTAAGGCGTAAACCTAAAACTTTACAACATGGATCTAAACATAGGTGACAATTTAAATTTTACATACGATATATATTTAATTCTTATTTTTTTTTAATTCAATAAGTGCTCCAATGAAGTAAAGAAATGTTCATATTGTTAAGAAAGTTGGAATCATGCCAATGGATGTTCTTAACTGTTCGTCTTAATGGTGCAAATACGATGCTAATACGTTTTGTGGTCGTGGAGTGGGAATCATACCAATAGGGTATCGAGATAGTTCAGATTCCACCGATACATTCTCAATGCTTTAATGAATCTCGATCAACTTCACAATGGATGGAAAGAAGTAGCAGAACGAAAATTATGTGAGGAAGCATGAACAATGGTTGTTTTTTTATATTACAATGGCAATTAAATTTTATTAAAAAATCATTAAAGATATCACAAATACAATACATTCAAAAGGGAGAATAATGGGGACTAGTCCACTAAAATCTCATGCAAAAACTCAAAAGTGCAAAGAAAAGTAAATACTTCCATATAAATTACCATACCGTCAAAATTTAAAAGCCTTTCTGAATATCCTTGTCTCTATCCAAATGAGATGCATTACGAGATGAAAAAAGAGTGGTGAGCGAGCCAAATTATCAGCCAGATTGTTCTGCTACCCAAGACTGATTACTTCAATAAACAACCATCAACTGAGTGATGATCTATCTTTCTATAACCACTGACAGAATCATAGCTTCTATCGCAAATAGAATTTGAAAGATGTGATCAGATGAAGCTAAAATTTTAAATGTTTGCAAAATTGGCTGCAAATCCCCTTTCTTTTTCATGTATCTCGGAGTTTGTCCCTTTTGGTATGTTATACATCTAGTATATGCTGCCTGGGATCTTCTCATGTACCAGTCACTCGAAAGTACAACAATGATTAAAGATAATCTTGCAGCTTGTCTCTTTGCATAATTAGGAGGGGGAAAGCATAATTTGTGATACGAGTCTCAACTAAGTTGCTTTCGAGTGAGGGCTATCGTCATAGTGAGCCAGTGAACAATCCCAAGAATGCCAGCTATGTAGTCTTTCTTACTTCGATCGCTAGCTTAAACTGAGAAATAGATTAGGAAAAATCTCCTGGGGGATCGGATCGGGCTAATATCGGCCAGTAGAAGTTCTTTTTTATGCACTTAAACTCCTAAATGTTTTACTTGGATAACTGCATTACACAAGATCTAGTTTGAAATCTTGGATAAAGTCGTGTGGAAAACCTATGCAAAGTAAACTTATTTTTGATAAGCGAACCCTCTTTGCAATCCATAAGCTGTTCACTTTCTCTTGTATATAATGGATGGATTAAGATTATATGGATATCAAGTACCAACTTTTTGTTGGGGTAAAAGCTTGTCTAAGTGTGTGCCACATTTTAGACTAATAATTCTCTAAGGGAGCCCCAAGCTTTATTAGTCTAAAATGTGGCACGCACTTATTTTATCTAATGATTAGTCTAAAATGTCACCGTATAGCCATATTATCCTTCTACAATTCTGACTTTAAATTTCGCTAATGATAGAGAATTATATTAATTTTCTCTAGTTACAAATGAGAATGAAAATTCTCCTGATATCAAGAGTTTGTTTTGGTACCAGATCACAGATAATATGTAGCATTCTGAAACACCGAAAATCTGTTGCAAGCAAACCACAATTGGCTACTTGGTGTTATGTCTCTATACGCCACTAGTTACATTGTTGTATGATGTTGATTTCAATGTTGTGCTACTAAGAGCTAACTGATGCTCATATTTGAATTAAGCGTAGTATGCTTTGTCTACCCTATGATTCAAGGGACATGATGCTTGTTGTTCTGTTATTGCTCTTTGTGATTTTGAAATGTGTTATCTGTTTCTTCGAAACACCACTTGTTTCCTTTGGATAATGGCACTTGGATCATTAAATCATGCCTCTTACTACTGTTAGCTAATGAATCTGTGTTTTGGTTCCCCGATAATATAAATTTGAAATGTGAACATTTTTGTTTTTGTCGTAGAGTGAGCCAACGAGGAAGAAGGAAATGAAGTGATATAGTAGAGGGATGATGATGATGTCACAGATGAATTTTCATTGCAACTGAGAAAGGAAATCGAGAATAATGCTGAGATTAGGTGAGTTTGAATTGATTATCTCTTGTCATTGTGCTTTGCTCTTGAACACTTGTTCGAATGGATTCTTTTCCTAGGAAAATGAATGTTTGAATTTTAACTGTTGTGTTTTTAATAGGCTTCGACTTTATGTTTGGTCAAAACTCTGAATGTAGAAATTGGTTTCTTGGTTATGTAGACATTGATTTAACTTCTCAATGCCATAAGATTATGCTTTGTTTTTTTACAAATCCTAATTCTAATCATACCTAGAAGGGAGACTCTAGTGGAAATAAGGGGGTTTTCCTAGTGGGTCTAGAACCTATGACCTAAGAGAATATGAGGGAACAAAGATGAGAAGCTTGGCCAACTTGCCAAATGTGCTTTGTTAAACCAAGAGTAGTGTCAATATCTGTATTTTATTTTGTCAGTAAAAATCAACGGCATTGGTCACACAAATAATATCAAAAAATGTTTGAGGATGTAAAAAGTGCAACAAGCAAGGCGACTGGTATTATGTTATGCATGCCAATGGATATTCTTAACCGTTCGTCTTCATAGTATGCAAATACGACGCTAATACATTTTGCAGTTATGGAGTGAGAATCATACAAATAGGGTATCGAGGTAGTTCGGGTTCCATTGGTACATTCTCAATGCTTTAAAGAACCTCAATCAACTTCACACAATGGGTGAAATGAGGTGGCAGAACGAAAATTATGTGAGGAAGCATGAACAATGGTTTTTTTTTACTACAATGAAAACTAAATTTTATTAAAAAAACCATTAAAGATATCACAAATACAATACATCCAAAAGGGATAATAATGGGGATTAGTCCACTAAAATCTCATGAAAAACTCAAAAGTGCAAAGAAAAGAAAATACTTCCATAGAGATTAGTATACCGTCAAAATTTAAAAGCCTTTCTGAATCTCCTTGTCTCTATCCAAACGAGATGCATTACGGGTTGAAAAAGGAGTGGCGAGAGAGCCAAATTATCAGGCAGGTTGTTCTGCTACCCAAGACTGATTACTTCAGTAAACAACCATCAATCGAGTGGGGATCTATCTTTCTATAACTGTAACACCCCAAAAACCAATCTATTCAGAATTAGGTTCCGACGATCGAAAACCCTTCTCCGTAGAGGTCCAAATATTGCATTAATTTCGACCATGTGGTTAATTATATTGACATTGGACTCTAATTGGGTCAATTTATAGCTTAAGGACCTTATTGAATTTATTGAAAACCTGTTTTGTAATTAAATTGTGAAAATTATAAATTAGGAAGTAAAATTGTAAAAGAGGAAAAAGTTGAGGGACCAATCAAGTAATTGGCCCCTCCTAAGCTTAATCATCCATTATGTGGAATGATCTGGATGTTTTTCTTCATAGGAAGGAAATCTTTCGGCCATTGCAAATTAAAAAGAAGGAAAGATTGAGTTAGAAGCTTACCCTACTAAATGAGAAAATATCTTGGTCATCATCTTCTTCCTTAGATCTCCAAGCAAGCACCTCCATTGATAAGCTTTACAAAGCCTGAGTTTATTCGATTCATTGATCCCGATGAATAGCCACTAGTTGGTTAAGTTATAACCCCTAATCTATTGCTTGATTCCATGGATAGGTTGAGTTTAATTTCAAGGTTGGAGTTAGCAAATATAATAGTTAGACCCATGTCTCATGAGCTCAAATCCATGGAAGCTTAATGGCTAATAGCTATTTTAAGCTTAGATATTGATTTTGATATTGTTGTATTGATTGTAACTATCTTTTATTGTTTTTACCTAGCTCAAGAGTTGGAGAAAGAAAGCCCATCATCTCCATCAAAGGCTAGGAACAAGGGAGTGGTCATTCGAGAGCCGTAGGAGTTTCAAAAAGCAAGGTGAGTGTAGTCAGTGTCTTAGGTTTAGGCTAAGTGCCTTTCTCGATTTCATTGACATTGGATTATGCATAGCTAACCTTTTGTTAAAGGATATTGCATCAAACCTCTTCGGGGGCATCATTGTTAAGCATCAGTAAGCTATAGTATTGAACATTAGAAATTGACACTGCTATTGTCATTGAACATTGACATCGATATCGTTATCGCTAGTATCATCGAGCATTGCTAATGATATTATCATTGTCATTGTTATAACCATCGTCATAGGTATTGTCATTGAACATTGAAACGAGTATTGTCATTGCTATCAGAATACTGATATTGAAACATTGACTATTGATATTGATATTGAAAATATTGAACATTGATATTGCTATTGAACCTTGAATTTGAAAGGATAGCGGATACAATTGACATGCCATAGAATTCATGAGCTCCTTGGTACCGATGGACTACGGTCCTTGGCTACAACCTTTATTGCGGCGAGGCGAGGGGATGATTGTGATATTGGTCATGTGACGAGGCGGGGGGACTAGAACATTCATTCATTTGGCAAAGGTGTAGGAATTCGTGTATCCACTATCTTGATTCGATCCAAAGAATAATGTTGAAATATGATTATTATTGTCATTGAGCATCAATGATAATATTGTTATTGATAAACATGATTTGGAATGCATTTTATTATATTTGTTATTGTTTATGACTACCTCACTAGGGAAAGTATGCCTAATGTATTTCATCTCATGCATTTCAAGATACAAAGGTCATCAATTCGAGATCGGAGCTTGTTGAAAGTTTTAGCAAGTCACTATCATTTTGAAGTAATGTATATTATCCCTATAAATTCTTAGAATGGTGGCAAAGTAGTTAAACTAGTCACTTTAGTCCCTTTTGTTGTGTATATCTTGCCCATGGTTTGCTTATGTGTTGAATGCCTTAAATGTTGTTTTAGTTTTTGCTAAAAGTAGCATAATATGCATATTTGGCTCATAAAGGTGAAAACATAGTAAACAGATTCGTATTGTTATGAAATTTTGCATGCCAGTATATTATAATGTTGTAAACTTGTTGGTAAAATTTTATTAAATTTGGATATTGTATAGTAGGTCAAAATGGATAAATAAAAAATAAAATATGTCATTATAGAGTAAGGTGTATCAATACGGGTGATGACATATCGATACGAGTATGCATATTTGGATCAGGTCAACGCTGGTCAACATGGCGTATATATACAGACTTTTTAGTTTTGGTACAAAAAGTCAACATTAGAATTTGGATGAAAAATAGCATCGGTACAACTTCAAGGCGTACCAAAACATGTCAACTCGTATTGTTACGACTAGTGCTATACCGATAAGTGTTTTGGTCACAGGAATTTGGGAATTTGTAACATGAGCATGGCATACCGATATGACCCCTTGAGTATCGGTACTGATACATGTAATTCAGTTATCAGTATTGGTTATAATTCTAAAAAGTTGCATTTTGGTCACTAATCATTGTATGGCTTAATTGAAGGGGCAAATGACTTCGGAATAACATGAAATTTTTCATACTCACTAATTAGGGATTGAATTTCATTGTGGTAAGAGTGTTTTCAATAAAGGACCTTTAAAATACTGAATTTATAGATTAGTCCCTGAAACTTTTAAAAGTTTTAAATTGGCCTTGAAACTCAAGATTACTATGTCAAATCGAATCATTGTCTTACTGTATAGGCTTGGCATCGTTATAAGACACCAAAATAAGTATTGCATCTTTTTTAATTCACTAAAATCGTCAATTCATGCCTAAATTATTGTATCGATCACCGCATTGACCTTCGGTGACATACTCTGACCTACTTTTCGACTAGGCCGAGAAGGGGGTGTTACATTTGCAGTATCAGAGCTAGAGTTTAGTCGTTCTAGGACTAAACTGAAGTCTATTATATTGTTATTGTGTTACTTTTCCATTTAGAAGTTATTTATTGTGTATATAGTGACTTGATGACTAATCCGATCTCTTTATATTATAGTTATGTCTAGAATTAATGAAGCTTATATTGATGAGCCTGCCACTGGCTCCTCGACACTTGGCGAGGAGATAAGGGGGGAGATCCTTCAAATCCACCAAATCCCCCACCCCAGAATATTAAATCAGAATTGTTGACTGCTCAGGCTGAATGTTACTAGAACATGGCTAACATGTTCAAGCAACTCGTGACCACATTAAGAATTGAGCAGGTCGTGCACCCCACCCCACCTGTTGTCCAGTATTCTCGAGCCTCTATTGATAAGCTATCGCAACATCGAGCTTATACTTTTACCGTTCAGGACAATGACAATCTTGAAACTGTTGAATACTGGTTGGACAACATAATGATAATCTTGAATAAGCAGTTGTTGTGCTCTGATGAGCATAAGCTGGAGTGTGCCCTCGCGTTGCTTGCTGACGAGACACTTCATTGGTGAGAGACCACTACTCTTACGGTCTCTAAAGAAACTGTTACATGAGAGTTCTTTCTTATAGAATTCTAAAAGAAGTACATCAACTAGTTTTATCTTGCGGAAAGGCGCAACATCTTCCCCCATCTAAAGCAAGGTGGACAACCTATCGAGCAGTACATTCATGACTTCTGCAAGTACTGCAGGTATGGTGCTAATTATATCAAAAAGGAAAAAGAAAAGTGCAGAATGTTCATTGATGGGCTTAGTGACGAGATTCACCCTATGTTCAAGGCATTGGGCATCATTGATTTCCAAAACTTGGTGAAACGAGTCAAGGCCACCAAAGCAGTGCAGAAAGCCCAGAGGACCAGTGGGTTGAGCAAGTTAGAAAAGATATTTAGAAATGACTCACGACCTCCCAAGTGGAACAAAAAAAGGAAGTATCAAGGCCTAAAACAGAATGTGTATCCACACATTCCCTTTTAGGGAACATCCAGAGGCCACAGATTATGAATAAATCCTTTTCCAAAGCAGCCTCAGTTGATAGCACTAAAGGCTTGAATCGAAGCTCTCAGTATCTTGTTTATAATTATTATCAGAATCGTCATCAAGTAGGACAATGTCGCAAGCAGTCGGGGCCTTATTTTTATTATGGTGAGCAAGGCCATTTTATCTGAGATTGTCCTCTCAATGCTACTAAATCCACTGCCACACCGGCTAATGTTGCCTCCCCTGCTCAATCTTTTCAAGGCAAGGGATTAAGGTAAGGATCATCGAGAGCTGCAGAGAGACCTAGTGGCTCGTGAAAACCATCGAATAGACAAGAATCAAAGGCCTATACCCAGATATACCATGTGAGGAGCAGGGAGAAAGAGGATAAACTTGATGTTATTGCAAGTACAATTAAATTGTATTTTCTTTCTTTATATGCATTGATTGATCCTGGTTCTACTAACTCCATTATAAGCATTGTATTGGTTAAGAAGTATAGAATGTCCTTTGAACCAATAGTATCAAAAATCTCTTTAACAAACCCATTGGGTGATTGTGTCACCGTGAGCCTTGTATGTAAGAATTTTCCCTTATTGATTCAAGGGATTCTATTTTTGGCCAATTTATTGGCACTACCGATTCACGAGTTTGATGTTATACTAGTTTAGATTGGTTCAGTGAACATCAAGCTTGGGTAGATTGCAGCAAGATAAAGTTGTATCTCCGAGGCCTTGGCAAGAAGAGCATCGCTTTGATGAATTCAAGAAACCCTTCACTGTATGCTTTGACATTGGAAGCCAAGGATGAACCTCAATTGCTAGACATTGACACCGTGTTTGATTTCTCTGATGTTTTCCCTGATGAACTTTTAGGTCTACCTCCAACCCGTAAAGTGGAATATGGCATTGAAATGTAACCTGGAATTACCCCAGTTTTCGTTGCACCTTATCGAATGGCAGTTGTCGAGTTGAAGGAATTGAAAGCACATATTCAAGAATTGCTTGACAAAGGCTTCATTCAACCGAGTTCTTCACCTTGGATTAGTTACCGACAATTGAATAAAGTGACCATCAAGAACAAGTATCCTTTGCTAAGGATAGATGATCTGTTCGATCAGTTTAAGGATGCCTCTATGTTTTACAAGATCAATTTAAGGTCCGAGTATTATCAAATGAGAGTTAAAGAATATGATGTACATAAAACTAATTTCCGTACAAGATACAGACACTACGAATTCTTGGTGGTGCCCTTCGGGCTAACCAATGCACCAATACCTTTTATGGACTTAATGAATTAGGTTTTTAGGCCTTATCTAGACAAGTTCGTAGTGGTATTCGTTCTGCTTCAAACCCTTCAGGAGAAACAGTTGTTTGCCAAGTTTTCTAAGTGTGAGTTTTGGCTTACCAAAGTTGCATTCCTTGGGCATATTGTATTGGCTTCAAGTATTCAAGTAGATCCAAAGAAAATCTAAACCATTCTTGATTGGCATCCACCGAAGAACATTTGTGAGGTAAGAAGTTTCTTTGGTCTTGTTGGTTATTATAGAAGATTCGTCAAGGGATTTTTTATGATTGCAGCCTCATTGACTAAATTATTGAGGAAAGAAGCTTCGTTTGTTTGGATCGAGGAACAAAAAAGAAGTTTCGATCAATTGAAACAAGTCTTGACTCACGCACCAGTTCTAACCCAACTAGAGTCTAGAAGGGACTATATAGTCTATAATGATGCATCACATCTCGGGTTAGAAAGTGTATTGATGCAAGAAGGCAAAGCCATTGCTTATTCTTCAAGACAATTAAAGCCACGTGAGATGAATTATTTCACTCATGATTTGGAGTTGGCTACAGTTGTCTTCACATTGAAAATATGGAGGCATTATCTTTATGGAGAGAAATGATATCTCTTCACCGATCACAAAAGTCTCGGTGAAGGCAAGATGTTGGGCCCTGAAGCGTTGTATGGCAGACGTTGCAGAACTCCATTGTGTTAGTCTGAACTCGGCGAAGGCAAGATGTTGGGCCCTGACCTACTTTGAGAAATCAAAGAACGGGTTACTATCATCCATGAATGTTTTAAAGCTGCCTTTGACCAACAAAAGGCCTATGCATATTTAAGACGAAGAGATATACAATACGAGGTTGGTGAGAAAGTATTCCTTAAGGTTTCACTGTGGAAGAAAGTTCTATGGTTTGGCAAAAAAATGGAAGCTGAGCCCCCGTTTCATTAGACCCTTCAAAGTCATCGAGAAAGTTTGCCCTGTAAGCTTATCGATTATCGTTACCCTCATAATTGAGTAAAATCCATGATGTATTCCACGTATCGATGCTTCGTAAATATCGTTCCGACCCTTCGCATATTATCAAGCCAGAATCTATAGAGATTCAACCTAATTTTTCCTATGAAGATGAATCGGTTCAGATTCTTGCAAAAACTGTTAAAAGGCTTCGCAACAAATCTGTTCTTTTGGTTAAAGTGCTCTAGAGGAACCACATCGTTGAAAATGCAACCTGGGAACTACAGGAAATAATGAAAAAGCAATATCCTTATCTCTTCGGTTCAAATAAAATTTGAGGACAAATTTTCCTTGAAAATGGGAGAGTTGTAACACTCCAGAAATCGGTCTAGTCGAAATTGGGTTCTAACGATCATAAACCTTAATTGGGTTCTGACGATCAGAAACCCTACACCGTAAAGGTCAAAATATTTTATTAATTTTGACCATGTGGTCAATTACATTGACATTGAAATCTAATTGGGTCAATTTATAGCTTAAGGACCTTACTGAATTTATTGAAAACATGTTTTGTGACTAAATTGTGAAAATTGTAAATTGGGAAGTAAAAGTGTAAAGAGAAAAAAGTTAAGGGATCAATCAAGTAATTGGCCTCTCCTAAGCTTAATCATCCACTGCGTGGAATGATCTGAATGCTTTCCTTCATAGGAAGGAAAGCTCTCGGCCATTGCAAATTAAAAAGAATGAAAGATTGAGTTAGAAGCGTATCCGACTAAATGAGAAAATATCTTAGTCATCATCTTCTTTGTAACACCCCTACCCGGTTTAGGAGTTAAACTGGTTTAGAAAGTGTTACCAAACAAACATTTAGACATTACATAGCACATAAAGACTTGAACTAACTTATGTAGCTGTAAGATTTTCAGAATAATCTAAAACTTTTAGTTTAATTCATAATTCATGTTTCATAAACAAACAATTATGCACACAACATGCAAATCACTTCAACTATTAGCTCATAACATAAACTATATTAATACTTCAGTACACAGTTTATTGTATTATTCCTACAATCTCATAAGATTTATCCTTAATCAAAAATTCATTCTTCTTAGACCAATTACCAACTTTCTATACTTCTATCCATTTAAGAAATAGAGGTCATTGCTTAAGATCATACAGTATAACAGTAAACCATTATCTGTTTTAAATCTAAGGTTTGTATCATTTAACTTTAAATTTTATTTTCAAGATTGCTAAGACATTCAACATGTTCTCATTTTCTTTTAAGACATTATGGGATAACTTTCTTTCCTTATCTCAATTTCTTCTTACGAAACATTATAAGGATTTCATATTTCCAAAGCCTAGTCTTACTTACTAGGTTAGTTTTCACATTGTAATTAGAATTCCTTAACTATACATGGCATAACTATGTCAATCATAACACAAACACAAGATCATAAACATTCATTCACTTGCATTCATATTAACCTTACTTATCCATTATCCAATTAGAACATAGCATTAGCATACATTGCATCGATTATGATATCACATACATTTTTCCACTTACAAATGTTAGTCATAAACATTCATTTATCTCAACTAACTTCTCTAAATTATTAAACCTTGGTGTCCAATAATGTGCATCATTTCTTATTTATGATATAAGTAATGCCAAACAATCTAATTCACATCTCATGTAATTCATTCATTCTAATCTTTATTGTTCCTAAGATACAAGTTCAAAAACATATGATCAAGGACTTTAAAGACTATCATCTAATAACTTTAGGATTCCTAAGGAACAGACATAGTTTAACAGAAGATTCATAGTTTAGCCTAATCAGGAACATCATCACAACGTATAGCTATCATCTTATCACACACTTGTTCAATCTCAAACACACAATCAACTATCTTAGCATGCAACCATACCTCGCATATATGCTTACTAATAATACAATTATTGTACCTTCTTCATATGTACTTTAAACATTACTTGAATGCACAAATATGTTATCTAACCAAATAGATAAAATGAAACTTAAAAATGTATTACCACACTAGGAATTTAAAACAAATACTACTTATTACATACACTAATCTTAGGTCTTGTGTGACTTGCTGTCGGAAGTTGACACGATCCTCGATTCACTGAGTAGCTACCTGAAAGATCAATCATTCAAACACAAGTAAGTTCAGAAGAACTTAGTGAGGTAACTAAACCAATCCAACATACAATGATACAAGGAGATGTATTTGTATTACAAGGTTCTTATGATTTAGTTTTGATCAATTCCTTTCATTTAGTCAAAGTTCACTTTACTTACACTTTCTTTAGATTATTTCATGTTTAATTTACCAAGAACCATATAACTTAAGTTTTCAACTCATGTCTTTCATGCCTCACTTAACATTTCACATTTTATTCTTGCAAAAATAGGCCACTTATATTACAAAACAGTCTATATTTTAGCTTACAAAACAGTCCACATTTTAGCTTGCAAAACAGTCCACTTATGTTACAAATCAGTCCACGTTTTATCTTGCAAAATAGTCCACCTATGTTACAAACCAGTCCACATTTTAGCTTGCAAAATAGTACACTTATGTTACAAATCAGTCCACACTTTAGCTTGCAAAATTGTCCACATTTTAGCTTGCAAAACACTCCATATTTTAGCTTGCAAAACAGTCCACATTTTAGCTTTGCAAAACAGTCCACTTATATTACAAAACAATCCTTATTTTCAGATTACAAAACAGTCCACTTATGTTACAAATCAATCCACATTTTAGCTTTGCAAAACAGTCCACTTGTTTACAAAACAATCCTTATTTTCAGATTACAAAACAGTCCTTATAAGTTAGTAATCCAATCAATATTTCAAATTCACAATTCAATCCTCGTTTATCTACTAAAACAATCCTTTAACCATTCACTTTAAATCATAACAATCCACATTCTCGTACTAGCAACAATGTGTATTTTAAATCCTTAACTAACTTCTTATCATTAGTGTCCTAATTTCTTAGCATACACATCTTCATGTCAAGGATTACATAAAACAATTAATTTCATTCATTATAATATCAAATTCAGTTTCATTTACTTAGCATATCATATCATTCTTTCATATACACTTCAAGAATCACATACAAACAATTATCATTCCTAGTCATATACTATATCTATTCTTTTCATTTCTTATTCACATCAATGTTATCAACATACATTGAGGTAGCAAAGTCACAAGGAAAAATTATATTATCAAACTAGTATAAGGTTATCACTACCAGCTTCTATTTTAGATTCAAGTTAGGTTCCATAAGGAGTTCGATAACTCAATTATAGCTATAAGCAAGAAAACAATTCAGTCAATACTATGTATATAACACTTCATCAAACATCTATAATATGACAATAACATAGCAATATTAAGGTTCATTATCAATCTTCAATAATGATTCGGAAGGTAACTTAATTTACTTGTCATGCAAGTAATCAAAGTTCTTTGTAGTTTGATTAATGATCTTCTCATAAGTAATTTCTTTATAACTTAACTTAATTTACTTGTCATGAAAGTAATCAAATTTTTTTGTAGTTTGATTAATGATCTTCTCGTAAGTAATTTCTTTATAACCATGGTAGTCAAGTAGTTTAGGTACTCAAATCCCCAACCAAACTGTTGCCAAATATAATGTACACAAGGTACAGGTCAATCCCTCCTACTGTCGTCAAATGACCACAACACTTCCCTCCTACTGTCGCCAAATAAGGACCATAGTCCATGGGCCGTAGTCTACCCCAAACACAAGCTCTATGGACTATATGGCATGCCAACTATAACTAACTTGAAACCAAGTCTTTTCAATTATATCATATCATATCAGAATCAGATTCGAGCTTAGCTCCTTATTCGATTGATCAAGAAGAGTATGAGTCCATTGATTTATTTACTTATATCACATGATTTCTCATGCTTCAAAGTTATAAATTTATATCAATAAGATATAACTTCATACCTCTCGAGTACAAACATAAACATTTATAGATTGCAGTTCATGTCACATGATTCATTAATATTTCTCAAATCAAAATACATAACTTACCTAATTAGATTATCATCAACATTGAATCAAGAAATACTAACATTCTCATAACAAGAATTTATACCATGCTTCACTTTATAATCAATCAATAACTTATACAAGTAACTTACCTTGAGCTTACCTATAATTGCATCCTTATGCATTATTTGACTAAGCACATTATATTATAAGATTATTTAGTTTAATTTGAACTTATATTGTTTACAGCTATTACAACTATAAATGTCCATTTAAATGATGTTTTAGTATACATCATTTTCACACAAAGGTATAGTTACACTCACCTTATATCTCAAAGTTACGAGACATCTCAATCCACTAATTACATCCTAGCTTCCTTTATTAAATACATGCTTCATCTAAGACCTTTAATCTTGAACTGTCTTTTCTTGAACCTTGCTTCCTCCACCAATCTTTAATTCAAGTAATCAAAAGTAAATCCATTATGTTGAAATGCTCAATCGATGGAAAATGACCAAGAGGGGGTGAGTTGGCAATAAAAAAATTGTAAGGACGAAAAAGGAATGATAGAAATAAGACACAAGGATTTTAGAGTGGTTCAAGCTTCTAACAAGCTCTACATCCACTACCTTAGCTCCCCACTAAGGACTTCAAACAATTCACTAAGGAATTCGTCCCCTTTTCTAAGCTTAGAAGGAAACTGTTACAAATCGATCAAGCTTTCTACCCAAAGCTTGATCAAGATCACTCTTTTACAAGAAGTTGTGGCAAATGAAAATTTAGCCTCTCAATTGGTAGATAATTTGTCCAAATACAAAAGTACACTCCCCAAACTTGAATTAAAGGATTACAATGAAGATTACACAAGTTGGATACAAGGATTTGACTCTAAAAGCTCAAAAGTGGTTGGATTTTGCTTGAATGCTTTGGACTTGTTCAATTGATGTTCAATAGTGTTGCAGTAGCTTTGGAGACTTGATTTTATATCCCTTCATTGATTTCTAACCGTTTGGGTGGTTGAGGTTATCAATAGAGCCGTTGGAGACTTTTTTCCTGCAATAAATTTTGTTAGGTGACCAACCGTATTGGTACACGACGATTGGTATTGGTACCTATCAAAAGAAGAAAGACCTGTTATGCATATAAAAGTAGAGGCGTATCGATACGCGTGGAGGCGTATCGAAATAGACTCAATGTAAAATTATGGGCGTATTGATACAGTATAGCCGTATCGGTAAGAATTTTGCTCACTAGAATCTGAGTTGAAAAAAATGCATCGATACGCCTAGGGGCCATATCGATACATGTAAACCAAAGTAAATTTTTAAGTATTTTTGAAAAAATACCCCCTTACTTTAAGATTGAGAAACTTTTGACTTTTGAAAAAAAATTAACTCAAATTTAACTCTTTACTTCTCCCCCTTTTGTTAGATCAAAAGCAATAGGATATAAAATTTAAGCAATAGATAAAAACAATAAAGCATACTCCAAGCATCAAAGGAAACAACATAGATATTCATTAAAATTCAACACATAGTTCAAAGCAACATAATTCAAAGAAATCCAACTTAAATCCTAAAACAAACTTAAATCAAAGCATAGGTTCATAAGCGAATAACATATGTGCATAAAACAAATCCTAAAATGATATGAGATACAATGCAAGATGTCTAGGAATCATCTTCACCGTCTTCATCTTCATCATCATTATGGGCATGTGTTCCATGAGATTGACGCCATTCACCATGAAAAGTCGAAAGAGAAATATCCATAGAAGCTTGGCGATTTTCAATGGCAAGAACTCTCTCCTCCATGGATGTGAAACGAGTGTCAATTGCGGCAAACCTAGATGTCATGGTTGTATCCAACAAAGGAATATTTGTGCCCAAGAAAGTGAATTGCTCGTTGAGATAGGCCATGAGAGCATCAAGATTAGGTTGATGAGCTTGAGGAACTTAAGGAGCCACCGGAGCGGGTTAAGCATCTTGAGGAAGATCAGCAATACGAATCCACTCTCTATTATAATAAGAAAACTTACAACGATAGAGAGAACACTCGTCAATAGTCTCGGTGAGAGGCTCGGCAAGATCATGTGAGCAATCAATCCCCAACTTGTGGAACAAGTAGCTTAGGGCAATGACATAAGTGAATGATGAAACAAGGGTGGTGTGGTAATGTTGCACAAGATAGACAATTTCTGCAAACATGATTTGATATAGGATCGGACGCTTACCCTCACGAAAGCATCAGATCCAAAAATCGTCGACTTG
This sequence comes from Hibiscus mutabilis, assembly GCA_019671005.1. Taxonomy (NCBI): domain Eukaryota; kingdom Viridiplantae; phylum Streptophyta; class Magnoliopsida; order Malvales; family Malvaceae; genus Hibiscus; species Hibiscus mutabilis. Next base: position 67,685,656 of record CM033711.1, read on the forward strand.
ACGGATTGTTGAGAACTTTCCATCGGATGGGTGAAACGACCAAGTGATCATGGGGTGAAGGATGCGGTCTTGAGCATCAAGAACGGTCATGGAACCACCAAGGATATGTCCCAAGGAATTCTCATCACCAATCCTATTATCCTCAAACCCAAAAACATTTGCTAAAGTTGTTGAATCAATTTTAAATTCGTTTCCCATAAGATATGATTGAATCTCAACAACTTTGATTTTTTCTCGGTTATAAATACATCGGGCATTTGAATAAAAAACCAAAACAAGGTTGCGGTATAATATACCGGGTAAACCCAAAAATTGCATAAACTACCATTATTGCATAAGCCCAAGATATTTGAATTGAAATCTTTCAGAAGATAAAAAGGGAATCGAAACAACGCCGCCACGTCAAATTTTGTAACTTTGAAAGATTTTAAAACGTTCAATGCCAATGGCATATTTTGGGATATCAAAACACTTTTGAAGAATATGGGTTAAGTTTGGTTTGTTACAATTGGTTTCGGAATTGGGATTTGGAGAATTGGAAGTAAAGGCAATTTCCTATCTTGCACGTTTCCTAGGTGTCATTACAAAAACCTGAAATCAAATCAAACCACAAAAGAAAAAAGTATGCATAAATCATCACATTTGATCTAAAGAATAATCCAATGATCAAGGTATTGATAAAAACCTATATAGTATAGTTTGAAAAACATATACAAGTATAAAACAGAAGTTTTGGTCAAATAAAAATTGAAAAACAGTGTTGAAAAGTATACGATATAAATTTATATTCGAATAAAAAAATTTAAGTTTTGAAAAAGTTTTTTACAAAATCTTTGAAAAACAAGTTATATACATGCTAAATACATAAATTTGAAACAAAAACAATGTATAAATGTGAATGAAAATAAAGAGAAAAGAAAGAAAGTTTATACCTTGAATATGAGATTAAGGATGAATGAGGAGATGATGATGCACCAAACTTGATGATTATGATAGGGTTTGATGAGAAACCCAAAAACCCTCAAATAATTTGAAGAGTTATGTGAAGAAAATAGAGGGATTTGAGAGGTTTTATAGTGATTTTCGTATTAGGTTTTTAGGGAAAAAAAGGGTGTTTGAAATAAAGTGAAATCTTCTCTTTAATGCCCATTTAAACTCTCAGAGGCGTATCAAAACATTGTAACAAAACGGTGATTATCCGTTTCGATATACAACACCGTATTGGTACAGGTCAAAACTGTACCGAAATGTGTTCAAGAACACATACCGATATGCTATACACTGTATCGATATAGTTGTGCCAAAAATGTCATTTTTGGCAACAAGAAGTTCAAAAAATCGATTTTACTCAAATTGAAATGCATGTGTATGATGTGTGATCAATATGTATGGACTAAAACAGATACATACTCCCTCTAGCAACAGGCATAGAAGCATATAGGAGAAAAAACACATAAGCATGACAATCAATCAAATTCAAGCACATTTTAAGGCCAAAAGGGGCTCTAAAGGTCAAGAAAGGCTAGTAAGATCTAACTCTCTCCTAAGAGACCGAAAATACTCTTTATCTAATGGTTTGGTAAAAATGTCCGCTAGTTGATTCAAGGTTTCTACATATTCTAGAACTACATTTTTCAAGACATGATCTCTAATGAAATGATGCCTTATTTCTATGTGCTTAGTTCTAGAATGTTAGATGAGATTCTTAGTGAGACATATAGCACCAGTGTTGTCACACTTAAGAGGGATGGTACCTACATCAATTCTATAATCTAAAAGTTGTTGCTTCATCCAAAGAACTTGAGCACAACAACTTTCGGCCGATATATATTCTGCTTCGGTGGTAGATAAGGCTACACTATTTTGTTTCTTAGAGAAGCAAGATATGAGCATACTATCTAGGAATTGACAAGTACCGGAGGTACTTTTACTATCTATCTTACAACCTCCATAATCCACATCCACAACCGAGAAAGCGTGTAAAACAAAAAAGGAATCTCTAGGATACCAAAGGCCTAAACAAGATGTGTATCTAAGGTATCTAAAGATTCTCTTAAAGAATATAAGGTGTGATTCTCTAGGACTAGCTTGAAATCTAGCACACAAGCAAACATTAAACATAATGTCGGGTCTACTTGCGGTAAGATAAAGCAAAGATCCAATCATAGAGCGATAAAGCTTTAAATCAACACACTTACCTCCTTCATCTTTGTCAAGCTTTGTAAAGGAGCTCATTGGTGTGGCTTGAGGTTTCACATTCTCTAAGCCAAACTTCTTGAGCATATCCTTGATGTAATTTGCCTGATTGATGAAGATGACATCCTTCATTTGCTTGATTTGGAGTCCCAAGAAGAATAAGAGCTCCCTTATCATGCTCATCTCAAACTCAGGCAAAACAACTCTTAATAGAACCAAAAATTATATCATCAACATAAATTTGAACTACTAAAATGTCTTTTCCATTTCTTTTACTAAAGAGTGTAGTATCCACCTTTTCTTTGTTAAAACTTTTTTCAATTAGAAAACTTGACAATCTTTCATATCAAGCTCTAGGAGCTTGTTTCAAACCATATAAAGCTTTAGAAAGTTTAAAAACATGGTTTGGGTATTTTCGATCTTCAAAACTAGGTGGTTGTTCTACATACACCTCTTCATTAATAAAACCATTTAGAAAAGCACTTTTAACATCCATTTGAAAAATCTTGAATTCATGATAACATGCAAATGCAAGAAGCATCCTAATAGCTTCCATTCTAGCCACAAGTGCATGGGTTTCATCAAAATCGATTCCTTCTTCTTGAGTGTAACCTTGAGCTACAAGTCCAGCCTTGTTCCTTACTATTTACCACTCTCATCTAGTTTGTTTCTAAAAACCCATTTAGTTCCTATGGTAGATTTATTACTAGGCCTATCAACTAATGTCCAAACTTGACTTCTCTCAAATTGATTTAATTCCTCTTGCTTAGCCAATATCCAATAATCACCTTTTAATACTTCTTTGATATTTTTAGGCTCAATGCATTAGATAAATGCAACATTAATAGAAAGTCTAAGAGAAGATCTAGTGGTTACCCTTTTAGATGGATCGCTCAAAATCTCACCACCTTTGACATAGTTGAACTCCCTTGGGTAGCTCACTTCCTTTTCCTTCCTTCAAGGCTTCTAGAGGTGGATCTTGTGCTTTTTCTTCTTTGGTTAGAGCTTCATCCACCTTTGATGTTTGTCCTCCATCAACGGTATCAAAAGTTCGTACATCATCATCATCACAAGAGTCCTTCCTATGAAGGAAGTTATCATCGAAAACCACATGTATTGACTCTTCAACAACTAAAGTTCTTTTCTTAAATACATGATAGGCTTTAGAGTTTAAAGAATATCCTAAGAAAATAACTTCATCACATTTAGCATCAAATTTGCTTAAATTTCCATTGTTCAAAACAAAACATTTGCAACCAAATGGGTGAAAATAGCTAATTTTAGGCTTTTGGATTTTAAAATCTCATAAGGAGTTTTCTTTAAAATTGGCCTAATCATTACTCAATTTACAATATAATAAGCTGTATTAGTGGCTTCCGCCCAAAAATACTTAGGCAAATTGTTTTCACAAAGCATGGTTCTAGCCATTTCTTCTAAAGTTTGATTTTTCCTCTCAACTACCCAATTTTAATGATGAGTGCCAGGAGCGGAAAAATTATGGTTTATACCATTTGAGTTACAAAAGTTCTCAAAACCTAGATTTAAAATTTGGTTCCATGTTCACTTCTAATGTGAGAAATATTTTAAACAACATTATTTTGAGTAATTTTTGAAAATGTGATGAAATTTCTAAAGCCTCATCCTTGGTACTTAAAAATAGAACCCAGTCGTATCTATAGTAATCATCTACTAAGACAAATGCATATGATTTTCCACCCAAGCTCATAGTTCTAATAAAAGCAAAGAGATATATATGGATCAATTGTAAAACTCTACTAGTAGAAACATCATTAATAGGTTTAAAAGAAACTCTTTTATGTTTTCCTTTTGCACATGCATCACAAATTTTGTCAAGTGAAAACTTTATTTTAGGCTAACCTTTTACTTGATCTTTTGAAAAATCAATTTTTCTAAAACACTCATGCTTGCATGCCCTAGTTTTCTATGCCATAGCCATGAGTCATGTTCATCTTTTGCAACAAAACGTGCATTTGAAATATGAATGTCATCTAAATGCACCATGTAAATGTTTCCTATGCGATGACCAATGAGCACTATTTTGTTTGTTTCAATGTTCAAGATTTTGCAACCATTTACATCAAAGAGAACATTAAAACCTTTATCACATAATTGACTAATGCTCAATAAATTGTGTTTTAGACTATTGACATATAAAACATTATCAATGAGAATAGAAGAGTGATTACCAATGGAACCAATTCCTTCAATGTGGCCTTTGGAGTTGTCACCAAATGTCATTACTCCTCCACTTTTTGGCTTTAGCTCCAAAAATCTACTCTTGTCATCGGTCATGTGTCTTGAGCATCTACTATCAAGATACCATGAGTTTACACATGTAGCTTTGGCCTTGTAGCAATGCTCCCCTTACAAACAAAGAATTAAGGCTTGTTTTTTGGTACCCAAATCATTTTGGGTCCATGGGTATTAGGCCCAAAACTTGGTTCCCTTGGGAATCCAAGAAGCAATGACTTGAATATTATTAGAAGCAACTAGTTCCTTAGAAACCCAAACACTTTTAATTCTTTTACCTCTAGATGACCTTTGGAAGTCTCTTTGTTTGTGGTTACCAAAGCTTCTTTTTACATAGTTGGGTTTTGAAGATTTGTCTTTCTCAAAATTAGATTTCCCAACTTTGTTCAAAGAAGCTTTAAGATCATTCACCACCTTGTGGTGATGATCATGAAACCCAGAAAGAAGGTTGTTCAAATCAATATATTCTTTTTCAAAATATTTTTTATTTTATAAATCTAGAACCTTTTTTCAAGTTCAGAGTTTGTTTTGGATAAAGAATCATTTTTTATTTTTAGATCAGAAATTGTTTTCTTATTTTTCAAAATTGATTCTTTAAATTTCTCCACCAACTCGTCATAAACCTCTTGAAGCTCATCGTAAGCTTCTTGGAGCTCATCGTAAGTAAAATCAAAAGACGATGAGTTAAAGGTTACCTTTTGATCATCCTCGAAAGCCATAAGGCAAAGGTTGGCAACTTCTTGCTCATTTTCATCCGATGATTCCTCATCACTCCAAGTAGCAACGTTGGCTCTGAGCTTCTTCTTCTTCCCGAAGCTCTTCTTTTTGAGTTGAGGGTAATCAGTTCGAATGTGCCTTAACTTTTTGCGCTCAAAGCATATGATTTGATCCTTCTCCTCCTCTCTTTTCTTGTTCTTGAAGTCTCCTCTTCTATTGAATTTTCTTCCCTGGTTGGATTTCATGAACCAAGAGAATCTTTTGGCTAGCATAGTCATCTTTTCATCTTTCTCCTCACTTGAATCACTCTCTTCTTGTGAAGCTTTGGGAGCAATTCTAATTTTCTTTTTATCTATTTATTTCTTCTCTATATTTTTATTTTCTCTTTTTTTTCTCTTCTCTTTTCTTCTTCTCTACCATGCTTCATAATCTCATGATTAAGAAGAGAAACCATAAGAGCATCGAGCTTCAAAGTCTTCAAATCTTTTGCCTTGATGATAGCGCTTCTCTTTCTATCCCAAGACTCGGGAAGAGAATAGAGGAGTTTTCGGACAAGCTTGCCTTTGGGGATGACTTCTCTGAAGCCTTTAATACCATTGATGATAACAGAGAAACGATCGAACATCTTTGTGACATTCTCACCGGGCTCCATCTTGAAACTCTCATAGTTCAAGTTGAAGAGTCCAATCTTGGTCTCATTTACATCGTTGGTGCCCTCGTAGATGGTCTCGAGCATGTTCCACACCTCCTTTGCACTTGTACACAAAGACATCTTTGAGTACATATCCGGTCCAAGGGTACAAAAAAGCATGTGTAAGGCCTTGTCGTTCACTTGAAGCTTATTTCTTTCTTCATCCATTATTTCTTGATTGGCCTTAAGAACTTGCCTATCTCTTTCTTGCTTCATTGGAATGGATGACTTGTCTTTGATTACATCCCAATGGAGGTAATTGTTGGATTTGATGAATAGTCTTATCCGGTTCTTCCAATATGGGTAGTTGTCCCTATTGAAGAAGTGTGATTTGGTGATCGATTGCAACTCGTATAGGTTTTGGCCAGAGGTAGACGCCATAGCTTGATTGTTGGTTGATTTGATCATATCTAGAAACATCTCAAGTGGATGTTAATCCCTCAATGAGTTAGGCTCTGATATCAATTGTTGAAATAATCAATCGATAGAAAATGGTCAAGAGAGGGTAAATTAGCCGAAGGTAGACGCCATGGCTTGATTGTTGGTTGATTTGATCACATCTAGGAACATCTCAAGTGGATATTAATCCCTCAACGAGTTTGGATCTGATACCAATTATTGAAATGATCAATCGATGGAAAATGGCCAAGAGGGGGGTAAATTGGTAATTTAAAAAATTGTAGGGACGAAAAAGGAATGATAGAAATGAGACACAAGGATTTTAGAGTGGTTCAAGCTTCTAACAAGCTCTACATCCACTACCTTATCTCCCCACTAAGGAATTCATCCTGTTTTCTAGGCTTAGTGTTGCGCGTAATAAGTCCTATGCAATTGTGCAAGTATACATGTTGCAAGTTATAGTATAAAAGATATCGTCTCCACAGGGATTGGTGCCACTTCAAGAATCTAGTCTCTTACACTGTAGAAAGTAAAAACACAAATAAAGGATTATAGGAGTTTAACTAACTAAACTAGAAGGCAATAAAGTAAAAGAATAAATGAGAACAAATGAGAGAGATAGGCCAGGTTATCGTGAGTTGAGGTGTGATAGCCGATTGGATCGTCTTGGTAAAAGAGTGCACGGGCAACTCAGTTGCCGTGGCAACTTGCACAATGGGGTTGCCTTGGCAACTAATCGATGGTTGCTTGGGCCACTAGTTGGGCAACTACTTGGGTGTCTGGGCAGCAACCTTCAAGGTTCGGCAGAGCGTTCTTCAATGGTTTCTTCTTATCCCTAAGTCGAAACTCTAGCTACTTGTGCATGCCTTGATAATACATCCCTACGTGAATCAAGGGTGAACAACAACCAATCTTGCGCTCCTCTTAGCCGTTGAAATCCTTAACTTATTCCTAAGCCGGATTAATCTTCACCATCAATAGATTGAATAAAGATCATATTCATTCGTTTCTTGAATCTAACTCTCCCGATATTAGATAAATAGATGAAGTTACGAGATCCTCTCCCAATTCACTCGCAAACAAGAATAAGAACCAAGAATGAATAAACCTTGAATAAAAAAGTGCAAACTCTTATTACCTAAACAAAATCCAATAGTTTCTCACAACCACAAAACACAATAACCATAGCCAAATAGATTTAGTTCATGGCTAGGTTCCAAAGAAACACAAGATAAATAATCCCTAGCATGAACCTAATTGAACAAGAAAGAAAAAGATGAAGAACGAAGCTTGTCGAAATATCCTTGCCCTAGATGCTTGTCGAAAATTCTCTCCTCTTTCTCTTCCTCAAGTTGACAATATGGCCTCTAATTTATAGGGCTAAGTCAAAGTCCTTCTTTGAGGAGGAAGTTAAGTTGGAATTAAATTATCTTTAAAGAATATAATTCTTTATTATAATTATATTCCTTCTAGAACTTCTCCTATCTTCTTGGAATTTAATTCTTCTTTAATCTCTTCATGGAAATCAAATTCCTTTGGGATTTAGCTTTGCTCCACGTCATCTTGGGCTTGTCTAGTCATCAATTTCGACTACCATATCACCTTGTTCTTTGTCGACAATTGCCCTGGCAACTGGCTCGGAGTCTCCTTCATGCATTACCTTGGCAACTAGCTCGGCATCTCCTTCATGTATTGCCCTAGCAACTAGCTCTAGCCTTGCTTTGGCAAGTGATCCTGTACATACACACAAAACACACCAAAGCAGCATATTTTCCCACAAAAACTGCCAAGTTATGTAATCAAGCTCAACGATGGAAGAAAACATGTATTAATGCATGAATGGCTAATTATGCAACTAATATGAGCCTAAGTCTAACAATAATATGAGTAAAAAGGGTAAGAAAAATAGTACTTTTGAACACTTATCACACCCCCAAACTCGAACTATTGCTTGTCCTCAAGCAATGCAAACTAATAATTACCTGCCAAGACTTCAATTTTCACAAACTTAGCTTTGAACTTGATTTCAATTCTCAGAACCAGGGCACAAAGTATGATTGGCTTTTCATTTTTCGGAAAACTTAGGAGTTACTCGGAATCAAACTATAATGCTTGTGAGTGTGTGTGGAGTTGTGTGTAAGTTGATTTTTCAGATTCTATGCAAACAAGAGGTTTTCAAATTACTTCATTGGGTTCTTTTTAACATGTTTTAACTAGAGCAAATTTTGGGCACCTCTAGTGTTTTGTTTTTAGTTTTATTCGACTAGAGCCAGTTTCGGGCACCTCTAGCGAAAAAAAACATTTTAGCACATACTAAAGCCAGTTTCGGGCACCTCTAGTGATCAATTTTTTTAGCACATGCTAGAGCCAATTTCGGGCACCTCTAGCATTCATCCAATTTTTATTCTAATCCCCCAATTTGTTAATTATCAACCTAAGTTCACTAGAATTCCTTAAATCAATCAAACCACAACAGTGTTTCATCAAATTTAGCATCATAGTAAAATTCTAAGTTTTTCCATGGTTATCCTAGAATAAAAATTCTATCAATTAAGTGCATTGGCAAAGTCATCATCGGATATTCATCAAATCTAAGCAATTCTTGTTCCAACTAAAGGCATGGCAAGCAATTTATGTATCCTAAATGTAATACTTAAGATGAATGTAACTAAACATGGTAACTACTAATAACAATCCCCCCCAAACTCGAGTGAGGCATTGTCCTCAATGCATGCATTAAAGGAAAATAAAAATAACGAAAAATAAAATGCATACGAAGACTTACTCTGAGAGTTCATCATCGTGGATGATTAGTTTCCTTTTGGTCGGTGTCTTGATTCTCTTGCTTGAACGCGATGGTTGTTTCCTTGTTGCTGGTGGTGGAATCGATCCTCGTATGGGGTTGTCCTCATCTTCCTCTTCATCAGTGTCATTGGCTTTTCGCTTGGAGGATTCAATTGATGCGGTCTTTGTTAGTGCAATGGAAGACTCGTCCGAATCTAAAAAATCAAAAAATGATTCCGTAGGAGTTGATTCGGGCATAGGTGCTTTACCTTTGGCTTTTGCAGTGGTTGTCGGGATGTCTTTAGCTTTGGTTGTCATGGCATCTTCAGGGTTGGTTTCTGGGGCATCTGCTTGTTCAGGGACGATGTAGGTTGTCGTGGCATCATCTGTTGCGGTTGTCGTGGCGACTGCTTCATTGGTTGCCGGGGCAAGGATCTCGGCAGGAAAGATTGGGAACGACACGTGATTGTTCGGGTACTTTTCTATGATGACTTGGGTGATGGCATTGTTGTGCTCCTTCATGTATCGTATGAACATTATTTGCCGGTCTTCAATTTGCCTTAGGTGGCTCACCAATGGTTGCAAGAGTGCTTCAAAGTGTCCCGGGGTTGGTGGTCGAGTTGCCCGGGCGTTAGGTGCTTGGGCATTAGGGATTGCCGGGGCGGCAGGAGTTGCCGCGGCAATTGGAGGCCTTGAAGGTTTTCCCGGTGTCTCTCCCATTAGCTTTTGGATTTGTTCTTGATTCCAATCGGACTTTGGTAGGGCCTTTTCATCGGTGGACTCACTTGGGACATGCATCTCCTTGTAAAGATTAGAAATTAAGCAAGGGAAGAAAAGAGAACCCTTATCTTTTGAGCTACATACAAAAATCTCATCACAAATAATTTTTCCAATGTTAATGATGCGATTATGCAAAATAGAATGTATGAGCAAAAGACGTGGTATATCAACGGTAGTATTGTGTGTGGTGGGCATTAAAGAAGTTTTAACAAACTTATTACATAGTTTTGCCTCGGGTTTAAGCCGAAGGCGATTTACTATGCCCTTGTATTTACCGTCGTTCCAATGAGTTCCCGGTTAAGTGAGTTCTTGAAGCACCTTGTCGAGTTGCTTGGGCGTGATTTGATCAACAAAAGCTTGATGCTCGTCCTTCTCAATGTAAAGCCCGTAAAAGGTGTTGACGTTTTCGGGGCTTATGAGTATGGCCTTGTCACGAACAAAAACATAAGGATTATCTGGGTTAGGTGAGTGAGCATAGAATTCTCTTACCCATGAGATGTTGCCCGGTTCCGATTGATGGCAAAAGATTTGCCACTTTTGATGTGCAATCCTCTCGAAGATGAATGGTTCAAGGCCGAAATCTTGATGAGAGTTGGAGTATTCAAAGCCTTGTTCTTCATAAATCTTCCGGCTTTCAAACTTGGAGTGAAATCTTTCTTGAACCACCGGTGTAGCAAACTTCTTGTATCTTGGCTCTTTGGAGGAACTTGGATGATCCAAAATTTTAATTTTAGATGCCATAGATGATCTTGGTTGTGAGTTTTGTAAAAACAAATAAAAGAAAATAAAAGAAATTAAAGAGTTACAAGATAAAAAGTAGGAATAGGTTAAGGGTGATGGGTTTTATAGAAAAGATAGGTGGTAAAGATGGTGGGTGGGATTAGGAGAAGACGAAAAAAGGGTTTTGGTTTAGGGGAAGGGTGACGGAAAGGGGTGTTTAATTAGGGTAAGTTGGAGGCTTTATATAAGCCTTAGATTCAGCCCATTAATTTCCTTGTTGAAGATGTTTTCCTTCTTGGATTAAAATTCCTCTTTATCTTGAACTCTTTTCCTACAATTCAAAGACAAATCAAATAAGGATTAAAATTAAAGATAAACTAATAAAAGAAAATAAATAAAGATTTGTAAATGGATTCTTAAACTTAAAGAAAGATAGAAGAAAATAAATCTATCCTAAAAAACAAATAATCGAAAGTAATAAAATAATAATAATAAAAATAATAAAAAATAGAAATTAAATAGTTCGACAAAATTAAAAATAAAAATAATAAAATAAAATAAAATATCGAAAGGAGAGCATGCTCATGCATCTCCTAATGTGAGCACTTCTTTGTTACGTTCTACATGGGCACCATTGTAGTGTTTTAATTTTTGTCCATTAACTTTGAATTCATGTTTGTCAGTGATGGACTTGATTATCACGGCACCATGGGAGAATGGTTTGACAACTTCGAATGGTCCCGACCATCTTGATTTCAGCTTTCCCGGGAAAAGTTTTAGCTGAGAATTGAATAGGAGAACTAGTTGCCCTTGCGTGAATTGTCGTGGCAATAGCTTCTTGTCATGCCATTGCTTTGTTTTCTCCTTGTAGATTCGTGCATTGTTATAGGCGAGTGCACGGAATTCTTCTATCTCATTGAGGTCCAAAAAATGCTTTTGTCCGACACTTTCCCAATCCATATTCACAGTCTTGATTGCCTAGTATTCCTTGTGTTCGATTTCCACCGGTAGATGGCATGTTTTGCCATATACCAGTCGGAAGGGGGACATACCTAAGGGTGTTTTGAATGCAGTGCGATATGCCCAAAGTGCGTCATCTAGTCTTAATGACCAATCCTTCCTAGAGGGATTTACAACTTTCTCGAGTATACCCTTCAATTCCCGGTTGGAAATTTCTGCTTGCCCATTGGTTTGTGGGTGATATGCCGTGGCGATCTTGTGTGATACGCCGACATCTTGGCAATAAGTCTGTTGTCAAAATGCTTGCCTTCGTCACTGATAATTGCTCTCGGCATCCCAAACCGTGTAAATATGTTTTTCTACAAGAATCGTTGCATGATCTTGGAATCGTTATTGGAAACTGCAGCTGCCTTAACCCATTTAGACATGTAGTCAACGGCAAGTAGAATGTAGAGGTTGCCGAATAAATATGGGAAATGTCCCATAAAATCGATCCCCCATACATCGAACAATTCCACCTTGATGATGTTTTGGAGCGGTATCTCATGTTGTCTAAAGATATTGCTCGTCCTCTGGCAACGATCACATTGCTTGTAAAAGTCTTGGGCATCTTTGTACAATTTTGGCCAATACAAACCAGATTGCAAAACTTTGGTCGCGGTACGAGTTCCTCCAAAATGTCCTCCATAGGGTGAAGAATGGCATTGCCAGAGTACATTTTGTTACTCTTCTTCAAGGACACATCGGCGTATAACCTGATATGCACATTGTTTAAACAAAAGAAGCTCATCCCAAAAGTAATGCTTAGCATCATGGCGGAACCGCTTCTTCCCTTGGTGAGTAAGGTCATAAGGTAAAATACCACAAACAAGGAAATTAACTAAATCCGCGTACCAGGGTATTGCCGAGGCATGTGCTGCCTTGGAGACTGCTCCCAAAATTGCTGAGGCATGTGCGTTAAAGGCTGCTGTGGCATCGAGAGTTGAGGCGTGCGCGTCCATGGTTGCCGAGGCGTCGAAGGTTGCCAAGGCATGCGCATCCATGGTTGCCGAGGCAACTAAAAGTTGCACATCTGGGAATGCATCGCATATTTCTAGATCCGTGTCCTCCTCCCTATTGCCTTCTTGTATAGCATCAACATTTTGATCAGCTTCTTTTCCTGGTCGATTGAATAGCCAAATTGCCTCTTCTTGTTGTTCCTCATTGACCGGTTCTTCATACCCCTCAGGTTCCTCTTGATCGATAATGTAGTTGTCGAGGTAACTAAATTCCTCGTCGAAGTTAAACTCTGCCATGGCATGAAGAAGTTGGCATTATTCTGGATCATCGGCATGCCTTAGTGTTTGGAACACATTTAGTTTAACTTGTTGGTCATTCACCCTCATTGTGAGTTCTCCCTTTTCAACATCGATCAAGGTTCTCCCTGTTGCTAGGAATGGTCTCCCGAGAATGATAGGTGCATGCTCATCTGCTTCACAATCCAAAACAATAAAGTCAGCGGGAAAAATAAATTTATCAACTTTTACCAGTATGTCCTCGATTTTTCCCTCTGGATGCACATAGGATCTGTCGGCTAGCTGTAGCATAACTGTTGTAGGTCTTGCCTTCCCGATTCCTAGTTTCTGGAAAACCGATTTAGGCATTAAGTTTATGCTAGCCCCAAGGTCGCATAATGCTTTCCCGACATAGTGGTTTCCAATGGAACAGGGTATTTTGAAACTTCTGGGATCCTTCAACTTGGGTGGCATACGATTGTGCAACATTGCCATGCATCCCTCTGTTGTGGCAACTGTTTCAAACTCTCCTAGCCTTGTTCTCTTGGACACAATGTCTTTAAGAAACTTGGCATAGTTTGGCATTTGTTCAATTGCTTCCACCAATGGCAAGTTGATGTGGACTTGCTTTAGTATATCAAAAAACTTCTTAAATTGATATTCTTGCTTTTGTCGCTTCAACCTTTGTGGGAATGGTGGTGGAAGTCGGATATCTTCGATCCTTTCATTGGTTTGGAACCTGATTGATGGCATTGCCGGGACAACTGGAGTTGCCGAGGCATTATCAATTGGGGTTGTCGAGGCATGCTTATCAGAAGTTGCTGAAGCATCCTTATCGTCGGTTGTCGAGGCATGCTTATTGCCGGTTGCCGCAGTAATTCCTGGTTCAGCATCTGAGGCTTTGCTGCTAGGTTCGTCTTGATCTTTTTGTGGAGTTTTGTTTGATGAGCGGGCTTAAGCCTCTCTAAGTTTTTGGCCACTTCTAGTGGTGATCGCCTTACATTGCTCATGGCCAGTTCCTCTTGCGAGTTCAGTATCGATAGGTAAACCTTCTTGCGGTCTAGTATTCAGATTTTGAGCAAACTGTCCGACTTGATTTTCCAATAATTTGATTGCCGCCTCTTGGTTTTGCAATCTCATCTCGGTCTTGTTAATAAAAGCATCAGTTCTTTTTATGAAGTTACTATTCTCAGCCATATAAGATTCAGTTTTCATCATAAAAGCATTTAGAGAATTTTCCAAAGAACTAGATGTTGTCGGTTGTTGCTGCGGTAACTGCTGTCGTGGCATATTCTGCTGGAATCCTGATGCTTGTGCATTCTGATTGTTCTGGTTTAGAGCATTGTTGGGATTACTCCATGAAAAATTCGGGTGCTTCTTCCAAGCTGGATTGTATGCATTGGACATCACATTGTTGTTCCAATTGTAATTCCCCACATAGAAGCTGGATTCCGGATTCTGCATGCATTCTGAAGAATCATGGTTATCACCACATAACTCACAAAAAGAATCCATTACCTTGACCTCATGTGTGTTGTTTGGTTTTTGCATGCTCTGGACCATCTTGGTTAAAGTGGCCAATTGTGCCGAAATTGAATCTGATGATCCTAGTTCATGTATTGTGGCTTGGCGTCTAACTCCTCCTCTTCTAGTAGAGGGGAATTGATAATCATTCTTGGCCAACCTGTTTAGAATTTGCATTTCTTCCTCTGGCGACTTATCTAGAAGTATGTCGTTTGCCGAGGCATCTAGCATCATCCTTGTTGGTGTATTCACGGCGTTGTAAAACATTGTTACTTGAGTCCACACTGGGAATCCGTGTAGGGGCATTTGTGTAGAAGTTCTCTATATCGCTCCCAAGCCTCGTACATGGATTCATCATCTGCCTGCCGAAAAGAAGTAATGTCGTTACGAAGCTTATCAGTCAATTTTGTAGGATTAAACCGAGCAAGGAAATCACGCCAAAGATCGGTCCAAGATGCTATTGATCCAGCAGGAATGCTATTCAACCATGCTTTCGCCCTATCCCTCAGTGAATAGGGGAATAATCTTAATCGTAAAACATCGGGGTGACTCCTTGTATTTTGAACGAGTTGCAAATCTCGAGGAAAGATTTAAGATTTTGCCATACATCTTTAGTTGCTGAGCCACCAAATTGACCAATTGTGTTAATCATATTAAACATTACCGGTTTCAACTCAAAGTGGTCAGCTTCAATTTCAGGTGCGACAACTCCTGGATTAAGTCCATCAAGATCTTCTTCAAGATAGTCTCGAATAGTTCGGTTTCGTGCAAGAATCACACCTCCTCCTGCTGGAACATCTTGATTCATATTGCTGTCTTGATTAGCCATTGCTACTCTTAACCTTTGTCTAAGTCTTTGTAAGGTTCGTTCGATTTCTAGATCAAAGGGATATTATGGTGTAATCGGTCTCGCCCTGGTCATTTACCAATGCAAAACCAAAGTTTGTTAGCATTTTGAATCTTAAACAAGAAAAGTAAAAAGAAAGTGAAAGAAAATAGAAACAAAGTCGCTATTGCAAATCCCCGACAACGGCGCCAAAAACTTGTTGCGTGTAATAAGTGCTACGCAATTGTGCAAGTATACACGTTGCAAGTTATAGTATAAAAGATATAGTCACCACATGGATTGGTGCCACTTCAAGAATCTAGTCTCTTGCACTGTAAAAAGTAAAAACACAAATAAAGGATTATAGGAATTTAACTAATAACTAAACTAGAAGGCAATAAAGTAAAAGAATAAATGAGAACAAATGAGAGAGATAGGCCAAGTTATCATGAGCTGAGGTGTGATAGCCGATTGGATCGTCTTGGTAAAAGAGTGCACGGGCAACTCAGTTGTCGTGGCAACTTGCACAACGGGGTTGCCTTGGCAACTAATCGATGGTTGCTTGGGCGACTAGTTGGGCAACTACTTGGGCATCTTGGCAGCAACCTTCATGGTTCGGCAGAGCGTTCTTCAATGGTTTCTTCTTATCCCTAAGTCGAAACTCTAGCTACTTGTGCATGCCTTGATAATACATCCCTGCGTGAATCAAGGGTGAACAACAACCAATCTTGCGCTCCTCTTAGCCGTTGAAATCCTTAACTTATTCCTAAGCCGGATTAATCTTCACCATCAATAGATTGATTAAAGATCATATTCATTCGTTTCTTGAATCCAACTCTCCCGATATTAGATAAATAGATGAAGTTACGAGATCCTCTCCCAATTCACTCGCAAACAAGAATAAGAACCAAGAATGAATAAACCTTGAATAGAAAAGTGCAAACTCTTATTACCTAAACAAAATCCAATAGTTTCTCACAACCACAAAACACAATAACCATAGCCAAATAGATTTAGTTTATGGCTAGGTTCCAAAGAAACACAAGATAAATAATCCCTAGCATGAACCTAATTGAACAAGAAAGAAAAAGATGAAGAATGAAGCCTATCAAAATCTACTTGCCCTAGATGCTTGTCGAAAATTCTCTCCTCTTTCTCTTCCTCAAGTTGACGATATGGCCTCTAATTTATAGGGCTAGGTCAAAGTCCTTCTTTGATGAGGAAGTTAAACTAGAATTAAATTATCTTTAAAGAATATAATTCTTTATTATAATTATATTCCTTCTAGAACTTCTCCTATCTTCTTGGAATTTAATTCTTCTTTAATCTCTTCATGGAAATCAAATTCCTTTGGGATTTAGCTTTGCTCCACGTCATCTTGGGCTTGTCTTGTCATCAATTTCGACTACTATATCACCTTGTTCTTTGTCGACAATTGCCCTGGCAACTGGCTCGGCGTCTCCTTCATGCATTGCCCTGGAAACTAGCTCGGCATCTCCTTCATGTATTGCCCTGGCAACTAGCTCTAGCCTTTCTTTGGCAAGTGATCCTGTACATACACACAAAACACACCAAAACAGCATCTTTTCCCACAAAAACTACCAAGTTATGTAATCAAACTCAACGATGGAAGGAAACATGGATTAATGCATGAATGGCTAATTATGCAACTAATATGAGCCTAAGTCTAACAATAATATGAGTAAAAAGGGTAAGAAAAATAGTACTTTTGAACACTTATCACTTAGGAGGAAATCGTTACAAATCGGTCAAGCTTTCTACCCAAAGCTTGAACAAGATCACTCTTTTACAAGAAGTTGTGGCAAATGAAAATTAACCTCTCAATAGGTAGATGATTTGCCCAAATACAAATGTACACTCCCCAAACCTGAAATAAAGGATTACAATGAAGATTACAAAAGTTGGGTACAAGGATTTGACTCTAAAAGCTCAAAAGTGGTTGGATTTTGCTTGAATTATCTGGACTTGTTCAATTGATGTTCAATGGTTGTTGCAGCAGTTTTGGTGACTTGATTTTATATCCCTTCATCGATTTCTAACCATTTGGGTGGTTGAGGTTATCAATAAAGCCATTGGAGACTCTTTTTCCCGCAATAAATGTTGTTAGGTGACCAACCATATCGGTACTTATCAAGATAAGAAATGGACATTGTGCATATAAAAGCAAAGATGTATCGATACGCGTAGAGGCATATCGAAACGGACTCAATGTAAAATTAGGGGCGTATCGATACGGTATAGTCGTATGGGTATGGATTTTGCTCACTGGAATCTGAGTTGAAAAAATACATTGATAAGCCTAGGGGTCGTAACGGTACGGGTAAACCACTTTTTGAAGTTTTTTATTCCAATAACTGACAAGGGAAATTGTAACTTTATTTAATGAAAAGATTTGAGAAATCTGAAGTGTTGTATCGATACAGTGAAATCTGTATCGGTACACGAAAGCAAATACTTAAACCCAGATGAAGGCCATATCGATACGGGGACAACTGTATTGTTACGTTTTAACGATTAACAATTCTAGTAATGAAAACCGTATTGAAACGCCTAAGGCGTATCTATACGCCTTGACGTATTTGAAGAATTTGGCTTTGAGACACTTAGAAAATATTTTGGGTTTAACGTTTTTGACTTAGAAATAATTTTGGTTCAAATCCTTGTCATTTTGTGAGACTTTTGGGTACTTAAAATTTTATTTACTTTTGCAATTTGGTCTTCAAACTATTTGTTATATGAAAATCGAATATAGGTTTTACACATTAATATACATTGCTTTCATAATACATTTACTCTATATGTATAACTAATATTATCATTCAAACAATAACCATGCATAAACTAATCATTTCTCAGTTCCATTTTCATTTTAAAACCTTATTTCCAACTTTTGGCAACTTAAGCTATCATCAAAGAACTGTCTCTCCATAATAGAGTATACACTAGAATTTAAAGACCTTTACACCTTTACAAACTAGATTCATTCACGGTTTTAACGGTATAAGCCTCATAGTTTAACAAGTTCTATAGCAATAAGGAGAATTTTTAGAAGTTTCAAAATAAAAACTGTCCATAGCAGAACCTGCCTCCAGATTTTCTGCACTACTTTTACTTAAAAGTTCATAAATTTTGATTCTGAACTCAAAATCAATCATCGTTTGTTGGAGATTAAACTAAACTCACACATGGTTTTACACATATAAAATTCATCTTCAAACTCAGCATATTCAATTTTCTATGAATTTCTAAACTTACTGCCAGAACAGAGCTTTTCTGGGCAGATTATATTTAACCTCCAATTCAACTATTCTAAGCACTTCAAATAATGTAGGAGCCATTCAAATACCTTCCTAAACTTAAATTTCTAGAATCATTTAACTTAATTTCTCATCATCAACGACAAGATTTCATACTTTAAACAACATCAGTCCATTATTAAAATCATTAAAATACCATTTCATCCATAATCAGCTCAGCCTGTGCTTGATTCTCCCATGCACTTCCAGCTCAAAGACTTCAAATTTTATTTCTTCTTCATTGATAGCTTCATTCAAAGGAGAGTAAATACCAAGAGGAAGATGGTGGAATGAACATATGGTTCTCCTCCCCTTCACCATATGGCCGACTACTCCTTCTTGCATGGCCACATGGATTCCACTCATCCAAAGTGGTGGAATTACACATGCTAGAAGTAAGCTTCATTCTCATTTCGTTTTAATTCTACAAGCTACTTACCCCACTTTACAATTTAGTTACTAACTCATGTATTCTTTCTTGTAATTCAATCCTTAATGTTTTGATCAAAATACTAAATTAACCTCTTAATTCTCATATGTGCTCCTTCATAATCCTTGAAATATGATCACTTTACTTATTAGATAATTGATTCTTAGCTCAATTATCCCATTTCACCTTCAATTCCGTTGACTTACTTATTCAATTGACTCAAATTGAGTCTTTAATAGTCTAAAGGTATCTTCTCCAAGCATGTGTTTCCCTTCTAAAACTTCTAACCTGATTTCAATGGCATTACATTCTTCCTTAGATCTCCAAGCAAGCACCTCCATTGATAAGCTTTACAAAGCTTGAGTTTATCCGATTCATGGATCCCATTGAATAGCCACTAGTTGGGTAAGCTATAACCCATAATCTATTGCTTGATTCTATGGATAGGTTGAGTTTAATTTCAAGGTTAGAGTTAGGAAATATAATAGTTAGACCCATGTCTCATAAGCTCAAATCCATGGAAGCTTAATGGCTAATAGCTATTTCAAGCTTAGATATTGATTTTGATATTGTTATATTGATTGTAACCATCTCCTATTATTTTTACCTAGCTCAAGAGTTGGAGAAAGAAAGCTCATCATCTCCATCAAAAGCTAGGAACAAGGGAGTGGTCATCCGAGAGTCGTAGGAGTTTCAGAAAGCAAGGTGAGTGTAGTCTAAGTCTCGAGTTTAGGATAGGTGCCTTTTCTCAATTTTATTAACATTGAATTATGCATAGCTAACCTTTTGTTAAAGGATATTGCATCGAACCTCTTCGGGGGCATCATTGGTAAGCATCGATAAGCTATAGTGTTGAACATCAGACATTGACATTGCTATTGTCATTGAACATTGACATTGATATTATTATCGCTAGTGTCATCGAGCATTGCTAATGATATTATCATTGTCATTGTTATAGTCATCGTCATAGGTATTGTCATTGAACATTGAAATGGATATTGTCATTGCTATCGGAATATTGATATTGAAACATTCACTATTGATATTGCTATTGAAAATATTGAACATTGATATTGCTATTGAACCTTGGATTCAAAAGGACAATGGATACAATTGGCATGTCATAGAATTCATGAGCTCATTGGTACGGGTGGACTACGGTCCTTGGCTACGACCTTTGTTGTGGCGAGGTGGGGGGTGATTGTGATATTGTTCATTTGGCAAGGCGAAGGGACTAGACCATTCATTGATTTGGCGAGGCGTAGGAATTCACGTATCCATTATCTTAATTCGATCCAAGGAATAATGTTGAAATATGATTATTATTGTCATTGAGCATCAACGATAATATTGTCATTGATAAATATTACTTGGAATGCATTTTATTATATTTGTTATTGTTTATGACTAACTCACTAGGCAAAGTATGCCTAATGCATTTCATCTCATACATTTTAGGATAAAAAGGTCATCGGTTTGAGATCGGAGCTTGTTGGAAGTTTTGGCAAGTCACTACCGATTTGAAGTAATGTATATTATCCCTATAAACTCCTAGAATGGTGGCAAAGTAGTT
The DNA here is from genome assembly GCA_019671005.1 of Hibiscus mutabilis. NCBI lineage: Eukaryota > Viridiplantae > Streptophyta > Magnoliopsida > Malvales > Malvaceae > Hibiscus > Hibiscus mutabilis. The sequence goes on from CM033711.1 coordinate 67,706,121, forward strand.
AAACTAGTCATTTTATTCCCTTTTGTTGTGTATATATTACCCATGGTTTGCTTATGTGTTGAATGCCTTAAATGTTGTTTTAGTTTTGGCTAAAAGTAGCATAATATGCATATTTGGCTCATAAAGGTTAAAACGTAGTAAACAGATTTGCATTGCTATGAAATTTGGTATGCCAGTATACTATAGTGTTTTAAACTTGCAGGTAAACTTTCATTAAATTTGGATATTGTATGCTAGGTTAAAATGGATAAAAAACCATATAAAATCTATTATTACAGAGCAGGGCATATCGATACGGGTGATGGCGTATCGATACGAGTGTGCATATTTGGACCAGGTTAACTCTAGTCAATAGGGCATGCCAATACAATTTTTTTTTGTTTTGGTATGAAAAGTCAACACTAGTATCTGGATGAAAAATACCATCGGTACGGCTTTAAGGCGTACTGAAACAGGTCCACTCGTATCAATACGGCTAGTGCTATACCGATACGAGTTTTGGTCACTAAAATTTAGGAATTTTTAAAACGAGCATGGCGTACCGGTACGAACCCTCGAGTATTGGTACCAATACAAGTAATTCAGTTATTAGTATTGATAATAATTCTAAAAAGTTGCATTTTGGTCACTAATGATTGTATGACTTAATTGAAGGGGCAAATTACTTCAGAGTAACATGAAATTTTGCATACTCACTAATTAGGGATTTAATTTCATTTTGATAAAGGGTTTTTTCAATAAAGGATCTCTAAAATATTGAATATACATATTAGTCCCTAAAACTTGTAAAAGTTTTAAATTGGCCTTGAAACTCAAGATTACTATGTCAAATCGAAACATTATCTTATTACATAGACTTGGCATCATTATAAGACAACTAAATAAGTATTGAATCATTTTTAATTCACCAGAATCGTCAATTGATTCCTAAATTACTGTATCGATCATCGCATTGACCTTCGGTGACATACTCCGACCCAATTTTCAACCAGGCCGAGAAGAAGGTGTTATGATGACCACTGAAAGAATCATAATCAGAAATTAGAACCATGAAGATCTCTGTACGAGCACCAAACGACTACTAAGGTATGCTGAAATATTCATGCCAAAACGAAAGATGAAACGAAACCACAAAGACAAAGAAAAAGTGTGCCACAAAGGTAGAGATTCTTATTAAAAATATGAAAAAGAAAAAAACAATATACCTGGTGGTTGACAACCAATACTATGATTAGTTGTCGTCCACCAGCTAAGGAAACAAAAAAAAGAAGGAGATTGCGGCTCTAGGAATAGTGTTGAGAAAAAATCTGGTTACAGTTTGTAAGGCTTGAGTGTTTATGAACAGTGGCTGTTAACGTGGTGTAAAGACATAATTTGATAGCACTTTGTCCCTTGATGATAATGAATTTATTAATATGTAATATGATTAACATGCATTGGTAGTTTGGGGATGAAATTAAAATGTTTGAAAGTTTAAGAACCAATTTAAAATGAGTAATAGTTTGGGATGAAATTGAAACGTTAAAAATTTTGGGAACCAATTAAAAAGAGGTTCATAATTTGAGGATGGAATTGAATTGTTTAAAATTTTGAAGATTAATTTAGATTTTTACAATTAACTCATTATTTTATAAATGGGAAAACTACATGGGTAATTACCAAACTATGCTTGTTTTTTTGTCTTGGTCACCAAATTAATTTTTTCGTCATAAACACTCCTAACGCTACAGTATCTAATGTTTTAACGGCCGATGACAAAAAAAGAGAAGATACATAACATTAGGGTGGTTGACGAAAAATTTAGCTTGATATCCAAAACAGAAAACCGACATAATTTGGTGAACACCAGTGTGGCTCAAAATCTAACTCAAAATGCAGATATTTATGGTGAGAAACCCTTGAAAACCCTTTTATTACTTTCCACTCTAGTTGCTTTGACACAGCCCCGTAGAAAGGAATAAACATGCCAAGCCACAAAGACGAGGAGCAGGGCGATGTATTCTTCGATGAATCTGATGTAATACACGAAGTTGATGTCGACGATGAAGGTTTTCTATCTTTATGTCTTCAAGTTCTTTAATTTTAGGTATATATCAACTAATTGTGAAAAAAATTGATGTCGATTAGCTTGATTCTATCGTTTTCCTCTTTAGTTGTCGAAGCTTAATTGTATGAACTTATGACGAACAGGTTTGTTTTGTTAAACTTTCATTGTTCTAGCTGTAATTAGGTCGAGTATTTTCCTCAACAGCTTCAATTTAAGAATAAGGCAGGGATAGTTTTGCTGGGATCGATACTTGATGGAGTCGAACATATCAATAGAATTTTAAAGATGTGATCAAATGAATCTAACATTTTAAATATTTACAAAATTGGCTGCAAATCCCCTTTCTTTTCCATGTATCCTGGAGTTTGTTCCTTTTGGTATGTTATACATCTAGTATATGTTGCCTGGGATCTTCTCATGTAATGGTCACTCGAAAGTACAACAATGATTAAAGATCATCTTGTAGCTTGTCTCTTTGCATAATTAAGAGGGGGAAGCATAATTTGCGATACGAGTGATCTCAAGTGCTTGTTTCTGCAGTTAAACTCCTAACTTTTTACTTGGATTACTGTATTATACAAGATCTAGTTTGAAATCTTCGATAAAGTCTTGTTGAAAACCTATGCAAAGTAAACTAATTCTTGATTATCGAACCCTCTTTGCAATCCATAAGATGTTCACTTTCTCCTGTATATAATGGATGGATTAAGATTATATGGATATCAAGTACCAACTTTTTGCCGGGGTAAAAGCTTGTCTAAGTGTGTGCAACATTTTATACTAATAATTCTCTGAGGGAGTCCTAAGATGAAGTGACCTATTGTCATCTATTTAACTATGACAGTCTTTCCAATTCACAAGATTTGAGATGTCACCTTATAGCCATATTATACTTCTACAAGCCTGACTTCAAATTTCGCTAATGATAGAGAATTATTTTTATTGTCTCTAGTTACAAATGAGAATGAAAATTCTCCTGATTTCAAGAGTTTGTTCCAGTACCAGATCACAAATAATTAGTAGCATTCTGAAACACCGAAAATCTGATGCAAGCAAACCAGAATTGGCTATTTGGTGTTATATCTCTATACGCCACTAGTTACATTGTTGTAGGATTTTGATTTCAGTGTTGTGCTACTAAGAGCTAATTGCAGCTCATATTTGAATTACGTGTAGTATGCTTTGTCTACCCTAGGATTCAGGGGACATGATGCTTGATGTTCTGTTATTACTCTGTGATTTTAAAATGTGTTATCTGTTTCTTCGAAACACCACTTGTTTCCTTTGGATAATGGCACATCATTAAATCTTGCCTCTTGCCACCGATAGCTGATGAATCTGTGTTTTGATTCCCTGATAATACAAATTTGAAATCTGAACATTTTTGTTTTTGTCGTAAAGTGGGCCATCGAGGAAGAAGGAACGGAAGTGATGCAGCAGTGGGAAGATGATTGGGATGATGATGATGTCACATATGACTTTTCACTGCAATTGAGAAAGGAACTTGAGATTAATGCTAAGACAAAGTGACTTTGAATCAATTGTCTCTCGTCATTGCGCTTTGCTCTTGCACACTTGTTCGAATGGATTTTCCTTTCCTTGCGAAAAGAATGTTTGACTTTTAACTGTTGTGTTTTTAATAGGCTTGGATTTTATGTTTTGTCGAAACTCTGAATGTAGAAATTGGTTTCATGGTTATGTAGACATGGATTTAACTGCTTAGTGCCATGAGATTGTGCTTTGTTTTTTTAACAAATCCTAATTCTAATCATACCTAGAGTGGAGGGGAAGAAAAAGTGTTCCCAATAGGTTTAAAACTCATGACCTAAGAGAGTAATCCCTAGACAAGCTTATGCGTTATGACTAATTCTAGGAGATCACAACTCGTGCCCAAAACTTCCATTGAATATATTCACAAATTAAAGTCTCAAATAGTTAATAATAATATACCATAAGATATAATACCAAATATTTAACCTAAGACCATATCCGAATTTTAGTTACAAACTAATGCCACATCGGGCAAATTAGTAAAGTGTACATTATCAAAATATAGGCTCATGTCACCCAAATAAAAATAGTATGATAGTTAGAAACATTACAACAAAAGACGAGTATGAATGTGTAGATCCTCCAAGTGCCAAGTCCAAGGGTATCCTATCCAAAAGTATTTGAAAGGGGAAAATTTTTTGGAGTGAGCTAGGGAGCTCAGTATGTTCCAAAAAGTGCAGATAAAATATATAAATACTTTAGATATGTATAATAATTTAAGTAAAACATGTTTCAAAAGCAACCAAAGTTTTGTTTATACATAAACTACCCTCCAACCGTACACCGTTATGCAGTCCCCCATGAACTGCATCCTGAAGGACTTACCCTAGGCCCGTAGGCGTAGGAGCCTACCTAAGAGAATGCCTTAGGTCCAGAAAGACTTTCCCTAGGCTCCTTGGGCGTAGGAGCTTGACATAAGGTTTTACCAGTTGGATCAAGGTTGTACACCTGCAGGCACTTCAAATCATATCCCAAGAGTATACCCCAAGTAAATCAGTTTAGATCAATATGCAGCGTCATCAAAAATTAGGTGACAAACATGTATTTATCTCAGTAAAATTGAAATCAGATATCTCAATTCGGATCAGACATAGGGCATCCTTTCAAACAAAATAAGTAGACATGCTTTCGAAATAGAAAGTAATTATGTTCAAATCAAAGAGCATTCCATAGTATATTTAGAGAAATCATTTCAATAATTCATGCAGAACAGTAATATAGCGCATACAGAACACACCTCAAAAAGCTAGTCAGAAGAGTCTACTAGGCACTTACCTTGCTATGCTCTATAGCAGTGCTAGATCGAGTAACTATAGGTGCGCCCTAGTGAGAGAATCAAGAGGAGCTAGGCTAAGCAGACGAACGGTTGGGCGAATCTCAGTACCTTTAGCATGAAGCCTTGTCGGCCGGTCACCAGAAATGTTCACCGGAAGCCTCAATGGTCGCCAAACTAAAATGTAAATCCTTTGCCGGAATACACGAAGCTCAGACAAGAGCCTTACCGTTGTAGGACGGGCGATCAGCTATAGAGGTTTTTCTCGCCCCCACACACCGCTGACACTCCCCAATGACGACGGAGGTGTTGGGAAACAGAAACGACTTGAGAATGATTTTTGACGAGACTTAGATTGGATTTTTGAACGACGTCGAGAAATCTGATCGACGGGTGGTCGGTAAGGTTTTGTTCGGATGGAAGAGATGGTTATTTTGGTGCCGACGGTGCATACCACCGACCAACGGTGATGGAGATTGGGCAGTGACCGGAGCAGAGTTGGTATGAGAAGTTGGGGAGGTTTTTTGGAATTCAGATCTAATGGCATTAAATGAGTAGTTGAGGAGTCATATGGGTTATCAAATCTGACTTGAAATACTTCTCAACTAAAATCTAATATTATTTTAGGTAATACATAACAGCAATGAGCACTTGGCTCAGATGGTTAAGGCTTGGTTTTTCAAGTATAGGCCATGGGTGTTACAACTCTCCCCCTTAAAAAGAAATTTTGCCCTCGAAATTTACATGAACCAAATAGATGTGGAAACTGCTCCCTCATGGATTCCTCAATAACACCCCTTACTCGGTCTAAGAGTTAAACCGATTTAGGAAGTGTTATCGGACAATTATTCAAACAAACATTCGATATCTTATCACTTTTTAACCAAACAACGACTAGAAATCAGGGAAAATTTTAAAACTTTTAATAAGTTCATACATTAAGTTCCAAAAATACTTTTCATATATGACAACCATGTTCTCACATTAGCATAACCCTATATTTGATAGCTCATAATATAAATTTTGTTTTATAACTTTCAGATTTACAAAGAACTCAAGGACCTTATTCCCAAATAGTTGAACTACTTAAGCATAAGGATAAAACAAACGAGGTTTCCAAGTAGACAACATGTAATCAAGTTCATTCTAAAATATAATCTATTCAAGACTTTCACTAAGCATCCATACACGACAAACTAGACCAATTGATTTAAAACTAGATCATTCGTTAGTGAGATGTCTTAAAACCCTTAGCTGTAATTACATCTTTGATATCATGAAGACCCAATTTGAAACATAGCTATTTAAGCATAATAAGTATTACTCATTTCTTCATAACATACAAGTGACCAAAACAAACTCAATCAAACATATTTTTAAGCACTTAACTTGATCTTTAAGATTCGATTTAAGACCCTTCATCATTTCTATAACTATAAGAAATCTATTGTCTTATAACCTTAACACATTTACATCTCAGATTCATAAACACATTCATAGTTCTACTATCATGATCATCAAACCAACTAATCAAATAACTTATCACACAATATGGCATAACTTACACAACAAGCTAGATTCCGAACATGTTTCTATCATATCCTAAATATCAGTTAATTAACTGATTACCATAATACCTTGTACTTTAATCCAACACTTTTTTTATCCATTAACCCAATCATGTGAACTATACTATTATGCTAGTGTTTTACGCATGGTAATATATATGTTTAAGACTTTAAACACCCTTACTAACAAGATTATCTAGTACTTAAAGCACAAATACATTATCTAGACTACCATCCTCATAACAACCATATAACTTAAATAGCAAGCAACCATAAAATAATTGAGGGCTCATTACATAACTTTAAAAACTTATAAGGCTTATATACGTAATAAGCCACAAAGAAAATCTAAATGCACAATGCATACTTATCAACTATGTGCACCATCTAGGAGTTTTTAATGTAAGACTAAAAAACATACTTCTATCTCCTTGTGATCTTGTCCAAGCTCGAAAGCTAATCGAAAGTGAACATAACATGAAAGGCAGTGAAATGATGTATAAGCATGATTGCTTAGTGAGGTAGCTTAAAGAATCTAAAGCATGGAACAATAAATCCATGCTTTCACTTAAATCTTTAATTTATGCAAAAATAATTTTAAACTTGGACATCAAGTTCACCATTCTAAGTCAAGATATTCAAACACAAATTACACTTATACATAAGTGGTTCAACCTTAAGCGTGTTCATGTCTACATTTAATTAATCGAATAGAGATTTACTATTCACCCAAATGGATACTCAAAATAGAGATTACTTACTATGCAATTTATTGTCATGACTCATTACTTATAATATAAGCTCTATTGATTTCTTTTATCATGGTCTTGTAATTCAAACAACATGTTACACTTGAATATCTTTTGATTAATGCATCCATAGTACCATTAATTCGTGAGTATGCATTTATATATATAGATAATTTCCAAAATATACTTGTATATATTTCAAAACTGTCCATAAAACATATGTATACATTTATAAAAGCAAAACAGTTCGTGTATACTTGTATGTCCTTCCAAAACAGTCCATAAATCATGTTTATACATACATAGGTTCAAAACAGTCTATACAGACGTGTATGCCTTTTTAAACAGTCCATAAATCTTGTATATAAAGTATAAGTATAAAACAGTCCAATATATACTTATAGGTGATCAAATCAATCCACTGAGATTCATATTTATGCAAAACAGTCTCATTTTTATGTACACACAATTACATATTCAAATCAGTCCATTAAGACTTCAATTTAAGCAAAGTAGTCTCATTTACATGTACACGTAATTACATGTTCAAATCAGTCCATGTATACTTGTATCTTATTCAAAACTGTCCATAAAACATATGTATACATTTATAAAAGCAAAACAGTCCATCTATACTTGTATGTCTTTCCAAAACAGTCCATAAATCACGTTTATACATACATAGGTTCAAAACAGTCCATACAGACTTGTATTTCTTTTTAAGCACTCTATAAATCTTGTATATAGAATATAAGTATAAAACATTCCAATATTCATATTTATATACTTATAGGTGATCAAATCAGTCCACTAAGATTCGTATTTATGCAAAACAGACTCATTTTTATGTAGACACAATTACATATTCAAATCAATCCATTAAGACTTCAATTCAAGCAAAGTAGTCTCATTTACATGTACACATAATTACATGTTCAAATCAGTCCATTAAAACTCCAATTCAAGCAAAACAATCTCATTTACATGTACACATAATTACATGTTCAAATCAGTCCATTAAGACTCCAAGTCAAGCAAAACAATCTCATTTACATGTACACATAATTACATGTTCAAATCAGTCCATTAAGACTCAAATTCAAACAAAACAATCTCATTTACATGTACACATAATTATATGTTCAAATCAGTCCATTAAGACTCCAATGCAAGCAAAACAATCTCATTTACATGTACACATAATTCCATGTTCAAATCAGTCCATTAAGACTCCAATTCAAGCAAAACAATTTCCATTACCTTTTGAATGTTGCAATTCTCATATATAAATAAATAGGTGCTACTTATCATGTAAGTTATCAAGCATGGCATAACATATACATGGATTATTGGTCTCAAGTAGTGTTTAGATAATCCTTTAACTTGATTTACAAACTTCCTTATTTATCTTTAACAAAGCCTTTCTAGAGCATACATTGCTTATCATACACATATAATTCTCGTCATACAAGTTATTAAGTTTATCCTATCATAAACACAAGTTTTCTTGGTACATAAGGCATCAATCATAACATGTCATAATTATCATTTTCTTAACATATAAGATATTAAGCTAGGTTCTTAATTTAATATACAAGCTTCATTGATATCTTTTACCATATCCTTAAGAATCGAATTACAATCTAGGTACACGAATCCCCAACCAAAATTTTCCAAATAAAATGGTACTCGCAGTACCGGTCAATCCCTCCTACTGTCTCCAAGTGACCACAAATATCCCTCTTATTGTCGTCGATGTAGGACCATTGTCCAGGACCGTAGTGCACCCCAAACCTGAGGTCTATGGACTATATGGTATGCCAACTATACCTAAAACTGACTCAAGACCAAGGCTTTAACATTTATCATGTCTTATTAGAACAAAGTGAGCATAGCTCCATGTAATAATATCATATCATTGTCACATTACCCATTTTTCATTTTGGATACATATATTCACCTCATGTGAATCTCAATATTTCATTTCTTTTGATCGAATGGCATCATAGCCAAGATAACTTTCGAAAAGTTCCATATATAAGTCATTTATAATCAAGTTATCTAATACATCTAAAGTTTAGCATGATCAATAATTTCTACTCCATTTCACAAAACAAGCATTTTTCACTTATATTTGGCTTTTGAATTTAGCATGCATCCCATAGCATATCAAGCATATTAGGCCAAAATCAAGGAATCGAGTAATGATAACTGATTTTCTTTCATTTCAAGATTAAACATAGAATTAAATCATATATCATGCTTTTAAATAAATTTTATGCCACAATATACTTATCATTAGATACTTACCTTGAATCCAAGCTTTCTCATTCATAACATATTTCAAACAATTCAAAACAACCATAATTAGAAAACAATGCTCGGGAGGGTTATTAGCTCATCCTGAGACTTTAAACTACACTCACAGGTCGTTCCAAGCTAAATTTGTTCCCATATCACTATTCCTTTACGTTTATCTATCGAATGATCTACTTTATCCTCCTCTCCAATGACCACTTCTTGGTCTAGCAATTCACAAGAAGTGTGATGGTATTTTAGAACCACATTCAACAATAATTTATTTGCAAGACCACTTAAACTTTCATGCACACAAACATGTTCTCAGTGCAGCTCACAACAATTTTAGATGCCAAAGTAATCACTAATCACATGTTCAAAACAATTGTTCCAAAAACAATTTACAATCATGTATGTTCATACATAAGCAAGGTGATTACAAGTACACATTTTTACACCTCAATGACAGTCCACTATTTGCTCCAATTTGTCCAAAACAGTCCCTTATTCTCATATCATTTTCAAAACTATCTATTTGCTTAATTTACATTCTTTTGTGCATCAAAATGACTCTCCCACATAATTATACTTATTCAAACAATCCAATTAGCTTCACAACTGCCCAGAATAGTTTTAGATTCATAAACACACAAATAATTATGCTCAAAACAGCTCATGAACTTAAAAAACAATCTTTGATGTTTTCCTAGATGCAGGGCAGTCCTAAACACCAAAACTTTCAATCAAAACAGCCCTCAGTTACATCTTAAGCATTTCCCCTATTTTATTTACTGATCGAAACAGTCTCCTAACTTATTAAAACACGTACAACAACCCCTAACTAGTACACAAAACAGTCCTATGTTCAAGAACATCAAAACAGTCCATTACAAGTTCAATTATATACAAGGCAGCCCTCAAATCTTCCATTCAAGAAATACAATGAAACATAAACCCAATTACAATTCATACCAGCATTGGAAACTATTTTGAAAGCTCAATTCAACATAATCAATTCACCAAATTCATGCCCAACAAAATTTAACTTCATGATCATATATTAGAACTACAAAGCATGGCAATTCACTCATGTATAAGCATTCAAATAACAAGGGATTTCACAAAGATTACAATATAAACTCTAACAACTTCAAGTTAAAGTTTGTAAGGAGATGCTTACATCCTCTTTGGCACACAAACAAATTTCAAGAGTGCAACCACCAAGTTAAGCATCCAATTCAAGCTCCATGAATGTTTTCTCTCATTCTCTCTTTCTAAGGCCTTCGATCTTCTAAAGGGGAAGAAGAAATATGGTGAATTTGATTTTTGGGGATTCATTCTCTTCATTCCCAATCCCACACATGCCCCCCATACGCATAACACCACAACAAGCCCTTGGGTTTATGTTTTCTTAGCATGCAATTTAGGAATTTGTATAGATTTTCGATTTGACCATTTAATAGCTAGCTACTCAATTTTCAATTCTTCAATTTTGGTCTATTGATTATAATAGGCTCACTTGATTTAATCACAATTACAATCTAACAAGGTTTTAAAGTAACATCCTCCTAGGCCAAAGTTTAGGGCATTACATCCTCGGTCTCCCAGGTGGCCTCTGTAGGACTACAGTTACTTCACTGAACCTTAACCATAGGGATACATCTGTTCCTCAAAACCCTATCATCAAAATTCAAAATTTGTATAGGCTTCTCCTCATATGATAAGTCTGGCCTCTGTTCAACATCATAAACCTGGATAATGTGACTCAGATTTGGGTGGTATTGCCTCAACATGGACACATGGAAAACATCATGAATACGACTAAGCTGAGAGGTAACTCAAGCTGATAGGCCATTGGTCCAACTCTCTTCACAATACGATACGTCCCAATGAATCTCGAACTTAATTTACCTTTGCGCCAAAATCTCAGAACTTCCTTCCACGGGGATACTTTCAGAAAAACCTAATCACCGACCTCAAATTCAATATCCTTTCTCCTCTAATCAATACAAAACCCAACCAACCACACACCGATCAAATATCCCAACGTCATCCAAAAATCTGATCTAAGTCTCGTCTAAACTCCTCATTGAGTCGTTTTTGTATCCCTCTATTTTCAGCCACCTTCTTCGATGTTTGGGTGCATCAACGGTCTGTGTGGGTTCAAGGTGAGGGGGCGAGCAAAAATCCCTATGTTTGATTGCCTGCCCGACACCGGCAAGGCTCTTGTTGGAGCTTCGTGTATTCCGACTGTCGACACCGTTTTTGTCCAGGCCAAAATTAGTTGGGCCTTCAAATGGTCATCATGGATTGAAGTCGCCATCGGTCGTTTTGGGTTGGGTACGACCAAAAACCTGTAGAACTGGTCTGCGTTTGAACTGGAGTCATGATTGGGCTCGGGAGTCGGTTACGTGTAGGGAAGGTTATAGTACCCGCACAATGCCCAAAATTGGTACCTAAAGGGGTTGTGTTGTCTAAAAGGCTTCAAAGATAGGGTTAATAGCACTATTATAAAAGATGAAAATGTGCAAATAAATCAACAAACAAAATTAAACATGCTAAAAAATGATATCAAAAAAACAAATGAAAAATTAATATTTTAATAAAAAATCATAACCTTAAGTCAAATCATAATTAATCTCGAATTAGGCGAATTATTGATCAAACATATTTTAAAGGTTGAATCACATTATTCACGTAATTTTAAGACTAACTTATAATTAAACTCAATTTTAAGTCTAATTAAATATTTAAGGTGAAACTCATTAGTTAGTGATCTAAATTAATTATGTAATTTAAGGGCCTAATTTAAATAACCTAATCTTAAAAAACGTTAGAAAGAAACTAAACCGAAAAGCTAAACAAGTCTAAAATAAGTGAGAACCTAAAGACCCGCACAGACTAACCTTCCTCAACTGTGAAATCTGACATAAATTTAATGAAAAGCAGATGTTGGATTGCGTGGGTCACCTTCTTACCAGTTTCCAATGCTCATCAAATGAGCATTGTACAACACATATTTTGTTTTAGAAAATAATGTCGTTTGGCATTCAACCCAAGGAAAATCATTCCTTTTTTATTTGTTTTAATAATCACCATTTTTAACACAATTTAATGGAGACATTTATTCATTTCATTTTATTTTAGAAATCTTATAAGCTTCTTCTTCACTTTTCATTTTCTGCCCCTTCGACCCTCACTGTCACCGTCGGCCTAACACCGTTGATGGTGAAAACTAAAATGTGTGCCCTTTTTCAATCCTTTTTAACTACAAACCCCAAATCTAAAGTTTGTTTCAGAAAAAACCAAATAAATTAGGGTAGATCTAAAAAATTGAGCCTGAATCCGCCGTTGGATCGGGCTGCTCTCGAGATATGTTGAAACTGACGGTGTTATGGGCTCTTCCACCGATCCGATCTTGCAAATAATACTCTGGCCACCGTGAGCCGAGGTAATTTCCTTCTCTTTGCTTCCTCAACTTCGCTCAAACTTTCTCACTAGATTCACTAGTCTCTTGCTCTGATTTTTCCGTTAATCTCTGTGTATTTTCTAAGGTTTTCGGGGTCGGTATTTATAGGCCAGGATTAGGTTTTTTTCAGCTTTTTCACCATCGAAAATCTCAGAGTTAGTTGGGATAAGCTTGGATTATGTTTTGGGTTGCAAGAAACGGAAGTGGCTCAAAGTCCTCTTGGTGATAGGTTTGCTAATGACAGCAGAAGAACATTTGACCAGTTTAGGGTTTTTTTATTTTTTGATATTCTGTAATTTTATCATTTTTTGTATTTTTTATTTTTTCTAAATTTTTTAATTTTATTGTTTATTTTATTGGACATTGGCTACATACTTGGCCCGAGTAAAATTTGGTGCTTAAAGCTGGCCCTCTTTGCTCATTGCTTGAATGAGAGGAATAGAGCAAAGACTAGAAGCTAACAATTTTTCTAGTGAGTGTTGATCTTGTGTTAATGGCACTCCGTCTTGGAGGCAAATCATGGCACTCCATCTTGGAGACGAATCGTGACACTTCATCCTAAAGGAAAATGGTGGCACTCCATCTTGGAGACAAATCGTGGCACTCTCTCTTGGAGACAAATCGTGGCACTCCGTCCTGGAGGCAAATGATGGTACTCCATCATGGAGGCAAATCGTGGCTCTTCATCTTGAAGGCATATGGCGGCACTTCATCTTGAAGGCGAATCGTGATACTTCATCTTGAAAGCATATGGTAGCACTTCATCTTGAAGGCAATTGGTGGCACTCTATCTTGGAAGCATTCCTGTCAATCTATCATGATAAAAGATGCACATGTTTCTAATGTGTTTGTCTTATATGCAAAATGCTCTATTATTCTAAATGCATGCAAGTTGTATGTGTTTCAAGTTTTGGATTTGTTTCTGTCTTCGTTGAGATCAAAATCCATGTATGTTTCTTTTATGCTTCATATTGTGCCTCTTGAATTCATATTTTCCATTTATCAGAGAAAGGTGTTCGTGAACATTTTCTGGCATCATTGTGTTTTTAAAATCTTTTTAAGTAATGCACCGAACATCAAACATATTATAAACCCCCTTGGGTAAAGCAATGAGTTCACCAATTAATAGAAGAATGCACAAATGTTCAGATGACAAGTACAAGGAAACACAAGGTAACAAGATCATTGAAAATTTCCTCTTATTGAATGAAAATGGCCTAAGTCTTGACAAATGATAATCAAATGTTTAAGACAACAAAGATCAAAGGGAAACACAACAACAAAAAAAGGAAAAAATGCCCATAGATATCAATTCCAAGGACTCCATCGTTACTTCGCTCAAAAATCTTTTCTGATTGTGACCTCTGCCCAGTAAAGCTTGAGTTCTTTGATAAACATCTGAAGACATACGAATTTCTCTCTCGATCATACTTGGACCATTCTTGAGCTTTTGACTTTGAATCTTCCAATGATTTCAAGACGCCCTTTACAGGTTTTCATCTTGAATTCTCTTTTTCTCCTTTTTCTATACCAATAGGGGTAGTCACCTATCTTATCTGACCCATTATTTTTGGTTCTTATATGTATCCGAAAATAAATTGAAAAAATGATGAAAAGCCAAAAATAGTATACATGTTTCATTTGGTGTTTGTACATATTAAAGTCCAAAAAAATAATAAAACCCAAAAAAGTTGAAAACCCAATAATATATATGATCTATTTATTACAAAAAAAGGAGCCCATTCTTTACAAGTCCAATTTGGCTAACACAATAAAAAACCCTAAAACCCTATCCTTTTTTTTCTTATCTGCCACCCTCTCCTGACTGTTGGATCAAATTTGATCCAACGGTCCAAATGAAAACCCTAAGAGGCCCGTCCTGTAAGCCTTGCACCGCATGCCCAACAACGTTGGATCGACAAGTGATCCACAGCCCAGATCACACAAAAGAGCCTCACACGGATCGCGTACCTGCGCGTGCTCCTCACGCGCCTGATGTTTTGGCTTCTATTAGACCGATCATCTTCGCTGGCAGCCATACACCATCGTGCCTTACCACCATTTGTTCATCATCTCCTCTCGGCCGCAACATGCAAACACCAGAAAAGATTAGGGTTCGAATCAAAATAAGAAAAGGAAAAATCCACGTTTGAATCAAACAATTAAAGGAAGTTCCTGACTCATATCAAATTTGAATCAAGCAAGAAAAGCAAGAATCGGCCGGTGTGAAGACCAAGCAAGATCGAAGCAAACATGGCAAGAATCGACACCAAATCAAGCAAGAATCATCACCAAATCGGAAGAATTAAGTTAAGGTTTTCAAATTTCCTTGTATACTTTGCTTTGTAATGGCTATAAAGGGCCTTGAATCACTGTTTGTAAACACCCACAATTGAAAAGGCAATAACAGAAGCAATTTCCAGTTGAATTCAAAGGTATTTTATACCGATTTTTCTTTTGTGCATATTTTTTGGGTTTTAATTTGAAAAAGAAAAGAGGGGCGTGGGTTTTACCGGTCAAAGAGGATGATGCCATCGTTAGAGAACCGAGCTGTGGCCACCATTGGATTTGGAAACCAAAATTGAGGAGGATTGCTGTTAGAAACTCGCCACCGGCTAAAGGCCACGTCGGCCGACGTAGAGGAGCACTGCGAACCACCGCCGGAACCTGGAGAACACGGCAGTGTTCTTCATCCAATCAAGAACACCATTGAATGTTTTCAAAGTATTTAGGGAGGCTTGGTTCGATCTATTTGGTTGAGGGAGAAACAAATAAAAATTGTTTCTAATTTTTAAGTCTTATATCAAACCCGTGAAGCGGCTCGGATCCGACCTGCGAAGAAGCACGACCCGCGCCCTTCTTTCCTCCGTGTTCAATTTCGGCCACCACTGTTTGCTCTCTTACACTTTTGTCATTTTCTTATTTTAATTTGTTCTTCAATTTTAGTTTTCTTTTTAATTTGGTCCTTTTTATCTTTAATTTGCTTGCTCTTACTCTTTTAAAAACTAATCTTAAAATATAGAAAATAAATTTCATCACCTTTAATAGTTAGTTTTACAGAATAAAATTTAATCACTTTTAAAATGTGAAAACTTTAGGATTAGTTAATTTGTTAATAGGGCAACATTAATTTCTTTCGAGTCTTAAAGAATGTTTAGTATACATTCCTTTAAGTATATATTTCTCTTTTACATAATATGTTTATAATTTAATTTGGTAATTTCTTTAGGTCACTAAATATATCTTTAATTAAAATTTAATTAGTAGAGCTTATAAGATTAGCCACTTTAATCACTCAGTAATTGACCTTAGAATTAACAAACAAAATAAAAAGGAAATAAAATATCATACGAAAAAGGTTCTCTTACACCATGAAAATGAGATGTACTTTCAATTAGGGTTAATTCGGTCTTCCTCTAGCCGTCGTGGGAACAGTCGAGACTCCTATGCAAAAGTGTATTGTCGAATTTCAAAGATTAATTCCTTAATCCCTTTGCGTCAACATTGATTCAGATTTTCTCAGCCGTGAGCGAGTTTGAGCCAATTCTAGAACTTTATGGATTTTGTATTAAGCTTTACATGCACGCATCCAGGTTATAAAGAAAATATCAGTGATCAAGTAAGTGTTGGTCTCCGGGCGTGATGGGGGTGCTAATCATTCCCCACACGTAACCGTGCCCTCGAACCCTATATCTGGTTGGTTTTTAGGTTTCTAGTCCGCCTAATACAATAAAAGGGACCGATGGCGACTCCGTTGTTACAGCTTGGCGACTCCGCTGAGGATATCTAAGAGGGCACAACTTTTACTTGACTACGAGTTATTTTCTTTAGTAGTCCTTTGCACTTTTTGTGTGTGCATTTTCGGTGTTTTAAATTGTCATCGCATCATAACATAAGCCTTATACCCCGGCTTTATCAAACTTAAGTGGAAGAAAATAGCTATGCATTCGTGAGTGACCCTCCGCATGGGCTAGTGAAAGTCTTTCGGGGTCTAGAGTACTTATGCTTTTGTGAGTTACCCTCCGCACGGGCATAACGAAAATGCATCCCCTCGAGCCGTGTTTGATTCGCAAGCCTGTGATGGGCTAGAATCAAACGTCTTGTCCACCTTGGAGTAGGGGATAGGGATTGTTTGAGAACCTTTTCTATATCCAAACCCACATAAGTGTATGAATTAGAAAGCCCACCCCAATAAGCCTTATAAAGCTATAGGTTTTACTTTCCATATATTTACTGCTTTACTCTCTGTATCTTACCTTTGTTGTTTTATCTCACTATTTGTGCATACTAATACTTTTTTTTGTTTGGATTTCAAAGAGCATACATCACATTGCATCCAGTTGGTATTTCGAGATACTGTTCAGTCAGAGATCATGAGTATTCGGGTCACAATATCCAGTTCTGGAGTCCTTCGCTCGAACACAGAAGTTCAAAGTGAGTCCACAGAGCTTTAACGCCAACATGGAGATAGCATGCAGAAAGGGGACCACCATTGATCTTCCAAAACAAGTGTACATGGGTTTGCCTCATAATCATCTATCCGGATTAGTCACTGTATGGGAAAGCTTGAAAGCTCAGGATCGAGCCATGTTCGCCCAAAGATATAGGGATATAGCCCTTTTGCTCGGGGTGGAAATAGATAAGCCAATGTTGCTGGCAGCCGTCAACTTTGGGATCTGGCTTATCGTTGTTTCATCTTCAATCAAGAGGAAATGACTCCCACCATCGAAGAATACATGGTCTTGTTGCGCCTGGATCTAGAAAAGCTTGATAAAATATACTGGAAGGAGAAAAACTCAAGGTATCGGAAGAAATGTGCCAAGCTTGTTGATCTAGATGTTGAAGAATAGATGCCCACATAGCTGAGAAGAATAAAAGCCCTTGCTTCACATGGGAATTCATTTACGCCCAAATCATGAAGGATGTAAAGCACGAAAGAGTCCTCGACTTGCTCGCCTTAGCTATTTATGGGCTAGTAATATTTCCTATAGTTCTGGGGCACATTGAGATAACCTTGGTGGACTTGCTAGCCCAGAAAAATGTGAATCCGGTCCCGGCTGTCTTGGCAGAAACCTTTAGGTCCCTGAATTTTTGTCGAACCCGAGGGGGGGACGCTTCACCGGGTGCTCACAACTTCTCTACATGTGGCTGTAAAGTCACTTTTGGGACAACGAGAATATAAGCAGACATCCTACATCCAGAGATCTAATCTCGATCAAAGAGATCGCTAGAAAGCAGTGGCCGCAAAATAGGAAGCAAGAATAGTGGATAACGTTCATTAGAAAACTTATTGATGCCGACGTAACATGGAGAACCCCATGGATGTACCCAGTTCCCATCTTGCACAAGTGCGAGAGGTTAGAGTGGGTACCTCTCATAGGCTTGTGGGGAGCTACCAGTTATGCCCTTTTGCTCGTACAGCACCAGTACAGTTCACGACAGTTTATTCTTGTTACCAATGGGTTACGAGAGGAAGAATTTTCCTACACATAAGTTAATTCCACAAGATGAGTCACAGAGTTGGCTAGAGAGTGGAAACAGACATTCCGAATGGAAATAGCTCTATTTGCTGGTGTTGTACCTGAATATGTCAGTTAGAGAAAGCAGATGATGAACAACATATGTGTACCAGTTTCGACGAGTGCATCGAATAATCCTCAGCCCGGTATTCTGCTAACTGAGCTAGAGATGTACAAACATGACTTCTAGAAGGAAAAGGAAAGGCTATGGGACAAGGTGACTGAACTTGAAGGCAAACTCCTTGCAGAGCAAGTCAAAAAAGAAAGTTACCAGAAGAAGGTGAAAACTCTATTGTCAAACCAATAACTCTACCTAAAAGATGTTCAGGAATTAAAACAAGAAAATAATCACTTGAAAGCTCGAGTGGCACGAGCAGGCGGTTCCAAGACCTCAAAGGAAGAAAATGCATAGTTGGAGGAAATAAAGAAAGAATCAAATGAGTGGCGGCGTGAAGCCCGAAAGCAGAAGGAAAAAGCAGATCGACTTACTGAAGAAAAGCAACATTTGGAGGAGCAATATTTAGATGCTCGACGTAGCCTCAGAAAATACCGCGATCAGAATCAGGAGCTCCAAGAAAGGCTAAAGGAAGAGAATGCCAAGGGAGTTGAAGCGGAGCTACTCCGTTTGGGTATTGAAGACTTGAAGAAACAGCTGCAGGCGCATAAAGACCACATACACACTCTCATTGATGATTGGGATTATGAGAAGATCCAATGGGCTGATACTAAGCAAGATTTGAATGTCGCATGCTTAGGCCGACATTTCTATATTGATCATCTGAAGCGTCAGATTCAGAAGGCAGTTTCCAAAGCTCAGGAAATGAGGAATCGAGCTAGAGATCTGAGATCAAGATTCCTCCCAGTAGGAAAGGATGGACAACACCTGTTAGATTTCCTGGATGAGGCGATGGAGTAGTATCGACAGATCAGTCTTTTCTTTGGTAGGGTTTAGAAAGAAACAGCACCGAGAGGAGAAGTTGAGCCACCAGAATCAAAACGGCTCAAAGTAGCATAATAGGAGCTTATTTTTATCTTTCTTTTGATTTAAAATAATGTGTACTCAAAACCTTCTGATCTATGAAGTGCACTATATTTTGGAATACCACTGGTCTTTTGCATCATTGCCATTTGCATTTGAGCATCCATTTCACCTAACACCCTGCATTAAAATAGATAATTAATTATGGGAAGTTCAAACTCAGTTGACAAAATTATGCACCCATATGGAACTCGCTCTCAAACCCGCAAAATGGACATGGAAAATAGAATGTCTGCCATGGAAGCTGGTTTGAAGGGCACACAAGACAAGCTAGAGAAGATCGAAGGTGATTTGAAGAATGAGATTACCAGCGCTCAAGAGAATACCGTGCTACAGATAGCAGCTATGCTCGGAAAGAGCCCTGGAGTTCTTAAAGCCCTCAAAGATGCAAGGGCAAAAACACCCTCGCATGAGGCCCTCAAGGGGAAGGTTCACATCCCTTGTACCTCGACTAATGTCTTGGTGAAATTCGGGGCAGGTCAAGGTGATGAGCAGGATTTTGAGGTGTCCGACCTCGATGAGTTGGCAAGATGGAGCCGCTTGGATAAGAAATGGTGAAGGCCCTGCAGGGAGTTAGTATTCATCGAGGCCTAGATGCTAGAGATCTCAGCCTGGTGACAGACCTGGTCATTCCCTCAAAATTTAAAACGCCAGATTTTGAGAAATACGACGGAACCACATGTCCTTAAGCATAATTGACAATGTAATGCAGGAAGATGTCTTATTATTTGGACAATGAAAAACTACTCATACACTGCTTCCAGGATAGGTTGTCTGGATCAGCAGCAAGCTAGTATACACAGTTAAATCGAACTAGTATAAAGACGTGGTTGGATCTGTCACAAGCCTTTGTCGAGCAATATAAGCACGTGACGGACATGGTCCCAAATAGAATGGTCCTACAGGGGATGGAACAGAGAACAAATGAAAGTTTCTGCCAGTATGCTCAAAGGTGGCGGGATGTAGCAGCATAGGTCCAGTCATCGCTGTTGGAGAACTAAATCACGCATATATTTGTAAAAATGCTGAATGAACATTTTTATGATCGAATGATAAATTACGAGACCAAAAGCTTCGCTTACATGCTGATGAATGGCGAGCTAATCCTAGCAGCCATAAAGAGTAGGAAGCTTGATGGAGGAGAGTCAAAGAAGCATTATAAGAGCGCCAACACCTTTTCCTTATGATGACAAAAAATGGTACCTTGGAACTATGCATGCACAACTGTGACACAAGAGGACTTAGGGCCGTTGAAGGAATGATTAACAAATTGGGCCATCTCACAAGAAGTGAGAGGTGTTATACACCCCTATTGGAGAAGGCTGAGATGCTACTCAAAGAAAGAATGCTCTGAACAATGAGACCGAAGAAGATTTTTATGAGGACTGCCCGAACAAAGTACTGGAACCTGTGAAAGAATCTGACTGGAAATTCTTAAGATTCTTAAGCACAGTGAATACAGTGTGGTAGAAAAATTGCACAAACTTGCAACACGCATATCTATGTTATCGCTATTGTTAAGTTCAGAGGGGCACCGGGATGCGTTACTCAAAGTTCTTAACCAAACCTTTGTGCCAATGGAAATAACTATAGACAAGTTGGATAAATTGGTCGGTAATATAGCTGTTGACAATTTCATCTCTTTTAGTGATGAGGAAATCCCAGAAGAAGGAAGGGGCTCATACAAAGCTCTTCATATTACCAACCGTTGTAAAGGACACATGCTTCTGGAGTTCTTATAGACAACGGTTCGGCCTTAAATGTGTTGCCACTGTCTACATTGAAGAAATTACCGATAGATGAGACTCGTATAAGGTCTTATCGAAATACGGTTCGAGCATTTGATGGAACGCAAAGTGGGGTACTGAGAAAGATAGAGGTCCCCTACAGATTGGACCATCTACGTTTGAGGTCAATTTTGTGGTAATGGACATTCATCCAACTTATAGTTGCCTTCTAGGGCGTCTGTGGATTCATACAGCGGGGGCAGTTCCATCCACGTTGCACCAAAAGTTAAAATTTATGGTTGATGGACAGTTAATAACTATTGGCGTAGAGGAAGATATTATTGCCTTAGTAACAACTGAAGCTCCTTACATCGAGAGTGATGCAAGGGCACTAGAATGCTCTTTCATGTCACTAGAGTTGGTGAACACAACCTTTGTTGATAAAGGAAGCAAGATCCGAAGGGTCGGGTTTATCCAAATGTGTGAATATGCAAGTGAGAGAAACTTTAGTGAATGGTGCTGAAGTAGGCAAAAGATTTGGGAAATATCATCAAGGTAGCTGTACCCAGTGACTATTGCTGAGAAGAATGATAGATTTGGACTGGGATTTAAGCCCAGTGCAGCCCAGAGAAGAGCCGCCGTAATGAAGAATCAAGAGAGAAGAAAGAGCAGACTCAAGGGGGAGGATATCGCATGGGACCTAATGACGTTTCCACCCCTTAGTTCTACCTTTACATCAGGGGGTTTGTGAACCCCAGCTCAACCCAGGATGAAAGTGATGAGATTGCAGATATGTTTGGCAAGATGAGCATTAATGCAGTACTAGAAGAGCAAGAAGAAGAGGGTAGATATATGTCAATGATTCGCCCATGTGACGAGCTTAATAATTGGACTGCAGAAAAACTTCATGTAGTTTTTAAGTCTCTTTTAGAGTAATTTTCAAAACTAACCCTCTGTTTTAGCCCAAAAAACAGTAGGGGATCACTTAAGTAAAGGGCATATGCTAAATCATTATGGTTCCTATTTCAATAAAGTGCATTTTGTTTTCAAAACTTGTGCACCAAAGAACAAAAAAATCATTTCATTATTTTTTTTCTTTTTTCTTCTCTTACCCAAATGCCGATATATTCCCATTCTTTATAGGTCTCCAGATATCAATGACGTAAGTGATATTGAGTCCGAATCGAGGGTTGATTTTGAGCAGCCTATATGCCCAGAAGGATGCGATGATCCTGATAATGAGGTTGAGGTCGATATCCACAAGATCTCCTCCGAATGATGAAAAGTGAAGAGAAAAAGATTGTTCCCTACAAAGAACGGTTGGAAATTATGAACCTTGGGACTGAAGAAGGAAGACGTGAAATGAAGATTGGCACTACGATCACTGCACAGACCTGGCAGAGTTTGGTCAAACTCTTGCACAATTATAAAGACGTGTTTGCCTGGTCATACCAAGACATGCCTAGTTTGGATACAAACATTGTGGTTCATCGCCTGCCTATAAACTCAGGGTGTCGACCAGTGCAACAAAAACTACGAAGAATGAAGATTGATATGCTCCTGAAGATCAAGGATGAGGTGAAAAAGTAATATGACGCAGGTTTCCTACGAGAAGCCCGATATCCTGAGTGGGTGGCTAACATTGTTCCAGTCCCAAAAAAAGATGGTAAAGTTTGCATGTGTGTTGATTATAGAGACTTCAACCGAGCAGGCCCAAAAGATAACTTCCCAGTTCCACACATTGATACCTTGGTAGATAATACCGCTGGCCATTCCTTATTCTCTTTTATGGATGGTTTCTCTGGCTACAATCAAATTAAGATATGCCCCGAAGACTAGGAAAAGACTACGTTCGTGACACAATGGGGAACCTTTTGCTATAAGGTAATGCCCTTCGAATTAAAAAATGCTAGGGCAACCTATCAAAAGACCATGGTGAACTTGTTTCACGACATGATTCATCAAGAGATCGAGGTATATGTGGATGACATGATCGCCAAATCGCGAACAGAAGGAGAACACATTGTGAATCTAGAAAAGCTCTTCAAAAGATTGAGAAAATTTCAATTGAAGCTTAACCCCGCCAAATGTACTTTCGGGGTAACTTTAGGAAAGCTCTTAGGCTTCATAGTGAGCGAAAATGGGATAGAGGTAGACCTTGACAAAGTGAAAGCAATACAACAACTTCCACCACTGCAAACGCAAAAAGAGGTCAGGGGTTTCCTAGGCAGGCTCAATTATATTTCCAGGTTCATTTCCCAACTGGCCGACAAATGTAGCCCAGTATTCAGGCTACTTATAAAGGGAAATCCTGGAAAGTGGAATGAAGAATGCCAAATATCTTTTGAGCAAATTAAAAAGCAGTTGACAAATCTACCGGTATTAGTGCCACCAGTCTCAGGAAGGCCATTAATCCTATATTTGACCATACAAAAGAATTCATTGGGATGTGTGTTGGGACAACACGACGAGACATGCCAGAAAGAAAGGGCAATCTATTACTTGAGCAAACAATTCACAGATTGTGAATCAAGGTATCCTCAGATCGAGAAGATGTGTTGTACTCTGGTTTGGGCATCAAAAAGGCTCAGGAAATACCTTTTGTACTACACCACGTGGTTGATATCTAAGCTCGATCCATTAAAATTTATGATGGAAGCACCGGCTTTATCGGGAAGAGTAGCTCACTGGCAAATGCTGCTAACAGAATTTGACATCCAATACATCAGTCAAAAGACAGTGAAAGGAAGTTCTATAGCAGACTTTTTAGCGAATTGCGCCTCCGACGATTATGAAGCCTTGGAGTTTGATTTTTTAAATGAAAACGTGATGTGTGTCACGGTCGAAAACAACCAGCAGGTTCTTAATTTTGATGGGTTTCTAACGCCCTAAGCTTAGATATTGGGGTAGTCCTGGTTTCTCCAAAGGGCAATTATTACCCATGCACTAGTCGTCTGAAGTTTTTCTGCACCAACAATATGGAAGAATACGAGGCATGCATTATGGGATTGCGCGCGGCCATAGAGAAGAAGGTCGGGGTCCTAAAAGTCTATGGGGACTCAGCTCTGGTCGTCTATCAAATTCGAGGAGAATGAGAGATGAATAATTCAAAATTAATTGAGTATCAGAAGCTAGTCCTCGAATTGATCAAAGAATTTGAGAAAATTACCTTCAACTACCTCCCGAGGGAAGAAAACCAAATGGCAAATCCGTTGGCCACGTTGTCAGCAACCTTTGAAGCAAGTGAAGATGCAAAAATGATGCCAATACAAATCCATGTTTCAGAACTGCCTGCGCATTATTATAATGTAGAAGAGGAGGAAGATGGTCTCCCACGGTACTATGACATATTGCAGTACATCAAGTTTCAGGAGTATCCAGCTCAAGCAACTGAGAATGACAAAAGAACCCTTCAAAGAGTGGTTGCATGGTATGTTTTGGATGGAGAAACCCTATATAAAAAGAGTTTAGACCAAGTTTTGTTAAGATGTGTAGGTGCTAAGGAAGCCCAATTGATCCTGGAAGAAGTTCACGAAGGGGTATGCACGACTCATCCTAGTGGGTTCGCCATGGCTAGGCGAATCATGCGACTGAGCTATTACTGGTCTACCATAGAGAGAGACTGCATCAATTATGCCATTAAATGCCATAAGTGTCAAATCTATTCTGATAAGATACACGCTCTACCACAATCTCTTCATATGATGACCTCACCATGGCCATTCTCGAGATGGGGCATAGATGTGATTGGGCAGATTTACCCCAAAGCCTCCAATGGACATAGATTTATTTTGGTGGCCATCGATTATTCACCAAATGGGTTGAAGCGGCATCCTATGCAAATGTCACTAGATCCACCATTTGTAAGTTCCTCAAGAGGGAGATTATCTGTCACTTTGGGCTGCATAAAACCATTATCACTGACAACGCTTCAAATTTAAACAATAAAATGATTTTTACAATTTGTGAACAATTCCAAATTAAGCATCATAATTCAGTGGCTTATCGTCCAAAGATGAATGGGGCGATGGAGGCTGCTAACAAAAATATCAAGAAAATAATCTCCAAAATGACAGACACTTACAAGGACTAGCATAAAAAGTTGCCATTTGCACTATATGCCTACCGAATGGCCATACGAACATCTACAGGGGCAACACCTTTTTCCTTGGTCTATGACATAGAAGCCGTGCTACCAATTGAAGTTGAGATTCCTTCACTTTGTGTTTTGATGGAAGCAAAATTGGATGAGGCAGAATGGGTTCAGGCACGATATGATCAGTTGAACCTAATTGAAGAAAAGAGATTGAAGGTAATTTGTGATGGCCAAATGTACCAAAAGAGAATGATGCGAGCTTACAACAAGAAAGTTCACCAAAGAGAATTCCAAGAGGGTGGCCTTGTTCTAAGAAAGAAGTTGCCAATTCAAAAAGATTCTCGAGGAAAGTGGGCACCTAATTGGGAAGGGCCCTATGTGGTATCCAATGCATTTTCTAGAGGAGCCTTAATTTTGGCTGAGATAGACGGGAATGAACTAGCAAAACCTATGAATTCAAATTCGGTCAAACGTTATTAGCTTGAAAAAAAAAAGAAAAATAAGAAAAAAGAAAAAAAATAAGAGTCCAAGATGAAAACTCGAAAAATGGCGTCTTGAAAATAGGATAGATTCGAGTCGAAAACCCGTAAAAGGCGGCTTGAATAAGTAGGGCAGGAATGTTCGTTTAGAGTTACGTTCAACGTTCAGCAGGACCAGTGGCAGAAGGGGGCATCTGAAAAAAGTTGTCGAGAGATTAACTCATAGCACTTTAATCTTTGATATTTGGACACTTTGTCCCTCCTCTCGTTGATCACCTTTCAATCTCCAGAACTTTTCTTTTGAACCCTTTTCTGGCACATTGAAATGGGAGCCTATGGATTTGCATTCATACAACATAAGAGATTTTTGAACATTTCTCTAAACATGACTTAAAGAAGAACAAGAATTTTAGTGCATTTTATTATTTTGACTCTGATCATATCATTTGCATAAGCATAGAATTTTGTGCAGATTGGGATAAGACTTTATGAACAGGGGACGGTATTCCAAGACTCTCAAGGTGGACATAAGTCCTACTACAGAGAGTATCATTCCAAGACTTTCAAGGTGGAAATAAGCCCTGCTGCAAAGAGTATCATTCCAAGGTGGAAATAGGCCTTGCTGAAAAGAATATCATTCTAAAACTTTCAAGGCAGAAATGAGCCTTGTGAATACTATTCCAGGACAATCAAGATCATTCAACTCATTTGAAGTACAAGATTACTGGATTAAGTGAAAAAATATGTATGGATCAAACAAAGCAAGGAGCCAAAGCATCCTACATATATTTCTATGGAGATGTATCAATGATAAGTTCAACCTAGTCCGGTAGCGTTGAAGAATTGGAGGATAGAAGTATACAAGGATCAAATATGAAAGCATATGATTTAGTCATTACAGCTTTGGAATGACGCACCAGCTATTTATTTTGTTTTTACCGCTCCGGAGAAACATGTCCTTGGAAGATACACCAGTTATGTGATTTGTTTTCGCTGCTCCAAAAAATAGGTCCTTTAAAATCATTGCCGCTCTGGAATGACACGTGAGTTATTTTGTTTCTACCACTCTGGAGAAACAGATTCTCTCATCAAATGAATCCGTTCAACTTATTCATTGTCGCTTCGATGGAATAGGTTGAGTGAAGAGTCGCTTGACGCTTCGGAAGAATGACTCATTGATGTTCAGTTTGTTTTTGCCGCTCTGGAAGGACAAGCTGCATTCAGCCATTTAGCCTGATAAAATCAGTGCCTTTTGTTCTTTGCCCTATTATCATTTCACCGGAATGTTCAAATAGGGGCAGCTGTACTCACCTATTTTATCTGACCCATTATTTTTGGTTCTTATATGTAGCAAAAATAAATTGAAAAAAATGATGAAAAACCAAAAATAGTATACATGTTTCAATTGGTCTTCGTACATATTAAAGTCCAAAAAAATAATAAAACCTAAAAAATTGAAAACCCAATAATATATATGATCCATTTATTACAAAAAGGAGGAGCCCATTCTTTGCAAGCCCAATTCGGCTAACACAATAAAAAACCCTAAAACCATATCCTTATCTTCTCAACCGCCACCCTCTCATGACCGTTGGATCAAATTCGATCCAACGGTCCAAATGAAAACCCTAAAAGGCCAATCTTGTAAGACTTGCGCCGCACGCGTAGCACCGTTGGATCGGTAGGTGATCAACGACCCAGATCACATAAAAGAGCCTCAAACGGATCGTGCACCTGCGCGTGCTCCTCACGCGTCCAACGTTGTGGCTTCCATTAGAACGATCATCTTCGCCGGCAGCCATACACCGCCACGCCTTACCGCCATTTGTTCATCATCTCCTCTCGGCCGTAACATACAAATACCAGAAAAAATTAGTGTTCGAATCAAAATAAGAAAATGAAATATCCAAGTTTGAATCAACCAACTAAGGGAAGTTCCTGACTCATATCAAATTAGAATTAAGCAAGCAAGGCAAGAATCGGCCGGTGTGAAGACCAAGCAAGATCGAAGCAAACATGGCAAGAATCAACACCAAATCAAGCAAAAATCATCACCAAATCAGTAGAATTAAGTTAGGATTTTCAAATTTCCTTGTATACTTTGCTTTGTAATGGCTATAAAGGGCCTTAAATCATCGTTTCTAAACACCCACAATTGAAAAAGCAATAACAGAATCAATTTCAGTCAAATTCAAAGGTATTTTATACCTAAATTTTTCTTTTGCGCATATTTTTATGGGTTTTAATTCGAGAAAGAAAAAGGGGCGCGGGTTTTACCGGTCAAAGAGGATGATACCATTGTTGGAGCACCGAGCCGTAGCCACCATTTGATTTGGAAGCTAAAATTGAGGAGGACCGCTGCTAGAAACTCACTGCTGGTCGAAGGCCAATGCGGCCGACGTGGGGGAGCACCGCGAACCACCGCCGAAACCTAGAGAACATGACAATGTTCTTCATCCAATGAAGAACGCCATTGAATGTTTTCAAAGGATTTAGGGAGGCTTGGTTCGATCTATTTGGCTGAGGGAGAAACAAATAAAAAATGTTTCTAATTTTTAAGTCTTATATCAGACCCGTGGAGCGGCCCGGATCTGACCCGCAAAGAAGCATAACCCGCGCCCTTCTTTCCTCCGTATTCGATTTCGGCCACCATTGTTTGCTCTCATACACTTTATTCCTTTTCTTATTTTAATTTGTTCTTCAGTTTTAGTTTTCTTTTTAATTTGGTCTTTTTTATCTCTAATTTGCTTGCGCTTACTCTTTTAAACACTAATCTTAAAATATGGAAAATAAATTTCATCACCTTTAATAATTAGTTTTACAGAATAAAATTTAATCACCTTTTAAAATGTGAAAACTTTAGGATTAGTTAATTTGTTTATAGGGCAACATTAATTTCTTTTGAGTCTTAAAGAATGTTTAGTATACATTACCTTAAGTATAGGTTCCTCTTTTACATAATATGTTTATAATTTAATTTGGTAATTTCTTTAGGTCACTAAATATATCTTTAATTAAAATTCAATTAGTAGAGCCTTATAAGATTAGCCACTTTAATCACTCAGTAATTGACCTTAGAATTAACAAACAAAATAAAAAGGAAATAAAATATCATACGAAAAAGGTTTTCTTGCACTATGAAAATAAGATGTACTTTTAATTCGGTCTTTCCCTAGTCGTTGTGGGAACGATCAAGACTCCTATGCGAAAGTGTATTATCAAATTTTAAAGATTAATGCCTTAATCCTTTTGCGTCTAAAATGATTCAGATTTTCTCAGTCGTGAGCGAGTTCGAGCCAATTCTAGAACTTTGTGTATTTTTGTATTAACCTTTGCATGCACGCATTTGGGTTATAAAGAAAATATCAGTGATCAAGTAAGTGCCGGTCTCCGGGTGTGATAGGGGTGCTAATCCTTCCCCACACGTAATTGTGCCCCCAAAACCTATATCTGGTTGGTTTTTAGGTTTTCGGTTCGCCTAATACAATAAAAGGGACCGATGGCGACTTCATTGTTACAATAGGGTCCTTTCGGGTTTTCACCTTTTAGTTTTTCTTTTTTTAACCAATAGGGCCTTTTCGAGTTTTCACCTCTTGGATTTTTCCTTTTTTCCTTATTTTTCTCTTTTTTATCAACAGGGCCCTTTCGGGTTTCCACCTCTTGGATTTTTCCTTTTTCTTTTTTACCAACAGAGCCCTTTTGGGTTTCACCTCTTGGTTTTTCCCCCTTTTCCTTTTTTTACCAACAGAGCCCTTTCGGGTTTTCACCTCTTGGCTTTTTCCTTTTATCTTTTTTTCCTTTTTTACCAACAGGGCCCTTTCGGGTTTTCACCTCTTGATATGTCATGAATTCAAGCATAATATTTCTTCAATAAGTCAGAATTCACAGGATTGGATAACTGATTCCCATCCATCTCTGTTAGGATTAATGCCCCACCAGAAAAGGCTTTTTTCAAAACAAATGGCCCTTCCCAATTTGGCATCCATTTTCCTCAAAAATCCCTTTGCGTAGACAACCTCTTTTTCAAAACCAGATCCCCTTCCCGAAACACTCTTGGTCTAACTTTCTTCTCGTGGGCTCGAATCATTCACTTTTGGTACATCTGCTCATGACAAAATGCTTTCAATCTCTTTTCTTCTATCAAATCCAATTGATCATATCTAATTTGAACCCATTTAGCTTCGACCAACTCAAGTTCCATTAAGACACGAAGATATGGAATCTCAACCTCAATTGGTAATACTGCCTCTGTTTCGTAAACTAAAGAGTATAGAGTTGCCCCCGTAGATGTTTGCACGGATGTACGATACGTTAGCAAGGAAAAAGGTAGTTTCTCATACCAATCCTTATATGTTATCACCATTTTCTCCACGATTCGCTTGATATTTTTGTTGGTTGCTTCGACGGCCCCATTCATTTTTTGGGCGATAGGGTGCTAACTTATGATGCTTTATCTTAAACTGCTCACACACTCCTTTCATCATTTGGTTGTTCAGATTTAAAGCATTGTGAGAGATAATTCTTTATGGTAGACCATACCGACAAATGATTTCCCTTTTTAGAAACTTGCATATTGTCGATCTGGTTACATTTGCATACGAAGCAGCTTCCACCCATTTTGTGAAGTAATCAATCATTAAAAAGATGAAACAATGTCTATTTGACACCTTTGATGTAATCGATCCGATCACATCCATGCCCCATGCTGCAAATGGCCACGGAGCCGTTATAACATGAAGAGGTGACGATGCTACATGAATTTTATCTCTATAAATCTGGCATTTATGGCATCTTTGAGTGAAGTTGATGCAATCTTTTATCATAGATACCCAGAAATAACCCAACCTCATAATCTGCCTAGACATATTAAGGCCATTTGCATGAATTCCACAAGTTCCCTCGTGAACTTCCTCAATTATCTTTTTTGCCTCGTGATTTTCTACGCATCTGAGCAGCGTTTGGTCACTCCCTTTTTGTATAGGATTTCTCCATCAATGACGGACCCTGCAGCCATTCTCCGAATTGTTCTTTTATTAACATCAGTCGCTCTCTCGGGATACTTTTGATACTTGATATATTGTAAAATATCATAATACCAAGGGTGATCATCTACCTCATCTTTGATGGTATAACAACTGGCGGGTGAATCATAGATACTCATTTGTATGGGCATTTATCAGCTTCTCTATTTTCTTTAAACATAGAAGCCAAAGTTGCCAATGCATCAGCCATTTAGTTATCTTCTCGGGGGAGGTAATGGAAATATATCTCCTCGAACTCTTTTATTAATTCAAGGACGAGCTTGCAGTATTCAATCAATTTAGCATCTTTTGTTTTCCACTCTCTGCGAAGTTGATAAACTACTAATGACAAATTGCCATATGTTTTTAGGACTTTAATTTTTCATTGGATTACTGCGCGAAGTCCCATTATACACACTTCATATTCTGCCATATTATTGGTACACTCAAAACTTAGTCGACAGGTAAAGGGATAATGATTCCCTTTAGGAGATACTAAGACTGCCTCAATTCCATGCCCAAATGCATTTGAAGCTCCGTCAAAATTCATTTTCCAAGGTTTTCCACTAGTTGGTTCATCTTCACTAGCAGTTAAGCACATTAGGTTTTCGTTAGGAAAGTCAAAACTCAAATGTTCGTATTCAAATGAAAAATGACTTTCTAAGAAGTCCACGATAGCGCTAACTTTGATGGCTTTCTGATTTACGTACTCAATATCGTATTTAGAAAGCAAAGTTTGCCATCGAGCCATTCTTTTTGATAAGCCTGGCGATTCCATCATATATTTTATTGGATCTAGCTTTACAATCGACCATGTTGTATGGTATAACATGTACTGCCAAAGCCTGTGAGCAATCCAGACCAATACACAACATAAGTTCTCGATAGAAAAGTATCTCGATTCATAATCAGTAAATTTTTTGCTAAGGTAGTAAATAGCCTATTCCTTTTTCCTGGTTTCGTCGTACTGGCCCAATACACAACCCATACAGTTTTCAAATACAGCTAAATACAAAATCAAGGGCTTGTCTGGTACATGAAGAACTAATACATGAGGATTTGACAAATACTACATAACCTTGTCAAAGGCATTCTGGCATGCAGAGTCCCACTCGTCTGTATCATGCTTTCTTATGAGACGAAAGATAGGATCACATTTATCAGTCAATTGAGAGATAAACCGAGCAATATAATTTAATCTTCCTAAGAAGCCTCAAATTTCCTTTTGAGTGCAAGGAGGCGGAAGCTCTTGGGTAGCCTTGATTTTATCAGGATCTACCTCAATACCTCGTTTACTGATGATAAAACCCAATAATTTACCTGAAAAAACTCTAAAGGTGCATTTTGCAGGATTCAGTTTCAATTGAAATTTTCTCAAGCGTTCAAAGAGTTTTCTGAGGTTTGTGATATGTTCTTCTTCCGTTCGAGACTTGGCGATCATATCATCCACATAAACTTCTATTTCTTTGTGCATCATGTCATGGAACAATGTCACCATGTCTCTCTGATATGCTGCCCCTGTATTTTTCAGACCGAAAGGCATCACTTTGTAACAAAACGTGCCTTACTCTGTCACAAACATGGGTTTTTCCATGTCTTCATGATGCATTTTGATTTGATTATAGCCTAAGAAACCATCCATGAATGAGAACAAGTGATGTTTTGTGGTACTGTCTACTAAAGTGTATATGTGTGGTAGAGGGAAATTTTCCTTAGGACTAGCACGATTGAGGTCACGATAGTCGACACACATTCGCACCTTTCAATTTTTCTTTGGTACTGGAACAACGTTAGCCACCCATTCTGCATACTTGGCCACTTGTAAAAATCCAGCATCGTATTGTTTCTTTACTTCCTCTCGTATCTGAAGTAACATTTCTGGCCTCATTCTTCTGAGCTTCTATTGTACAAGCTTGCATTCTAGCTTCAACGGAAGTTCATGTGTTACAATATCTGTGTTTAATCCAAGCATATATTGGTAGGTCTGGGTGAACACATCCTTGAACTCTTGAAGTAGGGAGATGGGTTTATCTTTTGTAACTGAAGACATGGAAGTACTGATCTTTACTTTTCTTTTGTCATCTTCAGTTCCCAAATTCATTATATCTATCAATTCTTGGTGGGGAAGAATTTGTTTATTCTTGTGCTCAATTAGTCTAAGTAAATCAGGAGACAATTCACACTTCTCACAATTGTCATCAGACTCATACTCTCTTAAGCATATAGTCTGCTTAAAGTCAACTTTTGAGCTCGAAGTAATGTCATTCGTGCTATTGATATCTAAAGGCCTGCAAATGCGTAAGAGTAAACATATATATACAAGGTACAAGAAATAAAAATGTAGAATGTTTAATGAAATGAAACAAAAAGAAAAATAAAAACAAAGAAAAAATGAACAAACAATGAGACCATATTGGAAGGGAAAATGCATTCATTTATTGAATTGGTAAACTGATGCCTAAATGGGGGCCCTTACAATAAATCCCCACTACTTCCGGGCTTAAGTAGTAGGGTAAGTTCTGAGAATTACTCTGATAAAGATTTTAAAACAATGGAGATTTCAATAGCGGTCCAATTATTCAAGACATAAACCGGAGGACACGGGCGAATCTTTAACCAATTTTTTACAATTTCTTCCTCTTCCCCAATAGCATTTATGCTCAGTTCTTTAAACATCTCTAGCGATACCACTAGAATTTCTTTTTCTTTGCCAACATGAATATGTCCCCTAGACACAAAGGTTTTAGAAATATGGGGAAACACCATCAATTACCTTTCGATACTCTAGCCAATCAGTCTGGCCCTTCTCTGCGCTCTCATTTTCAAAATTTATTTCATCTTTTGATATGGATTTGGCTGAAATCCCACACCAATTCGATCATATTTCAAAAATGGTTGTATCGTTGTATGCATTCCTTGCAAGGACTTCCCAAGTCCTTTTTCCTTATTTGGCTCCTTTCCCAACAGTGAGCCTTATCCCCATCATAGTATTCTTTGACAGTTTGGGTTTCATGACCTTTTTTCCTTTGGTGACAAAAGTCACATTTACAAACTCGAGTGATCGAAATGTACACTCGACTGCATTCTCATCCACATCTATGTATGGGGCATCAGCTGATGTTGATGTAATGATGACATCTTCAGCACCAACACTTACAAGGCACCTGTCAATTGCAAATTTAACTTTCTGGTGAAGCGTTGGAGGTACCGCTCCAGCTGCGTGAATCCAGGGTCATCCCAATAGACAATTATAAGCAGGTGTGATATCCATAACAATAAATTCTATGTTAAACATGGCTGGACCAATGAGAAGCGGGACATCAATCTTCCCTACCACTTCCATCCTAGTTCCATCAAATGCCCTTACAGTTGTATGACAAGGTCTCATGTGAGTCTTGTCCACTGGAAGCCTATTTAATGTGGTCATGGGCATTACATTCAAAACAGATCCATTGTCGACTAAGAAATGAGGTAGTACATGTCTATTGCATTGGGTAGTTATATGCAATGCTTTGATGGATCTCGTACCCTCAGGAGGAATTTCATCATCACTAAAGGAGATGAAATTATCAGCATGCAGATTGTTCACCAATTTATCGAGCTTATCCACCGAAACATTATTTGGGACGAATGTTTGGTTCAACACTTTTAACAAAGCGTTTTTGTAGGGCTCCAAACTCAGCAACAAGGATAATACAGAAATACGAGCTAGTTGTTTGTGTAATTGTTCAACCATACTGTATTCACTGTGTATGATAAACTTCAGGAATTTACACGCTTCTTCCTCTTTCATAGGTTCATTAATTTCTGATTCTTCTCCAATTAGTGGGAACTTGTCTTTTTGCTCAGCGTCTCTTATTTCTACTAATTTTGCAATGTCGGTGGATTAACACCTTCCATTTCAAGTGAAGTTCCCAACTCCACTAATTCCTGCAGCTGCAATTTCAGAACCCTATTTCCCTGTGATGGTCATGTTACAACCATAAACCCATGGCACATGTTGATTACTCTTGTATGGGAAAGGAGAAGGAGCCTCGACCACCAATCGAGGTAGAGGTTTCTCTGATCCTTCTTCATGCATTCTTGGCCAATTAATCACAAAAGGTCGACTAGTCTAGCCATCATTTTTAGACGATTGTTCATCAACTGTAAAAACATCTTCGATTTTTTAACTCTGTTTGAAGAACTCTATTTCTTTATTGTCTATCAGGTCTTGGACAATCTTTCTAAACTCACCACAATATTGAATTTCATGATCCACTTCTCTATGAAATTCACAGAAATCCTCCTTACCATTCACAACAGTTCCATGGTTAGAACTCACTAATCCCTTTTCTACCATTTTCTTTCAAACCCATTTCAATGGTGATTGCACTTCAGATAAGTTTGTTTTAATCTTGAACTCACCACTATTTATCACAGAATTAACCCTTGGTTCCTCATGTGTTGGCAAAGAGTTGTTAGCAACATTAGGCCCATCTAGTGTGTTGAATTGAAAGATATTTTGATTAATCAAGCTTTGAACCCTTCTTTTGAGAACTGGACAATTTTTGATTGTATGTCCCAGAATTCTAGCATAGAACTCACAATATGCAGAAGGATCGTACCATTTTGGGTAAGGTGGTTGCAATGGTGTGAGAAAGATTAGGGATATCAATCGCTCTTATAATAATTTGCCATACAACTCTTTGTAAGAAATTAGGATAGGTGTGACAGTCTGTCTTTCCGTATTAGCCCTTGATGGCTTGGGCCTTCCTTGTAGTTGTTTTTCTTGGCTTGAAGAGGTTGTAATTGGTTTTGGATATCTTGTAGGATACACGAATTTTGGTGAAGATTGATATTTGGGATATGAATGCATGTCGCCTCCCACAACATTAATTTTATTCTCTCTCTTTTTGGTATGCAATTTTTTGGAAGCCTCGAGATTGCTAAGTTTCCCGCTTTTAATAGCACGTTCAATTGCTTCACCCGATATCACTAGATCAGCAAAGTCTCTAGTGGTACCACTGACAAGCTTCTCATAGTATGTGGATTCCATTAATGAAAAGGGTTGTCGTCTCTTTATCAAGTAGTGGTGGTTGGACTTGTGCAACAATGTCCCTCCACCATTGGGCATATTGTCAGAACGTTTCATTGTGTTTTTTTCCATGTTTTGGAGTGTCAAACAATCTGGCACCATGTCCAAGACATGGTTGTATTGTTCTTTAAAAGCACATGTTAAGTCTTTCTATGTGCTTATTTGGACCCTATTCAACTAATTATACCATCGCAGGCAGACCCGGCTAAGCTGTCCTAAAAGCAGTGGATGTACCCCGTCATTTTACGACAAAACATGGTAAGGTAGGCATTAGGACAGCTCGTACCATCGAAATTCTCAAATTCTGGCACTTTGAATTTTGGGGGCAAAACTATATCAGAGGCCAAGCTTAGCTCTATTCATCAATTCCAATGAAGGCATCAATATCTTCCATAGCTTTGATTCTTTCTTCCAAGCACTTGAACTTATCATCAACTGCATCAGAAAATTTGGGTTGCACCTTCTTCAATTTTTCCAACTCAACTGGGCCATCGAATTTTGGGACCTCTAGTTTGAATACGATCGCCCACACGTTTGAACCAGAAGCACCATAAAGATTTGCTTGGTTATGGACATTAGATTGTAGTCCACCGATAGAGAACACAAATTGAGGTTGTTTTTCTTTGCTCCAAAAGGCAAAGATGACGAATCTCCCTCCTGAACTTCATGAGTTTTTCTTTTCTCAGCATTTGGTGTCTTGGATAACAACTGTGACAGTTTGTCTTCTAATTTGCTTAGAAAAGTCTCGTGACTTTTTTCTATGTTATCCCTTAAGCCTTTTATATCCTGGGTGACTTGTTCTTGAAATTTCTCTAGCTTCTGGAGTCTCTCTTCCATTTTTCTAGCCTTGAATCGTGTGTAGTAGGGGTGATTGATTTGATCGTCTTTCATTTCCAAAATCATTGATATCGAACTCCTCATTAATTAGTGTCTTATTTAATGTTAATGCATATGAAATACATATTGTACAAATGTAATGTGTAATGATGGATGCAAGAATGAATGCAACTAGGTGTTGGTCAGAAAATTAATAAGATAGAACAATATTCGCAAGAACCAAGAAGAATTTTATTAAATAATTAAAAGGGAAAAATCCATCAAGCGAAACATCCTAAAAATATCGAAAAAATAAAGTGGGAAAAACAATCATCCACTAAACAGCAAACTATATCCTAAAAAAATCTTCAACCAATGTTTTTAATAATTATAATAAAAAAGACAATTAACATAGCTTCATTTCCCAACTTCTTGACTTTTCCCAGGAACTTCATCCACTCGTTTGCAAAATGTGTCAAAGGGTTGATCCAAAATCTCAGCCCCTCGGCTTCCTTGGCCAAGCCGGTGATACGCTCGGCTACTTTTCGGATTTGAGTAAGGGCTTCTCTTATCAGGCCTTCTCTCACTTTGATATCTCCCCTTGCAAACCAAAGTCCTAGGTCCCACTGTTACTCGCTAAGTCTAGAATCCCTTTGAATATCGTCTATCAAGTCTCTATGTTGTTGCAGTGACCTTTCTAATGCTGCCACCAACTCCTTCAAATTCTCATTTTCACCTTGCGCTTTTTCAAGCTCGATCATTGAGTCTTGTTGTTGGTAGATTTGAAGAATTCCCTGCAGAGATGCTAGATGTTCCTGCAATTCTTGGTTCTGAGCACGACTAGTCATGAGATCATTAAAGGTTTTTGCATTTGTCTGTTGGGCCGCTTGCAAATTAGCTGTAAATTCTTCCACTCACTTTTTTTTGTTTTCAATAACTTCATACACTGCTTCGTGTCATTCTCCGGATCACGAAGCTCCTGCGCCCATTCTTGTGGAGTTTTGCATAAGTTGGCATTCTTTATCTTCTCTTGGAGCCCTCGATAATCACTTTGTAGGTCTTTCAAATCTGCACTCACAATGTTCAGCTGTTTTTTAAACCCCTTTGACTGATTTTCAAAATATGTGGCATTGTAGTCGAGCTCTTCGTTTTTGGTTTCCAGCTTAGCAATTTTTTGTTTAAAATATTCTTCTCCTCTTCATATTCCTATCTAACAATCTCAGCTTTAGTCGGCATTTCTCTAAACTTTCCTCTAAGGTCGAAGCCTCTCCTTGACTAGGGGGCGGGATGTTACAATTTTTCCTCCTAGCTCTCCAAACTTGGTAATCCAAAGTAAGCTTTTGAGATCCAAGCCTGGCCTGATATGGATAAGCCCAAGCCCTGGCTATTTCAAGAATTTGCTTTTTAGACTTTTCACATTTGAAGAAGAACTCACACAACCCTAATCCCCTCGTAGCTAGGACAAATTGTAATAACCCATATTGCCTTGATACTAATAGAGAAGCATATCCAGTTGCACCCAAAATCCCAAGAAGATGGACCCAATCAAAGGCATCACACTTGTATAAGATATAAGTGTAGTCCAACCAGTAAACCCGCTAAGTAATGTCCTCTAACCTCAGGTCTCGCAAGATTGATTCCCATTCTCCTGATGTTTTTTCATTTTTCGGTTCCTCTGCTAAGAACTCTAGTAATGGTGAATATTGTGGAGTATGCACGTGCCTGGCCAGTTTCCTCTTGGCCCCCAAGTGATTGTGCATCCATAAGGTGAGGAGTTGCACACACCCTAGAAAATACACACCTTCATGCTTTTTGAGGAAATTAAGAGATTGAAAGGTTTCTGCCAAGATAGATGAAGTTGAATTAAGGCCTGACTCGAGCTCCCTAAATAAATCTATTACTGATGCTTCAATATAACATGTTACTTTAGGAAAAATGATCATGCCATAAATCCCTAAGGCAAAGATGTCGACTTGCTTTCTCGGATCAGGATGAGAATGGATCAATCCCTGAAATCTATCCCAGGCAATAACTTTGCTTCCCCCTTTGCCTTAAAACTGAGCCTCAACCCATGACATGCTAGTCCCGGTCAAAGTCACAAGCTTCTCTTTGTACGTTTTAGGCTGAGCCCCCTTCACATAGATTTCGAACTCATGCACCTTCCTTAGATGGAGCAATGCAGCATACTCCTCTATCGTCGGGGTCATGTCTTCCCCATTGAATGTGAAGTAGTTGTATAAAGGGTTCTAGAATTGTGCCATAGCCCGTATCAGCCCTTTATCTACGTGTACTCAGCAAATAGGTTATGTCTCCATATGCATCGTACAACATCTGTCTCTGATAAGTTCTCCACTGGTCCCAAATCTCTGCTAACTCTTGAGTGTCATTCTACTTAAGCTGAAGGTGAATATAACCTGAGAATTGTTCATCTGATATTGCTAATATGCTATCGCCTCTTCTTCTCTGGGTGTTTTCTGACAATTTCTGAACATCGTCGTTTTTCTCTAATAAGAACTGAACTCTTTTGGCCAATAGCGAAGATTTTTCTATCAAATCAATTAAATAACCAACACCTCCATATAATGATGATGATGCATACGCCCATAAAACAATAAAAAATACAAGAAAATTTGGTTAGTGACATGTAAATATAATAAATAATGAAATACTAAACAAAAACATAATTTAAAGAGCAGGAAAAACACACATGTTCATATATCAATGGGTAACACACTAAGGTTTGAGTTCAACATGGCTCTAACAGGGGTGGTTTCTATGGTTTGTTATATGGGGTTACGGTTCTAGATAGGGTACCCAAATTGTCTTCACTGACGCCTGCTAAGGCTAGTAAGGCCCCCGGTCCTCCCCTATTATAGGTTCTCAGGACCAAGTTCAAATCGAGGGGATGCACCTCCTTATGACCATATGGAGGTTACCCTCACGAAGCCATAGATTATATGTATCCCGGAGGCGACTACTATCCCATACGGAGGTTAACCTCATGAAGGAGCAGCGTTTTGCCCCCACTTAAGCTGGACTGAGCTCGGGTAGAAAGCTCATGGAATGATGCAACACAACATGTACCCCTTTTTGCGGCTTGACTCTCTTGATATCCTTAGTGAAGTCGCAAAGCTGTTGACGTTGTTTTTGTTCGGGCCGAAATTAGTTGGGCCTTCAAAGGCTCATCATGGATTGGAGTCGCCATCGATCATTTTGGGTTGGGTACGACCAAAAACTTGTAGAATTGGTCTGCGTCTGAACCAGAGTCATGGTTGGGCTTGGGAGTCGGTTACATGTGGGGAAGGTTATAGCACCTCACAACGCCCAAAATTAGTACCTAAAGGGGTTGTGTTGTCTAAAAGGCTTCAAAGATAGGGTTAATAACACTATTATAAAAGAAGAAAATATGCAAATAAATCAACAAACAAAATCAAACATGCTAAAAAAATGATATAAAAAAACAAATGGAAAATTAATATTTTAATCGAAAATCATAACCTTAAGTCAAATCATAATTAATCTCGAATTAGGCGAATTATTGATCAAACATATTTTAAAGGCTAAAACACATTATTCACGCAATTTTAAGACTAACTTATAATTAAACTCAATTTTATGTCGAATTAAATATTTAAGGTAAAAATTATTAGTTAATGATCTAAATTAATTATGTAATTTAAGGATCTAATTTAAAGAACCTAATCCTAAAAAACGTTAGAAATGAACTAAACCGAAAATCTAAACAAGTCTAAAATAAGTTAGAACCTAAAGACCCGCACAGACTAACCTTCCTCAATTGTGAAATCTGACATAAATTTAATGAAAAACAGATGTTGGATTGCGTGGGTTACCTTCTTACCTGTTTCAAATGCTCATCAAATGAGGATTGTACAACGCATATTTTGTTTTAGAAAATAATGTTGTTTGGCATTCAACCCAAGGAAAATTATTCTTTTTTATTTGTTTTAATAATCACCATTTTAACACAATTTAGTGGCGACATTTATTCATTTCATTTTATTTTAGAAATTTGATAAGCTTCTTCTTCACTTTTCATTCTCTGCCCCTTCGACCCTCATTGTCACCATCGGCCTAAAACCGTTGACGATGAAAACTAAAATGTGCGCCCCTTTTTCAATTGTTTTTTTAACTCTAAACCCCAAATCTAAAGTTTGTTTCGGCAAAAACTAAATAAATTAGGGTAGATCTAAAAAAATTCGAGTTTTACCTTTCTTAAACTCCTGAATCCGCCGTTGGATCGGGCTGCTCTCAAGATATGCTGAATCCGACGGTGTTGTGGGCTCTTCCACCGTTCCGATCTCGAAAATAATACTCCGGCCGCCGTGAACTGAGGTAATTTCCTTCTCCTTGCTTCCTCAACTTCGCTCGAACTTTCTCACTAGATTCACTAGTCTCTTGCTCTAATTTTCCGTTAATCTCTGTGTATTTTCCAAGGTTTTTGGGGTCGGTATCTATAGGCCGGGATTAGGTTTTTTTTTCAGCTTTTTCACCACCGAAAATCTCAGAGTTAGTTGGGATAAGCTTGGATTATGTTTTTGGCACAAGAAACGGAAGTGACTCAGAGTCCTCTTGGTGATAGGTTTGCTGATGACGGCGGAAGAACATTTGACCGGTTTAGGTTTTTTTTTTTTTAATTTTTTGGTATTCTGTAATTTTATCTTTTTTTGTATTTTTTTGTATTCTTTCTATTTTTTTAATTTTATTGTTTATTTTATTAGACATGGGCTACATACTTGGCCGGAGTAAAATTTGGTGCTTACACCGGCAAAGGATTTACATTTCAGTTTGGCGACCATTGAGGCTTCCGGCAATCATTTCTGGGGACCAGCCGACAAGGCTTCATCCTAAGAGATACCCGAAACTCGCCCGACCATTCGGTTGCTCAGCCTGGCTCCTCCCGATTCTCTCACCGACGTGCACCTATAGTTGCTCGATCTAGCACTGCTTTAGAGCGTAGCGAAGTAGGTGTCCAGTAGACCCTTCTTACCAGCTTTCTGAGGTGTGTTTCGTATGTGTTATATTACTGTTTAACCTGTATTGTTGAAATGATTTCTCTGAATATATACTATGGAATGCTCTCTGATTTGAACATAATTATTTTCTGTTTCGAAAGCATGTCTACTTATTCTTTTTGAAAGTATGCCTTGTGTCTAATCTGAATTGAGATATCTGATTTTGGTTTTACTAAGATAAATACATGTTTGCCACTTAATTTATGATGACGATGCATATTGATCTAAACTGATTTACTTGAGGTATACTCTTGGGATATGATTTGAAGTGTCTATAGGTATAGCTCTGATCCAGCTGGTAGAACTTTAAAGCTCCTACGCCCAATGGGCTTAGGGTAAGTCTTTCTGGACCTAAGGCATTCCCTTAGGCAGGCTCCTACGCTTACGGGCCTAGGGTAAGCCCTTCAGGATGCAATTCATGGGGGACTGCATAACGGTGTACGGTTGGAGGGTAGTTGTATATAAACAAAACTTTGGTTGTTCTTGAAACATGTTTTACTTAAATGATTATACGTATATGAACTATTTATATGTTTTATCTACACTTATTGGAACACACTAAGCTCCCTAGCTAACACCCAAATTTCCCCCCCTCCCCCTTTAGATACTTTTGGATGGGCTACCCTTGGACTTGACACTTAGAGGATCGACACATTTGTACTCGTCTTTTGTTGTAATGTTTCTATTGGCCATATTATCTTTATTTGGGTGACATGAGCTTATATTTTGATACTGTATACTTTACTAATTTACGCGATGTAGCATTATTTTGTAACTAAAATTTGGATATGGTCTTAGGTTAAATACCTGGTATTATATCTTATGGTATATGATTATTAACTATTTTTTAGACTTTAATTTGTGAATATATTTGGAAGTTTTGGGCATGAGTTGTGATCTCCTAGAATTAGTCATAACGCATAGGCATGTCTAGGGGGTTACATGCCGACTGGTGGAAGTTGAATGTGGATGGAGCTTATGATATTTCGACTAGTTTTGCATCTTGTGGGGAGTTATTCGCAGACATATTGATGTTTGGTTGAAAGGATACTCTAGACCCATTAGGGTATGCTCTTTAACCGAAGTCGAATTGTGGGGAGTGTATAAGGGACTCTAGCATGCTTGGCATTTAGGTGAGAGACAAATTATAGTCGAAGTGGGTAAAGAAGCA
Organism: Hibiscus mutabilis; assembly: GCA_019671005.1. Classification (NCBI taxonomy): domain Eukaryota; kingdom Viridiplantae; phylum Streptophyta; class Magnoliopsida; order Malvales; family Malvaceae; genus Hibiscus; species Hibiscus mutabilis. The sequence goes on from CM033711.1 coordinate 67,749,054, forward strand.
GTTCGGCTCCTTCAGAAGGATAGACGTATAGGCTCTTGATCTCTTACTCTTTGTTATAGAAAGTAAGAAGTTGGACTCCTCTGTTAGTTAGTTGATTAAAATTGTAGTTATTAATTTGTTAGTTTGTTAATAGTTGGTTTTAGTTTGGGTTATATAAGCCCAACAAGTGTAATGGACATATAGCCATCTATTCATTTATTTTTTAATAAGATAATTTCCAGAATTTCCTTTCTTTATTTTTTACTAAATTCCAAACCATCGCTCTTCTTCTTTCCCTACTCTCCTCCGTCGATCACCATCGCCTGCCATCATAGCTCTTTTCTCACACTCTTTTGCATCATATCTTTGCTCTTCTAGACAGGGACTAAATTATTTCTATCAATTATGTTTTTCGAAAGGTAAATATGTTAGTCGATTGGTTGTTAAAAGTTACTGGTGTTCTGGAGACTCAAGTATTTCTTGGTCCACCTTATGAGGTGTTAGACATTTTACATGATGGTCGTAACGCCTAAAGGACTAATAGTGTTATTTTGATTTAATTCAAACTCTTTATTCATAAAAAAAAAAACATAACACAAGACACACAATTTAAAGTGAAAAACATTTAATAAAAAGGTAACAGAAATCATTAAATACGGTCGTTAGGAAACTATCATTTGTGAGTCTTCTAACCATTATTTAAAGATTCTATCAATTAAATCATATATAACTTTCCGATAGTCGACTTAATTAAAGCCGTACATAAAAAAAATAATGAAATTACATTTATTTATTTGAGTTGTTCAAGTTATTTGAATAACTCAAACCGTAAATTTGAAATCAAAACCAAATTATTTAACTGAACCTATTTATTCAAGCTAACTCAATAGTTCAAAGTATTTAATTTGAAGTTGAAGAATTAATTGATTTTTTCTATTACAAATGAACCTTGGTCACCCCTACTCCCGACTAAACAAACCACTAATTCCTTATTCTATCCGGTCCGGTTTTTTACTGTACGGTTGAAGTGGAAAAATAAAAGAAAAACAGTGAACGAATAGCTGGATTTTAAAATCCAGAGTCTGATTATCAATGCTAAGTTGGAATTATTGATGAATATTTGGTAATAACAACATATAATTGACAAATAGGGACAGGCAAAATTATTTTCCAAATTGGGTTGGATATTATTTAATTATTACTCTCTGGAGTTGGATTCTGAGCGGGGCCATTCTTTTTCCCTAAAACCCTAGTTTCCTTATAAGAATCGGATAATATTGCCTTAAATCTTCACCAATATTATATTTGTTCCCTATAAATACAACCCTATCCAGATTTTTTCCACAATCAATCCTTGGACGCAAAAAGCAAAGTTCCAACAATGCCTACCCAAATCTGTTCACGCTGCCAAACAGACACTGAAACCGTTGTTGATCGCAAGGCTGGCCATGAATTATGTTCTCGATGTGGCTTGGTTCTTGTGATCAATCTGTTTGATGAAACTGAAAACCCAGTTTCTGAAATCGAAAACTGTTCGAGCTTCCACTCCAACGATCAGAAAACCGCCAAGAATCAGTCAAAGAAAGGGTTCGAGCAGGTGATGGCAGACAGTTTAGGGTTGACGACAGGGATCAAAGATAGAGCCTGTGAGATATACGGTGAGGTCGATATTATGAAAACGTGTAGGGGAAGAAACATAAGTTCCATTGCTGCGGCTTGCCTTTTCATTGCCTGTAAAGAGATCGGATCGGATCGGACTCTGAAATTAATCTCGGCGGTGGCCGACGGAGTCTCGAAGAAGAACATCAATCGAACTGCTGAAGCGATAAAGAAACAGCTCGAAGTTGAGTCCTGGATTTTGCAACCGGGCGAGTTCATCCGGCGGCGTTGTTCGAAACTCGGTTTGGAAAATTGTGCCATTAAAGCAGTCCAAGAAGCTGTGGAAAGAGCTCAGCACCTTGACATAAGGAGAAGTCCCAAATCAGTTTTGGCGGCCATTATTTACATGGTAATTCAGCTTTGCCAGCGGGATCCAGTTCCTGTTAAAGGTTTGCAACACGAACTCTTTATTTTTCTTGAAGTATCGATAAATATCGGATATCTATATACACTTACACTTGTTAATGGATAAATGTTGGATCACTTAATGTAGATATTGCTATGGTTATGGAGGTGACTGAGGTTACAATAAAAAAATCATTCAAAGATATTTTAGTTTATGCAACAAGGGTGATACCAGAATGGTACGCTGGAGAAGAGGACGTCAACAACATTCCAGCCCCTTGATTTAAAGCTTTCGGACCAAGACTTACTGTTTGTGTTGTAGTATTCATACATTTCAATACCAATGTACTTTGGTATGTCGTTTTAAATTTGTATACATTTCATATACAGTTTTAAATGTATTCCGATGTATCATTTCAAATGTATTTTGACACATCGTTTCAAATATATCAATTTTATTTTGTTTCTTGATTTTTTTTTTGAAATTATTAGATACGTATTTTCCATCTTGTAGCGATGTCCGTTTCGCTAAAAAATATCGAGTTTTCGAAGTGTTTGTGATTTTTCGGATATAAAATGTTTATTCCGTGGGGGTTTAAAAAAAACCGCATTTTATTTAAAAATTGGAGTCGCCACCGGCCACTTAGGTAGGCCGGACACCATAAAAAACCAGAGATTTTGAAAACTTTGGGTTCGGGAGTCGGTTACGGATGAGGAAGGATTAGCCCACACCGCCCAAAATTGGTACTTTAATAATTACCGCTTTATTAAAATTAAACTTTCCGGGTTAAAGTGACGATCAATTTAAAATTTGATTATAATTGCGAATAAATTTTAAAGGCCCCGTTATCCGAGAGTAAACGCCCAACCACTATCACTACGCCTGATACTGGCCTCGTTTACGCTCGGATAAAAGGGCACCGCATTGACATTATATATTCCATTATGCAAACTTAGTGAGCAAAATATAAAACATGGCAAATAATTTAAATACAATAAATATTAACATAATAAACTACTAATCGAACATAAATAAAATACTAATATAAAACATACATACATACAGATTACTCCTACTCGTAACTAAAAACAAACTTAACATATCACAATAACAAGGCATGAGTAAATACATGTGGGAACAAAAACACATATTACAAGAAGATATACATATTACAATAAGACATTGTAACATATGTAGAACATGACATTATACATGACCAAGAAAATATACTAACACGTAGCCTAAAAGCAAAGAGAACATACAATACATGCTAAAATATAAAACATGTTGTGTACGAGCCAACTAAAATTTCAATCTAATATGTGTGATACGAATGACCGAACAAATGCATAAAAATACATAATCGCCATAAACTTAACACATATATACATGTGAACATGAAAGTACAAAGCATGTACGAGAGACATATGAAAAGGCAAAAAGGCTACATCAACATACACGATCATAATAAATGAACATGAATATTTAAATATGGAACATGACTGAAATGAAAAGAAATGAACATAAGAAACAGAAATTAAAAGGCAATAGTATGCGATTTAGGGACGAATTTGCAAACTGAACAGAACCTAAGAGGACTAAAACTGTAATTGGACCAAGGGGCAGGCTTGAAGTGAAAATTTCAAAAACACGGTGGGACTGGTGAGGTAATTTCGCCATTAAAAACTGATTCAATTTAATCCAGGGGTTGGATTGCAAGACTTTAGAATATAAAGGGGACCAGAATTGTAAATATCCCATGCGACAAGACAGAAATGAAAATATCAAAAAACGCGGGGGGATTTATTTTAGAATTTTACCATTTCACAAAATAAAATGTCTATAAAAACCCTTTTCCAGCCCGATCCCAAATTTTTCTCATTTTTTCCTTAACCAGTTTTATAATAACCCTTCTCTCTCTCATTTTCTCTCAACTCACCCATCCCCAAACTTTTGATGAACCCAGAACCCGGCGACTCTCCGCCGTCCCTTCCGTCGCCGGCCGCCGCTAGCCAGCGCCGGCGAACCAAAAGAAACACCCAAAACCAACCTCTGTTCAAGCCTAACCCGAATTTGCACTTAGATTTACACTAAGACTCACCCTTTTGTCTAGATCTAAGCAAATACGAAATGAAAAAAAGTTTTTTTTATATGTTTAACCGAAATGAAACAAAACAAAAGGACCTCCTTCATCCTTCAGTTCACCATATTCAGCTTTGGAAAGCTGAAGAGGCTTGTCACTGGTGAGGGAAGATCCGTTGACGACGAAGGTAACAAATCTACATCCCTCTCTTTTTGTTGTTATTTCGTATATTATTTTTTTGTATGCATGCAAAGAAGTAAGAAAAAGAAAAAGGAGTTACCACTGAAACTTTGTGCTTTTTTTTATTTTTCTCTCTGATTACAACTGGACTGCCTTACAATTACTTGGTTCATACATATATCACTCTCTTTTGGTTTGGTAGCAAGTACTGCAAAATATTTTTTATGATATGAAATGCTACTGACATCGCCTCTCTTTTGTGTTCTTTGATATATCTGAACGCAGTGGTTGGAGGCCGGCATGGTGGAAGCATGGTGGCGGTGTGGGGGAGATGTCTTCGGCCAGAGGCGTTCTCGGCCGTTGGATCAGATTCGATCTAACGGTCGGGATAGCTTGAAGAATGCACGGTCCAGATGAAACCTCGATCGGTGTAACAGCTCCAGATCGTGACACGTGGGGCTCAGCAGTCGAGGTGTTATAGCGCGTGGGATAACGAAGGGTCCGCGCGTGGATCGAACGCGCGCGTGACATTCGAACAGCCCGAGCGTGTAATATACGCGGCCAGCTAGATATTTTTCCCTCCTTGATCGTGGCCGTTGGATCCACATTTTGATCCAACGGCTCCTGGTTGGCTGCGTAAAGACAAAGTAATTAGGGTTAGATATCTGATGTATTAGGGTTCTGCTAGGGTTTTGGGCCTGGGCCGACCGGGCCTTGTAATTTATGGGTTTTATAATAATATGGACACTTAATTTAAGTGTTTTTTTTATTTTCAGATTTGTCCATATATATAAATGATAATATATTAATATAATAGTAAATGCATACACATACATACTTACGTACACATATATACAATTGTAATGAAATACATTCACATGTAAATACACTTAATAATAATACATACAATTCATGCACCACTCATTCATATACATTCAATAATAACAATGACATTAATAATATATACATGCAAACATATATAAACCTACCCATAAATGCACATATACCAATATACATTATACGATACTCCTAACATAAATATAACCATATCGCACATGTATTAATAGGTACGTAATACACAACATAAATATATGCACCATGCATACATTCACACATATATCATTATGTAATATTAATAACATATACACGCACACACATATATGTAATCATGCACTAATATATTAATATGATACTTAGAGATTAGATAAAAATGAGTGATTACAGTTGCCCCTCTTTGCTTGTTCTCGTGGAATGGGAACAAAGCAAAGATTCATAAGCACTCATTTTTATCCGACTTCCCTATTTTTAGCTTCAAAAACACGTGCTCTTCTGGAACTCTCCGCTTTTCCTTGGCTGAATCTTCGGGCTCGTAAGTCCTTTCTATATAACTTCCTCCCCCTCCAATCTTGGAGCTACAGGCTCTTCCTATATGGAACCCTTCGCTGTGAAGCCTCAAGTTATGAGTCCCTCCTATATAGAATTTTTCATCTTGAGACGGTAAGGCTCGGAGTCCTTCCTATATAGAACTCTTTGCCTTCAACGTGGCTGGTTTTTTCTATATAAAACCTTTTGCGCCGTTGATGGATTCTTCCGACTGGGAGTTCTTCCTGTATAGAACTGCTAGTCTTCAAACCCTATAGCCGTCAGTCCTTCCTATATAGAACTTTTAGCTTCTGAAATCTCAGAGCTACGGGTTCTTCCTATATAAAACCTCTCACTCTAAGACAGTAAAGCTCAGAGCCCTTCCTATATGGGACTCTTCGCTTCCAACACAATAGGTTTTCCCTATATAAAACCTTGTGTATTATGGGTGAATTCCTTCGGCTGGGAGTTCTTCCTATATAGAACTGCTAGTCTTCACCCTGGAGCTGCAAGTCCTTCCTATATAAAACTTTCAGCTTCTGAAATCTCAGAGTTATAGGTTCTTCCTATATAGAATCTTTCACTCTAAGATAGTAAAGCTCAGAGTCCTTCCTATATAAGACTCTTCGCTTTTAACACAACATGTTTCCCTCTATAAAACCTTGTGTGTCATGGGTGAATTCCTTCGGCTGGGAGTTCTTCCTATATAGAACTGCTAGTCTTCACCCTAGAGCTGCAAGTCCTTCATATATAAAACTTTCAGCTTCTGAAGCCTCGGAGCGGCGGATTCTTCCTACATAGGACCTCTCTTTGCAGGCGCTTGGAAACATAGGCCTTTTGTATGTAGAACCTTCATCTTCACATTTGGGATTCACACCACGATGGCTACCGATGTCTCTTTGAATCTATAGATACATGTCTAAGATAAAACAAAATGCTATGACAAATGAATTGACATGATCCTAATCCTAGTGATGTCTAACTATTCATGATGCATGAGTGTCAATATCTTGGTGGGCCTGCTTTAGTCCTCAGTCGATCTCGACTTTACGTTGTTCACTTTCTCCCCTTGTTGGCGGCGATACCCCATTTCACTATCGGGTTCAACCATTCCAATATTTCTTTTTTTGAATTTCTGACTTGGGGTTCTAAAGTGCCCTTTCGGGTTTTCGCTTTAGAGGTTTTTTAAGGGGTTCTCTTCCGGGTTTTCACCTGAGAGATCTCTCTTGTTATCTCGCATGCTTTCTATTGAACAAGCAGGGCGTGCGCCATTGGTCATCCTATCCTGTTGCTTGAAGCCTTCCGCCTTCCCTATCAACGGCAGTTATGTAGGGAGCTAAAGGGAAAAGTTAACATCGTTTTCCAATCACCTGTATCTTTAAGGTTAGATCACAGTAATGCTCAGAAATCTCTTGTTTACCATAAGCCCATGTTAGCTTATTTGCATGAAATTAATAAGAAGGCAAGGAATGGATGCGCAAAACACGATTTTATTACGATTAAGGGTTTGGGATATTTTGAGAGAGTTATGACACACATGAGGAAGAAGAAAAGCTAAATATGAAATACAAGATCCCTCATTATCTTCGGTATGAATGATACATGATCATGTCAACCGGCGTAGAATCTTTTGCCTGAAGCTCCCTCTTCACAGGGTTCATGGGGATGGCCCTTTTCTTCGGATATCCAACCTTTCAATTTATCCGAGCCGCCCTTTACGGATTTTCAACTCGGGTCATCCCTTTGCTTCAAGACGCCCTATTTCGGGTTTTCTCCCTGAGCTCTCCATTTTTGTTCTTTTCTTCTTTTTCTTTTCTCTTTTTTCTTTTTTTTTTCTTTATTTTTTTCTTTATTTTTTATTTTTTCCTTTTTTTCTTTTTTTTTCTTTCAAACTTAGTATTTCTTAACAGCATCAGAATTTACAAGGCTTTTCAGCTCGTCTCCATCCATTTCAGTTAAGATTAGGGCTCCTCCTGAGAAGGCCTTTTTTACCACGTACGGCCCTTCCCAGTTGGGCATCCACTTTCCTCGAGAATCTTTCTGAATCGGGAGGATTTTCTTAAGCACCAGATCCCCCTCTCTGAATTCTCTTGGGCGTACCTTTTTTTGTACGCCCGCATTATCCGCTTTTGGTACATATGACCATGACAAATGGCCTTTAGTCTCTTTTCTTCAATGAGATTTAGCTGGTCGAGTCTGGCTTGCACCCATTCAGATTCTTCTAATTTTACTTCATTTAAGACCCGAAGAGACGAGATCTCTACCTCAATGGGGAGTACTGCTTCGGTACCATACACCAAGGAGTAGGGTGTTGCCCCTGTTGATGTGCGAATGGACGTCCTATAGGCGAAAAGGGCAAATGGCAGCTTCTCATGCCAATCCCTGTAGGTATCGGTCGTCTTTGCTATGATCTTCTTTATGTTCTTGTTTGCTGCTTCCACTGCTCCATTCATTTTAGGACGATAGACTGTGGAATTATGGTGTGTTATCTTGAATTGATTGCACACGTCCGTCATCATTTTGTTATTCAGATTGGAAGCGTTGTCGGTGATGACCCTTTCTGGCAAACCGTATCGACAAATAATCTCCTTCTTTAGGAACTTACATACTGTAGTCCTTGTGATGTTGGCGTAAGATGCTGCCTCTACCCATTTAGTGAAATAGTCTATGGCGACCAAAATGAAACGGTGTCCATTGGAAGCCTTCGGGTGAATCTGCCCGACGACGTCCATGCCCCACGCCGCAAAAGGCCACAGAGAATTCATGGTGTGTAAAGGCGATGGGGGAGCGTGAATCTTGTCAGCATAAATTTGGCATTTGTGGCATTTTCTGGCGTAATCGATACAATCTCCCTCTATGGTCAACCAGAAATAGCATTATCTCATAATTTTCTGGGCTATAGACAGCCCGTTGGCGTGCGTCCCACATAGCCCATCGTGTACCTCGGCTAAAATCTCCTTCGCCTCCCGGGAATCCACACATCTCAGCAATGTCTGATCATGACTTCTCTTATATAGGATCTCCCCATCTAGGACATATCCTGTTGCCATTTTTCTGAGTGTTTTTCTGTCATTGTCATTTGCCCCTTCGGGATACTTTCAAAGCTTGACATATTGCAAGATGTCATAGTACCAGGGGTTTCCATCAATCTCTTCCTGCACATTACAACAATGAGCAGGCCTTTCAAACGTCTGCATCTTAATGGGCTTCATTTCTGCCCCAGTGTTTGTTTTAAACATGGATGCCAGGGTCGCCAAGGCGTCTGCCATCTGATTTTCTTCTCGGGGAAGGTAATTGAAGCTGACCCTTTCGAACTCCTTGGTGAGCTCTTGAATCAATTCATAATATTTGACCAACTTCGGGTCCCTGGTTTCCCATTCCCCACGCAATTGATAAATTACTAAGGATGAATCTCCAAATACTCGAAGTTCCTTAATCTTTCTTTCAATAGCTGAGTTTAGTCCCATAACGCAGGCTTCGTATTCAGCTATATTGTTGGTGCAGAAGAATTCTAATCTGCTGGTGAAGGGATAATAGACATTCTTAGGGGAAATTAGCACGACTCCTATCCCATGTCCGAGGGCGTTAGAGGCTCCATCGAAGTAAAACTTCCATGATTTATATCATCTGAAATCTCTTCCTCGGTTGTAATGCACATCAAGTCTTCATCCGGGAAATTAAAGTTCAACGCCTCATAGTCGTCCGAAGCGCGACTAGCTAGGAAATCTGCTACGGCACTCCCCTTTACGGCTTTCTGGCTCACGAATACAATATCGAATTCGGATAAGAGCATCTACCAGCGGGCCATCCTTCCCGTTAGTGCTGGCGCTTCCATTAAGAACTTCAATGGGTCTAGCTTGGATATCAACCAAGTAGTATGGTACAGCATATACTGCCTAAGCCGCTTGGTAGCCCAAACTAGAGCACAACACAGCTTCTAAACTGGCGGGTACCGCATTTCGCAATCATTGAACTTTCTGCTTAGGTAATAGATGGCTTGCTCCCTTTTCCCTGACTCATCGTGTTGCCCCAATACGCATCCCATTGAATTCTCAAAGACTGTCAGGTAGAGGATTAATGGTCGGTCTGGTACTGGCGCGACTAAAATCAGAGCATTTGTCAGGTACCTTTTGATCTTTTCTAGGGCCCCTTGACATTCCTCATCCCACACATCAGGATTATTCTTTCTAAGAAGTCTAAAGATCGGGTCACATCGATCGATTAATTGGGAAATGAAACGAGAGATATAATTCAACCTCCCCAGGAAACCGCAAACTTCCTTCTGAGTATGGGGTGGTGAGAGATCCTGGATGCTTTCACTTTATCTGGATCAATCTCAATCCCTCTTCTGCTTACCACAAACCCTAGGAGTTTTCCAGAAGTAACGGCGAAGGTACACTTGGCAGGATTAAGCCTCAGCTGGTATTTCCGTAGTCTTTGGAATAGTTTTCTCAAGTTCTGTAGGTGCTCCTCATCTGTTCGGGACATGGCAATCATGTCGTCCACGTATACTTCTATTTCTTTGTGCATCATGTCATGGAAAAGAGTCACCATTGCTCTTTGGTAAGTTACCTCTGCATTCTTGAGCCCAAAAGGCATAACTCGATAACAAAAAGTGCCCCACATGGTTATGAACGTAGTTTTCTCCATGTTGTTAGAGTCCATCTTTATCTGGTTGTACCCTGAAAAGCCGTCTATGAATGAAAACCATGAATTTCCCGCGGTGTTGTCAACTAGCGTGTCAACATGTGGTAAGGGGAAGTTGTCTTTAGGGCTGGCTCAGTTTAGATCCCTATAATCTACACACATACGAACTTTCCCGTCCTTCTTCGGTACTGGTACGATATTTACAACCCACTCGGGGTATTTGGCTACCTCTAAGAAACCAGCATCAAACTATTTTTTTACCTCTTCTCTGATCTTTAATAACATGTCTGGTCTCATTCTCCGAAGTTTTTTCTGTATTGGCTTGCATTCCGGCTTTGTTGGTAATTTGTGCACCACTATGTCAGTATTCAATCTTGGCATATCTTGATAGGTCCAGGCGAACACATCCTTAAATTCCTGAAGTAGGGTTATCAGTTCGTGCTTGGTTTTCGAGGAAAACGTCGTCCCTATTTTCACTTCTTTTCTCTCTTCTTCAGTCCCCAAGTTTACAACTTCTGTTTCTTCTTGGTGGGGCATGATCTGCCTTTCTTCGTTGGCCACCATTCTCTTCAACTCTACTGGGACCTCACATTCTATCTCATCATCTTCTTCCTCAATTCCCTCTGAGATCTCAGGGCATTCAAAATTCACTCCGGGATTGGATCTGGTATCATTCATATAGTCAATCATGAGCGACCTGCATTAAATGAGAATGAATTGTATTGGGAAGAGGATGGCTTTATATGAAGTGAATGATCATGAAGAATGCATGAATGAAATAAATGAAATGTTGGTCATTCAAGAAAGCGGGGATATTTTCATTTCAACAAAAAAAGTTAACATAGGTGCCCTATACAAAAGATCCCCATTGCTTATGGGCAAAAACAAAAGGTTGATTCGGAGCATTACTCTGATCTACTCCTAAAAACCACAGGTAGATCAATGCAGCTCCAGTTATCAAGTGTTTCCCCAGGACGGCAGGGGCGGATGTTGGTCAACATTTTGCTGCCTTGGCCCTTTCCAGCTATCATGTTGATGTACATCCCTTCAAGTGATTCATTGAATATCTCCTCCTTGTTGAGTACGTCATTTTCCTTAATTGCCTCTTCAACTTCTTGACCTGGTTGGTAGAATCCTCTGGAGACAAAAGTGGTTTTCAAACTAGGGAAGGACATTGGTCTCTACGGAATGTCTTCTCCTTTAAATCTGGCTTTTCTTTGCTCTTCTTTTCTCTTGTATTCCTCTTTTCTCTGTTGGACACTTGGTTTGTAACCCAGCCCAAAACGGTCCTTCTTGGTTATCATACTTTTAGCTCTTAGGCTCCCTTGTAATTTCTTCCCCAACCCTCTTCCTACTTTGGCTCCTCGGCCCAAAGTTTCTGCGACTGTCATCTTGGTACAATTAGATAACCTGGGATAGGGGATCCGACTTCCCTCCGCGACGAATATGGTATTCACTAGCTCTAATGCTCGAAAAGAGCATTCTGCAGCATCCTCGTCATTTTGAATATAGGGGGCATCTGATGTCACTGAAGCAATAATTTCATGCTCGGCCTCTACTGTGACCAATTTGCCTTCGACTACAAATTTTAATTTCTGATGCAATGATGAGGGGACAACTCCTACGGAGTGGATCCATGGCCTTCCCAATAAGCAACTGTAAGATGGTTTTATGTCCATTACCACAAAATCAATCACATACTCAGTCGGCCCGATCAATAGAGGCACCTCAATTTTTCCCATTGTTCCTCTTTGTGTACCGTCAAAGGCTCTTACGGAATTATGGCAGGGCTTTAGGTGAGAACCATCTATTGGTAGTTTCTGCAAGGTCACCATAGGCAACACGTTCAATGCTGACCCGTTGTCAATCAGTACCCCAGGTACTACATACCCTTTGCAGTGGGTTGTGATGTTAAGGGCTTTGGTGGACCCCATTCCTCCTTCGAGGATCTCATCATCACTGAATGTTATATGATTATAGGCAGTGATATGCCCCATTATCCTGTCCAGATTTGTCACAGAAATATCCTGGGGCACAAAAGTTTGATTTAGTACTTTTAATAGTGCCTCACGGTGTCTTTCTGAACTCAAGAGCAACACCAGCAGTGTGATCCTAGCTTGTTGCTTTCGTAGTTGTTCCACTACGCTGTACTCGCTATGTCTCAAGAACTTCAGAAATTCTTTGGCTTGGGCCTCAGTTACCGGCTCATTCATCTTTGGGGGAGGTTCTTCACCGAATATCTGCGTGGGGCTAACCGTTGTATTCTTTCCCTTATCTTTGACCGCTCCAGCTGCTTTCAAAGCCTCAGAGGAATAACATCTGCCGCTCCTCGTGAAATGGCCCACCTCACCAACATTCACATCGCTCTTGCTTTGTTCGTCTTTTAGCGTAGGCTCTTTTACCTGACCATATTCCGACTTTTCTGGCATGGTCACATTTATAGCATAGTTCCAGGGAGTTTGCCGCATATCCTTGAATGGGAACGGGGATGGTGCTGAAATGATGATCTTGGGATTTATCTTAGTGGTTTCTCCTTGGGAGGCACCTTCATTCCCTGGTCTAGAAGAGATGATAAAAGGTCTATCCCTCCCATATTTAGCGTTGGGGCTATCCGTCATATGTACGTCCGACCCCTTCTTTTCCGTGGGCTCTTCGAAGAATTCTATTTGCTTTTCATCCATCAATTGTTGTACCAATCTCTTGAACTCGTCGCACTTTTGGATGTCATGCCCTTCATCCTGATGGAATTCACAATACACTTCACATCCCTTCTGTCTTATTACCATGCCTTTGTCGATCACATGGGCCATGCATAATTGTTGAAATACCCACAGCAAAGGAGATTTGATTTCTGACACATCATCCTTAATCTTCATGGTAAAACATTCTTCAATAACATTTACTCCTCTGTTCCCATGATTAGGTAACGGGTTAGTAGCTACACTCGGTTCTTCAAACTTTAATATCCAGAATCAATTAAGCTCTGCACAAGTTTATTAAAGGCAAGGCAGTTCTCGGTGGGATGTCCAGGAGCACCACCGTGATAGTCGCAATGCGCGTTCGAGTTATAGCAAGATGGGAATGGCGGTTTGAAAGGAGTAACGTAATACGGACGGACCAGGTCTGCTTCATACAACTGGGAGTAAAGCTCCGAGTACGGAATGGGTATGGGGTAAAAGTTTTCCTCTCTTTCTCTTTTCTGGAGGTTCTCTTCTCTCTTTGATTCGAGTTTTGTGCTTTTCCCACAGGTGCTTGTGGCTGTGAGACTGTAAAATTCTTCGGGGTGGTGTAAGTGCTGGTGGTGTTTACTTCATTCTTCTTGCTGTATTTCCGAGATCCTTCCCCGCTATCAATCCTGGCACTCTTAATTGCCAATTCAAGGGACTTCCCAGTCCTAATTAGATCAGCAAAACTCTGTGTTGTATTATTAATGAGGCGATCGAAAAGTGCCCCTTTCAAAGTATTAACGAATAATGGCGTAATTTCATGTTCCGGGAGGGGTGGCTGAATTTGGGCGGCCACTTCCCGCCATCTTTGAGCATATTGTCGTAGACTTTCGTTGGACTTCTGCCCCATATTTTCCAGCATAATTCTACTGGGAGTCATATCTGTTACATGCTTATATTGCTCAATGAATGCTCTTGACAGATCTTTCCATGTCTTGACATTTACCTTGCTCAACTGGGTGTACCACCGTAACACCGCTCCAGTTAGGCTATCTTGGAAACAGTGAATCAATAGCTTCTCATCCTTAAGATAGGCCGCCATCTTCCGGCAGTACATTGTTATGTGCGCGGAAGGACATGTGGTTCCATCGTATTTATCGAACTCTGGCGTTTTAAATTTTAGAGGTAGGACAAGATCGGATACCAGACTTAAGTCACTAGCATCATTTCCTGACTCATCCATAGCTTGTAAAGTTTTAAAATTTTTCTCCATGAGGCGAAACCTTTCCTCCCACTTTTTTTCTACCTCTGCCCTGATCCTTTCGACCACATTCAGGTCTGGCACCTCCTCTTCATAGAGTGCTTCAGTGTCGAGGGGTTGAGTCTCAGATGCCCCTACCTAAAGATTAGCTGACATTCCTGCAGGGTCGATATACGCCATTCTAGTTAGATTTGGCGCAGCTGGTTGAACCTTATTGTGAACTGGGGTACCCTCTGGTTCTTGAACAGTTTCTCCTTCAACTCTCTTTCCAAGACTTTTAGCCAATAATGCGGTTATGTCAGATACTATCGATGCTTGCGACTGAGCAATCTGGTCACTGAGGCTTCTTTGAGCCTCTTCAAACCTTGCTTCGAGCTCTCTTTGCCTCTTTTCTAGATTGATTATCCTGTCTTCCATGAGCTTGCTTTGTAATCGGGTAAAGTATGGATGATGAATGATTACGGGTTAACTCTAATTTTCACACACTGCCACAATATTCATAACATTAATATGATTGCAAGAAAAATAAATGCATGTATAATGATGTGAATGTCATGATGCAATGTAAGAATGTATGCAGATAAGGTACTAATTTCGTTGGTAATCACCCTTTTGAACTACTTCCACGGGAATTAAAGGGTCTAGATTACAACAGAGTTCATATTACAAAATGAAGATCCCTAATACAAAAGAGCCAATTACAGCACAGAGCCTTATAGATAAGCCCTAGCTCTATCTCCTAATCTTCCAATTGCCCTGAACAACTTGATGAACTTGGGAGCTTCTTCCATTTCTAGGACTACGAAAGGTCGGAGTGTTTCAGCCTCGACGGCCAAATCATTCACATGTCCGACGACTCGTTGTATGTCCACCATCAGGTTTGCGTAATATTGGTCCCTATCCTGTACCATCCGGGTAGCGTCACGCAGTCTCCTTTGCCAATAAGTGTTCCCTCCGGCCGTAGCCTCTTCGAATACACTAATTCTTTCCTTATAATCTTCAACAGTTGCTTCAAGGGACTTAATTCGGGTTCGTAAGATGCATACTTCGCGCTCTCTTTCTTGTAGCTCAGTGAAGCCATTCCTCTAGCAGTACGTTTGAAATGAGAGTTCTACTTCTGCCACCTTTTCTCTCAGTTCGACATTCTGACTTCGGCTTTGATCCAGACTTATGATAGTGTCGTCGTACAACTTTTGCATCTCTAATAGTCTATTTCGGCTACTTATGGACTTTTTTTTCCATACGGCGACGTTCTCTCTCTCGTGATTGACTGCTTGTTTTCCCTTGCTAATTTCTTGCCTGATTCTTTCCTTTTCTTGGTCAATGGCCTTCTTGGAGAACTATCTTTCTTCCTCAATAGCCAACCGGCAACTTTCTATCTCCTTCTCGATTGCTCTCTTGCTGATTTCTCGTTCTTCTTCCACCAAACGGATACCATTTATTCTTTCTTTTTCCACGGCTATGAACTGACTTCGGCCGGCCTTCTGTACTTTCGCTTGTAGTAGAAGGGCATCATTTTGGTAAAGAGCGTTCTTGTCGCTCAAATCCGCATTTAATTTCTTCAACTGCCTTATGATCCCATCCCTTTCGTCGACCTTTAAGCTTGCCTTATAGAGCTCACCCGCATGTTGAGTCTGTTGGGTGTCCATTTTCCTTTTAATTTCTTCGAGTTCATTCCGTAAGATGTCAGTTTCAGACGGTACCACCCTTGTAAGCTCCTCGAGCGACACCGCTGGTCCTTGATCAGATTCAAGAATCACATTATTAACCCTCAAACGTCTCTAAAGATCATAGTCTAGGGTGGTCATGTGCTCGGTGTCTCATTCCACCCTGATCCGGTAACAATGGTCCCAAGCCCTCATGATAGTCTGAACTTTTCCTTTGAACTCCCCTTTGAAAAGAAATTCAGTTTGGCTTAACCCAGCGGTATTGGGAATGAACTGTCGTGATCCGAACTGTCGAGACACCAAAAGCGGAGCACAAGCAATCCCTCCGTGCAATCCCAACATCATCAGCCAGTGGAAATCACCGCAACTGTATAAAAAGTAATTAACTTTGCCGAGCCATGGGACCCTCCATGCTATGTCTTCGTCTTGAATGTTCCTGAAGAAACTAGTCCATTTTTTTGTTTTCAAGTCTTCTCGCCATTCTTTTGCTAAGTACTCCCGTAAAGGCGAAAAACCTTGGAAGGATATCCCCGATAGGACCCTCGTCGGCGTCTTCCATATGTGACTCTGAATCCACACCTGTAACAGCTGTGCACATCCTCGAAAACGTCCTTCTTCATGCTTCTGACTAGCATTTAAAGAAATGAAGGTCTCGGCCAAGATTGCTGGTACTGGGTTTGGTCTCCGTTTCACACGCTCAAACAAGTCCAGAATGGCTATGTCAATGTTCCCAAGTACTCTCGGAAAGATCACCAAGACATATATTCCTAAGGCGAATAGGTTCATCTTCTTTGCCTCGTCTGGATGTGTCAGTATGATGTCCTGAATACTTTCCCATGCAAAAACTGTATTGTCTCCTCGGAGCTGAATCAGGCCATTAACCCAATCGTCACTCATTCCTGCAAATGTTTTGAGCTTTGAAGTGTAATTCTGATTCCTCGGAGGCTTCGCGTAGATCCAATATTCCTGAATGTTCTTCTGGTTAAGTAAAACAATGTATTCTTCTACTGTAGGCATCATGCCCTGCCCACTGAAGGTGAAGCAGCAAAAGGCAGGATTCCAGAACTGAAAAATAGCTCGGAGCAGAGGCTGGTTAACACGAACATATAACAGTTGTGCAATGTCACCATAACTATCGCAGAACAAGTCCTGTAGTCTTCGGTCCCATCTTTCCCAAATGCTTTGAAGATCCCATAAGTTGTTCTGTTGGAGACTCACATAGGTGTACCCTGCTATTATGCGTTCGTTCGGCGAATTGTCCCCTTGGGCTTTCTGGTTGACCTCTGACCAATGTCTGACTGACAAATTAAGTTCTTCTTTCCTAAGACACCTTTTTTCCATGGTGAAAGACTTTCTGATCGGGCAAACCACTTGATACAGTACCTTTATGTGATGCAAATGTATGATGTATGAAAAAAACAGAAGCGAAAAAGAAAACAAGTCAGTACCAGATAAAATTAATAAATATATAAATAAAAGGACAAAAATTAAACAGAATAAACACATAAAACAACCCTATTTATCCCGTCTAAAACCTAAGGTTATCCGCATGGCTCTAAAGGGGTAGGTTTCTATGTATTCTCTACATGCAGTCTTGGTTCTAGGAGGTACCCGAATTGTCCTTGCTGTCCTCTACTAAGAGTAGCAAGGCCCCCGATCATCACCCATTATAGGCTCCTTTCAACCGGGTTCAATTTAGGGGGACCCATTCGCTTATGCCCATACGAAGGAACGATATCCTTACGAAAGCATAAGGTACTCGAGCCCCGAAGGTACTTGCTAGGCCCATACGGGAGAACGATATCTCCATGAAAGTATTAGCGTTTTTCCCCCACTTAAAAAACGGGTTTATATGCCATATTTTAAATGCGTTAAAATAAACGCGCAATTATAACCGAATGTTAATTTAATAGTCACTTTAACCCAGAATTTCTAAAATTAATAAAGCGGTAATTATTTTAAAAGCTTGACTCTCATTTGTTTTTTTAAAAAAAATGTTCTCCGGCGGAGTCGCCATCTGTAGCGATGTCCGTTTCGCTAAAAAATATCGAGTTTTCGAAGTGCTTGTGATTTTTCGAATATAAAATGTTTATTTCGTGGGGGTTTAGAAAAATTTTATTTAAAAATTGGAGTCGCCACCGGCCACTTAGGTAGGCCGAACACCATAAAAAACCAGAGATTTTGAAAACTTTGGGTTCAGGAGTCGGTTACGGATGGGGAAGGATTAGCCCACACCGCCCAAAATTGGTACTTTAATAATTACCGCTTTATTAAAATTAAACTTTCTCGGTTAAAGTGACGATCAATTTAAAATTTGATTATAATTGCGAATAAATTTTAAAGGCCCCGTTATCCGAGAGTAAACGCCCAACCACTATCACTACGCCTGATACTGGCCCCGTTTACGCTCGGATAAAAGGGCACCGCATTGACATTATATATTCCATTATGCAAACTTAGTGAGCAAAATATAAAACATGGCAAATAATTTAAATACAATAAATATTAACATAATAAACTACTAATCGAACATAAATAAAATACTAATCTAAAACATACATACATACAGATTACTCCTACTCGTAACTAAAAACAAACTTAACATATCACAATAACAAGGCATGAGTAAATACATGTGAGAACAAAAACACATATTACAAGAAGATATACATATTACAATAAGACACATTGTAACATATGTAGAACATGACATTATACATGACCAAGAAAATATACTAACACGTAGCCTAAAAGCAAAGAGAACATACAATACATGCTAAAATATAAAACATGTTGTGTACGAGCCAACTAAAATATCAATATAATATGTGTGATACGAATGACCGAACAAATGCATAAAAATACATAATCGCCATAAACTTAACACATATATACATGTGAACATGAAAATACAAAGCATGTACGAGAGACATATGAAAAGGCAAAAAGGCTACATCAACATACACGATCATAATAAACGAACATGAATATTTAAATATGGAACATGACTGAAATGAAAAGAAATGAACATAAGAAACAGAAATTAAAAGGCAATAGTATGCGATTTAGGGACGAATTTGCAAACTGAACTGAACCTAAGAGGACTAAAATTGTAATTAGACCAAGGGGCAGGCTTGAAGTGAAAATTTCAAAAGCACGGTGGGACTGGTGAGGTAATTTCGCCATTAAAAACTGATTCAATTTAATCCAGGGGTTGGATTGCAAGACTTTAGAATATAAAGGGGACCGGAATTGTAAATATCCCATGCGGCAAGACATAAATGAAAATATCGAAAACGCGGGGGGATTTATTTCAAAATTGTACCATTTCACAAAATAAAATGTCTATAAAAACCCTTTTCCAGCCTGATCCCAAATTTTTCTCATTTTTTCCTTAACTGATTTTATAATAACCCTTCTCTCTCTCATTTTCTCTCAACTCACCCATCCCCAAACTTTTGATGAACCTAGAACCCGGTGACTCTCCGCCGTCCCTTCCGCCGCCGGCCGCCGCTAGCCGGCGCCGGCGAACCAAAAGAAACACCCAAAACCAACCTCTCTTCAAGCCTAACCCGAATATGCACTTAGATTTACACTAAGACTCACCCTTTTGTCTAGATCTAAGCAAATACAAAATGAAAAAAAGTTTTTTTTTATATGTTTAACCGAAATGAAACAAAACAAAAGGACCTCCCTCTCCCTTCAGTTCACCATATTCAGCTTTGGAAAGCTGAAGAGGCTTGTCACTGGTGAGGGGAGATCCGTTGACGACGAAGGTAACAAATCTACATCCCTCTCTTTTTGTTGTTATTTCGTATATTTTTTTGTATGCATGCAAAGAAGTAAGAAAAAGAAAAAGGAGTTACCACTGAAACTTTGTGCTTCTTTTTTATTTTTTCTCTCTGATTACAACTGGACTGCCTTACAATTACTTGTTTCATACATATATCACTCTCTTTTGGTTTGGTAGCAAGTACTGCAAAATATTTTTTATGATATGAAATGCTACTGACATCGCCTCTTTTTTTGTGTTCTTTGATATATCTGAACGCGGTGGTTGGAGGCAGGCATGGTGGAAGCATGGTGGCGGTGTGGGGGAGATGTCTTCGGCCAAAGGCGTTCTCGGCCGTTGGATCAGATTCGATCTAACGGTCGGGATAGCTTGAAGAATGCACGGTCCAGATGAAACCTCGATCGGTGTAACAGCTCCAGATCGTGACACGTGGGGCTCAGCAGTCGAGGAGTTATAGTGCGTGGGACTCACGCCCGCGTGGGATATCGAAGGGTCCGCGCGTGGATCGAACGCGCGCATGGCATCCGAACAGTCCGAGCGTGTAATATACGCGGCCAGCTAGATATTTTTCCCTCCTTGATCGTGGCCGTTGGATCCACATTTTGATCTAACGGCTCCTGGTTAGCTGTTCAAAGACAAAGTAATTAGGGTTAGATATTTGATGTATTAGGGTTCTGCTAGGGTTTTGGGCCTGGGCCGACCGGGCCTTGTAATTTATGGGTTTTATAATAATATGGACACTTAATTTAAGTGGTTTTTTTTTATTTTCAGATTTGTCCATATATATCAATAATAATATATTAATATAATAGTAAATGCATACACATACATACTTACGTACACATACATACAATTATAATGAAATACATTCACACGTAAGTACACTTAATAATAATACATACAATTCATGCACCACTCATTCGTATACATTCAATAATAACAAGGACATTAATAATATATACATGCAAACATATATAAACCTACCCATAAATGCACATATACCAACATACATTATACGATACTCCTAACATAAATATAACCATATTGCACATATATTAATAGGTACGTAATACACAACATAAATATATGCACCATGCATACATTCACACATATATCATTATGTAATATTAATAACATATACACGCACACACATATATGTAATCATGCACTAATATATTAATATGATACTTAGAGATTAGATAAAAATGAGTGATTACACATCTCTTTAATAATAATCATTTCGATTGAGCTAAAAGAATTAGATAAGTATTTGGATACGGGTTAAGTTACTCATGAGTTACCCGGGTTTAAACAGATGGATATTCATATATAACATTTGTTATCTATAAAAATGTTCGAAGTAATAAAAGAATTAGTTTTTTTTGGAGCCCTAATCTCTTCGATGTTAATTTGTAAATCTAAATTTGATGATTTCTTTCTACTTGTATTGATCATGATTTTCATATGTTTTTTTGCTCAACAAAAGATATTTTATTGAGAGTTAATAAATCCATATCTTATGTAGTGGACCTCATTAAAAATTTCTATAAATTTAATATAAAGAAAAAGAGTACACACTACTAGGAAATATCACATACGAAGCATCCAGCTAAAAAAAAACCATCACCCAACCCAACTAATAATCACATAGTATCATCCCATATATCCCTTGAAACCCTTGCCCAACTCCCTTGAAAAACATAATTAAAAAGCCTAACAAAAATACCAACATCTACCGAGTGGAGAAGCCTCCATTACACCTACGAAGACAAGATTCCTTCACAGTTCAAGCAAAACAAAACAATTGCATCTTGAATCTTGAAGGCATTGATTCACAACTATATCACAACAAACCTCAAGAACCAAAAAAACAAACAATACCAGACCAATTACCAGAAAATAATTAGCCAATTATAATGACGTAATCACCCTAAACACCAATGGAACAACCCCTTAATGCCACCATTAATCAATTTTTATTTTTCTTATTTTAGTTGATGATGCTTCTATTGGATTACTTTGGCATCTTTGTTTTTTTTTAGTTTTCGTGGTTCCTTTTATGCACTATGATGTTGGGTGGGTTGCTGATAATGTTGCTATTATGTTCAAATGATCTTGGAATGACTGGATTCTTTAATTAGAGTTAAAGGGTAAATTTTATTTTCTTGATTTTTAAATGTTCATATTACTTCAGTTTTATTTTGATGTTTTCTCTGTTTTGAATAGTTGTATTTAGTCGTTTTTATATCGTTTTGAGCATAAATACCAAAGAAAGAAATTATTGGAGCAAAAGTTGTGTATGCTGATTTTCCTTCACCAATGGTTGAGGTAGTGCCTATTGGATTCAAGAACTGATATGAATAGAGCGACAACTGTTTTAGACTATTTTTTTTTTGCTCGGCTTTTACTATTTTATTGTTATTCTTTAGAAAAATTTTACGACGGGAGTCGAACACCGTTAAATATCACTAATGTTGAACACGCTAAATACCATTAAATTAGTTAATAAAGATTAAAAATCTCAAGGACTCAATATACAATTAATAATTATTTAAGATAAAATTTCAATTAAATTATTTTTCATATATATTATATTTTTTTAATCTTTATTTTCAAATAATTTGATTAAATATCAACCATAGTCAATCCCAAATTCTCAAATTAGAACCCTAATATTTAAATTAAAACCCTAATTTCCAAATTAGAACTCGAAATTTTGTTTTAATCTAGTTTCATTGTCTAGATTATTTGTTACAATCGCAATGCATCTGATTGCTTTTATGTCCTAGCGTGCCAATCGACAATCACTCTAACCTCAGAACTTGTTGATTGCTTTCTTCCAAAGATGATTCAAAAGCACATCACTGCATTACACTTAACTACATAAGCTAAACATCTTTCAACTGATTATACGATGCTTTTTTCAGGTCACATGTTTAAAATTCCTAGAGTAACAGTGCTACTTTTCCTCTTATTTCAAGACAACAAAGCACTGGTGACCGGTAAGTATTGCAGCGGAAGCAGAAAATGATTAATGACGACGGAAGCGGTAGCGGCGGTAGAAGAAAATAAATAAAAGGGTTGGGTGTAGGACTTTTGATATTAAGAAAATTAGGATATTTAATTCTAATATATCAATTAAAAAATACTATAAAGAAATATAAAAGGTTTATTTAATCTAACTTTTAATTTTATTTTAAATAATTTATAATTGAATGTTGAGTCCTTGATATTTTTAATTTTTATTAATCAATTTAATGGTATTCAACGTTGTTCAGCGTTAGTAGTGTTCATGGGTGTTCATCGTACGTGGTAGACTTATCCTATTCTTTATACATTTATTGTGTAATTTCTTTGCAATATCACATAATATTTACGAGATTTCTGAATTTATATATATGGTAAGAATGATTAAAGAATCCTTAGAAAATTAGAAGCTAAGAACTTTTAGTATCTATATATTTCCTTATTCGAACATATTCTTTTATTTAACAATACATGAAACTTTTTGAAGATGTTTTTGTAGTATGATCTTTTGGTGTTTTACTTTGACGATAGAATATCTTGTTGTTTAAGGAAACTTGTTAGAAAAGTTCAGATTGATTTGTAGAGATTAGTTGTTCAAAAATCATGATTTTATGAAAGTTTCTTTATTTTTTTATTTTTTTTGTTCGGCAAGAGGATTTATTATTAAGACAAAAAGGACTTGATCGTATACCTCATTAAAAAATTTTCTAAGCCTATAATGAAAAAAAAGAGTACATACGATCAAGTTAGAAACCACAATATAGTCCATAATACACCACAAACCAGCATCACCTGACAGTACACCTACTGTAATCTAATGTTCTAAGCATCACAAATCACAAATACAACCACAATATACCACAACCATAAAGAACGCAGCAACCCCAGGCTACCACCAGGTCTTAAAAAGTGATTGGCGCTCCCTTCCCAACTTTGCTAGTGTGTCTGCAAATCCATTTGCATTCCTTGGCACAAAGGCATAACTCACATCCCCTATTCTTCTCACCAGCCCTTTAATTTCCAGAAATACCGACCACCAGCATCATGGGCGGATCGAAGGGTTGCTCAACCAGTTTAAAACTACCCTGAAATCTGATTCCACAACCAAACTACCTTTCTCGGTCCAATTAGCTTATACGAACACTTCCAAAGTAGTCTTAACCGCTATCAATTTTGCATGATCAGTCCCAAGACCTTCTATCGGACCAAAAAACATGATTCTTATGGATCCATTCTCAGTCCTTAAAATTCCACCACACCCCGCCTTACCCTCTTTAAAGGGTCCATCGATATTAACAGACAGGAATATTTGTCCGTCCACTTAATAGGCATAATCTGCATTAATTAAATTGAAAAAGAAAGACTTTCTACTCAATCGACGTATGGCTAAGTATAGCAAACAGCTTTTATTGCATTATTGGAGTGAAATTTATTGTTAAAACAAGTATAGCTTACGAAATATTGTGAGTGTGCAATTGTGAGTGTTGTAAGTTGCGTTTACAGTGAGTATTATCAATAGGTACTGTAACACCCTAAATCTAACTTGAAGTATTCGACGAATTTAAGATGTCATATTTAGTCACCGAAACAACTCACCACATTTTTTAAAAGCCATATTTTAATCAAATCAATTAAAATATTTACGTTGAAACATACGGAGATATGAAATCATAAATGAGTCTAAAATAGTTTACAAAGCGTAGAACTAATAGTATATATCATCGTGCTAAATCCTACTATGATGTATTAGAACTAATAGCATGAATCACCGTATTAAAATAGTTAAAGAATCAATAATGAAAGGTCCTGTGGATACATGCCCCCAAATAATTTTAGGTATTGTAATATGATATAGTTGAGATGTTAAATTCCTACTTCTGATGGTACTCTATTGAACTCGTCTAAAATTTACTATTCTACAAACGAAAACATTCAAACGTTGAGATTTTCAAGCTCAGTGGAAAACTTATACTCTAATATATTTCATGGAATTCATAAAAATAAGCATCCAAGAAAGTATGAGTAGAAAGGAAAGAAAGATAACATGTGGCACTAAGATTATTCGTTTAAACCAAACATACTGTAGTCCATTCATGTGATAGTATCCATATCATCATAACACAACACAATCAAAGATAAACCACGCACAACCATAAGCCCTAAGTGAGTTCTGGTCTCACATAGCATCATAAATATAACGCCCTCCTTGGTGTACTCCAAAACTATATCGGAGATGATACCGACAAACAATAAATTGAAAAACCTTTAGCGTGGTGCGTTAGGACGTTTTGCTACATGGTACTTGTTGTTCGCGTTTGGTATGGGGGCATGGTTGAACTGGAAATTTGGTGCTGCGTTTTATTGATTTGTTACGTTTTAGATGAAGACGTTTTTGTTGTTGTATTAGAACTAATGAACTAATAAGCCGATGATAGCTTGGTTGTTTTAGGATTAGTTGCATGAGTTGCAACTTTACCTAGTGTCTTCCAAATTTGTTTCCCGTTACTGGATTCTCTATTTTATTAATGAAGTTGTAATTTTTGGAGCAAAAAAAATTCAACAAAAAGTCACCAAACATGCATCTTTCCCAACAAGCTAAGCACATACACATGCAATTTGAATTCATCAAGTAATACACATACATTTACCACTTTTAATACATTTTAAAGTTATATTTTCATGCCTTTAATGTCATATTAGATGCTTTCATGCTCAAATCCTTATCATTGCATATAAGTGCGATGAACCAAAAGGCCATTTAAACATACATAATATCATATTCAAAGCTTCTACATAGACATTACATAGCCATCATTTTGGTAATTTAAGTCTAGGTAATTCTTACACAAAATAAACCAGAAATAACTTGTAATGAATCAAAATGCAATCATGAGATCTACTATTCGATATGAAACCTTGTGAGGATAGTTAAACAAACAAATTAAGCTTGCAAAACTTAATGAGGTAGCCCAAAACAATATAAACTATGGATGGAAACTCTATAACCATGTTACTATAACAATCACATTTTCGATTTCATGAGCAATTGCATAATACACGATTTACATAACGTGTATAATATCAATAAGTATAAATTATGTATAAGATTTTTTTATTTTAACATTAGTTAAACTCATATAGACGAATCCTACCTATCCCTCCTAACATTACCGGACATAAATTTAACCAATCAATACAAATTTCCAACATTACCAAGACCGAAGTCTGTACATAATCTTGTACATGAGCTTCATGGACTGCATGGCATGCAAAATGTATCTGACACTAAACCACATGTTCAAGGGCATTATTATTTCATCGAATGTTCAACATTTATATCATGTAAGCATGACTTCGATATAGCATTTGTCACATTACATATAAGATCATCAATTTTGACATAGCATATGATTTCTATACAACGCATTACATATCATACGCGAATCCATAGCTCATTTTACATATTTCAATATATCATTTTGATTCAATGATGCACATAACACTGTCAATCACGAAGCTTGTCGTAGCACATCATTTTATATCATTTCCATTCAGCAATCGAGGTGAGCTCGTTACATAGATAACATAATACAAATGATCATTTAACATGACCCTTACACACAAGGCAAACATTATATAAACTGACTACTCTCACCTAGTTTCTCGGCTTCTTAGCTTTCCTTTTTCCGATTCAAAATTTCTTCTGATTCATTTTTATCTAGCAATAAACACGTACAACACTACAATCATATTCCACTGCTAATTTCCATATAAATCAAATTCAATTAATCCCTAATTTAGTACATATAACCCTAATTTTTTCAATTTAGGGTTTTTCTATATTCACTAATAAAACAATGAAGTTAAGCATGATTAGATCATGGAATTTCTATAAGCTCTCTAAATAAAAACTTTAAATCTTAAACAACTGAATTTGGAATTTTATAAATCTAACTCAATTGATAGTCTAATTGTACCGATGAGAAGATCTTAATGCAAGCTCTTGAATATCTAATTGGATTTGAATTTTGATGACTAGATTTGTATAAATTTTATAAAAAAAGGCAGGTGTTCTTTAAGTATTCATTAGCGGTGATGTATGAGATTAAGAAGATGACGGTGGAGTGATTTTTTCTCCCTCTTGTAGTTGTGCAGTTTACCTCTTAAAAGGGGTTTCCCTTGATTTTTCTTTTAATTTAATCAGGTAATTATGGCCAAAATGCATAATGAAGACACCTAGCATATTTAGTCATCAAATTTAATAATGGTCTAATTACAAGGTTAACCCTTCATATTTTCTATTCATCTCTCCCATAAAATCATGGTTTAATCCAAACTTTATCCATCCATCCATCTTTCTTTATTTCTCACTTCTAGCACTATAGTTTGAACTTTTTACCTTTTCACCCAAACTTTCATTCCTTACAATTTAGCCACTAATCACTTTTAATACTATTTTAAATTAGTCCATTTAAAAAAATCACCCTTTTAATACTTTTAATCACCATAAAGAAATTCCTGATAAAATATTTTTCGATCACCAGAAGTTGAAAAAAATTTTGTCCAGTTTTTAGGGTATTACAAGGAACATATACTCAACTAACTTAATGTACTTAAAATCATACCTCGAGTACCTTTAGATGAGGTCCAATTTCACCTAGCATCAAGAATGTACATCTGACAAGAATAATGCATAGATGAGTCTCGATGTCTCCTAGGGTCTGAAACATACATCTAGTAGTTAATGGATCTTGGTGCTACAACACAATCACTTGGTATGAATCCGATGCATACAATCGCGTAATCTAGCTCTGCCCTCAAGACGAAAAAAATCAACACATACGTCATGCTCAAATTTAGATTTGCTACTTATTATCACACGAATTATTACCACTCATAGTTCATCAACTTTTAACAATTTATGAAAGGATAATTTATTCGTTTCTTAACAAATAAGCATTGCGTAATACCCCAAACCTTGGCCTAGAATCTTGCATTAGAATCTTATGTAAGATTGCTATAGCTATTAAATCATTTGAACCAATTATAATCTTTAGGACTAAATTAGAATTGATGGGAATTCGAATGGTCAAATATTGAAAGGACTAAAATGAACCTTAAATGAAAGAAAGGGTTTGCATGGTAAAAGAAATAAAAAAGGGGGACTTGAACACATGGCACACAAGGGTGATGCCATGAGGGGAGGGGTTTGGCCATTTGGAATTACCACTCCAATGTGTCATCTTCTCCCCCTTGTGAGAAACCGAAAACACTAGAGAAATAAAAGGAGAATTCAAGTGTTGGCTATGGAGTTTTAGGGAGTTTCGGATCTTGCTAACCCAAATTCTTTCTTATTGTTCGGTTCATAAGGAAGAATGATAAGTGTTCTAGTCACATTTCTTGTGTTAGAGCTTAATTTGGAAGAATCGTATGTGAAACTTTTGTGTGATTTATGTATTGTTGATTGTTAGAGAAAGTTAGATTTATGATAAGAATTATCTTGAATAATTGAGTGTAACATTCAGATATACACTTGTTGATTTTGCTCAAATGCTTGAACTGATTTTGGGAGTCTTTGCTTGTGGTAGATTTCATTAAGAGGCTGTTTAGAGTTCACATTCGAATGAATATGAAAACTGGACTGTTATGAATGGAAGTAATATTTGAAAGAGCAGATTTGATACATACTTAACTGGGTACAAGTAGTTAGAATTGTTTTGGAACATATAGTAAAATGCAAATGGACAGCTTGGTTGGAATAAATATACAAATATACAAACTACTTTGTTTTGCATTCATAAGAATGAAAATGGATTGTTTCGATTAATCAAATGTATACATTGAAAACAGGACATAAGGTATAATTACAAGGACCTTAAGGGCTGTCTTGAACGTGAAATTGTGTAATTATGTGTGAGAGACTGATTTGCAAGCATATAAGTACTTTCAGGACTGTTTTGATACTTAAAAATATGTGTATGTTTATGCTAGGACTGTATCTAATATGTGAATGTTCTCTCTATAATGTTTAGACCAAGAAGAAATTGAAGGAAAAAGAGCTAAGATAGATCAAAGCATAGATAGGCAAAAGAGGATTGTAATTCGAGAGCAAAACTAGTTTGGAAAGAACCGTGAGTGTAGTTTAAAGTCTCGGGAAAGAACCGTGAGTGTAGTTTAAAGTCTCGGGATGAGCTAATAATTCTCCCGAGCATTGTTTATTGATTTTAGTTGCTTTGAATGGTTTGAATTATACTATGAATGAGCAAGCTTGGATACAAGGTAAGTAATTTAGTGAAAAGCACTTGGTGGCATGAAAATTTAGTTGAAAGCATGAAACTTGAATGAATTTCTATGCTCAATCTTGAAATAAAAGAAAATTTACTATCATTACTCGATGTTTTGATTATGGTTCAGTATGCTTGATATGCTATGAAATACTTGTTGAATTCGAAAGCCACATATGATGGAAATGTTTGTTTTGTGAAATGGAGTACGAAACTTGATCATGCTAAATTTTATGTGTATTTGATAACTCGATTAAAAAGAGAACTATATGTGAAACTATCGAAAGTGATCTTGGCTATAATAGCTTTCGACAACTTGTAATTTCATCATTTTTAGCTCGTTATTGAGATCACTGATTCCTTTCTCATATTTCTTCAAATCCAGCTCACGGTCATGTCGTAATTTTTCCAGTGCCGATAGTGCACTCTTATCAAACAAAGTAGATGATCCTATGTCTTTATGTCCCTTTCGAGGAAAATTATCATTTACCCTTTGAGTCCTCCACTCTTCATACCTTGGCATTACCTCAAACCCCTAATATGGTTTTACTCTTCTTGGTTCTTGTCACGACCTCGCAGTTTGAGTTACCTTCACTTTGTAGTCATTAGTTTTGTGCGGATATTCAAAACGGGCCATACGTGCAGTAGTTGGGATGAATTGCCTCGAAGCAAATTGTTTTGACACCAATAAAGGGCAGTAAGCGGTCCCTCCCTAAATTCCTGGTAGTGGGACCCAATCCCTATCTCTACATCGATGTAAGAAAGACGTTCCCTTACCCAACCATGGTGCCTTCCGAACAATGCCTTCCGAACAATATCAACATCCTTTATTTCCTTAAAGTGCTTTTTCCGTTGTTCTTCGCTCTTTTTCTCTATTAGGCAGCTAGCCAAATGCTCTTCTATTGGTGAATAAGTGGTGAGATACTTGAGCGCTCTGTATGGCGTGTCCCATCTATGTCCTCGAAACCATATCTCAAGCAATTGTGCGCAACCCTAAAATTTCCCTTCTCCAGATTTCTTGCATGCAGTCAATGATCTGTATGTTTCAGTTAGGATAGTTGGCACTGGATTCACCCCTTCACTAGCCTTTCAAACAGACCCACTATAGATGGATCTATGTGCTCAAGAGTTTTGGGGGAACAATACTAACCCATATATGCACAAAGAATATAAACTTCACATCCTACCAGACTCATCTCCTGTCAAAATTAACTCTTTCAAAACCCTTCAATTCAGACGTTGTTTGTCCTTGTTCTGATCAGTGTTGTCACTATTGGCTATTTTCCTTTCCAACCATTCTTTAGTTTTCCCAGTGATCATTTCTAACTTCTTTATGAATCTCAAATTATTGCTTGGCCTTGTATAAACCATGTCGCTCTTAATCCTGGGCAATGTAGTAAGGCCTCATACTCTTCAAGCGTCGGTGTCAAATCTACTTGTCCAAAGGTAAAACAATTATAAGATGGATTCCAGAATTGGGCCATTGCTCTTAAAAAATCCTGATCTATCGGAGTGTATTACAGCAAGGCGATATCCCTAAACTCTCTCTAAAATGACTCTTTCATTTCCTTATCCCAATGTTCTCATATTTCCCTAACTTCTGGCAAACAAGCATTCTGATTGGTGTTTATCCTTACCTTGTTTTCATTACTGAAACATCATATTTGCATAAATTGTCCCCTTTCTCATGTTGAATCTGTTCTGACCACGCCCATACTGCAGTATTATCTTCTCCTAATTTCTTGGACCCTTCTACCATATTGAACACTTCTTGCTTAAAGTAACTCCTAAACCGATGTCAAATGGTGTAGCATGAGAAAAACTCTAAAATTTTCTCCTTTGTCGAAATATATCACTCTTTTGTATCTCTGTACGAATTAAATTGAAAAACGGATTGATTAATTTTATTTGAACAAATTAGAAAGTTCATAACGAACTTAAAATCATTGTGTATATCAAAATGACTGATATTATTATTATTATTGATCAGTAAAATTCACATTCAAAAAAGGGGGAGAGAATATTTTGTTTTATGGTAAAAATTCATTCATCTCAGTTATTTTTCAAGAAAAAAAAGAGAAGAAAACAGGGGTCCATTGAATTTCAAATAGTTAGTCTCACCAATAATATACGAAGACTTACTTCACATTTGGAATTGCACAAACGAAACTAGATCTTGTGGAATCATATTGAATATTTGACGATACATTTCGTACCTTGCTAAAAAATTGATCCCTGTTTACCAACCAATAAATGTAACACCCCATCCCCGAGTTAGCCGTAACCCGGTTCATGAGCATTACCAAAGCGAAAGTAAAGCAAGAGATAGGTTACTTGTCGAACAAGTAACCTCGATTTAGATAACTTGCAAAGCAAGTAACCTGAACACAACCATACAAGTCATACAAGTAATCCACATTAATCAAAACAAACATTCTTAGCATGCTAATTTAGGTACTAATTTGTTTCATTTCATTCTTATATTCTAAGTTACCACTAACATATTTCAATTTACCATTCCATTCATTACACATACATCATTCGAACAACAATAAAAAGTGTGGCATACTTCACAATAGGTTACTATTAGACATGATTCCACTTTCATTCTTATTACAAGTTCATGCACCCTATTCGAATGATACAAGGTGGTCACTTAACACATTTCATTTGTTTCCTTTTTCAAACAAGTCATAATATTTCATGGCAACCTTAACTAGTAACATTGTTAATGCATGCTTGAACATACCTTAGCTCCAATCCAAGCATTGCCGAATTATACCAATGGCAATAAGAACAAATGCATGATCATACAATTTTGGTCTAGCATTCGAATTGTACAAGGTTCAACATTCATTGGATTACTTTCATATTATGCGCGGCATCAAACTTATTTATATGCATATCAAAATAGTTCATATACATAGTTTAATTCAACCAAGTTGGTTACAAGATAGGCCCATACAAGTTATACCTAATTACAAGTCTTAAGTTCACAACAAAATGCATGATCAAGGCTACATATTACAAGTTCTAGTGCCACCAAACTAGGAGCATACAAAGAGTATGAAATCATACTTTCAAGCTTGCTTCAAAACGTTGCTTTGATCTCAAGATATCCTCTTGAAAGTGTCTTTAACTTGTTATGGGAAGAATGAAGAGTAGAGTGGTAAGTACAAGTTATGTACTTAGTGAGGTAACACTAAGTCTAGCCAATTTCCAAGCATACATATCCAAGTTTACATGTATTTCAAAGAATCAAGATCATCTCTACATGACATATACCATTCAAATGAATAGGGTAAACATAGGCAAGCTTCACATATCACACATTCAACTGTGCAACATCCATCATGTATCCATAACATACTATTCGAATTTTTGCTTAAGAGACAAGCAATCAAAAGCACCAAGTACCAAGTAGGCATTCTTGCACAATAACATCATCTATTCATTTCTTTCATGTGAACTAACTAGTTATACAATTATTCATGTGTTATCTTTCAAGGCAAAGATGTTCATTCAAGAATCTTACAAAACAAGTAATGTTCACATCACACAACCAAGGCAAACAATGTTCATTTCAAGTTATTAATTCATCTTATAACACCCTTGGTATTTAGTTCACTAGATAATCAAATCTTCAACAATATGCACCGTAGTGCCAATATGCACCGTCGTGCTAATATGCACCGTAGTGCCAATATGAGCTCAAGATTCTAAGGCATGCCCTCATATCTATCCAAACTAGCTACCAAGGTTTTTTGATTATCAATTTCATTCAAGCTTTATACAATTCATTAATCAAGATATGATTATGCCATTCAAAGGCCAAGCCCTTAGGCTTATGGAGTCTTAACTCCCAAGACAAGTCTATCCATGCCATTCGAATGGCATGAATACAAGGTGGTACCATTGTTCATTTCATTTCAAACCAGCCATGTATATCAATCACAAACACATTCATATGTATGCAATGTGCGTACCTTATTCTCCAAGCAAGCATGCCATTTCTTACCTTTGGCATAAGCAATGCAACATGTCAAGCATTTCATTTCATTTGTTTAACAATCAAGTAAACAAATAGATCATGGCATCAAACAAGTTGACATTCATATCATTCTTCCCTTAATTAGCCAAATATATATTAGGTCATGTTACATGGCAATGTCATTGAATTAAGACAATAGCAAGGTTGGTTAGGACCTAAGTCCTAACCCTAAGGATAGTTACACTCACAATACTCCTAGCTAATCACTTGTCTTGTATCCAAATCCCTTTGCCTCTTGCTTTGGGATGTCCACTCTTATCTTCCTCTTCCACAACTTGCTGCCCTTGGTCTAGCAAGCATAACACATACAATTCATCAAAACAAGCACATAATGTCACACATGTATAGTAGCAATGTTACCACATTTGTACCTAACATTTAGCTACTCTTTTTATGCTTTCTTTTAAGAATTTCTTACTTGTTCATATCTATACTGTTATTACCTCATTTTAGGACATAACTGGACAGATTACAATGTTCCAAAACTGTTTTGGAAACAATTTGCTTCTAGGTGCAAAAACAGTCCCAAACTGCCCAGGACACTGCTGCCTGACAGTTTGCACACTGTCCCTTTAAATGGTCATATCTTTTAATCCGTACGTCAGAATTTTGATTAATTTACACCGTTGGAAAACTAATAAAATTGTCTTTATGACCATATAAGTCTTGAATTTTAGTTCTTATCCAATTAATACAGTTTATTGTTCAAAGACATGCCATTTACATTGTCTGGACAGTTTGCACTATCCAGCTATTTCTAATTACAATTTCCAGCATAGGACCCATTTTTCAGTTCTGTTTTCACCTAATGAAAGTAGACATACTAAGGAACATGTAACTAAAATTTCAGCCCTGAATTTGATCTATACAAATTTTGGTGAATTTTCAAAGTTACTTCCCAGAACAGAGCAATTCTGGGCAGATTGCACCTATTCACATTTTAATTCCTTAAATTCATTTTAACCAATGTTTTGGCCCTAGAATTCATTTCATATGAAATCCTAAACATGTTTAGTCAATGTTAATTCATTTTTCAAGGTGACCAAAACGGAGTAAGTTCGTTAAGTTGCTTAATTTTGCATGTTTACACAATTTGTTCTTACTAAAACAGTGTCTAGGCTATATGACTTTGTTCATACTTTTATCTTTTTTTTGCAGCATTGATTGCTAACAATTTAGCTTGTTCAACACCTTAATTACATTACCTAATCATGATCATGTTCAATTCATTAGTTCCATAGCTCAATTACATGTTCTAACAACTCAATTCTTACAACAACATCTAATTTCAAATTCCCAGCAACCTAATTTTGTTACACCATCACTTACACATAAATTCCACTTTAATTCAAGTTATCCATAGTGTATACAAGTTCAATTTCATCATTCTCTTCATTTCAAACAACCTAACAACTCAACTAAGCATTAAACATCATCTAAATCAGAATTTTAAGCATGAATCAATTTGGACAGCATGAATTTATCTTAGTAATGCTGCCACAAAGTTGAATTTAGCTCAATTTCAACTTTAACACCATAAATCCAAGCTTTCTCTCACAAGAACACTCTCTCCCTATTTTTTCCTCTTCCAAGCGACAACTAGGGAGAATGAAGAAGATGATAACACTTAATCCAAGTTATCGGATTTATGAAATGTCTAAAATGTCCCTTAATTAATCTTTATTCTTAACTTAATCAAGGGCATTAGGGGAAACAAGGAATTTAGCATGCAATCACCCAATTTGCTATGCATTTTGATTTGGTCACTTTAAATTGGTTACTTACTTCATTCATTCTTCTAATTAAGTCCTTTAATTTGGCATTCATATTTGTTAATTATTCAATTCAACCCTTAATTAACTTTACTTAATTCAAAATGATTTAACTATTTAGGAATTCTAAATAGTGGTAACATTCTAAGCCCTATTTAGGGGTGTTACACATACATTGTCTAACCAAATCCAATTCTCCCTCGATATGTTCCTCAAAAAATCTGATTTGTCTTTTGTATCTCTGTACGAATTAAATTGAAAAACGGATTGATTAATTTTATTTGAACAAATTAGAAAGTTCATAACGAACTTAAAATCATTGTGTATATCAAAATGACTGATATTATTATTACTGATCAGTAAAATTCACATTCAAAAAAAGGGGAGAGAATATTTTGTTTTATGGTAAAAAAAATCATTCATCTCAGTTATTTTTCAAGAAAAAAAGAAGAAAACAGGGGGTCCGTTGAATTTCAAATAGTTAGTTTCACCAATAAGATACGAAGACTTACTTCACATTTGGAATTGCACAAAAAAGAATATTTATTTCAAAAATGACTGATATTATTATTACTGATCAGTAAAATTCACATTCAAAAAAAGGGGAGAGAATATTTTGTTTTATGGTAAAAAAATTCATTCATCTCAGTTATTTTTCAAGAAAAAAAGAAGAAAACAGGGGGTCCGTTGAATTTCAAATAGTTAGTTTCACCAATAAGATACGAAGACTTACTTCACATTTGGAATTGCACAAAAAAGAATATTTATCTCAAAGAGGTCTACATAAAATTCTAGGAAAACGTCAACGACTGCTGTCTTATTTATCAAAGAAAAATAAAATACGTTATAAAGAATTAATTAGTGAGTTGGATATTCGGGAATCAAAAAATCGTTAATTTGCAAATTTTGAATTAGTCGATTTATTAGATTTTCATTTTGATGTACTTCTTTTTGTTTTCAACAATTCATGTAAGAATGAATCGAGGAAAAAACTTATGAATCTATCAGCTACAGAAAAATACCTTATGATAGTCAATATGGGACCTCACCACCCATCAATGCATGGTGTTCTTCGTCTCATCGTTACTCTAGATGGTGAAGATATTGTTGACTGTGAACCAATATTAGGTTATTTACACAGAGGAATGGAAAAAAATGCGGAAAACCAAACAATTATACAGTATTTGCCTTATGTAACGCGTTGGGATTATTTAGCCACTATGTTCACGGAAGCAATAACCTTAAATGAACCAGAGCAATTGGGGTTAATACTGAAAACAAGCTAATAGAAATATTGACACAAAATAGACATTTAATATTAGCAGAGAAAATAACCAGAGAAAAGTATTTAAATCGGCAGCACCTGTCCTAAGTCCTTGTCTGGCTCTAGCGGGATAGGCTTCTAAAACAACATGTGGTGTTTGTTCTAGACTCTGGGTTCCCAAACTGTCGTTACTGACTACTTTGACAACAAGACATCGATTCGGTAGCATAGGTCTCTTGTAACGGAGGCGTGGGCCCCACGACGTACAAGGTTAGTAATGTTGGAAGAAGACAAAAATTCGAACTCAGAGCTGGAGAGCATCACGTCGAATAATGTCTTTCTCCCACTTAATGGTGAAAAGCCCGGGTCGAAGGCTTATGCATGAATGACAGATATACCATACACAAAACTACCTCCATTTTTCCTAAAAATTCATCCAACAATTCTCGGAAGAAATTAAATTCAAATTATTTCTCAGAATGCCAAAATGCCATGTGAAACTAATTATTTAGGCTTGACTCTCTTTTTAGGTCCCCAGTGGAGTCGCCAAGCTGTCGCGACTATTTTTAAAATCGAAATGTGTGAAAAAATAGCCTGCCGATTGATTCTTTTCAAAATCAGGTTTTTATTCATTTTAATTTATTAAATAACGAAAATTAGGTTTTTTCCATATTAAATCCTTTATTTAATTTTGAAAACCAATTTGGAGCCGCCACCGGTCACTTTGGTAGACCAGACACCATAAAAACAACCAGAGATTCATTTTAAAACAATTTGGGTTCAAAAGTCGGTTACATGTAGGGAAGGATTAGCACCCCCACAAACGCCCGTTATCGGTACCGTATTAATTTCACGTGGCATTTTGGCATTTCGAGCAATAATTTGAATTTAATTTGATCATTAATCGTTAACTGGATTTCATTTCGAATAGGAGTATCGTTTTGCAAGAAAATACATTCTTATCCGAATATGAGTTTTTGAAATATCCAGTTACATTAGGAAACTTCAGCTCATATTCAAAAATGCATCTCAACACAAAAGGTTTAAATGCATGACAAATTATTTTGTTGTCAATTTTAAGCATAAACCTAATTAGGGTTCAATTCATTAATTAATTAAAAGTACTATGAATATTATTAACTTTAGGGTTTATGTGATAACACCGAAACGATTGGGCACTACCTATTTTAGGCCCTGAATTAATAATATTCCTAATATTAATGCCACTAATTACTTAATCCAAATTCTAATTTTATTTAATTAACTGTGTTTAATTATCATATTCTAGGTTGAAATGAAATATTAAATATTTCACCAAAACACCCCTTTGAAAAACATCACATTGCAATGTGACACTAATTAACTTAGGGCATTAAAGTGATCATTTAATATTCATTTATTTTCTACAATGATCTATCCTATCAAGTTAATTGATTCTAATTAAAGAAACTTAGTCCTAAACGGCTCTAATTAAATATGCTAAGTGACTTTAATCTCCCTAAACAAATACACTACATGATTATTTAGAACATGCACCATTCAATCAATTAAATAATAAAGCAATTAAAATAAAGAAATTAAACTGCTCAAGATCAAATTGCATTAAATTGGAAATTGGAAGGCTGAATTACATAGAATTAGTGACCAATTTGTAGAACGGGGCAACCAAAAGAGCCCAAACCTAAACTTATTAAAACCTAGGCTCAAACCCATTAACCAAACGGCCTGACAATTATATAACTGGGTCCAAAATCGAACTGCGGCCCCGTTCCCAGACCCGTTTCGAGAAGCGCGAATCCTCTTTGACCCGCTTCACCAAAACGGCGTTGTTCCAACTCAGTATAAAAGGGGGTAAACTGAGTTGGATCGGCCATTTTCAATACCTCCACTCTCTCACTCCTAAACCCTCTCAATTCGAACTAAATAAACCCAGAAAACCCTTGTTCTTTTCGATCAAAACACCCAGATTCAAACATGTTCCTCCCATGTTCTTTATTTTGATCCATCACAAACACCAAATCTCTTCTTTTCCTTGTTTCTTTTCGATCAAAACCCTAAAACCTTCCAAGACTCA
The DNA here is from genome assembly GCA_019671005.1 of Hibiscus mutabilis. Classification (NCBI taxonomy): domain Eukaryota; kingdom Viridiplantae; phylum Streptophyta; class Magnoliopsida; order Malvales; family Malvaceae; genus Hibiscus; species Hibiscus mutabilis. The sequence continues at coordinate 67,787,169 of CM033711.1, forward strand.
TCACTTGTTCTTCCACTTTCCCAATCTTGATCCTTAGCCACCACTAATTTCTAATCTCGGCATGTTTGCCGGCTACCAGCCGTCGTCTCCGGTCATCCCTTCCGGTGAACCTTATACCTTCCAACCACCGCCTGAACATTCCGGTCATCCCTAACCTCCCTCCAGCCACCGTGATCCGCCACCAGAGTGATTTCTGGCCACCACCAGAACCCTAAAATCACCAAAAAACTCTTTTTTCATCCTAAATTAGTCCCCGATTCAGCAGAATCAACCCTCTTCACCCAACCTAAGCTATCTACCCAAAAACAAAAACCTATTTTCTATCATTTTTGACCCCGCCTTGAATCCTAAACCCTCCACGCTCAGAAAATCCACTTCGGCAATGTTCGAATAGGCTTAATTCTCAGATAAGTGATCTGAACCCTTTATACTTCAGCTTTGTTCTTTCTGTTTTAGATCTAGGATTTTCTAGGCTTTAGACACTGTTTTGTTACTTTTTTTGTACATTTGAGGCCTGGATTAGATGTTTCTATTTGTTTTATTGCAGGAAAAAGAAACAATATAGGTGGAGATATACCTCTAGTTGCGTGTCTGTAACTCTGGCGAACTTCCGGTGGTGTTGAAGCTACTCCGATCGTCTCCAGGTAGCCTTTCTGGTAACCTTTCGAATCCTTTCTCTCTCTCAATTATTACCGCCTTTAATAATGTATTAGTGATTTGCCATTAACTGTTTTTTTCTCTCTTCGTAGATATTTATACTAGTCAGAGGGTGAAGTCAGCTGGGGCAGACGATCCTTGTGAAGGGCATTCTGACCAATGTCGTTTTGACACGTGGCACTGCTGGGTGGGAAAAAGAAACACAAGTGGGCCCTTTGTGTTTCTTTGACGGTTTAGTGTAGATGGGCATGAGAATATTATGTATTTTGGGCTAATAATTTTGTAAATGGGCCTCTCCAGATTTATAGGGAAGAATTATGATATAAATGGACTTTCTAATTTGGACTATTTGAAGGTTGTAAAAATGACTTTATTTTCTAATATTATGTTTATTTGGTTTTATTTATAGAGTAATATAGTATATATATTTATATAGATATACCCGAATAAAATTGGGGTATTACACATAGCTTCTAGTTTTGGCTCAACAAACTTATTTCTCTTATAATTTGAATTTTTACACTTAAATTTAACACAATTGAGCTCAAATTCATAATATACTTTACACAATCATGACACTGAGACACATTAATATTTTAACATTTGTTAGTCAATTGCATGATGATCGGCAATATCCAATTTAAGACATTTTTTATCAATTTTGAGGCATTACATCATATGCAAGAAGATTAGTGTGAGTAAAATCTGTTTTCTTATTTTACATGCGGATGAAATTTTATTTGCAATAAATGACAAGGACATGCTACATTTTTTTTGAAAGGATAAAGAGGGCTCTATTAAAATTTCTTCCTTTTTTTTTTCAACCAACACCGAAATAAGTTTGATCTTGACTTGCGGGAAGAGGAAAAAAGTGCCCAGAGGATTTATATATAAAAAAATCCAAAATGTCAAGGATTACAAGGGAGTCTGTCCCCCTTAGCACTAATACAAAACATAACAAAGAAACTAGCGTATTATTAAATTAAAACAAAAATGCTCAAAGGTAGCCCCGAAACCTACTGCACCAGGCCGAAACACCACAGTGGTTCAAAACATAAATCCGTTCCTTGGCCCCCAGCAATCAACATGCAACACTGGACATAGCAGCTTTAGCAAGCACATCTGCTTCCGAGTTATACGCTCTCGAGACGTGATTGATCACAATTCCAGCTCTAAGGACTATGGACGAAATTGCTTGTATTCTGCTCATGAAGCACATGGAGGACTTAAATGGATTAAGAATCCAACAGACAACAATCGAACAATGAAACAATTTTCTTCTACAATTTTTGATACAAAAGATATAAGTGATGCATCTTATGCCATTGACATTGAGAATTATCATGAACGATATAAAGATACCTTAATTCTATCTTAAAAAATCGATGTCAATAAAGTTTTAAATATATTTTTGGAGGAGTGATTGTTCACCGAGTATTGTTCTTACCGTGAAGGATAATAAGCTCAACTACAAATAGTTCCAGGAGAACGACTTTAAGAGAGAGAAAAAAAACATTTAATATGCTTATGTTTTTTGAAAGTCTGGTGTATGCTCAAGTCTATAGAAAATCTAGCATTGCATTTGCAATTAGAATGCTGAGAAGATATCAGAATAATCCATGTAGTGACCATTAGAAAGATGCAAGGAAAGTTTTATGTGCCATAGAGAATGCGATGAGTTGGTAGTCTCTCTGACCAAAAAAGGTATAGCTCGAAAGGCTAATTTCATTGAGCTTGCTAAAGCAGAGGGAATGAAATTTTGGAGTGTGCTTTGTCTGGACTTGTCGTGTTAGGATGTCGTTGTAATGTGTTGAGTTTGATCCGACCCTACGCTCTCAACTAAAGTTTATTTTTACTTGTAATACGTTTTGATACATGCACTCCTTTTCTTTCAATTAAGTTTAGGGAGGTTTTTTAACGAGACCCGTATTATCGCTTCATCTTAAGCAATACAAATTTAATATTTCAAAAAAAAAGTTGTATGTGCCATAAGCAAATGTATTTTTTCAATTCCTGGGATTATTATCTCTTTCGTTTGAAAAAAAGAGAAAAAATCAACTTTACATGAATCTAAAATTTACTTCGATTAATTCGCATAATAACTCTTAAATTTAATTTTAAATTCCAATAAGTTGTTCTTATAGAGGCAAGAATTACCATCCCATGTGCAGAGAGAGGCCAACTTGAAGCTTTCTTCTCCCCAAAAGAATCGGCTTTTGCACGTGGGTTTCTTAACAAGTCACTTTCATCACAATTCATAGCTTCAGAGATTAAAAGAACAAAAAAATTCTAATATAATATATTTTTTTGCCTAAATTATTCCAATTGAACCTCTCTAAAATGAAAATATTTATTTATTTTATTAATTTTAAAACATTAATATTTTTCATTTTTAATATTCATAAAATATTATATATTTACTATTATATAAAATAAAATAAATTACATAATATAATTCAAAAACAAATAACGTTAGAACAAACTCAGTGATTAAAATGTTGAAATCAAAACTATCTTTTAAATGAATTTTTTTATCCTTATTTTTAAATGTAATTTTTATATTTATTTTTTTGATATTTAAAAAATTAGACACTAAATATTGATAATGTTAAATTTTTTGAATTGGGAGATAATGTTAAATTTTGTGTATCAATATGAATATATAAGTAATAAGGAAAACTAATATGTATGTATATACAAAATATATATGCTCTGTTTGAGAACCGGTGAATTATATTAACTGATTTGATTAATTTATTTTATAAAATATTTGAAAAAAATAATTTATAATTGATAATTATTTATTTATTTGAACAAATAAAAAACATATAAAAATAATAATTATATTCAATATTGTTTCAATAATTTATTGGTTATTAATATATAAACTTAATAAGTGAATAAAGATTAATAATATTCTATTTTCAAATTAGGTCAATATCTCTAGTCGCTTTGTCATTTTTTCTCCGTGCCGCCATCACTTTTTTCATTCTTGTCTAATTTTTATGGCTGACGGCGGCACCAGCTTTAGTGTTGGTTATCGACCGCCAGTCATCCTCTTTTATTTACTTGTTTCGTTCTCTTGATTTTAGTTTTTTAATTCAATAAATCTGTCTTTATGACACGCTTTCCTCTACTTTTTGGTACGGTTTTTTTCTTCTTAGCACGTTTTTTTGTTTTTTATTTTTCTGTTAGGGTTGGATTTAGCATCGTCACGACTAATCAAGATGACGCTCTTTGATTATCATGTTGATCTCCCTGTTTTGGACTCTCGAACTGGATCTAAATGCAAGTTTAGTCATCGCTCTTGTTCGCGATTGAGTTATGGTAATAAACGTGTTGTCAACGTGCCCCAATTCTGTAATATGCATTTTTTTAATATTGTTTGTTGATGATTTTTACCTTCATCGTTGAGCTTTGGTGATGTTTTGTGTCTACTTTGTTTCGAGACTTCGAATTAGGTTTTTTACCTTTTCTTTGGTCTTGTTTATGATCTAGAGACGTTAATTTTTCTTGTTTTTACGAATATGGTCGGATCATGTTTGTTTACCTGCATTGTAAACTTTATATTAGATTTTTCCTTTATTAATAAAACTGACATACTCATATTCAAAAAAATAAGTGAATAAAGATTAACCTACTGGAAAATTGTTTTAAGCCACGTCTAGACATGCCGAGGAAACAATGAGAAAATTTCTACATGCATGCAGATATGCATGGAAAATATTTCCACACCCCTTTCCTTTTCTTTTCATTTTCTCCTTAACCAAACAAGTAACATAGGATCTTTGTCTTTCTTCTAGCATGAAAATGAAATGTTTCAAAGCAGAAAAAAAAAAGAACTTGAATGTTTATCAGTGATCTTCTTGAACAAATGGCAGTTGCTTTTCATTTTTAAACCCAACACCACCATGATCATAAAACTCAATAAGCTTTTGCAAAACAAAAGCTTGGGTCTTTAAGGTAATGATGTAATCTGCAGTTTCTTGGAACAGCTGTTCTACTTTAACTACCTCATTACTTCCATTTCCAACATTACAAGGAATTAAACTCTTCAAAGCTTCAAGCTTATCTGAAATTACCTCCCCAGTCTTGTTCGAAATGCTTCTTCTCTTGTTGCTGCAGCCAACTCGTTTTCTCGCCATTTTTCTTGCTCTACTTCTTGGTGTTGATGATTTTCTTTCTGGTTTTTTTAATGGGTTTCTGGAGCATTTTTTTATTCTCATTTTTTCTCGTCTTTGTTCTATAGGGGCGGGGAGGGGGAGAGAAAAGCTGTTTGTTTCGAGAGAAAGGAAGAAGAAAATGATGAGAATGTTTTTCTTGCGAGTATTGAGGGGCGGTAAGAGGAAACGGGTTTTTGTAAGAGCAAGTTTAAAACTCGCCACCCGTTTTATAATTCTTACGGAAATGCCATTATAATCATTAAATTCGGGTAAATGATAATGTTGATCATTGAACTTCTAAAAGTACAAAATAGTCATTGAAGTTTTTGAATGGTTACAAAATGGTCAGCGTGATTTTAGAAAAATGTCCTTCAATTTATTAAATTATTACAAAATAGTCATTAAATTTTATCAAATTGTTACAAACTAATCATTAAATTTTATTGAACAAGAACAAGCTGGTCATTAAATTTTATCAAACTACTAAAATGATCATTAAATTTATTAAACTTTAATATTATTATAACATCGTAGAGACATTTTTTAACTTTTATAGAAACCATTTTTCTTTGTAGTTTTGTTTTTTAATTAGTGTGCACTTTTTTTTCTTGTGAAATAGAACGTGGTTTGAAATTGATCTTCTAATTTTATTTTTTATGAAATATTCAAATTGAAATAACGTGTATTTTTTAGGGATATTTTTATTGAGACTCTTGATGATTTTTTTGTATTAATTCTTATTTATAAAATCATACGTTATGATCAAAAAATAAAATGAAATGATATGCAGAAATAATAATTAATTTAATATAAAATACGATTAAGTATAATGTAAATATAAATATATGACATAATATAACGCAATATAAAAAGTGATATAAATAAATTATATCAAATGTATCCGATTTGGAGACGAGGAAAAGATGAGATTAATATGCATATTGTTTAGCTTCTTTTTCAATAGTTTCACAGAAGGATTCAAACTTAAAACCCTTACAATAATTTGATTTTTTTTCTTAATGAAATATTGCAAATTGTTTTTTGTGATTTTAAAGGTATAATTTAAGAACTTCTTGCTTTAATTTTATTATAAAGAGTCCAATTTTTTGGTATAAAATTGATTTTAATTTTCTTGTTAATAACTTATAACATTTCCTTTTGAATTTTAGGGCTGAAATTTTCTCATGAGCGAAGCCAGCTCTCTCCATAGGATTTACCAAAAACAAATAGGGTTGGGTTAACTACATTATACACTTCTATTCTAAAATGAAGAAAATTCCTTTCATTCCACATTCATAGATAGGGATGTAAAAAATGACCCGATTCGAAAACCCGACTGAAATTTGTTCAAGTCAGAACTAATTTTGATCCGAAGAAGTGATGACTCGATCTGTAATCGACTGTTGTTGATTCAAACCCGAGTTGGACCTGAAACTGTAGTAACCGAACCGACCTGCACCCGACCGGTACAAATTCAAACCCGAGACTAACCTGAAAAATAATAGATATAACCCGATTGAAACGACCCGAGATCCGATTTTATCCGATCTGTTTTGAACTTGACCTGTTATTTGACCCGACCTGTTTTGAACCTGACATGTTTGTTGACCTGAACTGATATTGACATGACTTGATATTTACCTGACATGTAATTGAGGAAGTATATGATTTGATGATTTTCAAGAAAAAATAAAAGTATTTGAGAATTATGAATTTATTATATTATAATGTAAGAAACTAATTGACTCATATGATGATATTTTTGTTCGTTCTAGTCCCTAAAACTTTATTTTTAGCAAAAATTGACCCATATATATTTTTATTTTTAATAATTTAGTCGAATAATGTTTTTATTTATTTTAGTCCCTATAATTTAATTTTTAGTCAAAATTTTCCCATATTTATTTATATTTTTGATAATTTAGTCCAATAATATTTTTGTTTATTCTAGTACCTAAAATTTACTTTTTAGTTGAAATTGGCCCTTATTCATTTTTTAATTTAGTCCAATATTTTTAATATGCCGATATTTTTGTTCGTGTTAGTCCCTAAACTTTTATTTTTAACCAAAATTAACCCCTATTTATTTTATTTTTTTGTAATTTATTCCAACATTTTTAATATGCTGATATTTTTGTTCACTATAGTCCCTAATATTTTATTTTTAGCCGAAATTGACCCTTATTTATTTCTATTTTTTAAATTAGTCAAATATTTTAAATATGATGATAATTTTGTTCATTCTAGCCCCTAATATTTATTTTTAATGTTATTCATGTTCGTGAAAAGCGTTAAATTATTCACTCAAAATGACCCAACCAAAGTCTATCGACTATTTGTACTGAACTCAAACTTAATATGAATTTGAAACCCGAAATGACCCGACTTGAAATTAAACTTACCTGAAATCTGGACATGAAGTCCACCCCAGCCCGAATTAACTCGTCAATTAACTAATTCAGACTCGAACTATTTTGATCCGACCTGAAATGAACCCGGCCTGAAATTGACATGCACTCAACTTGAGTCGAGTCGAAACATCAAATCAACCTGAAATGACATGTATTCAATTTGATTTGACCTGACATGACCCGACCTAAAACCCATCTAATTACTTATTTTACATCCCTATTCATAAAAGCATCATAGTTGACATTATACACTTCTCCGACTTTTAACATGTTCATTTTTTCCTCAGTAAATATAAATTTATTAGAGTGATTAAAATATATAATCTAAGACGAGTTGTGTGCCTCATTCAAAATCTCTCTAATTTTATATGAAGGAAAAGAGTACACACAACTGAACATAATCAAACATGAGACAATTTGTGTTTACACATATACATAAGTTTAAATTTTAAAATGATATTATGTATAAGAATAAATAATAATGTAAATAGACATGTAATTCAAATGATACTCCTCCTTTCTCCATGAAATGAAACTTAATTCAACAGGATTCACAATTTATAATAGTTGGTAAGTCATATCACACCGTTATAAGTGTAATTATGTCGAAATTTAATTATCATACGACTTTCTAGATGCGTCTTTACCGATCCATTTTGTGTATTTTAAATTTTCAATAAAGATTGATAAAATAATTTCTACAGATAATTTAATTCATCCGGAATGAAGATTTTAACTCTTCAAGTGAGTTTAAAAACAACAAAATGTCTTCTGTGTGTGTGTGTTTTTTTAATTTTCTAAATATATATTAAAAACATGTTATAACTTTTTTTAATCCTTTTAAGGCTTATGGAACTAGAAAACCATCGATTTCATGTGAAACTCCATAAAATAGAAATTTTAGGGTCTGCTTGGTTTTAGAGAATATAGGTTATTTTTATTTTTTTGAAAAATGAAAAACAATGAATTGTTGTGAATAAAATAACGAAGAACAACAAACAAGAATAAAAGAACAAATAGATGATAGAAAGAGGGAGATTTGTATTATTCTCAATATTGGCATGAGTGTAGAATGCCTTAATCAAATCATCTATTTATAGGCATAAGAAATACATAATACATTGAACTCTAATTAATGGAGATAAAATTCCTAATGATAAAGTAAATCAAATCTTCTAGATAAAGTACTTATCTCCCCTTGGATGTCTATGAAGATAATGTGCCTCGTTAAAACCTTACTAAGTTAAAAACTCAGTGGGAAAAAAATTTCTTTAGTGAAGGAAAATGAGTACACACATCTTTGATACGCATAACATGTTGCCTCATTAAAAACCTTACCAGGAAAACCCATTGGGACAGAACCTCGGTTAAGGGAAAAAGAGTTCAACACGTATTTACTCCCCCTCATGAAAACATCACATAAGATCTTTGAATCTTCATAATTCAATCTTGAATACTATTTTTCTAAAGATCGTGAGGGATGAAACATTGGAGTAGTAGGTTCCATTTTGTCATCTTTAATGTATCCATCTTTTGATTGAGATATACATCTTGCATTATTTCTGCACAAGATAGCTTTGCACCATATCTTGTGAAAGTAAATCACATATCTTCTAGATATGTTGGGTTAATGGTCTTAGCCAAACACATTTTTGGCTTGCCTCATGCATAATAATTATTTCTACAAGATTTGAGGAAATGTTTGAAGATCTAGAGGTAATGATCTTGTATATCCATGGATATTTCTTGACCAAATAATATATGGTGCTTCAAAACCAAGAAAAGATATAATTATCTTTATTCACATCCAACAATCTTACAATTATTAGGATACTCAATGGATATGCTTTATTCATATTGAATCTCGTTAAGATTCTTCCAGCATGTGTTCATTAATAGACAAAAATGCATATTTAAGTACTCGATCTTTAGTTAGAGACAAAACCTCAACTCAAGATTCTTTTTCTCGAATACTTTCATTAAATACTTTAAAAGCTCTTCATTAGTTTCCAATTTGAAGCTCTTTAGGAGTTCTAATGATATTCAAATTATCAAAATGAATCTTGATCCAAACTCCTTTATAAAATACATAAGGAAATATGATCATTTTTTACAGTATTTCCTTAATCAATACTCACTAAGGCGATTATACCAAATGCACTAAAATATAAATATTCAAGGGGCATGTCTAAATAAATTTTCTCGAAAATTTCCAAATGCTTCTAGCATTTTAAATCCGTCAATGATAACTTTTCTTTTATAGGGATCCACAAAATGATTAGACGCATATAAAATATTTCATAACTGCCAGAGTAATTGCATCCACCATGAAGTAATTAAAACTCTTTATAAATCATAATTCAAGTCGTGTTTACGACTACTTATTTGTGACTCACTTGCATTACACCTTTAGGTGTTTGGACTGTTGGTCCAAATACTTCTCTTTTAGAAGTTCAAAGCGTCTTTCTACATTGGCCAATTCAATATCTATACTTTTGGATAGATTTCTATACATGATCCTTATTTTGTTCCTTTACTTCTATAGAAACATTGTTTGAAAAATAGTTGTCGACAACTTTTCTATTTTGGTTCCATTCTCGTAGTGACATAACTCATCGAGATCTCTTCAAAATTTTAATCTTTATTTCAGATACCTAAAACTCTTCAAGAGTTTTATTATTAGTTATGTCTTAGGTTTTTTTAGGAGCACCCACCTCCAATATATGACCATCTCATACTACTTTCCATTTACGAGAATTTTTATCATTGGAACCAATTTCAACTATCATGCTCCAAGCATGATTTACATCAATTCGCTCTAACATTTATTAAAATTTAGAGCATTTTCAGCTGGTATATGAGACTTGATTACTCTCATTAGGTCAATAAATATGTCTGGCAGTTGACATATAATAACTTGAATTATCTTATGAACTTTTAGTTCATATCTGAGGATCTAAATAATGATAATTTATTTTCTTCTTTATCCAGCTGATTATTCTCTCCTCCTGATGTTGAGAAAAAAATATTATCTCATAAATGATTCTCCAATTAATGGTTAAGAATTTAAACATAAAAGGAAACTCGTACTCATTATATATTCTCAACCCTTTTTATTTACCCATTTTGTGCGTTGTGGTGGAACAATTCATATTGCACATTCAAAAATTATAAAATGGGAAATGTATACCTTCTGACCAAAACCAATCATAACGGATAGTTTATTATAACTCGTTGGCTTGATGCGTATAAGTGCTGTTGTATGTGAAATATCATATAGATAATTTTGTTCTCATAGTTTAGCTATTAAAGAGGAGGCATCCAATTAAAATTTTGCTAAACTATATTTTTCATAATCAATAGGCTTTGTAACAATTGATATAGCCTAAAATATAAACCCACTAGCTTTTGCAAGATGAATAGTCTAACTGCATAATCTGAATCTTTTTATAATCAATCTCACAAACTTCTTATTGTAAGTTGATAAAACAATGTAGATGCATCTACTAAAATCATATAAAACTTTCCACATTTGTGGATAAATGGGCCCATATTTCATTCAGATATGCAAGATATGCAGTCTCAACTTTAGTACAAAAACTTCAAGTTCTTTTGGTAAGTGGGATCTTAATCACTTCCTTTGAGAACAAGCAACACAAGAACTTCGTGTTCTTTTAGTAAGTAGAATTTAATCAATTCCTTTGAGAACAGACACCACAAGAACTTCAGGTTCTTTTAATAAATGTGCATATAAATCCAATAGCTTTCACATCATTATTGATCAGGATGGTCTAACCGATCATGCCAACTATATATATATGTGTATATATCTCTAAATTTGTAAACTTCTTGTTTACCATAACATGTGATTCAATCTCACACGTACATGTGTGGTACAAATTTTGAAATACAAGTTTCTTTGAAATTTGATAATACATTGTCCACCAAAAATTGTTCCTTTGAATAGAAATATATTTAGCTCTCTCGGAGCTTTCAACGGAAATTATTATTTTGGTAGCAATATATAACTCTTCAAGAGCTTTCAACTAACTTTTTGACTACCAAAACTTATATCTAGATTGGCTTATTTCAAATGCCAATTGATAACATATGTTATCTATAATTCCCGAAGGATTATTTTGCGAACTCATATTGCTCTCTTAAAATTTCCACTTCTAGTGGTGACGATATCATTACCATTAGCGATGATTATTACAATATTCGCAATGCTGCACTTTTCATAATGTGCTTTATCTTGAGAACTTATTGCTCTTCTGGAACATCAATATTTTTAGTACTTTGTGATATAGTACTCACATTATTCTCTTACATTTAAATGGGAAAATATATCTTATGCTTCTGCTGAGCATAAATCGTCACCATAGATTGTATTTGACAAGTAATCATGTGAAACAAAATAAATAAATGTCATAATATATATATATACAAACCAACATAAAACAAAGATTTAATCCTCGTACGCGGCATTGTTAAACCAGTTCACAAGGTCCTTTAGAAACCTTCTTTGAGACCAGTAGCCTCGCAGAACGGGATGTCCAGCCAATATATTTGGATTAAACCAATAGAGACAGAGAACATATTAACTAATTAAAGAATATACTTTCAACATTAAATTAATATATAAAGCACAAATAATTAATGCGTAAAGTAAATAAATATAAAATAAATTAAAAGATCTAGAGGGTTATAAGGAAATCAACAACGTCCAAATGAGTTGGACCAATATCATCTTCTTTATTTTTGCAAACAAAATTTGCTTTCATTTTATTTTCTTATCAATAAATGATTGTTGATTTTTAGCGTATGATAAGTACGAGACCAATAGTTTATAATGTCACATTGGTAATAAAAAGGATTTCACTTTCTTAGAATGATCTTTATTACACTTGTCATCCTTATAACCTCACTACCGTGGGTAGAAGTATTCTTAAAATGACAATATTTTCCATGTCTATATTCATAGCTTTAATCGCGACCACAACTATTAATGTGATCTTTATTCTTTTCATAATATAATATCAAATTCACTTCAGGGAATGGAGTGGAGCCAATGGGCCTTTTTTTCACGATATTGTGTTGAGAACAACATTATTTGCGTGAAAAGTTGAGTATGTTTTTATTGGCATATCCTCATCATTGATAATCGTATGGAATAAACATCATGCTTGCATTCACTTCAAGGAATGCCTCCCATAAAACTTTTTGGACCAAGACGAATTTTCATAACTTAAACTTGGGAGAAATAGTCGAGTTTTTTGACACATGAGAATTATTGCTTTCGAGCAAAATCACCATAGTTTATTGCACTTTAAAATCATAATTTAAAGAATAAAAATAAAATCAAAATTTACCGATATTGATTTTCTTCTCGAGGACAATGGAGGCATAGCAAATGACCAAGATAGCTTCTCATAATAATCTCGTCTTTTTCCAAGCTATTATATCATGTAAAACTTAAAACACGGTTAAAAATATCAAATTTTATCAATAGAATATCATAAACAAATATTGATGTTTAATTATAAACTAAATAAATAGGGAAATCTCAATAAACTTACATCAATGACGTTCACACACAATTTTAATTGAGAAGTTACTGGTATGACAACATTTAGTAGAAAACACCAATTGTCTATGGTTAAAATTGAATTTAAAGTACGTGTGGACTAAATTAAATAAAATAGAAACATGAGGAACCATATGCAAGATTATCCCTTTCCATAAAAAAATAGGCGCACATGCGTAGACGTGTTTTCTTTTACTTTTAATTTAATATTTTTCTTTTTAAATTATACTAATATGTACCGGTTATTATTTTTGGTTCAAACATGTCAAAGGTATATCAATAAAGACAGCAATTTAAAATTATATAATTTATACCGAACACGGTCTCTCAATCTCTATCAATTCGTCCTTTGATTTGTGAGAAGCCACAAATTTATCTCTATCCAATGCTCAACTATAATCAAACATGTCTGTATGATTTTTCAAAAATTAAAATTTAAAGCGAAAGACTATCAATAACTAAAAAGAACATGAAAAATAACTTATCTTTGGTTCAACGTAGAATCATTTTTTTCCCGATAATTCCTTTGGGACTAGAACAAAGAGCACCAAAATCTTTCGAGTGAACTCGTGCTGATAACGTGTTGTGAATAAAATAACGAAGAACAATGAACAAGAATAAAATAACGAAGAACAGTGAACAAGAATAAAATAACAAAGAGATAAGAGAAAGAGGGAGATTTGTATTATTCTCAATATTGACATGAGTGTAGAATGCTTTAATCAAATCATCTATTTATAGGCATAAGAAGTACATAATACATTAAACTCTAATTAATGAAGATAATATTCCTAATGATAAAGTAAATCAAATCTTCTAGATAAAGTACTTATCATGACAGACATCTACATAAATAAATATTCATAACATGAATAAAACATGTTATAACTTTATTTAACCCATGTTTGAATCCTCTTAATGTCAATTTTTTTATGAATTTGAAAACATTAGTTTATTTAATCATATTATTATATTTTTAATAAATAGATTTTAATTTAATTACTCAATAAGTACTTGTTCATTTCTATTTTGAAAAATTATAGGCCAAACACGTTTTTTAGTATTTTATTTTTGAAAACAAATTTTCATTTTTATTAACAAAATTATTTTTTAATTTTTAAAAACCTGAAAATAAAAAATAATTTTTGAAAAATAAAAGAAAATAAGCATCCGACACGGAAGCAATTTAGCTAGACGCGTTTGACTAATAATAATAATAATAATAATAATAATAAGGGTAAACTACATATTTGATACCGCACTTTTATTTGTGTTTCTATTTTAGAACCCCACCTATTTTTTAGCAAAATAGCACTTAACGTTATGTTTTGTTTTTAAATTAGTATCTCCGTTGTTAAAAAATTAGCAACATGTTCAGTCTCCCACGTGTGATATTCTCTCTTAGTCAGCGTGTCGCTAATTTTTTAACAACATAAATAGTAATTTAGAAACAAAACATAACGTTAGATGCTATTTTACCAAAAAAAATTAGTTAGGTACCAAAATAGTAATGTAAGCATAATTGGGATATTAAATAGGTAATTTTCCATAATAATAACGTGAGCATAAGTGGGCGAGGCACAAGTTGCATGCCCAAGAAGTCAGGATCGGGAGGGTGGCCTCGCCACTGCCGCTCTACCACCGCCAACAAAAGCCTTTCTGTATTCTGTAACGCCACATGCAAACTTTTATCAACGTTCTCTATTTTCCTTTTCCTTTCCCCATTTTACCCTTCTAAACTAACCAAAATGTTAATAGTGGAAATTAGGGTTGCATTAGGCAAAACTACAAAGATCGTAATTGATAATTTAGCAGACAAAACGACCAAATCAGTCAGTGAAGAGATTTGAAAAGAGGATAATCATAAACTTATGCCATTATTTTATATCCATACTTTAAGGACAATGTCCAATCAAATATCAAATGGAGCCACAAGATTACTAATATAATCTGTCCAAATATTAAAAGGCAAAAAAGGGTAAACAATGTAACTCAACCGTACACCTTACAACATCCTTCAAATTGAGGTGACACTGAATAGCTTTAAAATTTTGAATTTGAATTTCACTTTTAATTTTTAGTCTTATATATTTTGTTTTGCTTGATGAGTTTGTCGAAGTGCAGCGTTGGAATTTTATTCTTGTGTATTTTTTGGCTGCGTTGTACTTTTTTCCGATTAGGATTAGAGAAATTTTTAACGAGAAATATAATTCAGATTTAGGCTTGTATGGTTGCCTTAATAATTAATAAATCATATTTACTGAGAAAGAAAAATGAAATAGAGGGCAAATGAGTAAAAAGAAGAGGGTTATGAATTAAAAGTAGTTTGGATTATTAGGGCAATGTTGGCTTCCCTAGAGGGTGCATGTGAAGGTGATATGGGCCAGCAAAAACTCCGAGCACATGGATGGGGTAGGGGAACGCACATGCCAGTGAAGAGGATTTGGAGTGTAGCCTTGAAAGGGGTAATTGCATGTGAAACAAAGCTGAGACAGTGAAGCAGCATCAATTCTACACCATGTTTACCACATTCCCTGCATGGCCCCTCAACATTCTAACTTTACTAGGGATGATAAAAAAATCCGTATTTGATGAGTTTTGATCCAATTCAATCTGATAAGATTAAACTTTTTTATGTAATTTGGATCAGTTTAGGTTTAAGGAGAGACCGTCATCCATAAAATGATTACAAAAATATCCTTTTTATGTATTTATATATTGTTAGTTAAGTTTTGATAAAAAAAAATATCATGTAAGGTACTAGAATTATGTTAAATCAAGTCGAGTCATAGTTGGACTTTCAATTAAATTTTCGGGACAGATTCGGGTTTAAAATATCATCTAAACTCTAGTTGGGTCGGAATCGATTTTTATTGTAATAGTGCCGAAACGGTAAAAACTCACCCATTATCATCTCTAAAGTATATCCCAATAATATTATATATTATATATTATATACAGCACGATACATAAAATTAATACAAACCGAATACACATGTCTTGAGATCCTAATAATATATATACGTTTTATAAGATCTGTTAGGGCGGGTAGGGATGATACGAGGTGGGTGGGAATGGGACGGGTACAAAGATATATTCACGCCTTTCCCACCACCTACAACGAATCTATTTTTTATCTTCATTCCCGTCCCACAACCCGCGAAATTGTAACCATCTTTACCCAATTGAATGGGAAATGGGGCAAAACCCGCCCCATTTACAACCCTATTAATACCATCATAGCTATCAACATGTATGTGCTGTTTTTTCCAACAATCTTTCATTCCTTGAAGTAGACTCAATTTGCCTTAAATTATACCTGTCTTTGTGGATCTGTTGATCCAAAAGTTGGACTTCGAAAGAAAATTTTTAAAAGTATTTTTTTTAAATAAATAAACAAGAAAAATAATAAAGTCTATGTTATGGGTGAACTTTTGGTGAGCTAAATATAAAATATTTATGATATTTTTATGGGATGATTCCTATAAATATTTTTAGGGTAAATTATCCTATTAGTCACTCAACTATTAGGGTGTTTTTATTTTGGACATTAAACTATATTTAAAAAAAGCTATATTTATGATATTTTTATGGGGTGATTCCTAAAATCTCTTTTCATTTTTTCGACTAATATACCATGGATAGTAGGTGTATTTAAAAACATTTTAATCTAATCCCCGTCACCGTGTTAACATCTAGATTAGACGTCCGTTTATTTTTTAATGGAATCGGACTAATTTGTAAGTCATAATTAGTCGGGGACCCGTTTGTAACTTTTAATAGTTAGGGTACACAAAAAAAATATTTGAGGGACCATTTACCCTAAAAATTATGAAATGACTCTAAAACTTTCTCTTTTTTGTTGAAAAAACCCTACTTTTGAACTCCCTTTGATTTCTCGATGATGGAGCATATTCTTTCAAATTCTAACTTTTGGGAGGTGGACAGATAGGGAGTGAGTTGTATATTCTAGTTCCATGTTGATCGAACGATGGATATTATAGATCAGAGTGGTTTGAGGTTTTTCAAGCTGTAATACCCATTTTTCATCTGGGCATTAGACCTAAATTATAAGAAATAAAAATTAAAAATTAAAAGCCAATTTTTTTTTATCCTTTCAGTCCTTTTTATTATAACCCAAACTAGCCCATCATCCCTAAACCCATTATAACCTGAAGCACAATGGCCAACAATCTTAACTCCAATTTGCCAAACCCTAATTACCCTAAACCCCTCAGCCACCGCTAACAACTCTTCAGCTGCCCCTCTAGAACCATCCATCTCCCGTGAACATTCGTTTACTGCTACATCAGCGGCATGACATCGCCATGCCAACGTCGTGTTCACCATATCCGAGCCACATCAACGCGAGGACCACCTTTCCATCTTTAGAAGCCATGCGAGAATGGTCCCCCTCTCCTCGTACGAGCTACACCTGCGCAAAGAAACAAAAATGGCAGAAAATTTCATCCAACAACCAATAGGGAATTTTAGGTTTTTGTTGTAATTTCGGCTATATAAACCGAATAAAAACCACAATGTAGGGGGATTCATTATCAATACAAAAAAAAAAGAGATTCAACAAAGGTATTTCCTTTTTTCCTAGTTTCTCATTTCGGATACAAAAAAAGGTTGGGGTTTTACCTTTTCGATCGGAGATCGTCATCGTTTCAAGACTGAGGGAAGGCTGCTAGTGTTATTGTCTCTTTGTCTTTCCACTTAGGGTTAAAAGTTTTTCAAGCATGGTTTCTAAAAAGAGAGGGATTTTGACTCAGTTTTTCTTATATCTAGGTAAAACGTTATTTTGTTTTGAAAATATAAAGCTGGATTTGAAATTAGGGAGACAAAAAGAGTTGTGTAGCAGCGATTTTTTGGTTCATCGGCTGTCGACGGCCAACGTGGCGGCAAGCAATGGTCATCCTACCGACTTCTGGGAAACGAATGGGTGAGGGAGAGAAATCTCTTTGTTTTTTTAAACCCTGACCAAAATGATCTTTTTTGTTTATTTCTTCGCTTTTATACTCGGGTTTAAAAATGGGATAATCACCGTTTTAGGTCCCTCCGCCCCAAAACAATACTTTTCGCAGTCTCTCCATGTTTTCAAACTTTCAATTTCATCCGCGATTTAGTCTTCTTTTATAAATTGTGTTATTCATATTTACTATATATATTATATGTTATATGTTATATATTATGCTATTTATATCATATTTACTATATTATATGTTATATATGGTTTATGTATTTATATCTTACTATTACCTTATTATATATATTGTTTTTTTGTTCTTATATGTATATATTTTATTTTATTTCATATCCTTGTTCGAATCGGCCTTACGGTGACCCGCACCGAGGTATGATCCGTATTATTTATGGGTCGTTTAGTGTAGTCAACTAACCCCTAATATCCTACTTCTAACATTAAATTTCCGCTTTTAATTTTTTGTACTTTAATTTCTTGCTTTTATTATATGCGCTTCTTTGTTCGATCCGGTCCTTTTTCCGGATTTTATTTGTTTTTGCCATATTTTTGTTTAATTTTCTTATTTTTGTGACATATATTTTATTTTGTCATTCATTTAACCTTTTAATTCCATGTTTATCTTGATTATTAATTAATCTTTAATTATAAAAAGGAGGTATTCATTAATTCTGATATTTGTGTCGTAACAGTCATGGCTCAATGGATGTTGACCGAATATTTAAATTAATTCTTACCGTCCGAAGGTAAACATTAACTAAAAGTTGAAAAAATCCCAACATCATGTTTAAATGCTTGCACCATGCATAAGGTGATTGTACGAAGTTTGAACCCTAAATTAACACGGCAGTCGGGCTTATTCGATATCAGTTTAATCTATAGTCCATTGTATCGTTACCCTTATTAATTAAACATTTAATTAATTCAAGCCCACCAAATTTTAAAGCCTACTTATTAAGGTTTATATTCAAGTAAGGGCATTTAATTAAAGTTAATTTAAATTTCAACAATTTCCAACGGTTAAAAGTAACATTTGATTTGGTACCGATTTCGGGCGTTGTGGGGTGTTAATCTTTCCCCCACACGTAACCAACTCCCAAACCCCTTTCACGAATCTCTGGTTTTGTGGTGTCCGGTCTACCTTATCCAAGTGACCGGTGGCGACTCCAAGTCTTTTATTTTTCAAAAAATAATTTCTCGAAAAAAAAGGTTCGTTACACAAGTTTTAGGTTTTGATTTGAGTTTTGCAAGTTTTAAAGTGATTTTTGGGAAAAAACTAAATGATAGAGTAGTAGGAGACATTGAGGCGAGTTTGTCGATGTCTTGAGTGGTCAGAGAAAATGTCGAAGAATGATGATTTCAGTGCCGACGTGACACATGGATGAAAGTATAAAACTTATTGTTTTGGGGGAAGAAGATGAAATCAAAAAATAAAGAAAAAAAAGGAAAAAAGACGCAGATGACACATGGTTTTCATGTCCGCAAAAAGCAATCTATGTTAGCACGCATGGCTGCTATATCACCCTTTCATTTCTAATTTCACGCGTGAGTGACTAGAATATGAGCAAATCAAAGATTCAATGATTAGATTGAAGTTTTTTAAACCTTAGAGATTAAAATATGAGTGAAAAGAAATTGAGTGGTGACATTTGTAATTTATCTTTATTAAAATGAGCCAACATATGAATTATATATATATATATATATTAATATACCGATGTAATTATATAGTAGTATTTGTTCATACTTTTTCTTAACATTTTGACACGACATACACACGTGCTCGAACCGGGTCTCCTATAATAAATCATATTCCTTTCTACTGGATCCACTCATTAGGTTTAACATACGAATAACATATAGATTTGCTAGTAAATCAATAACATTTGGATATTGTAACTTCAACTTTTTCATACTTGAAAATATATTTTTTATGAAAAAAAAATCTCAATATAGTGAGATTATGAAGTATAGACTACACATAAAATAATTAAAATTAATTTTATTTATAAATTTTATCTCTCAACATTACGAACATTTTGAAGTTTATTTTTCTATTTCAATTTGTCATAATTTAATTTTATTCTTATACCTATTATGTGTCGCATACTTGTGTTATAATTCTAAATATTTTACAAAATAATTTATCATTTGATAAAAATTGAGAATTTTATTTTAATAAAATCACGTGTGAAATTTTGAAATATATAAATTCAAAAATTTTATAGCAAAAATATTAGAAATAAGAATCCATGTCTTTGTGGCATGTGTTCTCTCTATTTTTGTGGCACGTTTTTTTGTTTTTGTGGTTCGTTTTATCTGTCGTTTTGACATGATTTCATCATACATTAATGGTCGTTTGGTGCTCGTACAAAGATCTTCACGGCGCTAATTTTTTATTATGATTCTGTCGGTGGTCATAGAAAGATAGATCCTCACTTGGTTGATGGTTGTTTGTCAATGTAATCAGCCCTGGGTAGCAGTGTAATTTGTCTAATAGTTTAGTTCGCTCACCGTTTCTTTTTTACCCCGTAAAGCGTCTCGTTTGGATAGAGACAATGAGATTCAGGAAGGCTTTTGGAATTTAACATATGTTAATCTTTATGGAAGTATCTACTTTTCTTTGCACGTTTGGGTTGTATGAGATTTTGGTAGACTAGTCCCTATTATTCTCTCTTTTGGATGCGTTGTATTTTTGATATCTTCCATGATTTTTTAATAAACTTGATTCTACAAAAAAAAAACTCAAATAAAGTTTGAGTCATAAAATGATACTTCAATAACTCAAAATTTTCAATGATAAAAGAACTCAAAAACATTAGTAATTAGTGAATCAGTTTTCAAGTTCGAGTCGATTCTTTCAACTCTACTCGATATATGTATATCATATATGAAAAAATATGAAGATGTGTGTGCACGTGTGTGTTATATAGATATAGAAACCCGTTTAAATTGGAACCCATTAATACCATAACATTATAAACAATTACAATTAAAATTAAAACAGAAACTTGAACAACTCGACTCATCATGACTCGACTTAAATTTTATAAACTTTACTCTAAAAATTTCAAATAAAGTTTGAGTTAAAAAATAAGACTCGTTAACTTGACTAAGTTAAAAAAATTTACACGACTCGATCAAATATTCACTCATAAGTCATAATTCGTCTGACTTAGCCTTTGGATATGCTCTTTTGCAATTCGAATTAGCTAACTTGATTGGAATTAGGGCAGTAAATAAACCAAATGTTCAGCGAACTGTTCATGAACCGTTCTGCGGGAAGTTCGTTTATGTTTGTTTATTTATTAAACGAACAAACATGAACAAGATTTTATGTTCATTTAATTAAATGAACGAACACAAACAAGAGGCTTGTTCGTTCATTTATGTTCGTGAACGTTCGGTAATTCATTCGTTTATGTTCGTTTAAATTTAATCATATATTATGAAATAAAAAGAAAAAATTAAACAATACTCAATGTTCATTCGCGTTCGTTTATTATTTTAACAAACGAACATGAACAAGAAATTATGTTCATTTATTTGTTTGTATTCGTTCATTTGTTCGGTTAAAATTAAACAAACGAACATGAACATACCCCACTTCGTGTTCGTTTGGTTCGTTTATAAGCAGTGGCAGAACTTGGAGTAAAAGTTTGAGGGGGCCGACTTAAATTTTTTAAAAATTTGGAGGATTGAACGAAATTTTTTAAAACAAATTGAGGGTTTAACTAAAACTTTTAATATTTTTAAGAGATTTAACAACAAATTTTAAAAATTTGAGAGGGAATTTAATTCAAAATTTTGAAACTTAATATGAATTTTTAAAGATTTTAAGAGAACAAATTGACATTTTTAAAAAATTTAGAAGCAAAATTTGAGTTTTCTAAAATTTGGGGAGGGCGTGACCCCCAGTGGTCCCTTAAAGCTTCCGCCACTATTTACAGACCTAATTAGAATTACTATTTAATAATTGGAGAATATTAAAATTTAATTAAAAAATTATAAATTTAAAAATGATTATTTAATATTTAAATAAATTAATTCGAACTTCCGGCTCAGCTGGGAAAAATATATTAATTTGGGTTTCTTTATTAATTGTTGAAATATAAATACATTAAAATTTATAATATTATATTTATTTAGAAATGAAAATCGTGGGTTAATTGAAAAGGAAGTGTTAGAGAATTGAGGTATTAAAATCATGTGCTGGTTGTTATGCTTTATTCCTTTTGTTTTATTTTTTTTGGTCGGCAAAGGATAGCAGCAGCATACATCAACATGGATATTTCACCCTTTTTGGTTCGGCAATATCCCATGACCCATTTGTTTCTTGTCTACCATGCCTACAATTCTTGCTTCAACTTTTTTCTTGTTTTCTTTCCTTTTCTTTTTCTCATTTTCATTCTTTTTTTTTTTGGATTTCAGTGTAATAATTTAGTAATGTTAAATACGATAGAGTAACGCTATTACAAGAACATGCTAAAATCTTAATATTGTAAAAATTTAGTATTTTTTTTTTTACAAATCTTAATTCTAATTCTAATTTTATTTAGAGGAAATGGGAATGAGGGACATAGAGAAAAGAAGGAAGTGCACTTAATGGGTCTATAACTCATGACCTAAGAAAATATGAAGGAATAAAAATTAGCAGCTTGATCAACTGGTCAAATATGCTTGCTCAAATTTTTTTAGTAATTTTAAATACGATACAATCGAAAAATAATATAAATATAAGGTTTAATTCACAATTTAGCAAATGAAGTATACCATTTTCACTTTGCACTCTAAATTATTTTGATCTTAATTTACCCCTAAGCTAAACTCTAATTCTTTTATAATGGATTGGATGGAAATTTTAGATCTACCTTGGAGTCGGAGTTTGTTGGTGCTTTTATGAATAAAAAGTATGTTGCAAGATGTTGGTTGATCGAAGAGATGACGAACACCGCTTGTAGCATCGGGGATTTCACACACATGAACCGAAATTATCATAGGCTTCAAATGACTAATTAATGATCATATAGAAGTGTTAAGAAATCAACACATATATATTCAGGTATACTTCCACATTCAATTTATTTAATTTATTGTTCTTGATGATTTGACATGATAGATCATGAGTTTAGATTTCATATTAATTTATGATTTAATTCTAACAAGTGACATCAGATACAGGATATGTCGAATCATTTAGATCCTAATTTTTAGGATTTTAATCTTTTATCGTTATTATGCCGATTTGAAATCCATAGTCTGTGTACTTTCTGTGATTTGGGTTTTACCGTCAGATGTTAAAATAAGGTTCGATCTTAATATGTCTTGAAATTTCAATTGATTAGTATATTATGTTTGTTTGATGTTGAGCTGATTCACCATGTGCCATAACTTCTTGTTGGGCGAGTAATGGGAATTGGCAATTATGTTTCTGTGCAATTTCAAAGTTTTGCAATTAAAGGCTATTATATCCCTTTGTTAATTCTTTAATTTAAGTAATGAATATTTGTGTCATATCATGTATTCATCAGTTACATTAAACTATTTCTTGAATATAAATCTGCCCTTAATCTTTGTATTGCTTTTACTTTAGTAATTGCATGTTTAATTTACTGTTATGATATATATTTTATTCAAAATATATATTCAATTTGGTTTGATCAAAAATTTTAGTTTTGATCGTTAGTAATTAATAATAAAAAAAAATTGACTCGAGCTTTGTTGTGGTAAATTTACGGTGACTTGAAAACTTTATAATCAGGTTAGCTCTCGAAACCTTATATTCGGATTAGTCTAACAAATTATGGTTGAATTTTGTTGAATCTTGTTTAGTTTTGTACAGAACCTTTGGCTTAAATTTGTTTCACACTATGCTTAATTATGCCATTAATGTTATCTACGGAATATACATTTGGTTTTGGTTTTGGAAAGCATGCCATTAATCTTATGAAATTCATATCCTATTCAGTTTGATCAAGAATTTCAATTTTGATCATTAGGTTATTATGGATATACTAAAGTTTAATGTGATCATTTTATGAATTGTTCATTTATATGATATATATATATATTTAATTTAAATATTGGTTGTTTTGAATTCAAGTTTTATTTTGGTAAATGCATGCTTAAGGAATTTTTTGAGAAATAATCAAAGATTTCATTTTTTCGATTTCTGATGACCCCATTCAGACAACCTTATTTTGGCTTATTTCAGAAACTTAAGTGTTATCAGAAATTTTAGTTTTGACTGTTACAAAATTTTAAATTTGAATATCAGTATATTTATATTATATATTTCGAGATAAATTAATTGAAGCATTAAGTCACCAAAGTAACATCTATTGTGGAAATTATTTTATTTTAATATATAGAAGGTTTTGTGCATGTAAGTCATATTGTGTTAGTATTAATCGGCCCAAAGGAAGGTTAATAATTAACATTATTACATGTGCAACTATGGTAATAAACATGTGATAATTATTTAGTTTTATATGTGAACAATAAATCGGCCCAAAGGAAGATTTATGTTTGACATGTTCTTATTATCAATGTTTGATTACTATACCAATATATCACTTGCAAGCTAATGTTTTGTCCAAAGATGAAATATTAATAAAGTGTCTGCTATCTTGATATGAGGTTTACCGTTATTCAAATTTATTATTATTTTGGTTATCTTTTAAGTTATTTGAAAGATAAAATTAAGAAAAATATTTTGAAACAAATTAATTCATATTTTGGCTTCAGGTGTCTAATATTTTTAATGGATTAATTGAAACATAATGTCACCAAAGTGACCGCTTTTATGTAGATTAATTTATTTAAAATATCAAGATGATTATGGGTTTTTGTAATTCATGCGTTTATTAATTGGCCCAAAGGAAAGTTAATATTTGGCATAATTACAATGACAATTGTGGCGATAAATGTGTGACAATTATAAGGTATTTTATATAAGCAATACGTTAGTCCAAAGATTAATCTATTGTTTGACATAGTTTATAGTTAATGTTTGATTGCTACAACAAGAGTATCGCTTACATTGAAAATTACTGTCCAAAGATTTGATATTAATGTTGTTCTTGGTATTTTGAGAGGAACTAGCTATTATTTTGAATTTATTTGTTTACTTATGAATATTTATGCGAGTTTATTTTTATTTTATTTATTTATTTTTATTTTATATTTAGGTAATTTATCTTTTGCTGTCACAATATCTGTTAATATGCATTCTACACTCATGTTTAATGAAACTAATTTCAAGGAATAGAAAAGACACTTACATATTGTATTTGGTGGTTGTATGAACATAGACTTTGTACTAAGAAAAGAACAACTTGCACCTCTTACTGCGGTAAGCAACCATAAAAGGTATTTTGAGAGGTGGTGCCGTTCAAATCGTATGAGCCTTATGATCATAAAGAGCAACATTTTATAAGTCTTTAGGAGCACAAATCTAAATAGATTATTCATACTAAGGGTTTTTTTTGACGAAATTAAGAAATGTTTTACCAAAAACATTAAAGTCAAGATGACATCACTTGTACCTTCATTGATATCTATGAAGTATAAGGTCACGAAAATGTGAGGGAGTACATTATGAAAATGTTTAATATTGCTTCAAAATTTAAGGCAATAAGATCGAACTTTCTAACAATTGTTTGTTCTTATGCTTTTGGTACCACTTCCTATACAATTTAACGAAATAAAAAAAGTTACAACTACAAAAGGGAGAAATATGTTCTAATTGAGCTCATTTCTCATTGTGTTAAAAAGGAAGAAAAGTTGAAGCATTACAAGTGTAAAAGTACTTATTTGATTAGTGCTCATTTAGTTAGTGACTCTAAGAATAAGGGCAATAAAAGAAAATATTATAATAAAATTGCTAAGGGTCCTATTCAAAAGAAACAACAATAAATTACAAAGTGTTGATTCTTTTGTATAAGTTAGGACATATGTGAAGAAAATTAAACTTCAAAAGCGAACAACTACTTCGGTTATTTTGAATGATCAATGGGCTGTAAATTTTATGATCCTACAATTAGAATTATTTTAAGGAGAGATTTATAACATTTTTTAGGATATTGAGTTTGGAGGGAGAAATAATGCTAGTACATTGCTATTGAGGAGGAATTGAATTATAATTTAATTCCTACTATCACTTTTGACGAAGTTTAGGTTTTCACACCTATCATCAATCACGAACTGAATCAAGTACCTCAGCAAAACAATATTGAACAATATAAAGTACTTGTTTTAGAAGAACAAACTCAACAACCTAAAAAACGGGTGTCATTAAAGAGGTCCACGAGAGGAAGGAGAAATACTATTCGAGATTATTATATTGTATTTCCTCAAGAAAATAAGGATAATAATGGAATGGTAGAAATGACTCAATCATTTTTATCAGACCATAAAAGTTTCAACTCTCAAAAGTGGATTGATGTCATTCAAGAAAATAAGGATAATCATGACACTTGTTGCTTATTTTAATCTTGAGCTACATAAGATGGATGTTAAGCTTGTGCTTTTCAATGGAGACATTGAAGAAACATATGGTACAACCATAGATTTGTGTCTAATAATACAAAATCAATGATATATAAATTAAAGAAATTCATCTATGACCTTAAGTAGGACTCTCATTAATGAAATTATAAATTTCATATTGATTATCTCATTCGGTTTGGACATAAATTTAGTTGATAATTGTATATACTACAAGTTCAGTGGGAGTAAACTAAGTGATACTCATATTGCTAAAGAAGACAAATTTAGTCTTACTTAATGCCCTAAAAGTAACCTTAAAATTTAGAAAATACAAATGATTCCATATGCATAAGCTATTGGGAATCTAATTTATGCTCAAGTATGTAAGCGTTCAGATATTGCGTACATTGTTGGAATGTTAGACAAATATTTAAGCAATTATAGTATGAACTATTGGATAGCAGCCAATAGGGTTATGAGATATCTTTAGAGAACAAAAAAATACATGCTCACATATAGGAGTTCTGGTAAGTTAGAGATCATCAAATTTACAGACTTCGATTCTATTAGAGTATCGATGCAAAAGAATTTTGTCACATGAGCTGCTACTTATAGATTGAATAGAAAGACCACTTAAGTTATTTTGTGACAATAAATATGCATTCATTTATTTTTATAAACAATAGGAACACTTCAAATTTGAAGCATACAAATATTAAGTTCCTAGTTGTTAAAGAAAATTTAGAGTGGTTGTTTGTCTATAGAGCATGCTGGTACAAACTCCATAATTGCGCGCTTATTAAGAAACTATCACCCTAGGTCTTTCATGAGCATACTACTCATGTGAGTGTAATGTTATTTAAGGATATTCGGTTTTAGTGGGAGTTTATAATTTTGAAAAATACTCATTCGGTTTAGGCACAATTTCGGTTACTTTAGTTTAAGGATATTTTATACAGAAATAAAGTTCATTTTTTTTGTTTATGCACACTCTGAATTCAGTAAAGTTTGATCTCACTAAGGTTTGAGAGGACCAGTTGGAAATAGACATGTTCGGTTCACATTTCATGTAATTTTCTATGCTACGCATCCATGATTGATCTATGTCATTTGACTATATTTGTATATATGACCATTGATGGGTCTAGTCATGATAAATATGACAAAGATTGCTTTGATCCTATATGGATATAGTTGATGGACGAGACTGTTATAGAATACCTATTATATAATAACAATTTTGAGCTCATAAGGTTGTACATTTATTATGAAACATATGTTGCCCAAGTGAGAAATTGTTGGATTAAAATTCGCAATTGTGGACACATATGTATAATGTATGGTGCTATTATAAAGTATGACACAAAATTAAGTGACCAATTATGTTAGGCGTGTCATTGGTATTAAAGTGTCATGGAAATAAAAGTGTAGATGCCGTAAGATATATTTATAATTCAATGAGGGGCAGAGTTATAAATATTTAATAGTTGATTTAATAATCAACTATATAAAGAGGTAGTAGTCCCCAAGAAATAGGTTAACTTGTATAACTTTTGCCCCCGTCAGAGAGATTTTACGGCAAAGGCTAACCTATCTTCTTGGAAGACCACAACCACCTTCTAGACGATCTTCATCAAAAGATTCAAGGTTTTTTAGTTTACATATATATTCAGGTACACTTCCGCATTCAATTTATTTAATTTATTGTTCTTGATGATTTGACATGATAAATCCCGGGTTTAAATTTCATATTAATTTATGATTTGATTATAACAACTGATACTAACTTATGAGTATGGATATTAAAATGGAGAATCACTACTAAATTGACCCAGCAAGTTTTTGTAACTTCAACCTCGTTAATATCAATACTAGATGAATAATATCAATATTACAAAAATCAATATTGATACTCACATTTGAAAATGTCAAAATTTTTAAAATCAATATTGATACTCACATTTGAAAATGTCAATATTACGGTATCAATCTCTTATGAATGAATATTGATGTCATAATCCAAAATTGTGTATTTTAAGTCAAAAATTTAAGTTCAACATGTCTTTAATCACTTGTTTTAAGTTCTTGGTTGATTACTAAAGCTTGTGAAAATAATGTGGAGTCATTTAACGCCAATTTTATTATTTTTTAACTCTAAAAAACACAAACTATTAAAGCATGATTAACACTCAAAACATTCGACATGCAAGGCATCACATTTATAAAAAATGAAAAATATTTTTTTTTTTATTTCAAAGGGTCCTTGATGCAAAACACCAAAGGAAGCTCATTTGCTTAGCTACTAACCATCTTCTCTCTAGCTTTAAAGGGCTCGCCTACCTCTTTCACTAATCAAACGAGTATGAAATAGATAAGAAAGACGAAAACGATGAAGAAACTAGGTCATGGTCTGATTTTCTTCCCTTAAAACCCACGTAAAATCAAAATTCATTAAAAAGGAATTTAACCTTTTTCTTCATGCAATGGGGAAATACCACGTAAATTCTTCTATTGTATCTCTTGTCCATAAAAATTTGATTTAAGCCTAAACAAAGTCAAATTATTCTCATCCATGGTGACCCAATAGTTTCAAAAGCCTTGTTAATCCCCCCTTGTAGGTCGGAATGACTCCGTATAATTAATAAATGGTCTGTTATTTTATATTAAATCTGCATATTCTATGGTTTCCTTATCATCTATTTCTATCAACTTATATTGTGAAGCCAATTTGAACAAGAATTGAGTATACGTTGATTCCGCTTTCCATTTTTTTCACTCTTTATGTCTTGTTTTTTACAAAAAGTTTTTTTTATATAAAAAAAGTTGTGTTTTTTAGAAATAAATAAGATACACATGTTGAATTTGTATTCATATTTAGTATATCCCAATGAGTTAGGTATTGTTGGATAAATTGAAAAATTAAGTGTTTAAAAAATCAAATACTGAAAAATAAAGTGCCAAATTTACATTATAATTTTTTTTTCTGATATTTTGCTTAAAACTAAATATTAGATATAATTAGATTATTCAATAAATTTAAAAAATTCAAGGATAATATAATTAATGAAATAAAAAAAATAGAAATAAAGACTTGAAAATATTCTTCGTAGAGTAATACGTACGTCAATAAAAAGCTAATCCATAGTTTTAATTTTAGATTATCAAATATATTTAAAATATTAAATAATTAATTTTCAATAAATTGTTTTTTTCAAAATTGAAAATATGGCCAACATAATGAGTATGTTTAATTTTTTAAATAGTTAAACGATTATATGATTTTAAAAAATTGTTTGAATTTTCATAGTTTTAAATTATAACTACTTTTGGTATAAAAAATAGATAAAAAAGAGGTATTAGAAAGATCTTTTGTTTTAATTAACAAAAATGATCAAATAAATATTGTGATATTATACTTAAAAAAGAAAAGAGATCCACACCCGGAATTCCGAAATGAAAAGATAGTAGGGAGAAAAGTCGAGGTAGTCAAATCCGGATTCGAGCTGTTAAACAATTGAATTCGGGTATCCTAAACATAACTACTTCCTTCCCTGAACATTCTGAAGTAATTACACTTGTTTTCTATTGAAGTAAATGATCTTTTCTTTCCTTTTTCTTAAGTATAATCTAACAATAACTCCAACTTTCAACATAAGCTGAAAAGTAATTACTTATCATTAAATCAAACATCAAATTTTAGGATTATAATTAGTTTATAAATTAAAAAAATAATGAAAAAAATGAATAGAACTCTGAACACTTATTTAAAGGTACCCAACTTTTGATAACTAGTCAATTAACAATGACTAAACGGGATAATTTTGAGCAAAACAATTATCCCAAAGTTTGCTTTAACCATTATTTAATTTCCTGTCTAATTAAAAAAAACGTAAAAGAAAAGAATTCACTGATATTGCAACAATCAAAATCCTAAACTGTAGAGACATCACTTAAACATATTTTTGTCCTAAAAGTTTAATTTACCGTCAAATATTTGATAAAACTGCCAATTTGACGGTACAACGTTATCAAACTCCATCATTCTTCCGTCACTGGTAGTTACCTGAAAGGACAAGCTCTGCCCTACTAAATTCGTTGAGGTCTGCCAATTCACACCCCAATTGCGGCTATAGACGACCACGATCTGGTCCCCGAACCCTTGATCTTAACATCCACGATATCACCGGCACCGCCAACATTGTACAACAACACCAGTGTCCACCAAGGGTTTCCCATAATCTGGACTTGAACCCCACCTTGCTTGGAGCACAAGACACGACGGTACTTGACGGGGATGATCCCGGCTTTGCTTTGTATTGCGCCAGTTTCCTGAACATCGGCATCGATAGATCAAAGTGTTTTAATGGCGGGTTGCACCAATTTCCGTCCGGTTTCGAGTATTTCGGAGGGCAAAAATTCGTTGCAGCAACCTTGATAGAGCCGGCATTTAGATAACACCATTGAGGATCATTGTAACACATGATCTCGAAACAAGCTCCGCAGGTGAGGCCATTGTTGAATAATGCTGTGCTCAGGGCTGTTGTCTCGAGTCCATACCCTTGCTTGAATAGATCACCATATCCACAAGCTCCCTCTGCAAAAATCAAACACGGTCTCTCGAATCCCTTGTAAACAAAATAAAAAAAAAGTTTAAAATTCGAATCTCAACATTTACGATGAATAGTATGTGTACTTACGCATGGTTTCATCACTACTCATATCACCATAAAATGTTGCATGGGCATCGTACCAGTTTGAGTCAACCATTTGAGTGCCCATAAGTAATTGCCTCTTGGCCGCCATGGATGAAACTGAATGAAGTATGAATATGATAAATGAACAGAAAAGCTTTAGGGTGGCCATTGCTGAAATAAAGATTGAAATTCTAAAGTTGAATTCAATCAAATTTTTTTATGAAACACTGAGTCCATGAACTGATCTTTAAATACATGTCAAGTATAGGTATAAGAGGCAAGAAAATTTATTAATTATGAGACTAATATTTATTTACCTATTTAAGCAAAACCAAAATTTTGGTTTACTAAAACATAAATAGTGAAAAAAATAAAAAGGGAAAAATTAAATGTTATTTTATAATTTAGGAAATAAAATGCAGCAAAAGATTATTTCATTTTTATATTTTTGTTACGTTATACACTAATTATGCGGGAAAGGGATTAACTCAGTGTGGCTAAAAACTGAAAAATCTATTAATTATTTAATTTAGGATTTTAACTGCCTATTTATAATAATAATAATATTAAATGTATATAATTAACATGGGCTGCTTATTTGATTCCTATTGTCACCAATAAGGAATGTTTTTAACTGTTATTTTAGAAGGAAATTTATTGAATTTAACAGTAATGCCTTTATTGCTTTGAATTTCATCCTTAAAACATCACTTTGGCACTGTTATGATTTTTTTAGGGTAAAGTACCTAAATAGTAACTAAATTTTGTTTAAAAATTTAAAATGGCAATCAAACATTCAAAAGTTACAAAATGACAATTAAACTAATGACAATTAAACTTAATGTTTTCAAACGTTAAAAGTCGTTAAATTGGTGATGTGTCTATTATAAAACTATGTATAATAACACATTTAATCAATTTAGCCCTAATTCGAAAAAGATCACTAAATTTAGCCCTCGCTATTTACACATTCTCTAGGATCATGTGATCCTTTTTTTATCATTTTTCTTCCATCTATCATTGCAAAAATGCCTAGGCCTTAATATTTTACATTCTTTTTTTTATCGGAAGAAGTATGATTTTATTAGATGAAAAATCATACAATCTAAAATGCCGTCACGGACCTCATTAAAAACCTTCTTAAACTTAAGTTGGAGGAAAAAAGTACGCCGTGACCGTATATAAACAGAGGAACAAAGCAACAAAATAACACAACACAAAACATACCCAACCAAGCACCCAGCACGTCCCTATCCCACAAACCAAAAACAAACTGCAGCAACCAGTCCTCACCCAAAGCATCCGATCACATGACTCAACCTTGAGTAGTCTTCCAAACTGTCCCGCAACCAACAACGTGTTGCAACCAGGTCCACATAGGGCCCAACCAGTCCGAACATTTGCATCACCCATGTTGTGCAAGTACGCCCTAACCTAAATGGGATTGAATTTGCACCCCCTGCATGCAAGGCACAGTTTCCTTTCAAGTCATTCAATGACCACAAGTAGGATAAGTGTATATAAACACTTCCCAATCCATTTATCCTATCCATGTGGGATATGGGGTTCCATTTTCTTTTCTAATTCCCAAGCTCCTTACTTTG
Organism: Hibiscus mutabilis; assembly: GCA_019671005.1. NCBI lineage: Eukaryota > Viridiplantae > Streptophyta > Magnoliopsida > Malvales > Malvaceae > Hibiscus > Hibiscus mutabilis. The sequence continues at coordinate 67,819,759 of CM033711.1, forward strand.
ACCATCAATTTTTCATTCATTACTCGACCATTTTGAGCATATGAGATACCGTTGTAAAGGTCTCACGAAGTAGAATAAGATCCAATCGAATTCTTATTCGAATCTCCACCTTTACTCATTCGACATACAGCTCAAAGTTACCATGTTATCACGTTTTTTCAACAGCATCAATACGACGAAACAAATTCCCCAACTTCCATGGACGACGCTCACGGTGAAGAATCCAAGATATAACTATCTTTGAATCCAATTCCACAATAATAGAATTTGCATCCCTCCACTAGGAGCCTCTAAGCATATCCAAAGCATAGTCAATTGTAACACCCCTAACTCGGCTTAGGAGTAAACCGAATTAGGTAGTGTTAAGGAACAAACATTCAAACAAACATACGACATCTAAACACTTCTCAACTAAATAAGTAACCAGGAATTAGGGAAAATTAAAAACTTTTTAGATAACTGTGAGGTCTAACCTCAACTTTAAATCATGTACAAACAAATTTACATACATTTAGCAATACATTCAAACTCTAGTCATAGTATGCTCTTATAGTTAATGCATTTCAGCTCACAAAGTTTAATATTTATTTCTAGTATCACTTAAGATTCATTTTCATTCATACACCCTATTAATCTTAGATTGATCAATGTTTAAGATTACATATGTAAATAGCATATGAGTAACCAACACTAGATTATAGCCAATTCATGAGAATAAACGACATTTACTATCAGATTCTTTAATTTTGCGACCAAGATATTAACCCCATGATAAACAAGCTTTTAGACCCATTTTGACCATACACGTTCTAATAAGGTCTAGATGAGCTATTCATAAACCCAAACATACAACCCATAACCATGAATCACAATCAATTAACCATTCTATCATCAGACCTTGCATGACTTATTCGATAAGTAACCATTCGAACATCAACACAACTTGTCTTGAATCACAAGCAACCATTAGAATGATAAGATACATTTCTAACTCATCCAGCAGCCATTTATACATCAAGTTAAAGTCATTTTAAAGACTTATATACATATAGAATCCAAAGATTATCCAAATGCACAATACAAACTAAACATAGATGTGCCACCATCTAGGAGTTCAAAAGGAGAATTACAAACATACTTCTTGTACTTGTGACCCGACTGAAGCTCAAAGGCAAACACAACCAAGCTGTACCCGGAAAGGTAGAGAAAGGATTTAATAAGTATAAACATACTTAATGAGGTACATTGAATTGGTTAAAAGTAAGATCAACAAGTGTATCCTTTCACTGATAGATCAAATTAGCAATTATGAATCTAGGCTTGGACAAGTAGTTAGCTATTCCAAGGTAAGATATCAGAATGAACACATGTATAAAGTTACGAGGTTGTTCAACACATCATTAGCATTTGAATGTTCAAGCAATTTCAAACATGCAAGCATTTTACCAAGCTTATCTAATCACACAAAGAACATATAATAAGCTAAGATCCACCTTACTTGTTATACAAGTTATTATCAATTCATAATTCAACTTATAAACATTCTTGGTTTCTTCATCGTAGTTTTGTGATTCAAGCAACCTATTCCACTTGTATGTTTTTTTTATTAAATCATCCTTGGTACTATTAGTTCATAAGTATACAATTATAGGTTCAAAAACAGTTCACCATCTTTCATAATAATCAAAACTATCCAAATATCCATGTACACCTATAAACATATAAAAAAAAGTCCACTAATCTCGTGTATATTCAAAACTGTCCATATACTTTCATGTTTATACAAAACTGTCCCTTTAAACATGTATACACAATTACCCATCGAAACAGTCCATATATTTTCATATTTATACAAAACTGTCCATTTAAACATGTATACACAATTACACATCGAAACAGTCCATATATTTTCATATTTATACAAAACTGTCCATTTAAACATGTATACACAATTACACATCGAAACAGTCCATATACTTTCATGTTTATACAAAACTGTCCATTTAAACATGTATACACAATTACACATCAAAACAGTCCATATACTTTCATGTTTATACAAAGCTGTCCATTTAAACATGTATACACAATTACACATCGAAACAGTCCATATATTTTCATATTTATACAAAGCTGTCCATTTAAACATGTATACACAATTACACATCGAAACAGTCCATATACTTTCATGTTTATACAAAACTGTCCATTTAAACATGTATACACAATTACACATCAAAACAGTCCATATACTTTCATGTTTATACAAAACTGTCCATTTGAACATGTATACACAATTACATCAAAACAGTCCAACAAAGTTTCATATGCATTCAAAACTGTCCAGAATACTTGTATATAATTTTACAACATCAAAACAGTCCAACAAGGTTTCATATGCATTCAAACTGTCCAGAATACTTGTATATATATTTACAACATCAAAACAGTCCAACAAGGTTTTATGCATTCAAAACTGTCCAAAATACTTGTATATATTTTTATAAGCTCAAAACAATCCATACATTATAGTATATCATCCAAATATGTCCATAAATCATGTATATACTTATACACCAAGCCATTTATTTAATTTATAAGTTTTCATGAATTCTTTAATCATAACCACAAGGTTTCGAATCATGACACTAATTCTTAATCCAATTATGCACAACTTCAATTAAACGTTAATTACTTAATATGCAAGTTTTCATGTTGATTCAATAGATTAACTTGTGGATTCATAATTTTTTTTAAATAAGACATCACTTAAATATGGTTACTTATGACATAAGTTATTCTAATTCCGAATTACTTGTTCCATGAGACATCAACATATCATAGTCATAGCCCATCATAGGCATGATTCTACTTATCAAACAAGTTATTAGCTTAGCATCTCATGAACTTAAGTTGCTTATTATAGAAGCTATCAAACTTAGCATGTCATCTAGTTATGTTTATATGATACATAAAATATCGAACATGGTATCTCAAGAACATATAGATTTATCATAGACATTATTAAACATAGTATCATATAACATAAATACTTTTCACATGATTCATCAAACATAGTTCATTTGTTTACTTGCAAATTTCATTATTTTGTCTTTATCATAGCCTTGAGAATCAAGTAACAACCTAGGTACTCGAATCCCCAACCAACTGTCGCCAACAAAAAGGTACTCATAGTACTGGTCAATCCCTCCTACTGTCGCCAAGTGACTTCAACACTTCCCTCTTACTATCCCCAAATAAGGATCGTAGTTCAGGATCGTAGTCCACCCCAAACATGAGTTCTATGGACTCTATGACATGCCAACTATACCTAAGACCAACTTGAGACAAGGCTTTTCACACATCCTTATCTTATCATATCAAAATTGAGCTTAGCTCCATATTCATGTAATCATGTACATGTTATAATCTTATCGTGGCAGAAACAAATGAGCATTGCTCCTTATCAGAATATCGGATCATATTTCATATTACTTAACTTATGATGTGCATGGACACACATATAGATTCCATCATGTTCATAGTTTCAAGGTCATTTAACCAATAGGTCATGTCGCGATTTTATTCTAGTTTTAACTTGCACATTAATACAAACACAAGTTCAATCTTCAATTCAAACACGCCTTTTTATCAAACATTTGCTTAGCGTAGTGTACTTTAACAAATAGTCACTTACCTTAGATCCAAGCTTAACTTAAGCATTGTCTAACACAAGCATAAGGAAACGTAATTAAATTGATAAGGTGCTCGGGAAGGCTTGTAACCTATCTCGAGACTTTAAACTACACTCGCACTCAATTTCGAGCTACTTATGATCGCGAATCACGACCCCTTTTTGTTTATCCACATTTGTACTTCGTTAGCCCTTAATCCTTCAACTTCCTCTTGGTCTAAGAGTGATAAAAGGTGTAAAGATACATTAGAATTGATCTTAGTACCTATCCTTTGTGACTACACAAATGATCCTGTATAAACACAATTTTCTTCACAAAACAGTCCACAACATGAGCAAGCATATCAAAGCAGTCCATACATTTCATTTTCCATACAAAACAATCCCGAATTCCATTGTATAAATACATATACATCTCAACTAGTCCAGCATGCTTTCAAAGTGTTCTAAACAGCCCTTAACATGCATTTACACATTCAAAACACTTTATTCTCATAGGTATTCATTTACATGCTCACCAAGCAGCCCCCTAGCGTATAATTCAATGCAAATTAGTCCCTCAACGTTCATAATTTCACAAAACAGTTTACACAGTTGCCTACTTGATTAATTATATTTTTTAACAGCCCTTAACATGCATTTACACATTCAAAACACTTTATTCTCATAGGTATTCATTTACATGCTCGCCAAGCAGCCCCCCCAGGGTATAATTCAATGCAAAATAGTCCCTCAACATTCATAATTTCACAAAACAGTTTACACAATGACCTACTTGATTAATTATATTTTTTTAACAGCTCTCATGCTTCTATTTATATACAAAACAGCCCCAAGGGTTAATAAAACAGTCTCAAATGTTACTAAAATAGCCTCCCATGTTTTGAAATTATTAAAATCAGTCCTTATGATAATCAAAACAGTTTCCTATATATTTAACAAGAAATTTAGCTAAATCCTAACTCCAACTTAACTATAAGGTCGGACAATTATTTCTTCAATTACTTGGATTAATTCAATCAATTTAGGATTCAATATCAAGTAATTTATTATTCTAGACATGTCACATAAACACAAAGCATGTCAATTTAGGCATAGTTATCATTCGAATGATCAAGGATTACACTATAAACATATAATCAATACTCAAAAGATAGAGTATACATAGTTTCTCTCTACAAGCTACACGCATAGTCCCAATTAATACATGAATCATTCCATTAATCTAAAGATGGTCCTTAACATGGATTGATCCTTCAAAAATACACTCAAAACATTTCACAAGAGAGGTTGTCATCCAAAAATGCGAATTGAATTTCTAAAATAAAGTGAAAGGAAGAGTTTGCATACCATCTTCCTTGATATTCACGAGCAAGGCTTACAAAAGCTTAAATTTCTTAAGCTAGATTATCAATTTCCATGGATGATTCAAGCTCTCTCTCTCTCTCTTACTCTACTAAGGGAATCGATTGGCTAAGGAGGAAGAAGATGACCATAAGATGGATAGCCAAGACCCCCCTTTCCCCCAAAATCCCACCTGCTTGATTTAGTTGGGTGACATGTGTAAACACCACAACCTAAAATTAATTTAGCATGCAAACACTTTATTTCATTTAGTGTTCATTTTAGTCCTTGCACATAGACCATCCTTTCTTTCATTTCTTTCTTTTTTAGTCCTAAAATGTTAATTTAGCTACCATGTAACACATTAGCTAAATTAACTTAGAGATCAGGATTGTAATATTCTCCAAAGCCTAGTTTTAGGGTATTACATCAATAGCGTGCAGTTCTGCCACATTAGAGTCGTCAATACCCAACTGCCCAGAAAATAACGTCACAATACACCCATCCACATACCGTAACACCCCACCGCAGCCTGCCGGTCCCGGCTTACCCCTTGCCTACCCATCCACATTAAATTTCAGAACCCCACGGACAGGTGGTTGCCATTCCAAAGCTGGACATGTAACACCCCAAAAATACCCCAAATTATAAAACCTTAATTTTGAAATTCTCAACAAAACCCTAACTTATGAGGATTTTAAAACATTTTGTTGAGATTTAAAAATCAAAATCCATGACCAATTTGCAAAAAAAAAAAATTAATGTTCAGGAACTAATTTATAATTTCTGAAATATAAGGTTATTTATGAACATTTTGAAGTTTAAGGGTCAGTATATGTTTTTTAAGAACAAGGGTCGTTTTGAAATTTGTTTAAACTTCAGGGTCATTTGAAAACCCTATTCGAATTTGAGGACTAAGCCTTAATTAAACCTTTTTTTTATATTTTCATATTTAAATACCTTTCACCTTGCAGAACCTTTTGTTTTCTTTAAACCTTATTCAATCATCTATTTCCAGCCCCGCTTCCATTCTCAGACACCCAACCGATCGAGCTTTCACCACCCTTTGGTCCCTGTCGTGCGCCACCTCATGTAACTCTTTTGCCTCGCCTTTACCGTGCTGCACGCACACCTCACCGAGCCAAGCTCTGCCCTTGTGTGCTCCCCCCTTAAATTGCCGCATAGTTAATAGGCAAGGTAAGGCTAATCTTTGTTTTTTTAAGCCATGTTATTATATTCTTAATTTTATTAACATTTAATTACTTATTATTTTTACCTAAAATCAATCGAGATTGTTCTTAAAGAGAATCATGGTAATTACAAAGCCATATATGTTTATTCCAGATTTGTTTTATTTAAATAATAAAAACTACAATAGTGTATGTATATGAGATGTATATCTCAACTCCAGTTTTGAAATTATTGACTATATGGCAAAATGGGTTTAAAGTTTCAAAATGTTGTTTTTTGAGATTTCAAATTATATACTAAAATTTATTTTGAATGCGTCCATATATGATTCTTTGATTTTGCATCTTAGAATCGACTCAATCAATTTCGTGTAGGCAGTTAAACAAATATCATTACTTATTCAAAATCTCGTCGAACCATACCTGCAGTTGATAGTAATAGTGAAAATAATAATATAAAAATTATTCTCATAGGTGTCGATACAGCTGGACCTAGTATTTTCGATTGTGGGAAACGCATCTGTCGCAACCTTTTTTTCTAGCTCGACATTTTAAAAAACAAAAACAATAGAGTCGCCACCAATTTTTCTTCGAAGTGTAATTAGATCACCTAAAAACGGGTTATTTTAATAAAAATAAAAACAATTTGTTTTATTAAAACAACAATTTTGATCTGCAAAAACACGAAAACGGGTTCGGAAGTCGGTTACGCGTGGGAAGGGTTAGCACCCCACAATGCCCAAAAATTGGTACCTAGCCAATTACAAAACGTTTTAATGTCAAAATTTGCGAGTTCGTATAAAATTTAACTTAGTGTCAATTTATGAATATGATCTCATTTTAAACGTCCCATCATCTAGAGAATGAACTCTAATCACTGCCAACATTTTTGGAGCTAACTCGTTACCTCCTTTTGATGGGATACCACATTAATTAAATTCCACTTTTTAAGCAAACAATCAAAAAAACAATTTTGTGTTAAATCTTTTATTATTCTAAGTTGATGGTTATTAACCCAGTAAATTTTACCTATTAGGGTTCAAATATAATTAAGAGTGTTTTATGAATTTTTGATGTGAGAATAATTTTTATTAAACTTCAAGGCCCTACTAAGACTTTTAAGAACTAATCTTGGGAGTTTCAATTAAACTAAAGTTTTTAATCAAGTGATGACAATTAAATTTCAAAGGAATTGAATTAAACATGATAAAGAAATTTTTTTTACAAGGAATTGAATATTACACAAGAAAGTAAATAAGTAAAAGAAGAGGGGTAAACACTTTAGTAGTCTAGCCGGATTTAACAAGAAAATCCGATTCCTAAAGAAGGGCGAGGATAAAAAACTAAGTTAAAATATTAATCTAAAGTCAATTTTTTTTAAAAAAGTTAACTAAATATTAAATAATTTCGGTTAAAAAAATTTAAAGATCAATGGCCAAACCAAAAAAGTCAAAATCCAAAAACAAATGTTACAAGAAACAATGATCATTTTGAATAAATTGAAAATCGGATAACTCACAGGGCAAACAAGAGTGAGGTGGAGGGATTTAATGAAGGTAATTAATCCTTTTTTAAAAATTTTGGATCTAACACTCATTTTTTATTTTCTCTTATATGTTTTTGGTATTCTTCATGGATGAAGAACACCGGGAACAAACCGTCGTGCCGGTCGCCTTCTGCCGTTGTCGGCAGCAAATTTTTTTTAAAAAAATCTCCTTTTAAAGGGTAATTTCGAATGCAAATCCGCCTTTGGAAATATCAAAATCGACTTGAACAAAGCCAAAATAATTTCGAATCCTCAACTTTATTTTTTTTTTTTGAAAAAAGTATTCCAGCGACACGTATCTATCATCGAAGATACAGCCTCAGGAACCAGGCATGGCAGCGACGGCGGCAATGCAAGGTAAGCCCCAACCTTTCCCTTTTTTTAAAAAAAAAACTCGAATGTAAACTTGCAATATGTAAAAAAAAAATTAAAAATACCTAAAAAATGTGCTTCAAGCTTTGTATTTCCAAAAATTCGGTGTACAATTCTCAGTGAATATTGTGTCTGAATTACAAGGGAATGGTAGTTTTTATAGGGATATTCATTGCCAAAATTACAAAGAAATTAGAATCAAAATCCCCTAATTTCCAGTCGGTTTCTTTCCTATTTGGTTGATTTGGATTTCCTTTTTTATTTTGGTCCGATTTGCTGTGGTTTGGGATGATTTCTTCCTTAATTTTTCTATGTTTGACTCTCTTGATATCCAATTTCTTTCCTCTTTTTGTTGCTGCAGGGAATCCGGCCGAATGAGTGCATGAGTTGCCAGCGGCCGTGCTACGACGGGACGAACGGTCATCGGTGCTTGTTCGATGACCTCAAGATGGTCCGGTGCCGTCGCCACCGGTGTCAGAGCAGCCATGGAAGTTGCTTGATGGACTCCTGTAGTGCCCAAACCCCGAGCGCGTGGGCTACAAATGCGAGGGGAATGGCGCGGGTGAAGTTGGGCGAGCGCGTAGGGTCCACACGCACACAGTGGCATTGACCGGCTCTCTTCCAAGCTCAATCTAAGTCGTTGGATCTTGATCAGATCCAATGGCTATAAACGGGTTGCGCAAAAGGATAAAATATGTCAGCTACGGTTTTTTGTTTCCTCTTTTTTGGGCCAAATGGGCTAGCATTGACTCTTATTTAATATAAACAGACTCCCTTTTATTTAAAATGGAATCTTTTTATTTTTTGGGTTTTAATAATAAAATTAATACTATAATAATAATAAATATACGAGTACAAATCGAGTGACAACAACATCATTCAATAGGTTGAGTATAGCTTGCCTAAGGTGTGTTTCTTGCGGTGCTATATATTTTTCTATGTGTTGGTGTTTTACACCTTGCTTGATTACGATTTGTACTATGGCTTGTATGTTTGTCATCACATGCATACTTTTTTCATAATGTGTTTTAATTATGATTTATGAAGTATGATATATGAAACATCATATTTACGGAACTATGGTTTTGGATTTTATGGACTGTGATTTATGAAGTATGTTTGTGGAATATCATATTTATGGAACTTTGTTTATGAAATTTGAGTTTTAAACATCATATATGTATGAGCATGGGTTGGGATTTGTACGAGAAAGTTCAATCGTTTCACCCTTGGGGTTGAATTCCATTTCAAATGGCGGAGGTAGCGATGAGGTTATGGGAACCTTCATCTTCTTTGGCGGGCGTAGTTGGGTGCATTACATTACGGTTGCGATATTGTACCGTTTGTTTTGTGTTTTAAAGAATTTTAAGAAAATAATATTATGTTTTACAATTATAGTTTTCTTGCACTTTAGAGACACAATAAGCTCTTTAGCTTACTTCCCCTTGGTTCTTCTTTCAGATACGCAGACCCTAAGTATTACGGTATTTGGAGGATCTCATATTTTATCCGTTTATTTTATTATTCAGTAAGAAACTATTTTTAATTATTCAGATTATTATTTATTATTTTGAGACATTGATGTAATTTCAGATTTTTGGAACTTTTTATGTTTCTGGGGTAACTATTTCAACATGCATTATGTATTTTAATTCAGATGTTTTTATTAAATAATCATAATTTGTTAGTGTTTGAGAGTTACAAACAATTGTGATGTTTTACGGTAATTATTGTTATATAATAATTATTTTATTTTATAAACTATTTAAACCTAAAAATTTATTACTTGAGGGAAACATTTTTAACGGTGACTTTCTAAATTCAACATTTTCTTTTAGGCCTGGTTTAGGGGTTACAATGCAACACCATCCCCTTAGAAAACGGCACAACCCAAATGGCTCTCCCACCATTACGATTCCTCTACCACACAATCCAAAGAATCCGCTTTCACCCAATAAAATGATCTCAATTTAACAAGCGACGCCACTTCACCTAACGATGCCTTTTTCTTATTAAATATTGCGTCATTTCTTACCAACCATAACGACCACAATACCGCTACGCAACCAATAAGCCACCATTTTTTGTGCACTCTCGAGAAAAAACTATCATAACTTTGGTGAATAAAATTAGCCAAAGACGATGGTAATACACAAACCATCCCCCACCAATCAAAGAAATACAACAAAAGTGATCGCATCAACTAACAAGAATAGAAGACATGCTTGCTATCATCCTTACCACAGCCACATATGGCACAAACCAAAGGTGCATCACCTAAAGAAACACCCCGAGCACGAAGCATCGAAAAAGTCGGCAACCAGTTTAATATTATAAACCATAAAAAGACATTGTATTTTAGGCGAAACCCCCACCTCCCAAACTTTAAACGCATCCATCGTATCATCTGATAAGCCAAAAGAGTGCATCAAATTTGACAATTCTTAAACCGAAAGGGTCCATGGACATTCGGCTCCCACACTAGTCGATTCCCCACATGCGACCAAAGGACAATATGCACAATCAAACCGACCAACTCACCAAGTTGGCTCGCCTCCATACCACGCAGCACACGCCTAAAAAATGTCTCCCATTCATTATGCTGGAATGAACCATTACGAGCATACGACACCACCCAAGCTTCCTTATTACTCGTTACCCGGTATAAACACGGATACACAACGCTCAACAACTAATCACTACACCACCGATTCTGCCAAAATAATGCCCTATGTTCATCACCAACCTGCCATAAGAATTTATTAAAACACATGAATCTCTCCACACAATCTTCCTCTTAAATTTTCATAATTTGTCTCCACATTTTCAATATCTGGCTTGGTCTTGAAGAGTTGGAATGCCACGAAAAAACCTGCGAACCATATTTTGCAACAATCAAACTACGCCATAAAGAATTCGATTCCAAAGCATACCTCCATGCCCATTTAGCCAGCAATGCAAGGTTTTGATAGTGCAAATCCACCACTCCCAAACCACCCAAACGCTTAAGCTTGCACACCATTCTCCAATTGACATGACACATCTTTCTCTGATCATTCGTACCACCCCCAATGGAATGCTCGCCTGATCCTATCAATTGTCTGAATCACCCCTTTCGGCATTAAAAATACACCCACATAATAAACAGGTCAGAAAGATAACACCGAGTTCACTAACAACAGTCTCGCCAAAAACGATAACGACATCTTCTTCCTTCTTGCTAACTTTGATCACACCCTATTGACCAAGGGATCCCACGTGATTTTTAGACGCAGATTGACCCCCACAGGAAATCCCAAATAAGTGAACGGTAATGCAACTTGTTCACACCCCAATACGCTAGCTATTTCTTCCACCATTGTCGATGCAACCCCCACATTATATAAACAAGATTTGTTAAAAATAATCTAGAGACCGGAACACTATTGAAAGCATAACAATAATCGCTTCAAATTACGTGCTATTAACACATCACCTAGAAAAAAAATATCGTATCATCGGCGAATTGTAGGTGCGAGATAACAAAGGTCTCAGACACAGTAATCCCTCAAAATAGCCCCAATGTTTCAACCCTTACAATAAAAAGATACAGAAATTCAGCTACCAAAACAAATCAAATGGGCTATAGGATCGCCTTAACGGAATCCCCTCTCCATCCCAAATTCTCGCGTCACACATCCATTCAATAACACAACAAGCCATGTCATTCCTACACATTCCTGAATTCACTTACGCCATTGCGTACCAAATCCCAATAAATTAAGAATATGATCCAGGAAACACCAATTAACGCAATCATACGCTTTGGCAAAGTCAAGCTTCAAAATTACACTACCCTCACCATCCCGCCTTCAATTTTAAGGAATGAATTACTTCATTCGTTAAAAGAATTCCATCTACAATTTGTCTACCATAGATGAAAGCCATTTGTGAATCACTCACAATATCTCCAATTACCCTTTGAAGATGAGACGCCAGGATTTATTCTAAAATCTTGTATATGGAATTGAGCAAACATATTGGAAAAAAATCACTCACCACCAATGAATTCTCCTTTTTCGGTAATAACACCACAAACGATGAATTTAAACCCCTTGGTAGCCGACAAATCTTATGAAACGATTTTAACACTTTCATCACATCGTTTTTAAAAAATGCGCAGCCATGCTTATAAAATTCGAAGTTGTAACCGTCTGGCCCAGACGCTTTTGCACCATCACTACCACACACAACCTCCCAAGCCTTTTTCAAATCGAAATCCACCTCTAATTGATCACTATGCTCGGCCAATTGTTTTTGACATTCTTAATTCTTTGTTTGTATAATGCATAGGTTTTGTCCTCGCATTCTTATCTGGGTTTCAAGATATCAATGCCCATCATGCTTACCCTAATAGCCATGCATAAAAGGGCTCATCCTGTAGGTATGAAAATGTTCTTTTCAAATGAGTGAATGTTTTTTCCTCTTTCATGATAGATCCTATTGTATTTACGAGAAGTGGTGTAATCATATTGGTGTTGCTGCAAACAATCTGGTTTATTTAGTACGAAACTTTATAGTTTCATGGGAGGTAATTTGATTGATTGCCTATAATGGTGAGATCATTCCATTTTTGACATGGGGTATGCAACAGCTAGGGATGCATTAGCTGCTGGAACAATCATGGTTTGATTTCTAATTCCGAAATTTCCATTTGATCGTTTATCCTTAGCTAACCTGATATCAACACTTCTTGTAAAAAAGAAGGAAAATACACATATTTCATTTCAGATTATGCTTGTTTTCCATAAGGATCTATATTGTGTACTATTTACTAAAACAACATGGGCTAGATTTAGTGATTTTTTTTGAATTAAGACTAAATTGATTGAATGTGTAAATATGAAGGATTGAATGTGCTATTATACAAAGTTTTGTAACAGTCACGTCACCAACTTAACGACCTTTAACATCCGAGTTACCGTTTTGTAATAAAACATAAAGTTTAATTGTCATTTTGTAACTTTTGAAAGTTTGGTTACCATAAATTTTTAAACAAAGTTTAGTTACCATTTGGCTAATCTACCCTTTTTTAACTTCTTTATGAAAAGCTCATTTCTAGGGAAAGTACTAGGCCGAGTCTTGAGTAAATGTCGTGCATCGATATGTACCATTAATCATATACTGATATGTACCTGTAAAACCAAAGTTTGATTTTGATATAACAAATTGTTTAAGGACCTATTTGTAAAATAAAATAAATTTTTAAGTATCTCAAAAACACAAAATTGACAAGGATTTTTCAAGTATAAAATTATTCAAGTCAAAAACTTAAACCCCGTAAATTCTTCTAAGTGATTTCAAGCCAAATGCAACTTTTACGCCCAGGCGTATCGATAAGCCCTCGAGCGTTTCGATGCGAAATTAACTTAAAAGGCCTCTGTAAGAATCTGTTTCGATACAGGCAAGCATATTTTGATACGGGTGTTTCGATACGGTTCCTTTCGTATCGATACGACTTTCATACTAGGTTTAAGATTTAAGAACAACGTACCGATACGGCTACTACTGTATCGATACGGGGGTTAAGATTTTTCCAATCTTTTCATTTATTATTCAAACATCGCCTTTTCAGTTATTGGGAACACGCAATTTTGAAAATCAGTTAACCCGTAATGATAGGCCTATGTGGCGTACCGAAACAGGTTTTGGCAGTAGCCCAAGTGAGCAAAATTGTATCGATACAGCCTTACCCGTTTCGATACGCCCCTTGTTTTACACTAAGACCGTACTAATGCGCCTTCCCGCTTATCGATACGCCCCTATATTTTTACACAATGGCTCTTTCTATTTTGAGACAGGTATCGATACGATTGTTCGTGTATCGATATAGTTGGTTACAGTTGAGCATTTATTGTGGGAAAATGTAGCCCAACAGCTCTATTGATGATGCCAGCTACCCAAACGAATAGAAATCAATGAAATGGTATAAAAGCAAGCCTAAAAAGCTACAGCAACAACAATTGAACAAGTCAAGCACTTTCAAGCATAAATCCAATCCTTTTGAGCCTTATAGAGTCAAATTCTTGTAACCCTCTTGAGAGATTTTATTGTATTCATTTTTATTCAAGTTTGGGTTTGTGTGAAATTGTAATTGGATAAACTTATCTATCTTTGAAAGGCATTTTTTTTGTTTACCACAATTTCTCTTTGTAAGAGTGTCTTGGTCAAGCTTTGGGTAGAAAGCTTTGATCAATTGTAACGGTTTCCTCCTAAGCCGAGAAAAGGGGACAAATTCATTGAGCGGATTGTTGAAATTCTCAGTAGGGTGTTGAGGTAGTGGATGTAGAGCTTGTTCTAAGCTTGAACCACTCTAAAATTGCTTGTGTCCAATTTTTACATTTCCATCTTGCACCCTTCAACTTTTAAATAGCCAATTCACCCCCTCTTGGCCAATTGCCATTTTTTGATCAACTTCACAATTGGTATCGAAGCTACGCTTATTGGAGGGATTAATATCCTCTTGATTCGATCTTAGAGAAATTGATCAACCGCACACCAAGCTACAATCAAGCCATGGCATCTACCTCTGGACAAAGCTTGTACGAGCCATAATCCATCACGAAACCACCATTCTTCAATGAGGACAACTACCCATATTGGAAGAACCGGATGAGGCTATTCATTAAATCCAACGATTACGCTCATTAGGATGTAATCGAGAACTGGCCATCCATTCCGATGAAACAAGTGGGTGATAGACAAGTTCCCAAGGCCAAGCACGAAATGACAGATGAAGAAAGAAGAAAGCTTCAAATAAATGACAAAGCCTTGCCCATTCTCTTTTGTGCGCTCGGACTGGATATGTATTCAAAGATGTCTTCATGTACGAGTGCAAAGGAGGTGCGGGATACTCTAGAGACCACTTACAAGGGCACCAACAATGTTAAGGAGGCCAAGATTGGACTCCATAACATGAGCTACGAAAATTTCAAGATAGAGCCCGATGAAAGTGTCACAAAGATGTTCGACAGCTTCTCGGTCATTGTAAATGTCTCAAAGGCTTCGGTGAGGTCATTCCCAAAGATAAACTTGTCTAGAAACTCCTCTACTCTCTTCCCAAGTCATGGGACTGGAAAAGAACCGCGATCATCGGGGTAAAAAATTTGAAGACACTAAAGCTCGATGCTCTCATGGGATCTCTTCTCACTCATGAGAAAATGAAGCAAAGAAGAGATGAAGAAAAGAAAAGAGATGAGAAGAAGATAGAGAAAATTGAGGTAGAAAAGAAGAAACTCAGAATTGCTCTCATAGCTTCTTTTGATGAGAGTGATTCAAGTGAGAAGGAAGATGAAGAGATGGTTATGTTAGCCAAACGGTTCACTCGGTTCATGAAGTCCAACCGAGAAAGAAAGTTTAACTGAAGAGGAGACTTCAAGAACAAAAACAAAGAGGAAAATAAGGATCAACTCATATACTATGAGTGCAAGAAATCGGGTCACATTTGAACGGAGTACCTTCAACTAAAAAGGAAGAGCTTTGGAAAGAAGAAGAAGCTCAAAGCTCAAATTGCAACTTGGAGTGATGAGGAATCATCCGAGGATGAGAAGCAAGAAGTGACCATCCTTTGGTAACCTTTAACTCATCATCTTTTAATTTTACATGTGATGAATTGCATGATGCATATGATGAGTTTCATGAGGTTTACAATGAGTTGGTAGAAAAATTTATTGAATTGATTTTGAAAAACAAGAAAATGATTTACGATTTAAAAGCTCAAAACGATTCTCTTTCAAAAATCAACTCAGAACTCGAAAAGAAAGTTTTGTATTTGATAAATCTTTCAAATGATCTCAAAAGGAAAAATATTGATTTAGAAAAGCTTTTTTCCAATTTCCAAGATTATCACACCAAAGAGGTGGAAAATCTTAAAACTTCTCTAAACACTATTGAGAAAAATGGTTTTGAGAAAGAAAGTTCTTCAAAATCCCATTATGTGAAAAGAAATTTTGTTAACCACAAACAAAGAAGCTTTTATAAGCATTCTAGAAGTAAAAAGATTAGAAGTGTATGGGTTCCTAAAGAACTTATTGCTTCTAATGATATTCATGCTATTGCTTATTGGATTCCCAAGGAAACTAAGTTTTGGGGAGCTAATACTCATGGACCCAAAATGATTTGGGTACCAGAAATCAAGAATTAATTCTTTGTTTGTAAGGAGAGCATTGCTACAAGGCCAAAGCTTCAAGCAAAAACACATGGTACCTTGATAGTGGATGCTCAAGACACATGACCGGTGACAAGAGTAGATCCTTGGAGCTCAAACCAAAGAGTGGAGGAGTAGTGACTTTTGGTGACAACTCCAAAGGCCACATTGAAGGGATTGGCTCCATTGGTAATCTCTCAACTACTCTTGTTGAAAATGTTCTTTATGTCAATGGTCTTAAACATAATTTATTGAGCATTAGTCAATTGTTTAATAAGGGTTTTAATGTTTTATTTGATGCTAATGGATGTAAAATCATGAACATTGAAACTAATCAAATAATGCTCACAGGTCATCGCATATGTAACATTTACATGGTGCATTTAGATGACATTCATGTTTCCAATGTATGCTTTGTTGCACAAAATGAACATGATACATGATTATGGCATAGGAAACTATGACATGCTAGCATGAATGTTTTAGAGAAATTGGTTTCCCTAAATCTAGTAAGAGGTTACCTAAGCTAAATTTTTCTAAAGATAAAATTTGTGATGCATGTGTTAAGGGTAAACATCAAAGATCTTCATTTAAATCCATTAATGAGGTTTCTACATGTAGAGTGTTACAATTGATCCATATGGATCTCATTGGGCCAATTAAGACTCTAAGCTTGGGTGGTAAATCTTTTGCATTTGTGTTAGTATATGACTACTCTAGATACACTTGGGTTCTCTTCTTAAGTACTAAGGATGATGCTTTAGAAAAGTTCATCACATTTTCACAAATTACTCAAAATGACCTTGGTCAAAGATTTCACATATTAGAAGTGACCAAGGAACCGAATTTCAAAATATAGGTTTTGAGGATTTTTGTAATGAAAATGGTATAAGTCATAATTTTTCAGCTCCTCGCACTCCTCAACAAAATGGGTAGTTGAGAGAAAAAAATTGTACTTTAGAAGAAATGGCTAGAACCATGCTTTGTGAAAACAGTTTACCTAAATATTTTTGGGCGGAAGCTACTAATACAACTTATTATATCATAAATAGAGTAATGATTAGGCCTATTTTGAAGAAAACACCTTATGAGATTTTGAAATCCAAAAAGCCTAACATTAGCTATTTTCATACATTTGGTTGTAAATGCTTTGTTTTAAACAATGGAAAAGATAATTTAGGTAAATTTGATGCTAAAAGTGATGAAGCTATTTTTCTAGGATACTCTTTAAACTCTAAAGACTGTCGAGTATTTAATAAAAGAACTTTGGTTGTTGAAGAGTTCATCCATGTTGTTTTCGATGATAATCTCCTTCCGAGGAAGGATTCTTGTGATGATGATGATGTTAGAATCATTGAAGCCATTGATGGAGGACAAACATCAAAGGTGGATGAGGTTCCAACCAAAGAAGAAGAAACACAAGATCCACTAGTTGAAGCCTTAAAAGACATGGCACTTGAGGAAAAGGAGGTCGCCTACCCAAGGCATTTCAACTATGTCAAGGGTGGTGAGATTTTGGGTGATACATACAAAGAGGTAACCACTCGTTCTTCTCTTAAGCTCTTTAATTATGTTGTATTCGTTTCATGCATTGAGTCTAAAAATATCAAAAAAAAACATTAAAAGATGATTTTTGGATATTGGCTATGCAAGAAGAGCTTAATCAATTTGAGAGAAGTAAAGTATGAACATTAGTTGAAAGGCCTAGTAATAAATCTACAATAGGAACTAAATGGGTCTTTAGAAATAAACTAGATGAGAGTGGTAACATAGTGAGAAACAAGGCTAGACTTGTTGCTCAAGGTTACACTCAAGAAGATGGAATCGATTTTGATGAAACATATGCACTTGTAGCTAGAATAGAAGCAATTAGGATGCTTCTTGCATTTGCATGCTTTTATGAGTTCAAGCTTTTTCAAATAGACGTCAAAAGTGTTTTTCTAAATGGTTTTATAAATGAAGAAGTGTATGTAGAACAACTATCAGGTTTTGAGGATCCAAAATTTCCAAATCATGTTTTCAAACTCACTAACGCTTTATATGGTTTGAAACAAGCTCCTAGAGCTTGGTATGAAAGGCTTTTAAACTTTTTGATTGAAAAATGTTTTGAAAAAGGCAAGGTGGACACTACACTTTTCATTAAAAAATATGGCAAAGACATCTTAGTAGTTCAAATTTATGTAGATGGTATTATTTTTGGTTCTACTAATGAATTGTTTTGCCAAGAGTTTTCTAAGCTAATGCAAGGTAAATTTGAGATGAGCATGATGGGGGAGCTTTAATTTTTCTTGCGGCTCCAAATCAAGCAAAGAAAGGATAACACCTTCATCAATCAAGCAAAGTATATAAAAGACATGCTCAAAAAGTTTGGCTTGGAGAATGTGAAGCCTCAAGCCACACCAATGAGCTCATCCATAAAGCTTGACAAAGATGAAGGAGGTAAGTATGTCGATTCAAAGCTTTATCGTTCCATGATTGGCTCATTGCTTTATCTTATCGCAAGTAGACCCGATATTATGTTTAGTGTTTGCTTGTGTGCTAGGTTTCAAGCTAGCCCTAAAGAATCGCACCTTATAGCCGTTAAGAGAATCTTTAGATACCTTAGAGACATATCTAGTTTAGGTCTTTGGTATCCTAGAGATTCCTCCTTTGATCTTCATGCCTTCTTGGATGCAGATTATGGGGATGTAAGATAGATAGAAAAAGTACCTATGGAACTTTCCAATTCTTAGGTAGTGTGCTCATATCTTGGTTCTCTAAGAAACAAAATAGTGTAGCTTTATCTACCACCGAAGTGGAGTATATATCGGCTGGGAGTTGTTGTGCTCAAGTCTTTTGGATGAAGCAAAAACTCTTAGATTATGGAGTTGATGTAGGTACTATACCCCTTAAGTGTGACAACACTAGTGCCATTTATCTCACTAAGAATCCCATCCAACATTCTAGAACCAAACACATAGAAATTAGACATCATTTTATTAGAGATCACGTCTTGAAAAATGATGTAGTTCTAGAGTATATTGACACCTTACACCAATTAGCAGATATATTTACCAAACCTTTAGATAAAGAGCAATTTTGGAATCTTAGGAGAGAGTTAGGTTTAACCAACCTCTTTTGACCCTTTAAGCCCTTTAAGGTCAAAAATTTGCTTGAATTCAATTGATTGATATGCATGTGTGATTTTGCTTCTTGATGCATCTATGCTTGTTGCTAGGGGAGTATGTATCCATGTTAGACCATACATGTTGTTCACATATCATCTGCATGCATTTTGATTCGAATAAAATCAAATTTTTGAGTAACTTGTGGCCCAAAATGCATTTTCTGGGTTATCCGTATCGAAACAGGTGAAAGTGTTTCGATACACCATTCTTGACTCAACCCATATTGCATTTCTCAGCACAAGTGTATTGATACGGGTCTAACCATATCGATACAAGTTTAAGAATATGTTTTGGTATAGTCGAGACTGTAATAATACAGGACTCGTGTTTTAGTACGCCTCCTAGGCGTACCGGTACACCTGTTTTGATACACCATGTGGCGTATCGGTACGCGAAGCCGTCTATCCTTAAATGAGTCATTAAATGGGTTTAACTTTAACCAAAACTTTTTCTCAAAAACCCTAGCCGAGTTTCCCTTTAAATACACACCCAATTCTAAGTTTTTCACATCAATTCATCAAACATTTTGAGGGGTTTTACTCTAAACATCATCACAAGCTCTTTTCATCAAAGATTGTGCATTGCTTCATCCTCATTCATCCATAATCCCAACTTCAAGGTATAAAACTATTTTCTTTTTCTTTTTAATTTCATTTTGATTTCTATACTATTTTTACTTAATTTTTGTGTTTTAAATATATACATACTATAGTTTTCAAGTTTTTGTAAAAAAAATTCAAAATCTAAAAATTTTCATTCGAATATAAAAGTATACCGTATATTTTTCTAAACTGTTTTTCAAAATTCTTTTTACCAAAATTATATTTTATACTTGTATATGTTTTAAACTATAGATTTTCAAACAATACCTTGTACTATTGGATTGAATATTGGATCGAATATGATGCTTTATGCATACATTGTTTTTGTACCTTAAAATTGTTTTTCAGATTATCTATGGCACCGGGAAAGAGAGCTAGAACAGCCGAGGTTGGCGAGTCTTCAACCGAAGATAATTCGGCTTGTCCCAACCTTAGCGTTATTTACCAAAAGAGTTTTTCGACCCCGACGGCTTTAAATCACTTCAAGCAATACCAAAACTACAATATTTGTCGCGAAAGAGTAACATCTCTTCCATTCTTAAACTCTGAACGTTACACGTTTAAATATCTTCATCTTTTGAGACGTTGGAATTTTATTCAATTTTTGACTATCCCTAGATTTTATAGTGTAATCTTGTCTTGATTTTCTTTGCTAACTTCTGGTGCATCCCTAACCAAGACCGTTCTAAGGTCATTGCTATTAAGTCATTCTTAATGGGGAAGAAATTTCGTATTGATGTTCAAACTCTAGTCAATGTTTTTGGGATAGAAGATGAGGGAATCAATGATGAGGACTACTTGGGACATGTTCTTGGAGGTTCTATCACTGTTCTTGATGCTCATAATCGCTTCTTGCATCTCATGATCACTTTGTGGTTTTGGCCATCCGTTGGTAAGTTTTCCACTATCTGACAAGTGGACAACTTTTGGATTAGATGTTTTCTTGAAGAGAAGCAGCAGAATCTTACTCAAATTATGTTTGCAGAGCTAGTTTACCTCATCCAACATTGCCACACCTCTCTAATTTCATCATTTACTTATGAGACAGCTTTGAGTTATTTGTTTACTAAATTGGAGATTGATTGCTCTCACGACTTTCCTGAGCCTCTCACGGATCCCATTGATGAGTGCTCCCTTACTCGAGCCAAATTTCACTATTTTAATAGAGAGTGGCTTTGTCTTGCCAATCTTCCACATGATGCTATTCCCGAAGAACCGAAAGCTCTTCCACGAGCCGCTCCTCAAGCTCTGATAGCTCCACCGACTATGGATGCTCTCATGGCTTATCTCAATGAGCAATTCACTACATTAAGCACCTCTATGACCTCATTGAAGATAACCATGATTGAAGGGTTTACGGCCATTGACACTCGTTTTATTTCTTTGGAGGAACAAGTTCAAGCAATTGAGAGCCAACAAGGATCAATGGATATTTCTCTCACGGCTTTCCATGGGGAATGGAGACAATCTCAAGCTACTCAAACCCATGATGAAGATAAAGAGGACAAGGACGATGAGAATACTCCTTAGACATTCATTGCATATCATACGTGTCACATTAGGATTTCTATTTTATGCGTCTATGTTATTTAATATTTGAACATATGCTTATGTTTTTAGGATTTTAAGTTTTGGATTTTTCTTATGTTGCTTGAGTATTGCTTTATGTTTCAATGAATATTATGTTGTTTTTGCTTTACTCTTGCTTATCTATTGATCTATCATTGATTTTGATCTAACAAAAAGGGGGAAGAAGTAAAAGAGCTTAAATTTTCAAAAACGTTTTTAAAACCTATCTTAAAGTAAGAGGAGTTTTTCAAAAAAGACTTAAAATTTTAACTTGGTTTTGTTATATCAAAAAGGGGGAGATTGTAAAACCTAAGTTTGATTTTGATATAACAAATAGTTTAAAGACCTATTTGTAAAAGAAAATAAATTTTTAAGTATCTCAATGACTCACAATTGACAAGGATTTTTCAAGTACAAAATTATTCAAAGTCAAAAACTTAAACCCCATAAATTTTTCTAAGTGATTTCAAGCCAAATTCAACTTTTATGCCCAGGTGTATCGATACGGGCTTAACTTAAAAAGGCCTCTGTAAGAATTCGTTTCGATACAGGCAAGCCTGTTTCGATACGGGTGTTTCGATACGGTTCCTTCCGTATCGATACGACTTTCATACTATGTTTAAGATTTAAGAACAGCGTACCGATACTGCTACCACCGTATTGATACAGGGGTTAAAATTTTTCCAATCTTTTCTTTATTATTCGAACGTTGACTTGTCAGTTATTGGGAACACGGGATTTCGAAAATTAGTTAACTTGTATTGATGCGCCTATGTGGTGTACCGAAACAGGTTTTGGCAATAGCCCAAGTGAGCAAAATTGTATTGATACGGCCTTACCCGTTTCGATACGCCCTTTGTTTTACACTGAGACCGTACCGATACGCCTTCTCGCATATCGATATGCCCTTATATTTTTACACAACAGCTCTTTCGATTTTGAGACAGGTATCAATACGGCTGTTCTTGTACCGATACGGTTGGTTATAGTTGAGCATTTATTGCGGGAAAAATGCAACCCAACGGCTCTATTGATGATGCCAACTACCCAAATGGTTAGAAATCAATGAAAGGGTATAAAAGCAAGCCTAAAAAGCTATAGCAACAACAATTGAACAAGTCAAGCGCTTTCAAGCATAAATCCAATCTTTTTTAGCCTTATAGAGTCAGATTCTTGTAACCCTCTTAAGAGAGTTTATTGTATTCGTTTTTATTCAAGTTTGGGTTTGTGTGAACTTGTAATTGGGTAAACTTATCTACCTTTAAGAGGCATTTTTTTGTTTACCATAATTTCTCTTTATAAGAGTGTCTTTGATCGAGCTTTGGGTAGAAAGCTTTGATCGGTTGTAACGGTTTCCTCCTAAGCCGAGAAAAGAGGACGAATTCATTGAGTGGATTGTTTAATTCCTCAGTAGGGTGCTGAGGTAGTGGATGTAGAGCTTATTCTAAGCTTGAACCACTCTAAAATTGCTTGTGTCCAATTTTTACATTTCCATCTTGCACCCTTCAACTTTTGAATAGCCAATTCACCCCCCCTCTTGGCCAATTGCAATTTTTTATCAACTCAACAATACCACCAGTGGCGGAACTTGGAGTAAAGGTTTGAAGGGGTCAACTTCAAATTTTAAAAAATGGTGGCTTAAACAAAATTTTTCAAAAAAAATTGAGGGTTTAATTAAAATGTTTAATAATTTTGAGAGATTTAACAAAAAAATTAAAAATAAGAGGGAATTTAATTAAAAATATTCAAAATTTTGAAGCTTAATATGAGTTTTTAAAAATCTTGAGGGAGCCAAATTAAAATTTTCAAAAAAAATTTAAGGGCAAAATTCAAATTTCCCAAAAATTTAGGTCACTAGCCCCTTAAACGATCCACCCCTATGTAACATTAAATATTTTAAAAAATTTGAAATCATAAAACTTAAAGCATGATTATTCCTTTTTGTGAATAAAATATATTGAAATAATTTTTGTGCCACTTTTTTAGATTTTTTTATAGTCTTAATGTTTTAATAAAAATTTATGATTTTTAAATTAAAAATTGAAAAAATGGCACAAAAAGTGTTTCAACATATTTAATTTTTAAAAAGAATAATCATGTTTTAAGTCCTCAAGATTTTAAAAATTATTAAAATAATTGGTGGTTCATATCAATGTATATTAATACTCTAAGATCATTACATGATGTTTACTCTAGCATTTTCTAAAGTACTTACAAGTTCCTTCTATTATAAAGGTTGGTTCATATTAGTCACTTGTTTTTAAATGGATCAATTAATAGTTATATTAATAAAATAAATTAAACAATGTATTTTTTTACAAATGTAATATTTATTGTTTAAAATAACATTAAGCTTCAATTCAAAAAAATAATATTAAACTATTTTTTGAATTGTAATTCAAATCGAAACAAAATATTTCATTTTATAGAAGTGCGAAAAAATTTAAAGGCCAAAATGAATTTTAAAAAGTGAGAAGTAATCCAAGAATTAAACCAAATGGAAACAATCGAAAAAAATGATTTTAACCTTTGAAAAAAAAAGATTGTACGAGAGGTCGACAGAAAAGGAAACAATCGAAAAAAATGATTTTAAACTTTGAATTAAATCAATTATAAATGTCACGTGATAAAATTATAGTAATATTTGAAGGGAAAATATCAAATTTAATGATCAAAATTATTTAAAAAAATTAATTAATTTCCTTTTCAAAAATTTAAGACATTAAAGCTACTTAAGCCGACTATATATAAATATCTCTATTTCCTTGAAAAGAGAAGACAGCTCATAATACGATCTTCCTCTGAACTATCTATTAATACATGAGAAAAACATTTTCGAATTGTAGATTATCACATGGTGGCCCTTCGTTTAGGGGTAGTTTAAAAATTTAGGAGACTCTGCATAATTTATTAAATTAAACTCTTAATTTAAAAATTATAAATATTTGTTAATTTATTGTGTGAGTGGTATGTTAATTTTTAAATAAAAAATGACTATAATAGGATTTAAAATCTATGGAGAATAACAACATTTTGTTTTTTTTTTGTTTTATCACCGTCCATAATTAATCTTTGGCTTAAAGGTTCAATAAGTCCCTAAATTTCTGTAAAAAAATCATTAAACCCCTAAACTTTTTTGTACCTAATTAAATCCTCAAACTCAAGAAAAAAATTAATTTGGCTCTTTGACTAACGTTGACAATTAACTTTAATGAGGTTTTTTGAGAGAAAAATTAATATGTGTCGCAATAGGGTAATGTCACTTGTCACTTCTAGGAATTTTTAAATTTAAATTTTAAAAAATTAAAAAAATTAATAAAAAAACTAAAAAATTAAAAAAAATCTGGAAAATTCTAAAAATTATTTTAAAATATAAAAATATTTTTAAATTTCTAAATTTATTCAAAACTAATAAATAATAATTTTTCAAAAGAATAAAATATTTTTAAAAATTTTAAATATTAATTATTATTATTATTATTATAAAAAAAATTGAAAAAAGTAAACAAAAAATTATTTTGATTTTTAAAATATAAAATAATAAAAGTTATTTTTAAAAATATAAAAAGATAAAAGTTATTTTAAAAACCAAAAAAACTTTTATTGTTTAATATTTTTCAATTTTTTTTATAATTATATAATAATATTTAATATTTTTAATTTTTTAAAATATTTTAATCTTTTAAAAATTATTATTTATTATTATTAAATAAATTTCGGAATTAAAAATATTGTATATTTTAAAAACAAAATCTCAGAATTTTTAACTTTTTTTAGATTTTTTGAATTTTATATATTTTTTAAAAATAAAATTTTAAAATTCCTAAAAATGACAAGTGGCGTTATCCTATTGCGACACGTGGCATAATTTTTTTTTTAAATCGTTAAAGTTAACAGTCAACATTGGTCAAAGGGCCAAATTAATTTTTTTTCTTGAGCTTGAGGCCTTAATTGGGTGTAAAAAAAGTTTAAGGACTTAATTAATTTTTTTTGAAAAGGGGCTTATTGAACCCTTAAGCCTTAATCTTTTAATCTTTTTCATCGTATGCATTTAATTTAATTCATTTTAGATTTTCTACTTTTCGAGTCATGTTCAAAACCACTCATGCTCCATCCAAGCCAAAAACCTACCAGATCGCAGTCCAATCCCCTCCATCAACAATCACTTGACTCTACGATGTTAGATGTTCAAATTTAACATTTTTTTTTGTTGATCCTCCCAGTTCTCTATGATTTTACTTTGACTAATTTAAACCGACCCGCTGTCACACGTAGTTTTGGTTGGTGAGTCTCTAACGAAAGTTCTTTACATACACAAAACTTCGAACTCGAGACTTGTTTAAGCGATAACAAGCTGCTTATCATTTGGACCAGTTTTCGTCGGTAAATTTGACATTTTTTTTTATCTTATTAGCTAATTATTTTTTAAAAAATAAATAATTATCGTAGGCAAGAGCATCTTGTTGCGCAGTTAATCTCTCATTTTTATGGTATGTCCCTTTATTACAAATTGTTGTGATTTTGTCCCAATATTCTTTGCTCGTTTGCTATCTGTCCAATCTAGTTGCAGTTTAACCACTCTAGAAAGTGAGACAACTCTAGATACGGTAATATAAACTTGTTGTGTTCAAACCACTTAGTTACATCTATGATGGAAAAACTCTTGTTTTTTAAATGGTACTATGCTACTAGCTCTGTCGATTTCTGCAGGCTTCTCTTCATTCTATCCGAAGTACATATTCCAATCTATCAAGTTTACATAAATTCTTTGCGGCAAAATATAAAGAAATTTCTCCAAGTTTTAAACTGGCACAGGTAATCTAGTGGCAAGAGCCACGTCTCTCCTGCTATTTTGTTTGTTAAGCAACTTGATTCTTAACCTTAAATTTTAAATTTTAAACTATAAAATATATTCTCAAACCCTAAATACTAAAATCATTAGGCGCTCGTGGAAAACAAATTTTTCAGTACATAGAATATGTTAAAAGTCAACCGACTTCTCCTTCTTTCTCCGATACTCTAGAAACAATATTCTAGAGTTCTCTAAATCAGTCCTAACAATTAACTAATATATTATTATAATAATATAATAATGTAAATATCTACAATGTCCACCGACATAGTGGATTATAAATAGGTGCATGTGTGCAATTGTAGTGAAAAAAGAAAGAAAATTGAGAGTGTAAGTTGAGAGTGACGTGAGGGAAAGTTGAGTGAGTGGTGCAAAGTGAGTAAGGTGTGTGTAAGTGTGTAGAGAAAAATAGGTACGTGCTTGTAATTTATTTTGTGTATTAATAAAAGTGTTATTTTTCATTGTAATTAGAAGTTTTTTGGTTAAGCCTAAGTGTATGTATTTTTATAGTGCACTTAAATTGATTACTTTATGGTCGGCTATACCGCCTAAATAGTATTTGGTCGGTTCTACCGCCTAATTAGTATTTGGTCGGTTCTACCGTCTTAATGTTTATGGTCGGCACTGCCGCCTAAGTTGTGCACTAAGAAAATAAAAATAAAAAGACTAACCGACTCAGGGAGTTGGTGTGGTACTAATGGTCAGTCTTAGGTCCTCCATAGTGAGTGTGTTGGGTCCGTCGAGTTTCCAACAATTGTATCAGAGCGGGTGGTCCGGGACCGTTACCAGTAGAGAAAGCTTCGATAAGCGGTGGGGGCTTACATTAGTCGGCGTTGCATCAAGGTGCTAAGGGGAGACTCTGCCAGAATACAGTCAGGGACTATGAAGCTATTGGTTTGGAACCAAGCTTAGTGGACGTCGGGCGTCAGTCAGCATGGCAGACTTTAGAAGTACAAGCAACGGAATTAGGAAGCTCAATGACCACAACTATGGTTATTGGGAGACATGCATAGAGTCCTACCTACAAGGTCAGGATTTGTGGGACATAGTCGCAGGTACCGACACAACTCCTCCACCGAGGGAGAATGCCGAAGCCTTGAGAAAATGGAAGATCAAGGCTGGGAAGGCTTTATATATATTGAAGACCACAATCGAGGAGGACCTATTGGAGCATATTCGGGATGACAAGACACCAAAAGCAACCTGGGAAACTTTGGCGAAATTATTTTCAAAGAAGAATGAAGCACGCCTCCAAATCTTAGAAAATGAGCTCTTGGGATCTCATAACTTATATATTGCTCTAATGTGGATTGTACTATAACAAAATCCAACAATTGATGTATACATTATATGTGTTTATTTTGAGATCACTTTATTGATTTTTTAAGTTTTATTTAAAAAACTTAATATAATTGAGTTTGATATGTAAGGGTAATTTTTATTGATTTTTTGAACTTGGTTTGTAGCAAATATTAATATTATTTAGTTTGTTAATTATCATGTTTAACACCTTATGGAGTACAAGTTTTTGGCCAAAGAAAAAAACACCTTATGTTCACGAGATTATTGTTTGGTTATGTTTGAATTCTATTACAGTTCAAGGTGGGTTTTTCGATATCTGTCCACACAAGTGATTTTAATCTTATTTGGATTATTTGTCTTAGTTTTTGATTAATTTATATTAGCTTACATATTTTAAGTTGCGATCATGGTTGGATTCTGAACGGGCAATTGAAATAAAAGAGAGTTTAGTTTTTTTTTATAGTTTACATCCATTTTATGGTCTATGTTTGAGATTCATAGTTCTCCTTATCAATAATGTCGTCTACATGGTTCGAATTTAGATTCTCTCTTTGAAAATACAATGTACCTTGCTAATACACTCAATCTTTGTTGATGAGATAAATATAATGTTTTCTAATTTATTTTTTAATAATAAATTTTAACGTTATTTTTGTTTAAAATAGACATAATAGTGTAATATCACTTTTGGAAGAGAATTCTTTATTTGAGACTTGTGTTTCATATTAATTTGTGTTCGTAAAAAATAAAATTTCTTTTCTTTTAAAGTAAACTATGCTCTACCATCTAAGAGATGTAAATTAAAGTTCACCACATTAATACACTTTTGGGGTAGTTACTAGTGGGTAACTTTATTTTATAGTCCTTCATATCAAATATTATCGAATCCGATATGAAGATTGTCTTTTAAAGGAGAAAAGATTATATAAAGAAGAATAAAACATACATTTTTACTATTTATCATATTACTAAAATTATCCGTTCACTTCGACTCAATTATCGGGTCAAAAACGAGTTGATATTTGGTTTAGATCAAATTTCGGAAAATTAAATTTGAGTTGTTTTTTGTTCGGGTTAATTTTCGGTTTGGGTTGCTTTCGGTTCAAGTTGCTTTCGATTCGGATTGCTTTCGATTCGGATTGCTTTCGGTTCGGGTTGTATTCAGTTCAGATTGCTTTCAGTTCGAGTTATTTTCGGTTCCAGTTCCTTTTGGTTTCGGTTCGGGTTGATTTTCGATTCAACTAAAAATTGGGTCGAGTTTGGTTTAGTTCTATTCGGTTTGGGTTCAGATCAAATTTGAACCATTATGTTTGGGCCCAAAACCGGGTCTCGGATCAGATACATCGGTTTGGGTCTCGGGTTATGTTTACCAGGTTTATATGCGTTAATAGTTAACAAGACATTTCGGATTGTTAGAAACAAAGTGTTGCATCTGTCCATAAGATGCAGGCGTTACAAAATTTGTAGGAATATTTTTTTGATGAAGAAAGTCAAGATGGGGATGGGGAAAAGGCAGTGACGATCCAGAGTGTCCCTGTAGCTGCTGCTGCTGCTGCTGATACTAACATTTGTTGTGTGATTATATAAATACAATAAATGTTTGGTTTTCGTTTTTTATATTTGACAAATACAATACAATATAATACAATACAGTAACATGATCATGTCTTTTTTTTCGAATAAATGTAAGAATTGGGTAAACGTCCAAAACAGTAGAATCTTACACTGAATCCCTAAGAAAAAAGAGTAGTCATCTATCCTGTTGTTTGTAATTTAAACAACAAGCAAAGCAACACAGCACCATTATTCTTCTTTTTTATATTAGTTTAAAACATTACAACTCACAAAGCTCCCATCACTTGGAATTGGAACCCTTCCTTGGCCCAACTTGCTCAAGGCGCTATAACAAACAGAGGCTGCATATCACACAATACAAATTTGTCACCCAAAATAGATTGCCCAAATTCGGTTCATTCAATTCGATTTAATTGGTTTTCAAAATAACCGGTGTATTCAGTTAGTTCAATTGGTCATTTCGAATCAGTTTAATCAATCAAGTTTTCCAGTTAATCAACTTATTCAGTTTTTTGAAAATTTAAATTTTACGGTCAAACCAACTAAATGCTCACTCCAAGAATCTGAGACATATAGAGAATAAGAGATAAGAGGTTACCATGTCTACACTAACTGGTTTTCCATCCTCTACCAATATCTCCGTTACAGTTCCGGATTGATCAGCCTGAGAAACCACAAATTAAGAACGCAAGGAAAAGAGATGGCTACAAAACTAATCAAGTCGAGTGAGTTTGGTGAAACTAACAATTATGTACGGAGAATTATATGAATCATAATTTATCTGAATGACTAATTTTATTTTCTTTCTATATATTAATGACCGGTTAAATTTGCTTGAACCATCAAGACTAGAGATGAGCAAAGACAGGGAACTACGAGGAGGTGGACCTACTTCTATTTCGTTCATCAATTTCATTGCCTCGATGATGCAGACAACTTGACCTTTCTGCACTCTATCTCCCACCTGAAAGACCATCGATGGAGTATTACAGCCTTTGTACGTTAGCCAAAAAAATGCAGATAGTCATTAATGGTAACCTGAAGCCGCCTACCTTAACAAATGGAGGTTCACCCGGTGCAGGACACCTATAGAAGGTTCCAGCCATGGGACATTTGAGTGGTGGATGAGAAAAATTGCCCGTTTTAGCAGGAGGAGGTGATGAAGGTGCCGGTGCTGGGAGGGCTGGACTAGCAGGAGCTGCCACTGGGGCTGCCTGAGGTGGAGTTTGAAACATGGCTTGAGGCATGTATTGTGGCACGACGATCGGAGATGCTGATTCTGGTGGCTGCAAAGCTTCCTTCTTTCTTATTACGAGCTCACAATCCGATTGCTTCAGTTGCAACTCTATAACATCTCGTGAATCAACAAGTCTGCTCATCAAAAACAAAATCAACATCGATCATGAAACAAATTCTACTCGTCAAACAAACATTTGCACAAGTCTACTGGCACATACGAATATGCTTCAACCAACTTACTTAACAAGGTCTGATACTTGTGCCATGAATGCTGAGATCGCTGCAGCATCCGGAATAGCATTCTCTGCTGATTTTTTGTCATCTTCCTTAGGAAATGCAACTTTAGGTTTCGTGTCGACTGCTGCTACAGAATTCGACGACAACTCCGCAACCTTAATTTTTACAAAGCTGGCTTAATCGATGTCGATAAGATCCCATCTAAAGATTAAAAATTTCAACTTCACAGTGAAAAACAGACCTCGTTAAGCTGCGCATGGCTCGTGAAGACTGTAGTTTGCTTACGACTAGGCCACTGCAAATGACAACCAGATATCGAAAAAAAAACAGTGAATTGTAAACGTTAGACCAAAATGAACAATTGTCACTACAAACCAGTGAATAACAGGTCAAGATTTCAGTCAAAAACGCAAAACTAAGCCTAGAAAATGGTCGTTCCAAAGATAGGGGGGAACCCAAGAATATGAATTACTACAATTATATATAGAGAATGCATAATCAAGTACATTACTTTTCTTAAATTCAGTGAAAATAACATATTAAATACAACAAATAACGAACCTGAGATGCTGAAAATACAGGTATCCGGGTTGAAGATCCAAATGCCAAGCAAGACTTGGAGGTAGAGTTGGAAGTTTGAGGAAAAGCCAAAGAAAGCTTTTGACTTTGGCTTGGGTGGTTTGTTTTCAAGAGAAAAGAGATCTTGGGGCAGGGAACCGAGAGTGAAGAAGCCATTTTTATTGAGATTTAAAGCAAACCCAGATCTGGTTTTAGCTCTATATATAGAAACAAAGAAATAAGGAAGGCGATTAGATTTAAGAAATGGGAGAGAAATCTGAGGAAAACCCAGAGAAAAACAACCGAAAAATAGGACCCAAGCAAGAACTTTTTTATTTATACATGCAGAAAAATGTGGGTTCAAATTAAAAATGATGAGAAATAAGAGCAAAACTCGAGGGGTTTTAATTTGATTAAAGAAATTGGAGTTCGATAATAACGAAGAAGAAGAGAGGAAAAGGAAGAATCGTCAAAGGTGATGGTTTTAACTTTTAACTAACCTCAACTACATTCCCAACTCTACCACGCCGCTTGTCCTCTTCTCTTTTACTTTAAACTTAGGGTAAACTATCCATATAGTCCTCTCACTATAGATAAATTTTAATTAGGTCATCTGAGTTTAATCGAAAATTATAATATAGTTACCACCTTTAATTTTTAGATATAAAGCTGGTGTGATAGTTTTTTTTTACTTAAGTAGAGATAATTATATTGTAAAGATAAATGTTAGTATTAGAATACATAATAGGATAACATGAGCATTTTTTACTACTCGATCAATTAATAAATTTCAAGATGACGTGATAGTTAATAAAATTGAAATAATAATAAATTTAGTTTTCGATAATTACAAATTATTATAATGTAATCCTAATTTCGAAAAATTAACTTTCAACAATTAAATAGTGTAACTTACATTTTAGTCATTAAACTTAACATCTATTTTCATTTACATTATAAATTTTTGATTAATCAAATTACATCATTTAACTTTTATTATTTCTAAACTAAGTTACTTATATGTCACTTATTTGAAAATTTGTATTATTTAAGATTTTAAACAAAAAATTATATTAATTTAATTAATTTTAATTATTATATCTTAACATTCCTTGCGAGTAGATATGAAAATACATTACAGTTACGTCCATGACATTATATTTTAAAAAGAGAAATGAACAAAAATTATAAAAAATAAAAATAATTTAAAATTATAAAAATGTAAACGTCACTAAAAAGCATAAAGCTAAAACTTTAAATTATTATAGAATATAGAAAGGGTAAAACTTATAAAAAATATTAAATCTAAAGATTCTAAACAAACACTAAAACTTGATTCAAATAGTATAACAATAACACTAAAATTTTATAAAAAGCATTAAAATTATAAATATTTTTAAAAGAATTATACAAAAATTATTAAAATACAATGGTAACCATGTCGAATTCGTTTGTTGAAATTATTATTATTACAACCACTCATATTTATTAACAAAACATTTAAACCTAACAAATAGCGTCAGTGGGATGATGTTCTTTTTTAAAGACTCGAGTTTAAATTATTTTATTTAAAATATACGTGTGATTTGTCAAAAAAAAATTAAAAATATATATAGAATAAAACATTTGTAATCGATCCAACCATAGATAACTCACAAATGATAACAAGTATTACAAGTAAAATAATTTATTATTTGATTTAATTTCTTAACTTGTATTTATTCGTTTATCGCTTGGTCTTGCAGTTATCTACTCCCTGTAGCTTAATTGTTTTTGTTTTTTTATGTCTATTTTATAATTCATGCTCCGAACTCGTGGCTCTCTCTTCAACAATATTATTTTTAAGATTTGAATTCAAATCCTCTCCTTAAAAGAGCAATGTGCCTTGAGACCCAACTTTTGTTGGTTATGTGAAACATATATTCGTATCCTGACATATTCACATCCGAATATATAGGTCGAAAACCAATGTTTTTAGTTAAAAATCTGCCATTTATAGCTATGATCCAAATATACAAATGCAACTCAAACATTATCAACATGAAAACTCATCGTGATTTTCGGCAGAAACACTGAAAACAACATTGTTTATTGAAAAAAACAATTAAGTTAAAGAATCAAGAACCCTAAAAGAATAAAT
Organism: Hibiscus mutabilis; assembly: GCA_019671005.1. Taxonomy (NCBI): domain Eukaryota; kingdom Viridiplantae; phylum Streptophyta; class Magnoliopsida; order Malvales; family Malvaceae; genus Hibiscus; species Hibiscus mutabilis. The sequence continues at coordinate 67,853,331 of CM033711.1, forward strand.
AGAAAAGTGTCAACCTTTGGTTGTCAAAACAATGCCAACAATATTTTTGATTGCCCGAAAAAGATGCTGTACCATTGACAAAGTAGAGCAAAATAATCTAATATCGGTTCCAGTAGGTCTGGCGTCTGAACCAATTGTAGTCCGGCAATTCCTCGATGGGGCCAATCGCAGAGATCGCGATATCCTGCAAAACCGAACATAAATGACATTAGATTGCTTATATCCTGCAATTCCAGTCTCATCCGCTTGAACCTGGGTTCAAATGCAGTTCCTACCCTGTCGTAGAAAAATTGGTTTGCAACTCGTTTAATGGTGCTTGGATCAACAGCATCGATGCTAGCAAATAATTCAGCAAACGGGATTCTCCGACCGTATGTAAGTAGGTGCATATTGAAGATCAAGGAAGAAAAAGTAACTGAAATGAGTAATAGTTTTATATCTTGCCACTACAGCTCAAGCACGGCTACTACATGTCGCTCAACATGGTCAGCAAAAGACTTGTGCCTCAATTCAAAAGATGAAATTGCTCTCATGCAGCACCGGGATTAAAAATATTTCGAGTGCGGAAATGTACCTGGCGTCCGATATCTTCAGCCATGGGACTAGTTCCATCTGTTCCAAGCATCAAGGATGACTTTAACTGCAAAAAGGAAGAGTACTTAAGCAAATGGCAGAACAGAATAGACTGAGTTATTTATCAAACACGAAGAAAAATGGCAGTAATTGTAGCTACCTGATTACGAGCACGAATCACATCATCTTCTAAAACTCGATAAGCCAGCTTGGTAATCGCAGACATTATAGCAAATGATAAATCCCCCAAACAATCGGGCTGAGTAAAGAACATAAAACTTAATATTTCATCATAATACCTATGGCGACATCAAGAATATGAAATATTGAGTTTTACTTTTGGTCTTGCATCAGCTTTTGTTCGGATCATAACGAAAAATTATAGCAAGGGGTAGCAAACCTCACCTTTGCAACAGCATAGACACCGAAAAGACCAGTATCTTTATAGTTGGTACTGAAAGCCATCATGCTTTCTGCAATTCCGTTAATGCTAACTCTTTGTGCCAGCTCAGAGCTGTTTAAAAGATTTCAAAACTAATCAAGAAATTGTTGCAACAGAAGTCTGGTTCCGAAACTGCCAAAGCAATGTTAAGTTGAGTTTAAAATGCAATTCAAGGTGAGGAAAAAGCTCACCCCATGTGCTTCCCACCCCCAGCATTTTTGTTCCATGACCCCAGCATCTCCCGCATAACCATTAGCGCAATAGAATCCGGATCGGTGGAAGATGTTGCCTCAAAAGCAATGGCGAATTTTGCTAGAGGAACATAGTCATTGATAATTCTAACCTGGTTTGTTTCAAAATTAAAAAAGATAAAACAGACCATTGAAGGTGAATATTACTGAATCAAACAAGAAAAGAAAAAACTCAAAACTCATTAAATAAAATATCAGCCCTACCTCAGAACCAGTAAAACTGGCTGGTTCTTTCGCAACTAACTTAGTAGCGGTGGTTGAATCCGACTACAACTTGGTAAACAACTTCTTTGCTTGCTCGACGATTTCCTCATGCTTAACAGCTCCGGATGCAGCAAGGACCTGCAAGGAAACCGACCGAATCACGACACATTCTTCGGTTTCAAGGAAAAGCCAAATAGTCCATTGCATAGTGCATACTGTTCGAGGAGTAGTGTAGTGTGTCTGAATATACTGGTGCAGATGCTCGTTGGAGATGGTCTTAATATTACAACAGGTCCATGAATGCTTCTACCGAGAGGAGAGTATTGGAAAGCCGTCGAATGCAAATGATCGAAAACAGCTTCCTCTGTATGTTCCCCGGCCTATAAAATTCGCCAAAACATGTTTAACACAACTGTTTCTAAATCGTATACGAAATTTAAATTTTCAGAATGGTGCCTGAGTAGGATCACATTTCTCTAAAAAACAACAAAAAAGTGTAAAAGTTACCTGCAGTTCCCTTAGGATCGCATTCCTTTCTCTACTAATGCAGCGTTCTTCGAACTTGGAATTCTGCACGATATCGGTCAAAATGTCCACCGCTTTGAGGACGCCATTAGCCATAACTTTGGCGTAATAAGCTGTTTCTTCCCTCGAAATGTAAGCATTCAAATGGCCTCCCATATTCTCAATCTCTTCTTCCGGTCCCTTCGAACGCCTCTTCTCCGTCCCTTTGAATATCATGCGCTCCAAGAAATGCGCCGTCCCGTTCGTCTCGTCGGACTCGAATCTCGACCCTGCATCGATCCACACCCCAACGGTGGCCGTTCGAGAATTCGAGGTGGATTCCGTGGCGACGCGAAGGCCATTGGGCAACGTTGTGATTTTGGTTTCGGGGCGAGATAGGATGTGGGTGTGGGAGCTTTGGGTCGGGCGAGGGGAACCGTATTTGAGGAAACGGATATCCGGGTTCTCGAGTTTTTGGAGCTTTGATTTGAGTGAATGGGCTATCCGGTCGTAGATCATGGCGGTTGGTGGAGGAGGTTTGATGAACTCCTCGTCATCGGAGGCCGCGGCGGCGGAGGAGGAAGACGATCGGACGACGGTGAAAGAAGAGGAAGGCGGCTTGTGGGACCGGCGAGCTAGAGAGAGAAGCTGTTTGGTCGCCATTGTTGATGGATTCTCTTGGGAATTGTTTGAGGTTTCCGGGGGGAATTTCAAGAATTTGGAGAGAGAGGACTCAGCTTAAAATCCCTGTATCCACGCCTACTAATGGTGAAAAAAGATGAATTCTTGCTAACTACTTTGACGATTTAAACTCAAAAAATCCCTCTTCTTCTCCAATTACAGAACATCAACTTCATATGATTATTTTTCACGAAAAAAAACAGTGCTTCATAATAAAAAAATACAAATGCAATTTCAATTTACAAATTAGGATCACATTATGTTTTAGAGGGCAAAATTGTAGAACAAGAATTCATATTCTTCCAAATTGGTATCTAATGTACAAAAATTCATATAGTCTGCAATTCAGCACTTTGTCCTCTTATGCTGTGGCATATGGAAATATGGCTCTCTTGGAATAGTTGGATTCTTTGAGGACCTTCAGAACCATGCAGCAAAACAAAACCCCATGTCAATGTAAATACAGAAGAAACATATAAAAGAAAAATTGAATGCACTCAAGTTACCTTCTGGGAAGGAAAGGCCTGTCAAAGAATGGCATAGGCTGTGCTTTCGGAACGAGCTCCTTTCTCAACCTCTTTATCTCTTCTTCCTCTGCCATCTGCAACATCGAAAAGATCATTTTTTAGTCTTTCTTTGCTAAACACACCTTTAAAAGATCGTGCATTTTTCTGGTCTTTTTTGTTTACTTTATCCTGCATAGCCCTTTCCATTTTATACTGTTCAATTAGACTCGTCTTCTCAGCTACTTGATGATCGAACTCCGAACGCTCTGAGGCTCGAATGTCGGAGCAGAGTCTTGGGTCCACCGGCCTTGTGTTCTCTTTAAAATAAGGTTTGATCAACACCTGCATAGGCAAAATCAATACAGGATTGAGAAAGGCTCATGAAATTGTTTAGTTTTGATTCTTGGATTTAGAGTGTAGGGACCAATGAACCTCAGGTTCATCTGTTGTCCATGGGAGGCCTTGAGCAATTGGGACCCTTTGTTTCTCTTCTTCCACCATCATTTCTTGGATCTTCTTCATGAATTCTTCTTCCTTCACTTTCCCTCTTTGCTGTTAATGTTAAAGAGAAATCGGAAATTGTAACATAAGAAACCGGTAAGGATACGCTAAATGGTCAGGTTTAATAGAGATGATGAAACCTCTGTTCTTAGCTTGAATGGTTTCTGGGAAGTTGGCTTGACTTGCTTTTTCCATCTCCTCCCACCAATTGTCCGATGAGACTCAGAGCTCTAAAATCCACAAATGAATACAAAAAGTCATGCCCCAGAGTGTAAATAAAAAAAACCTTTATATTGGTATTTTTCACCTGTGATTCATAACAATTATAACATTATATGTATACAATGCCACTTAGAAAGCTTATTAAGTTATTTTGCTCGGACTCCTCATTTTCTTTAAAGTAACCATGTCCAATACCCGTATTATAAGCATTTTCGGATGTTGACTTGGAATATGATATCCAAGGACCCTCCAAAAACACATGGAAAAGCTCTTTGATCTTTGATCCTTGAGTTCGTACATATAATTATAAATATAAACTTTATAGGAGAAACTTGAAAATAGCTTGCAGATAAGTGGTCTGCAAGCGTGTAAATTGGCCAAAATAAACATCATATAACATTCAATATGGTAACAACTAACAACAGTAAAAGTAAATTTGCAGAAATGAGAAATTACTTACATTTCTTTGGCTCCTGCGACCTCCATTAGAAGACCTGCTTGAAAAAGGGCAAAACAGAGGAACAATATAAAGATTTATTTTTTTATAAAAAAAAAAACCCAAATCTGAGAAGTTAAAGAATAGGCAAATATATAATTTGCAGGTTGTGAACAAATCAATCAGTTACTTCAATTGCTGACCTTCCTTGGCTGCCATCCCATGAAGAAGACACTGAGAAACGCCGATCAAAGCCAAGATTCTCAGCAGTCAAAACACAATCCGATAATTCCCATTTCAATGGCTTCTTGTTATTATCACTCTTCTGTTCTTTTGGTTCCTTTTCATCATCTCCATCTTCCGATTCCTTTGAATTCAGTGTCGAAAGAAGCTTCTCAAAGGCCTTAACCAAATTCATTACTTTACCAGATTCAGGCACACTATTCTTTGCTTCTTGAGTATCAATCAGGTCAGCCTTCTCTTCAACTTCGGTTTCAGATTTGTTCTTGAAGAAATCCTCTTGAGATGCCCTCAGGTTCTCATAAGCGACGCATAGACATTTCTTCAAACTGCCACCAAACTTCTCTTTACATTTGCAATCGATTTTGACATGTGGATTTGGTTCTGGATCTGGAGCAGATCTTTCTTTCTTTGATTTCTTCTTGGCCACCACAAACTTTCTTTCCCAGAGTTTGGTTCTTGGTGAAAAAACTACTGGATTCTTGGAAGAATCTTTCTGGGATTTTAAAGATTTTGTTAACGGAGAATTTGAACCAGAGATGTTTGGGTTTGAATTCTCGGAAACTTTTGGTTTCTTTGGAGTTTTTGATCGAGAAATCGCACTCCCTCCTGGATCTTTTACTGGAGTCCCCTGTTTTGAATGCTTGACAACTTCCATCGGTGGGGAATGGAAGAAATCTTTCGACAAATTGGAAAATAAAAATTGGGTTTTGGTTTATGATTGACGGGAAAATGAGAGAAAACTTGGAGTTTTTGATTAAGTAAATCCAACTGAAAAAGCATAAATCGGAGAAAAGAAGAAAAGTTCCGTTAGAGGATGACGCTCTACATAACGGCTACTTTTTTATGCTGTATGTAGACCGTCGGATAAATTGTTTAAAATATTGACCGTTGGATTATAGATTTGTATTTTGATATGAAGAATACGTGTGCAAGGTATACTTCTTTTGAACTTTAGGTGCCTAAAATATTTTTTTGTAAAAATATGTGCTTAAAGTTTCAAGAGTTATAATTTTAGGTGGCTGACCATTAAAAGAGTGTTAAAAAACTTTTCAACTCGACACGTGTCAATAATTTTATTTTTTTTAAAATTAAGGAAAAAATTCAAAATTTTTCAAAAAAAATCTCAAAACTTTAGAAATTTTACAAAACAACCCTCAAATTCCTAAAATTATCTAAACACAAACCCTCAAATCGTCGCTGCTTTCACTGTCGTTCACCGTTTCTGACCACACCTATTTGGTCGCTGGACCAAAACAGTCATTTTCCCCAACACGACGTCCCCAAAAACGGCAAACAGCGTGTCAGTCGTACATCGATTTTGCGTTCGACGTTCGGCTGCATGTCATTCGCAGTTTTTCAGCGACACCGTGTTGGGCTTGATCTAGCGACCAAAGATGTGTGGTTAAGGACGACAATCGGCAGTGAAAGCGGCAGTGATTTAGGGGTTTGGGATTTGAGGACTGTTTTGTAAAATTTTCAAAATTTTAGAATTTTTTAAAAATTTAAAAATTCTAAGTTATTTTCCTTAAAAAATATTTAAAAATAAAATTAATGTCACATGTCGAATATTGATTGGTTGATAATTTTTTAACACTCATTTAACAGTCAGACACCTAAAATTTCAATATTGTAAACTTTAAGCACCTAAAATTATAATAGTTGAAACTTTAAACACTTATTTTTACAAAAAAATATTTTAAACACTTAAAATTTAAAAAATATATACTTTAAACACCTATTTTTATTTAAGCGTTTCATCAATCGTGGGCATAGTTTCAGGGCAAATTTGGACCAATGGGTTCATTTAGCTTTTTTAAAAAGTAATATGACACGGAAATTGAAAAGGAAAGTTCATTACTATCAAAGTCGCATACAAAGAAATTGAGACAGAAGTTTAAGGAAACAAACGGCCGAAAGGCTGTAACAGTACAAGGCCAACAAAGCCCAAAAGCAAACCCTAAACAGATAGGAGAAGAGCAACTGAAATCGGCTGAAAGAATAAACGGCCGCCACAGACCGAGCGAACGCCATCCACATTTTTGATGACATGGAAGAGCTTTTTGTTCGAAGATGACTGCTTGAACTCGGTCTGCATCATCAACGAAGACAAACGTACGGCGAGACAGCTTAGTTCTTAGGGACGACGAACGCCGCCCTCGAACAACAACGAGCTCAACAATACAGCAAAGATGGTTAAATAATCATCGGAGAAAGGGCCAACCGACTACCATGTTGAAAAACCCAAAACAAGTTACATAAGAAATAATCTTCTTAAACTTGAAATGGAAAATGGAGCTTCGAAGAACTTCCCAAATCGCAGAGATGAAGGGAGGTTTCGGAGGCGGACGGTGAAGAAGAAGAAACAAAAGAAAGAACGGAAGGAGGCACAAACCAAGCTTGACGTGACGACAGTGGTGTTGGGCAGCGGAGAAAACCGCAGTCGTCAGCGATCCCTCTTCAACAGCTTCCAACGGGTCGAAAAGCTTGCCCCACAACTCACCATGGCTCCCAGAAATAAACCACGAGGTGCGGGGAGAGTGGGTCTCCAACGAACGACCAAAGGTAACCTCAATGAAAAGCCAAAATCAAGATGAGAAAGACAAGAACCACCACGATCTGAAGAGTGAAGAGGGAAAGAGAAGGGAAGGTCGATCGGCATCTGGCGACATCGAAACCATCAGAAAAAGAGCATCTCGAAATTGCAAAACGAGAGAAAAGTTTGTAGTGTTTTAATTACTTTTTCCCAAATTGCATTAGAAGCGTAAGTTAAAGAAATTTTGGCAATTTTAAGTCAAAACCCGCTATTAAATAATTATTTAAAGAAATGACTCTCTCATATTTTTATTTAAAAAAATGACCCCAAGTCCGTCACGTATGAAGAACTCGCGTTCTACGTGAAGTGAATTCCGATCTTGCTTTCTGCAAAAAACGATTTCTTCTTACGTGGTATCGCTTTTCAGAATAACGAACTTAACAGGACCTCGCGTTCTGCAAAACGCGAGGTTCCCAAGAATTTGAAGAGTAGGCTAAATTTATCGCAAGTTGTTCAATGGAACTTTCTTTTCTGCAGAAAGTGAGTTCTTTGTAAATCGGGTAGCACAACAAACGTCCATAGGCATGTTCGAGCGATATTTCGGGGTTATTAATTGTATAATTTTAGTAAACGACGAGCTTAGGTGCGTAGTGTTGGAACTTGTCTTTCATTCAACACCAATATAGGCAAGTTCGGTGCGGTGTAAATCGGATAAAATTCGCGTTGAAAATGGTACCATAGCTTGTTTTTGTGAATGACCGAAAAGTTAAAAGGGCGTGATAATCTTTTCTGGTTTATTTATCGGGTTTTTAATGTACGTTATTGTTTATTCGACAAAGAATGAAAATAAATATAAAATCTAAAACTATATAAAAAAAAAGGCAAAATAAAATATTTAAGATTATAAAATAATAAATAAAGTTGATAAATAAACATCATCTCGTCTTAATGACGCCTATGTCCACCCGTTTCGCAGCTGGGTGCACGACGATCTCGTGGCGGATTTCTCTGAACAGCATGTGCTCCATCGTCGTCGTCGTCGTCGTCATCGGTGCCATGAGTGTCCCCGAAACACGGACCACCGCTAACATCGGGGCCGATGTAGAACAAACTCTGCTGCTGCGGCATCTGCTCGACAATGTTGTAGTTGAACTGTGTTGCCAATGGTGGAACATCCAACACCGGGACCTCGTGTTCTGCAGATAACGAGTTCCATTTAAAACCGCGTTGCGTAGAACGTGAGGTCCTTCAATTCTCAATAACCGTCTAGTACATTATTTTTAAAAGATGATAATTTAATTATTTGATTGTAATTATTATATGGTAAAAATATTTAATTTCAAATTCCTATTTTCCTTAAATTGAAATCCTAATTAGTGTTGAATCTTTGAAATCAAATAGTCATAAAGTAAAAGATTGTATTTAAATTATATTAATATATAAGTTGTATTACTAATTAATGCCCATATCTAAAAGTTTGTTAAAATTTTAAACTTTATTGGTATATAAATTAATTAAATATAGTATAAGGAAAAAGTTTTTAATAATTTGAAAATCTGTTACATATATAAGTTGTATTACAACAAATAAATTTTCTACAATGATTTAATTTTGTTCTAATATAAAATATTTTAGGAAGCATAATTTTGAAAACCATTGGACCTCACTTTCTACAGAACGCGAGGTCCTATTTAACTGGTTTGACTCTCAACAGTCGCATATAATGAACGGTCAGAAGGGACATCACGTTCTGCAGATAGCTTGTTCCGTAGAAAACCGCGTTGCGTAGAACGCGAGGTCATGTCGTTTCTGAAATTAAATTTAATCCGATTTTCCTTCCCTATAAAACCCAGGCTTCGATTATATCTATTTCAGCAAAACTTCCAACATTTTACTCCCCTCATGGCTAAGTTTTTCGCAACATTTTATTTTATCGATACCTATTTCGACTCAACAATCACGAGTAATATGTCACTCCACGATTTGTTGTAGTTGATATCTGAAGAGGTTAGTAAACGTACTGACAAGCACATTTCTTACTTGAAATGTAAAATCCCAACACCGACGGCAACTAAAACACACTATATTCTGAAGCTAACCAAGGAAACCGACGTACGTAACATGTATGACCAGCTCAAATTTGTAGGAGCTAAATACATCCATTTAAATTTTAAGTTTGATGAGGTGAACGCCGGAGAAGGTAGTACGTTTGCACCCGTAAAAGTTGATACGTCTGCACTCGTAGCGAGCATTGGACAAGCTCCGTGTTCATCGGATGTTGATGCAACTGCCGATGAGTTATATCTTTTTATGTACATGCGAAGGCAACAAAAACAACAGTTGATCGAAGAACTTAACTTAAGTTCAGACATTTCAACTGACTACGATGTTTCGATTAACTTTTCATTCCTCAAATCATCATCAAATTGTTTCTTATGAATTCATATTTTCATCATTTATTAATGTTCTAAGTATGGGCAACGTTGTTGTTGTCCTCATTTATTTATGTGAAACATTGTTCGGTACAAATAGTGCATGGAATGGACATTACTTCTTGACACGTCTACAAAAGCAAGATTCTTCATAATTTTTCGGACGAATATTATATTGGTCTTTCACACCTCTTATATAAGGCAGAATGGAATGATCCCAAACTGCAAACAAATTTCTCATCAACATTCGCAGCAGCTTATAGAAGCTAGTGGAGAGCAAAGGATATTGCGAACATAATTTACGAGCCGTTTGAATAAAAAAGTGTTTCAATTGTAAGTTTTGCCACGATTTCTGCAATGCTTGTATTGTGTAGTTTTACTAAATTGCTTGGTACTAATGTTTGTTCTTGTTACATTTAGATCTTGTATGTGCCAGGAAAATGCCGAGACGAGGAAGTATTGACGTTCTAGTATACCACGATGGCGAGATAATTGTTAATGCCTCACTCGGCGTCATTTTTCAGTCTGCGAATACTGTAAGAATCGTATGGCCGTATGGAAAGGTTGGAGGAGTTGAAGTATCGTCTGCCAATCCCTATTGAATCATTAACCTACTCATTATGCCGGATTGGGGGCAACAGTGATGTAGAGTTGATGGTGGCCACCCACTTGGAGTATTCATTAGGAGGGCCCCTCGAATTGTATGCGTCGTTTTCTGATTCTGATGTTGGTATTGAAATCCCAAGCCGGAGACAGGCAAATTTTGACTTCGACCCTAACGCCAATGTTGATAGCCCCACGGCGGGTTTACGGAATGATTTCAACCTATTAACTGCATACAGTCTACGCAATAAGTTTGGTGCATCGTCGTCTTCTGCACTAAGGCATTCGTGCATCGTCGACTTGAACCATCCCTCAAACGATAAATTCGATGCACCATCATCTCCAATTCGAAGACATACAACGTATAATCCATATAGTATGGGGGACGCATCGTCATCATCCCACAACTACATGAGGTCGTCCGACCATGAAGCGTTCAACCCCTTCGATGATTTCTCATATGGACGATACTCAACGTATGTCCCTAGTACGGAGTACGTTCAACCATCTATGAGGAGACATTCTTGTGCTGGTACGCTCGATTTTGATCTTCGTAATACGGTTCGTGAGTGGTCTTGTGAACGGTCTCGTGATCGACGACAAGTCTGCTCGCCTGAAAGAGTAGCAGTCAACAACGCAGAACTATACTGGTTCGAGGGGGATATTTTTGACGAAGAACCGGTTAGAGAAGTTGGACCCAACGACGACGAGCAAAGGCCCTTCTATAAAGAACCTGATAACATGAACATTCCAGTAGGGTTCTTCGAAGATTTAGAAAGCAACGAAGAACACCCGACAAAAAGCAACATTCCAGTATCAGCCACTTCTATTTCTTATTACTAGCCATTGGGATGACATTCTTGACAAAAGAACTAGTTGTGGCCGCTATTAAGCACTACAACATTCGTCGGGCAGTTATGACGACTGTGAAGAAAACCCAACTGAACTTCTACATTACGGAGTGCGCCCACAAAAAAGATGGATGTGAGTGGAAGGTTCGTGTATCATCCTTGAAGATGCTGAACGGGCTGTGGAGAATCACGAAAATGGATGAGCCTTATACATGCACCGTGAGTAGCCTAAGTCAGGATCACAAGAACTTGGATGTGCACGTTCTATGCGATACCTTCATGTCATTGGTCAAAGCAAATCCTCATGTGACGGTTGCCACATGTATCGCCGCAGTAAAAAATCAATACGGCTACATTCCTGAATGCCCGAAAGCATGGCATGTAAGGTGGCAGGCCGTACAAAAACTGTTTGGCCAATGGAGGAATCTTACAACAAGTTACGGCCGTGGCTAAAAATGATGCAGAAACACATACTTGGAACGGTTGTGAAATTTGAGACAGCTCTGGCATACGAAAAAGATCGTGTCCTACCAGGTGTTTGTCAATTCTACCAACTATTTTGGATATTTCCTCAGTGCATTAATGCATTGCAAGCTGATGGTTCAGATCGACAGTACTTGGTTGTACGAGAAATATACACAGATCTTACTTCTAGCGGTTGCACAAGACAGCAATCAGAAAACCGTTCCTGTAGGCTTCGCAATAGTCGAAAATGAGGATCTTGAGTCTTTCCAGTTCTTCCTTAAGAACCTACGGAGACATGTTCTTTCTCATGTAATGCGGGCAATGGATGATGGGATATGTGTTATTTCTGACAGATCAAATGCGATCAAGTACGCAATACATGGTTTGGGCTGGTCTTGGCAGCCTCCTCATATTTACCATCGTTACTGCTTACAACACATGAGGCCAACTACTTGCAGATTTACAAGAACCAAGATAAATGTGTTATGGTGCTTCGAATGGGTACGTCCTCTACGTTTACGATATCTTTGTATGTATTGTTCGCCCCTAACTAGGTGTTTGTCATTCCCTAGTCAACTCGCATTACGTACATAGGTAGACCAACTGTTCGAAGAATTGAGAGCCAATAATGACAAAGGCGCAGGCTACCTTGCCAAAATCCCGAGGGAAAATAGCTTCGATCATATGATGGAGGTAAATGATATGGTCATATGACAACAAACTTAACTGAGGCGGCTAACTTAGCTCTCAAGGGAGTGCGGCATTTGCCTATCACTTCCGTTGTCAAAGCGACCTACTATCGTTTGGCTACCCTATTTGCAACCATAGGAAGGCAAGCAACTGATTACATGCAGGTGGCCACAAAGTCCACCCAGACTTCTTCAAAAAATTGCAAACTTATGTACGTCATTCAAATGCGATGACCGCAACTCTCTTCTCTCGAGAAGGCCATTTGTTTCGTGTTTCAGAATCTTCGAGGCCGTTGGAAGGCATACAATACAACGCGTGCGTGGTAGATCTAAGGAAGAGAACCTGCGATTGTGGAGTCTTCCAAACATTTAAATACCCGTGCGCACACGTCATTGCTGCTTATTCTTCCCAACGGATCCACTACATGCAACTGCTTGATCCGGTATACTTACTGAAATGGTATTGAAGGTTTACGTAAAATAGTTTCCTCCTATCGAAAATAAAATTAATCCGTATGTCGTTGATGATGAACCGACCATACGCCCAGATCCTGCACTGCTACGAAATAAGGGACGCCCACGATCGACATGAATTTACTGTGCAGAGGACATGGCTGAACATAGAGAAAGAACTAGACAAAAAAAGCTTTGCAGTGCATGTAAAAATCTCGAACACACGATTAACAAGTGTTCTAATCGCTTAGGCCCTCGTATGAACTAAGTGTTTGTTGTATTTCAATTTATTCAATTTGAACTCAATTTTTTTATTAGGTTTTTAATTTATTGTATTGAATATATTGAACTCAATTTTTTATTTCGGGTTTAATTTATTATTTATTATATTTGAGTATGTTGAACTCAATTTTTATTTGGTTTTTATTTTCTATGTTTTACGTATGATTTGCTCATATTAATTTTAGGATTTTATTTATTAATATCTTATGATATGATATGATATTTTTTGTTTGCTAGTGTTTGTTGTTATTCATTATTTTTTCAATTTTCAACCCATTGCTCGCTTGTATAGAACGCGAGATTCCTGACAAGTTATGAATCCTGGCAGAACTCGCATTCTACAGAACGCGAGGTTCCTGACACGTCAAAAATCCTTGCAAAACTCGCTTTTCAGAGAACACGAAATCCTTGCCATTCAGAAATCATGGAAGAAGTCGCACTCTGCAAAAAGCGATATCCCTTCTATAAAGACCCCCATATTGCAATCAGGTAGCTTCGGAGATTATTTTGATTCTATTGTAGCTACCAATAACAACAAATCACATACTTGAAAAATACTTTGGCTAAAAGATTTCTCGAGTATTGTGATTTGTTGGTATATGTAGTTGCATCATGAGTATGTGCCCAGAGCTCTGAGCATTTGCATCATATTTGAATGAGGTCAGACCTACAAGTTGAACGACAAATCACAATACTCGAGAAGGTAACTGCGGCCAAAGCTCCTACCATTTACGCTGATGATGGAATCCTGGTGTAAAATATAGTGTAATGAGGTATACCTCAATATCCAGGACTGCCCACATCACGAAAATGGGAATGTGTAGAGAAACATTGGCCGATGACGACCCCATCGCGGTAATATACAAGATGCCATCTTCGGTGAGGGTGTCATCTTTGATCGGGGTCAGAATAGAAGTTGTATTCCAACCCGAACTTTAAGTTGATAATACGCAGGGTTACAACTTTTCGCAGGTGTCAGATAGAATATGATAGGCATATTCCAGTAGCAACTTTCTACGAATGTAATATAAGTTTATGTTGAAATGTAATACTAGTAACGGGTTACAACTTTCTACAGATGTAATATAAGTTTATGTTGAAATAACAATGTCTCATTGGTTTTAAAAGTTGTTTTTTCGCCTTGTCGTTCCTGCAGAAAACCACACTTTCGAACCATTTTCAACACAAATTTTATACCCTTCTCATGTATTGCACATTCCAATGTTAGTCTCAAATGGTAGCCAAGTTCTTCCACAACACCTCCAAGGTCAAAAAACGTGATAATAAACGTACATTAAAAACCTGATAAATAAACCGAAAAAGATTATCACACCTTTTTAACTTTTCGGTCATTCATAAAAACAAGCTACGGTACCATTTTCAAAGCAGATTTTACCTGATTTACACCACACCGAACTTGCCTATATTGGTGTCGAATGAAAGACAAGTTCCAGCACTACGCACCTAAACACGCCGTTTACTGAAATTTTACGATTAATAGCCCCGAAATATCACTTAAACATGCCTATGGACGCTTGTTGTGCTACCCCGATTTACAAAAAAACTCACTCTCTGTAGAAAGCGAGTTCCATTAAACAACCCGCGATAATTTCAACCGGCTCTTCAAATTCTCGGGGACTTCGCGTTTTGCAGAACGCGAGGTCCTGTTAAGTTTGTTATTCTAAAAAGCGATGCCACGTAAGAAGAACTCGCTTTTTGCAGAAAGCGAGATCAGAATTCGCTTTACGTAGAACGCGAGTTCTTCATACGTGACAAATTTGAGGGTCATTTTTCTAAATAAAGCTATGAGGGGTCATTTCTTTAAATAATTATTTAATAGGGGTTTTTGACTTAAAAATACTGATAATTTTGCTTTACTTTTTGTATACTTAAATAAGCTCTGAGCATATTGAAATTAATGAGAGTTTTTAGGGTTAGACACTCTTATTATTAGGTTAAAATTAGGCGTGAGTTGCACACTTTTTTATAAAATGATAAGGATTTAAGTTGCTACACAATTCCTTACAATGGCATGAGTTACACAAATTTTTATAAAAATAGTAAGGATTTAAGTTATCATATAAGAATTGTATAGTTACACAATAATTAGGTAGTTACACAAGATTAGGTAGTTACACAAATGGTAATGAATTTTGTAATTGCACAATTTCTTATCCATCCTACACAAATTCTTACCAAGATAGTAAGAATTTTTGTAGCTACAAAAAAATCGCCTAATTTTAACCTAATTTTAGAATTTTCCGAAATTAATTCCTTTATCATAAGGGTTGCTTTCAAGAATATTTGTTATAGGGATCGATACAGATAATTGTATCTATCTCGTAGTATATTATCACCGAATTTAATTTTTAAATCTATTTTAGTTGTTAAAATTTCGAAACGTTAATATTCACTGAAATTTAGATATTAAGCGTCTTTTGTCACTCATTCGTTAACTTTTTGACGGTGTTCATTACCGACGAACTGAGGAAATTCTTCAAGATTCGAATAGTAGAAAGCTTCATCGGCGCCAAGAACCAATATATTGAGAAACGAGTTTCATCCGACAATGAAAGAGGGAGATTGACGAGAGAGAAATCAAAAGATTTTCGCCTAATTTATAGACTTCGAAGCACTTTTTCAACGAAATAAAGGTTAATTGGTCTCAGAGGACGAGACGAAACGATTGGAAAAATTTGAGACTAAACGACCACAATCTACGACCATCAATGATAGACGACGTCTATGTTACAACACTATAAAAAAATTAATGGACGAGTGACAAAAATATTTTATGTATACCTTATATCTGGAGTGAATTTAGGAAATTGGACTTGGTAGGGGTTTTTTTTGATAAATTGGAAAATTTATATAGATTAACGTGAATTTCATTAAATTGGAAAAATTATATTATATGTCTGGTTTGTCACGTCATTCGTGGTCCAAAGCAATAAAAATAATTTATTATTTAAATTTTTTTCTTGTCGTCTTTTTACCAAGTAAATCTTCATTTATATTTAATATAAATTAAAAACACTTTTTACCAAAAGATGAAAAAATTAATGAAATAGATATTTTTTTATTAATTTGGACCATAAATAACGTGACGACCTGGACCTATAATATAATTTTTCGTATACATGTACTTTATTTTATTAAAGAGAGCGGGTAACTAAAATAGAGTACATGTGTAGTAAATTTCCCCTAGTGGAATCATTTCGAAACACCATTTTATAACTAATTCTTTGAACACAATTTTTTTGACAAATTCTAACTATAGTCTTTCCTAGAGAAAAAAGAAAAAAAACTCTAAGAGAAGAAGAAGGAGTATTCCTAATAGGTCTAGAACCCAATATTTAAAAGAATATAAAGGAACAAATATGAACAATTTGACCAACCGGCTAAATGTGCTTACTGATCTAAATAACTTTCAACACTTCCATATGAATAATCACTAACCTTCATCACCAAATCTTTTTCAATTTATTTTTGTTATTTTACAATTAATTTTTGAGATGAAAAACTTTCATTTATACTTTTGTATCATTTCGATAATGATACAAATGCTTCCTGTAGTTTATCAAATTTGTCAATGTGTGGTCGTTAGTATTTAATATCCACATGTACTTTACTTTCGCGGTATATTTTATTCCTTGAGTCATACTCTGTTAACTAGTGACATAGCAGAGACACGTTTCACTCTTATGTGTTGCCACCTGACACTATTTTTATAAAAAATAAGAGTTTTGAAATAATTTTACTTTTTTGTAGCATTTTTATGTGACGCCACGTGGTACATTTTAAAAATATATTTAATATAATAATTAAATTAATAATAAGATAAATATATAGTTTTTGTAAATTGTAGATAGTGTAATAAAATAGTTTTATGACTTTTTACGCAAATATTTAAAATTTAATATTTAAAATTTAGCATGTCTAAAAGAAAATATAACACATAGACAGTTTAATAAATTTTATTTTTAAATAATTATATATTATCCAGATACAATAATCTTACATTCTTACTAAATAAATTAAACAAAAAATCCAACATTCGGTAATATATTAAATAATGTTACATTGGAGGGGTGAACCGAACGCACGCATCTAGCAATTAAACCTCCCATCTTATGAACACATTTTGCACGTTTCGAAAAGTAATCATAGCATCCAAAATTGAATATACCCATGTGGCAAGCAAACAGACGATAAGCCCCAAATTTCTTACATCAAATCCGTAGGATAAATCCATTTCCTTAAAAGTCCTCTTAGATCCCTGAATCAAAGTGGCATTTCCCGTAATATTTGAACAGATCCTTACCTCTTTTAGTATCTTTCTTCTTTTTTAGATCATCAATCATATTCCTCTACAAAATACCTTGCCCTAACTTTACCCATTTCTCTATCGCTGATTTAATCCATCTCATATTTTTCCTATTTAACATTTTTTTCTCCTATTCTTCAATTCTTTTCGTATTCATTTCGATTCCTTTTCTCCTCTTTCTTGTGATCTTAATTTCACCCGTTCCTGTTTTAGGGTTAGTGTTTTGAAAATTTTCGATCTCAGAAAGGGTTTTTTCTGATCTATAAAATCTGATTTCGGGTTTTGCTTTTTCTTGATTCGGTTTTTTTCTGGATCGGTCTAATTTTTCTGTGATTTTCCTTCTATTTCTTGTAAATCCGTAATTATTTCTTCTAGTATAATTTCATTAATTTTTATTTCCTATTTCCTGCTTCTTTTGAATTTCTTAATTTATTGGTCAACAAATTCTCAGGTAAGAACCAGCTGATTTAGCTTGTTAATTATTACAGTTGAATGTTAAATCGTCCCTTTTTTATTTTTGAAGTACAATTTAGATTTTGAAATGGGTTATCAAGTGAGGAAAAAAATCCTTCAATTTGTTCATTTTAAGTTAGTAATTCTGAAGTGTATAAAGCTTATTCTTGGATATATGACCCGCTTTTTTCTCGCAGGCTAAAATGATTCATAAACGTCCTTACATTGATGACTCTCAAGAGGTTGCCTGTAAGCACCCAAGGCCATGGGAAGATACTAGCCACTTTGCTTCAATTGTCAACGGTGTTCATCCGAACAGTGCTTTCCAGAATCATCAAATTTCTGGTACTACAGTACAATGTTGTTTATCTTTCGTTATAACTAGATCAGACCTTCTTGATTGTACCTTTTATACTAGCTAGAAGTTTCATGTGCTGCGTCATGCGAGTCTGTGGCTCTTCATATGATTAGTTAACTTGTCTAAGGCTTCTTTTGATAGCTCACTCTTCATTCACATAGTGAGACTGTTGACAATTATATCGTTGGAACGCTATAAGTTTATGTGCATTGAACTTGTTTACAATTCTCTTGGGAAAAAAGGTTGTTTTCTGTAAACTATAATATAGTTGGATAGCTCTTTATAAAAGCATTTTGGTCCATGTCTTTCTGCTCTGTGTATCTTGTATGCGAATTAAATGCCTGCATGTGTTCCCTTTATCACATCTAACTACGTGTATCAGCCTTGTCACCATACTTAGCCAGTCAAATTAAATTTTCAGCAAGTTTCTTAACTGATAGAATTCTAATTTGAACAAGGTAAATGGGAGGACATTTACGCTAAGCACCAAGATGAAGGTAGCTTTGCTGAAGACTGCACTAATAAGGAATATGAAAGTAGTACTTCTGGTTGTGTTCCACATTTTTGGTGGGTGGACAGCAATGCCATGGATGCGGATATCGAGTCAGAGGTGGCAGTTCATCTTCCACTGTTTCCTGAATATTTTGCATCATGCCACCAAAACCCAGCTTTTCTTCGTTCTGATGAGGTCTGTTCATCTCTTCTTTCTCCTAGAGAGCTAGTCTCTGTTGGACCAAAGTATCAGGCAGATATTCCTGAATGGAGCCAACAAGATATGAAGTGTTCCTTGGACTGTCCAGATACATCTGATTCTCAAGTTTCCCTTAGATCATCATGTGCAGGCCATATGGCTGATAATGATTATGGGAAGAATATGATGGGTACTTGTGTCATTCCAATGCCTGATTCAGAATCAACCTCAAAGTTTCACTTCGAAGATGTGGGACACAGAACTGATTGTGAATGCATGGATCGTGGTTCTATCAGATGCATTGGACGACATGTGACAGAAGCAAGAGAGAAACTAAGAGAGAATCTTGGGTTGGAAATATTCTGGGAGTTGGGTTTCTGTGATATGGGTGAGGAAGTTGCGGAAAGATGGACAGAGGAGGAAGGGCTAGCATTTAATAATATTGTCCTATCTAACCCCTTCTCATTGGGTAAGAATTACTGGGATCATCTCCCTGCGATTCTCCCTTCCCGTACGAAGAAGGACCTTGTCAGTTATTATTTTAATGTATTTATTCTCAGAAAACGTGCTGAGCAGAACCGAGTTGACCCTGTACATGTTGATAGTGATGATGATGAGTGGCAGACAGCTGAGTGTGTAATTCCACCAGGGGATGATGACTCTGTCGTGGAATCTCCAATCGGTCATGAAGCTGCTGCACATTATGAAAACAACAATGAAGAAGATTGCAATGAGGACATTGAGGATGATGACAACAATGAGGGCGGGGTTGATTCTCATGAAAATGCTGTTGATGATATTCGTAGAGCCATCGCTAAAGAAGAAGATGAGGGAGATATAGATGAAATGTCAAGACCCCATGTTGAAAGTTTCATTGATAATTACGGTTGCAATGATTTTCATCTTGTGTGTTGTGTCAAGGGAAATAATGAGTGTGATTATGATGATACTCAAGATGACTCATGCACATCATACGAGTATCAGAGGGATCAGGTTGATCGCCATGGTCTGCCTGAGATGGTGATGGATGCAAATCAACCCAGTCAGTGACGAATTCACTGGTAACAGATAAATTTGAGAGCCCTCTCCGATCATAGCACTTGATAGTTTGTGGAACGAATTGCTTAAGCCATGTTATGGTTGAATGCAAGTGCTTTCCTCCAAGTTCTGATGCAGGGCTGGCAAAAGTGATGTGAATTCAATGACCGATTTCTCGTGAAATTTCCAAATTCAAACAGGCTTGTTAGAGCCTTTTGAGGTTCGGTGAGATGGTAAGGATCCTCATTGTGATTGAGAATCTCCAGTGAGAATTTCTGCACGTAGCAGACGAGAAGTTTGTTGCACGGTAGTATGGAGGGATGAGGTTAGTAGTATACATGGGTGCGTCAAAGGAACTCTCATGGAATATTGCCTCGACGAGTATATGCAATCAGCAAAAACCCGAACTGCCAAGACGTGAATCACTGACAGATTGATTGGTGTCTCCTACATGAAAATGGATCCCACTGGAAAGAGGGATGTCAACTCCTGATTTCACTTGTAATTTGCAATCATTCTGATTGTCTTCATTTTGCATGAGTGAGTGTATTTGCTCTCTTTTTCTGTTAAATTTTGGTTTTGCAGTGTATTATTCGATCAAAATCTTACTAGAACGATTTCATGAACTAATTGAACTAAGCTTGGATTTTACCACTCATACATTTTTCACTCTCTCTTATCGTTCTGCCTCATAAGTCATTAACATGGATTAAAAGAACAACAAAAACGAATATAATTTGGCGAGACTATTAAAATAGCAGATATTAGTATCTTTCTGCCTTGAACATGAAACAACTTTAAAAATTATGATCAACGTCTACATAGCACCGAAGCCTACATAGATGATTTTCGTGTTTTAATCATGAGATTGGTTATTAAAAATTACACTTTATCGTTTACCTTTTGTGGGAGCACCTGTGATAAGAGGATTAGTCTTTTGTTATCAACGGCAGATATTTTGACTCAAATAAAAAAAATACGGGGAATGACCACAATATGATCTTTGAATTTTTTTTCCCCAAAATATGGTCCAAGACAAATTATTTCCAGATTTACGGTGATTTACTGTTCAAGTCAGAAGTCGGACTGATTTCTACATGACTTTGAACAATGTTTTTCCAGAAAAATAAACTCAAAGTTGAAAATAAGCTTAAAGGCGGATTAAGGACAATCTAACTTTGAACAGTGTTCATTATTTTTACCGTTTGGAGTTGGATTACAAGCAGCCCGACTTTGGTTGTTTTTTTTCAACATGAAGAAGACACTGTTCAAAGACGGATCAAGGACAATTTGATTTCTGATTTTACTACAGTAAACAACCATATTATTGGAAATAAAATAGAGAGTACCACATTGTTAGAAAAAAAAATTAAAAAGCAATATTTGGGGCAAAATTTCTAAAAAAACTACACTTTATATTTTAGTTCTTGACAATATGACATTTTGCTGGTTAAAAGATATAATATAAACAAAACCATTATTTCCATTTTTACGAAATTACATATGGTGGATTATAATTTTAGGATTAAAAACTAAAGAATTACATGAATTGAAGGGCACAGAAAAAAAAGACTTCTTATTTTTATTTTTTAAAAATTCCCTGTAAGAAATTACCATAAGAGGGGACTTTTTATTTTTATTTGTAAATAAAAAATGTTACGTATTAATAATTTTAGGTAATCTAATTCTCAAAAATAAATATAAAATCACCCTCCAATTTTCTTTTTATCAAAATTGCTTATATTCTTATTACCTTGTAAATAATTATGAACTTTTTAAATAATCATTCTTTACATAATTCTTTTACATAATTCTTTTGTGAAATTATTTTTTATTGTTTCATTCATATTGTGGACCGTAATATTTAATCACCTTGAACCGTATAATAATGTGAGTATTGAGGCAGAGATAAATCAATGAGTGCTAGGAGCAGGTGTACTTCTAATATAAAATTTTATATTCGTCCATGATTGATGGCACTTTAAGAATTAGCCGCGAGTCAAATATTTGACATTGCAAAATTTTCCTTTTCATGTTTTACAATTTGACTGAAACCTAGTCAAATTTCCATACAACATTCATGTTTATCTATTTTATAATTAAATTTATATATTTTATTATTAAATAATATTAGCAAAATTATTGAACATAAAAATGATTTATATCAATAAATTTAAAATTTTTGAAAAAATATCATTTTTCGAGAAAAATAGAATAAATGGTTATGAATTTATTATAGGGTAAAGTACAAAAATGATCACTAAACTATCCCTAAAAATAAAAAATGGTCACCAAAATTTCAAAAATGTATAATGGTCATTAAACTTTAGTTTTTATTACAAAATGGTCATTGGGCCGTTAACAGGGAGACGTGGCAGTTACGAAAATTTGTATAATAACACATTTAATCATCAATATTTATACATTCAACCAATTTAGACATCAATAATGAGGGTTAAATTAAGAATAAATTGATTAAATGTGTCAATATAGAGGATTAAATGTTATATTATTCAAATTTCTATAACTGTCATGTCACCCAGTTAACAGTTAAAGGCTCAGTGACCATTTTGTAACAAAAACTAAAGTTTAATGCCTATTATGTAAAATTTGAAAGTTTGACGACCATTTTGTATTTTTAGAGGTACTTTAGTGACTATTTGTGGATTTTACCCTTTATTATATTAGCATCTTAATAATTCGATTTTTTTATTATAAAAAAGTGAGTTGTGGTAGGCTAAACCCTTAATATATGAAGTCATCCTTAAGGATCAAGTATTTTAACGTCTATCTCATATTGATGACTAAACCTAATTTTCCAAACCAATGTTTTTTTTTCTAAGTTAACCAAACATCCCACATTCATTTGTCCTTTAAAAAAAATAAACAAATTCTTTTGCCACCAATTCATTGTTTTGATACTTATTTCTAAGTTAAGAAAGTTCTAACACGGTGGTTATGAATCCTCGAATTATCATTATTAGAAGGCTTTATTTTAAGAAAAAAATTGATACACAGGCCGAGTAAATTTTAGTGTGAAGTTTACACGTGCCTTTTAGTTTTAGGGGTTAAGGTTTTAGTTTAGAGGTTTAGGTTCTAGGGTTTAAAATTTAAGGTTAGTGTTTAGGATTTAGTTTTTAGGGGTTAGATTTAAGAATTTAAGTTTTAGGTTTTATAGTGTAAATATGTAGGCTTGTATAAAATAAATATTACACAACATGTGTATCAAAATTGTACCCTTATTTTAATATGATAAAATACATTAGATGTTAATTACAAGTTCAGAAACATACATATCACTTTTTTTTTCTTCTAAAAGTAACAATCTAATCATTCAATCATCATATTTAGGAACATGCATGTTAATTTTCTTCTAAAAGTAACAATTTAGTTACGCAATTATATATTTAGGAATAAACATGTCACTCAATTAAAATTTTGTAACAAATAAATTACCCTGTCATTAAAATTGAAACAAAAGCTACGTATAATAACAATTTTAATACTTGAAACTTTTGCATTTTAATAATGTGGTCCTAACTTAAAATGATTCATTAATTCAAATCCCTGCATCAATCTCCTTTATTTAAAAATATCATTTTCTTTTTTCTATCATTTCCCCAATTTTTACTCTAATATAATGGTATTTTTTAATACAATGCTTAAATTACTTAACTCATAAATCGTGACAATGTTCACTAGGATGCTAACTCAATAATGACGCAATGACATGAATGCCACGTCAAAACGATATTTTTTTATGAGGAAAAATAAAAAAATAAAGTTGAGGGATTTAAACCAAGGTCTTCTAAAAAAAGGCCTAATACTCAACCAATAAGTCAACTTATAAACTTATTATAATTTTAACAAAAATAATATATACATATATATTAGATTATAATTGAGATTAAATTAAATTATTTAATGATATAATTTTATAAAATTTACAATATAATGTATAATTATTTTACAAAATAAAATATACACATAGTGTGTTCCTTCAGGGACGACAAATTATTGACGTCATCCTTTTAGCTAATGAGGTGATTCATACCCTGCAAAGTGAGAAGCCTGCGAGGAAGTGGTTTATTTTAAAGTTGAATTTTGCTAAAGCCTACGACTGCGTGCGTTGGGAATTTCTGGATTCAATTCTAGATCGTATGGATTTTGGTGTTGTGTGGCGTCATTGGATTCGGGAGTGTTTGAGCTCGGCTTGTTTGTCAGTGTTGTTAAACGGCAGCGCGACTCAGGAGTTTGGCATGGAAAGAGGTTTGCGATAAGGCGATTCATTGTCACCTTTGTTATTTGTTACCATGACTGAGGCGTTACATTTGATGTTTTCTAGCGCTGAGGAAGCTGACTTAATTTGTGGGGTTCAGGTGGCGCCAGATTTCTCTTTATCACATCTTCAGTTTGCGAATGACACCATCCTTTTTATCGAAGGGTCTGTTGAGGTTATTTTGAGTATTCGCAGGGTACTGATTAGCTTTTAGATTTGCTCTAGACTGGAGATAAATTTCCAAAAATCTATGTTGATGGCCTTTGGCGTGGAAGAATCTGTGGTGGAAGAATGTGTTGAGTTATTAGGGTGTAAAGTTGGTAAGCTACCGTTTCGGTATTTGGGTTTGCCTGTGGGTGTGAATCCTCGAGGTAAAGTTATGTGAGAACTAGTGATTGTTGCTTTTCGTTCTAAGTTAGCTGGTTGGAAGAGAGCTTTTTATCGTTCACGGTACAACTTCTTTTGGTTAATTTTGTTCTATCAGCGTTACCTCTTTATTACATGAGCGTTTTTGTGGCACCAAAGGGGGTTATTGCAAAGTTGGATCGAATTCGAAGAGCTTTTTTGTGGGGGTGGTGTGGAGCTTAATAGAAAGATGAGCCTGGTACATTGGGAGGTAGCATGTCACCCTCGGCATTTAGGGGGCTTAGGAGTAGTTGATCTCCGTTCTCAGAACCTGGCTTTGATATCCAATTGGGCATGGTGTTTTTCCATGGATCAATATTCATTGCGGCGATCATTGATAGTAGCTAAGTATGGGGAAATTTTGCCTTGGTGGCGTCTTGAGAGGGTTCCTGGGGGCTCAGTTTCAGCGATGTGGAAGCAGGTTGTGGGTACAGTCACCTCGAAACCGGTTCAACAACATTTCTCAAATGTGTATTTTCGTTGGCGAGTCGTCAATGAGGCTAGTGTGCTGTTTTGGCGTGACACTTGGTGTCGAGAGGAACCTTTGCAAGTGCTATTTTCGAGACAGTATGATGTAGCAAGAAACAAATTGGCACTTTTTTGTGATTACGCAGTGGCGGGGTCCTTTGAACATTCTTCATGGCTACAATTTTTCGAAGAGATTTGCGCATGTTTGAGGTTGGGATGTTACAATAATTGTTAATTTTGTTTGGCTGATATCGTTAATTACGACTCAATGGGATATGTTAGAGTGGAAGTCGGATGCTCTTGGCAAATTTTCAGTCCGTGCTCTTTCGCTCTTATTAATTTCTTCAGATGTAGGGGGAATCGATCTTAGCGCTTGTTTTGTGCGGCGACTCGCTGTTCCTCCAAAGGTACAAGCATTCATTTAGTTTGCATGTTTGGAGAGGTTGCTGACAATAAATTTCATTCAACAACGTGGTGTTCCTGTATCTCTTTCACAAGATGTGTGTGTGTGTGGTGTGGCGAGGGTAAGGATGAGATTGATCATGTGTTATATTCGTGTGTGAAGGTACGTGAGTTGTGGTACCGTTTTTTGGATTGGTGGCGATTAGTTATGCCTTTGTCGAGCTCTTTGTGAGATTTTTTGGTGTCCGGTCTACATTGTTATCACACCTTGAAAACCAGTCTAGTCAGAATTAGGTTTCGGTGATAAAAAATTTTGTATCGGCTATACCCGAATACTGTAATTGCTAAATCTTTGTACCCAATTTTGAAGTAAGGAAAGTTATTTGAGTTTAATTGAAGTTTTTGGACCTTTTTGTAAGGAATGAAAGTCATTTAGTGACTAAATTGTGAAAATTCAAAGTTGGAGTTTTATTGGAAATGCTGAAAATGTTGAAGTTGAGCTGGGTGTATCGATATAGTAGGACATGTATTGATACGGCCCAACTATTTTAACTAACTTACCCAACTTAGCCTAGCTATATCGATACAGGTCCCAGTTAAAAATTTGTTTAGTGATTAAATTGTAAGAATTGGAAATTGGGGATGAGTCACCTACTTGCTTGCCACCCCTTCACGTGAAATTAATCAAAAAAGGATGAAAATTAGTCATCAATTGTCAAAAGTTGGAAAGGGGTAAGAAAAGGTGTTAATCAATGGTTTAAGCAAACCCTTAACTAAGGGGAAACCTTCTTATTGGCCCTTGGGGAAGTGGGAAATGATTAGGGAGTATAGTTTCTTAAAATGAATAGGGAAAAGCCTATTTCTTTGTTTTGAATCTCCCAAAACTAAACTCAACCTCTGATTGAAGAAACCAAGCACACATTTCCATTGTCATCTTCTTCTATAAGCTCAAGCAAGCACCTCAATCCGATCTTTGACCCTTGTGTGATTTCAATACGCCAATTGAAAGCTTGTAATTGGGTAAGTAGAACCCCTGTGTCAATTTGATGATTCCATCAATCCTTAGAGTTTAATTTCAAGATTTTAAGTCTTGAATGTTCAAGCTAAGCCCATGTGTTAGATGGTTAATTTCCTTATTTTGATGTTGTCTACAAGCTTTGGTAAGCTTGAAAAAAACATTCGTGAATCATTAGTTTCGATCCTAATGTAATTCCCTAATTTTGAACTAGCTCAAGTGGTGGAATACATGCCATCTTCACCATCTTCATTGCCCAGTATTCCCAACGACAAGGGGATCACTATCCGAGAACCTTGAAGCCTTCGAGTACTAGGTGAATGTAGTTGTGTCTCGGGATCGGCTAGGTTCCATCTTGGTTGTTTTTGTTTTGTGATTATTTTGTGTCTTCATTTGAGTAACTCAAGTAGAGCCTACAAGATGTGAAATCCATGTGGTAAGTGTGGTAAGGCCATCCTATTGTTTTGATGCATTACGATTAGCCATGACTTAATCATTATATGATATATGTGAAAGTTGCTTGATGTTAACATTGATACATGTGGAAATTGATATATGCATAAATGACATGATATGTGATTTAGAGCCAAGGCTCAATTTACATTCCGATATGATACAACCTAAGGGCACAAAGGTAAGCTTCATGGTGATATGTGTAACCTTGGACACTTGTGGACTTTGGATACAATTGGCATGCCATAGGGTTATTTGAGCTCACTATGTAAGGGATTGGACTACGGTCCGGGCTACGACCTATATGTGGGGAGTAAATGTTGGATTGTGTAAGGGACTTCGGAGCTACGGCTAAGGCCTATTTCCGATATGTAGGGCGTACAATGGAATCCGCGTACCCATTGGTTGCTATGTTCAAGGGGAAATGAAGAATATGTGTTGTGCATTTGATACATGAAATTGCTATTTGTTGATGTTAAGCATGAGTTGTATATGTTAATGATGTGTATGTACCATTCAAACATGCTTACATGTTATACATGCCATTAAAGAACTTGTTGCATTTGTTATAACTACCTTACTAGGCTATGTAAGCCTAACATTCGTGTGTCTCATGCATTTCAGGACCTTGAAGAAATCTGAGCTCTGATCGCGTGGTTGAAGTTGCAAGTCACTCCCATCAACCATATGTATGCTTACTTTTTGCTTTGAACTCCTAGTGAGGTGGCATAAGGCTTAGACATGTTAAACTTGCCTATTTTGTTATGTGTGTAATGCCTATGTTTTTATTGGCCTTAAAGGGCCTAAATGGTATGTTACTTGTAGTTAAAAATAGCTTAAAATGCATGTTTAGGGAGAAAAGATGAAAACTTAGTAAATGGATTTAGTTGGTCGTAAAATTTGACATACTAGTATATTAAGTAGTTATAAACTTGCTGGTAAAATTTGGTAAAGTTTGGACATCGTTTGATAGGTTAATTCGAATAAAAACCAGCTAAAATCTATCATCACAGGGCAGGGTGTACCGATACAGGTGATGGTGTATCGACACGACCTTGCATAATTGGCCTGATCAACATGAGTCAAAAGGGGCATATCTATACGGCTTAGGGTGTATCGATACAGATTCTAGTCACTGGAATTTGGAAAAAATTAAAGGTATCAATACGGTTATATAGTGTATCGATACAACATTAACGTAGTCAACCTGTATCGATACGGTTCTAGCTGTATCGATACAAGCTTGTTACCCTTGAATCTAGAATTTGAAAATTAGGCTTAAAGTATCGATACGACCCTATGTGTATCGGTACGGTGGCAGTTAACTCTGTTAAAAGAGATAAAACACAATTTTGCCTTGATTACAAAATGGTCACTAGAAATTGTATGATCTAATTGGATAGGTAAAAGACCTATGTTAGTAATGAGATTTCATAGGTTAATAATTATAAGGTTAGATTTCAGATTAATAACATGACTTTTAGTTAAGGACCCTTAACTTGTAAAACTTATAGTTTAGTCCCTAAGTTCAAAAAAGTTTAAAATTAACCCCAAATTGAGTAAACTATTAATAAGTTAGTTTGATAAGACATAAAAAAAGATTAATAAGACATTTCGAATAAGTTGCAAACATTGATTAAGTTTCTGATTTCCGAATATGTCATTCGATAACACTTTCTGACCTAGTTTTCTACTAGGCCGAGAAGGGGGTGTTACATTTGTGGCATCAGAGCCAGAGTTTAGTCGATTCTTGGACTAAATCGAGACTTATCCTGAGTCTGCATGTGTATATGCCATCTAGGATTCTAGTTGTATATGTTATCCGTGACTTGCAACTAACACGATTTAACTTCTTTTATTTGATTAGATTTAAGAATGTCTGCACTCGGTGATAGGCGTGTTACGATGGAACCACACCCCGACTCCTCATCGACATAAGAGGACAACCTTATAGCTGAAGTCTGACCAAAACAAGTGGGATAGAATGACCCGCTCAATCCCCCTCTAATGTCTCCCGCTTAGCAAGAGTATTTGATGTCTATGGATGAGATGATTAAGCAGGTGGCCGTGTCTCTCAGGCAAGAACAGCCACCTCAGCTTGTTGAAGCATCTTCATCTGTTTCAAAGGCCCCTATTGACAAGCTCAGAAATTACTTGGTCTATACCTTCACCGGTCAGGAGCAAGATAATCCTGAAGTAGCAGAGTGTTGGCTAGAAAACACCCTTAAAGTCCTGAATAAGTAGATAAAGTGCCCTGACGAACATAAGCTGAAGTGCGTTCTGGCGTTGGTGTTTGAAGAGGCTCAGAGTTGGTGGGACACTGTGACACTCATCGTGCATGAGCATAGAGTTACGTGGAACTTCTTCCTTCAATAGTTTCGCAAGAAGTACATCAGTGAACACTATATCGCTGAAAGGCACAAGAAGTTCCTCCATCTAAGACAAGGAGGACGATCCTGATGTGATTACAGGTATGGTGGAATTATGTTTTGATCTTGTTTATGCTTTGGTAGATCTAGGCTCTACACATTCTTTTATTAGTAAACCATTGATTGAGAAATATGCCCTAGAACCTAAACCAGTCACTTCTGAGATAGTTGTCTCTAACCTACTAAGAGATAGTGTGGTTATACGATTGACCTGTAAAGCTTATCCCTTGAGGATTCAAGGGATCCCATTTCTGTCCAATTTGATGGCATTGCCTTTCCGTGAGTTCGATCTTGTCCTAGGCCTTGATTGGTTAGCCGAACATCAAGCATGGGTAGACTGTTCAAAGAAGAAGCTATACCTTTGTAGAATCGGCAAGGAAAGCATGAATTTGATGAAAACCAAACCTGAGACTAATAAAGCTATCATGTGTGCTATGGAGTCCAAAGAAGATCTAAAGCTTGAAGATGTGCCAGTGGTGAAGGAATTCCTTAATGTGTTTCCCGATGAACTTCCTGGACTTCCTCCTACTCGAGAAGTAGAATTTAGAATCGAAGTGCAACCAGAGACTACACCACTCTCTATTGCTCCATACAAGATGGCTCCGATCGAATTAAAGGAGTTGAAGGCCCAAATCCCAGATCTTTTGGACAAGGGATTTATTCGACCGAGTTCCTCACCCTGGGGAGCACCAGTTTTGTTTGTTAAAAAGAAAGATGGATCGATGCGACTATGTATTGACTATCGTCAGTTGAATAAAGTAACAATCAAGAACAAGTAGCTGTTACCGAGGATTGATGACCTATTTGATCAGTTTAAGGTTGCTTCTATTTTCTCTAAGATAGACATGCAATCCGGGTACTATCAGATGTTAGTGAAGGAGTTTGACGTCCCAAAGGCTGTCTTCTGAACTAGATATGGCCATTATGAGTTTCTGGTGATGCCTTTTGGGCTTACAAATGCACCACAACCTTCATGGATTTGATTAATCGTGTGTTCTGGCCTTATCTAGATAAATTCGTGGTTGTGTTCATAGATGACATCCTGATTTATTCCAAAGACACTGCCACTCATGAAGACCATCTTCGGGTTGCATTTCAGACTCTCTAGGAGAAGTAACTATACGCCAAGTTTAGTAAATGTGAGTTATGGCTATCTGAAGTATCCTTTTTGGGACATGTGATCTCTTCTGCGGGAATTCAAGTTAACCCAAAGAAGATTCAAGCAGTTCTTGATTGGTTTACTCCCAATAATGTTGGAGAAGTTCGTAGTTTTCTGGGCCTTGCAGGCTACCACTATAGATTCGTTAAAGGATTCTCGATAATCATTGCACCCTTGATGAAGCTTCTCCGTAAACAAGCCCTTTTCGTGTGGACAATGGAACAACAAAGAAGTTTATATCAATTTAAGCAAGCCTTGACACATGCCCCTATTTTGGTGCAACCCGAGTTGGGTAAGGACTTTACCGTGTATAGTGATGCATCCCACTTGGGATTAGGCTATGTATTATTGCAAGAGGGAAAAGTCATAGCCTATGCCTCACGTCAGCTCGAACCACACGAGCTAAACTATCCGACACATGATCTGGAGCTAGCTGTTGTTGTATTTGCCTTAAAGAACTAGAGGCACTATCTATACGATGAGAAATGTTACTTGTACACTGATCACAAAAGCCTGAAATATCTCCTGACTCAGAAAGAGTTGAATCTTCGTCAACGTCGGTGGATGGAACTTTTGAAGGACTATGACTTGGTTATTGATTACCATCCCGGTAAAGTCAATGTCGTAGTTGATGTCCTTAGCCGAAAGCCCACTCCCTCTCTGAGATGTTTTAATGCTCATTTTCAGCTTAAGAACCATGGCAAGTTGTTGGCCGAATTGAGAGTTCAGTCAACCATTGTGTCCCGAATTAAAGCACTCCAAGATTATGAAGAGGAGTTGCAAACTCTTATTGCTAAGATCAAGGATAAACTGGATCCTGACTTTGCTATGAATTTCGATGGTTTATTGTGTTTTTGAAATCGTATATGTGTTCCCGATGATGATGATCTTTGGAATCAAATTTTGAGTGAAGATTATTCGAGTTCTTTTTCTGTTCATCCTGGAGTTATCAAGATGTATAAAGATTTAAAGGAGCTATATTGGTGGTCTGATATGAAAGGTGAAATCATGGACTTTGTGGCTAGATGTTTGACCTACCAACGGGTTAAAGCTGAGCACAAGGTGTCTGCTGGTCTCTTGCAACCTATTGAGCTTCCATAGTGGAAATGGGAACGTATTATGATGGATTTCGTAAGTGGTCTACCAATGACACCGAAGAAAAATTATGCTATTTAGGTCATTGTAGACCAATTCACCAAGTCTGTTCACTTCCTTCCGATGAGAATGGACTCCAGCTTACCTAAACTCGTTGAGTTGTACATTCGTGAAGTCATCCATTTGCACGGAGTTCCTGTGTCTATTATTTTTGATCGTGATCCACGCTTTGCATCCCAGTTTTGGAGAACCTTACACGAGGCTTTGGGAACCTGAGTGCACCTAAGCACTGCGCTCCATCCTCAAACTGATGGCCAATTCGAAAGGGTTATCCAGGCAACCTTTTATCCCTTCTATTCATATGTATAAGTATTTCGTATCAATCTCGATCATTTCTTGTAGATTCTAGAAGATATGTTACGAGCATGTGTTATCGATTTCGAGAATTCATGGGAAAAGTCCTTACCATTGGTGAAGTTTGTGTACTGTTGCGACTGTTTTTGCAATCAGAAAAAGAAAAACGTGGAAAAAATAGCTCAACGATCAATTCTTTTTAAAATTGAGATTTTTGTTCATTTAAATTCATTTAATCTTGAAATTAGGGTTTTTCATATTAAAACCTTTATTTAATTTTGAAAATCAGTTTGGAGTCACCACCGGTCACTTTGGTAGACCAGACACCATGAAAACAACCATAGATTCATTTTAAAACAACTTGGGTTCGGGAGTCGATTACGTTGGGGAAGGATTAGCACCCCTACAAACGCCCATTATTGGTACCTTTTTAATTCCACGTGGCATTTTGGCATTTTCGAGTAATAAAATGAATTTAATTTGATCGTTAATTGTTAATTGAATTTCATTCTGAGTGGGGATATCCCTTTGTAAGAAAATACATTTTTAAACGAATACGAATTTTTGAAGTGTCTAGTTACGTTAGGAAGTTTCTATTCAGACTCAAAAATGTATCTCAACACAAAAGGTTTAAATGCATGACAAATTATTTTGTTGTCAATTTTAAGTAAAAACCTAATTTGGGCTTCAATTCACTGATTAATTAGAATTCTATGAATATTGTTAATTTTTGGGCTTGCGTGGTAACACCCAAATAATTGGGCACTACTCATACTAGGCCCAAAAGTAACAATACTCCTAATATTGGCGATGCTAATTATTTAATCCTAATTCCAATTTTATTGAACAAATTATCTATTTACATGCAATTACCATATTCTAGGTTTAAATGAAATATCAAATATTTTACTAAAATACCCCCTTTAAATAACATCACATTACAATGTGACACTAATCAACTTGGGGCATTAAAGTAATCATTTAATATTCATTTATTTTCTACAATGGGCTTCCTTTTCAATTTTCATTCATCCTAATTAGAGAACCTAATTCTAAGGGCTCTAATTATACTAAGGGTATTTAAGGTTCTCTAAACAATTATACTACATGATTATTTAAAAGCATGCAATATACAAACAATTAAATAAATTAAATTAGAGGCAATTAGAATGAAGGAATTAAACTGCTCAGGACCAAATTGAATTGAAAACTGAAAGGCTAAATTACAAGGAATTGGTGGCTAAATTGTAAAACGGGACAAACTGAAAAGCCCAAACCTAAACATGTCAAAGCCTGGACCCAGGCCGGCTTGAAACAAATCGAACTGACAGGCATAATCCTCAAATGGCCTAAATCGGCCTTCGAACCCTGAGTCGGGTCACGGCCCCGTATCTATACCTACTTAGCGATGCGCAAATCTCTTTGACTCGGCACTAAAACGCTGTCGTGTCGACTCTCCCTTAAAAGGGCCAAAATTGGGTCAGCTCGGCCATTTTTCCCGTCCCACTCTCTCTCCTCATTCTTCTCTCTCACTAAATCCTCTCAATTATAACAAGCCAAACCCAGAAATCCCACAAACTTTCGATCAAAACCCTTGAACTCATCCTAGTTCTTCGTCTGTTTTTCTATTTTCCCTCCATTTGATCCATCAACAACACAAAATCCTTCATTTTCCTTGTTTACCTTCGATCAAAACCCACAAAACCCTCACAATTCATCCGATGTTCATCATCTTTCTCCCTTTTGATCCTCAACCACCAATAAACCCTAACCCTGGCTTGTTTCTCGGTCACCGGAGGCGACGCCGGCCGCTAGCCATCATCTCCGGTCATCCTTTCTGGCGAACCCATGAACTTTGGTCACCACCTGAACTTTTCGGTCATCCCTAACCTAACTTCGGTGACCGGCTGCCGCCACAAGGCAATTTTTGGCCACCGTCCTCCGCTGTCGAAAAACCTCAAAAACTCTAGATATGCTCATTTTTCGAACCTAAACCTTAATCTAGCCCCAAATTCATCAAAATCGACCCCCTTCTCTCATTCTTAAACTATCTACCCAAAACTAGAGGCCTCTATCTGTCATTTTCGACTCTGCCTTGAAGCCTAACTCTTTTCTAACTCCAATCTCAACTCTGGCAGCGTACACAATGGCAGAAACTTCAGATAAGTGATCAGAACCTTTCTTTAATTTCAGATTTAATCTGTTTTAGATCTAGAGTTTTTAGGTTTCTGACTTTAGATTTAGAAATTACCTAGGTTTTAGACACTGCTATTAATGGTTTTAAATGTTTGAGGCATGGATTTAGGTGTTTTTGCTTGTTTTAGTGCAAGAAGAGGAATACTAGAGGTGGAAAAGTACCTTTGGGTACGTATCAACAGCTCCGGCAAACCTTCGGTAGTGAGGCAGCTATTCCAATCATCTTTTCCGAGCGTCTTTTCCCCTTTTCTAGTAACCTTTCGAATGCCTTCTCTCTCTATCAATTATTGCCCTTTAATGATGAGTTAATGTTTAGCCGTTATTAACTGTTTTTCTCTCTCTTTGCAGGTATTTATAACTGGTCAAAAGGTGACGTCAGCTGAGGGAATCAATCCCTGTGAAGGGCTTGCTGACCAGTCATAGCTTGACACGTGGCGTCTCTAGGCGGGAAAAAGAAACACAGCTGAGCCCTTGTGTTTCTTTGATCAGTTTTGTCTTTCAAATGGGTAAAATAATTGTAACTAGTTGGGCTTTTAAGAATGTAAATGGACATTAAGGACTTTTTTTTATTTAATAGACTATTTTTATTGTTAGGATATTTTAGAATTATTATTATTAGAAAGAATTATTATTACTCATTATTATTTGGTCATACGTATAGTGAAACATATATATATATACAAAGCCCAGACGAAATTCGGGTATTACTGCTGCCCCTTTTTGCTCATTGCTGTGGAACAGGAATAGGGCAAAGACTGAAAAGACACAAATTTGGTCTGCCCTTGTCAGCTGTTGCTCTGAGCCGCAAGGCTTTATTTATACCTTCTTTCTCTTCTCCCTCTTTGAGAACTTAACAAGTTCTTCTCACTTGGAACTTTATCTTCGCTTATCGAATTCTTCTCATTACGAATTATTTCTTCGCTGGGGATGAACTCTTCTCATTTGGAATTTTGTCTTTGCTAACAAGCTCCTTACATTAGGAGTTTATCTTCACTGGGTGAACCCTTCACATTAGGAGTTCTATCTTCGTTGGGCGAACTCTTCACATTAGGACTTCTATCTTCGCTGGGCGAACTCTTCACATTAAGAGCTCTTCTTTGCTGAACAAGTTCTTCACATTAGGAACTCTTCTTTGCTGAACGAGTTCATCACATTAGGAACTCTTTTTTGCTGAATGAGCTCTTCACATTAGGAACTCTTCTTTCATTTCCTGTCAAAACAAACTAGAATGCATGTACAAAGATTAATATGATCCTAATTTCTACATGATGCATGAATTATGACTTATTGAGATCAATCAATCAGCTGCCACTCCCTAGGGAATTATCTTGATGCTTCATTTTCTTCTTTAATATTTCATCTTATGTTTGGGATTAGCCATCAGCAACTCCTTCCTGTGTTTCTGGCCCCTTGCTCTAAAGCACCCTTTCAGGTTTTCACTTTAGATTGCTTTTCTCAAAGTTCTCTTTCGTGTTTTCACTTTGGTTTTTATCTTTCTTTTTTCTCTATTTTTCCTCTTTTTTTTCAAGGCGCCCTTTCAGGTTTTTACCTTAGTTTTCCCTTTTCCTTTTTTCTTTTTCCTCTTTTTCTTTTCTTCTTTTTTTCTCTCTTTTTTTTCTTTGACCACGTCGTTGGTAAAACGAAACAAGCCCTCAACTAATTAGCATTTAAAGTTTTGCCAAATCCAAAAGCCTTTACAAAATAATGAATCAAATTTTCATTCTCAACAGAAGAACATAAAGCCATGACTATTTTGACTTAACCCGGGAGGTTGAAGGACGACGAAGGCTCCAAGTGCTGTGATACCACCATGGTTTAGTAATGTCTCAAAAATATCTTCATAAACTGTTCCCACTAAGATGATGCAGGATGAGCACAACAAATAGGAGTAACACCAGAGACGACAATAATGCTCTTTTGATTCTCATATCAATCATGTCACCACGAGCGCCTCAAAACTGATTTTCAAAGACACCCTTTATGCGTTTCAACCTTCACTTTCCTTCTTATCTCTAAATATTTTTTCAATATGAGATCCAACGGAACCTTTACTTTATACACTCTTCTTCAATAACCCAGAGTGCTAAAGTTCACCTGTATCTTTCAAAACATAGTAATACCAAGAAATTATCTATTTTATTCACTATGTCAATCATTTAATGATGCTTTGGAATAAAAGAAAGGCTCATAAGAGAATACATGATCTTTATTGAAGCTTATTAGTACAAATTTAAATGGAATTTTTAACAAACAAGTCATGGCAAACCAAAACAAAAAAAATCAAGAAACCATATCAGGTTTTCGGGCATTCATAGCATGAATGATACATTCACCCCATCGACCAGAAATAGTCTTGAGCTCAACCTTTGTCCAATAGACTTTGAATGTTGTCTAGATGGTTACAGATGTGAAATCCCTTCTGAAATACTGGGTGGTGCACGAGAGGTTTCAACCGAAGAATGCCTATTCTTAAACCATCTAGGCCGCCCTTTACGGGCTTTCAACCCAGATCCTCCTTTGGTCTCAAGACGCCCTTTGCGGATTTTCATCTTGAACCCTCTTTCTTTATTTCTTTTTTCTTTTTTTTTTCTTTTTTGTTTTTTTGAATATCTATAGTGCCTTTTAGGTTTTCACCATAGATATATTATTTTGCGAAGCGCCCTTTTTGGGTTTTCACTTCGCCTTTTTCTTTTTTTTTCTTTCTATTTTTTCATGCTTCAGGCATAATATTTTTAACTGAGTCAGAGTTTACTGGTTTTTGTAATTCTTTACCATCTATCTCGGTCAAAATCAGTGTTCCTCTAGAGAAGGCCTTTTTAACAACATAAGGTCCTTCCCAGTTAGGCATCCATTTTCCATGATCATCATGGTGTATCTGTAAGGTCTTTTTTAACATAAAATCTCCCTCTCAAAATTCCTTGGGTCGTACCTTCTTATCATAGGTCCGCATCATTCTTTTTTGGTACATTTGACCATGACAAATAGCCTTATACCTCTTTTCTTCAATCAAATTCAACTGGTCGAACCGAGCCTGTATCCATTATGCATCATCCAATTTCACTTCCGATAAAACTCAGAGATAGGGAATTTCAACCTCAATAGGGAGTACTGCTTCTGTTCCATAAACCAAAGAGTAGGGAGTTGCCCTAGTTGAAGTTCGTATCGAGGTTCGATATGCAAGCAATGCAAATGGAAGCTTCCCATGCCAATCTTTACATGTCTTTGTTGTCTTCAATATGATTTTCTTGATGTTTTTATTTGCTACCTCAACTGGCCCATTCATTTTAGGGCGGTAAGTTACAGAATTGTGATGTATGATTTTGAACTGCTCACACATTTCTGCTATTATCTTATTGTTGAAATTGGTAGCATTATCAGTAATGATTCTTTTTGGTAATCCACATTGACAAACGATATCTTTCTTCAAGAACTTGCATATTGTTGTTCTTGTGACGTTAGCATAAAAAGCTGCCTCCACCAATTTAGTGAAGTAATCGATTACAACAAGAATGAAACGATGACCATTAGAAGCCTTGGGGTGAATCTGCCCAATAACATCCATGCCCCAGACAACAAAATGCCATGGTGAATTCATCATATGGAGTGGCACCGGTGGAGAATTGATTATGTCAGTGTATTTCTGGCATTTATGACATTTCTTTGCATATTCAATGCAATCTTTTTCCATGGTTGCCCAGTAATACCCTTATCTCATAATTTTCTTGGCCATTGCATAATTGTTTGCATGTGTCCCACATATTCTATCATGCACCTCTGCCATGATGCTTCTTGCTTCATTAGTATTAACACACCTTAGCAAGATCTGATCTCTGCCCCTCTTATACAGGGTTTCTCCATCAAGCACATATCTTGAAGCCATTCTTCTGATAGTTCTTTTATCATTATCATTTTCCTCTAGAGGATAACTTTGAAATTTGAGATATTGCATGATATCGTAATACCAAGGGTTTCCATCTATCTCTTCCTCTATGCTACATCAACGAGCATAAGCATTGTAAATGTAACTGGATTGTCATCATGTCTTCAGGTCTGTTGGCTAAAAAAATAGAAGCCAGTGTAGCTAAAGCGTCTGCCATCTAATTATCCTCTCTGGGGACATATGTGAAAGTAATCTCTTTGAACTCTTTTATCATTTCAATGACCAGTTTTCGATATTCAATCAACTTGGCATCTTTTGTTTCCTACTCTCCACGAAGTTAGTAAATAACCAATGCGGAATCTCCATATAATTTTAAGCTCTCTATTTTCCTTTCAATAGCAGCTTGTAACCCTATAACACAAGCTTCGTATTCTGCCATGTTATTGGTGCAAAGGAACTCCAGCCTACTCGTGAAGGGATGATGTTCATTATTTGGGGAGATCAGTACTGGCTCAATTCCACATCCTAGGGCATTCACAGCCCCATCGAAATGCAACTTCCAAATTTCATCCCAGAAATTCTATTTTCTTCCGTGGAGATATTCATCACATCTTCATCAGGGAAATTAAAGCTCAAGGGCTCATAATCTTCTGAAGCACGACTTGCCAAGAAATCTGCTATAGCGATCCCTTTTATTGCCTTTTGACTTACATACACAATGTCAAACTCTAACAAAAACATCTGCCAGCGATCCAATCTTCCGGTTAATGCTGGTATTTCCATCATAAACTTCAATGGGTCGTGGCGGGAAATCAGCCAAGTAGTGTGATACAACATGTATTGCCTAAGCCTACGAGTTACCCATACCAAAGCACAACATAACTTTTGAATTGGCGGGTATCGCACTTCACACTCTGTAAACTTTTTGCTTAAGTAATAGATGGCTCTTCCTTTCCTCCCCGTATCATCATGCTGCCCCAATACACATCCCATTGAATTTTCATGAACTGTTAGGTAGATGATGGGTGGCCTGTCTGGAACCGGAGCAACTAGTATTAGAGCATTCACCAAGTACTTCTTAATCTTATCAAACGTTTCCTGGCACTCTTTATCCCATTCTCCTGGGTTGTTTTTTTAAGCAGTCTAAAGATTGGATCACATTTATCAGTTAATTAAGAAATAAACCGAGAAACGTAATTCAACCTCCTGAGGAATCCTCGAACTTCCTTTTGTGTTTTTGGCGATGGTAAGTTCTGGATTGCTTTTACTTTATCCAGATCTATTTTGATCCCCCTTCTGCTGACGAAAAAACCCAAGAGTTTTCCTGATGTGACTCTAAAAGTACACTTATTTGGATTGAGCTTTAACTGATACTTTCTCAACCTCAAAAATAACTTTCTTAAATTCTGAATATGTTCTTCTTCAGTCTGAGATTTGGAAAACATGTCGCCGACATATACTTTGATCTCTTTGTGCATCATATCATGAAACAAAGTCACCATCACCCGCTGATAGGTTGATCCAGCATTCTTTAACCCAAAGGGCATCACTTTGTAACAGTATGTTCCCTATAAGGTTATAAATGTTGTCTTATCCATATCTTGTAGGCTCATCTTTATCTGATTATACCCTGAGAATTCATCCATGAAGGAGAACCAAAAATGACCCGACGTGTTATCCACTAAGATGTCTATATGGGGCAAAGGGAAATTATCCTTTAAACTAGCCTTATTCAGATCTCTATAATCCACACACATACGTACTTTCCCATCTTTCTTCGGTACAGGAACTATGTTGGCCACCCATTCTGGATACTTAGATGCCTTATGAAAACCAGCATCGATTTGATTTTACACTTCTTCTTTTATCTTTAGTACCATTTCTGTCCTCAGCCTTCTAAGCTTTTGTTGCACTAGTTTACACTCCGGCTTTATGGGCAGTTTATGTACCACTATGTCGGTATTCAGTCCAAGCATGTCTTGGTATGACCAGGCGAAGACATCTTTAAACTCTCGCAACAAATTAATCAACCCTTGTCTAGCTTTTGGCGAGAAGGTTGTTCCTATTTTCACATCCCTCATGATTTCATCAGTTCCCAAATTAAGAATCTTCAATTCCTCTTTATGGGGTAGGATCTGCTTGTCTTCTTTTTGCACCAACCTTAGTAATTCTTCAGGTATTTAACATTTTGTTTCATCTTCCACCTTATTGATTTCCATTAGACACACTGGCCGCTCAGGATCTACTCCAAGACTAGGTTCAAGATCATTCATGCTATCAATAATTGAAAACCTGCAAATGAGATTATAGTATATATATTTGAAAGGAATGTGAAAAAGAAATAAAAAAACATGTTTGCCATTTGTGAATCAACATTGAAAGCATCTTTATTTAAATGAATTGACATAGTGGCCCTTTACAGATAACGCTCTATACTCGTGGGCAAAGGTATAGAGTTGGTTCCTGGTAATTACGTTGTTTTATTGGATACAACATCAAGCTCCTCAACTGTCCAATTGTCGAGTTTTTCACCAGGGAGACACGGACGAATTTTCTCCAAAAACTTCCCAGTTTGAGTTCCCTCAAAAATTCCCCCAACAAGAAGCCCTTCCAGCTCATTGCCAAAGATTTCTTCCTCGTGCATCCTCATGGTCTCCAGATTGACCTCCATGAGCTATTCCTCGACATTCTCAAGTCCTCTAGACTTAAAGATACATGTCAGATCCACCAAGGGCATAAATTCGGAGGAAGCTTCAGATCCTAGAATGTGAGCTTTCCTTTGTTCTCCCATTTTCTTCATATATTTCTACCTATCCCTGATATTGGGCTTGAATCCTAGTCCAAAAAGATCCTTTTTCATAACCACTAATTTTGGGCGCAAACATCCCTAGAGTTGCTTGCCTGAACCTTTTACCGTCCTTGCACTTTTTCTTAGTATCTCTTGTACAGTCATCTTGGTGCAGTTTGATAATCTTGGGCACGAGAAAGGCTTGCCTTCAGCAACGAAGGTAGCATTTACAAACTCCAGAGCCCTAAAAAAATATTCAAGGGCACTCTCGTTGGCCTCAATATAGGGAGCGTCGATGGTTACTGAGGCTATGATGTCTTCCTCTGCTCTCACGCTGACCAGTTTTTCTTCGATCACGAATTTCAACTTCTAATGTAAGGACGATGGTACCGCTCCGGCCGAATGAATCCATGGTCTTCCCAATAAGCAATTATACGTGGGTCTTATATCCATCACCACAAAATCCACATTGTAGACTGTTGGTCCAATCAACAATGGCACTTCAATTTTTCTGAGCACTTCACGAGTAGTCCCATCAAAAGCCCTTACTGTATTCTTATACACCTTCATGTGTGATTCATCAATGGGTAACCTTTGTAGCGTCACCATTGGTAGAACACTTAAGGCAGAACCATTATCTATTAACACTCATGGCAGTACATATCCATTACAATGCGTGGTGATATTCAAAGCCTTTGCTGGTCTCATTCCTCCCTTAAGAATTTAATCATCAGTGAAAGTGATATAATTGTCAGCAGTTATATGATTCACTATCCTGTCCAATTTGCTTATGGATATGTCATTTTGTACAAATGTCTGATTAAGCACCTTCATTAATGCACTGCAATGCCCTTCTGAGCTTAACAACAATTCTAGAACAAAAATCCTCACTTGCCGCTTCTTTAACTGCTCAACAATATTATATTCACTATGTTTCAAAAACTTCAAGAATTCTTGAGCCTACTCTTCTGTCACTGGCTCATTTATCTTGGGTGCTAGCTCTTCCCCAAAAATTCTTTATGGTGCAAACACAACCTTCCTTTTGGCTTTCTCTGCTTCTTTGGGAACTTCTAGAGAATAGCACCTGCCACTTCGAGTGAAATGGCCCACCTCATTTACCATTTCAGAACCTGTCTGATCACCTTTGCTCACTTTTGGCATCAACTTTGTTTCTTCAATGGTTTGATCTCTTCCTGCAATTTGTCTTCTTCAGGTATGGTTACTGTGGCAACATAATTCCAGGGCATCTTGTGAGTGCTCTTGTAAGCAAATGGTGCAGGGGATATGATCACAATCTTGGTAACTGTGATAGGTTTCGCATCTGCAAGGCCTCTAGCTTTGGGTCTGATAGTGACTACCAAAGGTTTATGTATCCCATATCTGACGCTTGACGGCTCAGAGGTATAGACTTCCACTGCCTTCTTCTCAATTGTCTTTGAAAAGAACTCAATCTCTTTATTGTCCATTATCTTTTGTATCAAGCTTCAAAATTCTAGACAGTGTTGAATCTCATGGTCATGCTCCTGATGATACTCACAATATACATTTGATTGTATCTCCTTTTCTACTTTCATACCTATTTCAATCATCTCGGTATTATACAATTGTTCAAATACCCACTTCAATAGAGATTTAATTTTGACACATCAGTCTTCAATTGTTTCGCTTCATCAACCTCTTCTATGGCATTTACGCATCGCCCTCCGTGGCTCGGTAGTGGATTTGCTGCAATGCTAGGTTCATCAAACTTCAAAATCCCATTGTTGATTAGATTCTAAACCACCTTTATAAATGTTGTACAGGTCTCAATCGTATGTCCCGGTATCCCAGCATGAAATTCACAATGAGCATCAGGCTTATACCATTGTGGATATGGAGGCTGCAAAGGGGTTAAGTAGTACGGCCTCACCAAATCCGCTTCGTACAACTCTGGATACAACTCAGCATAAGACATGGGTATTGGTATAAAATTCATTTTATCATTCCTCGGGCCACGAGTATCCTTCTTGTTTGAACTCTGCACATTTCCTGACGTCGCTCCTGGTGAAGTAATAGTCACATTCTTGGGAGCCTCATACATACTTATATTATTCACCTTATTGTTATTCCTCTTGTAATTTTTCTGAGAGTTTTCTCCACTCTCAATCCTCTCACTTCTGATTGCTGCTTCAATAAACTCTCCGGTCATTACTATATCAGCAAAATTCTGAGTAGCATTACTGATCAATATTTCAAACAACGGTCTCTTCAAAGTCTGCACAAACATATGAACAACCTCAATTTCCATTAACGGAGGTTGGACCTATGCCGCTACATCCTTCCATCTTTGAGCATACTATCGTAGTGTCTCATTATTTCTTTGTTCTATACTCTGCAACATTACACGGCTTGGAACCATCTCTGTAACATGCTTATAATGTTCCACGAAAGTGCCAGAAAGATCATTCCATGAACGAATATTTACACGGCTTAGCTGTGTGTACCATTGAGCAGCCGAACCGGTCAAACTATCCTGGAAGCAATGTATCAACAGCTTTTCATCCTTCAAGTGAGCAACCATCTTTTGATAGTACATTGTGAGATGAGCTCTCGGGCAAGTAGTCTCATCATATTTTTCGAAATCTGGCATTTTAAACTTCGGCGGGAGTATTAAGTCAGCCACCAAACTCATCTCAGCTGCACCAGGTCCTGTTTCATTTACCTTCTGCAATTCCAGCAAACGATCTTCTAGTGCCTTACAGCGCTCCTCATACTTCTTCTCGATCTCAGCATGAATATTCTCTATCTCATTCAAGGTATTTAGATCAGGAAAATCGTCATTGCTCCCAAAATTTACTCCAATATTTACCGGGTTGTTTGGTGTTGCTTCTATCATAATAATTTGGACCTTCACAGGCGTGGGACCTTCAGACGGCACCCTTACATGAGATGTGGTTTCTGCTTGGTCATTTATTTCATTGGAAGCATCTTCAAGTATTTTAGCCTTTCCTGACTCCTTTGGCCTTAACAAAGCAGTCAGTTGATTGATTATCTCTCTTTGGGTCTGAGCAAAATAATATTTCATAGATTGCTTCATTCTGTCAAAGCGGTTTTGTGTTTCCGCTCGATCATTTTCTAGACTTGTGACTCGATCTTCAATAGCCTTAGTCTTTGAATGTAAATGGGTTCCGTAAGAATGTGGAATGATTACGGCTTAAAGAAAACTGTCATGAAAATTTCTTTGTTAAACCAAAGGTTTCGCAAAACAACTTTGAAAGGTAAATGTATGATTATGTAGATGCATGAATGCATGTATGCAAATAAGGCATCAAGTTTTAAGAAACAGTCTTTAGAAACATTCATTCAT
Source organism: Hibiscus mutabilis (assembly GCA_019671005.1). Lineage (NCBI taxonomy): Eukaryota > Viridiplantae > Streptophyta > Magnoliopsida > Malvales > Malvaceae > Hibiscus > Hibiscus mutabilis. The sequence continues at coordinate 67,897,338 of CM033711.1, forward strand.
TAGAATGTTCAAATACAGGAAATAAGACAATCTCTCCTACAGAAAACTACTAGCCCTAATTCCTAGGTTAGTCAACTCGTGCAGCAGACGTGTGATAGCCTCTCCATGCTCCAGCTCAACGTTTGGTTGCTTCAGTGGAGTTGTGGCTTGCCTCGAGAGTATCTGCACTTAGGAAGCTATGCTCCCAACTTGCTCCTTGAAATTCACCAGCTCATTATTCTGATTTTGTACAGTGCGATGTGCAGCTTCATATTTGGTTTTCCATACCCCACTGTTTTGATATAGCGTTCCTTCATAGCTTGCAAGTTTCCCTTTCAATGTCTGCGCTTCAGTTTCCAATTCCGATATCCTTTCCTGTAATTATTCCTTTTCTTGCTCCATCTAAACTCTATTTTCATTGTGATATCTTGTCATTAATTCCCCTAGCTATGTCACTTATCTTGTTAGATCAAAATTTCTGGCTTGCTCCTCTTCTATCTTCTTCTTTGCCTTTTTATTTGCTTCATTGCTTTCTCGGGACTTCTTTCTGTACAGCTTCTTATAATCATTTCGTTCCTTCGTCATACTTTCCAACTTTTTTGATAAGTCTCGTATTTTCTTGCTTGTTCCTCCTTTTTGCTTAGCTTTGTAATCATTATGAATCTCTTGTAACTCTTTTAAATCTTGGCTAATCTTCTTGTTTTGTTCAATCAACTCTTTCTTTTGCCCTTCATGAATAGTCACTTGATACTTTTCCATTGTTAACTCCTCTATAAGGTCACTGATCCCCTTCTCATATTTCTTTAGATCTAACTCCCGATCATGCTTGAGTTTTTCTAGTGCTGATAGTGCTTCTATAATTGATCGAGTGGACGGTCCTACATTCTCTAGCATCTTCTAAAATGTTGTATCATTCACCCTTTGCATTCTCCACTCCCCATATCCCGTCATCATTTCTAGCTCCTGGTACGGCTGAACTCTTCTTGGTTTTTCCCATGCCTTTGCCGTTTGCACCATAATCCTTTTGTAATCATTGGTCTTGTAAGCATACTCAAATTTTTCCATTCCCGTTATAGCTAGTATGAACTGCCTCGAACCAAATTATCTTGATACAAGCAAGGGACAATAAGTTGTTCCTCCCCAAATTCCAGGTAATGGGACCCAATCCATGTCCCCACATCTATACAAGAATGCCATCGCTTTCTGCAACCAAGGTGCCCTCCATACAACATTAGTATCCTTCAAGTTTTTGAAACATTCATCCCACTATTTCTCACCATTTCTCTCCAAAGGACAACCCGTCATATATTCTTCTATCGGTGAATAAAAGGTAGGATACCTTGTAGCTCTATACGGTGTGTCCCACCTGTGACCTTTGAACCAGATTTCCAACAACTGTGCGCATCCCCAAAACCTTCATTCTCCCAATTTCTTACATACAGTCAATGACCTATATGTCTCGGTTAGAATAGCAGAAACCAGGTTCACACCTTTTTTCAGTCACTCAAATAGTCCCACAATTGACAGATCTACGTGCTCTGGAGTTCTCGAGAATATAACTAACCCATATATGCACAAATCATATAAACTTCTTGCATTGGATGGTTCATCTCCACTTGTAACTACCAATTCTTTTAGGACTCTCCAATTCACTCGCTATTTGTCCTCATTCTGATCTGTGCTGTCACTGTTGGCAATTTTTGTATCCCGCCACTACTTTGTCTTTCCAGTGATCAGTGCTAACTGGTTCTTAAAACCTGAACTATTTTCAGGTCTTGTGTATATCTTGTCACTATGAATGGTTGGACAATTAACCAGTACCACATATTCTTCAAGAGTGGGTGTCATATCGACTTGACCAAAAGTGAAACAATTGTATGCGGGATTCCAAAATTATGACATGGCTCTAAGTAATTGTTGGTCCACTTTAACACATAGCAACAAAGCTATGTCTCCAAATTCTTTCCTAAATGTCTATTTTATTTCGCTTCCCCATTGGTCCCAAATTTCCTTTGCTTCTTACAGGCAAGCATTCTGGTTAGTGTTTAGCTTACACTGACCTTTCATCCGTGACACATCACCCACGCGCAAACTGTCCCCCTTCTCATGTCGAGTCTATTCTGACCACGTCCAAACCGTAGTATTATCTTCCCCAATATTGACCCCTCTAGACATTTTGAATATTTCTAATTAATTATTCCTTAAATCGATGCCAAAATAAATGCAACAATGACATAGTTTATCAAGAACTAAAGCAAAAACAAAAACAAAACAACAAACGTGCCAGTAATTGGGAATTAATATGAAAATCAAATAAACAAGCAAATATTAACATATAACATGCACTAAATGCTTTAGCAAGGAAGAATAACCAGAGAAATGTATTTAAACCGGTAGCACCTGTCCTAGGTCCCTGTCTGGCTCTAGTGGGGTAGGTTTCTAAGAACAAAATATGGGCTTAGTTCTAGACTCTGAGTTCCCAAACTGTCGTTACCGTCTACTGCGACAGTAAGACATCAATTCGGTAGTATAGGTCCCTTATAACGGAGGCGTAGGCCCCACGACGCATAAGGTTAGTATACCAAAAGAAGACAAAAATCCAAACTCGGAGCTGGAGAGCATCACGTCGAATAATGTCTTTCTCCCATTTAAGTGTGAAAAACCCAGGTCGAGAGCTTATGCATGAATGTCAGATATATCATTCACAAAAACTACCCTCATTCTTCCTGAAAATCCATCCAACAATTCTCAGAAGAAATTAAATTCAAATTATTGCTTGGAATGCCAAAATGCCATGTGAAACTAATTATTTAGGCATAACTCTCTTTTTTACTCCCCATCGGAGTCGCCAAGCTGTCGCAATCGTTTTTGCGACCGAAAAAAGAAAAGCATGGAAAAAATAGCTCGGCGATCAATTCTTTTTAAAATTGAGATTTTTGTTTATTTAGATTCATTTAATCTTGAAATTAGGGTTTTTTCATATTAAAACCTTTATTTAATTTTGAAAAATCAGTTTGGAGTCGCCACCGGTCACTTTGGTAGACTGGACACCATGAAAACAACCAGAGATTTATTTTAAAACAACTTGGGTTCGGGAGTCGATTACGTGTGGGGAAGGATTAGCACCTCCACAAACGCCCATTATCGGTACCTTTTTAATTCCACGTGGCATTTTGACATTTTCGAGTAATAAAATGAATTTAATTTGATCGTTAATTGAATTTCATTTAGAGTGGGGATATCCTTTTGTAAGAAAATACATTTTTAAACGAATACAAATTTTTGAAGTGTCCAGTTACGTTAAGAAGCTTCGATTCATACTCAAAAATGTATCTCAACACAAAAGGTTTAAATGCATGACAAATTATTTTGTTGTCAATTTTAAGTAAAAACCTAATCTGGGCTTCAATTCACTGATTAATTAGAATTCTATGAATATTGTTAATTTTTGGGCTTGCGTGGTAACACCCAAATAATTGGGCACTACTCATACTAGGCCCAAAAGTAACAATACTCCTAATATTGGTGATGCTAATTATTTAACCCTAATTCCAATTTTATTGAACTAATTATCTATTTACATGCAATTACCATATTCTAGGTTTAAATGAAATATCAAATATTTTACTAAAATACCCCCTTTAAATAACATCACATTACAATGTGACACTAATCAACTTGAGGCATTAAAGTAATCATTTAATATTCATTTATTTTCTACAACGGTCTTCCTTTTCAATTTTAATTCATCCTAATTAGAGAACCTAATTCTAAGGGCTCTAATTATACTAAGGGTATTTAAGGTTCCCTAAACAATTATACTACATGACCATTTAAAAGCATGCAATATACAAACAATTAAATAAATTAAATTAGAGGCAATTAGAATAAAGGAATTAAACTGCTCAGAACCAAATTGAATTGAATTGAAAACTGAAAGACTAAGTTACAAGGAATTGGTGGCTAAATTGTAAAACGGGACAAACTGAAAAGCCCAAACCTAAACATGTCAAAACCTGGACCCAGACCGGCTTGAAACAAACCGAACTGACTGACATAATCCCCAAACGGCCCAAACCGGCCTTCAGACCCTGAGTCAGGTCACGTCCCCGTATCCATACTCGCTTATCGAGGCATAGATCTTTTTGACCCAGCACCAAAACGGTGCTGTGTCGACTCGCCCTTAAAAGGGCCAAAACTGGGCTAACTCGGCCATTTCTCCCGTCCCACTCTCTCTCTTCATTCTTCTCTATCACTAAATCCTCTCAATTATAACAAGCCAAACCCAGAAATCCCACGAATTTTCAATCAAAACCCTTGAACTCATCCTAGTTCTTCGTCTGTTCTTCCATTTTTCCTTCATTTGATCCATCAGCAACACAAAATCCTTCCTTTTCCTTACAAAACCCTCAAAATTCATCCGATGTTCATTATCTTTCTCTCTTTTGATCCCCAACAACCAATAAACCCTAACCCCGACTTGTTTCTTGGCCACCAGAGGCGACGCCGGCCACTGGCCATCGCCTCCGGCCATTCCTTCTGGTGAACCCATAAACTCCGGCCACCACCTGAACTTTTCGGTCATCTCTAACCTAAATCTGGTGACCAGCCGCCGCTACAAGGTGATTTTTAGCCACCATCCTAAACCCTAATCTAGCCCCAAATTCATCAGAATCGACTCCCTTCTCCTATTCCTAAACTATCTACCCAAAACCAGAGGCATCTCTCTATCATTTTCGACTCCGCCTTGAAGCCTAACTCTCTTCTAACTCCAATCTCAACTCCAGCGACGTGCACAGTGGCAGAAACTTCAGATAAGCGATCGAAACCTTCCTTTAATTTCAGATTTAATCTCTGTTTTAGATCTAGATTTTTTAGGTTTCTGACTTTGGATTTAGGAATTACCTAGGTTTTAGACACTACTATTACTGGTTTTAAATGTTTGAGGCATGGATTTAGGTGTTTTTGCTTGTTTTAGTGCAGGAAGAGGAATAATAGAGGTGGAAATATACCTCTGGGTACGTATCAACAACTCCAGCGAACCTTCGGCAGTGAGGCAGCTATTCTGATTGTCTTCTCCGAGCATCATTTCCCCTTTTTTGGTAACTTTTTGAATGCCATCTCTCTCCCAATTATTGCCCTTTAATGATGAGTTAATAATTAGCTATTATTAACTGATTTTCTCTCTCTTTACAGGTATTTATAGCTAGTCAAAAGGTGACGTTAGCTGAGGGAATCAATCCCTGTGAAGGGCTTGCTAACCAGTCCTAGCTCGACACGTGGCGTCTCTAGGCGAGAAAAAGAAACACATCCAGGCCCTTGTGTTTCTTTGATCAGTTTTGTCTTTCAAATGGTTAAAAGAATTGTAACTAGTTGGGCTTTTAAGAATGTAAATGGACATTAAGGAATTATTTTTATTATTCAGATATTTGAGAATTATTATTATTAGAAAGAATTATTATTACTCATTATTATTTGGTCATGCGTATAGTGAAACATATATATATATACGAAGCCCAGACGAAATTCGAGTATTACACGTACAACAATTGTTACCAAGCTTCGATTAAAATGGCTCCTTACGAAGCTCTTTATGGGAGAAGATGTAGGACCCCTCTTTGTTGGACCGAGCTTGGTGAAGGTAAGGTGTTAGGCCCTGACTTACTTTGAGAAACTGAAGAAAGGGTAACCATCATTCGTGATCGGCTCAAGGCTGCATTTGACCGGCAGAAAGCTTATGCTGATTTGAGAAGAAGAGACATTCAGTATGACGTCGGTGAGAAAGCCTTCCTTAAGGTATCTCCGTAAAAGAAGATCCTTCATTTTGGCAAAAAGGGGAAGCTAAGTCCTAGTTTTATCGGCCTATTCGAGGTGATTGAGAGAGTTGGACCTGTGCCTACCGACTAGCTCTTCTTGAAGAGTTAAGTCATATACATAATGTCTTCCATGTGTCTATGCTACGGAAGTACCGGTCTAATCCTTCCCATGTAATCGAGCCAGAATCCGTGGAGATCCAGTCCAATTTGACGTACAAGGAGAAACCTGTGTAGATCTTCGCACGAGAAGTCAAGAGACTTCGAAACAAGTCTGTGCCCTTAGTGAAAGTTCTTTGGAGAAGTCATGCAATAGAGGAAGCAATGTGGGAGCCAGAGGAGACGATGGAAAAGCAGTATCCTCATCTTTTCGGTTAAAATGAAAGTTCGAGGACAAATTTTCTTAAGAGGGAGAGCTGTCACACCCTGAAAACCAGTCTAGTCAGAATTAGGTTCCGGTAATAAAAAATTTTGTACCGGCTATGCCCGAATGGTGTAATTGCTAAATCTTTGTACCCAATTTTGAAGTAATGAAAGTTATTTGGGCCTAATTAAAGTTGTTGGACCTTTTTGTAAGGAATGAAAGTCATTAAGTGACTAAATTGTGAAAATTCAAAGTTAGGGTTTTATTGGAAATACTGAAAATGTTGAAGTTGAGATGGGTGTATCGATACAGTAAGACATGCATTGATACTACTTAACTGTTTTAACTAACTTAGCTAACTTAGCTTAGCCGTATCGATACGACCATAAGGTGTATCGATATAGGTCCCAGTTAAAAACTAGTTTAGTGATTAAATTGAAAGAATTGGAAATTAGGGATGAGTCACCTACTTGCTTGCCACCCTTTCACGTGAAATTGATCAGAAAAAGATGACAATTAGTCATCAATTGTCAAAAGTTGGAAAAGGGTAAGAAAAGGTGTTAATCAATTTAAGCAAAACCTTAGCTAAGGGAAACCTTCCTATTGGCCCTTAGGGGAGTGGGAAATGATTAGGGAGTATAGTTTTTTAAAATGAATAGGGAAAAGCCTCTTTCTTTGTTTTGAATCTCCCGAAACCAAACTCAACCTCTGATTGAAGAAACCAAGCACACACCTCCATTGTCATCTTCTTCCAAAAGCTCAAGCAAGCACCTCAATCCGATCTTTGACCCTTGTGTATTTCAATACGCCAATTGAAAGCTTGTAATTGGGTAAGTAGAACCCCTATGTCAATTTGATGATTCCATCGATCCTTAGAGTTTAATTTCAAGATTTTAAGTCTTGAATGTTCGAGCTAAGCCCATGTGTTAGATGGTTAATTTCCTTATTTTGATGTTGTCTACAAGCTTTGGTAAGCTTGAAAAAAAACGTTTGTGAATCATTAGTTTCAATCCTAATGTAATTCCTAATTTTGAACTAGCTCAAGTGGTGGATGACAGGTCATCTTCACCATCTTCATTGCCAAGTATTCCCAACGGCAAGGGGATCGCTATCCGAGAACCTTTGAAGCCTTCGAGTACTAGGTGAGTGTAGTTGAGTTTCAGGATCAGCTAGATGCCATCCCAGTTGCATTTGTTTTGTGATTACGTTGTGTTTTCATTTGAGTATTTCAAGTAGAGCCTACAAGATGTGAACTCTATGTGGTAAGTGTGGTGAGGTCATCCTATTGTTTTGATGCATTACGATATACCATGACTTAATCGTTATATGATATATGTGAAAGTTGCTTGATGTTAACATTGATACATGTGGAAATTGATATATGCATAAATGTACGTGAGTTTATTCAGATTTAAAATCGGACACAAATATTCTCTTGTACTCGAATAGAATTGTAAAAAAAACATTTGTATTGTTCCAAAAAATATTATTTATTACTTATTCCAAAAAAGTTAGCTTCACTTACATCCGTAAAACTCAACTATTTCTACATTTATTAAAACCGCTTGGATGAGAGTAAATAAATGGCTATGAGTTTTTTTTTTCTTGTGATAATCTTCTCATTTTTTACCGTTGATTTCAATCATCCATTTACCTTTATCTAATAATCTAAAAAAGATGTTTACACGGTGTTAGATGATCCTATCTCTTTTGCAGTTATACCAAGTTAAAGTCGATTTTGTACTTGGAAGAAATTAAGAAAGAGAGTATGGCAGTGGCCAAACCCTGTTAGCTTTAGTAACTTTGCTTGACATGCAAGGATTTCAAGATGCAAATTCACACATCTGTTCTGCTTAACCATAACTCTTTCACTTTAGTTTGACCTTCTCTATCTGCTTGCTTATACTTCAATTCAAACCATCAAATTGCACACAAGAGCAAAGAGTCGATACCCACTTTCTCATCGAGACTTCTTTAGCCACTTAGATCTCATTTTTTTTACACTTTTATACCTTCTTTTTGATCTTGGTCTTACTCTGTTTCTTCCTGCTTATTTTCTGCGTTTGATTCAATGGAAAACAAGTCTGGTAAAAGAAAGGCAAAAGAGACTATGGGTTATGGCTTGAGGGATAACCCTAAGAAATCTTGGAAATCTTTGGGATCTAATGGTGACGACGATAATGCCACTTCTAGCTCCACCCTTGAGTTGCAGTGCAAAGTTTGCGGCAAACAATTCGAGTCGATGAAAGCTTTGTTCGGTCATATGAGGCATCATTCTGCAAAGGAAAGGAAAGAAGTAAACTGTCAAGAATGTGGCAGAAAGTTTAAGTCTTTGAAGGCTTTCACTTCTCATATGAGATTGCATTTGCACCCTTTGAAGAGCATGACAGCCAAGGGAAAGAGATCGAAAAGATTGAGGTACAATGACAATGGTCCAAATCAATCTTCCGCTTTAGTCGAGATTGATCAAGGTATTGAAGATGCTGCTTTGTGTTTGATAATGTTGTCTAGGGGTGTAAAGAATTGGACTGAATTCAATTGTTTTTGGGAGTCTTGTCATAATAAACACATTTTGCAGAGTCCATTTGGTTCTATGAATGTTTTCCATGAGAAGAACATAAGTGAATGTAAAGAATCCGATTCTGGGGTTTTGAAAAGGAGAAGAATGATGAATCTGGATTCGAATTTTGAGAAACGGAGATCAAGGGAAGAATTTCCGGTGAAACAATGAACTTGGGCTGTATTGAAGTGGAACAGGGTTGGAATTAACTGGTTTAGGGTCCACAAAATCTAGTTCTTGCAAAGATGCCATGTTCGATGCCTGCGATTCGAAACGGGGAGGGGATGCTTCGAACAAGTTAATAAGTTCTCCATTGAATGCTGAGATGCCTGATGATTCCAAGAACATGAACAAATACAAGTGCAGGATCTGCAGCAAGACTTTCAAATCTCACCAGGCACTTGGAGGTCATCAAACAATCCACAGAAAGAGTAATACCTGTGACAAGCCGATTGAGGATCAAGAGCAAACTAGCAGTTTCCCCGAAATCGAGAGTTGTAAGCTTGAGATGGTCGAGTGTGCTGAGAATTCAGTAGAACGGGAAATGAGTGAGGTGATTAGTTCCGAAACAGGGGTGTATAAGGTGCACAAATGCCTAATCTGCTTGAAGGTTTTCGGATCGAGGCAAGCTTTGGGTGGTCGCAAGAGGTCTCACATGTCAAAAGACCCCGGAACCAATGACAAACAGCCTGCAGAGCAGCTAGACCTTTCTAACATCTCTTCTGATGCTATTGATCTTAATCTACCAGTTCTGCACAATGAAGAGGCTAATGGTGACACCGGATTTAAGTCATGCCGGCTTGGAACTGACTGCAAGAGTGAGGCTCTACTCAGCCTAGTTGCTAACTGATGAAAGGCGATGCCGAAACTGTTACCGTTGGCTTTTCCTCTGGTTTACAATGGTAACTCACTTCCAGCTTACTTCTTTTAACTGATACTTGGTATGGAAAAGTTCCATTGATACGATATTTTCGAAAGTGTTCATAGCAGTGACATTGCTCCTCTATATCTGGACTGAATGTTCTCATTTTTGGGGGGGTTCTTCATTCTTTTGTTTTATACATTTAAAGGATTGCCAATTCTGAGGAATGAAAAATAAAGTAAGCCAGAATAGATATGCATCAAATAGAGTGGGTATATGCACTGATTGCAAGTGCCCCAAACTAAACGATCACTCTTGCTTGGGGTTGAAGAAAACCTTCTTGGTGACGCCAATATTTTCAACTACAACTTACACGGTGTCTAAATAAACTGAAAATCTTTGGTTGATCTGATTTTTTATTTTTGGATAACCAAAGTATTTGATTGATTGATTAATTCGGATTGAGTACTGTAGATATTCATTTTGAGGGCAATCCTCTCTACATCTGTCCTTACTTAAAGAATTTAATGTATTATCCTACTAGATCAATTAGTTGTTGATAATCTAATTTTTCTTTTTATTGAAGTTTAAATTTTGATTTATTTGAAATCCATGGGCCTTTTATATCTAATATATGTTTCAATGTGAATATAAAGATTCAACTTTCTAATTTGAAAAAATAAGATGATAATATTAAAAACTGAAGTCCCACACAAGTCAACAATTATTTTAAATAAAATAATAATGTGTAAAAACCCCGAGCTCCAATGATAAAAATTAAAGAAATAGAAGATTTAATATAAAATTATCCCTTTATTGTGGTTTAATTCTTAGTGCTTCTGTATAATTTTTTTTATGTGTAATTGTGTAAAGTTATTTTAAAATGTTTATCGTTAACTTATTAACGATTTTTATTTACGGAATGATCATTTTGACCTAAAATAAAATATTGAGAGTTGAAGTGTTTCAATGAAAGAAGGTATAAAGTTAAAAAATGCTCATAGTGTTTGACTGAATAGTCATTTTGACACCTATTCTTTTTTGAACCAATTTAACCCCAACGTTTTATTTTGGGTCAAAATATCCCATCTACGGATGAAAACTGTTAGTCAACTTGGGATAAACAACTTAAAATAACTTGACAAAATGACGCGTCAGAAGAAAAAATATTTTATATTTTATACAATTTTATATAAATATTTTTTGACTGATGTGTCATTAAAATCAGCATATTTGTATGTATGACACTGCTATTGCAGCATGCATTGTCATGTAGGTTTGTCACGTCATTTCAAGCTGCTTATCATCAGTTGACTAGTTTTCATCTGTAAAGGGATAATTTTAACCCAAAATAAAACGTTAGGGGTTAAATTAGTTTAAAAATATAAGCTAAAATGACTATTCATCAAACGTCAAAGGCATTTTTTAACAATATACCATAAAAGAATATTGACCAAACCGATTATTTATTCAAATATTAGTGACCATTTTGTACCTTAGACCTTTCTAAAATATAAAATTGGGATTCAATGCTTCCAATCAATCATAACTCCAAATTGACGCATGCTCTTCCTCCAAAATAGTTTCTCTACAGCTATTCGACCATCAACATTAATTTTCTTAAAGTTCACTTGTTTTGAAATATCTCAAAGAAAGCTTTAACATGTTCCGAATATGTTTTAAAATTCACTTGTTTTGAAATATATTCATTTACGATTTGTTTACTATTCCTAAACATGTTTTTAATTGTTTCTAACAATTTTAAGAGCAAGTGTTAAAAGTTTTTAGTTGACACAATTCTCTCTCCAGTTGTAGGTTCTAGACTCATTGGGATCTAGTTTCCCTTCCCCCTCTTAATAGGTAGTGTAGAGATATAGATTTTGATATAATAAATTGAAAAATATTTTGGACTAAATTGAAAAGAATTTAAAACATGCCTTAAATCAAAACAACTTGAAAATAAGTTTGAGGAAGTTTAAAAAGGTTTTGAAACGTTTTTAAGTAGCAAAACCTGTGATTTTAATGTACCCGTTTCGATACAGGTATACCTGTTTCGATACGGCTAAAGGTTTTGTGCTACGAGTTTTTGAAACTGTCAAAATGTGTTTCGATACGGGCCCTATCCGTATCGAAACAACAAGGGGTCGTTTTGATACACCCCTTTGGTGTTTCGATACGCCTACGTGGCATATATCCCAACGACCAAAACCTCCCAACGGTCTTTTAAATTGCATGTCGTACCGATACGCCTATACGCGTATCGATACGCATCAGCTGACCAAAGCTCAACGGCTAGTTCTAAAGAATGTCGTATCGATACAGTTACCCGCGTACCAATACAGACAGCCTCAGAACTGCAATTAATGTGGAAAATAAAGACCCAAACGACTCCAATTCAATCCCAACGATCACCAACGGCTATGAACTCATTTGGGAGTATAAAAGGGACCTTCAAGCATCTATGAATGACTAATGCTTCAATTGTCAACAACATTATGATTAAAGATTTGTCTTAGAGCTTAATTATATATTTCTTTGTATAGACAACACTTGTGAGCTTTAATTGTAATATTTTGCTCAAGTGTTTTAGGTTTTGGGTGAGTGCTTAGTGTGCAAACATCTACCTATTAAGAGGGATTTCAGTTTGCTAGGATTCTCTTTGTTAGAGAGTGTTCCCAAGACTCGGGTTGTGAGTTCTTGGATGCTAGATCACGAGTTGTGATTCTAGGATTGTAACAGTTGCCTCCTTAGCCTAGAAAAGGGGAAGAATTTTTAGTGAATTGTTGAAATCCTAAGGTGGGAAGCCTAGGTAGTGGACGTAGACTCCATTGGGGGAGTTGAACCACTCTAAATCCTTGTGTCTTTGTGTTCATCTTTTGCTTCCACCATTTCCACCCAAATATCCAACTTCTCCACTATTTAGCAAGCATCGGTTGAAGGTGATCATCGAGCCCAACAATTGGTATCAGAGCGAGGCTTAATCGAAGGGGATTAACATCCTATTGAGGCGATCTGGGTAGCTCGACCAAAAATTCAATCAACCAACAAAATGGCACAATCCATCAACAAGCCACCTTTCTTTGACGGGACCAACTATACTCATTGGAAGACTAGAATGATGTTCTTCATCAAGGCCAAAGATTACAAGCTTTGGGACATTGTTGAAGATGGTCCATACGTACCACAAAGATGCAAGGCGGAATGGAATGCGGATGATCGTAAGAAGATGGAGCTAAATTGCAAGGCTTTGCACATTCTCTTTTGTGCATTTAGCCCTAATATCTATGAGAAGATGTCTTCTTGTGAGAGTGCCAAGGAGGTATGAGACAAGCTTGAAGTCACATACGAGAGGACAAACGAAGTGAAAGAGACCAAGATCGGCCTCCTCAATCTAGAGTATGAGAACTTCAAGATAGATCTGGACAAAGACATCGAGAAGATGTTTGATCATTTTTCCACCATAGTAAATAGACTCAAAGGCTATGGAGAAATTATTCCAGGAGAAAAGCTTGTCTGAAAGCTTATCTACTCCTTTTCCGAGTCATGGGACTCAAAGAAGACCGCCATCATCGAGGCCAAGAATCTCAAGACCTTGAAGCTTGATAAACTCATGGGGTCTCTTCTCACTCATCAAATGATGAAGAAGGACAATAAAGAGGAGAAGAATAAGAAAGAGAAGAAAAATGGGGAAAAAGGAAATCATGAAGTTAGGCATCAATATGAATGTCGTAGCCCTCAATTCCTCCTAATGCCATTATGACAATTCAAGTGAGGAGGAAGAAGAAGATGAAGAGATGACCTATCTCTTCAAAAAGTTCACTCGACTCATGAAGACTGAAATGACCAAATCTAACCATGAATCGAAGAAGAAGAAGAAGAAGATGATGATGATGAATGATCCCCAAGAGAACCATAAAAGATTCAACAAAAAGGGGTCATCTTCAAAGAAGGCATATGTGACTAAATGAAGTGATGAATACTCCACCAATGAAGATGAAGTAGCCCACATATGCTTCATGGCCCTCAATGATGGGGAGGTACCTTCTAACTCATCTTGTTCAAATTCTTACACTTTTGATGAGCTACAAAAAGCATATGACCAATTGGTTTTTGAGTTTAAAGCTTCTTTTTCGAAAAACAAGAAATTGATTTCAAAGTTAAAAATCGAAAATGATTTGCTTTCTAAAGCCAATTTGGAGTTTGAAGCAAAAATGAATGATTTTGAGCAAAAAGTTTTAGATTTGCAAAATTTGCTTCAAACAATGGAAAAAGATCATCAAATGGAAATTGATTATCTTAAGAAGGAAAAATATTTGATTTCCAATAAACTTCAAAAGAAAAACAATTTTGGAAAATAAAATTTTTACCAAAGACAATCTAGTGCCCCTAGATTTATAAATGGAAAATGTTTTAGAAGTGTTTGGGTTCCAAAAGAACAAATCACTTAAAACAAAAAGGATGAAATTGCAAAATGGATTCCTAAGGGGACTAAATGTTGTGCTACTAACGTTTATGGATCCAAAGCAATTTGGATACCAAATATTACTTGATTGTCTTATTTTTAGGTGTGATGGAGAATGATCAACAAAGTAAAACTTTGAGGGGGAGCTCTATACACACAAGGAAGATCACTTGAAGAAGGAAGGCTTCACATCCTCACTTTTTGGTTCAAGTGGTAAAATTAATCTTAGTTGAATTTATTTTGCTTTTATTGCTTTATTTCTTTTTATTCAACTAGATAATCATATAGTCAATTTTAAAACCAATATTTGATGCTTTTAGTAAGAGGGAGCCAATTTTAAAACCAAAGCTTTTAAATAGAGTCAAAAAAAATTTAAACCTCTATTGTTATTCTTGAGCTTAATATTTTTTAAAATTCTTTTTGATATAACAAAAAAGGGGGAGAGTTGGTTTGAAAATTTGTCTTTTCAAAATGAATAAGGGGCTTTAAATTCTTTGAAAATATAAAAATCTCTTCATCAAATTTTTAATCTTAAAGGGGAGGATCCCAAACAATTTTTCAAGTTGGTTTTATTATATCAAAAAGGGGGGAGATTGTTGAGATATAGATTTTGATATAATAAATTGAAAAATGTTTTGGACTAAATTGAAAAGAATTTAAAACATGCCTTAAATCAAAACAACTTGAAAAGAAGTTTGAGGAAGTTTAAAAAGGTTTTGAAGTGTTTTGAAACGTTTTTAAGTAGCCAAACCTGTGATTTTAATGTACCTGTTTCGATACAGGTATACATGTTTCGATACGGCTAAAGGTTTTTGCTACGAGTTTTTGAAACTGTCAAAATGTGTTTCGATACAAGCCCTATCCGTATCGAAACAGCAAGGGGTCGTTTCGATACACCCCTTTGGTGTTTCGATACGCCTACGTGGCATATATCCCAATGACCAATACCCCCCCAACGGTCATATTTCCAACGGTCTTTTAAATTGCAGGCCGTACCTATACGCGTATCGATACACATCAGCTGACCAGAGCTCAACGGCTAGTTCTAAAGAAGGCCATACAGATACAATTACCAGCGTACTGATACAGACAGCCTCAGAACTGCAATTAATGTGGAAAATAAAGACCCAAACGGCTCCAATTCAATCTCAACGGTCACCAACGGCTATGAACTCATTTGGGAGTATAAAAGGGATCTTCAAGCATCTATGAATGACTAATGCTTCAATTGTCAACAACATTACGATCAAAGATTTGTCTTAGAGCTTAATTATATATTTCTTTGTATAGACAACACTTGTGAGCTTTAATTGTAATATTTTGCTCAAGTGTTTTAGGTTTTGGGTGAGTGCCTAGTGTGCAAACATCTACCTATTAAGAGGGATTTCAGTTTGCTAGGATTCTCTTTGTTAGAGAGTGTTCCCAAGACTCAGGTTGTGAGTTCTTGGATGCTAGATCACGAGTTGTGATTCTAGGATTGTAACGATTGCCTCCTTAGCCTAGAAAAGGGGAAGAATTCTTAGTGAATTGTTGAAATCCTAAGATGGGAAGCCTAGGTAGTGGACGTAGACTCCATTGGGGAAGTTGAACCACTCTAAATCCTTGTGTTTTTTTGTTCATCTTTTGCTTCCACCATTTCCACCCAAATATCCAACTTCTCCACTACCTGGCAAGCATCGGTTGAAGGTGATCATCGAGCCCAACAAGTAGGGATTGTTCAAAAAATGTTTTTAATTGTTCATGAGCATGTCAATTAGGGGTGTTCATACTTCGGTTTTAACCAAATTAATTGACCGAACCAAAGTTTTTCGGTTAATCGATCGGATAATTTTAGGTATAATCGGTTAAGTTTTTTTTTCAAACTTCGGTTATCAGTTAATTCGGTTCCAAATCAGTTAATTAACGGAAATTAATATATATTAACTATTATATATATTACATACATTTATTTTTGGTTACTAAACTTTTAAAAATTATAAAATGGCCATTAAACTTTATCAAATTAACACAAAATGATAATTAAATTTATTGAATTATTATAAAACGGCCATTGAACTTTTCAATATTTATCAATAATTTATAATGTGCAATGATTATTTTGTAATATTTCGATAAGTTTAATTGTTGTTTTATAACTTTTGAAAGTTTAGTGACTATAAAGATCATTTTAACATAGTTTAGTGACCATTTGAGCAATTTACCCAAATTCTATAATAAAATTCAGTTAATTCGAAAACCGATCGAATTAACTAATTTTTTTCGATTAACGGTTAAAAGAAAAAAAATAGTTAATGAATTTTGGGTAGTTCAAACAGTTGATCAATCGAACTGGCCGATTGAACACCCCTAATGTCAATTAGATGTTCATGAACATATCAAAGAATATGCCCGTTTATTAAAGGAACATGTTTTCAAACATTCAATGAAAGAACACACATAATTTAAATAAATAAACGAAAACACAATTTTGAAATTCCTAAAAGAACACAAATCGAGCAAACATATCTGGCTGGTTGGCCAAGCTGCTCATCTTTGTTTTCTCATATTCCCTTAGATCATGGGTTCTAGACCCACTAGAACGAATATAACCAAATAAGAAAAGAACACAAATCAAACATGGACAAGCTTAAAATTAAACAAACAAATATAAGCAAACATGCACTCATTCAAACTTGATTCATTTACAACCTTAATCAGGTATCATTATATCTTTTATTTAAGGCTTAATGGTCCGTTTGGCCCCTGAAGTATACACAAAATCCGAACTGCCCCCTAAAGTATTTTTTAGGATGTCGTGGCCCCTGAACTAAAAATCGTTACCTCGTTTGGCCTCTGTATCTAACGTCGTTAAAAAAAATTCACGGGCCAACTAGAACGCGCCACGTGACATTCACTACAGTAAGATAGGTCTTCCGCGGTGTTTTTTAGCCCTATAGCGCCGCTAAAAACTTTCTCGGCACTTAGAAAAACGCTGCAAGAAGCGCCGCTGAAACGAGCGTCTCAATATTTTGCGGCGTTTTTGGGCAAAAACGCCGCAACAAGTCAAGATCTACAGCGGCGCTTGTGTTTGCAAACGCCGCGAAAAACCTGCTCTATAGTGGCGTTTGGGTTTGCAAACACCGCAAAAAACCTGTTCTATAGTGGCGT
This sequence comes from Hibiscus mutabilis, assembly GCA_019671005.1. Lineage (NCBI taxonomy): Eukaryota > Viridiplantae > Streptophyta > Magnoliopsida > Malvales > Malvaceae > Hibiscus > Hibiscus mutabilis. The sequence continues at coordinate 67,914,525 of CM033711.1, forward strand.
TTGTGTTTGCAAACGCCGCGAGAAACTGCTCTTTAGTAGCGTTTGTTTTTACAAACGCCGCGAATAATACTATGTTTCCAAAAAAATAACTCAAATAATAATAATCCAAAAAGCATACTATATATTATATAATACTCTACAATGCATTACATTCAGCATCAGTACCGTAAATCAACTATAATAATTTATATATTAACAGGTAAAATTTGGGAAAGTTACTCATTAATACATTAGTATATAGTATCAGTTTACATGTGTTAACAAATTGAAAAATTGTAAATCTACTGTGACAAGTACAATTAACTTTCACATAACTTTCACAACCTCACCAACATAGGATCCAGGCTCTTGAAGCTCATCTCTAAACATTCTCATTGTACAATATGCAAACATAATTAGTACTTACACTAGAAATAGACTAAAATAATGAATGCACCAAAAAGAAAGATAACATTCTCCTAAAATACATCTTCTTCCCTAAAAATTAAATCCTCATATATGTACATATTTCCAAGTTAAATAAAGAGAAGGCTGATAACAAAATCTCATATATTCCAAAAATTGACACACATGGTACGTCTATAAAAATGGACAACACAAAGAAAACAATCAAAACAAATGGAGTACAAGATAACATGTATGGCTTTACATAACACATGGTACATGCATAAAGAAATAGAATAAACAATAGCAAGAATTAGGACGAACCTTCTTTGGATGATTTCGAAAATAAGACATGATCTATTGGGAAAACATTAACTTGCCATCTTTCATAATATAGCATAAGGCTTCATTCCTCATCATTCATACAACTTCATAAAAAATATCACAAACTTGATAATTGCTATGCGAATATGAAATCAGTAAAAAAAATTCAATGTGATTTATCGAAAACAAACCAATTTAAATGTGCGACTCAGACTCATTCTCTTCTTCTCGTTCCTTCTTTTGACACTCCCTTCATTCGGATTACTTGGAAGAATAGGCTCCGCTTGTGTGCTTTACCCACGCATATGACTCTATTCTTAAATTCGTTAGCATTTCCTGTACCTTTTCCCCCATTCCCTCACCAATAACTTTGGGGATATTCTTTTGTTAAATTAGCATCCTTAAAGGGAAAACAAAATGCTTTCTTAAATACAAATTCTGAAAAGATAAATATACAAAAATTAGAAAACAAAATGAAGGGATTAGAGATGTTTAGTTAAGTACCTGCAGGTTTCAAGCTGGCACCTAATTGTTACATCAAGATAAATAATCCTATTTCACATTCTAATTGAATACATGAACCTATGCAACACAACAGAAGCAATCAAATAGGTTTAAACCTTTTATTGACTCGTCAAAATAAAAAAAAAAAAACGATCATTATCGGTATAATCATACATTTCCATGCATGTAAACTAGAATTAGTTTCTTCTAGTGTAATCACCGAAGAAAGTTTCAAGTAGAAGCTAGAAAAGTTCATTCGTGAGCACTAGATTCAAGCAATAAAACTTATATGCTAAAAATGATATGAAGATAGGTTTCCACAGGATACGATACTTAGTTCAGCAAACAAATAGGTTCAGATTTAAAGTATGAACAATTACTAATATAAAAACTTGAGCAGTCTCATTCGTTATTGTCTTGGTCCACAATGCAAGTTTGTCTTGCCTTTGGCGTACACCATCGGCAAATTGCTACCCGATTAATGCCATCAAATGACTTTGTAATTAATAGCCTTAAACAAGTGGAAATCAGCATTTCCATTAGTACATTCTTCCCATTTGGACTCAACTTCAGCCTTAAACAAGTGGAAATCAGCATTTTCATGAAACTTGCTTGATTTGAATATTTTATCATATAAACGGAAACATAACAATAAGTATTTTGAGCATTGATTTTCAAAGCAAATAATAATAAAATAACAATTAAAATAGTGGAAAACATGAAGTTCCCTCGAAGCTTAAGATGAAAAAAAAATCAATAAACTGAATCACAAGGAAAGTGGAGATGCTAACAATTCAGATTAGATTATATATATATATATATATACCGAAAGCAATCTAATAAATTCATATTAGATTTTTGCGTAAAGTGGTACCCCAAGCGACGCCTTGTTTCTCAACCCCTGTTGCGGGTGCTTCTGTTGTCGTCGCTGCTGTAGGGACGTTAACTTCCTCGGTTGCCAAACGCTTTATATTTGTTCTTCTTTCCCCTTTAAACTCTTCGAAGAGGAATTAAAACCGGGGCGATAGAGAGAGAGGGGGGATTCAATATAATCTTTGTATTTTTGGGTTTTCAATTGATAATGGCGAGAGCACGCGACGAAAGAGATCGACAAAAATGAACAGATATTTTGGGATTTGTTTATTTAGGGTTTCAAATTTATCGCGGCGTTTGTATTTAAAAACGCCATTAAGTAATGTATAGTGCGGCATTTTTTAAAAACATCACTAAACGTAAAACTTACTGCGGCGTTTTTATAGACAAACGCTACTATAGTATGAGTATTTGTGGCGTTTTGGGCCGTCTGTAGCAGCATTTCTTCAAAGACGCTACCATATATCATTCTTTTGCGGTATTTACTCTAAAAACGCCACTAAAAGTGTCCTGTTTTCCTTTAGTGATTTTATTAAAAAAATAAGTTGATTTAAATTAAAAGGGTAAATTGTACATTAGGTATATCAAATTTGATTTTTTGTTCATTTTAGTCTCGAACTGTTCATCTTCTTGCTCGAGTTTTTTATGTCCGCTGCTGCCATGGCTCCTTCTCCAAACTTTCAACTCATTCAAACACGGAAATAAGCTCAATAAGCTCCCACCTGGTCCGAAGCGGCTGCCGGTCTTCGGCAATCTCTTCCATCTCGGCGATAAACCCCACAAGTACTTGCATCCTGGTATGTCTATCAAGCAAATAAACTGGATTAACAACAACGAAATCAGATGGTCCGAGTGCAGCCGACCACAGTAAAATAGAGGGATGGATTGGCTAGCCATTAGGAGGGTTTATAATTTCTTAGCTGTGCTAATAAACAGAGACTTATGATCCCCATGGGTGAATGGCACCATGAAGCATACAAAGAAATAAATAAATCTTTTCCAGCAGCATTAGCAAGTGACTGTTTTAGAAGTTCTCGTAGCTCAGATAGCTCAGAAGAAGAGGAGAGAGAAAGAGAGGAGAAAACAAAACACTGAAACTGATGCGACAAAGGTTGTCGATGAAGCTTCCATGGCGGCTGACATAGTTGCAGAAGACAAAGTGCATGAATGTCCCGTTTGTCTCAAAGTTTTCGCATTGGGTGGTCACAAGAGATCTCATTTACTAACTGATGCAAAACAAAACCAGACAATTGTGATTCAAAAGCCAAAAATTAACGAGTTTTTTTTTTTTTTTTATCTTAATCTGTCGGCTCCTGTTGATGATGAAACCGGTGTTCGCATGGGTCAAGATTCAACAACTGATTGCTAATGTCGGCAACAGTTGTCTTAAAGGTGAAGCCGTAAACATAGGCCAAGCTGCTTTCGATACCAACATTAATTGACTGTCCAAAACTATTTTCTCTATGGATTTGGTTGATCCAGATTCATCTGTTGCTTGAGAATTCAAGGAAACGGTTCGGGAGATCATGAGAGGCCGGGAAGCCTAATTTGGATAACGACATTCTGCAATAAAGCAAGCTCACCAGATCAATGACACGTTCGGGACTAAACAACAACGATTCGGGACTAAAATGAACAAAAAGTAAAATTGAGCATACCTAATGTGGAATCTACCCTTTAATTTAAGTCAACTTATTTTTTTAATAAAATGACATGGTTGGTCTGTAAAATTTTTGTAACAGTGTTAGACGGAAGAGCTAAACGAAATAACGATTTTTAATTTAGGGGTCACTATGTCCTAAAAAATACTTTAAGGGGTATTTTATATATATACTTTAGGGGCCAAACGGGCCATTAAGCCTTTATTTAAATAATTAGTCTACGATATTCTAAATGACACATGTCAACTTTTTTAATGTCATTTATACGAAAAATTATTATATGGTCCCGGCTAATCACGTTATCCGCGGTCTCATCTACTAAAAACAGTCAATTTGTTTCTTTATTTTCCATGTCTTTTTTCTAAAGATGAATCTTTATTTTTTTGCCATGTAAATAGAGAGTGGGTGGTTACATAGAAAATAATTAAGAAAGAAAAAATGACATGGGAAACAAAAATTAGTTGGCTGATTTTTATTGGATGAGGACTACGGATGACGTGGTGAACCGGTACCATATAATAATTTTTTCATTTGTACAAATTAAAGTTTTGTCATTTTTTTTAAAATTTAATAGCCAAAACATGTGTCATTAATTATCATAAAATCATGATTTAATTCATAATAAATGGTAGAGCAATATGAGTAAAGATTATGATTAAGATTATTATAATATTTTATACCAAACTTGTAATATGATTAAGACATACTTCTGCCTTTCAGTGGCATAAAGATTACATTAATTGGTAAGTTTTTAATATATATATATATATAACAATTAAACATTTTATAGTTCTATACAATTTAATAATTTTTCACGTGGTTAATATTTTAATAAATTTCCTATCAAAATTGCAATTGTTAAATATATATTAACAAAAACGTTTCTTTAAATCAACATGATGAAGACGACGTATTAAATTCAAAATTTACATGCATAACAATTACAATTATATTGATAAATTTAACGATTAATTGTTAAAGTATTATTCAAACACAAACTATAAAATTTAAAAATTTACTCTCCTCAATAATATCTAAAGCAAGCGGTTAAAAGCTCTCAGTTGATTTCTTCCTTTTCCTTAAGTTGTGAGTGCTAGACTTATTTCGAGCAAATTTTCCCTTCCCCTCCTCCTAGGTAGGAGTTTTTTTAAAAAAAAAACTTTACCCTGGAACCTGATAAGTAGTCTAAATGGAAAAATGGATGATATTCATTTTAAGAGATCTGAGTTTAAATCGCTTTGTCTGCAAGATGTGTGTGCATAGTCAAAAGGTTAAGAATATGTATAAGCATACACTATATTGTAATCACGTTCAGACTATTCAAAAGAAACTTTACTTTCAACAAGTTCGTCTTAGACAGAAGCAACATGAGCTCCCGTTCAGGGCCTACCTTTTACTTTCACAATAATTTTTCAAGTAATAATCTTGTAAGTTAATGAATGTCATTTATTATTTTAATTGTATTTAAGGTATTTTTTAAAAAATTAATAAAAATAATAGTTTAGTAATAAAATATTAAATTAATTATTCAAAATAATAGAATATACTTTTGTTTTATATGAGATTCATTTTTTTTTTGAGCTCGTTTAGGACTCTTAAAAGTATGAAGAGGACTCTGAATATCCATATATCAAATAATTATATATATATATATGAAATGTTTAAAAAAATAATTTTATTTTCATTTTAAATTAAAAAGGTCGAGCTTGAAGAATAAATTGGGAAAAATAAACCTATTATGAATTAATAAGACAAAAAGGTACGCCAATATTAAATGGAAAAGACTAGTAAATTCCCACTGTATAAAAAAGAACATTAATACGTATTTTAATAAAGGTTTGCATGAAATGGGTAAACTTGTAAAATTCATTACCAACCTTTTCGCTTTAAAGTCAATCATTTGAGTCACATTCACAAAAGTTGAAAATATGCAGCAACGTTGGCTTCTTCATATTCTAAAATATACCGACCAGAATCATTAAAAAAAATATAAAATTCAAACCTAAAGTTTAAAAATTATAAATATAACAAAAATAAATTACATGTTTTTTGAGTAAATAAATAAATAAAATATAAAACTAAAAAAGGGGGTGTTTTTATTGGAGTAAAATGAAGAGAATAGCATCCACATAGAGTAAATGCTTGGGCATAAACCAAGGAAAAACATCTAAATTTAACGTTAAAGATGATTCCTTTGTTTAGCTTCATCTCTCTATCATAGGTCAAAATCTCCCAACTTTCTCTCCCTCTCTATGCCCACACGTTATTGACTCTTCAAAATCAAAGTTATCATTTTTATTTTTATTTTTATTTCTGGGTTTAATTATTCTCTTTCTTTTTTTTTAATTTCTTAAGAAAATATATAATTAAATTAAGTAAATTAGATGAGTTGTTCCACCGGCACCCATGGGAGAGCTTGATTAGAACCCAAAAAGGAAAGAGAAAATATACCCATTTTTTCATCACAATTTTTTCTTTTTTTAAAAAAGAGGACCCAGGTTCTCTTTGTTTTCCTTCCGATTCTTTCTTGATCTATGGGAGGAGCTTCAATAACCATTACCCAGATCTCAAAAGAATCCCTTGTTTAATTCTTTGATCCAAAATCAAATCAAGAAAAAAGGGGGAGATAAAGAGGAAAAATACCCAATTTTTGTTTCTGGTGGGTGTTAAGAAATTCAATGCAGTGACCAACTTAAAAGGGGAGAGTTTTGAAGGGAACCCAAATCAAGAAATTAAAGATTGAATCGGGAAAAGAAGGGGAAAGGGTTGGATCTGATGTTTGCGGGATTGGGTGCAGATCCGAGCAGCGAGAGATATTGTGGAGGAGCGGGAATTGATAACAAGAACAAGGGTGGCGTGTCTTTGGAGGCAGTGGATTTGTTTAGTTGTGGTGGGGCTGCATAGACAAGGATGCAGCTTCACGTCTCGCCTAGCATGAGAAGTTTAACGATATCGAGCAACAATGGGTTTATTGACTTGATGAAGATCAAGGTGGCATCCAGACATATTTCATACAGGACCCTTTTTCATACCATTCTTATTCTCGCTTTCTTGTTGCCTTTCGTCTTCATTCTGACTGCTCTTGTTACCCTCGAAGGTGTCAACAAGTGTTCCTCATTTGGTATGCCCTTTTAATTTCCATGGCCTCTTTTTTATTGTTTTCTCATAGATCTTTATTGGATTTGACGTGGGTTCTTTTCTATTGTCTGGTGGCAGCTGATTTGATGTAGGTTTACTTAAGTTATTGCCATTTGATGTTAGTTCTACTCATCTGTTAGTCTTTTCTTGATATCTTAATTGTACTTTGTTCAGGTCCATTTGGTTATGCATTTGATTGTGATTGATATTATGATGAATTTGATAATATTTGGGTTCATCTCAATCTGATTTGGTGGGGTGTTCATGCCTCATGGAGCTAATTTGGTTCTTTATATCCTTTTCTTTTCTTGGAATCTTAGTTTGTCCTGATTCTAATTTGGTTGGTGTGATGATGCTCCATTTTCTAGTTTCATGTTGATCTGATTTGGTTGTTATGTGACATGACTGGTTTGGTCCCTAAATCTCTAATTTGTAGCTTATGTTTATTGTAAATTTGTGTTCATCATGTTGAAATGAATATTATAAGATCCAAGTATAACAAAAAAGAATTTGTCAATGTGTTTTTTTCATTAATTTTACTGGTTGAATCTGAATATCAAGTTATTGTAATTCAGTTTTTAATCAATAAAAGCTTTGGTTATACAGATGGTCAAAAATTGAGAGTTCAAAACCTTTTCACTGCTCCTCAGCTCTGTTTGTACAAAAAATTTCTGCTTTCTGACTTCCATTTCAGTTGAAGTTGTAATCTGGGTTTATGGATTTATATTGTGCTCTTGTTATATTCTTATTTGTTCTTTTTATTTATCACCATTTGACTTCTTTTTTTGTGTGGAATTCTTAGTTTAAAAACACTATATTTTTGTGGAATTGTTAAACTTGGAACCAGATCTTTCTATTTTCAAAACTTAATTTATGTGTGTTATCTAATAATTTTGAGCACTAGACTTTCCTGATGGAAATACCGTGAAAACTGATTAGAATTTGGTTAATTCAAGTTATATAATTATGCACTTATAGATTCTTGTTCTTTGTTCTTCTGATTCTTGATATTGTTCTCCTGATGTAAATACCATGAAAACTGATTAGAACTGGAGTTCTTTATAAAATGCTGTTATTGGGTCCATGACTCTTCTACTTGTTCCCCCATTCCCAGATTGTTTAGGTAGGCGTTTAGGACCGAGGCTTCTTGGTAGAGATGATTCAGAGGTAAGTAACCATTCTCTCCACGTTGGAACCAAATTTTCGATTTATCTTTTGTGGTCAACAATTTATTTATAATTTTAAATTTAGTTGGTCTTTTTTGGTGATGGTGCAGCAGAGACTAGTTAAGGATTTTTATAAGATCCTCAATCAAGTAAACACTGAGGAAATTCCAGATGGTATAAAGCTTCCAGATTCATTTAATCAACTTGTTTCTGAAATGAAGAACAACCAATATGATGCAAAGACGTTCACACTCACATTAAGAGCAATGGTACAGTCATGTTACGTTACTTTTAATTTTCTCTATTGCTATTTGCTATTTTTGGTAATATGGTTGAGGATTGTTAGAATTAGAAATAAGGTTGATGTTTTCAATTAATATATTAAGCCTGTTGGCTGTTGATTGTTGAATAGACATGGAAACATTTTCTTATAAAGATATTAGACTTAGAAGCTCCTTGCTTATATGCTTGTTTTACTTGTGTGGTTTATGGTCATTTGGTTGCATATGATGGAAGCTGGAATTATCTGGATGAAAGACTATCATAATGTTTTTTTGGTAATTTGGTTGTCAAGAACAAACGGGGTCACGGATGATGCAGTCAGAAAAATGAACTAAAGAAGATTAAGAACTTCCTCTTGTATATGACACTTAATCATGATTATTAGGTTTTAATTTTTTGGATAGAGTTATGAACAAGCTCTTAAGTTTCCCTATGAAAGCATGCTTATATTTGTGAAAGTTTCAAGTTAATGTCTATAAGATGTTTTGTTTAGATCTATTTAATCTCCCTCCTCCTTTCTCTTCCCCTTGTCTCCATTTTTTCGTTTTCAAATATAAATCTACAAATCTTCAGCCTTATAATTTAACGATTAATCTGTTGTTCAACTGAGTTAGACTTGAAGTAAGCCTTAAACCCATGTTCTTTTTGGAAAATAATCAAGTCCGTTATTGAAGTCAAAGAATGATGGTGTAGTTCATGAGCATGGCATAGTTCCATAACATCTTTAATATGACTATTTGTGGTGATGTTAATAAATTATAGAGAAGAAACGTAAAGAGTCCAGCTGCTTTAAACAAAAATGGTGAAAGCTAGGGCTATTAATGTAAGTTATCCAAGAAGTATTAGAGCTTGAGGGGAATGTAAGTTGACGAGAAGTGTTAGAGTTTAATTTAATGTGTAATTAGAGTTTATTTCTAAGTCAGTAGTTTAAATTTATTAGAAGTCTTATTTAAATTATGGATAAATATTATTTAAATTATATATAAAAGTATAATTTTAGTTATATTAAAACTCTGTAATTGCCTATTTAAAGGCTCACCTTATACACATTTGATGAAGAAGAACAAGAGAAAATACAGAGAAACACATTGTTCTCTGTTGAAAATATTATTTTTGTTCTATCGTTAAACTGTAGCTTTTCATATTTTATTGTTCATTGTTCACCGACGTTCATCTTCTCCGGCCACCATGGCCCCTTTCTCACAATTAACTGTTTCACATCTGTAGGATGCTTTCTTTTTTTTTTGTTTTGCTGATATTAGGTGATAACTCATTCTTGTCCTTCAATGGATGTATAAAGTGCAGTTAGGGTTAGCATTATGCATGCACAAATATCCATATACGCTCAGTATGGATTCTAATTTTTCTCAAATTCTGTGGGTTTGGAGAACTTCCTTACTGTTTGCCTTTTCTGCACAGATGGAGAAACTTGAAAGAGAAATTAGGGAATCAAAATTTTCTGAGCTGATGAACAAACACTTTGCTGCAAGTTCCATTCCGAAAGGTTTATACTGTCTTTCTCTGCGTTTAACCAATGAATATTCTTCGAATGCTAATGCACGCAGACAACTGCCTTCTCCTGAGCTCCTCCCTGTGCTTTCCAATAACTCTTACCATCATTTTGTCCTGTCAACGGACAACATATTGGCTGCATCGGTTGTCGTCACTTCTGCCGTCCAGTCATCTCTAAAACCCGAAAATATTGTCTTCCATATCATCACAGACAAGAAGACTTATGCTGGTATGCATGCCTGGTTTGCGCTAAACCCTGTGTCCCCCGCAATAGTCGAAGTGAAAGGTGTTCACCAGTTTGATTGGTTAACTAGAGAGAACGTTCCCGTGCTTGACGCTGTGGAGAACCATCATGGCATCAGAAATTACTATCATGGCAATCATATTGCAGGAGCAAATCTCTCCGATACTACTCCTCGAACATTTGCTTCGAAATTGCAAGCTAGAAGCCCAAAGTACATATCTTTACTCAACCATCTTCGGATATATTTACCAGAGGTAATTCCAGACGCCCATAACAATTTCTTCTCTTACATGCGTCATCTTTCCTCCCAAAATATGTTTTGATCGAGCGTTTTGAACAGCTTTTTCCAAACCTTGACAAAGTGGTGTTTCTAGACGATGATGTTGTAATTCAGCGAGATTTGTCACCTCTTTGGGATATTGATTTACGGGGAAAGGTTAATGGAGCTGTTGAAACTTGTAAAGGTGAGGATGAGTGGGTAATGTCCAAACATTTCAGAAACTACTTCAATTTTTCACATCCCCTTATATCTAAGCATTTGAATCCCGAGGAATGTGCATGGGCTTATGGGATGAATGTTTTTGATCTCCATGCATGGAGAAAGACAAATGTACGAGAAACATATCATTACTGGCTGAAAGAGGTAACTTATTGGCTACTAATGTTCCTGATTGTTTGTATAATTTTACCTTACCCTAGTTTGAATTTGAATTGCATCACTGTTATCCTTTACATTTTCCGGTTTATATTGGGAAACTATTTTGTTTTTCATTATTTTCAAGTTGGAATAAACTCGGGTTCCTGATTTTCACTTGGATTGAACAACATTTTATATTTAGTAGTATTTTGTATGAATTGTGGGCTAATACTAGTACTCATTTACTTTGATTATTGATTTCTTTGTTGCAGAACCTGAAGTCGAACCTAACAATGTGGAAACTTGGAACTCTGCCACCTGCTTTGATTGCATTTGAAGGCCACGTTCATCCGATTGACCCGTCATGGCATATGCTTGGTTTGGGATATCAGAGTAAGACCAATGTCGATAATGCAAAAAGGGCTGCAGTTGTTCATTACAATGGGCAATCGAAACCCTGGCTGCAGATTGGCTTTGAGCATCTTCGGCCATTTTGGACCAAGTATGTAAACTACTCCAATGATTTTGTTAGGAACTGCCACATTTTGGAATTGTAGTTAACCGGGATAGAGGAGTTGGAAGGGATGATATAGACTCGGAAGAGACAGTAGCAAGTCGAGTGTTTTTATTGCAGCCTGAAAATTATATCGAGATCTATTTCAGAACAATTGGGCTAAAGAGTACAACATTTTTGAGTATCGGATTTACTCAAAAATGGTTTTAGCCAGGAAAGGACCTGCATTTGTAGCACGGCCATGAAATTCTTTGTTTTTCGGTTTGTAACATAGCAATCGATCAATGTTTATTTTTTTTGGTGCGGGAAAAAGATACTCGTATTGCTCTTCCTGCAAGGGTTATTGGTTTATTGCTTGTGTTTGGAATAAGGTGCAAAAATACAAGACCCGGAAGTGTTTCCCCATTGGTGTAGGAAGACAATGGCTGGGGCCGTTCATTTGGTAAGGTTCACACGTGAAACCCAGACTGTTCTTTTCTAAACCTTCCATTTTTCATTTTTTCCCTAAAAAGTCTGTTGGTTTCATTTTTGCTAGTTCCCCCATTTTTTTAACCTTTAATTTGAAATATTTTGTTGAATTTTAGAACTTAGATTATGGAGATTGCTTTGTTACAGCTCCCATGAATTGGGGACCTGTTCTTAGGTTATATTTATGTACACTTCATGAGAAACATTTTAAAAATTTGCTGTTAAAATTCTATTTTCCATTTTCCCCATCACATATTTTAAACATTTGCTCATTTTTCATCTGCATAGAATAAGAGATGGCATTGAATGAAATTTCTTTAACCTTTTAATCATTTGATTATGAATTTTTTAAAAAGTTGAAATTTTTGTAGTCGATGACCAAAATCAAAATATAGTAATACTTGGATTACTAAAATTGAAGTTTTATTATTTTTTAAATATATTTTTGGAGGTTATTTAATTATTTGTAAGGTTATATTTGGGTCACTTAGTTATTAAAATTACAATTGATCACTCAATTAAAGTTTTAGTTACAACCGGTTAAAATACAAACGGACATCCAAAAAAGATTTGGTATGATGATATTTATAGTCCTCAAAATTTATATATTCTACCAATTTAATCATAATTTAAAGGTACTTGCGGTAATACGAGTTATACTAAACTTGATGTTTTCAAATTTGTTTAATAAAAAAATTCATTAACTTAAAATAATAATAATAATTTTTTAAAATAAAAGTGAAACAATGGAGTCATTCAAAAATATGAATTTATTAAGAAAATTTTATAATAATCTGAAAACTTCAATTTTTTTTAGAAAATTATGTGGTAGCAAGTAGCAATAACTAAAAGTTGAATATTTCATAAATAATTTTAAATAATTTTAATTTTAATGTATATACTAATTATAGATCTTACATTAAAAATAATTAGAAATATTTTTATGTTTATAAATTTGTGTATTAGATTAATTAGTGATTTTAAATGAGTTACTCTAGTATTAATGAGGGTATACAAGTGATTTGAGAGAGAAAAAATTAACTAAATAGATATATATTTTAAAATATAAAGGGTAAATTTTTAAAAATTAAGACTAGTAGGATATATAAGTTTTGATGAATAAAATGTCATTACACCAAACTTTTTTGGATGTCTATTTGTATTTTAACGGTTGTAATTAAAATTTTAATTGAGTGCCCAATTATAATTTTTATTAGTTGAATTACCCAATATAACTTTAATAATAATTTAGTCACCTCCAATACAGTTTACCTATTTTTTACAAGAGAAAAAAAAGGGAAATGGAAAGTTGTAAATTTCCAAAGCATAGGAGATTGAAAGAAGAAGAGAAGGATGGAAGATTTGACCATAGATTTAGATTTGGAAAACTTTGAAAACTCCAAAACCGCCTCTTCTCTTCTCTTTTATACATATTTATTTCTCTTTTGATTTCTTCTTCTTCTTCTTCCTCTCTTATTGTGTTGATTTATCAAAGCCGCCCCATCAGTTTCGCTTTCTCCTTCTTCAAAGCTTGGCTTTTTCATCCAAAAGAAAACAACCCACATCAGTTTTCGACTCAAGTAAGATACCCCATTAAGCCTTTGCTCTTATTTTTCTCTATTTATTTGGTTTTGGTGTGAGCAATTTTTTGGAATTTTAGAAGATTTTCTCATCTTGAAGACTATAATTTGGAGATTTTCTGTTATGTTTTTATATTAGTGGATCTTTGCTTATTTAATGCTTTTTTTTTTGGATTTGCCCAATTTGGATTACTTGGGAACTATTTATGCACTTTTTTCCCCTTAAATAGATTGCCGGCATATTTATTTATTTATTTATTTTCCTTTTTCTAATTTCAGTTCTGCAGAATTTCCAGTTGAGAATTCTTGGAGGGTATGCGATTTTTGTAAATATAGGAAACTAAGTACTTCAGAGGAATCTTGGAATCGTTTCAGCCTTCTTGATTGAGATTTTTGTAAAGATCTTGGGGGAGGAGGGTTTATATTTTGGAATCTGAGAAGTGTCTGGAGATGGCTAGTGTTCAAGATCAGTTGGAGATCAAGTTTCGATTGACCGATGGATCCGATATCGGTCCGAAAACCTTTCCAGCTGCTACAAGTGTTGCAACTTTGAAGGAAAGTGTTATTGCTCAATGGCCTAAAGGTTAGTTACGTATCTGATGAACTGGAATTGTATTTTTGTGGCCAATCTGATTCTTTCAGCTTTGTTTCACTTGATAATTTGTTTTTGGGTACTGTTTTATTATACCATTTGGTTTGAAATTGGAAGATTGGAATCATGGGATCATGTTCATGACATTGTTTTTTGATGTTTTCGTGGTTTATTCATTTTCCTGGTTTAATTTTTAGATGAGTGAAACTATGCAAGAAAATAGAATCATTATTAGGACCCAAAATTCAATCCTCCATGGCAGAGTAGCTGGAATGCTTTGATCAGCAAATGGATTACAAATGCTTGATTACAGTTGCAAATATGAATAGAAACCGGTTCAGGGCAGGTCTTTTCCTGTTATAAGATGATTCGTTGTCAAATTCGTATCGGTCGAAGATTGTGGTAGACTACTGCTCTTTCATTTATTCTTTTATGGATAAATGATATTTGTATTCATCCGAAGTAGGTTAGCATATTACATTTAAACCAACATACTATTAAAGGCTTTGGTTTGCTTCATAGCATCACAGGTTGTGCCTGTGTCGGATGCAGGCTTTCAAACCATGTTGAGTGAGGTACATTTGACGCAGTTTTGTCAAACAATTTATGATTGAGTTCCAAACTGAGATGATCTAGATGGAATTTTTAAGATTTATGCTTGTATATTGTTCTTATCAGTTTGGTCTGCTTTCATCTCATCCCTCCGTCTCACTCTCTTGATTCTTTCTCTTAGGTGCTTTACATTTCTTATGTAAGTGGACCCATATGTAAGTTCTGTGGTTAGTTTTAATTATAAATTATAGTTACGTGGTTTGACTAAAACCGTGGTTTGAGCTAAGTTCTGCAATTCACGCAAGAGGAAACCAGTAAACGCAGTGACCTACTTTTTAGTTAACAGAAGAAAGAAAAGGGAAAAGGAATGGTTGTATACATACAATATGTCATACAAGATAATAAGGAACGGATTGCTTGTATTAGTTTTGGACTGCAGTTGTGGGGAAGTTTCGACTTTTCTCTCTGATTGAATGGCATTGGATTTCTCTTTATGTTCTTTTGTTATTCCTGTGTATGACATGTCGTTTCTGGTATTTTATTTCGTTCCAGCCATATTGACATTTTTCTGATCAATTATACTCGTTTTAACTTCGGGCAGAGAAGGAGAATGGTCCAAGGACAGTGAAGGATGTCAAGTTAATTAGTGCCGGGAAAATATTGGAGAACAGCAAAACACTGGGGGAGTGTCAGAGCCCTCTTTGTGATGTTCCTGGAGGAGTAACGACTATGCACGTTGTTGTTCAACCCCCTCCTTTCGAGAAAGGTACAATCATTATTCATGCAATTCCAAATACTATAATCTGATGCTTTTCATAATAATCAATAATAATACTCCTTGGTCTGAAAACTACAATCCATACGGTTCTGTGAAGTAACACTTTTATCTTTCTGTAATGTGCAGAAAAGAAAATAATAAACGAACCGAAACAGAACAAATGTGTTTGTGTCATATTATAATCAGCAGCTTGAAATGAGGATGACATTATTTCCAGGTGGTTTTTTGTTAGTCACGGTTCCTTTTTGTTCTACCCTAGTTCTTGGCTTTAAACTAAGTTATGCTTTCACAAAATTTTCTGCAGATGAAAGAGTGATGGAACTGGTATGGAAAAAGAAGTGGACTTTTTGATCGAAAATCCAGTTGGTATTATGCACATTTAATATTTAGAATGTGTTGTTTTTCTGCTTTTCTACACCAAATTCATGTAGATTGTCCATCTATTTTGTTCACTTTGTTCGTTTCACATTAATTAGACTCTGCTATCAAGCAATTAAACCTCAGATTTTACGTCCGAATATGTCTCACTGAACTCATTTTCTGCATTTTGATGTTTTGAATTCGTCTTCCCTTGTATAATATCGTTTTTATCTATTAATTTGTTCCGGTACACAGAGTTTGTGTTGCTGATCATACTTTTACCAAGTATGTTGAGAGCTAGAAATAGAATTAGTAACATAGAATCTTTGCTACTCAGGCTTAAGTTTGAGTGTCAAATATGTGTATTTGGAGGATCTTTGTAGGATCGTATTTCACATATTCAGATTTGAATAAGTGTTGAACACTAATATTTAAAGAGAAACGAAGAGTTCGAGCAACATAGCGTAGGATTGCTCCTTTTCTTCATACTGGCTTTCATGATTTTTGTATGTTGCACTGGCAACAATGCCAACCGAGCTAAACCTAATTGCAAAATGCTATAAATTTTTACATGTTAAGAATTTGTTTTATATAGATTTTGATGCATTTTGAAATGCATATGTTATGTTATTTTTGTGTTGTATTGTAGCTTAGAGGTTACTTTCAGCAGCAACCCCTTCTTCCGAAACTGCTGCCTCCCTCTCCCCGTTGTCTTTCAGCCACCCTCCTCTTATGCTCCACACCTTCATCTTTGAGGGGCATAGCTTCTCTTTTCCAAGATCTGAGCCTAATTAAGATACTGGTAGTGGTTCTTTCAGATCTGAGCTGCATCAATGTTCTTCTCGGTCATAATTTCTGCTGAAGGCCTTTCAATCTGTTTTCACAGGACCCACCTTCATGAGATGAGAGCAGGGCTTGGCCAGTGAATGTGCTGATCTTTTCTAGTGCATGGTTTAACAATTCTCGAACATGTCGGAGAATGGTTCCCGGGTTTCTAGTTTTGGGGTGATTTATGTCTGAAAACCTGCAAGATAAGGAGTCTAGGCAACCCATTATCAGACTGTTTCAATATTAGCTTATTATCGACATCCTTCCTAAAAGGTCTTTAGTCCAATTAGGCTTCAATGTTTGTTGAGGGGCTCTGACTCCAATTTTCTTTTAGTTTATCTCATATTTTATCTAATCCCTCGTATTCAAAAAGAGGATATATATTAAAATAATGTATGAACTTTGATTAAACGTATAATGTTATATATGAAACTTAATTTCGTGGAATTATATACATGAAGTTTTGATTTAATTCACTAGAAAAGAAACACATATCTCAACTACATTCAAAGATTTGCATCTTGTTTTGTAATGGTACAAATAATACATCACCCCTGGCCCTTGAATGGTGTGAAATTGTGCACTCAAACCTATTCTTATCTTTCCTATTAATGCAGTTTTCAAGGATATATTCCGGTTTTACTGTCTGCAATTAATCATTATTGTTTCCTGTTCGATGGGGAAGTGCATTCTAAGCTCAAAGAATGAACAAGGATTTTCATATACAAGAGCATAAGCAAACTGTGGATAAACAAAAATGCATGTTTGAGGAAAGAAATAATTAGTTTGAAACCGATCATGAAGGAAAAAGACATGAAGAATAATGTGCTACGTAAGTGAATGACAATGACCGTAATAAAAACGAATTGCAAATTGGGTGACTGTAATGAAACTTTTAAAAGTTTAATGATCATATTAAAAGTACCCTAAAAATTTAACTCCCAATGTAGTTTACCTTCTATCTTATTATATTTTTGGGTTTTGCTATACATATGTATAAGAACTACAAGATTCCTACTATTAATGGTTGTTTTATTTTTTAATAGAATCTATAATATGTAATTAATTACATTCTTAAAAAAAATTAAATATCATTAATTTATGCTGTTTAATATAATTAAATTATAACATCATAAACCCTATAAGCCCTAAAACCATAAAAATACAACAACACTAAAACCCTAAAACAATAAACACCTAAACCCTAAAATTATAAATCAAAAACCCTAAACACCTAAACCCTTTTACATGATTATTAAATATATTAAACCCCTGAATCAATGATGTTTAATATTTTAAAAATGTAATTAATTATATTTTAATAGATTTCATTGAAAAATAAAATAACAATCAATAATTAAAATCTAATAGTTTTTAAACGCAACTGTTAAAATTGTGTATAGCAGAACTCTATTTCTAATATAAAATTGTTTAGTGGGTTACAATCTCTCATCATCTTTGTTACAGCTCCATACCTGAATAAGAGTCATTGTAGTATTCTTAATAGTATAAAACATGGGCAAAACCCCGAAGAGATAACAAGTCTAAAGACGTTTGCCGAACATACTTTTATTATTTATTATTAAAATAAAAAATAACATCCTTTGAAAATTAATTATTAAAATGACATTTTTCTGATAAAAAGGTAAATTACGATCGACAAAACACATTTTTATCTACGTAATAAAATCTTAACAAGACCCATGTCTTTGCAAGGTTTTAAGTAACCAAACACAACTCAGATTAAAATAATAAAAAAAATGAAAAGCAAGAGATAGAAAGACGAAAGTATAAAAAGAACTTTGCTTTTACCAAATCATTGGTTTACTATTTAAATATAACCTTTGAACATATACTCATCGAATGATTAAAGATAAGACTCATATATGTATACCATTGTCGTAATCCGACTAATGTTTGTACTAACACTTGTTTCAATATGTATAGTGTGTTACACCTTTTTGGATAAAATTCATTTATTTTTTCCCTTATATTTTATTATCTTCTATTTTGGTCCTTTATCATGTCAGTTTACTTAAAATACAATAAAAATTAGGGGTGTTCAAATTCGGGTACCCAAGTATCCGACGTATCGAGTATCCGGGTCTTCGGGTAGTAGTTTGGCCGGCCCGAGTAATTGAGTACCTGAATATAAAAATATGTATTTATTAAATATTAAAATATATTATTAGTTTAATATAAAATATAAAAATATATATTTATTAT
This sequence comes from Hibiscus mutabilis, assembly GCA_019671005.1. NCBI lineage: Eukaryota > Viridiplantae > Streptophyta > Magnoliopsida > Malvales > Malvaceae > Hibiscus > Hibiscus mutabilis. The sequence goes on from CM033711.1 coordinate 67,933,148, forward strand.
TTTAGATAAAAAATATAAAAATATGTATTTATTAAATATAAAAAATTATTTTCAAATACATCCGGATAGTCGGATATTCGGAAAGTGAAATTTTGTGATTCGAGCCCAACCCAGGAGTTAATTATATTTATATATATATAACTATCCGGAGTTTTTTGATTGGGTCGGCGGATCAATCGGTCGGATTATTCGAGTCTAGTATTTTTGAACACCCCTAATAAAAACACTTAGTCAGCTGCGCTTTTGCCCTTTGAAAAAATGTCATTTCGAGAATTAACTTTCGATATATGACTTTTTGATAATAATCGGGTGATATTTAGATAAAAAAAAGTCAGATTAGAATAAAAAATGGCCGGATTTATGTCTAGTATTAATGTTTTTTATATTTTATTCAAGTTTGAATTTTAAATTTTGAAAATTGAGCTTATATTTTAAATGAGTTTTTTATTTAATCTTATTTTTTTGAGCATAATATTCTCCAAACCTATTTAACATCGATCGTAGACCGTTTAAATCAATTAGCTATTTTATAAATATATTTAAATATATTTAGACTTCAATTGTACTACTAAGCGCTTAAAATCAAACAGTCCGCTTGTGATGACATAGAAGGATTTTAATGATTCGGTGATATAATTGAAGTCTAAACTTTTTGTTTAGTAGTATAATCGATACACATCTAAAAATTTGATGGTATTCAATGTAGTTTACCCTTAAATTTTTTAAAGAAAATATTAAATCAGTTAAAACTTTTTGTTTCCACCACCTTGGGATAAAATAATTTTCCTTTATTAATAATAATAATAATAAAATCCTTGATAATCAATCATTCTATCTGCAACAAAGCATTTTGGCAGAAAAAGTGGTGAATGAATGAAACGGGAACAATGAACTCTTCAAATACCTGGATTCAGAGATACCCTTATGGAATACAGAATGAATTTCTTTTGAAAATCAAGTAAACTAAAACAAACTAGGGAATGAATGATCTAAACAACTATTTCATAAATTATTGGAAGATGCCAATCACATATGAGCCATACCCCATGCATAATAAATGTACAAAGTACAGATACTTCATGTTTCACACTCACCACTGTGCAACCAATGGTTAGCTATAGCTTCTAACCCTTCTACAAAACACTCGGTGAGGGCTTTAGACAAAGTAGCAAAGAACAAGTGAAATGAGGCCGAGTTATGACGGTTGATTTCAGGTCCGGAGATACAAAGTTAGTGATCAACCAGGAGACCAATCCACACATGAGAAGGCAAACAAACTGCAATGAACATGATACATTTAGTCAGATATAGGCTTTATTTAGTCAGCTAAGAACTCACAAACTCCTAAGAATAGATTATTAACCTTTGTATGAGAACGGATAATTAATGTGAATTTAGCAAAAATCTAATTAAGCTCACTATGAACGTACATTGAGAAAAAGGAGGGTCTTATGGTACTTGCCTTGCAGGATAAATAGACCGTCAAGTTTTTATTCGCTCCAAAGACTCGTATGTTCAAGAAAAGAAAAAAGATGCAGGTAGCACTATGGATGACAAACTAAAAAAGTTAACTACAAATGTCTGCCTAGGGGGTATAGGCTTGCAACCAAGAACAGGCCTTCCACTGGGAAATTTGTGTTCAAACTAACCACTCAATCATTGCCATATTTCTCAAAAGTTTTAACCCAGTTCCTTTTTCATAAAATATGAATTCTTGTTGCATGAGATTACCAGGTTTGCATTCCAACAATCACTCTGATTCAGATGCTTTTTCAGAATCGGACAAGGGCAATAGGGTGCAGATGCCAAGCATATGTCCATTAAGGCACACGTAATACTCGATGCAATCCTCATAGGCACCCAACCTACAGCTTGCACTTTGCGGTATCATTTTAGCTTGCAACATGTCCCACAATTTTGCCTTACAATAAGGGCACACAGCTGTTGGATGAAGCTTCGCTCCCCTGTAAATCAACATCTTCCGAACCTTTGAAACCAAGAATGACTTGAAAACTCCTCGAAAAAATCCTACATCACCCTCTTCCCCTTGATCCAGATGTTCACAGGGGTCAGACACGTATAAAATATCAGTCCTGCATTGTGGTAAAAGGAAGCTCTTGCCTGAGGTCCTCGAGAACCTGGTCCTGTAAACAAAATGGCCAGGTATTTGAACACTGTCGAACAATCGACCGCCACTACAACCCGAACAATAGATAAGCAGTTTTCCAAGTGCTCTCCAGTTCCCATCAACACTGTGACTTCCGCTAGACTGCAGATCAACCATCATCTTTGGGGCCCTCGTTTTGCAGAATTCTTTCCACAGTACTCTCTTGGCAAGATCATCAAACCATTTGCATACGCATGAAAGAGTGGCAATCAACTTTGGATTCCAGTTGAGTTGTTGAAACACTAGGAAAATCACATCTTCACTTAGATGACCCTTTGTGCATTGACAACTAGACGAGTGTATGCAACGATACTGCTTTGTTAGGATCATTATCCCCACAAGCAAAAGAAACAATGATTCTATATCCTGGTTATACAAAACAACAAAACATCACAATTAAACACCACGTTTAAGTATCTTGAACTTGAATATCAAGTTTATGAACCAGAAAAATTGGCATAAACATTCAGGGATGGAGATTAACAGCATAATGAAAGCGCAAAAAATTAACAACTTGAAAACTAACAGCTCAAAGTCTAAATCACTTTTCTGGGACAAAATCAAGCAAAGAAGAGCTAAGGTTTCATTGCAAACTCGTGCCTTAATACAAATTCTAGCCGGCTGCTCAGGCAGCAATTCCCAGAAAACTCAGGGGAGCGGATTGACTGCTGGCTCCCAATTTTGTTTCTAAATGAAAAATATGGTGGAGTAAATTACATTTTACCTCCCAAGTTCTTTCGTTTTGTCAACCAAGAGACAAAGATACCATAGCAACATCCTAGAGAGCTCTCAGAGCTAGATTTCAACCATGAATGACTAAATATCTTATCTTAATTGCACGTCCAATGTACCTCTAAATCGGTGTCGGATTCTCCAACAGACGAAAGTTAATATGCTAGTTCGAGGTCCTATCAAAGGGTGGGGAAACCTGAAACACAGATATGCAATGTACCATCTAAGAACTGGAATGAATTTTCGGACAATAGATAGCAATGAAGAATCATACTCTTATTAAATTAGAATTTCCATTCCAACTTCAAAATTCCTCATAATGAACAAACAAACAAAACATTAATTCATCTTTCCATATTAGCCAAAGCAGTTGTTTACTTTATAGCATAGTTAATTTTATTCTAAAAAAAATTAACTTCGATTCTTAGATCAAAAAAGTAATATACAGAACTTGATTTATTCGACCAATGCATGCTATTAGATTTATCAAAGCTCAGATCCAAAGAAAACACTTCAAAAAAAAAAAACCATTCTACAAATTCAACTCAAATGCTTAATCCAAAGAAAACCCACTTCACTTTTTCACTAAATTTACCAAAATCCACATTATAAATTGAAAAATAAAACCCCTAAAGAACTAAACCCATTAGAAATTAACCAAAAGTCGAGCAAAAAAAAACAAAGAATTATGAGATCAAAGCCAAAGCTCTTACCTTTCACTTTGTAGAATCTTTCTTTACATGGCCTTTAGACCTTTAAATATAGAGAAAAATACTCTGCAAAAACATAAAAAGATTAGGGTTTTCCTGCAACTGGTAACAAAACCCAACCCTACAAAAGAAAAGAAAAAACTGTCATTTTTTTTTTATGTTTACATACCCAAAAAACTGGATTTTAAGGTAAGCAGAAGGGTATTTCGGTAAAATAAAAAATCTTTTTTTTGTAACAGAAGAAAATCCCAAAAGAATACAAATTGCAGAGGAGCGGTGATGATATAAGACAGAAGAAGAAGCAAAGAAAGAAGCTTTGCGGGTTTTCATGTACAAGAAATAAAAATATTAAATATTTTCGGGTGAATTAATCTTACAACAATGCTTTTTTTCAAACATCAACGACTAATAATATTAACACACGTGGGACTTAGGAAATCTTAGCTGGACCACTTTTCACTACGTGGCGTTAACCTATTGGAGGTGATTTTTAAAGGAGACCTCCACGGTTTTGAAAATTTAGCCCCTAGTTTTTACTGTTAATTTGTCTGAAATTTCGTGTCGGGACGTAAAAAAGGTAAAATGACAAAGAAATATACTGTCCACAGAAAGATTCTTAACCACTTGCTTTTCGAAACGTAGAAATATAGAATTTCTTGGAGTTTAATTGAGGGATATTTTGCTTAGTTGGCATCTACTGATTGGTTGCTTCAACCTTTTCATTGTTAAAGAGTTGTTTTGAATTATTGTCACTTTTGAGTTTAGAATTACTTTTTGAAATAGGATAGAAAAATGCTTTTGAAAAATGAATTATTTGAAGTATAAATTACATAAATTATCGCGGAATTTTACTATCAGAATTACTTTGATTATTAAAATTTTAAAACGTTTAATTTATTCACTAAAATTTAGATATTGAACACTTTTTTTGTCATTCAAGTTTAGATATTGAACGTTTTTTGTCACTCTACCATTCACTGTCATCGTCGTTCGATACTAAAACTCACAAGTCACTTCATTTTATTCCCTGAATCCGAATCCGACTTCCATTTCGTCAGAAAGTGTCCCAAAATTTACAAATATGGCAAAAAATTTGATTTTCTCTCATCTTCCTCTTTCGCTCTTATATGGAGCTTGTTTCTCAGTATATTGCTTCCCTCTTGCTCATGAAGCTTTTCACGTTCGGATCTTGAAGAAGTTCTTCCATGTGTTGGTAAATGAATGTCGTTAAAAAGTTAACGGAAGAGTAACAAAAAACGTTGCATTTTAAACTTTAGTGAGTAAATTAAACGTTTTGAAACTTTAATGATCAAAATAGGTTTGAGAGTAAATTTCAATGATGATTTACCCTTATTTAATTTGGGATGTGTTTAATGTTGCTGTCAAAAGGTATTTTTGAAAAGATGAATGATAATTTTAAGACTTAATGCACTTTCCCCCTAAACTTTACATGTTTTCTCAACTTGCCCCCTAAAGTATTTTTTGATCTCTTTTGCCCCCTAATGTTTTTGCGACGTTACCCATATTGCCCCAACCATTAAAAAAACTCGTCCTGACCAATAAGAATGTGTCACGTCACCTAATTATTTTTTTTCTTAATTTTCGATTTAGTTAATTAAAATATTCATTAGATTGGTTTTATTTTACCAAAATACTCTACACCTCTTTCCCCAAATCCTACCCTTATCCTCTTCCCCCAGCCCCTCTATTCACCAAACGATGATTCCAGCAATCCCACATTGAGCGGAGCGATGGTCGCTAGTATGTGTTTGGCTCGCCTTGGCTCAAGGAACTCAAAGATGGTGGCGCTGCGGTGAACGGATGTTGAACGAACGTCGAAACTAAGGAAATAACCATTGGGTTTCCGATGAACTTCAAACAGATTTCCATGGCAAAAAGCGCGGTGGCTCTGCGAGTGGCAAGCAGGGTTAGAGTCGGGGTAAGGTGGCGCTTCCTCTAGTATGGGCGGTGACAACAACGGAGCGTTGGTCGGGCATGGATGGTGGCGCGTTCGGATATGGTTTGGGAGAAGAGGTAGAGGTATTTTGGTAAAATAAAACTAATTTAATGAATATTTTAATACATTAAATCAAAAATTAAGAAAACAAAATAATTATGTGATATGGCGTGTTCTGATTGGTTAGGAAGAGTTTTTTAACGGTTGAGGCAATATGGGTAACGTCGCAAAACGTTAGGGACAAAAAGAGGTAAAAAATATTTTAAGGAACAAGTTGAAAAAACAGATATAGTTCAGGAGAAAAAGTGCATTAAGCCTAATTTTAAACATGATGTTGTAAGTTAATATATATATATATATAATATTCAAATTCTTTAATGTTATAATATATGAAATATATCAATTTAAATTGTGATAATAATATAAGAAAAATATTTTTACTAATAAATAAATATTTTTGACCTTTGTGCATCTTCCATGAAAAGTACATAAAAATTGAAATAAATTTTATCTAAAAGAATTTAACATGAAAAAATATAAAAATTTCAAACTAATAAATAATTTATTAATCACATATATATCTTGGTAGAAAAATATAATTTGGCTCCCAAACACTTTTCTAAATGCAAAAGTTAACAACTTCATCTTTTGCATTTGTGTTAAAAACACTTTTAGAAACGTATTTTTCTCCAAAAATTGTATGTTTATCATAACTTATGATTCCAAAAGGCGCTTTTGAAAAGTAATATTGTTTACTTTTTAAAAAAAAACGGTGTCTACAAATTGATTGAATTATAATAAAATATAGGATAAATTCTATAAAATAGTCTTCATATATAGACTGTTTTTTTGGCAAAATTTGGAGAAAAATAGAGTTGGAAACTAATTTTAGAGAAATAGGGAATATTGTGTAATTTTTGAGAATCTACAGCAATCGCTACAATAAACATGAAAATCGCCTCCTGCAAAAAGCGACTAAAATTATTTTATTTTTTGCAGGTTCGCCTCCTGCAGCTAGTGACCAAGACTACAATACCATTAGCAAATTGAGAAAAATATTAAAATAATTCAAATCGTCTTTTACAAGAGGTAATTTCACTATGTACTATAGCATTTGCTATAAATTTCCAAAATTTTCCCAACCAGCCTTATTTTCCTAAAATTAATTTTGAACTGCAATATTCCCTAAATTTTACCCTATTTTTCTAATCATCCAATTATGAAAAAAGTCGTAAAATAATTGCTCGATTTAAAAAAAGCAACATGTCTATGAATCATTGGGGATCATGGCTATGTAGATAAAGTAGGACTCTCGAGATCTGCCTACACCAATGCTTCATTGCTCTATTGTTGACTATGTTTTGGAAAAACGTGAGAAAATGGTAACTTTGAGCCATATTTCAAATGGGTAAAGGTGGAGATTCGAATGAAGATTCGATTGGATTTTATTCCACTCCGTGAGACCTTTACAATAGTATCTCATATGCTCAAAATGGTTGAGCAATGAATGAGAAATTGATGATCAAAGTAAGGAGGTTGCAAATTAAGTAAAGGAAATGAAACCTCCATATCCCACATGGATGGGATAAATCAAATGGGAAGTGTTTATATACACTTACCCTATTTATGGTTATTGAATGACTTGAATGGAAATTGTGCCTTGTGTGTAGGGAAGGGTGCAAATCCAATCCCCTTCGGGTTGGGGCGTATTTGTATGATGGGTGACGCGAATGTCCAGACTGGTCGGGCCTTACTGACATTTTACCACTTTGAATTATTTTTTCCTTTTTTGAGATAGCATATTATCCCAAAATTATAGGGCTAATTTCGGATTGAAATTTGAATTTTGCTTGCAGCCCACTCATATATCCGATCAAGGGCAAAATCATAATATTTTTATTCACGTTTAACCTAATTCTTCCCTATAAATACATGATCTTTTTCAGTTGTTTAACACACAACAAAAATCGTTTTCCTTCTCCCAAATTGCATTGATTTTTCTAGTAATAGTCGAAGGCTCGAGTTCGTTCGTGATTACTCAGTCGTGCTGCTGAAGATAATCATCTGTTGTTGTATCCTGGGAGACCGACAACCGAAGATCTCTAGCATCGAAGAGCGGTCGAATCTATCTTAAGGAAACTGCGTTTCTAGCAGGCCTCAACAACCGTGTCTGGTTATTTCGAATTTGTATTTCGTGTATTTTTTTATTACTGTAAAATCTTTACTTTAATTTATTTTATTGATTATTTCGAATTTAACCTTGTTTTTGTCCAACAATCTTAAGACAGATTTATCCTGTAATACCCAAATTTTGTCCGGTATTCTCTTATATATATAATTCTCTATAAGTATGACTAAAAAATAATAAACAATAATGATTCATTTGATAAAAATAATTCCCCAATGTCCACATTAAATAAAACAGTCCATAGATTAGTCCATATTACATTAAATTTGTCCTTTACAAATCTGAAAGGCCCAATTACAAATATTACAACCCATTTTCAAATGAATTATCGCCCATTTTCTGTCTTCACCAGCCCAAGAAACACAATGTGTTTTTTGAGCCTGCCGAATTCGACCACGTGGCGCTACTAGGTTGGTCCACAGCCCCAGCACATGGATTAAGAGCATAGCTGATGTTAGCCACATCACCTGCTATAAAAGGGAGAGAGAAAGAATTAATTAATGATTATGCAATAATTGAAAGAAGAGAGAAGGAGAAGTCGAAGAGATTACCTGAAAAGAAGGGATGCTCGGAGAAGACGATCGGAATAGCTACTTCATCGATGAAGATTCGCCAGAGCTGTTGATATACATCCAGAGGTGTATTTCCACCTCCGTTCTTTCTTTTCCTGTAATTAAACAAGCAAAACATCTAAATCCAGGCCTCAAACATTTAAAAATCAGTGATATTAGTGTCCTAAACCTAGATAAATCCTAAATCTAAAGTCAGTAACCTAAAAACACTAGATCTAAAAATGAAAATGAAAACAAAAACTAAAAAGGATTTTAGACACTTATCTTGAGTCTCTGCCGCTGTGAGCACTGCCAGAGTTGAGATCGAAGTTGGAGGAAGGATAAGATTCATGGAGGAGCTGAAAATGATAGGAGATTGGTTTTGGTTTCGGGTAGGTAGTTTAGGATGGGGAAGAAGGGCGATTCTGATGAATTGAGGCTCAGATTAAGGTTTATGATGGAAAAAGGAACATTTCTAGAGTTTTTAGGGTTTTAGCGGTGGTTAGAAGTCGCTCCGACGGCAGAGCACGGTGGTCGAAAGAATGTCAGGGATGATCGGAGTTAGGCTAGACGGTGGCTGGAGGGATTAGGTTTATCGGAAGGGATGACTGAAGACGACGGCCAGTGGCCGGCATCACCTCCGACAGCCGAGAAACAGATTGAGGCTAGGGTTTAACGGTGGTTGATGATCGAAGTTATGAAAGTTGGAAGAACTGGGGTTGAGTTCTTAAGGGAATAATGGGTTTGATCTTGGAGAAACAGGAAAATAGAGATGTTTTTGTGTTGTTGATGGATCAAATGAAGGAAAAAATGAAGAACGAATGAAGAACAAGGATGAACAATGGGGTTTTGATCGAAAATTCGAGGTTTTTCTAGGTTTTTTTTAGAGGGTTTAGTGAGAGAGAAGAACGGGGGGGGGAGAGAATTTATCGAAATGGCCGAGTTGGCCCGATTTCGGTCCTTTAAGGACGAGTCCATATGGCACCGTTTTGGTACCGGGTCAAAAAGATTCGCGCCTCACCAAGCGGGTTTGGATACGGGGCCGTGACCCGATTTAGGATCCGAAGGCCGGTTTGGAACATTTAGGAGTTATACCAGTCGGTCTGGTTTGTTTTAGGCCGGTCTGAGTCAAGATTTTGATATAATTGGATTTAGGCTCTTATGTTTGTTCTATTTTACATTTTAGTCACCAATTCTTTGCAATTCAGCTTTTAAATTTCCAATTTAATTCAATTTGGCCTTGGGCAGTTTAATTTCCTTATTTTAATAGCTTTTAATTTAATTTATTTAATTGTTTGTTTGATGCATGTTTTTAAATAGTCATGTAATTTAATTGTTTAGAGAACTTTAAATACTCTTAACATAATTAGAACCCTTAGAATTAGGTTCTCCAATTTAAATAAATTGTAATTAAAAAGGATGATCATTGTAGAAAATGAGTGAATATTAAATGATTACTTTGATGCCCTAAGTTGATTAGTATCACATTGTATTGTGATGTTATTCAAAGGGGGTGTTTTAGTGAAATATTTAATATTTCATTAAAACTTAGAATATGATTATTACAAATAATTGGATATTTAGTTCAATGAAATTCAAATTAGGATTAAGTAATTAGCATCATTAATAGTAAGAATATTGTTATTTTTGGGCCTAATATGGGTAGTGCCCAATCATTTGGGTGTTATCACATAAGTCAAAAAACTAATGATATTCACAGGATTCTAATTAATTAATGAATTGAAGCCTTAATTAGGTTTTTACTTAAAATTGACCACAAAATAATTTGTCATGCATTTAAACCTTTTGTGTTGAAATACATTTTTGAGTATGAATCAAATTTTCCTAATGTAACTGGACACTTCGAAAGTTCATGTCCGTTTAAAAATGTATTTTCTTACAAAAGGATATCTTCATTCGGAAAAAAATTCAATTAGCAATTAATGATCAAATTAAATTCATTTTATTACTCGAAAATGCCAAAATGCCACTTGGAATTAAAAAGGTACTAAGAACGGGCGTTTGTGGGGGTGCTAATCCTTCCCCACACGTAATCGACTCCTGAACCCAAATCGTTTTAAAATGAATCTCTGGTTGTTTTTTTATAGTATCCGATGTACCAAAGTGACCGGTAGCGACTCCAAATTATTTTCTAAACTTAAATAAATGTTTTAATGTGAAAAAAACCTAATTTCAACATTAAGTGAATTCAAATGAACAAAAATCCCGATTTTCAAAAGAATCGATCACCGATCAATTTTCCTACACCTTTCTGTTTCCGGTCGCAAAAGCGGTGGCAATTCGAAATAAGTACAATTGTGAGAAAGAAAACAAATTTGTTTCAAGAATTATCCTACCGTTTTAACGGGTTTGCTTAGATCTCAGAAATAAACGGACAAATCTGTTTTACAGAAATTGTCATTGAGAGTAACTGAGGTTACTGATTTTGTAAAAAACCAAATAAAAAATAAACGAAATTATTTTCAGTTTATTGGAATTATTATTAATTCTGGTTCTTGTATTTGTGAACAGGAACAATGATTACGAAGGGAGATCTTATCAAATCACCCAAGTCATCTGCGCAAATGGTGGGATAGGGACCGACGTCAAAAAAGACAAGTCAGCCCATGATTTTGAACAAAACGGCAGCGGAAATGAGCCACAATGAGAAGCCGTTGAAATTCTGCGTCAGAATTTCAAGACATGGAAACAGAAGATGTTTTTCTATCTGACCATGCTAAACTTGGTAAAGTATCTGAAGAAAGATCCTCAAGTTCTCACGGTAGGAGACGGAGAAGGTGAGGTGGATGAGCTCACCGCCTTCAGCATCACCCAGGATTGGGAAAATGGTGACTATCTATGTTGGAATTACATCCTCAACGGACTACAAGACTCGTTGTATCCGGTTTATGATGTGTACAAAACAACATTAGAACTGTGGGTTGCATTGGACAGAAAATACAAAGCAGAAGATGCTGGGGCTAAGAAATTCTTAGTCGCGAAATTCTTGAATTTTACTATGGTTGATTCAAAGCCAGTAGTAAGTCAAGTGGAAGAACTCTAACTGATTATTCACGGAATTCTTGATGAAGGAATGATGATAAGTGAGTCCTTTCAAGTAGCTATCATCACGAAAAAGCCGCCTCCCGGATGGAATGACTTCAAAAATTACCTGAAGCACAAAAAAATGAGATGACAGTGGAGGAACTGATTGTTAGACTTTGTATTGAAGAAGAAAACAGAGGCAATGCTAGAAAGATCAACAGAGAAACCTTTCAGGAGGCTAAGACAAATATTGTCGAAGTCAGGAGGGGAAGGCAACCCCAACAACACCAAGCCATGACAAAGTTGGGACCCAATGGTGGAATTTCTAAAAAGAAGAAATTCAAGGGAGCCTGCTTCAACTATGGTAAGGTGGGGCACAGATTTTCTGAATGTAGACATGCAAAAAAAGCCAAGGAGGCTAATATTGTGGAAGAGGGAGATCTATATTCCTAACAAAAAGGGATGGTTGTGGATTGGGGATATATTCTAATCTCTGTAAAAACCCAAAATTATGAATAAGAATATTATTTCTTTCGGTTACACAATTTTTGCATGGACATGTTAATTATGATTCTCTGCGTAGACTAATTAACATGGAACACATCCTTTTCGTTTCAAATGTGAAACATACGAAGAAGTACAGAACCACTTGATCTGAATCATAGCGATGTTTATTCAAATGATAGAACAAACTAATTTTGCTTAAAAGCAAAGATGGTATAGAGAAATTGTTCTCTATAAGTAAGATGTTGAAACCCAAACTTAATAAATCAGTTTATTTGGAGAAACTCTATGCGAGTAACGTTGCAATACTAAAAGGTACAATGATTTTAAAGATAAGAATTGAAACTTCAAAATGTGCCTAACATGTGGGGGGAGTTGTTCTGTCAACTATTTACTTCTTCTCAATGAGACAAGACACTATATGAGTTATGGAAGGAAATAAAACCTTCCTACAACTACATAAAATGTGGGGGTGTCTTGCAAAGGTAATGTTCCCATTACCAAAGTAAATGAAAATAGTGGACTATATTTTCATTAACTATGTAGAACATAGTAATGGATATCAATTATTGTGTACAAATAGATTCACAAGAATGTGATAATGAAAACAAAGAATGACTCATTCTTTGAAAATATGTTTCCTATATAATTAGGGAAGTTGATCCATGGAACGAACTTCCGATGAAAAATAGTCCATACGTTCAACAAAAAGTTTAAACAAAAACATTGTCATGATGACAAATAAAAGTGTGGCAAAAGTGTGCATTAGGATAAATGATCCTATGTTGATGATCATGTTAAATATAAGACTAGACGATATGAGCATCCAAATCAAATGGTCACTTGAAGGTCTCGTATTAACTCAGTCACACTATATGGACAAATTCTTGAGAAATTTGACAATGATGATTCTGGTATAGCCAGAACTCAATTAGACAACTGATCTCAAATAGAGTTATCTCTGTTGATTTTGTAAAATCAAAAGATAACATTGCAGATCCGCTAACCAAAGGGTTAAATCGAGATCAAGTTGATAAAACATCAAAAGGAATGAGACTAAAGCCCAGAAAAATTTAAGGCGCTATGTGAAGGAAAACCCTACCTAGTTGATTGGAGATCCCAAGATCTAGGTTCAAAGGGACAACCTAATTGCATAGCCCTTGTGCGGTCACTGTGGGGGTTACTCTCCCAAGTCCATTCCTATGAAGTAAACAGTGAGAAAAGTGGGACAGGCTAAGCAATGCTTTTAATGACCATGTGTGCGCCGATGAAGCCGAGCAACATAAGTCACCTATGTGAGAGTGAAGTAGGGCCGCTTCAAGGAGACTATTGGGGCATATTTCTCTCAAACTCTCACAGAACCAGGCGATGTCCACGACCATATAGACATAACCATGAGAACAAAACTCGTGTCAGAGAGGTAGTTGTGTGAGGTATATCGTCGTTTACACGCGAATATCCAGACCGGCCGGGCCTTACGTGGACCTACAGATATTTTACCACTTTGAATTATTTTTTCCTTTTTTGAGATAGCATATCATCCCGAAATTAAAGGGATAATTTCGGATTGAAATTCAAATTTTGCTTGCAGCCCACTCATATATTCGATCAAGGGCAAAATCGAAATATTTTTTATTCATGTTTGACCTAATTATTCATTATAAATATATGATCTTTTTCTGTTGTTTAACACACAACAAAAATGGTTTTCCTTCTCCCAAATTGCATTGGTTTTTCTGGTGATAGTCGAAGGCTCGAGTTCGTTCATGATTACTCAGTCGTGCTGCTAAAGATAATCATCTGCTGTTGTATCCTAGGAGACCGACGACTGAAGATCTTTAGCACCGAAGAGTGGTTGAATCTGTCTTAAGGAAACAGAGTTTCTAACAAGCCTCAGCAACCGTGTCTGGTTATTTCAAATTTGTATTTCGTGTATTTTTTCATTGCTGTAATCTCTTTACTTCAATTTATTTTATTGATTATTTCGAATTTAACCTTAGTTTTGTCCAACATATATCTATCATAGATTAAAAAAAACCAATGGAATCCCAACACAAACAAAAGATCAAACATTTAGCTACACCAAAAGAAGCAAAATTTCAACGTCCAAAAACAAATGTTTTGACATGTTTTTGCTTATCGTCTTAAAGTACCAGAAGTGAACATTTTAGTGACAAAGTTAATGTTCTTATTGCCAGTATCAACCCGGGAAGTATAGAAATTCGTAATATTCTTGTGTTTGAATGTCTTAAGGAGATGAATCTCAGAGTACAACCTTTCAAGATCTTCAAGGCTTTGAAGAAAATCATAGAGTTTCACTTGATTCCAAGCAACTTCAATCATCAAATGCTCTATAACTGCAATAAAGATCTTCAAGGCTTTGTTTGGTTGTTGGTTGTCCCGTGTCTTTTTCTTTTTGGATTTGCTTCTTGTAGCCACTAATTTTATCCGAGGTAGACCCGTTTTTATCTTTATAGTAATGGGCTTTTTATATATATGTTATTACTATCTAAAAAAATATGTATTATGGGCTTTGTTTAACTTTAACCAGTTTATACTATATGTATGTGATTTTTATTAAAACCCACAAAATTATTTTCTAAAATTAAATAAAGGTTTTAATGTGAAAAAACCTAATTTCAAGATTAAGTGAATTCAAATGAACAAAAATCCCGATTTTCAAAAGAATCGATCACCGAGCAATTTTCCTACGCCTTTCTGTTTCCGGTCGCAAAAACGGTTGTGGCAGCTTGGCAACTCCGCTGGGGAGTTAAAAAGAGAGTCATGCCTAATTAATTAATTCCAAGTGGCATTTTGGCTTTATGAGCAATAATTTGGATTTAATTTCTTCTAGAGAATTGTTGGATGATTTTTCAGGAAAAATGAGGGTAGTTTTGTGTATGATATATCTGTCATTCATGCATAAACTCTCGACCCGGGCTTTTCACCCTTAAGTGGGAGAAAGACATTATTCGACGTGATGCTCTCTAGCTCCGAGTTCGAATTTTTGTCTTCTTTTAGTATACTAACCTTATGTATTGCAGGGCCCACGCCTATATTGTAAGGGACCTATACTACCGAATCGATGTCTTACTGTCGTAGTAAACAGTAACAACACTTCGGGAACCAGAGTCTAGAACCAAGCCCATATTTTGTTTTAGAAACCTACCCCACTAGAGCTAGATAGGAACCTAGGACAGGTGCTGCCGGTTTAAATACATTTCTTTGGTTATTTTCCTTGCTAAATTTTCCTATGTTGTTATATGATAATGCTTGCTTACTTGCTTTTTGTATTAATTCACAATTACTGACACGTGTTTCTTTTTGTTCTTGATAAACCATGTCATTGTTGCATTTATTTTGGCATCGGTTTAAGGAACAATTAATTAGAAATATTCAGAATCTCTAGAGGGGTCAAGATTGGGGAAAACAATACTGCGGTCTGGACGTGGTCAGAACAGACTCGACATGAGAAGGGAGATAGTTTGCGAATGGATGATGTGTCACGAATGAAGGGTCAATGTAAACTAAATACCAACTAGAATGCTTGCCTGCAGGAAGTAAATAAAATATGGGACCAATGGGGAAGTGAAATGAAAGAAGTATTTCGGAAAGAATTTGGAGACATAGCTTTGTTGCTAAGTGTTAAAGTGACCAACAATTTTTCAGAGCCATGTCACAATTCTGGAATCGCACATATAATTGTTTCACTTTTGGCCAAGTCGATATGACACCCACTCTTGAGGAATATGAGGTACTGGTTAATTGTCCAATCATTCATAGTGACAAGATATACACAAGGCCTAGAAACAATTCAGGTTTTAAGAAGAAGTTAGCACTAATCACTGGAAAGACAAAGGAATGGTGGGATACAAAAATTGCCAACAATGACAACACTGATCAGAATGAGGACAAACATCGGGTGAATTGGAGGGTCATAAAAGAATTGATAGTTGTAAGTGGAGATGAACCAGCCAGAGCAAGAAGTTTATATGCTTTGTGCATATATGGGCTAGTTATATTCCCGAGAACTCCAGAGCACGTAGATCCATCAACCGTGGGATTATTTGAGCGACTGAAAAGAGGTGTGAACCCAGTTCCCGCTATCTTAATCGAGACATATAGGTCATTGACTGCATGCAAGAAATCGGGAGAATGAAGGTTTTGGGGATGCGTACAACTGTTGGAAATCTGGTTCAGAGGTCACAGGTGGGACACACCGTATAGAGCTGCAAGGTATCTTACCTCTTATTCACCGATAGAAGAATATATGATGGGTTGTCGTTTAGAGAGAAAGGATGAGAAACGGTGGGAGGAATGTTTCAAGAATTTGAAAGATGCTGATGTTGTATGGAGGGCACCTTGGTTGCACAAAGGGATGACATTCTTGTACAAATGTGGGGACATGGATTAGGTCTCATTACTTGGAATTTGGGGAGGAACAACCTATTGTCCTTTGCTTGTGTCAAGATAATTCGGTTCGAGGCAATTCATACCGGCTACAGCGGGAATGGCAAAATTCGAGTATGCCCACAAGCCAATGATTACAAAGGAATTGTAGTGCAAACGGGGAAAGCATGGGAAAACCAATAAGAGTTCAGTCATATCAAGAGCTGGAAATAATGATGGGATATGAGAAACTGAGTTCAGAAAACGCCAGAGAACGTAGGACTGTCTGCTCGATCAGTTACATAAGCACCATCAGCACTAGAGAAACTCAAGCATGATCAGGAGTTAGATTTAAAGAAATACGAGAAGGGGATCAGTGACCTTATAGAGGATTTAACAATGGCAAAGTATCAAGTGGCTATTCATGAAGGGCAAGAGAAAGAGTTGATTGCACAGAATAAGAAGATTAGCCAATATTTGTAAGAGTTACAAGAGATTCATAATGATTATAAAGCTAAGCAAAAAGGAGGAACGAGTAAGACAATACGTGACTTCTCAGAGAAGTTGGAAAGCATGACGAAGGAACGGAATGATAATGAAAAGCTGTAGAAAAGGAAATCTCGAGAAAACAAACAAGCAAGTAACAAGACAAAGAAGAAGATAGAAGAGGAGCAAGCCAGAAATTTTGATTTGACAAGACAGGTGACACAGCTAGAGGAATTAGTGACAAGATATCAAAATGAAGATAGGGTTCAGATGGAGCGCGAGAAGAAAGGATTATAAAAAGGATATCGGAACTGGAAAATAAAGTGCAGTCATTGAAGGGAAAACTTGCAAGCTATGAAGGAACGCTATATCAAGACAGTGGGGTATGGAAGACCAAATATGAAGACGCACAACGCACTGTCCAGAATCAGAATAATGAGCTGGTGAATTTCAAGGAGCAGGTTAGGAGTATAGCTTCATATGTGCAGATACTCTCGAGGCAAGCTACGACTATGCTGAAGCAACCAAACATCGAGCTGGAGTATGGAGAGGCCATTGCACGTCTGTTACATGAGTTGACCAACTTAGGAATTAGGGCTAGTAGCTTCCTGTAGAAGGAGTTGTTTTATTTCCTGTATTTGAACCTTCTACTGAATGAATGTTTCTAAAGGTTGTTTCTTAAAACTTGATGCCTTGTTTGCATACATGCATTCATGTATTTGCATAATCATGCATTTACGCATTCACCTTTCAAAGTTATTTTACAAAGTTTCTGGTTTAACAAAGGAAAGTTTTATGACAGTTTGTTTCATAGGCCACAATCATTCCGCATTCTTACAGAACCCGTTTACGTTCAAAAACTATGGCTGTTGAAGATCGAGTCGCAAGTCTAGAAAATGATCGAGCAGAAACACAAAACTATTTTGACAGAATAGAGTAATCCATGAAGGATTATTTTGCTCAGACCCAAAGAGAGATAATCAATCAGCTGACTGCTCTGTTGGGGCCAAATGAGTCAAGAAAGGCTAAAATACTTGAAGGTGCTTACAATGAAATAAATGACCAAGAAAAAACCACATCTCATGTAAGGGTGCCGCCTGAAGGACCTCCGCCTGCGAAGAAGGTCCAAATTAATCAGACAGGAGCAACACCAAACAATTCGGTGAATATTGGGGCAAATTTTGGGAGCAATGATGATGCCCCTTATCTGAATACCTTGAATGAGATCGAGAAAATTTGTGCTGAGATTGAAAAGAAGTATGAGGAACGTTGTAAGGCACTAGGAGATCGTTTGCTGGAATTGCAAAAGGTAAATGAAACAGGACCTGATGCAGTTGAGATGAGTTTGATGGCTGACCTAATACTTCCGCCGAAGTTTAAAATGACAGATTTCGAAAAGTATGATGAGACTACATGCCTGAGAACTCATCTCACAATGTACTATCGAAAGATGGCTGCTCATTTGGAGGATGAAAAGCTTCTGATACATTGCTTCCAGGATAGTTTGACCGGTTTGGCTGCTCGATGGTACACACAACTAAGCCATGTAAATTCATTCATGGAAGGATCTTTCTGGTGCTTTCATGGAACATTATAAGCATGTTCAGAGATGGTTCCTAGACGTGTAATGTTGCGGAGCATGGAACAAAGAAATAACGAGACACTTCGACAGTACGCTCAAAGATGGAGAGATGTAGCGGCACACGTCCAACCTCCGTTGAGGAGAGTGAGGGTGTCAATAAGTTTGTACAGACTCTGAAGGGACCATTGTTTGAAAGACTAATCAGTAATGCTACTCAGAATTTTACTGATATAGTAATGACCAGAGAGTTGATTGAAGCAGCAATCAAAAGTGGGAGGATCGAGAGTGGAGAAAGCTCTCGAAAGAATTACAAGAGGAAGGACAATGAGGTGAATAATACAAGTGCGTATGAGGCTCCCAAGAATGTGACTATTACTTCACCAAGAGTGGCGGCAGGAAATGCGCAGGGTTCAAACAAGAAGGATACTCGTGGCCTGAGGAATAATAGAATGAATTTTACACCAATACCCATGTCCTATGTTGAGTTGTATCCACAGTTGTACAAAGCAGATTTGGTGAGGCCGTACTACTTAACTCTTCTGCAGCCTCCCTATCCATAGTGGTATAAGCCTGATGCTCATTGTGAATTTCATGCTGGGATACCGGGACATACGATTGATACTTGCACAACATTCAAAAAGGTGCTGCAGAATTTAATCAACAACGGGATCCTGAAGTTTGATAAACCTAGCATTACAGCAAATCCATTACTGAGCAATGGAGGGCGGAGGTAAATGCCATAGAAGAGGTTGATGAAGCAAAGCAGTTGAAAATTGATGTGTTAGAAGTTAAGTCTCCTTTGAAATGGGTATTTGAACAGTTGTATAATGCCTGGATGATTGAAATAGGCATGAAAGTAGAAAAGGATATACAATCTGATGTATATTGTGAGTATCATCAGGATCATGATCATGAGATTCAACACTGTCCAGTGTTCCAAAGCTTGATACAAAAGATGATGGACAATAAAGAGATTGAGTTCTTTGCAAAGTCAGGTGAGAAGAAAGCAGTGGAAGTTTGTACTTCTGAGCCGTCATGCGTCAGATATGGGATACATAAACCTTTGGTAGTTGCTGTTAGACCCAAAGCTAGGGGTCCTGTAGACGCGAAACCTATCACGATTCCCAAGGTTGTGATCTTATCTCCTGCACCATTTGTCTACAAGAGCACACACAAGTTGCCCTAGAATTATGCTACAACCGTGACCATACCTAAAGAGGGCAAATTGCAGGAGGAGGAAAAATTGTTGGAAGAAAAGAAGTTGATGCTAGAAGGAAGTTAAAATAATTAGCCAAATTCTAAAATAGTAAATGAGGTGGGGCACTTCACTTGAAGTGGCAGGTGCTATTCTCTGAAAATTCCCGAAGAAGTGGTGAAAGCTAAGGGGAAAGCTGTGTCTGCACCAGAGAAAATTTTCAGGGAAGAACTAGCACCTAAGATAAATGAGCCGGTGACGAAAGAGCAGGCTCAAGAGTTCTTGAAGTTTTTGAAACATAGTGAGTATAATATTGTTGAGCAGTAGAAAAAGCAGCAAGCGAGGATCTTTGTTCTAGAATTGTTGTTAAGTTCAGAAGGGCATCGCAATGCATTAATGAAGGTGCTTAATCAGACATTTGTACCAAATGACATATCCATAAGCAAACTGGATAGGATAGTGAACCATATAACTGCTGACAATTATATCACTTTCACTGATGATGAAATTCCTGAGAGAGAAATGGGATCAGTAAAGGCCTTGAATATCACCACGCATTGTAAAGGATATGTACTACTAGGAGTGCTAATAGACAATGGTTCTGCCTTGAATGTTCTGCCAATGGTAACGCTACAAAGGTTACCCATTGATGAATCACACATGAAGGTGTATAAGAATACGGTAAGGGCTTTCGATGGGACTACTCGAGAGGTGCTTGGAAAAATTGAAGTGCCATTGTTGATTGGACCGACAATCTACAATATGGATTTTATGGTGATGAATATAAGACCCACGTATAATTGCTTGCTGGGAAGGCCATGGATTTATTCGGCTAGAGCAGTACCATCGTCCTTACATCAAAGGTTGAAATTCGTGATTGAAGGAAAGATGGTCAGTGTGGGAGCAGAAGAAGATACCATAGCTTCAATAACCACTAACGCACCTTATATTGAAGCCAACGAGAACGCCCTTGAATGTTCTTTCAGGGCACTAGAGTTTGTAAATGCGACCTTCGCTGCTGAAGGCAAGCCTTTCCCGTTATCAAAGTTATCAAACTGCATCAAGATGACTGTACGAGAAACACTGGAAGAGATGCAAGAACGAGAAAAGGCTTAGGCAAGCGACTCCATGGGTGTTTGCGTCCAAAATCAGTGGTTATGAAGAATGGTCGTTTCGGGCTAGGATTTAAGCCCAATGTCAAGGATATGTTGAAAGATTTGAAGAAAACGGGAGAATGGAGAAAAGCTCGTCTGTTGGGATCCGAAGCCTCCTCCGAACCTATGCCTTTAGTGGATCTGACATGTATTTTTAAGGCTAGAGGGTTTGAGAACGTTGAGGAACAGCTTGTGGAGGTCAACCTAGAGACCACGAGAATGCACGAAGAAGAAATCTTTGGCAATGAGCTGGAAGGGCTTCTCGCCAGAGGAATATTTAAGGGAGCTCAACCTGGGAGGTTCTTGGAGAAAATTCGTCTGTGTCTCCCTGGCGAAAAACTCAACAATTGGATAGTTGAGGAGCTTGATGTTGTATCCAATGAAACAAAGTAAATATCAAGAACTAGCTCTATACTTTTTCCCGCAAGTGTAGAGTATTATCTGTAAAGGGCCACTATGTCAGTTCATTTAAATAAAGATGCTTTCAATGCTGATTCACAAATGGAAAACATTTTTTTTGCTTTCTTTTTCAAATTCATTTCAAATATATACACTATAATTTCCTTTGCAGGTTTTCAGTTGGTAGCATGAATGATCCTGGACCTAATCCTATAGTAGATGTTGAACAGCCAGTGTGTCTAATGAAAATCAATGAGGTGGAAGATGAAACAGAATGTGAAATCCCTGAAGAATTACTGAGGTTGGTGGATAAAGAAGACAAGAAGATCCTACCCCATAAAGAAGAATTGGAGATTCTTAATTTGGGAATTGACGAAATCAGAAGGGGTTTGAAAATAGGAACAACATTCTCATCAAAAGCTAGACAATGGTTTATTAATTTGTTGCGAGAGTTTAAAGATGTCTTTGCCTGGTCATACCAAGACATGCCTGGATTGAATACTGACATAATGGTACATAAACTGCCCATAAAGCCAGAGTGTAAACCAGTACAACAAAAACTTAGAAGGTTGAGGCTAGAAATGGTACTGAAGATAAATGAAGAAGTGAAAAAGCAAATCGATGATGGTTTTCTTGAGGTATCCAGGTATCCAGAATGGGTGGCCAACATAGTTCCTGTGCCAAAGAAAGATGGGAAAGTACATATGTGTGTTGAGAGATCTAAATAAGGCTAGTCCAAAGGACAATTTCCCTTTGCCCCATATAGACATCTTAGTGGATAATACGTCAGGACATTCTTGGTTTTCCTTTATGGATGGATTCTCGGGGTATAATCAGATAAAGATGAGCCCAGAAGATATGGATAAGACAACATTTATAACCTTATAGGGAACATACTGTTACAAAGTGATGCCCTTTGGGTTAAAGAATGCTGGGGCAACTTATCAGCGGGCGATGGTGACTTTGTTTCATGATATAATGCATAAAGAGATTGAAGTGTATGTTGATGACATGATCGCCAAATCCCAGACCGAAGAAGAATATATTCGAAATTTAAAAAAGTTGTTTTTGAGGTTGAGAAAGTACCGGTTAAAGCTCAATCCAAATAAGTGTACTTTTGGAGTCACATCGGGAAAACTCCTGGGTTTTGTCATTAGCAGAAGAGGGATCGAAATAATTCGGATAAAGTAAAAGCAATCCAGAACTTACCATCACCAAAAACAGAAAAAGAAGTTTGAGGATTCCTCGGGAGGTTGAATTATGTCTCTCGGTTCATTTCTCAATTAACTGATAAATATGATCCAATCTTCAGACTGTTTAAAAGGAACAATCCGGGAGAATAGGATGAAGAGTGCTAGGAAACATTTGATACGATTAAGATGTACTTGATGAATGCTCCGATACTGGTTGCTGCAGTTCCAAACAGGTCACTCATCCTTTACTTAACAGTTCATGAGAATTCAATGGGATGTGTGTTGGGGCAGCATGATGACATGGGAGGGGGGAGAGAAAGAGCCATCTATTACTTAAGCAAAAAGTTTACAAAGTGTGAAGTGCGATACCCACCTATTCAAAAGTTGTGATGTGCTCTAGTATGGGTAACTCGCACACTTAGGCAGTACATGTTGTATCACACCACTTGGCTCATTTCTCGCCTCGACCTGTTGAAGTTTATGATAGAAATACCAGCATTGACCGGAAGACTGGCTTGTTGGCAGATGCTTTTTTCAGAATTTAACATCGTGTATGTAAGTCAAAAGGAAATAAAAGGAAGCACTATAGCTGATTTTCTGGCAAGTCGTGCTTCAAAGGATTATGAGCCATTGAAATTTGATTTCCCCGATGAAGATGTGATGAATATCTCCACGGAAGAAAATAGAATCTCTGGGGATGAAACGTGGAAGTTATATTTCGATGGGGCTATAAAAGCCCTAGAACGTGGAATTGGGGCAGTACTGATCTCTCCAAACAATGAGCATTATCCCTTCACAAGTAGACTAGAATTCCTTTGTACCAACAACATGGCAGAATACGAAGCTTGTGTCATGAGGTTGCAAGCCGCCATTAAAAGGAAAATATAGAGTTTGAAAGTGTATGGAGATTCCGCATTGGTTATTTACTAGCTTCGTGGAGAGTGGGAAACAAAAGATGCCAAGCTGATTAAGTATTGGAAACTGATCCTTGAGATGATAAAAGAGTTCAAAGAGATTACTTTCGCATACGTCCCAGAGAAGATAATCAAATGGCAGATGCTTTAGCAATACTGGCTTCAGTTTTCTTAGCCAATAAGCCTGAGGACATGATGACAATCCAGATGTAGAGTTACAATGCTTATGTTCACTATTGTAGCATAGAAGAGTAAATAGATAGAAACCCTTGGTATTACGATATCATGCAATACCTCAAGTTTCAAAGTTATCCTCTAGAGGCAAATGATAATGATAAAAAACTATTAGAAGAATGGTTTCGGGATACGTGCTGGATAGAGAAACCCTGTATAGAAGGGGCAGAGATCAGATCTTGCTTAGGTGTGTTAATGCTAACGAAGCAAGAAACATCATGACAGAGGTATACAATGGAATATGTGGGACGCTTGCAAACTGTTGCGCAATGGCCAGGAAAATTATGGGATATGGATATTACTGGGCGACCATGGAAGGAGTTTGCATTGAATATCCAAAGCAATGTCATAAATGTTAGATATACGCTGACATGATCAATTCTCCACCGGTGCCACTTCATACGATGAATTCACCATGGCCTTTCGCCATTTGAGGCATGGATGTTATTGGGCAGATTCACCCTAAGGCTTCTAATGGTCATCATTTCATTCTAGTGGTCATTGATTACTTCACTAAATGGGTGGAAGCAGTTTCTTATGCTAATGTCACAAGAACAACAATATGCAAGTTCTTGAAGAAAGAGATCAGTTGTTGATATGGATTACCAGAAAGAATCATTACTGATAATGCTACCAATTTCAACAATAAGATAATAGCAGAAGTATGTGAGCAGTTCAAAATTATACATCACAATTTTGTAACTTACTGCCCAAAGATGAATGGGGCAGTTGAGGCAGCAAATAAAAACATCAAGAAAATTATATCGAAGACAATAGAGACGTGCAAAGATTGGCATGAAAAGCTTCCCTTTCCATTGTTTGCATATCGAACCTCGATACAAACTTCAACTGGGGCAACTCCTTACTTTCTAGTTTATGGGGCAAAAACAGTACTCCCCATTGAGGTTGAAATTTCATCTCTTCGAGTTCTATCAGAAGTAAAGTTGGATGACGCAGAATGGATACAAGCTCAGATTGATCAATTGAACTTGATTGAAGAAAAGAGGTTGAAGGCTATTTGTCATAGTCAAATGTATCGGAAAAGAATGATGCGGGCCTATGATAAGAAGGTTCGACCCAAGGAGTTCTGAGAAGAGGATCTTGTGTTGAAAAAGATCTTACAGATACACCGTGATGATCGTGGAAAATGGATACCTAACTGGGAAGGACTTTCTGTTGTTAAAAAGGCCTTCTTTGGAGGAGCACTGATTCTGACTGAGATGGATGGTAAAGAATTACAAAAACCAGTAAACTCTGATCAGTCAAAAAGTATTATGCCTGAAGAGTAAAAAAGAGAAGAAAATAAGAGAAAACGAAAGGAAAGAAAAAGCGGAGTGAAAACCCAAAAAGGGTACTTCGCAAAATAATATATCTGTAGTGAAAACCCGAAAAGGCGCTATAGATATTCAAAAAAAAAGAGAAAAATAAAAAAAAGAAAATAGGGTTCGAGATGAAAATTCGCAAAGGGCGTCTTGAAACCAAAGGAGGATCTGGGTTGAAAACCTGAAAAGGGCAGCCCAGATTGTTTGAAAATAGGCATCCGTCGGTTGAAACCTCTTGGACACTACCTTGTATTTCAGAAGGGATTTCACATCTGTAACCATCCAAACAACATTCGAAGTCTATTGGACAAAGGTTGAGCTCAAGACTATTTATGGTTGATGGGATGAATGTATCCTTTATGCCATGAATGCTCGAAAATCTGATATGGTTTCTTGATTTTCTTGTTTTGGTTTGCCATAACTTGTTAAAAGTTCCATAAAAATTGTACTAATAAACTTCAATAAAGATCGTGTATTCTCTTCTAAGCCTTTCTTTTATTCCAAAACATCATTAAATGATTGACATAGTGAATAAAGCAGATAATTTCTTGGTATTACTATGTTTTGAAAGATACATGTGAACTTTAACACTCTGAGTTATTGAATAAGAGTGTATAAAGTAAAAGGTACCACTGGACCTAAGAGATAGGAAACGCATAAAGGGTGTCGCTGAAAATCAGTCTTAAGGCCCTAAGAATGACATGATCGGTATGAGAGCCAAAGGAGCATTATTCACGTCTCTATACTGGGAGCCTTCGCCGTCCTTCAACCTCTCGGGCTGAGTCAAAATAAGCATGGCTTCACGTTCTTCTATTAAGAATGAAAATTTGATTCATTATTTTGTAAAGGTTTTTGGAATTGGCAAGACTGTAAATACTAATTGGTTGAGAGCTTGTTCCGGTTTTTTCTGTAACATGTCCAAAAAAAGAAGAAGAAAAAAGAAGAAGAAGAAAGAGAAGAAAAAGAAAAAAAAGGAGAAAACCAAGGTGAAAACCCGAAAAGACGCCTTGAAGGAAAAAAGAAACTAAGAAAAAAACCAAAGTGAAAACCCGAAAGGGCGATTTAGAGCAAGGGGCCAGAAATGCGGGAGGGAGTTTCTGATGGCTAATTCTAAACGTGAGATGAAAGAAGAAAATAAAGCATCGAGATAATTCCCTATGGAGTGACAGCTGATTGATTGATCTCAATGAGATAAAATTCATGCATCATATAGAAACTAGGACCATAATAACACTCATACATGCATTTTAGTTTGTCTTGACAGGATACGAAGATAGACTCCTAATATGAAGAGTTTGCTCAGCAAAGACAGAGTTCCTAATGTGAAGAGTTCGCCTAGCAAAGACAGAACTCCTAATGTGAAGAGTTCGCCCAGCAAAGATAGAGCTCCTAATGTGAAGAGTTCGCCCAGCAAAGACAAAACTCCTAATGTGAAGAGTTCGCCCAGCAAAGACAAAACTCCTAATGTGAAGAGTTTGCCCAACAAAGATAGAGCTCCTAAATGTGAAGAGTTAGCCTAGCAAAGACAGAACTCCTAATATGAAGAGTTTGCCCAGCAAAGATAGAGCTCCCAATGTGAAGGGTTCGCCCAGTGAAGATAAAATTCCTAATTTAGGAAGCTTGTTAACAAAGACGAAATTCCAAATGAGAGGAGTTTATCCCCAGCGAAGAAAGAATTCGTAATGAGAAGAGTTCGATAAGCGAAGATAAAGTTCTAAGTGAGAAGAACTTAGTAAGCTCTCAGAGAGGGAGAGAAGAAATAAGGTTCGAATAAAGTCTTGCGGCTTAGAGCAACAACTGACAAGGGCAGACAAAATTCGTGTCTTTTCAGTCTTTTCCCTATTCCTGTTTTACAACAATAAGCAAAAAGGGGCAGCTGTAATACCCAAATTTTGTCCGGTATTCTCTTATATATATATAATTCTCTATAAGTATGACTAAACAATAATAAACAATAATGATTCATTTGATAAAAATAATTCCCCAATGTCTACATTAAATAAAATAGTCTATAGATTAGTCCATATTACATTAAATTTGTCTTTTACAAATCTGAAAGGCCCAATTAGAAATATTACAGGCCATTTTCAAATGAATTCCCGCCCATTCTCTGTCTTCACCAGCCCAAGAAACACAAATGTGTTTCTTGAACCTGCCGAATTCAACCATGTGGCACTACTGGATTGGTCCATAGGCCCAGCACATGGATTAAAAGCATAGCTGACGCAGCCACATCACCTGCTATAAAAGGGAGAGAGAAAGTTAGAATTAATTAATGATTGTGCAATAATTGAAAGGAGAGAGAAGGAGAAGTCGAAGAGATTACCTGAAAGGAAGGGACGCTCAGAGAAGATGATCGGAATAACTGCTTTATCGCTAGAGATTTACCAGAGCTGTTGATACATATCCAGAGGTATATTTCTACCTTCGTTCTTTCTTTTCCTACAATTAAACAAGCAATCCATCTAAATCCAGGCCTCAAACATTTAAAAATCAGTGATATCAGTGTCCTAAACCTAGACAAGTCCTAAATCTAAAGTCAGTAACCTAAAAACACTAGACTAAAAATGGAAATGAAAACAAAAGCTAAAAAGGATTTCAGACACTTATCTTGAGTCTCTGCCGCTGTGAGCACTTTCGGAGTTGAGATCAAAGTTGGAGGAAGGATAGGATTCATGGAGGAGTTGAAAATGATAGGAGATTGGTTTTGGTTCCGGGTAGGTAGTTTAGGATGGGGAAGAAGGGCGATTATGATGAATTGAGGCTCAGATTAGGGTTTAAGATGGAAAATAGAATATTTCTAGAGTTTTTAAGGTTTTGGCGGTGGTCGAAAATCGCTTCGGTGGCTGAGCACGGTGGTCGAAGGAAGGTCAGGGGTGACCGGAGTTAGGCTAGACGGTGGCCGGAGGGATTAGGTTTATCGGAAGGGATGACTGGAGACGATGGCCAGTGGCCAGTATCGCCTCCAACAGCTGAGAAATAGATCGGGGCTAGGGTTTAGCGGTGGCTGATGATCGAAGTTATTAAAGTTGGAAGAACTGGGGTTGAGTTCTTAAGGGAATAGTGGGTTTGATCTTGGAGAAACAGGAAAAGAGGGTTGTTTTTGTGTTGTTGATGGATCAAATGAAGGAAAAAATGAAGAACAAGGATGAACAACGGGGTTTTGACCGAGAATTTTAGGTTTTTCTGTTCGGATTGAGAGAGTTTAGTGAGAAAGAAGAACGAGGAGAGAGAGAAAAGTTATCGAAATGGTCGAGTTGGCCCGATTTCGGTCCTTTTAAGGATAAGTCGACACGGCACCGTTTTGGTGGTGTGTCAAAAAGATCCACGCCTCACAATGCGGGTTTGGATACGGGGCCGTGACCCAACTCAGGGTCTGAAGGCCGGTTTGGACCGTTTGGGAGTTATACCGGTCAGTTCGGTTTGTTTTAGGCCGGTATGAGTCCAGATTTTGATATAATTGGATTTAGGCTCTTCTGTTTGTTCTGTTTTACAATTTAGTCACCAATTCTTTGTAATTCAGCTTTTAAATTTCCAATTTAATTCAATTTGGTTCTGGGCAGTTTAATTTCCTTATTTTAATAGCTTTTCATTTAATTTATTTAATTGTTTGTTTGATGCATGTTTTTAAATAGTCATGTAGTATAATTGTTTAGAGAACTTTAAATACTCTTAACATAATTAGAACCCATAGAATTAGGTTCTCAAATTTAAATGAATTGTAACTAAAAAGGAAGATCATTGTAGAAAATGAATGAATATTAAATGCTTGCTTTGATGCCCTAAGTTGATTAGTATCACATTGTATTGTAATATTATTCAAAGGGGGTGTTTTAGTGAAATATTTAATATTTCATTCAAACTTAGAATATGATTATTACATATAATTGGATAGTTAGTTCAATGAAATTCAAATTAGGATTAAGTAATTAGCATCATTAATAGTAAGAATGTTGTTATTTTTGGGCCTAATATGGGTAGTGCCAAATCATTTGGGTGTTATCACATAAGTCCAAAAACTAATGATATTCATAGGATTCTAATTAATTATTGAATTGAAGCCTTAATTATGTTTTTACTTAAAATTGACCACAAAATAATTTGTCATGCATTTAAACCTTTTGTGTTGAAATACATTTTTGCGTATGAATCGAAGTTTCCTAATGTAATTGGACACTTCAAAAGTTCATGTTCGTTTAAAAATGTATTTTCTTACAAAATGATATCTTCATTCGGAAAGAAATTCAATTAGAAATTAATGATCAAATTAAATTCATTTTATTACATGAAAATGCCAAAATGCCACTTGGAATTAAAAGGTACCAACAACGGGCGTTTGTGGGGGTGCTAATCCTTCCCCACACGTAATCGACTCCCGAACCCAAATCGTTTTAAAATGAATCTCTGGTTGTTTTTTATGGTGTCTGGTCTACCAAAATGACCGGTGGCGACTCCAAATTATTTTATAAACTTAAATAAAGGTTTTATGTGAAAAAACCTAATTTCAAGATTAAGTGAATTCAAATGAACAAAAATCTTGATTTTCAAAAGAATCAATAACCGAGCAATTTTTCTACGCCTTTCTGTTTTCGGATGCAAAAATAGTCGCGACATATCCAAGGCGATTTGAAATAAGTACAATTGTGAGAAATCAAACAAATTTGTTTCAAGAATTGTCCTACCGTTTTAACGGGTTTGCTTAGATCAGAAATAAACGGGACAAATCTGTTTTACAGAAATTGTCAATGAGAGTAACTAAGGTTACGGAGTTTGTGAAAAACCAAAATCAGAAATAAACAAAATTATTTTCAGTTTATTGGAATTATTATTAATTTTGATTCTTGTATTTGTGAACAGGAACAATGACTACGAAGGGAGATCTTATCAAATCACCTAAGTCATCCGCACAAATGGTGGGCAGGGACAGACGTCAGAAAAGACAAGTTAGCCCATGAATCTGAACAAAACGGCTGCAGAAATGAGCCACAATGAGAAGCTGTTGAAATTCTGCGTCAGAATTTCAAGACATGGCAACAGAAGATGTTTTTCTATCGACCATGCTAAACCTGGTAAAGTATTTGAAGAAAGATCCTCCAGTTCTCATGATAAGAGACATAGAAGGTGAGGTGGATGAGCTCACCGCCTTCAGCATCACCCAGGATTGGGAAAATGGTGACTATCTATGTTGGAATTACATCCTCAATGGACTACAAGACTCGTTGTATCCGGTATATGATGTGTACAAAACAATATTAGAACTGTGGGCTGCATTGGACAGAAAATACAAAGCAAGAGATGCTGGGGCTAAGAAATTCATGGTCGCGAAATTCTTGAATTGTACTATGGTTGATTTGAAGCCAGTAGTAAGTCAAGTGGAAGAAATCTAACTGATTATTCACGAAATTCTTGATGAAGGAATGGTGATAAGTGAGTCCTTTCAAGTAGCTGTCATCATGAAAAACTGCCTCCCGGATGGAATGACTTCAAAAATTACCTAAAGCACAAAAAAAATGAAATGTCAGTGGAGGAACTGATTGTCAGACTTCGTATTGAATAAGACAACAGAGGCAATGCTAGAAAGATCAACAAAGAAACCTTTTAGGAGGCTAAGGCAAATATTGTCGAAGTCAGAAGGGGAAGGCAACCCCAACAACACCATGTCAGGACAAAGTTGGGACCCAATGGTGGAATTTCCAAAAAGGAGAAATTCAAGGGAGCCTACTTCAACTGTTGTAAGGTGGGGCACAGATTTTTTGAATATAGACATGCAAAAAAAGCCAAGGAGGCTAATATTGTGGAAGAGGGAGATCTATTTGCCTAACAAAAGGGGATGGTTGTCGGTTGGGGATATATTCCAATCTCTGTAAAAACCCAAAATTATGAATAAGAATATTATTTCTTTCGGTTACATAATTTTTGCATGGATATGTTAATTATGATTCTTTGCTTAGACTAATTAACATGGAACACATCCTTTTCGTTTCAAATGTGAAACATACGAAGAAGTACGGAACCACTTGATCTGAATCATAGCGATGTTTATTCAAACGATAGAACAAACTAATTTTGCTTAAAAGCAAAGATGGTATAGAGAAATTGTTCTCTATAAGTAAGATGTTGAAACACAAACTTAATAAATCAGTTTATTTGGAGAAACTCTATGCGAGTAACGTTGCAATATCAAAAGGTACAATGATTTTAAAGATAAGAATTGAAACTTCAAAATGTGCCTAACATGTGGGATTGCTTCAAGGTCCTGAAATGCACAAGACACACACATGTTAGGCTTACATAGCCTAGTGAGGTAGTTATAACAATTGCAACATAATTCATCAATGGCATGAATGACATGAATCATGCTTGTAGGTAGTGTGCATATACCATTAATCAAATATAGGTCATACTCAAAGCCAAATGTCATATTTTCATACACCAAATATAAAGCATAAATACATATCATTTCCTTGTACATGGTAACCAATGGATACGCAGATTCCTCTATATGCCACTCATATAGTAAAATAGGCCTTAGTCTTGAGCCGTAGCTCCGGAGTCCCTTACACAATCCAACCTTCCCCCCATATAGGCCGTAGCCCGGACCGTAGTCCAATCCCTTATTTAGTGAGCTCAAATAACCCTATGGTATGCCAATTGTATCCAAAGTCCAAAAGTGTCCAAGGTTATATATTTCATCATAAAACTTACCTTTGTATCTGTAGGCCATATCATATCAGATTGTGAACTGAGCCTTGGCTCCAATTAACATATTATACCATTTATGCATCATATCAATTTCTATGTATATCAATATTGACATTAAGCCTTTTTCTCATGTGACATACAACGATTGAATCATATAGTATGGAAATGTATCAAAGCAAATGAATGACCTTACCACACTTACCACATGAAGTTCGTACTTGCGAGCTCTACTTGAGCTATCCAAACGAAGACATAACATATACACAATTCAAATGCAACCGGGATGGCACCTAGCCAATCCCATGAAATAACTACACTCATCTTGAATTTCGATGCTTTCAAGGCTCTCAGATTTCAACTCCTTTGTGCCTAGCTTTTTTTGGAGATGATGAGGGGTCTTTCTCCACTTCTTGAGCTAGTCTAAAATTAAAGGATTACATTAGAATCGAAACCAATGGTTCACAATTGTTTTGCAGCTTAACAAAGCTCGTAGACAACATCGAAATAAGGAATTTGATCATTTAACACATGGGCTTAACTTGAACATTCAAGACCTAATTTTTGAAATTAAACTCTAAGTATTGATGGATTCATCAAATTGGAATAGGGGTTTTACTTACCGAGTTACAAGCTTTCAATTGGTGTATTGAAATCAAGCAAAGACTAAGGATTGGATCGAGGTGTTTGCTTGAGCTTGAGGAGGAAGACAACGATGGAGGTGCTAACTTGGTTTCTTAAAGATAAGGTGGGATTTGATTTCGGAAGATCCAAACAAATGAAGAGAACTTTCTCCTTACTCATTTTAAGGAACCCATGGTCCTAATCGTTTCCCACATTCCCAAGGACCGATGGGAAGCTTTCCCTTAGCAAAGGGTTTGCTTAACCCATTAATTAGTACATGTCTTTATTTTTTTCCATCTTTGTCAATGGATGATCAATTATCATCCTTTTTCAGAGTATTCTCACGTAGAAGGGTGGCAAACAAGTAGGTGAGTCATCATTTACTTTAAATCTTTTCAATTTGGCCACTAAATTGATTTGGACAATGACCTGTATCAATACAACTTATGGCCGTATCGATACGGCTAGACTAAATTGGGTAAGTTAGTTAAAAAAAATAGGCCGTATCGGTACAGGTCCAACCGCATCGATATGCTTTGCCCAGATTCAGCATTTTCAATGAAATCCCTAACTTCCATTCTTTGCAAAAAGGTCCCACAAATTCAATTCATTACTTCAAAGTTGGGTACAAGATCAAACAATTACATCATTCAAGCATAACTGACACAAAATTTTTCGATCGTCGAAACCTAATTCTGACTAGATCGGTTTCTGGGGTGTGACAACTCTTCCCCCTTAAGAAAATTCGTCATTAAATTTTCACTCCGAAGATATGAGGATATTACTTCTGCATCGTCTCCTCTGGCTCCCAGGTTGCTACTTCCACTGAGTGACTGCTTCAAAAAACTTTTACTAGAGGCATGGACTTATTTCGAAGTCTTTTGACTTCTCGTGCGAGGATCTGCACTGGTTCTTCGTCGTACGTCAAATCAAATTGGATTTCCACAGATTCTGGTTCGATCATATGAGAAGGATCGGATCGGTACTTTTATAGCATAGATACGTGAAATGCATTATGTATTCGACTTAACTTCTTAGGGAGGGCTAGTCGGTAGGCAACATGTCCAACTCACTCAATCACTTCAAACGGGCCAATAAAATGATGACTAAGCTTCCCTTTCTTGCCGAAAAGAAGAATCTTCTTCTAATGGGACACTTTAAGGAAAGCTATCTCATCAAAGTCATATTGAATGTCCATTCTTTTCAAATCAGCATAAGCCTTATGCCGATCAAACACAGCTTTAAGCCGATCACGAATAATGGTTACCCTCTCTTCAGTTTCCTGAAGTAAGTCAGGGCCCAACACCTTGCCTTCACCTAGCTCGGTCCAACATAAAGGGGTTCTACATATCCTCCCGTAAAGAGCTTCATAAGGAGCCCTTTGAATCGAAGCTTGATAACTGTTGTTGTATGCAAACTCCACTAGCGGTAAAGATTTCTCCAACGTATGTCCGAAATCGACAACACAGGCTCGTAGCATATCTTCCAAAATCTACAAGGAAGAATTGGGATTGATACAAAACACTTATACATATGGATAAAAGAGAAATAAGGTTACTTGAATAACCCTTTTAGATTGGCCATCAGTTTGAGGGTGGAAAGCCGTGGTTACATGCACTCGCGCTCCCAAAGCTTCGTGTAAGGTTCTCCAAAAATGGGATGCAAAACGCGGACCGTGGTCAGAGATGATGGATACATGAACTCTGTGTAAACGGATGAATTTGCGAATGTACAGTTCAACGAGTCTGGGTAAGCTGAAGTACATTCTTGCAGGAAGAAAATGAGTCGACTTGGTGAATCGATCTACAATGACCCATACAACATTATTTTTCTTCGGTGTCAATGGTAGACCACTTACGAAATCCATCGTAATACGTTCCTATTTCCATTGTTGAAGCTCAATAGGTTGCAAGAGACCGGTAGGCACCTTATGCTCGGCTTTAATCCATTGGCAGGTCAGACACCTAGTCACAAAGTCTGTGATCTCGCCTTTCATACCAGACCACCAATATAGCTCTTTCAAGTCTTTATACATCTTGATAGCTCCAAGATGAATAGAGAAATGACTCGAATGAGCTTCACTCAGAATTTGATTCTGAAGGTCATCATCGTCGAGCACACAGATACGGTTTTGAAAACATAATAAACCTTTAGAATTCATAGCAAAATCAAGATACAGATTATCCTTGACCTTAGCAATAAGAGTTTGCAACTCCTCATTAGACTCCTGGAGTTCTTTGATTCGAGAAATGATGGTTGATTGAACTCTCAATTCAGCTAACAACTTACCATACTTCTTGAGCTGGAAACGAGCATTCAAACATCTCAAGGAGGGAGTGGGTTTTCGACTAAGAGCGTCAGCCACAACATTGGCCTTACCGGGATGGTAATCAATGATAAATTCGTAGTCCTTCAAAAGTTCCATCCACCGATGTTGTTAGAGATTCAACTCTTTCTGATTTATAAGATACTTCAGGCTTTTGTGATTGGTGTACAAGTAACACTTCTCACCGTAAAGATAATGCCTTCAAATCTTTAAGGCAAACACAACAACATCTAACTCCAATTCATGCGTCAGGTAGTTCAGCTCGTGTGGTTTAAGCTGACGTGAGGCATAAGCAATAACCTTTCTTTCTTGTATAAGTACACAGCCTAACCCTATGTGGGATGCATCACTGTATACGGTGAAGTCCTTGCCTAATTCGGGTTGTACCAAAATAGGGGCATGTGTTAGGACTTGCATAAGCTAATCAAAACTCCTTTGTTGCTCCACTACCCACACGAAGGGGGTTTCTTTACAAAAAAGCTTCGTCAAGAGTGCATCAATCATCGAGAACCCTTTTAACGAATCTACGATAGTAGCCTGCAAAGCCCAGAAAGCTACGAACTTCTCCAACATTCTTCGGAGGAATCCAATCAAAAACCCCTTGAATCTTCTTTGGGTCCACCTGAATTCCCGCAGAAGAAATTACATGTCCCAGAAAGGATACTTCAGATAGCCAGAATTCATATTTACTAAACTTAGCATACAGTTGTTTCTCCCAGAGAGTCTGAAGCACAATCTGGAGATGTTCTTCATGAGTGGCAGTGTCTTTGGAATAGATCAAGATGTAATCTATAAACAAAACCATGAATTTATCTAGATAGGGCCGAAACACTCTGGTCCATGAAGGCTGCAGGTGCATTGGTAAGCCCAAAAGGCATTACCAAGAACTCATAGTGGCCTTATCTAGTTCGGAATGCGGTCTTTGGGACATCAGACTCCTTCAATAGCATTTGATAGTATCCGGATCGTAGGTCTATCTTAGAAAAGGCAGAAGCACCTTTCAACTGATCGAAGAGGTCATTGATCATTGGTAACAAATACTTATTCTTGATTGTTACTCTATTCAGCTGGCAATAATCAATGTATAGTCGCATAGACCCATTCTTTTTCTTGACAAACAAAACCGATGCTCCCCATGGTGAAAAACTCGGTTGAATGAATCCTTTATCCAAAAGATCTTGGATTTGGAACTTCAACTCTTTCTATTTGATCAGAGTCATCCTATACAGAGCAATAGAGGCTTGTGTGGTCCCTGGTTGCACTTCGATTCTGAATTCTACTTCTCGAGTTGGAGGGAGTTTCGAAAGTTCATCGGGGAACACGTCAAGGAATTCCTTTACCACCGGTACATCTTCGAGTTTTGCACCTTCTTTAAACTTCATAGCACACATGATAGACTTTTTAGGCTCAAGTTTAGTTTCCATCAGAGATATGCTCTCCTTGCCGAGACTACGGAGATATAACTTCTTCTTCGAATAATCTACCCAGGCTTGATGTTCAGCTAACCAATCAAGGCCTAAGATAAGATCGAGCTCATGAAAAGGAAAGGCCATCAAATTGGCCAGAAATGGGATCCCTTGGATCCCCAGAGGACAAGCTTTACAGATCAATCGTATAACCACACTATCTCCTATTGGGTTAGAGACAACTATCTCAAATGTAACTGGTTCATGTGCTAGAGCATACTTTTCAATCAATGGTTCACTAATAAAGGAATGCGTAGAACCGAGATCCACCAAAGCATAAACAAGATCATAACATAATTCTACTATACCTGCAATCACATCAGGATCGCCTTCCTACTCTAGACCTTAAACATGGTACATTTGAGCGGAGGTCTAAGGGTCACATCCAACTGAAGGAGTGTTCAAGTTGTGAGGTCTTCTTGTTGATCCATAATACACTTGCTTCACTCCTCTTCCCTTATTAGGATTATTCTGATAAGCCACAAACGTAGGAGCTTTGGGATTCTGCGGACATTGTCTGATGAAGTGGCCAGATTCACCACAAAGATAACAGGACCTGGACTGCCTACAACACTGCCCAGGATGTCTATTTTGACAAAAATTGGACAAGGGAATCTGCGAACTTCTTCCAGAACTGCTTGTGCTATCAACTGAAGCTGTACGAGCAACAAATGTTCCCGGAGACTGGGATTATGGCACATATCCCATTCTTGGTAGTTGTTGAAAGGCGACATACTTCTAGTCCCACTATCTACCTTTCTTCTGAGGCATATAAGGTCTAGAATCGTCTCAAAACCTCTTATCAGATCGGGCTTGGTTACCTTTCCTTCTTTCATAAGCCCTCTAAGAGGATTCAATAGCAATCGCCCGGTTGACCGGGTTCTAGAAGTCCTCCAACTCCAAAGCAGTGAAGATGAGACATAACTCATCACAAAGACATCGATAAACATTTTACACTTCTCCTTCTCCGTACGTATAATCTCAGCACCATACCTCAAATACTTGTAGAAGTCGTGGATATACTACTCCACCGGTCGCCCTCCTTGTATCAGATGGAAAAACTTCTTACACCTTTCAGCAAGGTAGTGGTTGTTGATATACTTCTTACGGAACTCTTGAAGGAAGAAGTCCCATGTGAAACTATGCTCAGGTACGGTGAATGTCACAGTGTCCCACCAACTCTGAGCCTCTTCAGAAGTGCCAAATCACATTCCAACTTGTGTTCGTCAGGACACTTAATTTGCTTATTCAGAACTTTAAGAGTGTTTTCCAGCCACTACTCAACTACTTCAAGATTGTCTTGATCCTGGCTAGTGAAACTGTAGATCAGGTATTGTCGGAGCTTATCAATATGGGCTCTCGAGACAGATATGGGTGCTTCAACAGGCTGCGGTGGCGGCTCTTGCCTGAGAGACACGACCACCTGCTTAATCATCTCTGCCATAGACATCAAATACTCCTGCTGAGCGGGAGGCATTAGAGGGGGATTAGGTGGGTGATTCTGCCCCACCTTTTTTGGTCAGACTCCTGCTCCAAGATTCTCTCCTTGTGTCGAGAAAGAGCCCATATGTGGTTTATTTGGATCACGTCTATCACCAGGTGCGGACATTCTTAAAGCTAATTAAAAAGAAGAAATTAAATCGTGTTAGTTGCAAGTTACAGATAACATATACAAAAAAACTCCTAGGTGGCATATGCACATGCAAACTCGTGACAAGCCTTGGTTTAGTCCTAGAATCGACTAAACTCTAGCTCTAATACCATAAATATAACATCCCATTTCCGGCCTGATAGAGAACTTGGTCGGAAAGTGTTACCAGAAACTTATTCAGGATTAGGATCATGATCGAAATGTCTTATTAATCTCTTTTACGATTTATCGAACTAATTCATCAATAGCTTACTCAAATTGGGGGTTAATTTTAAACTTTTTCGAACTTAGGGACTAATTTGCAAATTTTACAAATTATGGGTCTTTATCAGAATTTATCTTTACTAATCTTCAATTAAATTTATTGGTTATCATCTTATGAAATTTTGTTATCAGTGGAGGTCATTTACTCATTTGATTAGTCCATTTAAGTTTTAGTGACCATTCTGTGAACTATTTAAAACTATAATTTAAGTTTTTTAACAGAATTAACTGACACCGTACCGATATACTCCAGACCGTATCGGTACGCTAAGCCAAATTTCTTAATTCTAGATTCAAGGGTAACAAGCCCGTATCAATACATCTAAGCTTGTACCGATATGCGTTAACCAAGGTTGAACCGCTTCGGAACAACCTAAGGTCGTATCGATACAATTTATTCTCTAGACCTGACTGCCAAGATTCGTATTGATACACCCCATTGCGTATCGATACGCCATGTTTTTCCATATCCAAATATGCAAGGCCGTATCGATACAGCTTGACCCGTAACGGTACGTCTGACCTATAATGACATATTTTATCGAGTTTTTATTCGAATTAACAGATCAAATGACGTCCAATCTTAATCATATTTTACCAGCTATATTTAAACACTAAAATATACTAGCATGTCAACTTTTAGGTCCATTTGAATCCGTTTACTGGATTTTTACATTTTAGCGCCTCTAAGCCCAATTTAACTAGCTTCTTAAATTACAATCACACCACCTTCCATTTTTAGTACTTAAACACTTTAGGGCCATTACACATATAAAAAAATAGACTAATGTAATATGTCTAAGCCCTATGCCACCTTTCTAGGATTTCAAAACAAAATGTAAGCATACATGAAATTGGCGGGAGTGACTTGCAACTTCAATAACACGATCGAGGCTTAGATTGCTTCAAGCTCTTGAAATGCGTGAGACACACACATGTTAGGCTTACATATCCTAGTGAGGTAGTTATAACAATTGCAACATAATTCATCAATGGCATGAATGACATGAATCATGCTTGTAGGTAGTGTGCATATATCATTAATCAAATATAGGTCATACTCAAAGCCAAATGTCATATTTTCATACACCAAATATAAAGCATAAATACATATTATTTCCTTGGACATGGTAACCAATGGATACGCGGATTACCCTGTACGCCACTCATATCAGAAAATAGGCCTTATCCTTGAGTCGTAGCTCCGGAGTCCCTTACATAATCCAAC
The DNA here is from genome assembly GCA_019671005.1 of Hibiscus mutabilis. NCBI lineage: Eukaryota > Viridiplantae > Streptophyta > Magnoliopsida > Malvales > Malvaceae > Hibiscus > Hibiscus mutabilis. The sequence continues at coordinate 67,972,128 of CM033711.1, forward strand.
ATTCCCTCCCCCATATAGGCCGTAGCTTGGACCGTAGTCCAATCCCTTACTTAGTGAGCTCAAATAACCCTATGGCATGCCAATTGTATCCAAAGTCCACAAGTGTCCAAGGTTACATATTCATCATAAAACTTACCTTTGTGCCCGTAAGCCATATCATATCGGATTGCGAACTGAGCCTTGGCTTTAATTAACATATCATACCATTTATGCATCATATCAATTTCCATGTATATCAATATTGACATTAAGCTTTTTTCTTATGCGACATACAACGATTGAATCATATGGCATGGAAATGTATCAAAGCAAATGAATGACCTTACCACACTTACCACATAAAGTTCATACTTGCGAGCCCTACTTGAGCTATCCAAACGAAGACATAACATAGACACAATTCAAATGCAACCTAGATGGCACCTAGCCAATCCCATGACACAACTACACTCACCTTGAATTCTGATGCTTTCAAGGCTCTCATATTTCAACTCCTTTGTGCCTAGCTTTTGTTGGAGATGACGAGGGGTCTTTCTTCACTTCTTGAGCTAGTCCAAAATTAAATGATTACATTAGAATCGAAACCAATGATTTACAATTGTTTTCAAGCTTACCAAAGCTCGTAGACAACATCGAAATATGGAATTTGATCATTTAACACATGGGCTTAACTTGAACATTCAAGACCTAATTTTTGAAATTAAACTCTAAGGATTGATGGATTCATCAAATTGGAATAGGGGTTTTACTTACCGAGTTACAAGCTTTCAATTGGTGTATTGAAATCAAGCAAAGATTAAGGATTGGATCGAGGTGCTTGCTTGAGCTTGAGGAAGACAATAATGGAGGTGCTAGCTTGGTTTCTTAAGGATAAGGGTGGGATTTTATTTCGGAAGATCCAAACAAATGAAGATAGCTTTCCCTTACTTATTTTAAGGAACCCATGATCATAACCGTTTCCCACCTTCTCAAGGACCAATAGGAAGTTTTCCTTTAGCAAAGGGTTTTCTTAACCCATTAATTAGTAAATTTCTTTATTTTTTTCCCATCTTTGACAATGGATGATCAATTGTCATCCTTTTTCAGAGTATTCTCACGTGGAAGGGTGGCAAGCAAGTAGGCGAGTCATCCCTTACTTCAAATCTTTTCAATTTGGCCACTAAATCGATTTGGACAAGGGCCCGTATCAATACAACTTATGGTCGTATCGATACGGCTAGACTGAATTGGGTAAGTTAGTTTAAAATAGTTAGGCCATATCGATACATGTCCAACCGTATCGATACGCCTTGCCTAGATTCAGCATTTTCAATGAAACCTCTAACTTCCATTCTTTACAAAAAGTTCCCACGACTTCAATTAAGCCCAAATAACTTTCATTACTTCAAAGTTGGGTACAAGATCGAGCAATTACATCATTCGGGCATAACCGACACAAAATTTTTTGATCGCTGGAACCTAATTCTGACTAGATCAGTTTTTGGGGTGTGACATATAATATATATTTTTATATTGTATATAATATGGTGCAAAATATATGTTTTATATAATATATATAACATATGTTTTTATATAATATATATTTTCTATATAATATAATATAATATAAAATAATATAGTATATAATATATAGTTCTTTTACATGTTATATAAATATACTTTTTATGGTGCATAGCCTATAGTTTTAATGTGCATATATTTTAATATATGGTTTGTATATATTCTAATATGTGGCTTTTAATATATATGTTATACATTTTACTTTTTATATAATATATAATGTAAATGTTTTTTTACATGTATGGTTTTTATTTACGTACATAGTTTAGCTTGCTTATGATAGGTTGTTTTAGTATGTGTTTTAGGGTTTTGTTTTTAACTAGGTTAAGCTTTTTAGATTAGTCTTTTAGGGTTAATTTAGGGAAATTTAATTTAATTAATTTAAAGCGTGCGCTCGTCTTATAGGGGCATAATCTTTAAATTAAATAAGTTAATCTTTGGGCTAGCTTTTTAGAGCCATAGTTAGATTTAAGTTTCGAATTAGTTTAGTGAATTTAAATTTACCCTTGGCTTATTGAGATAAATGCAAAATTCATTAAATTAATTGAACACCTCATAATTACCTTTTTAGGATAAAATAAACTTTGGGCTTAGATAGACATTTAATTTAACACCGTGATTAGTTAGCTTGATTCATTTTAAATAGTATTCTTGGCTCATTGGGATACTAGTTTAAATTGGTCAAATTAATTATCATGGTGCAAGATAATCCATAATTTATTAGGGTTTTCTAGTTTTAGGGTTTAATTAATCTTAGGATAATATTAGATTCACTTAGTTAATAACTAGATCACTAATTGAACTTCCATAATGTGAGCCATTTAGGTTAGGGCTTTAGTGGGTCTTTTGTGTGTTTAATTTTAAGCCTTTATGTGATATATTTGTAATTTTCATTCATATGACCCATTTATTTTGAATTAATTAACTTAAACCATAAAAATGAGGTATTTATTAATTCTGATATTTGTGTCGTAACAGTCATGGCTTAACGGATGTTGACCAAATATTTGAATTAATCCTTACCGTCCCAAGTTAAATGAATTAAAAGTTGATAAAATCAACACATCATATCTTAACTGTTTGTATCACGCATAAAGGTGACGTACGGGATTTGAACCATAAATTAACACGACAGTCAAACTTATATGATGTCGGTTTAATCTATGGTCCAATGTATCGTCAGCCTTATTAATTAAATGTCCAATTAATTTGAACCCACCAATTTGATAAAGCTCATTCAATTAAAGTCAATTTTCAAATAAGTTCACCAAATTAAATTCAATTCAAACTTTGAAAATTTTCTTCGATTAAAAGAAACAAATATTTTGGTACCGATTTCCGGGCGTGATGGGGGTGCTAATCCTTCCCCACACGTAACCGCTCCCGAACCCTTTCAAAACGAATCTCTGGTTTTGTGGTGTCCGGACTACCTTATCCAAGTGGTCGATGGTGACTCTAAGTTTTTATCATTTTCAAAAGAAATCCCTTTAAATCAAAATTACAAAGAATGATTTAGGGATAACTCGTAGCACCCGAACTTATATTTTAAAAACGAAAAGGATCGCTACACTTCTTTGTTGTTTTTCCTGTGTTTATGTTTGATTATGTTTGGTGTTGAGTGCTTCTTCTCCCCCTTGTGTAATCACTCATTTTTATCCAGCTTTATATATATGTATATATTTAATGTTATCTTAATTGTTATTATTATTAAGGTTTAACAATTATTATTATTAGTGATTAATACTATTATGTTGTAAATAAAGTAAAGAGCAAGAACAAAATAGATGAACAAGAGCAAGATGAGAGACAAAGAGAGAGACTTGTATTATATTCTCAAAGTAGGGTTGTGTACAATGCTTTCCCCAAACTCTATATTTATAGGCATAAGATAGAAACCCTAATTTCAATGGGTATTAAGCCTTAATAATAAATTACATTAAAGTCTCATTTAATATATGGATATCCATGAAGAATGTGCCTCGTTAAAACCTTACTAAGGTAAAAACCCTGTGGGAAAAAAATTTCTTAGTGAAGGAGAAAGAGTACACACATCTTTGATACGTATAACATGTTGCCTCATTAAAAACCTTACCAGGAAAACCCATTGAGACAAAACCTCGGTTAAGGGAAAAAGAGTGCAACTCGTATTTACTCCCCATGGTGAAAATATCACATAAGATCTTCGAATATTCATAATTCAATCTTCAATATAATCTTCAAATGTTGAAGTAGACTATGCACTAGTGAATAGATCTTTCAAATTACTACTTGAAAGGATTCATCGAATACTATTCTTCTGAAGATCATGAAGGACGAAACTTTGAAGAAATATGTTTCGTTTTGTCATATTTGATGTATCCACCTTGAGATATAAAATTTTCATTATCTCTACACAAGATAGCTTGCATCTTATCCTATGAAAGCAACTCACATATCTTCTAGATATGTTTACCAAACATATATTTCGGCTTTGCCTCGTGCATAGCAATTATTTACATGATCTGGAGAGGCATCGATTTTTTAAAGATCTAAAGGTAATGGTCTCGTAGCACTTAGATAGTATTTTTGGACCAACTAAGATATGATGCTTCCAAATCAATATATATATATGGTGCTTTTGGACCAAGAATATCATCACCCTTTTCTCGAGGGCAGAATGGATCATTGTTTACATTAAAAGACCTAGCAACCATAAGGGTGGTCAACGAATATGCGTTATTCATGTAAAGTCTCTTTAAATATTTTTCTGTGTATGTCGATTGATGCACAAGGATTCCATTGTTAAGGAGATCTCTTCACGATTCTCAACGATATTCAAATCATCAACATACACAACAACAACAATGAAAAATCCAGAGCTAAACCTTTTAATAAAAATGATCGGGGAAATTGAATCATTCTTATAGCCTTATGCTAATAAGTATTCATTGATACGATTATACAATATGCACCCAATTTGTTTAATCCATAAATAGATAAGTTCAATTTGATTGAATAATATTCTCGAGAACTTGAATTAACTACTTCTACAGTCTAAATCCTTCCGGAATTTTCATGTAAATGATATTATCAATAGGCTCATACAAATATGATGTAACAACATTCATTAGGCGGAAACTAAGTTATTTCATTTATTGCGAGAATAATCAAAATCTAAAAGTAGTTGCATCCACCATCGAGGAATATGTTTCCTCATAATTGATTTCATGTCTTTGTGAGAACCCTTGTGCAACCAAACGAGCTTATATCTCGTGATTTTCCCTTTTATTTCTCTTTCTTACAAAAACCCATTTATAACTCACAAATATTTCTCTCTTGAAAGAGATTTTAGTTTCACCTCAATTGCCTCTTTCTATTTTGGCCAATCATTTCTTTGTTTACATGTCCTACTGACAATGGTTCATGATCCACATCAAAATCTCTAGTGCTATATTGCATGCAAATGTATTATCGACGTCGAGTTGATTTTAGTTCCACTTATTACCAGACATGACATAGTCTATTGAGATTTCTTTATTATTAGGTACATGAGTCATGTCAATGTCTCTGTCGGAGACCTTTTAATCTCTTCTAAAGATTTTTCATAATACGTTGATTCCTCGATCGGACCATCACAAAATATAGCTCTTTTTATTTTTCGATGATTTTTATCTTTGGAACCTACTTGTCTACCACGCTACAGGCGTAAGTTAGACTCATTAGCAACTAGAGTTTGTCCTTCTGGGACATCAAATTTAATCGGAGCATTCATAGTTGGTATATGTGGCTTAGTCACTCTTTTAGGGTCAGTAAAACCATCTGACAATTGATTTGCTAAGTTTTGTACATGAATTATCCTTTGAACTACCAGTTCACATTAACATTGTTGAGTGCGTGGATCAAAATAAGATAAAGATAATTCATTCCAATATATTCTTTTCCCAGCTGTGTATTTTCTCCCCCTAATGTTGGGAAAACCGACTCATTAAAATTCCCCATATGAAGCTTGAGATATATAATTATCGAAGGGGATTCAAATTTGAAATATATTCCCAACCTCCTTTGATGACTCATTTTTGTATGTTGTGATGGAGCAATTAGAACATATACCGCACATCCAAAAATTCTAAGATAAGAACTATTTGGTTCCTGACCAAAAACCATATGTAATGAGGAGAACTTATGATAATTTGTTGGCTTGATGTGAATTAGTGATGCTACATATAAAATGGAATGTCACCAGCATTATCAGGACGAATTATCTTTATAGGGTAATCTGGAAAATGTGCTCATAATTTTATCAACTGAGTAAGTAACCTCGCAAACGCCAAGTTGCGGATTGATAACAAGGATACATATAACCATCTAGTCGATGCATCGATTAAAACCGTAAAATATCTAGATGATCTGTAAGAAAGGTGTATGGGCCCACATATATCACCTTGTATCCACTCTAGAAAATTAACAGATTCACAATCTATCTTAACCGGTGATGGTCGATTAATTAGTTTGCCTTGAGAGCAAGCATCACATAAAAGAAACATTATTTCGAAGAATATGTCAGTTCTTCAATCAATGACCACATAAAGTTTCTATACATTTTCGCATCATAATTGAACCGGGATGGCCTAACCGGTCATGCCAAATAATAAAGTTGTCAGTAAAATTATGGTTTACAATAGCATGAGCTTCAATTTTGTACTAATTCTTGTGTAGTACAATCTGGATGACAGTGCTTGTAATTTTGTCAAGATTTTCTTATTGCATTGGTTTATACTCGTAATATGGAGATAGTCCGCATCCCCTTGACTAATAGTCACAATATGATATCCATTTCTGTGAATATCTTTAAAATTCAATAAGTCTCTTTGCGATTTTGGCGAGTATAACGCATTGTGAATATGGAATAGAGTTCCAATTGGCAATAGCATATTTGCTCTTCTGGAGCCTTCTATGATATTAGTACTTCCATATATAGTACTCGCATTATTCCCTTGCATTTTAAATGGGAAAATATGTATAATTATGCACCTTTCAATATGTGTTTTGTTCCATTCACTTTTGGGAATGAAAAATATGTGCTTTGTACCATTTACTTCAGGGAATGAAAAATATTAAATATAGCACCTATCAAATCAATTATCTATCAAAGATAATGTCACAAGAACTTATTACTCTTCCAGAGCATTGATATTTTAGTACTTTGAGATATAGTACTCGCATTTTCCCCTTGCATTTAAATGGAAAAATAGTTCTTATGCTTAAGTTTAGTATGAGTACTTGCACTTTCTGCTAAGCATAAATCACCACAATTCATTGCATATTTATTCTGAAAGTAATCATATTCTTCAAAGGATAAATTAACATGAAGCATAAATAAATAATATGTAAAACAAATTAACATAAATAACTAATAAATAAAACAAATTAACATAAAACAAAATAAATAAAGGATCAATTATTCCCTTTAGAGATTATAAGGGAAATAAAATAAATGGTGAATTATTCACTTCAAGGGTTATGAGGAAACCAACAATATCTAATTAAGTTGAACCAAAAACGTCATAATTATTTTCGCCATAAACAAAATTTGTTTATATTTTTTTCCTTTATCATTCATGATTGTGGATAAAGGTCCATAATGCTTCGACGTTCGGCAAATACAAAGCCAATGATTTAAGTTGCCACATCTATGACACATAGATTCCTCTTTCTTGGAATGATATTTTGCACTATTGTCATCTTTATTGTTTCACTTGTGGTGGGTATAATTATTCTCAAAATGACCATAATGTCTATGTCCATAGCCATGACCATGACCACAACTACTAATGTGGCATTTATTTTTTTCATTATAAAATTCCATATTTACTTCAGGGAATAGAGTGGAGCCAGTGGGCCTTTAAAGTATTTTTTACGATATTGTGTCTGAGGACAACATTATTTGCATGAAAAGTGGAATATGTTTTTTTCTAACATATCCTCATCAGTAATATTTTGACCACATAACTTCAATTGTGAAGTAATTCAAAACATAGCAGAGTTATACTCGCTTACTGATTTAAAATCTTGCAATCTCAGATGCAACCAACCATATTGAGCTTTAGGTAGAATAACAGTTTTCTGATGGTCATATCGTTCCTTTAGATTACTCCAAAGAATAAGAGGATCTTTCATCGTTAAATATTCAGATTTCAACCCCTCATGGAGGTGACAACGAAGAAGTATCACAGCTTTGACCTTATTTTGAGCAGATTATTCCAAAGATTTAATCCTCGTGCGCGACATTGTTAAACCAGTTCACAAGGTCCTTTAGAAACCTTCTTTGAGACCAATAGCCTCGCAGAACGGGATGTTCAGCCAATATACTTGGATTAAACCAACAGAACAAAGAACATAAATCACCATAATTTATAACAGTCTTCTTGTAGATCATAAATCACCATAATTTATTGCACTTTAAAATTATAATTTAAAGAATAAAAATAAAGTTTACCGATATTGATTTTCCTCTTGATGACAATGGAGATATAAATGACCAAGATAGCTCCTCATAATCTCTTTATGTCACGTCTCTTTCCAAGTCATTTAAAGATATAATGCAAAACTCAAAACACGGTTAAAATCATCAACTATAAAAAATAGAATAACATAAACAAATTTAAATCTTTAGTTATAGACTAAAAACATTAAAATAGATGATGACCGATCCTGTCATATCACCTTTTCTTAAAAAAATACGAGTTCAAGAATAATTAAAACATACCATAATGCATTAATCAATTTATAATCATACCAGAATGTCATATCACATTTTGTGCGCGCATCACCTTTTCGTTTATTTGATTTCCTTTTAATTATATTCAATTATTTTGCAAGATTGTGAACACCTCGAATAGTAACTTCCACACGTTAACTTCATTATTTAATTAGGAATCAATAACGCCAAAAAAATATTCAACCCATTTTTTTGTAATAACAAGGAGAAACATACCGTGGATACATACCGAATAGTTATGCGTGGACTATCGACTTGGGTGTGTGTGGTATGAACTACGGTAACAAAATCTTGTGTTATGAGTCACCAACAAGAACCATGATAATTTGTTAGAGCTTCGAGCTAATAACGTATTGTTAATAAAGTAAAGAGTAAGAACAAAATAGAAGAATAAAAACAAGATGAGAGACAATAAGAGAGACTTGTATTATATTCTCAAAGTAGAGTTGTGTACAATGCTTTCTCTAAACTCTATATTTATAGGCATAAGATGGAAACCCTAATTTCAATGAGTATTAAGCCCTAATAATAAAGTACATTAAAGTCTCATTTAATATATAGATATCCACCATAAATAAAGATATTCATAACATTCCCCCCTTGGATATCCATGAAGAATGTGCCTCGTTAAAGTCTCATTTAATAAATGGATATTCACCATAAATAAAGATATTCATAACACTCCACCATAAATAAAGATATTCATAACATATTACTATTATTAGTAGTAGTATTAGTATTATTTAGTATTATCATATTTGTTATTAGAAAAAAAGAACATATAAATAATTGTAGCCCAATTAATTTATAATGTTTGAGTCCATTACAAAATAATAATATTACAGCATGGCGACTCCGTTAGGGACAAATTTTTTTGACAAAAATAGAGAGTCAAGCCTTAGTCGGGTTCGTATCGCAATTATTAAGAAAAATTTAAATTCGATTTAATTTAATTTAATTTTTAATCTCTGACCTTGTTTGTTTACCATTTTATTTTGCACGGTGGTTGATATAATTTGTCATCATACATTAGTTTTAGAACCATTAAGTGGAGTGATTATTTTGCCTCATGGGGTGTTCACCTTCGTATGGTGTTGTAATTCACTTATGGGATTCGGTCCTTATATTTCGTGGGGTTCACACCCCTGTATGGTATATGGGTCATATCCTCCCGAATCGATATCCTAACGACAGTTCGGGTACCCTTTACTTTAGATTCAAACCGCATATAGTGAACCGTAGAGCTCACCTTTTAGAGTCATGCTGGTACTATATCCTTTAGCAGTAACCCTATTTAGGCTCTATTTGATTTATTCATATTTTTGTTTGTTGCTTGTTTTAATCGCATGATTTAATTGCTTTAATTCATCGTCTTGTTTATCATTTGCCATTTAATTTTATTTATTCGATTATTTCATCATACTGACACAGTTTTCTTTTGTGTTTGTCTTCTTTACATTTGTTTTGCATTGCACCCTTATGGCATAAAATAAAGGTATTGATTTCGCAAGTGGCCATCACTGTAGAAGTCTATCGTAATGGATAAGAGGTCTCGTGATCAGATAGAACAGACAAATTTTGGGCGTTGTCCTAAAGATACAACGAAGACTAGATATGGTGGCTCATCCGAAGGCTTTGAATCAAACATGGTAGGTAACACTCACGATGGTGACGAATGAATTGAGATACAAGAATTGAAGAAGCAAATGGACGAGATGATGAACCTAGTGACCGATATGGCTAAAGAGAAATGGGTCATTGAATCAAAAGAAGAATTGGTCAAGAAATAGAACGTGAAGCTTGATGGTCAGAACTCTACCCCTAAACAAGGCAGCTTCGACAAATATCATAGTTCAAACCCATTCGTGATTCACATCAACAAACTAGTAGAGGGTTTTGAATCGAGCTCCAAAAAAGTGGTGGTAGGTCCAGAAGAAACCCGAGAAGTAAATGATATGAAGAAGCACATTTTGATTCCTATGAAGTACATTGAGTTGCTCCCGATGCTTGTCAAAAGAAATCTCATTACCCCACTTCAGTCTGTGCCAAATGAACCTCCTTACTCGAAAGGTTACAAGATTCGTGCCAGATGTAATTACCACTTAGAAAGTTCGGGTCACACTACCGAGAATTACGAGGCTTTGAAGAAGAAGTTCGAGATATTATCGAGACGGAAGTGTTTGGTTTCGAAGATGGGAAGCCCAAATTCTACAACAAACCAACGATCATCCTGAATTCAAAATTAAAAAGGGCCAGTACTTAGGACAAGGTTCGAACCCTGGGTTCGCTTCTCGACTGATGGTCAAAAGGCGAGAGTTAAAGGTCCTATTTTTGATCTGATACCCATATTGTATAGAGACTTGTATCCTCAGTTGTTGGAAGCCCAGTTGGTGAGTCTAATCTTTCTGACACCCATGCAACCCTCGTATCCATATTGGTATGACGTTAATGCTCGTTATGAGTATCATCCTGGAATTTATGGGTATACCATCGAGAATTGCATCGCCTTCAAACACCGAGTTCAAGCCCTTTTGGAAAGTGGAAAATGGGAATTCAGAACAAGGGGTCAGCCTAGTACAATAGTGGTATGCTCAGTGGGTTTAGAATCTGAGGCTAAGAATTAAGTACTCAAGAAGAGGGGCATTCGCTCGAACATGACACCCAAGTGAACAAGCTTGGGCAAGAAAGAGATGATTTGAGCGAAGAACTAAAAAGTTTGCAAGATAATTATCAAAAGCTTTAGTGGGTGTTCAAGGCTTTTGGTTTGGGAGATACTCTTGAGGAATGGAAGAATGATGTCATTCAGCTAAAGAATGACTCAAATTATTTGAAAAAGAGGAGTAGGACAAGCGAAAATCAAGCTAGACTGTTGCCACAAAATTTGAAAGAAGCCAAAAGTTGGTGTCACCTTCTCAAGGGTGAGTTGTAGGATAGTCTATCCACGAACGAGATTTTGAATATGAATATACAACAGTGCTAGGACAAATCCAATACCCTTCAGTTGAAAAATTCAGTACTTAAAGAGAAAGTGGATAAGCTTAGAAATTCTTTACAAACGTACGAAATTCGTGTTAAAGCTATCAAGCAAGTTTCATATGAAAGTACTATAGAACTAAGTTTTAATTTGCGAGAGGCTAGACGAGAAATACGAGAGGGGGACAATGACATGAAGGCTAGACTTGGCTGACGCAGCAATACCGTTAATTCAGAATATTGATCTAGCACTGGATCATGGAGGAAAGTTGACTAGGTTGTTGAACGAAGTCAAGAAGTTAGGGGTTATGGCTCATTAGTATTTGTAAAGCATTGAAGAATAATATCTGATGTAACAAGCCTTTTTGTTTAATGAAAGTCTTTCTATGATGATCACTTTGCTACTAATACCTTGTTGTATACATGTTTACATTTCATTTCAACATTGCATATCATAGATGTTGATTCAAAAATTGTTCCATATTAAGAGATCTTTATAATGAGAAAGATGTTTTGTAATATACAAAGAATGATAATGCTACGGTTTGAGGATGGTCTGAACGGAAGCAAATGGAAGCTGGAGACAAAATTAGAGCGCATAGTACACACTTCGCTCCAGGAAGATTGATTGGTTGATATATGTAGAATATTGTCAATCTTTTGTAAACAGACATCTTCTCTTAAAGAAAATCTTTCTAAAGGGTTATTTGTGAATCAACACCTCATTTGTATTCATAGCATTTTATACTTATTGTTTGCCTTTCTATTCTTTTATTTATGATACATTTCATGATAAAATTTTTAGGGTTTGATGACAATAATCTGAGAACCGATTGAAGCCTTATCATGGACAAAAGTTTGGAAATAATTGAACAAACTCAAAGATCAAGATTTGAGCAGTTAGAAGATAGACTCGAGAAAGAGGTCAAGAAAAAGAAAAAGAATTGATGCTTTCAACGCAAGAGAGCTTTGTCTAGTCCCCGATTTGGTCATTCCATCGAATTTCAAGATTCTTCGTTTGAGATATATGATGGTACCAGTTGCCCCAAGATCATCTGACTATGTTCTACAGAAAAATAAAAGACTACCTAGGAGATGAAAAGTTGTTGATTCACTACTTCCACGATAGTTGGGCGGGGCCTATTGTAGTATGGTATAATCAACTGAGCAAAGACCAAGTTTAGTCCTGGGATAATTTAGCCAAAGCTTTCTTGGGGCAATATAGATATGCCCTGAATTTAGTGCCTAATCGGCAATTTCTTCAAGTCCTGAAGATGAAATCACATGAGAGTTTTAAAAGATATGCTTTAAGGTGGTAGAGTTTAGTAGCTCAGGTACAGCCTCCCATAATCGAAGAGGAAATGACTCCCATATTTCATGCAACTTTTACCCTTTCATTTCTTTGATATAATGCTTGAGAGATCAAGCAGCAGTTTTGAGAATTTTATGACGATTGGAGAAAGGATCGAATACGGGATTTAGATAAGAAGATTGAGGCATAAGCTTACAGGCCAAACCAGTCAGGAAGCGGAAGAAGACAAAGAGGTAAATGAGTGTCGCCTTCAAATCTCCCGTATTCGTTAGAGAATAAGGCTTGTTGATCATTTAGAGTCACCGCGAAAAACCCTTCGAACAAGCGCAGATCTTGAGATATTCGGGGTACCTATTTCAGACTTGTTTCCTCATCTCGTCGAAGGACGGTACCTCACTCCTAGGCTGATGAAGGTTACGCCTAAATTATTTGCACCTAGTTTTGACCCGGATAGTACTTGTGAGTTCCACATAGGGGCACATGAGCATTCCACCAGGAAGTGTAGGCCATTGATGGAAAAGATCAAGAAGCTGGTCAGTGGAGAATTCTTGACGCAAGAATTAATCTAACAATGAAAAACAAAGAAGATGGGGCAAGCTTACATCGCACTGTAAGGCTAGAAGGATTTGGCATTCTGAGGACGATTAGAGAGTCTATATGCTTGGGTTTCTTATCTTTTCATAAAGATGTTAGTTTAAAATCCGCTGCATTTTTGTTTTCCATAACAAACCCTACGGCTTAAGCCCTAAAGCAATAGAAATATTTATGTAAAGACATGTGCCTATTTATTCATAATGAAAAATCATTTTCATCTAAAAAACATTTTTTTGTATTCTTTGATTCTTTAAACATTTCATTCATTGTTATGGGGTAGTTTTTGTTCTCTCATACACATATACACATATTTTTTTGAAAATGACATGCATTTGTATATATCATTTTTATCAGGACCTTGAATATCAATTGCAAGAGTATATTTAATTCAAATCCAGAGATCAATTGCAAGCTACTTATGTTTACAAGAAATTGAATGTTGTGGGGATATTGCAAATGTGAGCATCTGATGATCTATTTAGGCCAACGAGGGAACCAAACAAGTGTTCAAGTAATGGGCAGATCCTATTTAGTGAATTTCCCCATTGGGCATTTTTTATTTAAGATCCTTGAGTCGAGTGTTGACCCTAAACTTTTACCCCCTAAAGACTTTCTCCGGATGTCTACGAATGGGACGACGAATGGATTCTTTTTCTTCCTGATAAGAAATAAATTAGACCATATATGTTGGATATGAAGACAAGAGAATCACCATGAGAAGGCTATAGAAGACAAGTTTATGCTTTAAAGGTCGATTGAATAAAGTCAAAAAATTGCCACCTTGAAAGTTGAAGCAATCAAAAGTAAAAGCGCTAAATTGAATGGTGCAATAAAAAGAAAGCAAAAGATATATGAGGAATCTACCATTTAACCAAAAAAGTCACAGATAACGGAAAAATTTTGAGCAGAGGCACACATCAATACTAGTCAAAATACAGTATAGTCCATAGATACACATTATAGAGAAGGAAATATACTCTAGGCTGAAAACCCCAAAGGGCACTCTAATAAAGAAAAGAAAAAGAAAAAAGAAAAAGAAAAAAAAGGAAAAAGGAAAAAAAAGAAAAGAAAAGAAAAGAAAGAATACTTTACATGAGCACACTCAGATCAAGCAATGCAAGAATAAGGATTTGAATAAAAGACTTCTACGTAATCCTCCATTCAAGTAAATATCAAATTTGAACACATAGAGTGTTGATCACCTTTGAATAGAAGAGCACATCAATGTTGAGTCAAAACACAAATTGATCCAAAGATACATATTCCCGAATTAGAAGAAAGGAAATGAACTCTAGGGTGAAAACCCAAAAATGGGCAGTCTAGAGCGATCCAAAGAATAAAGAGAAACGAATATTTTGTCTGGTCATGTCAAGCACATGAATGAGGTTTTGATTGAAAGAAATGATCCCAAAGATTTATATGTAATCCTCCATTCAAGTAAATCTCAAATTTGAAGACTTGGAGAATTGACCACCTTTGAATAAAAAAGAGAGCATCAATATCCAGCCAGGAGTAAGCCGGTCCGAAACTACATAAGAAGAAAATAAACTCTAGGGTGAAAACCCGAAAATGGGCATTCTAAAGCGATTCAAATAATGAAAGAAAATAGAATATTTCATATGAGCATATTTAGGTCAAACTAGTACAGAAATGCAATTTCGCTTAACCATGACCCATGGCCTACACTGCGAGCCTACAAAGACCTTTCTTCAAGGAACGCCAAACTTCAAGTGCCTGATCGATACCAAAATGAGGGAAGAATGGGGCATGGTGAGTTAGTGAGATTAAGAGAGCCACCTTAAATGGGTTAGAATTTAGGTATGAGAATTGTTCCTCTCAGAAGCCTAATGGACTGAAAGAGACTACACATATGCACATATCTCCGCGAACAGTCAAGATATTCTAAACATACGCTTCATTTGGGTTGATATTTGTCAATTTGAAACAAACGTGCTATTGCATTTGATATCTTGGGGCCGAACATTAGTTTTGAAAACTGTTTGGCATTTACTTCGATTTTGATTTTTTCCCGAACATTAGTTCTAAAAAATATTTGGCATTTTTCTCTAAATTTAAAAAAAAATATTTATCAATTTCTTCAAACATCAGTTTTCAAAAAATTTCGGTATTTTTTCTTCAAATTTTCTTCGAAACATTAGATTTCAAAATGTTTGGCATTCTCTCCAAGTTTTATTTTCAAAATGCTATTGCATTTTTTGCATTAATTTATAATGAGAATTAAAGCATAGGGACCTAGAATTGATTTTCGCCGAGATGCTTTGTTAAGTTCAATAAAGAAGATTGAACTTACATATGAGTCCAGGGAGTGGAGTCATTTTGCTCGCCCTAATATTGAAATAGACGAAGACTCTGAATGTTGGATCAAAGACGAGAAAGTAGTTGAGCTCAAGGTTGATTAGGGCAATGCTGAGTATAAGAAATGATGAGAGTTCATATATAAGAATAGTATAGGGACCAAAGGCAAATCGGTTACGAATATGGGTAGTTACCCTGAAGACAAAAAAGGCTACTCGCATTAAAGATTTGAAAGCACGTTGCTAAATCAGATTTGAGATGAATGTCCCATTGACAAGATAAAGATTTAAGAGCATACAACAAAGAAGCAAAGAAAAGAAATTCGGGGATGACCTTTCAGGGGACGAAAGCTTATATGAAGATGTCCTAATCCTCACATGCATTACATGTAGTTAGACATCCCTATGTTAGGAGCATGTTAGCTTAAAAACATTTTGCTTATTATAAACAGGTATTTGAAGACTTTGATCTGTGGCTTCATGTTGAAGAGGTAAATCCTATTAATGATTTCCATTTAGTAGCCTTTTTGGCGTGAATCCATTTGTTAAGTCCTTCGGGCCATCAATAAGTCCTTCGGGCCATCAGTAAGTCCTTTGGGCATGATGTTCAGCCTTCTTTTGATGTCAAGACATGTAGAAACTAGGGCATCATTTTAAGGGATTTTGGTAGCCTTTATAGCGTGAATCCATTTCTTAAGTCCTTCGAGCTATTAGTAAGTCCTTCGGGCATGATGTTAAGCCTTCTTTTTGATGTCAAGACATGTAGAAATTGAGACATCATTTTAAGTGATTTTGGTAGCCTTTTTTGGCGTGAATCCATTTCTTAAGTCCTTCGGGCCACCAATAAGTCCTTCGGGCATGATGTAATGCACTTTTTGCTATGCTAACACGACAAAAATTGAAGCATCAAAGAATTCGCATCTTGAAGAATCAGTCGAGGTAAAACGAAAAGTTTCAGAAGAGCTTGTGATTCCAAGGCTACAGACAAGGAAGTAGGATAAAAAAATTAGTGCTTATGATCTTTGCTTTATTCTCGTTTTACAAGAATGAGCAAAGAAGGACATCTGTCATCACTATTTTTTATCTGGCTTTATATATATATATAATGTTATCTTAATTTTTATTATTATTAAGGTTTAAAAATTATTATTATTAGTGATTAATACTATTGTTATTATTATTATTTAGTATTATCATATTTGTTATTAAAATAAAAGAACAGATAAATGATAGTAGCCCAATTAATTTATAATGTTTGAGTCCATTACAAAATAATAATATTACACCTTGTACCTTGTGTTTTGTATGTTTTTGTTTGTTTTATGAATGGCCGGCTATTGTGTTCAAAAAGTTCAGTAATTGTTTCGTAGGTTTTAAAAGTTCAGTGACCAAATTAAAAGTATCCTAAAAGTACAACTATTCGTGTAGGTTACCCTATTATTTACTTTGAGATTGGTAGCAAATATATGAATTTTATTTGTAATAAGAACCTGGATTATATAGAGTCCTTAATTAGTGGGATTTTATCTATGAAAAACTATAGATAAAGATTGGATAAAATCTTGAAGATTGCTTGATTAAGGGGATTATAATATCATCTTTTATCCTAAAGACGTAAAAGATTATCTTGAATGAAAAATGTTTATGTTGAGTAACCAACGGGGTTCCTCGATCAGCCGTTTAAGGAGGGTATTTTCATGCCCCAAGAGAAATATGCTACCTAAAATAATGTAAACACTTATGGAGCCACTGATAAGTCATCTTAAGACGTTGGTCCCGATTTGAAAATTCAAGTAAAAAGAATGTGGCGGAAGTTTATTTCTTTGCTTTTTTAAAATAACATCAAGTGTGATATCTAATAAAATAAGTTCGATCTATAATTCAGTAACTGTGTATTTGAAGATTCAATATCACGACAATACTTTGTGCTTGACACAATCTCTTGGAGAGATCCGAAGTTATTTTGCACAACCCAAACTTCTTGTAGCAATTTACACTTCTAACCAAAATAATTTTTTCATTATTCTCACACTCGTAAATGTTAGCTGTGTGGACATCTTTCAAACTTAAAACACAAAAATATAAATAATTCCTTAGATTATTTTCCATAAATTATTCCTTCATTATTATTTATTAATGTGTTAGGTTTTGGGGAGGAGGTTATTTTTTTATCAAAGCCTAATATGTGTATTTATAAAAAAAGGATGAGGATATCTAAAGTTAATTAGAGGTATTAGTCCAATTAAAATATTAACATGTAGGATTTATTAATTGACTGAGTGACACAAAATACTCATGTTATCTTATTTTGTATAAGTTCGAGTCTCGATCTTTACCTTAAGATTATAACACATCTATATTTAAAAATATATATTAACATGCGATTTAATTTGGAATTGGCGCTATACTTGCTATAGCCTATAGAAATGAATTGCCGTAAATTGAAATTCAATTTGCAAGCTTTCCGCAAAATTGTTGCCGCAGTTGGATTTCTGCACATTTGTCCGTGCTATTTGTACACAAACATAGCGATAAGTATCTAAAACCAGATGAGTTTTATATGATGTTATATTTAAATACTAATGGCTAAATTGTTAGAAGTAAAATTAAATTATAATAAGTATAAAATTGAGGAATAAATATATTATTATATTAATTTTATTAATTGTCAATGCCATCTCTTAACGGAAAAAATTAACTTGTTACTTTCTTTAAATCGAATATCATTTTGTAGCATTTCATAATCAAGGGACTTAACAAAAATGTCATACAATTCAGAGATCATTTATGCATTTTACCCAATTATTTAATGTTGTGTTTATATAATTAATCTTGGAGGAAAAAAGGGAAAATAAAATGTGCAAGACAAAGGAATTGATCTTCAATCTCTTAGGAGAGTACCTCCAACACCCAACTATTGAGACAAGTCCTAAATATAATTTGTAGTTTCCAAAAATAATTAAGTTAAACTGAGTTTGAAATTAATTAAATTTAATATATTCAATTATTCTTAAATTAATATTATTCAATTAAACTATACTAATATATTTATAAATTAATATTAATATTAAAATATTCTTAAATTAATGAAGTATACTTATTTATTCTATAAAGTAATTAGAATTAAATTACATTGATATATTTATATAATTTAAATTAATATGTTCTTATAAAATTGATATACATATAATTTAAATAGTAATAATTTATAAATTATGTTAATATATAAATATATTAATAATTTAAACTAATATCTTATTGAGAAATAAATTAACATTCTTATAATAATTTACAATCTATAATTTCAATATTAATATATTTGAAAATTATATTAATATATATAATTTAGATTAAATTAATTTCCAAATTATATAAATATATTCTTAATTTAAATAAATAAAAATATTAGACTAAATTATAAAATTTAAAAACAATAGTGGTCAATTTCATATTAAATAAAATTTTAAAGACTAAACTGAAAAAATAAAACTTAAAAGATTTAATATGTCATTTATCTTTTTTCAATAAAGTGGGACAGTTACGAGTGTCACATGACATGATCTTATTGATAAAAAGAATTAACAATTTAGATGAATAAATAATAAATGTAAACATTAAGGACATAACTTCAAAAAAATAGAGAACAATGTAGTAAAAAGATATAATTTTAAGACAAATGGACCTTGTAGACATTTTTATATCATATACGTATGATTTTCAAGTCATATTTTGTTTGTTAGACTCAAAATTGATCAACTGAATTTGTCAAGAGGGTTGAAATTGTTTCTCGAATAAATTGGTTAAGACCGAAAAATAGTGGGCAATTTTGCACAATGATATTAGAGTGGTTCGACTACCCAACCGAGTCTACATCCACTACCTTAGCACACTACTAAAGATTTTTCAATTCACTACAATGAACTCTTCCTTTTGAGGACAAATGGATAACCTTACAACCCTATCTTTTCGATGGCTAAGATAGAACCATCTATTTTTTTCCTTAGGCTAAACTAGAATCTCTCCCTTTTACAAAGTAATTTGTGTAAACAATAAAAACTTCACAAGGTATGTGTTTACAAGAATTAAGCTCACAAGAGTGTAAAGAATAAAACAATGAAAAACACTCTCTATATAATATATACAAGAGAAATGAAGAATAAAATATTTAAGTGTCATTTCTCTTGATCATGAAGCTTGGATATTGTCTCTCACCATCTTCAAGTGTCCCAAGCTTGTTTTTTATAGTGAGGAATGATATTCTAGTTGTTTATGGCGGTTGGAGATGTTTTGGAGCCGTTGGAAGCCATTAAAATTGAGCATTAAATGTTCACCTACACAGAGGTTTTGAAACCATTGAAGGGGTTTCGAAACCATTAGGGGTTTTCAAAAGAAAAACTAGCCATTACATGTGTCTGGTATAGAAACCAGGCATGGGGTTTTGAAATCAGCAAGAGGGTTTCAAAACCGGTAGTTTCGAAACCTTTAAGGAGGTTTCGAAACCCGTTCCCAAGTTTGGTTTCCAAGCCTTACTGCCTCACGGGTTTCGAAATCACTTATAAGGGTTTCGAAACCTGCATTAAAAACTTGTAAAACCGGCTAAAAATGACTTTAAAAGATATATTTGATATAGGAACAAAGTCAAAATATTTTAAACATATTTTTCAAGTTTTGTGGACTTTTAAAATATTTTTACAATATTTGAATTTAGTCCAAAAACATTTTTCACTTTGTTATATCAAAATAAACATCTCAACAATATTTTACTCATATAGATTATTATTGTCAATCTATTTATAAAAAAACTGATTAGTTTATGCTGTGTTCATAATAATAATAATAATAATAATAATAATATACTACTACTACTGCATGTTTTGTTATATTTTAATGGCAAAATTAAAAGTAGCCCTCAATGTTTGATCTGTTGATCACTTTAGCCCCCATTGTTTTTGTGCAAACAATCACCTAACGTTTCATTTTCGTTTAAATTTCTCCCTTGTTGGATGGAAACCGTTAGTCAACTAACGCTCAATGCTTGAGGCTGACGTGGCATGGGGCGATGATGTGGCGATGCCACATGGCACTTTGTTGACATGGCATTTTAAAAATTAAATAATTAATTATTTTCTTTTAAAAATATTTTTAAATATTTTAACCAATTGGATGATGCCATGTGGCACTTTGCTAACATGGCATTGTCTAGACCATTTTTAAAACCGAAGTGTGAACGAAAAAATTGCCGGACGATTAATTATCTCAAAATTAGGGTTTTTCATGTTAAATCAAGTTTTTCACTTAATTAACCATAAAATTGATTTCCCTTCCATTTAATCTTAAAAAATAGGATTTTTTATTAAATCAATTTTATTAATTAATCATGAAAATTACCCATTTTGCTCGATCTTGAAAATATTTTGGAGTCACCACCGGTCACTTTGGTAGACCGGATACCATAAAAATACCAAAGATTCGTTTTTTACAAATTAGGGTTTGGGAGTCGGTTACGTGTAGGGAAGGATTAGCACCCCCACAAACGCCCGTTATCGGTACCTTTTTAATTTCACGTGGTATTTTGGCATTTCGAACGTTAATTTAAATTTAATTTAATCCTTAATTGCTAAATGAATTTTCATTCCAAATGAAAGTATCCCTTTGTAAGGAAATACATTCTTAAACGAATATGAATTTTGAAACATCCAGTTATTTTAGGATACTTCAATTTATATTTAGAAATGTATCCCAACACAAAGGGTTTAATGCATGTCCAATTATTTTCTTGTCGATTTTAAGTTCAAACCTAATTAAGGCTCCAATTGATTAAATTAATCTATGAATACTATTAAATTTAGGATTTATGTGATAACACTCAAATGATTAGGCACTACCCATATTAAGCCCTAATTAATAATATTCCTAATCATTAATGTCTCTAATTATTTATATCTAATTCCGGTTTAATTAAACTAACTATATGTAATTACCATTTTAACTTCAAATGAAATATTAAATAATCTACCAAAATGTTTCCTTGGCTAACGTCTCGTTACAATGAGACACTAATCAACTTAGAACATTAAGGTTTCTATTTAATATTCATTTATTTTTTACAATTATCTTTCAATTTTAAACATTTAAAATTAATTAAAGAACTTAGATACTAAGGCTCTAATTAATTATACTAAGTGTTTAATGTTATCTAGCAAATATACTAGATGCTATTTAAAATCATGCAAGCATACAATATAATTTAAAGCATTGAAATTAAATTAAAAAAAACTGAAATTAGAGACTGGATTGAATTAAATTGCAAACTAGAGGGCCAAATTACAAAAGATTATGACCAAATTGAGAAAAATAGAGACTGAAGGGCTGCGGAAGAAAGCCCACGAAAGAAGGGTGCAGGCCTTCACGGGGGTTCGCGGGCTCTGAGGCCCGACCTTTAGCTTATAAAATAACCACCTCAAATCCTCATTTTTTCCTTTTTTTCATTTTTTGGATTTTACCCCTCTCTGAAACCCTCTCAACTACAACACTCAAATGCCCAGAAACTTCATCCAAAATAGATTAAAATCCATTGTTCTTCACGAATTCAAACATAGCTCATTCATTTTTCTTAGTTTAATCTGATACAAACACTTAAAACCCTCATTTTCTTGTTTTTTTTATTAAAACACCAAAAACTCACACATTTCATCTTTGTTCTTCACCACCACCACTTTTGATCCTTTACCACCATTTCAATCCCCTACCGGTCTGTTTACTGGCCGCCAAAGAAAATGCCGGCCATTTTCGGTCGTCGTGTTCGGTCATCTTCTCCGGTCACAACCTATTTTTGGCCACCGTCTGGTTCATTTTCGGCAACCAGTCACCGCCACAAGGTGATCTCCGGTCTCTGTTCGCCGTCGACCAAAATCTTAAAAAAATTTCCCTGATTTTCATTCTAAATCTATATCTAGGCCCAGATTCAATCGAATCCACCTTTTTTTCCTATCCTAGGTCCTAGATCTACTCAAAGTCGAACACATTTTTCTCATTTTCGACTCCACCATGACTTTTAAACTCTCTGACGACCTAAAACCATTCCAGAAATCACAAGATAAACCTCAAGTTCTCTTCATATTTAATTTTCTTTGGATCTAAGCTTTTATGCTATTTGAGCTACTGTTTTTTAAATTTATTAGGCATAAATCTAATGTGTTGTGTGTTTTGTGCAGGAAAAACGAATTAGGAGGTCAAGTTTTACCTTTCGACAGCTAAGGATGAATTCTGGTGGCGCTTTTCGGTGGCTTTCTACTAGTCCGATGGCTCTTCAAATTTTGGTAACCTTTCAGCTTTCCTTTTCTCTCATTTTTAATTTTGGTAATTATTGTGCATTGATTGATTTAATGATTGTCGTCTTTTTCTCTCTCCTCTAGAGTATTTATAGTTGGCCCTTTAATCTGAGTGAATGCCTAATAGGCCAATCCGATGCTACCACGTGGACATCTTCTGGCAGGCTTAGAAAGCACACCAGGCCATGTGTGTTTGTTTGGGTAATTTTAATTATAAATGGGCGGGAATAGTGAACATTTGGGCTTATAATTTGTATTTTGGGCTTTTTAGATGTAGAAAAGTGGACTTGTAATGTATAATAGGTATTTGTTTTGTATTATTGGACTTTTATAAACATTTATTTTATTTAATGGGTCATTATTATGTTTTATTATTTGGGTTTTATTTATAGAGAATATATGTATATAAGTACTCGGACAAAATATGAGTATTACAGGCATTATCCGATTCGTTAAAATATTTAAAAAATATTATTTTAAAAAAATAATTATAAATATTAAAAATAAAATATCCTAAATTTTTTAAATATTTCTAAAAATATATAGGCTAAAATGACTAAAAAGCCAAACGTTAAGGGCTACTTTTGACTTTATGCCTATTTTAATTTTATTTATCATATTTATATATAATTAGGGACAGACCTAGAACTTTAGATTAGGGGGCGGACTTATAAAATTTTAAGAGAGCAAAAATAGATTTTTAATAGAAAATTCATATGAAATTTCTAAAAAATTAAATTATATATGAATTTTAAATTTCTCCCCGGTATATAACAATATATATAATACGTTTTTATAATTTCTCACAATAATCAAATTAATTATAATTTTATTCACCTAAATTATTAAATTAAATATCATTTAATACAATTAATTTTTCTTTTATTTTAATTCCATGCGGGTAAGAGATGTTAAAAAATATTCGATCCGATATATTTGGTCCATTGATTTATCAATTCGATATAAAAAGTCGGTATTTTTACCTTAATAATTTTTTACAGGTCGAATGTTCGACTCGTTAAATATTGCGGGCTGGGTCAGACTCGGCATGCAAAATTCGAATAAACAAATATCCGAAAGCCGTTTGAATTTTCTACTATTTTTTTCAACTTTATGAATGTTTTATCTTGAAAACTAAATTCAAATCCTTAATTTCAATTCAGTGTTATAAAACATGCCACTTTGTCTTATTGAGAGAATTGTTGGGCTCTGATTTTACTTGGGTTTCATGCTTAACTGTAACTTGTTTTTTTCCTAACTGTTTGATGCATATGAAGGACCCCGGAAGGAATATATACACATATCGGACTATATGATAACCAACAATGAACACAATATACGATAAACCAGCCAAAACAGAACGAGTCACCACATTTATATCCACTAAAAAACACGACACAGCTTCGTAAATTGCAGTTACCAGGCATCTTCATTGTCTTCTAAAAGTTACTGAAAGTCCCGAGTATATTGCTTTATTCACCTGGTAGAAAATCAATCATGGTAAAACTTCGTAAAACAAAAAAACAGAGATGCGTACCCCTCGCGCGCGATTGTATGTGAGGCATGTCAATATCAGTACACACAGGATCTCGAATTTCGAATCAGGATCCCGGATTGCTCAAGTCAAAACGATAAAATCTACTTTTAAACTGCCACGGCTCTGTAAACTCATAGTTACCTCTCCAAACCTTAGGTTTATTCTCCTACCACTTTCCTATAAACCAACTGCGACGGTTCGTCGCAGCTCAAGTGACAGTGTTTGCTGAAGGTTTGGTGTCTTGGAGGGAGATGACAGTTTCAAACGCACCAACCAAGGCCTTAACCTTACTTTTTCGGGTTTCAACGAGTTTACTAGCAGTTTCTTCGATGACGTTGTTAAACAAACCCTTTTCATCTTTCTTCCCCTGCAAATCTTGGTGTCTCAAAACAACTTTTTCCCCACTAGGTTGGTTGTCATTCATGGAACCATTAAGTTCTCTTGTCCTAAAGGTTCTCCGCTCGCCCTTAACATTTTGGTTTCCTCCAAGTAGTCTTCCTCGCCTGAACTTGAGCCTTCTTGGACCATTATTTTCAGATTGAATTTCAACGACCTTTCCTCTCCTAAAAGATAATTTCACAGGTCGGCAATCCTTTTCATCGGAGAATACCATCCTAGAATTTCTGGGCCTTCCTCCACTTTCTCCTTCCAAAATTTCCACATCTTCCATATTTGCAGTTTCATCTTCATCATCTTCATAATATTCAGAGTCAGAGTCATCCTCCATAAACTCAGACTCATCTTCATCTCTTGTGCCATGAGACGACAAAGGTGGAGACATTGGGAGAGTCGATGACTTGGGAGATGAAGCAATGGACAGAGACAAATCAGCAGCACAATTTTCATTTTTCTCAGATTCCAACGATATATTTTCTGTCTCCATCTTGATAACATACAGGGTTTTCTCTTCAAGTCCGTCGTTATTGCGTATACCATGTTCATCAAGCGGTTGCTCAGTTTCAGCCTTTTCAACCTTGTTCTGATTCTTCTGTAGAAGCACCACTTTTAGGTTCCGGTTCTTTCTTGCAGTTAGGCTTGTATCTCTAGCAACAGAAGCTCTCGGAGACAACGAGGCTCTTGGCAATGACAATGCTTTCTTTACTGCAACTTTGGCAGTATTGGTCCTTTTTCCTGTCTTCATATCACTAACTCCATTGCTCCTCTTTCCACTTAAACCTTCTGATGGAACAGAAGCTGAAGGAAGCTTTTCTGCCGGAGATTTCAGCTTCGACGAAGTACTATGCAATTTAGAAAAGCTTTTCTCTTTAGCTTTCAATGAGACTTCTTTTGAAGAGACTCCTACTTTCTTAGAAGATGGCGATCCACCCTTCTGCATGACTTTTGGGGCAGCAGATAAGCGGGATTTCAAATTGAGTGAAGATCTGAGCTTTGCCGTTGATGTCTTTTTTTCTTCTGACAGCACTCCGTGTTTCTTAGAAGTTTGGCTGTCCGAAGAATTTGTTGACACTTCTAGCTTGAGGATATCGGAGATATCATGGCAACTACTGGAATTGGGTGAATGTTTCAGCTTAAGCTTTGCCGCTGATGTCTTTTCTTTCTCTGACAGAACACCATGAATCATAGAATTAATTCCATCATGATAGGGGGTGGACAGCTGAAGCTCAATGGAATCAGACATATTAGGGGTAAGCGATCGGGAATTGGGGAAAGATTTGGATTCAGTTGCGGTTGTCTTCTTCCTCTGCTGTAAGTCTAAGCTCCGAAATAAATTTGGCTCATCAGAGGGCTTTTTTATATTCGGCTTTTTTATATTCCTCTTCCGGAACGGATATTTAGCGTCCTCTTCAGATTCATGTTTCTTTCCATATTTGCAGAAATCATGACACGAACCGGTAGAAGCTCTCAGATAACGAGGAAGTGTTTTCTCTCTGCTGCTCACTGAATCTGCTCCCGCCAAGGATTTTCTTCTCGAACTGCCCCCATCTGCCCCGGAAATATCTAGTGTCACAGGTGAACTGATACTCTCCCCGGCCATCAAATATGTACAAGTAATCAAAGTTAAGAAAACAGATGGTCCTGTAAACCAACCGAAACTACATTAGTTCATCGTAAACTAGATAAATGCATAAAAAGGACTGCTAGATGAATGGAGCATATAAAAGAACCAATCTAGCTCTGTTCTGCTATTATACCGAATATATTTAGCAAGTCGTTAACAAAATTTGTCTCCCCCGGAGAACAAGACAGAAAGAATAAAGATCACTAGGAGCTTGTACTTATGATCGATTTAATCTTGAAGTTAACTTCAGAGACTACTAACAGAAACAAATTCAAAAGACAATTTAACAAAGATCGGCATGAACTAGAAAGCATATAACAACAAGGACATAAAGGAAAGAGATAAATATAAACATATCATATATGAACAAATGATCTTTGATTTTACCAGCATTCTATTCTTGTCCTAGAAATGCCATTTAAAATTAAAAAAAAAAAAAAACATTTGGCATATCCAGCTTGATTCAACTGTAGCAATTAATGCATTCTTGGATCAGTACAACAAAACAGACAAGTAGCGCTTTCATGAATTAATTTTGTTCACTACACAATCAAAATGGGAAGTTTCTGAAAAAGAAAAACAAAGCATAAAATATACAGTACCGCAAGGTTTACTGTTCAATCGAACAGTTAATTACTACATGAACCAATCAAATGAAATTTCCATTTTTATTTTTTTATTTACAAAATAGGGTCACAATTTGGGGGGTTACATTGTTGAGAACAAGAGGCAAGTTAGGCAAAGCAATAAAAGAAGGGGTTGAAGAATTCTCTAATCTACCAATCTTTGAAATTGATAAATAATCCATCAATGAAGACTATGTCTCACCTAAAATCCATACCAAAAAGAAAAGGTAAATTTCCACTAATATCATAACTAAACAAAAAATAAAAAACAATTAAAGAGCTTGATGAAACAACTTTAACCAGAAAAAATGAACAAGAAAAGAAAATCCCATCTTTGAAGATAAAATCAAATAAGAGAAACTACCAGAAGAAACAGCCGGTTTTCACTTGAAACTCATCTCAAAGATCACATTTTGAAAGAAACCCATTGCTCCAAACAATCCAAAAACCCTTGTAAAGGGAAGAAAAAGGGTAATAAGAAGGAGGGGAAGTTATACCTTTATATATTAGGGAAAAGGAATGAAGTCTGTTCTTAACCAGAAAGCAAAGGCAACTGCTGGAGATGAATGAAAGGAAAGAAGGGTTTTAGCTTTTGCTAAGGAAGCTCACAAAAAAGTGGTGTTTTGGGGGGTTGAAGATCGTGCAAGCAACTGTTTGATTTTCTTTTGTTTTTCCCAATGTTTGGTTTGGTTTGGCTTTGCTTTGCGCGTTTTGTTTTGTTGCAGATTTCCATGGGAAGAAAGAGTGTGACCCACTTATAAAGCGAGTCAGATATGGTATCTAAATCTGAATCGGTATAATTTATTTCAATTTTGATATACTAATTATATAAATACAAATCAGATATGATTGTAATTGATTTTTCGGGAATTCGGACAAGTTAAAATATTCAAATGTATTTAGAATTTTTTTTTGGATGTAATTAGAATTTTAATTGTGTTCACTTTGGAAGCGAAACATATTTTTTAAATTAATACAATTTATTAGGTTTAAATCTACATTTGTCTCGTACCAAAAATTAAGTGAACAATTGTTTTTAATCATAGACTAATTAAGTTTTTATTTACAAATTATGATGAATTTAGCCCTTCTTATTATAATCAACGTCGATCATGCTAATTGTTGTTAAGTTTATCATATTGATTGACTTTAATTTTTTTAAAATATTTAAAATATATATATATATTTAAAAAATCCTAAAAGTAATAAAATATTTTGTAAAATAATATATAAAATTTAGATCAAATTATAAATAATTATGAAATTGTAAATCCTAACAAAACCTTAAAAATAAAAAAAAATTTAAATAATTTTATTTATTTGATAACATGAAAACAATTAAAAAATGTATTGAAAATTTTTATGAGAGTGAATAATTTTAACAATTTAACCTTGTAATAAAATTAATTTGACCATTTCATTATATATTGTGAGATTAAATTGTTAAAATTATATGCTTTGACATGAAAACCTTGAATATGATATCTTTTAATTGTATTTATGTCTCAAATAAATAAAATAAATAAAATTATTTTTATGAATTTTTATATATTTTTAAGAATTGATATAATTTTTTAATTATTAAAATAATTTATAATTTCAAATATTTTGTATAATTTCTATAATATTTTATTACTTTTAGGATTTTTATATTTTTAGAATTTGTTCACTTTTTTCTGAATTTTGATGGTTTTAACAAAAAAACAGTAAAGATCATCGCATCAATAAACTTAAGGTAAAATATATGATGCACTGGCGGTAGAAACATTTTGTTTTCATAAGCGCCTTAATTTTAAGAGTTAGAGATCTAGTTTAGGATTTATAGTTTAGGAATTTAGGTTTAGGGTTTAGAATTTAGAGTATGTGGTTAGAAATTAAGGTTTAATTATAGGGTATAAGGTTTAGAGCTTAAGGTAATATGATAGAGACTTAGGTTTTTTCCTATAACCCTTAAATTCTAACTCTAAACTTTAAATTCAAACCACAATCCCTAAATTTTAATCATATAAACCTAAACTCTTAAATTATGAACCCTAAATCGAATCTTTAATCCCTAAAATTAGGGCACTTATGAAAACAAAATGTTTCTACCGCGAGTATATGATATAATTACCCATAAACTTAACGTGGGTTACTGTGATCAACGATGACTACGATTAGAGGAACTAAATTGATCATGATTTTTCAAATAAAAGTTCAACTTATCTCTAGTTGATTCTATTTACGTATATTGTCATAACTAATCATATTGGGTTGAACTTGTTTTGAAAATTGTGTTCAGATCAAGTCGAATTTATGAAGATAAGTTCGGTCAGGATTTATGTTTAGAGTTAAATTTCTTAACCCGGATTTACTTGAAATAATAGTATAATTATCATACATATTTAAATACAATTACTATAAAAATAAAAAATTATTTGTCGAATAAAAAATTATTTGTGACAAATTGGATCAGAAACAGGTTTAAAGCTAAATTTGAATCAAATAGAGCATCATCGAATATCAAATTGAATCAAATCAAATAAAAACTTTTACTTCTCAAATTGAAATGTAGACAACCAAAAACACAACCAGAAACATCCCTAAATTCCATACTAACATGAATATTAAATTGTAAAAGAGTTTAATTTATTATGTTCGTCTTTCATAGACAATAAAAAAGCAATTATTTATTGAAAAATAGTTAGGTTTTTAGATTAATTCGTTTCATACATTGTGTTTGTGAATTTTAGAAGTAATTAATATATGAACTCAAATGATAAAATATGATACTTATCCAAAAAAAATGATAAAAATGATGAATTTTATTTATTTATTTGGAAATTAATGAATATTAAACTTCTGTAGGTTATTCATAGAATAATTAATTAGTTGGTTTTACTTTGAGACATAGATTTTGATTCTTTGAATATTTCTTAAGTGACATTTCATTTGAAAATGTGTTTTTTCCTTCTTAAAATCATATGTTTCTTTCACAATTTGCAGAGAAATTATATCAAGGCTTAGTTCGTCGCATCATTTATGGTCCTCAACTAATAAAAATTATTTATTTTATTAAAATTTTTCATATATTTTTTTACTAACCGAATCTTCACTCATATTTGTTGTAAATTAAATTAAAGAATAATTTATATTAAGTGAAGATTTACTCGGTAAAAAGATGATATGGACAAAATTAATGAACTGTATTACTTTTATTAGTTGGGACCATAGATAACATGATGAGCCGGACCTATAATATAATTTTTCCAATTTATAAATAAAATGGAATTAGATAATTTTACAGATCATTTTCCTTAAATAGGATTTTCTTTTAAAGGAAAATTGAGAGTATATGGATTCTTAGAATAACATGCTCTTAACAGATTATTATTTCATTTTTTAAAATGAATATATATTTGCATTTCATTGAGTTTCAGAAAAATTCAAAAACTTCTCAAAACATTTTTTTAACATAAAAATAAGCTTCATTACATAAAAACGGAAAATTACAACAGAGAAATCAATCTAAAAAAGGGCGAGACGAACAGCGAAAATGACACACATTCTTCCTCACTGACTTTGCAATCCAATCAGCGATATGATTACAAGAACACTTAACAAACGTAAAAATACATAAGTTAAAGCGATTAAGTAAACCTAACAAATCTCTCTCGACTAAGAATATTTCACCGCAAGTGTGATTACGGGAAAATATCTTGAATTGTTGTAGATAATAATATCATATTGTTTAAATTGTTGTAGATACAATTCAAAAACTAGAAAAAGGTAGTTTATTGTGATGGCATAATGTCAAAAAAATGTCTCTAACGTTTGATTGAATTGATATTTTGGCTCTTATTTTTCTTGAAATAATTTAGTCTTTAACGTTTCATTTTGGGTCAAAATGACTCGTTTGCAGATGAAAAATATTAGTCAACCAATGATAAATGGCTTGAAATTGTGTATCAAACATACATGACAGTGCACATCGCAATAGTAGTGTCATATAGACAAATATATCGACTTTACAGAATGACACATCAGTCAAAAAATAATTTTAAAAATTATATAAAATATAAAATAGTTTGTTATTCTGACGTGTCATTATGCCAAGTCATTTTAAGTTGTTTATTGTTAGTTGACTAACAGTTTTCATTCACAGAGGGACTAATTTAATTCAAAATAAAACGTTGAGGGCAATATTACTTAAAAAATAAGTGCTAAAGTGATTATTAAATCAAGCATTAGGAGTATTTTTTTTTGGCATTACGTCTATTTTGATTAGTTGCAAAGCTCATTTTTTAATTAAAAATGAAGACAAAATTTCAGACATTAATAAAAATATATGTCATTTTTAGAACAACACGTGTTTTATTTATTAAAAAACTGCCAATTTCTTTGTAAAAAATCACTTTCTTATTAATTAACTTTTTTGACCATGTTCTAGCATATATATATATATAATGTTGTTATTTTCCTTTACAATTATATAAAAAGTAGGTTTCATCTGTCGAATTAATGTCAAAATGTAATAACCATTAAAGGTTTTTATTTTGACATTGAATTCCTTAGGTTAACCCTTTTGCCGACATCGCTAATAATAATATTTTTATTTCCTTTTTTCCTTTACAAAAATAATAATATTTGTTTGAATATAATAACCATATTTTTTATAAAAATAATGAAATGTGGAACAATTAGATAAAAGTAAAAAATGACATAAATTAATTATTAATGTTAGATAACCCCCCCCCCCAATATATACCCAAAACATCCGTTATTATAAACTTAAAATAATAGTTAAAAATATACCCTAAGATATTGAATAATATTACTTACTTGTCAATAAATTAAATTGGGGGACTGATTTCAAGTATAGGTATTGCTTTTTTTCTGCAGAAATAAAAAATGGGTAAATGCAAAAAAAAAAAAAAACCATGGTGAATAAAGATTGTATTATTCGGGTGGTTGAGTGATAGGGTTATCTACCTTAGTTGAACGACAATTGGTCAATGGAGAATTGGACTTATTATAATTGTTGGTTGCTAAAGAAAATAAATAAAATATTAGGGGTGATATGTCAATAGCTCATAATATTAAACTCAACAAGTGGTCCAAGTAAAAAATGATGAAGTTTATCTTAAGAGACTCAAGTTCATATTATTTTTTCTGCAATGTGTGTATACATTGACAAAAAAACTAAAAATATATATAAACATATACTACCATGTAAACACATTAAAATTATTAAAAAAAACTCAACAGGAATCGGTGGCATAAGTAGAAAGAGGTGACATTTTACCTAATACATTTTTTACGTCGAGCTTTCCTAATTAAGGAAACAACTCTATGAGGGTGTATTTAGTACACAAGAGACCATTGTTGATATAATAATAATTTTCAAAAAAGGTTTTCACGTCTAATTTGAGAAGTTTCTGTATGATAATATTTTATTTACCAAACAATAATGCTTTCTCTTCAAATAAAAGAATGGTTTTTTTCATTGATTTCTTAAATGATGTATATTTTCAATTCTTTTAAACTATTTTATCATTTTATTAAAGTTAGATGTATGACACAAATCGATCTAAATTAATTAGACATCTGCCTCTAAATCTAAAGTCGTCATACTTTCTTACACTCTTTCTAAAATCGTCTTTAAGAGACGACCAATTCTCTTTTATCTCGTAATATATTCAATCCTCTTATTCAAAAAATGTATTATATATATGGGATATTATATAGTAAATGACATGTACCGCAATATACTACTATTCATGTGTACTGCAATGTAACATTAACTGTTTTAAAATCTTAAAAACCGAAATTGTTATTATCTTTTTTTAAATAAAATCTTAAAAATAGTTTTTATATTATTTTTCAAATTTTCTTTTATTTTTTAACTTAAAAATAATTAAACTTTTATTACTATAATAATTCTTACGTTCATTTTAATTTAAGGGTAAAGTTTACAAATGATCATTAAACTTCGATGAATTATTTAATTTGATAACCAAACTTCCGATTACTTCAATGTTACCATTAAACTTTTAGTTTTGTTTCAATTTGGCCATTGACTCGTTAACAACTATTAAAAGGGTGATGTAGCAGTTAAAATATTTTGTATAATAACACATTTAGTCCTTCACGTTTACACATTCAAACAATTTAGTCCTAATTCAAAAGAAATAATAAATTTAACCCTCATTATTTCAATTTGACCCTATTTTTAATTAGAGATAATTTAATATTTTATTTTTATCCCTCAATTATAACTAATGTTGTCTTGTCCCTTCTAATCCCAACCAAAACCAACCCATCTTTTAAAAATTGAAATGAATCACTTTGTTACTAAATTAAAATTTAGAGTTGGATTACTGAATGTTTTTTTAAAGAAGGGATTTTATTGATTTGGTTAAAAATAAAAACACTGGCCTCATTAAATAACTCCCTAAAACCTAAATGGACGAAAAAGAGTACACAGTATTAGTGCTTATTGCAAGCCTTACAACTCAAAATAATAACATCCAAAAACACTAAAAGGATTCGAACAAGGTTGTAGGACTATCACAAAAAAAAGCCAATTCAAAATCTACCAAAGGACCATACGAGACAAAATGACACCATTACTCCGAGGCAAAACTGATGAAATCAACCACACGAGTAATTCCTCGTTTAGTAGGGCTATCAGCGAGATTATTACTATCTCTTGGATTACTAGATGCTAATGGATACTATATAAATTAATTAAATTATTTTTATGAAAAATTTAAGTATTAAGTTTAAAAATATACTTATTTTTTTCCTTTTTATTATGTATAATTGAATACACATAATAAAATATATATGTGTTTTTGGTAGTCTAATAACAATTTTAAAAATTCAAGTATCAATTTTTAAAAATATACATAATTTTCCTTTTACATAATAATAATTTAATTAATTTTTATGAAATTTTAAAGGATTAATTGAGTATAGCTGGGATTGGGAGGGACAAGATAATATTATTGTCCGACCTTTTTCTCGGATGGTTTTGAGTGCTAATGTTGTTGGGGCGCAATGCCTTGTGCATGGGGTTTGATGTTACGAGCACAGTTTTGTGTCTTGCTGTTGCATTGGGATGGTGGCTATGTTTGCATTTTTCCTTGTTAAGAGATGTTTGGGTGGTGTATTAGGGACTGGGTTATTGATGTGCTATTGCTTGGTGTTTGGAACTTTTATCACATGGTCATGGTGTACTCTTTTCCTCCATTTAAGTTTAGGGAGTTTTTTAACGAGGCCTATGATCATGTTTAAGTTTGTATGATCTGTTCTAATAAATCATACTTACTTCACCGATAAAAAAAAATAACAATAGTTATAATTGAGGGATCAAAATAAAATATTAAATTATCTCTAATTAAAAATATGGTCAAATTGAAATAATGAAGGTTAAATTTATTATTCCTTTCGAATTAAGACTAAATTGTTTGAATGTGTAAACGTGGATGACTAAATGTGTTATTATAAAAAAATATTTTAATAGCCACATCATCTTTTTAAAATTTAAACAAAACTAAAAGTTTAATACTAACATTGAAGCAATTTGAAGTTTGGTTGCCAAATTAAATACTTGATCAAAGTTTAGTGACTATTTGTGAACTTTACCCTTAAATTAAAATGAATGTAGGAATTATTATAGTAATAAAAGTTTAATTATTTTTAGAATTAAAAGTAAAAGAAAATCTGAAAAAATAATATAAAAATTAATTTTTAGATTTTATTCTAAAAAGGATAATAACAATTTTGATCCTTATGATTTCGAAACTAATTAAAACAGTTAATGGTACATTGCGGTACATATGAATAGTGGTATATTGCGGTACATGTCATTTACTGTAGAATTATCCTATATATATGTATGTATATATAAAATAAGATTCTACTATTCAATATATATATAAGATAAGATTCTCTTGATGCAATTTTTTTTAGTTTTACACTAATTTATGATTATTGGATGATTGTGTATTAATGGTTGAGATTAAAAGTTGGAGATATAAAAAAAATTTGAAGTGAAAAAATAAAAGAATTTAATCTCAATCATTCATTTACATTCATCCAATGGTCCTAAATTTATATAAAACTTTGTGAATGTCGCATAGTGTAAATGAATCTTAATCCAATCACAAATACAAATATAAAGACAACCATAAATCATATGGATAATTATTTGACAGTTTGGCGGTGTAAACTTTTAATTTCTATAAGTGCCTTAGTTTTAGAGTTTGGGGACTAAATTTAGAGTTTAGGTTTAGTAGTTTAGAATTTAGTAACTGTGAATAAATTTTAGAGTTTATAGGTTAAAACTTAAATCTTCACTATATTATCCTAAAACTTAAACCCTAACCTCTAAACCCAAAAATCTTAACCATAAATCCTAAATTCTAACCATTACCCCTAAATTATAAACCCCTACACATAAACCTCTAAATCCTACACCCTACTGAGTCTCTAAATCTTAAAACTAAGGTGCTTGTGGAAGCTAAAAGTTTCCACCGTCAGTATATTAAATATAAACCAAAATCATATTACATTCAATAACTAAAGTTCTAAAAATTCTACAAAAAATTATAAAAATAAAAAAAATATTTTTTGCAAAGAGATTTATTAATTCATTTTTTAGTTTAAAAATTTAATTGATTCGATCTCTTAATTCAAGAGTTTAATTGTGAGAAAAAATTTAAAAATTTAATTAATTTTTTTCTTCAAAAATTTAACAACTTCTTACACTTAAGGCCTATATTTTATTCTTATCCTATGATCTTGCACACTATATTTTCTAGATATATATATTTTCATTTGGGAGTCTTATTCAATAGAACCTCTTGGGGGGTTGGCAACAGCCATTTATTAATCATAAAGACAAATGTTAAGATCATGTCAGCCATCTTTGTTTCATTTATTTCATTTTATTTTATTTTTGGTCGGTTTGGAGGACATTACTTCCTTATTTTGTCTATGAAACCCACCAGATTTAAGTGCCTTAGAGGCATCCCTTGATTTTGACCTCTGTCCGTATTAAATGAAACCGAAAAAAAATTTATAGGTTGTCCATAAAAGCTTGAAGTGTTTATCTTTAAATTCGAACTCGATTTAAATATAATATTAAAATTATATTTGTCAATAGACAATATTTAAATTTATTTATATTATTTTAAAGTAAATTATCTTGATATTATATAGCTATTTTAAAAAAATATATAATTAACATAAAAATAATATATTTGATAATTAAAAAATGGATTAAACTCAAACTTTAAATATTGGAACCAACTTATTTTTTGAAACGAGACTCTTAAATACCTTTAAATTTGAACGAGTGATCCTATTATTATTAGAAAAAATAAAAATAAGACCAATGCAATGATCCATTACCATATCCCATGGGAATTAATTAATTAATTAATTATATTGGTTTCTTTTAAACTAAGATAAGAAATCATTCTTATAGTTTTATACTAAAATATACACCAAGAACTTTTGCAACTATCTAATGATAACATAGTTTGCAAACACATTTTTCATTTTCCCTATATTGTGATTTATTGCTGAGAGGAACAACCGTCAATATATTAAATTAAACATGATAAAATATAATCGAAATTTGTTAAACATAGAAAATAACATAAATGTTGTATTAATATATGAATTATACATCAAAATTTATTTAAGAATAAAATATAATAAATAAAAAAAATGTAATAAAAATATTTGAAGTTTATTTTAATTAATTTAATTAGTATAATATTTGGGATTCGATGATGATTGATTATTATTAGTATTATTATTTTTATAAGTTTATTAATATTATTACTTAATTTAAATTTATTGGGAGCAAGATATGGGCCCCTAATGATTGTAGTTCATGTTCGAGAAGATATAAGGTTTACATATGGATATATTTCAGCATAAACAATTATTCTAATCATTAGATGTCGACAACCCTAATCCAATTAAATTGAATTAGATAATGTTGAGAGGCTTTAATCATTAGATGTCGACAACCCTAATCCAATTAAATTAAATTAGATAATGTTGAGAGGCTGGTTCAATCAATTGTGTAGCTAAAAATGGGTGAATTGGTTTTAAGGTGATTTAAGAGGAAATTATAGAAATAAAAATTGGACACAATGATTTATAGTGATTCGAGCTTCTAACCAAGTTCTATATCAATTACCTTAGCTTCACACTAAGGATTTTCGCAAATTTACCATTAATTTTTTTCCCTTTTCTAGGTTAAGGAGGCAACCCTTATACATTCAAAGCTTTCTAACCCAAAGTTTTGATCAAACCCTCTCTTACAAGAGAAATACAAGGAGCAAACTAGGAAAACCTCTCAAAGGTTGATATGTTTGCAATTCTAAGCTCACTCACCCAAAACCCTAACACTTGAGCATGTATAACAATTAAGCTCACAAGTGTGTTCTACAAAGAATTTGACAAATTAAAGCTCTATGACACTTTTTCAATCATAGAATGTTGGCTTGTTGTTTCTTGTTGTTACATGGATGCTTGGAGGTGTCTTTTAAACTCTCTAACAATTTTATGGCCGTTACTAGCCGTTGGAAGTTGTTAAGAGCCGTTGGGGACTTCAATTTCAGCCATAAATGCACTTCTACAGCTAATCCAATTAAATTAAATTAGATAATGTTGAGAGGCTGGTTCAATCAATTGTGTAGCTAAAAATGGGTGAATTGGTTTTAAGGTGATTTAAGAGGAAATTATAGAAATAAAAATTGGACACAATGATTTATAGTGATTCGAGCTTCTAACCAAGTTCTATATCAATTACCTTAGCTTCACACTAAGGATTTTCGCAAAT
Organism: Hibiscus mutabilis; assembly: GCA_019671005.1. NCBI lineage: Eukaryota > Viridiplantae > Streptophyta > Magnoliopsida > Malvales > Malvaceae > Hibiscus > Hibiscus mutabilis. The sequence goes on from CM033711.1 coordinate 68,009,999, forward strand.
TTACCATTAATTTTTTTCCCTTTTCTAGGTTAAGGAGGCAACCCTTATACATTCAAAGCTTTCTAACCCAAAGTTTTGATCAAACCCTCTCTTACAAGAGAAATACAAGGAGCAAACTAGGAAAACCTCTCAAAGGTTGATATGTTTGCAATTCTAAGCTCACTCACCCAAAACCCTAACACTTGAGCATGTATAACAATTAAGCTCACAAGTGTGTTCTACAAAGAATTTGACAAATTAAAGCTCTATGACACTTTTTCAATCATAGAATGTTGGCTTGTTGTTTCTTGTTGTTACATGGATGCTTGGAGGTGTCTTTTAAACTCTCTAACAATTTTATGGCCGTTACTAGCCGTTGGAAGTTGTTAAGAGCCGTTGGGGACTTCAATTTCAGCCATAAATGCACTTCTACAGCAAGGCGTATCGGTACTCGGGTGCTGGTATCGGTATGCTATCTAAAGAAAAAAAGAGTCGTTAGGCATTTAATACAAAAGGTATCGATACAGATACATGTGTATCGGTACAAACCCATTCGTATCGGTACGTTTGAAACCGTACCAGTACAGAATTTGGCTACTGAAATTTTGCAAAACTTGGGATGAAAATTTGTATCGGTACAGATAAGACTGTATCGATACGGGGTCCTCTGGGTATCGGTACGGGTCAACCCGTATCGGTACACAGACCTAGTTTTTGACACTTTGGCTACTTAAAAACATTTAAATCATGTCAAAAACCTTTAAAAACATTTCAAATATATTTTTCAAGTTTATGAACTTTTGAAATATTTTTGCAAATTTGTTTAAGTCCAAAAACATTTTTTCATTGAGTTATCTCAAAATCAAATATCTCAACAATCTCACCCTTTTTGATATAATGAAACCACTTGAAAAATTATTTTTGTAAACCCCCCTTAATAAAATATTTTTAGAAAAAGAGAATAGTTTTGAAAATATTTAAAACTCTCATTTTTTCTTTTTGAAATTTAATTTTTCATCCTATCTCTTCCTTTTTTGTTATATCAAAAATATTTCAAGCCTAAATTTAAAATCACATTAAGTTCAAGAACACCAATTGTTGGAAAAGTTTAGTATCAATTGATATTTCCTATCAATTGTTGGTATAAAATAACATTAGAGAAAAGACTAAAAAGATTTAACAATAAAAGATTTTTTTTAAAAATGGCTCCCATTTGCTCAAGCATCAAGCAGATTGTTAGTCAAACATTTCAAGATAAAATCATTGTATTTCAAATAAATAAGACAAATAAACACATGAAATTCAAATAAACATGCCATAAAGCAAGATACTCATATAAGCATATAAGGCATGGCAAAAAGAAGACAAAACTGTCCCTTTTTGACTGTGCGTACCGGTACGGTGAAATCCGTATCGGTACAAGATTGAATGTCGTATCGGTACGGTATGGGCGATATCGGTACCGAAGGCACGATTATGGTAAAAAATGCAACAAAAATATCTTAATAAGTCTTACAACTTAGTTATAAGTTCATACAAAGGCTCTATCAAGTCAAAGACATACATTTTGATCACTTTGCTAGACATGCTTCTCAAAACATAGCATTTAAACATACAAAGCATGAATTTCACCAAATTCAACCAAACATTACAAGTTTAAGGCAAGAAGAAGAAGAAGATATGAGCATACTAGGCCAAAAACATGCAACACATGCAGTATGAGACTCCCCTAAATATATGCAATTGTGCACAACATGGAGTCATACATACATGCTTAGATCAACAACAACAAAAATAGACATGGATATCATGTGATCAAGCAAATTGCATGAAAAATAAATGTACCACTTGAAACAAGGTAGGTTGTGAAGTATTCCTTCTTCAAGTGTCCTTCCTCCTTTGTATGTCACGAGCTTCCAAGATTTGACTTTGGTCATCAATGGCTCAAGCACACCTACAAAAGAAAATCAAGTAATTTTTGGTATCCAAATTGCTTTGGATCCAGTGGCGTTAGTCCCCAATAATTTAGTCCCTTAGGAATCTATTTTTCAATGTCTTTCTTTTTCTTTGAAACAACGAGTCCTTTTGGGACCCAAATATTTTTAACACATTTACCCAAATATTTTTAACACATTTAGGGTCAGGTTTGGTTTTGACTACATTCGGTTTCGGTTCAGTTTGAATTGGATCTGGTTTGGTTCGGTTTTAATTCGGATCTATAGTGATTCGGGTCGGCTATTAGTTCGGATTGGGTCACATCGGTTCGGTTGATTTTCGGGTCGGTTCAATAGGAGATCGATATGTTTTAGTTAAGTTTTCAAGCCGAATCAATTTTTAAACCCATATATGGATTTATAAAGCCAATATATTTGACTTGTTGGTGAGATGTGCGGCGATTCACATCAAATCTATTATTATTTCTTTTAATATCTTTTCTTTATTTCGGGTTGCCTTCAGTTCGGGTTACTTTCAGTTCAGATGAAATCGGTTCGGGTCCATTCGGTTCAGTTGAAAATCGATTCGGGTCTTGGGTCAATTTGCCACCTCTAATCTTAGCTTTTGAGGTTGGGTGGAAAATCACTTTTAAGTGATTTTTTACTGTTTGACATTGCTTATGGGTGAAAAGTAACTTTTTTAAGCCAACACCAAACTCAATCAGGTACTTAATCAATTGTATAGTTTAAAGGGTTATAATTTACTTACATGATGTAAAATTTAAAAGTTTTACACATTTTTTGGAATGTTGGATTAACTGATTTAAATGGTTATGATTAAAATAAATTAAGGATGATTCACTTATTTTTTTTTATAAAAATCTTCTTATCACCTACGGTTAATTTTAATCATCGATTTTCACTAATTCAACAATACAAAACGTGTAATCTCTTAAGTTTTACAATGCGTCAATGAATCCTTGGCCTAGATTAAATTATTACGTGGCTTAAAAAGTTTAAGTTTCTTAAGTTGAAATTAATTTAATGGTTATTCAATAATTTTATATATATTATAAAAATAAAAATGTATTTAATAAACATAACATAATATATATTTTGAATGAAACACTGATTTTTATTAAAAGATAGAAAAGAGATAACAAAAAATACACACCCTAATACATAAAAAAAACTTAGAATCATAACAAAAGCCAATGTAAACAACAAATTAAACTCTGAAATTCCAATATGACATGAAAACCTAAACAAAAAAGTCACATTTTTTCGTGAATTTTTTATGATCATTCATAAAATTTAATTTAATTTTGGAGTGCTCACTGTGAGAGCTCAAATCACATTATTACCTTTGAATGTCAAAGGAGATAAAACATCTTCTTTAACAATAAGACTCCAATAATCTTGTACAAAATTTTGTCATCAATTTCAACTGTACAAAGATTTTTTTCAATCATCCCCAAACAGAATATGCACCATGTTATTTACGCTCCGATCATCAATACATCAAATCGATAGATGAAAAATGTGACATAACTAAAAATAAAGAACATGTCAACTCGACAGACGAAAAACATGCCAAGAGACGTATTAAAAAACAAGTAAAGAAAGTAAAGGAAAGAAATTGGCAGACACTAAGTCATTGATACGAAAACGATTATACTATGAAGAAATTAGCAAAATAAATTTTTTAATTAACCACCTTAGAGAAAAAGTGGAGATATTGGAGTGTGATATATTTGAGGGTTAAGATCCACTCACACTATGTAAAACATATTTAGTTTTACATCTATTTTGGGACGTTGCATGAAGGTAAATGGATGACTAAGATTATTCTTTTTTTTCTTCTTTATAAAATCCCCTCATTTCATATTGTTAGTCTTAACCATCTGTATACCTTCATTAATCGGTCTAAAAAAAGTGTAAAATTTTTAAGTTTTACATAGTGTAAGATGTTCTTAACTAGAGGTGGTTCATGTTACCTTCAGTTCAGTTCGGTTTTGTTTCAGGTTTCGTATCAAGTTTGGGTCATCATGGTCGGGTTCATATCGGATTTTGAATTGGGTAAATATGTTCAAGTAAATCAGATCGGATCAAGTTTATCAGGTCTAATCGTAACCTTATATTCAAATATAATTAATAAGATAATTTTTTGTTTATATTTGCAGGATTAATAAATAAAAATAATAAAATATGTGACATGTATAGTCAAAATTATCATGTCAACATTGAATAGATTTGAACTACAATATTTACAATTTTTTCATATTTTGTTTAATAATAATTTAATAAGTTTCAATTTTGGTATAAGATTAAGTATCTATTAATAAATTTATTTCTTTTGATCTCTTCAAGCACATGCATTGGTTAAGACTTCGCAGCTAAATATAGAACAAAACAAAACAAAACAAAAGAGGAGTTTTTATGATAGTTTTTGCCTTGGCATCTCACAAAGTTGAAGGATGTACAAAATGACTTTTCCAAGGTAAAAGAAAAGGTTCACTCTTTAGAAAAGGAGGCTTTTTCACAAAAGGGAAATGCACCACTTTCACATTTAACACCAAAGTAAAAAAAAAAAAAAAAAAACTCAAAAACGGTCCTCAATTTTACAAGATATTGCATGGTTTCCGAATCAACAACAAATTTTGAGACAGAGCTATAATTTGGGATTAGGGACAAAACATAAATGTTTGAAATTAGGGAGGGCAAATTCATAAGTATTTTTACAAAAATTTATATAGGAGGACAAAAGTTAAAAAGAAAATTCTTGGGGTGGGGGCAATTGTCCCACCCAGCCCTATATAGCTCCGTCGTTGCTTGAACCTAAAATTTTTAAAATAAATAAAATATATTTTTTCATTGAGATCACTCGTTAAATTCGACTTTATACATATTTTTTAACACATTAACCAGACAATTTTATTGATAAATAAAATAAAACCAAAACATATACTAATAGAGGTTTTAAAACATCCAAAAAAACAACAAAAAAATAAAATAGAAAATTTAAAAAGAAAAGATAAGCGCTGTACCAGTCAGATAAAAACTTCCTCTTAAGACCAAAGTATCTCTACGGTCCATTGTAGGAAGGGTCCCTGGGGAATTGTCCAAACAAGATCTAGATGAAATCCCTAAAATCGACGACCGCTTTTAATACTTATTCTCAAAAACGACGATTCGCTATAGATTACATCCGCAAACAACCCAAAAGGGGATCACACTCTACATGGTCACCGACAAACACGAATCAGAAACAAGCATTGTGAGGATCACTGTATGAACATCAAAAACCTGCAAAAGTAACCATAAAAACGTGCCACAAGGCAGAAACGTACCATAAAGACAAAGAAAACGTGCCACAGAAGTAGATTAAACAAAGAAAAATGAATCACCAGCAGTCGAGAACTAATATAAAAATTTATATCGCCACCGATTAAACAAAAAAAAGAGAAAAAAAAGACTGGAGTTTTTGACTTTATACATATATTTTTTGTGACTATAGCCACTGAATTTTTATTATAACCGTAGAAGATATCACAATTACAATGCATCCAGGAAGAAAAATAATGAGACTAACCTACCAAAAATTCTTACAACCCAAAAATAAAGAAAAGTGAAATTTCTATGGAGATAAGCATGTCATCAACATTTAGAAGCTTCCTGAATCTCATTGTCTCTATCTAATCGAGATGCATAACGGATGAAAAAAGAGTGGTGAGGGATCCAAACTATCAGGCATAATGTTCCGCTACCCAAGACTGATTACATCAACAAACAACCATCAATCGAGTGAGGATCTAACTTTGCATGACCACCGACAAAATTATAATCAGAAACTAGCACCGATGAAAATCTCTATGCAAGTAACGATCGACCGCTAGGGTATGTTGAATCATGCCACAAGGACAGATAAAACAAACCACAAAAACAAAGAAAATATGTCACAAAGACAGAAAAATTCCGTGCTATAAAAGCAAAGATTTTTATTAAAAATAGAAAACGAGAGCAAAACAAGAAAATAATAAACACGACGATTGACAACCACTATCTAAGTGATTGTTGATCGTCGGCTAACACAAAAAAATTTAAAAAATTTACAGGCGGCGTAGAGCTGTTAGAGAAAAAAATAGGGTTGTTAGAGAAAAAATTAATCATTTAATAATTTTTGACTTTATACATATTTAAATGCGCGTAAACTTGTATTTTTTTAAACGTTACAATAATAATTATATAATGGATTTAAAACTTTGATATTTCATGCTCTCGAACTTTTATATGATATATAATATGAGAATGATGAAAAAATTTCACCTTGGATTCTCCTTGAAATCCCCACCAACGCACTATGTTTCTGATCTTAGCAACTTTCTTTATTCATGTAATCATTATTCATAAGAAATCAAGTCAATAAAAAGTTCCATGGTCACACAAATAAAACCCCCAATTTTTTTATTTATCTAAATTTGGTAGCTTTAGTTGAGGAGGTTGACCACCCAACCATAACAATTGGGTCCTTGATGTTTTCCAATATCAATTACAAGCCTTTCGCATATCAGAGGCAGTTCATGTTATATCCCCTTTTAAATAAAGAATATTTGTATTTAAACTCAATTATAATAAAATTATTATTATTTCATTAGGTTTAGAATACAGATAATGTCAAAAAATTCCTAACGTTTGACTGAATAGTCATTTTAGTCTATATTCTTTTTTTGAACCAATTTAACCCCTCAACATTTTATTTTGCGTCGAATGGTTTCTCTACCGATAAAAACTGTTAGTCAATTGATGATAAACAACTTGAAATGATGTGATAAACCTACATAACAGTGCACGCCAAGATAGCAGTGTCGTATAGACAAATATGCTGACTTTATATAATGACACATCAGTTAAAAAATATTTTTATAAAATTGTATAACATATAAAATATTTTTTATTACGACGCATCATTCTATCAAGTCATTTTCAAGTTATTTATTGTTAGTTGACTAACGGTTTTCATACGCAAAGATGTCATTTTGACCTAAAATAAAATGTTCGAGGTTAAATTGATTCAAAAAAAATGAGAACCAAAATGACTATTCACCTAAACGTTAGATGCATATTTTCTTTGATTTTATGCCTTTAGAATAATTGAACATGCAATAAAAAAAAGTAAAAACCCGAATTAATTGTGGAATATTAAGGGTAATTGTTTATAGTTTTTGGTGTTGATGGTGGCAATTGGCAGAAGGGCCCTTGGTCTAATTCATACATGCATGCGTGTAGGGTTAATTGTAGCAGCTTTTTATTTAATTTATTTGCTTCATTGTTAAGTAAAAAAATATAAGTATTTATGAGGAAAACACCATCTCTGTAAATGGATCCAATGTCTTGCACATGCAAACATTAGTTTGTGGGGATGATAAGCCCTCTGCGATGCGAAAGAAAAGGACATGATAATTCTCAGATAAAAAGTAACGGCTTCAACATGAAAAGGATCGGAGATTAAATTAGACCAGCTGTAATATTAAATCTAAATTAATAGACTAGTGAATTAAATACCAGAAGTTCGAATCTCATCTTAGATAAGTCATATATGAAATTTCTAGTTATTTATACTTCAAGCTAACTTAATTGCTAAACTAATTATATGTCTAGTACTTGTAATGATCGATTAAAATTTTGTAATTTTTCCTTTTAAAAGTATAGTTTTTCCAAATTCTGGTTTGCGTTCAACTTTTTGATTAATCTCATAAGCCCATGGGAGTTAAAAAGATTGGATCCAAAGGGTCCATTTGATATTTGATATTGAAAATGAATTGAGTTTTGGTTTCAAAACCAATAAATGATTCATTTGTCAATTCTATAACATTTCATGTTTATTTTTCTACATTAAAACATATAATATAAATATTAAAAATGTGTTAAATTACTCATATTTACACATCTAATAATAGAGAAATTTACTAATCATAAAATTTAAAAGGAACATTTAAAAAAAAAATATGAACAATCATACAGTTTAGGTTAAACATTTACAAACACAGACACATTTAAACAAAACGAAAACTGAATTTCTGACATAAGTTTACTTAAACATGTATCATCAGACCAGGCTACTAACTATGTCCATAAAAAAGAAATTCACATATCTATAACATATACATCCAACACTAAGAGTCTCAACTGCCTTAAGTACAACTACATGTTAAGCTTTCACAAAGATGATACATGACCGATTCAAATGTATACCAACCAATACATAGAGCACTTCGTGCTGCGTCTGCGAAATTCAATCGTCGTTGGATGAATGAACCCGTGCTCATCCATCCAGGAAATAAGAATAAAAGCAATCATGCAAAACCTGGTATAATTGTAAGCAGGAAAACACTGCCACAGAAAAGATAGCAAGAAGATTTGAACAACCGTAATAAACTTGGAGGAGATTTAATGGTCTCTGAGTAAAGATGCATCACGATATAGGTGCAAACTTATATTCACAGTTACTATGGAATGTGGAACTAATGCCATCTCATGTGATGATCTTGTTCACTATCCAGTCTAAACTCGGATACGCGAAATATAAAACGAGAAACGAAGGGAGAGCAAATACAATGGTAATAAGCATGTAGAGGGCCAAGATGACCGCACTGGCAGGAATTGCATACAGGGTGATCAAGAGAAATATGATCACTAATGGGATCTTGGCAGACAGACGGATGAAGAACACGATAGATTTCCAAAGGAAAGGATGTATTTGTTCCGAATTGAAGCCATTGGCAACGTTTGTATGATCGCTTCTCGATCCTGATGGCTCGGAATGATGAGGCTTTTGTCCCCTTTTGTGGTTACTCCAAGTCAATTGATTTCCCGATGCCAAATTGTTGCTCGACAAACGGTCTGGCTGACGATCTTCACACAAAGGATAACGAGACTTTGGCCTATTATAGTTCCTGCTCTCAACCATCCCAGGTAAAAAATAGTTCTTTCGAGGGAACATGAGATTTCCCTTGTAAATAATACGAAACGACAAGAGATTGCACCATGGGCAAGAGATGAAAAGAGAAAGTTGAACTGGTAGAGTAGGGAAGTTCACAGCAGTCCATTGAAGTCCTAGGATGCCGTTTTTACAAAGGGTATGACCACACCATAAAACATAGGGCACGTTTTCTACAATGTTGAAGGATTCGCAGCATACCGGGCACTCTAAACCCTCATCCCTGCTAACAACAGAAGAGCTTTCATTGTTTGAACATTCTGATGTAGCATGAGTTTGCTTTAGAGAATCATTTTTCCATCCAACAGTTCCGGCAATGTGGCTGGCAGCATAACTCCACATGCTGATAGAAGGAAATCATGCGATTACATACACAACATTTTCTTGTAGCAGCAACAGAACCTTGATCATTACAACAACATAATGTCATATACAAACAGTGTGGGGTACCAAAAGATAACCTGATAAGAAAAATAAGATGAGTAACAATCGCGTTCTCTAGACTCTTTAGACAGAAAGACTTCGGTTAGCATTTCGATTTTTGTGGGACGCAACTAATGCTAATGTATGGATCTAGAAGTCCATTTTGAAGTAACCCCTACAACAGATACATATTACACACTACAAATCAAAAGGGAGAAGAGTAATAAGATTTGCACATATATAGATTTACTATAGACAAACAAGAAACTAAAATCTGTGCTGGTCACTAAGCGCTAAAGTGAAAATTTGAATGTCGGGACAAAGTATGGCCTTAGTTAACATCTCAAAGATCTCATTGGAAAACCAATTCTTTCTACTCTGAATTAGTTATAAGAAAACCCGTGTTGCTCGGACTCTTTATTTTATTGAAGTATCAATGTCTAACACTTACGCCCGACACATGGATATGGAGATATGACTGCAAAGGATCCTCCAAATACATTGGTAAACTTGAAAAGCTAAACAGACTGTGTAGGATGCATACTAAAATACTCGCCCGAGTTCGAGTACATAGAAGAAGATTACTTGACATAAAAAAATGCCCTCTAAACCATCTGATTGATGCAAACTTATCTCTTTTCAAGCCATTAACACTGGATTTAAGAAAATTTCCTTGAAATATGATTAGTTATCAATATCAACTTATTCCAAGCTAAGATAAGTGATTTATATAAAATATTTAGATACCAAAGAATTCCACAGCAATAAGTTTGGTGCTTACCTCTAATTCCTTGGGGGGAAAAAGCAGCTCTTGAAACCTCGAGTTCCAAGTGTCTCCTCTGATTCAAGAAATGCCTGGTTCGGGCTGAAATTTTAGCTGAGAGATGAGTTTAGGGTGGAGAAATGGTCTGGCACTACTTCTGACAAATTGACGATATAAATGAACCAAAATCACCTTATGAAAGAAAATGATAGAACCCAGAAAGAAAAACACTTCAAATAGTCATTTAACATAAATCTCAGAACATAAATAAATAAATAAATTACCAGGTATGAGGTATGGACTGAAACGAAACTTGACCAATAAAAAGGTAGGGGGGTTATCTTATTTTGATTTGATGATAACAGAAACAAAAAGAAAACGAAGGGTTCTGCTTTTCTCTTTTGTAAGATTTTGTTGTTGTTTTCCTTGTCTTTATTTGCCAATGGAAGTATGGAACCCATCAGGCATCAACCTTTGCGGTGACAGCTGGTGAGATATTCTTCTTGAAGAAGATGCGAGGTGTCACGGCCTTAGCCTTTAGTTCACTCGGTCGCTAAGCCGTGCGGCACTTGAAAATGACTCTTCCCGATCAAGTCAGCCTTTTTCCTCGATTGATCTGCTCAAAATAAGCAAGCAACACATTAGTCTCGCGCCACAAAACCATTCTTCAAGCCATTGGCGAAACCGTGGGGCATAGCAGATGCACACAGTCGACCCCCAGCTTCCCTGTAGGAAAAAAGAACGGTTTTTATTTTATTAGAAAAAAAAAGAAACATCGGTTACATTAGAAAACTCACCCACACCATCGACTTGGACGGTAGGGGCCGCCTCGATGGTGTGTAAGATACATACCTCGATGGTGTGTAGGATACATACCTTTACCAGTGGATCAGCCCAAACTCTGCCGACTGTCCACCCCTACATATATGCGAAAAAAACATAATAGAAATGACCCGAGTAAACATTCTATTGTTTGAAACGAGGACACTTTTTCCTAACTAAAGAAATAATTGAAAACAAAGACTCTTCTTCCTAAAACATTGATGTGCTTGAAAATGGGGCATGGTAGAAGTGACTCGGTTGTGGCCCCGGAACTCGGTTGTAACACCATGTGAGGGGATGGCCACAACACGAGGCATTCGAATCCTATAATGTAAATTTGAATGTCTAATTGATTTTAAATTAAATCTTTTACTTTCAAGTTACATTTAACATTATTAAAGAGTTAATTATATAGTACGTCTGAAATTTATGATTATCATTTTAAATCAATCTATAACTTATTAAATATTTTAATATTATTTTTATGGTTTTTATTTTAAATTGGTCTCAAACTTTTAAATGTTTCAGTTTCATCCTCAAATTATGATATTCATTCTAAATTGGTCCCAAACTGTTGAACAATCCAATTTCATTTTAAATTATTATTTATGCCACATCATATTATTACATAAGCATAAAGTAAAAAATACCCCCAACATTTGACTAAATTGTCACTTTAGCCCCTAATCTTTTTTGGAGCAATTCAACCCTCAACATTTTATTTTGGGTCAAAATGGCCAATTTTTAGATGAAAATTGTTAGAAAACTGACCGTAAACAATTTGAAATGACTTGACAGAATGATAAGCCAACATAAAAGATTATTTTATATTTTATATAATTTTATAAAATTATTTTTGACTGCTGTAACGTTTTTTCAAGTCAATATATTTGTCTATATGTTATTGTCATGTCAGCATGCACTGCCATATAAGTTTGTCACATCATTTCAAGCCATTTACCGTCAGTTGACTGATAGTTTTCATCTGCAGAGGGACCATTTTGACCCAAAATAAAACGTTGAGGGTTGAGTTGCTCCAAAAAAGAATAGGGGCTAAAGTGATTATTCAGTCAAACTTTGGGGGTATTTTTTTGGCTTTATGCCTATTACATAATACACACCAATGTTTACATGATAATTAACAATTTTTATAACATTTTTATTAAAATGGGATATAATTAGGATATACTGATTATTTGGGGATGAAGTTAGAATGTCCAAGAGTTTAGAGACCAATTTAGAATAAGGTCATGGTTTGGGTTGAAATCGAAACATTCAAAATTAGAAACCAATTTGGAATGAGGCTCATAGTTTGTGGATGAAATTGAAATGCTAAAAAATTTAGGGTCTGATTCAAATGAGAATAATAGTTTGAAGACTTGTAGTGCAGTTAACTCTATGGTTACATGAGTACTTTTGATTTTCAAAAAAAAAATAAAATTACATGAGTACTTTTGGCCAATCTCAAATCAATAATTTTGTTACTTCATTTTAATTTTATTAGTTTAGTCTTTGTTGTTTTCTTAAATCAATAATGTTATCATTATTTTCAATTTTAAGAATTTAGCCTCTGAACTCTCCGAATTACATCAATCTCACCATTTGACTGTCGTTGACTATTATAGTCGTTATCAGTAGTTGTCCTCTATCATGTCAGTCACTTAGTCGCTAAATAATTAATAACGTCTAAGTTAACATGTTTATGTTAGCAGCAGATTTTCTATTCTTCTTATATGTTTTTGATTCACTTGTCTTGTACTGGAAATGGAAATAACATGAAACCAGGAAATAGCACTTAGATGATGGTACCTTCAAATTTGAGCTTTCAGAGTCAAATATAACAGTGAAATTTTGAGGTGGAGTTCCTACACCAACCGCACAGTAGCATTGAGCATCCATGTAGTTCTTCAAGGCAACAATATCCATATCCTGCGAGTCTCCAAGGTTGTTATGGAAGCCATACTTTTTCATATATTCTATGAGAACCTTTTGATCCTTGGATTCAAACCGGGAAGCAATTAGACTTTTCAGATACAATTTTAGATTTTTCAACCCAGTTCTAACCAACCCATCATTAGATGTTGTTACGACATAAAACAAAAGAGAGGAGATAAAAAGCGGCATCAGACCCACATTGAAAGTCATTCCCAAATTAAGAATTTCTTGAACTTCATCTTTCTCGGAATGCCCTCAGCTACTTCGTTTGGATTTGATTTTTTCAAGATCAAATTGTGCAATGAGAACAACTTCATCTTTGTCAGTAGCATCTGCAACAATTTCTCCAGTTGGTCCTATTATAGATGAATTTCCATAGAATTTAATCTCACTTTTGTCGTGCTCTATCTCAATGTTTTTTCTTTCCGATGCTCATGAAAATCAAGTCCTTGCGGTTCAGAGCCAATAGCCGTAAGGTAAAATAATATCTCAACACCTTGCAAAGCCATACAACATCCCAACATATTGCAACTCTGATCTTTGCTAATTTAGTCTGAAAAACCTTAAATCTTGTATCTCCCATATTAAAGCAGAACTTTTTCTGGTATCCTGGTCCATCAGGGATATGAAATTTCTCTTTTTGCAAGTTCTTGCATCCTTTTAATGGTAGGGTGATCCTTATAAAGCTTATCACATTTAAAGAAATCCTCAAATAATTCCTGAATAAGAATGATATTTGCGACCTTAGCATAAGCAGCCCTAACCAGTCTTTTGACAGTGGCGAGATTGATGGGGACATCGTCAGTGCAAGTGAATTGCAAAGCTTTTTGTCTACAACCCCTGAAATTCCAACGAAATGAAATAATATTTTTATCCATTAACAAAAACCTAAAGCCATAAGGATCTTGCACGTCTATAAACTCATTCATATTGGTAAGTATTGGTTTTCCATATCGGTTAGTGCAAGCATGAACTACCATTAAAGCACTTATATATGTTTCTTACCGATACCACGATTGAACTTTTCATGTAAGCAACGATCCTACTTTCCTTTATTAGTGCAGTAGCACCTTCTTTTGTTGTGCCTCCAATCTCACCAATTAGAACGATACCTTGTGTCTGAGGATCAACAAGGAATTTTGTCACACAATCAACGAAGTTGGTCTCATTAAAAGGATCCCGACCAATTCCTACACAAGTTGATTGCCCAAAATCAACAACAGTAGCAATTTTCAACGATGAATGTCGCTCAACTTCGATAAATTGATCATCGGATTCATTATCAACATTATCCGTGCCAACTATCTTGATACTTTTGTTCTTTTGAAACTCATCTCCCATGTTGCCTTGAATCTGTTTAATTGGTGTTGACAATTTTTCGAACGCTTGTTGCTGGATTATTGGCCTTGGGTTATCTCACCTTTGAAAATCATTTTCCTTTGGTGTTGACAATTCGTCCAACGCTTAGTAGATTATTGACTTGGGTTGTCCCGCATTTGAAAATAATTTTCGTTTGGTGTTGGCAATTTTTTGAACACATGGTGAGCATTTGTGCTTTGGTTGTCAAAATCAGAGTTGATTAAAAAAGATCGGTGGCGGAAAAAATTATTGTCTCGCAACTCCATCTCAGAAAAAGAAAATCACTCTCGAATGGCGTCCACAAAATTGTTACATCCGTGCAATTGTCCCCACCTTTGCATCCATCGAAACTTACCTATCCCTTCCATCCAAAAAGATGTCATAGCTATCCGATGATGATCTTCCATCTCATAGAATTCGAAGAAATTGTGGGGTGAAGTGATCCATTCTTCTGGATCTTTCTCGGTAAACAATGAAAGCTCTACCTCTATCTCTCAATAAAAGCACCAATGTAACAAATGTTCCAACAATACCAATAGTAACCGTAGAAGAAATAGAGAAAGGAGATAAGAAGAAGAAAGATTTCAGTAAGGAACATTAAAACTAAGTAGAGAGGAAAATAGCCGCAGCCAAATGTTTTATAGATCTCATATCTTTTTCCTTCTAGTCTCCTAGTTAATTTATACTAGCAATACTTGAATATAATTAATATAAAAATCTAACTAATTCAGATGGTCCCCTTTTAGGTATTTCATAGCATCACAATTCTCGGTTTATAATAGTGATCTTAATGAAAACGAATTAAAAGTTTAGTGATTATATCACAAGTTTTTGTCATGACAGTAAGCTGCAATCATTTTGCACTCCTATGGTACACGATCTGTAACAAGAGTTATGGAGGATAGATTGGCTAATGTTGAGAAATCACAAAAAGACATTGAGGAACACTTGGGCAATATTGAGCAGAGGATTGGGCATTCTCAAGATGAGATCATAGCTCGCATTACCGTACTATTAGGTCCAAGAGATACCGGAAAAGCCCAAGAGGCGAATGGAACTTCAGTGCGGTAGAAATAAGGGAAAACTTATCTCAAGCGAAGGTTCAACCAGAAGGGTCGACTCCAAAGCTTGTCCAATGGGCCGAAGCATCTGCTAACAATCCAGTCAATGTGGGGCATGAAGATAACATTGACGTAGAAGTTCCATATTTAAATCTTATCAATGAGATAGATGGAAGATTGAGAAAAGAGTTTGAAAAGTAGTTTGAGGAACAACGCCTTCAAATGGAAGAAATGGTTAGCATGTTGCAAGCAACCAATGACTATGGGTTTGATGCTATGGAATTGAGCTTGGTGGCGGATTTGGTTATCCCACATAAGTTCAAGGTGCCAGAAGTTGAAAAGTGTGATGAGACTACTTGTCCTTCGGCTCATCTGATCATGTATTGCAGTAAGATGGCAACACACTTGAAGAATGAGAAATTGCTTATTCACTACTTCCAAGGTAGCTTAACCAGGGCCGCTGCCCGCTGGTATGTGCAACTCAGCTGAGCCAACATAAAGTCATAGAATGATCTATCTAGACTTTTTAGTGAATAATACCAGTATGTGAAGGACATGGTCCCCAATAGGACAATGCTACAAGGATTGACTTAAAGGCAAGATGAGAATGTCAGACAATATGCCCAAAGATATAGAGACGTCGTGGCGCAAGTCTAACCACCTATTATGGAGAATGAGATTACCTGGATGTTTGTGGATACACTACAAAGGCCACTTTATGAGAAGACGATCAACAACATATCCTTGGGTTTTGCCGAATATGTGAACGCAACAGAATCTATTGAGGCTGCTTTCAAAAGTGGAAAACTCAAGATCGGGGAAAGCTCGTAAAAGTATACAAAGAAGAAAGACAATGAAGTGAACAATGTGAGTACCCACATCCTAAATAATGTTGTGATTGCACCAAAGCCACCGACAACAAGCTCACAAGGGTCTACTAGAAGAGAGGCAGTGGGGAAAAAGAATGAGACCTTTACCCCGATACCCATAACCTATGATGAGTTGTACCCCAAGCTCCTCGAAGCCGACTTGATTCGCCCTTATCACCTTTCTCCAATACAACCTCCCTACCCTCAGTGGTATGACCATAAGGCTCAATACGAATACCATGCAGGAATTACCGGGCACTATATCGGTAATTACAAAGCATTTAAGAGGGTGGTTCAAAACTTGATTAACACGGGAGTTCTAAAGTTTGACTCGCCAGATGTGGAAAACAATCCCTTGCCTAGGCATGAAAGAAAGTAAGGAGGTCAAGTTTTCCAAGGAGGGTGAAGCATCGAAGAATCTATTTGAAAGAAAGGGCAGTCTGCAAATGTTCGAAGTTTTTTGCATCTTATTCTCGTTTTGTTTCCATGCTAGATGTTGTTTTGTTTTGCATTTGGAATTTTTTTAAAGTAATGTTTGGAACTCACCCTCATACTTTTGGCCCGGAAGTAGCAATGATCTTTTGTAAGGGCATGCTTACGGGTTCTTCTCTCAGTGGAAATATGTTTTTTGTTTAACATACAATGAAATTGAAAACCATGTATATGTATATATGTCTTCTTACTCTTGTGGATCTTTGGATATCAATTGCATAAGGCGATTTTGATTCAGATGCAAAGATCAGTTGAATGTTGTGATAAGGATGAAGTGTGATTTCACATCCAGTCTACTCTGGTCAGCAAGATTTCTATTCTTTTGATGATGTTCAATGAGGAAAAATCTCTCCAAAATCATAAAAGTGAAGTGAATTAGACAAGTGGAGTTGCTTGAAGTCAAAGTAACTGGCGCCCAAAATAAATGAATACAAAAATGAAAAAATGATGAATGATTTAGTTAATGAACAACCGAATAAGTCTCAGAGCACTTTGATGGAGCTGTGGGGGTGACTAATCTAATAAGGAGCTATGCTCCACCTGTCCATTACCCTAGCGTTAGAAACGTCTTTTTGAAGACATATGCAGAATAATAATACAATAATGACTAATTACAAATCATACACATGCATTTAATTCTTTATTCTCAGAATATTTTTGTGCTCAACTAGTTAAGAAAGCCGGGGAAACTTGATCTCATTTATGAATGGAGAAAACCAATGAGAACTAAAATGAGTAGTTTTCGAATGGATCAAGCAATACGGTAATCATGAGGATGAACCGAATAAGCTGGGAAAAGCTTCACAACTTTAAATATCGCCACAACATTCAAAGCCATTATAGGAATAAGCTATGCTTGAAATGATTTTTGGAGGATTGAATCTAAGACGCTTTTGCACTTGATATCCAGGTCGTCATGTTCTGTTTTCTTATTACGATCTTTGTCTTGTATGATAAACAAACTAATTTTTTAAAGATTTTTTCGTATTGCTTTAAAGATAAATTCCAAAGTTCAAGACTGATGAGGCGACCAACTTAGACTGGCAAGATTAAAAAACCCCAAAGTTAAAGGGGTAATATGATGACATTCACAATAATTGGAGCACCTTCGTCTGTAAAGCAGCAAGGTCTTTTGTAAAATAAGTTCAGTTAGGGCGGACAAAGATTTTGATTACCGAGGAAGAACAAGTGTAAGCAACAAAATTTTGGATGCAAAATTTTGTTGGGGCACGAAGATGAATCAAAGTCAATAATAGATACTTCTAGGACGGAACTCAAAAGAGTTTGAGAGGAACAGTCTGAGATGAGGACCTAAAACGTCACTTAGAGCAAGGGATACAGAATTCCTAAAGGTTGAACCCGAGTATGAAAGGTGTTACCTCATCAAATGATCTTAAGAGCCTCCTTAAAGATGAAGACTCATGCAACTAGCCCCTAATTGTTATCATTCATGCATCATACATAGTTAGACATCCCCAGGTTAAGGGCATGCTAATTTATGCATCCATCATTTTACCTTTTTGACAGATTTACGAAGATCTTAATCTCTGACTTCGCGATAGAAGAAGTAGATTCCAGCGAGATCTCAGTTTGCACGTACACGAAACCAAGCCGAGATTTCGATCCATGACTTCTTGAAAAATGGATCACAAAAAAATCGAGAATTTTCAACATGAAGAACTCTTCTAGCAAGGATTAAAGGCTTCCGTCAAGAAGAACCTATCCAACAAAAATTACGGTAAGACCTCCAGTGCATCCAGACCATCAACAACCTCTAGTGCTCGACTCTTATTCCTCTGAGAATCAGTAAGACCCTCTGTGCATGATGAATCAGACTCTCAGTAAATCATTCAGTGTTTGACTTCATTTTCGCGTTGGGTCATGCCGGTACACCCCATGGCACAATGGTAAAATTATCCGGCGTAATCCACCAATAATCCATGTACAAGGGACGAATTCGGGGTGATAAAGGATGAAACGTTACCTTAATAAATCTGGAATCTGGAAATCCGTAGGGAATTTGAAATAACTAAATCGAATCCGAGTTGTCACAATAGCATTTTGACCTCTACGCAGTTCACCCGAATGAAACGAACAATATTTTCTCTTATCTAACTATTAGAGAGGTTTTTTCAAAAACTAGGGATGAATGGCTGCTAAACCTTATGACTTTATATAGCATTTAAAAATCTAATTCTAATTAAATTCAGATTCTTAAATATACAATATATTTAACCGAATATAATTAAATATATAGAATCTGATTCTACTTTAATTAGGTTCTTTTAGATATATATATACATTAATAATTATCTTGTATAGTCCATCTAATATTTCTTGATATCTTGAGTAGACTATTATAAATAAATAATTATGATATCCCATATCAATTTATTCGAGCATGGCCATGCATTTTCTAGTCTCACTCAATCAAGTGGCTTATGATATTACTCTTATTATGTAGGAGGGACAAATCCTATCTTGATCAACCATATTTCGCTACATGGATTATGACATATCTAATATCAGTCTTTATAGTGTAGTTAGTTACGATACACGCTTGACCGTATCAAAATATGTCACTCACGATGTTGAAATAATGATGATCTCAAATCTGAGGATCATACATGTAGTTATCACCATAAGTAATGTTGTGACTGTCACATAATAAATCAAGAAACATGCTCATAGCGGGTCAGTCCAGTATGTTGTTCCCTAATACATACTTATGTATTGATTTTGACATCTCCATGTCATTGACAACACTTTTTCATCAATCAACTAAATATTAGTCTTAATACATTATTTTTGTCTAAGCCCACAATAATTCTTGACTAAGGACATTCAAGAATAACTATATTATTCTAAGGACTTTATTATAATTCAATTTATTTATAGATACAGAGAATAAGACTGAAATAATAATAATAACTTTATGTTAATAAACAAGATAAAATAAGTATGTTTTTTACAACCATCTCATGATTGGTCTTTGGGCATACTCCAACAATATCCCACTAGCACTAAGACCAATCTCTCATGTATCTAATACCAAGAGACTTAGTGTGACGTTCATGCTTCTGCTATGTCAGAGGCTTTATCAGTGGATCAATAATATTGTCATCTGTTGGTACTCTACATATTTCTATGTCTCATCGATCAATGATTTCACGAATGAGATGGTAACGCCTAAGTATGTGTTTGGATCGCTGGTGAGATCTAGGTTCTTTTGCTTGTGCGATGGCTCCTTTGTTGTCACAACGTAGATATATAGCATTTGATATGCTAGGTACGACCCCTAGTTCAGATATGAACTTTCTGATCCAAACAACATCTTTTGCAGCATCGCTTGCTACAATAGACTCGGCTTCTATTGTAGAATCTGCTACTGTATCTTGCTTTGAACTTTTCCAGCTTACAGCACCTTCATTAAGGCAAAACACAAAACCCGATTGTGATCGAGAATCACCCTTATCAGTTTGGAAGCCTGGGTCTGTATAACCTTTTATACTTAGCTATTCCTTACCTCCATACATAAGGAATGTATCCTTAGTTTTTCTTAAGTACTTAAGGATGTTTTTGACTGTAACCCAATGACCTTCACCGGGATCTACTTGGTATCGACTTGTCATACTTAGTGCATATGATACATTCAGACGTGTACATAGCATGACATACATGATAGATCCAATGGCTGAAGCATATAGAATCTTACTCATGCGCTCTCTCTCTTGAGGTGTTGAAGGACACATTTCATTCGAGAGCGAAATACCATGTCTCATAGGTAAGAATCCTCTTTTAGATTCTTCCATACTGAATCTTTTTAGAACTTTTTCTATGTATGTATTTTGACTTAGTCCTAGAAGTTGTCTTGATCTATCTATATAGATCTTGACTCCTAATATGTAGGTTGCTTCATCTAAGTCTTTCATAGAAAAACATTTTCCTAACCAAGTCTTTACAGACTGTAAGGTAGGTATGTCATTTCCTATTATTAGAATGTCATCCACATACAATACCAAGAATGTAACAGTGCTCCAACTAGTTTTCTTGAAACCACATGGCTCATCTTCATTTTTAATGAAACCAAACTCTTTGATTGCCTAATTAAAACGAAGATTCCAACTTCGAGAAGCTTGCTTCAACCCATAAATGGATCTTTGTAGCTTGCATACTTTTAGGGCATATTTTGGATTGACAATACCCTTAGGTTGTGTCATGTACACATCCTCATCTAATTTTCCATTAAGGAAAGCAATTTTGACATCCATTTGCCATATTTCATAATCATAATATGCAGCTACTGCAAGCAATATCCGGATAGATTTAAACATAGCAACATGCGAAAAGGTTTCATCATAGTCTATACCATGAATTTGACGAATCCCTTAGCGACCAATCGCCCTTTGTATGTTTGTATATTGCCATCCATGTCGATTTTCTTTTTAAAAGCCCATTTGCACCCTATGAGCTTAATTCTTTCGGGTGGGTCAACCAAAGTCCATACTTGGTTTTCTGACATGGAATCCATCTCGGATTTCATGTCTTCTAGCCATTCTCAGAATCTGGGCTCTCCACTGCTTCCCCATAAGTCCTAGACTCTTCTTGGTCCATGAGAAGAACATCTCCATGCATGCAATGTGACAAGAAATCCATATCTCTCAGGCGCATTGCGTTCTCTCATAGACCTTCGTAGTGGTTGTGTTTCAAGAACGATTGGATGTTCCTTAACTATTTGTGGAACTTGTTGTTTAATCTCTGGTTCAGTGATCTGTGGTTGATTTTGAATTTCCTCAAGTTCAATATTTCTCCCACTTTCTTTTCTGAAAATAAATTCTATTACGAGGAAGACTCCCGTTCGAGCAACAAACACTTTGTTCTCAGATGGATGGAAGAAATAGTATCCTTTTGTTTCTTTAGGATACCCTACAAAATTACATTTATGAGATTTAGGTTCGAGTTTTGTAGACATCTGATGTTTAACATAAACTTTACATCCCCAAATTTTCATAAAAGACATACTAGGACGTTTCCTAGTCCACATCTCATATGGTGTCTTTTGAACCGATTTAGATGGAACACGATTTAGTGTGAAAGCAGCTGTTTCTAGCGCATGCCCCCAAAAAGAAGTTGGAAGATCAGCATGACTCATCATTGACCGACCCATTTCTAACAATGTTCGATTTCTCCTTTCAGAGACTCCATTGTGTTGTGGAGTACTTGGAAGTGTAAGTTGTGAGACAATCCCACATCCTTTAAGAAGTTCATCAAACTCTAGGCTTAAGTATTCTCCTTCTTGTTTTGATCGAAGAGCTTTAATACTCTTTCCTAATTGGTATTGTACTTCATTCTTAAATTCTTTGAACTTTTCAAGGGCTTCAAATTTATGATGCATTAGGTAAATGTACCCATATCTACTGAAGTCGTTAGTGAAAGTAATGAAGTATTAAAACCCTCTTCTGGCTTGTGTATTCATCGCTCCACATACATCACTATGTATTATACCTAATAAATCACTTGCTCGTTCATTTTTACCATCAAATGGTGATTTGGTCATTTGTTATTGATCTTTTTGTATTTATGTTATACATGGAATTGTCTTGATCTAAGATATAGAGGCTATTGATTAATTGAGCCGTACCATAAAAACATTATTGAGGGGAAAATAACAACTATTATTCTTAATAATAATCTCAAAACCAATCTTGTCCAAACAAGAAATTGAAATAATGTTTTTAGTTAAACTAGGTACGAAATAACAATCCTCTAAATCTAAAACAAGTCCACTAGGTAATGACAAAGTATATGTTCCTATAGCTAATGCAGCAACTCTTGCTCCATTTCCAACTCGTAGGTCCACATCTCTTTTTGCCAATTTTCTACACCTTTTTAGTCACTATATAGAAGTACAAATGTGAGAACCACAACCGGTATCTAATACCCAAGAAGTAGATGTTGATATATTAATATCAATAACATAAATACCTGATCCGAACTATCCATTTTCTCTTGCCTTCTTAATGTCCTCAAGATAGACAGGGCAATTTCTCTTCCAATGTCTAGCATTGTTGCAATGGAAACACTTTCCTTCTTGTGCAACTCCTCATTCGGGTTTCAATGCAATCTTTCCTTTGTTGGGCTTTGGCTTTGCCTTGGTGTTGGGCTTTCCTTTTCTGTTATCTTTTCGGACCATCAGAATAGGTTTGCAACCAACCTTTTTCATCTTGTTCTATGCTGTTCTTAACAGACCAAGAAATTGGGGTAACGATTTGTTAATTTCATTCATATTGAAATCAAGAACAAATTGATTAAAACTATCTAGCAACGATTGCAGGATAACATCAGTAGCCAATTCGACACTTAGAGGGAAGCCCAACTTTTCCAGGGTCTGAATATACCCTATCATTTTGAGAACATGAGTTCCCTCAACCATCTTGCATCAAAACAAAGCCTTAGAGGTCTTATACCTCTCTTGACGAGCTTGCTCCTCATATAATTCCTTGAGATTTTTAACCATCTCATAGGGAACCATGTCCTCATGTTGTTTCTGAAGCTCAAGGGTCATGGTCGCAAGCATCAAACTACTGACATCTACCATGTCACTTGAGTATTTTTCAAAGGCTTCCAATTCATCTTTAGATGCATCATCTGCTAGCTTTTTAAGGACAGCTTCTTCGATGACTGTTAGTTTCCGTTCTTGTTTGAGGATAATCTTCAAATTACAGAACCAGTCAAGGAAGTTCAAGCCATTTAATTTGTCATTCTCATGGGCGGATTGCAATGATAATGTGTTTGCCATAAATCTACAACGATAAAATATGTTTTATAAGTACCTATATATCATGTTTATAAAGTAATAACATTCCCACTATTAAAAACCCTCAAAATCGAAAAACTTGCTAAAAGTATTTCTAGTGGATAAGGATCCATATTTCATTTTATTCTAAGTCAGCTTTGGCTTTACTCCTAGAATTCAATTATTTAGGTAAGCAACACTTGCTAATTACATCTCATGTAATTCCTATATTTGATGAACAACTATTTGTCCAAAACAAAAGTTCATATGGTCTAATAGAAAGAACAATAATGAACAGTGCACCAGGTAGGTAACTTATGTAAGGAGGTGGTGTACTGGGCACACTTAAATACCAAGTATTTCAAAGAACCAATCCTAGACATGCACTTTCGTATTGTTTTTCAATCACCAAAGTTCATATTGTCACGCGCCACACGCACGGCTCATTATTCCCCCCACGCGCGCGTGCAGTTCAACCGCGCCTCTTCAGTTCCCGTGACCATCTGCATTCTGGCCACACCAGTGCCACCTCGACGCCACGACAGTTGTTGCACTCCACAACGACCACTACGCTAGCAGATATGTTGGTCCCCCTTCAAACCGCTCGGCCACGGCAGCACATGCAACAAAAAGGATGAGATTAGCAGAAAAATCAGAGGCGAAAACAACATAAATGTCAGGGAACAATACGAATCAGGGGACAAATCGACATTACAGAGGATGCACCATTTCATTCAGAAAAATCAGAGCCAATAGAGAATTTTCGCATGTATTTCAATTCAAAAATCCCATGTAATTTCGGGTATATAAATCAAAGCCCTAGTTGTGTAAAAATATACTAGACATATTCAGAAAGGAATAGCAAAAAGAGGTAGCCAAATCTCGCATTTACAGAGGTATAACATCTCATTCTTATATTTTTGAGTATTTAAATAAAGAAAAGCATAGAACTTTAGGGTTTTCGTGACTCTCACCCTTGTAGTTTTCCCTGTTTGTTGATAAGCCTTGAATGGTGAAACAGAGTGGAGATGGCCTCGGAGAAGCCCCTTAACCCTGGTCGTCATCTTTTGAAGAGAAAAGAAAGAAAATGGGGTTTCTCTCAGTTCTGTTTTTGGTTTTTCTCGAAGGAAAGGTTCAGATTTTGAGGGAAATAGACTCAGATCGGTGTTCTAGGTTGAAAAAGTTTTTTTCGGTGTTTTTAAGGCTTGTCGGCCTTCGTCGAACAGCGGCCGGCGTAGCGACGAAGCCACCAAAACTGGGTTATACGACCGGATTCTAGGCAGGGCGGCGGCGCTGATGAACACCACGGCGGTGTTCATCCCTTACCCAGAGAACTTTCAAAGGATTTGGGGTTATAATAATTTTTTTCTAATTTTGGCAAAAAAAACTTATAATATATACTGGTTTAGCGTTTTAAAAAAGGGAAAATTGCATTTTAAGCTATTTCCCCCCGACCTATTCACCTTTTAAGGAGTTCTGCG
This sequence comes from Hibiscus mutabilis, assembly GCA_019671005.1. Taxonomy (NCBI): domain Eukaryota; kingdom Viridiplantae; phylum Streptophyta; class Magnoliopsida; order Malvales; family Malvaceae; genus Hibiscus; species Hibiscus mutabilis. Next base: position 68,034,910 of record CM033711.1, read on the forward strand.
TTTTTAAACTCCTTCCGTGGTCCCTGGATATTTGTTTTATCTTTCAATTTGGTCACTGTTTCGAGTAGAGTTCTCCTCTTCTTTTAATTTGTCTTTTAATTTTGTTTCTATTCAATTAAGTCTCATTTCCAGTTTATAATATGATGTTTAATATGTTTTTTAACATTAATCTTGTGGTTGATTAGCTTTAAAATGTATTAATATGTTGAATATCATTTATTTGAATGCTAGATAATGTAAGTTTTTGGGCCTTGTGTTTGTTGGGCCTAGTTTCTAGCTTTGGGTTTAGATTAGAGTTAGGTTAGTTTAATTAATTCAAATCATGTGTTCATCTCATAGAAGCATGATTTCAATCTAATTAAGTTAATTGTGGGGCTCGCATCTTTAGGGTTAATCAATCTAGGGTTAAGTACTAGACCCACCTAGATTAATTAGATCACCAAATAGTCTCTCTCATAATTTGGGCATTTGGTTGTTTTAGTCCTAGTTTGTTTGATTAGGTAGTTTGGGCCTTTAGTTCTTGAGCCTTTAGATTCTAGGCCTTTAGTTTTGGGGTCTTTAGGTTTCGAGCCTGGCATTTGGGGGAGGTTTTAGATTAGGTAAGTTGGATTAATTTGGATCGCGTGCTCGTCTTATAGGGGCGTGATTCCTAAATTAATTAAGTTAAGGTTCAAATTAATCTAAGGAATTTTAATTTGCTCTTGGCTCATTAGAGTAAATATTAAATTCGTTAAATTAATTGAACGTTTCTTAATGGCTTAGGATAAAATTAATTTCAAACTTAGGTGGACGCTTAAATTCCCGATTAATTATCTTCACTTGTTAGGATCTTAGTCATTTAGGGCTAATTAATTTAGGATTTAATACTAGAATCACTTAATTAACAGTTAGGTCACTAATTGAGCTTCAATAATTTGGGCATTTTAGGTTAGGTCTTGGGAGGGGCCTTATGTGTTTATCTTTTATGCCTTTTGTTTGCCATTTCCTATTTTGTCATTCATGTGACTGTAACTATTTTGATTACACATTAATTAATTGGATCACAAAAAGGGGAGGTATTCATTAGTTCCGATATTTGGGTCGCAACAGTCCGAGCTTAAAGGATGTTGACCAAATATTTGAATTAATCCTTACCGACTCAAGATAGAATTAAGACTTGACAAAGTCATTACATCATTCCCTAACTGCTTGCACCATGCATAAGGGTGACGTACGAGATTCGAACCGTAAATTAACACGACAGTCAGGCTTATTCGATATCGGTTTAATCTATGGTCCGATGTATCGTCAACCTTATTAATTAAATGTCTAATTAATTTGAACCCACCAATTTGACAAAGCCCGTTCAATCAAGGTTAATTTCCAATTAAGGTCACCAAATTAAATTCTTTCCAAATTTCGACAATTTCCTTCGATTAAAAGCAACAAATATTTTGGTACCGATTTTTTGGGCGTGATGGGGGTGCTAATCCTTCTCCACACGTAACCAACTCTTGAACCCTTTCAAAATGAATCTCTGGTTTTGTGGTGTCTGACCTACCTTATCCGAGTGGCCGGTGGCGACTCCTAATTTTCAATATGTTTTCCAAAGAAAATGAATTTTCAAAAGAAATCCCTTTAAACCAAGATTACAAAGAAAGGATTTTTGGGATAACCCGTAGCGCCGAACTTATATTTTTTTCTAAAGTTTTTTAAAAAAAACGTCGCTACAGCCAAATATGCATATTTTACCACTTTTAGCCAAGTTCAAAACCTCATTTTAAGCCTTTAAAGCTTAAACATACCGAATGCAACATATACACCACAAAATGGATAAAAGTGACTATTCTAACTACCATGCCACCATACTAGGAGTTTGTAAGGTTGATGAACATTACTCTATGATTGTTGTGACTTGCCAGAAAACCATCAACTTCCCCGATCTAGCAATGATAGCTTCCTTAACTTGAATTGCATTAGATAAAATGCATTAGGCATACTGATAAGTGTTCAAAAGTACTATTTTTCTTACCCTTTTTACTCATATTATTGTTAGACTTAAGCTCATATTAGTTGCATAATTAGCCATTCATGCATTAATTCATGTTTCTTTCCATCGTTGAGCTTGATTACATAACTTGGTAGTTTTTGTGGGAAAAGATGCTGCTTTGGTGTGTTTTGTGTGTATGTACACGTCTCGGTAATTTTGGGAGCAGTCGCCATGGCAGTACATGCCTCGGCAATACCCTGGTACGCGGATTTAGTTAATTTCCTTGTTTGTGGTATTTTACCTTATGCTCTTACTCACCAAGGGAAGAAGCGGTTCCGCCTTGATGCTAAGCATTACTTTTGGGATGAGCCTCTTTTGTTTAAACAATGTGCAGATCAGGTTATAATCCGATGTGTCCCTGAAGAAGAGCAACAGAATGTACTCTGGCAATGTCATTCTTCACCCTATGGAGGACATTTTGGAGGAACTCGTACCGCGGCCAAAGTTTTGCAATCTGGTTTGTATTGGCCAACATTGTACAAAGATGCCCAAGACTTTTACAAGCAATGTGATCGTTGCCAGAGGACGGGCAATATCTCTAGACGACATGAGATGCCACTCCAGAACATCATCGAGGTGGAATTGTTCGATGTATGGGGGATCGATTTTATGGGACCTTTCCCATCTTCATTCGACAACCTCTACATTTTACTTGCTGTCGACTACGTGTCTAAATGGGTTGAGGCAGCTGCAGTTCCCAACAACGATTCCAAGACCGTGCAACGATTCTTGCAGAAAAACATATTTACACGGTTTGGGATGCCGAGAGCAATTATCAGTGACGAATGCAAGCATTTTGACAACAAACTAATTGCCAAGATGTTGCAACGCTTCGGCATATCACACAAGATCGCCACGGCATATCACCCACAAACTAACGGGCAAGCAAAAATTTCCAACCGGGAATTGAAGGGTATACTCGAGAAAGTTGTAAATCCCTCTAGGAAGGATTGGTCATTAAGACTAGATGACGCACTTTAGGCATATCGCACTGCATTCAAAACACCCTTAGGTATGCCCCCCTTCCGACTTGTCTATGGCAAAACATGCCATCTACCGGTGGAAATCGAACACAAGGCATATTGGGCAATCAAGACCGTGAATATGGATTGGGAAATTGCCGGACAAAAGCGTTTGTTGGACCTCAACGAGATAGAAGAATTCCGTGCACTCGCCTATAACAATGCACGAATCTACAAGGAGAAAACAAAGCAATGGCATGACAAGAAACTATTGCCACGGCAATTCACACCAGGGCAACTAGTTCTCCTATTCAATTCTCGGCTAAAACTTTTCCCGAGAAAGTTGAAATCAAGATGGTCGGGACCATTCGAAGTTTTCAAACCATTCTCTCATGGTGCCGTGATAATCAAGTCCATCACTGACAAAAATGAATTCAAAGTTAATGGACAAAGATTGAAACACTACAATGGTGCCCATGTGGAACGTAACAAAGAAGTGGTCAACTTAGGAGATGCATGAGCATGCTCTCCCTTTGATATTTTTTTTTATTATTTTTGATTAAATTTTTTTATTTTATTTTTTTAGTTTTTTTCGAACTAATTTTTTTTTATTTTTCCCGATTATTATTATTATATTTTTTAGGATAGATTTTTTTTTTATCTTTTTAAGTTTAAGAATCCCTTTACACATCTTTATTTATTTTATTTTATTACTCTATCTTTAATTTTAATCCTTATTTGATTTGTCTTTGAATTGTAGGAAAAGAGTTCAAGATTAAGAGGAATTTTAATCCAAGAAGGAAAACATCTTCAACAAGGAAATTAATGGGCTGAATCTAAGGCTTATATAAAGCCTCCAACTTACCCTAATCAAACCCCCTTGCCGTCATCCTTCCCCTAACCCAAAAACCCTCTTTTTCATCTTCCTCTAATCCCACCCACCATATTTACCACCTATCTTTTCTATAAAACCCATCACCCTTAACCTATTCCTACTTTTTATCTTGCAACTTTTTAGTTTCTTTTCTTTTATTTGTTTTTACAAAACTCACAACCAAGATCATCCATGGCATCCAAAATTAAATTTTTAGTTCATCCAAGTTCCTCCAAAGAACCAAGATACAAGAAGTTTGCTACACCGGTGGTTCAAGAAAGATTTCACTTCAAGTTTGAAAGCCGGAAGATTTATGAAGAACAAGGCTTTGAATACTCCAACTCTCATCAAGATTTCGGCCTTGAACCATTCATCTTCGAGAGGATTTCACATCAAAAGTGGCAAATCTTTTGCCATCAACCAGAACCGGGCAACATCTAATGGGTAAAAGAATTCTATGCTCACTCACCTAACCCGGATAATCCTTATGTTTTTGTTCGTGACAAGGCCATACTCATAAGCCCCGAAAACGTCAACACCTTTTACGGGATTTACATTGAGAAGGATGAGCATCAAGCCTTCGTTGATCAAATCACGCCCAAGCAACTTGACAAGGTGCTTCAAGAACTCACTCAACCGGGAACTCATTGGAACGACGGTAAATACAAGGGCACGGTAAATCGCCTTCGGCTTAAACCCGAGGCAAAACTATGGAATAAGTTTGTTAAAACTTCTTTAATGCCCACCACACACAATACTACCGTTGATATACCACGTCTTTTGCTCATACATTCTATTTTGCATAATCACATCATTAACATTGGAAAATTATTTGTGATGAGATTTTTGTATGTAGCTCAAAAGATAAGGGTTCTCTTTTCTTCCCTTGCTTAATTTCTAATCTTTGTAAGGAGATGCATGTCCCAAGTGAGTCCACCGATGAAAAGACCATACCAAAGTCCGGTTGGAATCAAACACAAATCCGAAAGCTAATGGGAGAGGCACCGGGAAATTCTTCAAGGCCTCCAATTGCCGCGACAAATCCTGCCGACCCGGTAATCCCTAATGCCCAAACACCTAACGCCCAGACAACTCGGCCATCAACCCCGGGACACTTTGAAGCACTCTTGCAACCATTGGTGAGCCACCTAAGGCAAATTGAAGACCGACAAATAATGTTCATACGGTACATGAAGGAGCACAACAATGCCACCACCCAAGTCATCCTAGAAAAGTACCCGGACAATCGCGTGCCGTTCCCAATCTTTCCTGCCGAGATCCTTGCCCCGGCAACCAATGAAGCAGTCGCCACGACAACCACAACAGATGATGCCGCGACAATCTACATCGTGCCTGCACAAGTAGATACCCCGGCAACCAACCCTGAAGATGCCATGACAACCAAAGCTAAAGACATCCCGGAAACCACTGCAAAAGCCAAAGGTAAAACACCTATGCCCGAATCAACTCCTATGGAATCATTTTCTAATTTTTCAGATTCGGACGAGTCCTCCATTGCACCAACAAAGACCGCATCAATTGAATCCTCCAAGCGAAAAGCCAATGACACTGAAGAAGAGGACGATGAGGACAACCCCGTACGAGGATCGATTCCACCACCGGCAACAAGAAAACAACCATCGCGTTCAAGCAAGAGAATCAAGACACCGACCAAAAGGAAACTTATCATCCACGATGACGAACTCTCAGAGTAAGCCCTCGTTTGCATTTTATTTTTCGTTATTTTTCTTTAATACATGCATTGAGAACAATGCCTCACTCGAGTTTGGGGGGGATTGTTATTAGTAGTTACCATGTTTAGTTACATTCATCTTAAGTATTACATTTAGGATACATAAATTGCTTGCCATGCCTTTAGTTGGAATAAGAACTGCTTAGATTTGATGAATATCCGATGATGACTTTGCCAATGCACTTAATTGATAGAATTTTTATTCTAGGATAACCATGGAAAAACTTAGAATTTTACTATGATGCTAAATTTGATGAAACACTATTGTGGTTTGATTGATTTAAGGAATTCTAGTGAACTTAGGTTGATAATTAACAAATTGGGGGATTAGAATAAAAATTGGATGAATGCTAGAGGTGCCCGAAATTGGCTCTAGCATGTGCTAAAAAAATTGATCACTAGAGGTGCCCGAAACTGGCTCTAGTATGTGCTAAAAAAATTTTGATCGCTAGAGGTGCCCGAAACTGGCTCTAGTCGAATAAAACTAAAAACAAAACACTAGAGGTGCCCAAAACTGGCTCTAGTTAAAACATGTTAAAAAGAACCCAATGAAGTAATTTGAAAACCTCTTGTTTGCATAGAATCCGAAAAATCAACTTGCACACAACTCCGCACACACTCACAAGCATTATAGTTTGATTCCGAGTAACTCCTAAGTTTTCCGAAAAATAAAAAGCCAATCATACTTTGTGCCCCGGTTCTGAGAATTGAAATCAAGTTCAAAGCTAAGTTTGTAAAAATAGAAGTCTTGGCAGGTAATTATTAGTTTGCATTGCTTGAGGACAAGCAATAGTTCGAGTTTGGGGGTGTGATAAGTGTTCAAAAGTACTATTTTTCTTACCCTTTTTACTCATATTATTGTTAGACTTAGACTCATATTAGTTGCATAATTATCCATTCATGCATTAATTCATGTTTCCTTCCATCGTTGAGCTTGATTACATAACTTGGTAGTTTTTGTGGGAAAAGATGCTGCTTTGGTGTGTTTTGTGTGTATGTACAGGATCACTTGCCAAAGCAAGGCTAGAGCTAGTTTCCAGGGAAATACATGAAGGAGATGCCGAGCTAGTTGCCAGGGCAATACATGAAGGAGACGCCGAGCCAGTTGCCAGGGCAATTGTCGACAAAGAACAAGGTGATATGGTAGTCGAAATTGATGACTAGACAAGCCCAAGATGACGTGGAGCAAAGCTAAATCCCAAAGGAATTTGTTTTCCATGAAAAGATTAAAGAATAATTAAATTCCAAGAAGATAGGAGAAGTTCTAGAAGGAATATAATTATAATAAAGAATTATATTCTTTAAAGATAATTTAATTCCAACTTAACTTCCTCCTCAAAGAAGGACTTTGACCTGGCCCTATAAATTAGAGGCCATATCGTCAACTTGAGAAGAGAGAGCAAAAGGAGAGAATTTTCGACAAGCATCTAGGGTAAGGAGATTTCGACAAGCTTCATTCCTCATCTTTTTCTTTCTTGTTCAATTAGGTTCATGCTAGGGATTATTTATCTTGTGTTTCTTTGGAACCTAGCCATGAACTAAATCTATTTGGCTATGGTTATTGTGTTTTGTGGTTGTGAGAAACTATTGGATTTTGTTTAGGTAATAAGAGTTTGCACTTTTCTATTCAAGGTTTATTCATTCTTGGTTCTTATTCTTGTTTGCGAGTGAATTGGGAGAGGATCTCGTAACTTCATCTATTTATCTAATATCGGGAGAGTTAGATTCAAGAAACGAATGAATATAATTTTTATTCAATCTATTGATGGTGAAGATTAATCCGGCTTAGGAATAAGTTAAGGATTTCAACGGCTAAGAGGAGCGCAAGATTGGTTGTTGTTCACCCTTGATTCACGCAGGGATGTATTATCAAGGCATGCACAGGTAGCTAGAGTTTTGACTTAGGGATAAGAAGAAACCATTGAAGAACGCTCTGCCAAACCTTGAAGGTTGCTGCCCAGACGCCCAAGTAATTGCCCAACTAGTCGCCTAGGCAACCATCGATTAGTTGCCAAGGCAACCCCGTTGTGCAAGTTGCCACGACAACTGAGTTGCTCGTGCACTCTTTTACCAAGACGATCCAATCGGCTATCACACCTCAACTCACGATAACCTGGCCTATCTCTCTCATCTAATTACATCGCCTTTTACTTATTTGCTTTCTAGTTTAGTTATTAGTTAAACTCCTATAATCCTTTATTTGTGTTTTTACTTTTTACAGTGCAAGAGACTAGATTCTTGAAGTGGCACCAATCCCTGTGGAGACGATATCTTTTATACTATAACTTGCAACGTGTATACTTGCACAATTGCGTAGCACTTATTACGCGCAACACATACTTTGCTTAATGAGGTAGCCATAAACAATAGTAAAAACGATAGTATGCAGTTCAAATCATGCTAGGACGATAACAATACTATAGTTATATCAAAGCTATGACAATATCAATGTCATGGCCATATTCAATAACATGTTTGACATATATTAACAGTATTTCCTTGGATCGAAACAAGATAATGGATACGCGAATTCTTACGCCTCGCCAAATCAATGAATGGTCTAGTCCATCTGCCTCACCAAATGACCAATTTCACAACCATACCTCCGCCTCGCCACAATAAAGGTCGTAGCCCAAGGACCGTAGTTCACTCGTACCAATGAGCTCATGAATTCTATGGCATGCCAATTGTATCCAATGTCCTTTTAAATCCAAAGTTAGTAACAATAACAATATCAAAAACGGTGACAATAACAATGTTGATATCAATGACAATGATAATATCAATGGCAATGTTTCAATAGCGATGACAATATCAATACTGGTGTTCAATGGCAATGGCAATATCAATATCAATGACTATACAGTGCCTATATCCATGCCCAATGTCTATGACAATGACTCTACTAATATCCAATGGTCAATATTTTTATATTCCAAGGTTTCCATGATGACAATGATAACAAAACGATGATGCTATGTTCAATGGTTCGATGCAATAACTTACCCATGCTTACCAATAAAGCCTCTAATGAGGTTCGATGCAATAACCCTTAGGCAAAAGGTTAGCTATGTGATATTCAATAACAATGAAATCGGGAAAAACACCTAGCTTAATCCCATGACTCCGACTACACTTACCTAATTCTCCGAAGCTCCCAAGGCTCTCGGACAACAATCCCCCTGTTCCTTTGTTTGGTGGTTTGACCATTTCCTCACTAGGAACGTTTTAAGCTATCAAAACAATATAGGAAAGGGGATTACTATGATTCCAATAACTTAATAGTAAATAGCACATCTATAGCTACAATTAGCCATAGGACCGATAAAAGCATAGCTTGAAATTTTGTGGGAGTTTAGCTAAATTTCGATAGGTTCCAAAACTTGATTTCAACCAAATTTTCTCATGGAAATTAATAGAACAATGATGAGCTTACCTTGATATATCGATGAAAGTAATCTAGAATCAATAATATGAAGAAAATCAAAGCTTTAAAAATCCTCCAATGAAGGTGCTTGCTTCCAAGGAAAGAAATGATGACTAAGGTGGTTGCTTCTGTACTTAATTGGGTAAGTTTCTAAACTCATTCTTATTTCCCAATTTGTTTATACTCAAAAGCTTTCCTTCAAGTGGAGGAAACATTCTGAGCATTCCACGTAGTGGATGATGGGGCTTAGGAGGGCCCAATTGCAAGGTTGGTCCCTCAAGTTCTTAGACTTTGCACTTTTGCTCCTAAACTTTTCATTTTCACAATTTAGTCACCAAATGACTTCCAATATATTCAGTAAGGTCCTTAAGTAATAAATCGACTCAATTAGCGTCCAATATTAATATAATTGACCACATGGTCAATGTTAATACAATATTTGGACCTTTTCAGCGTAAATTTTTTTGATCGTCGAATCTCAATTCCGACTAGACCAATTTTCGGGTTGTTACACCTTTCGTAACCAAAACAACCTCGACAAACCTTGCAATTAGTAAAACCAAAACTGCCTCAATACCTTCTACTGCCCCAACGACAAAAAAAATTAAAAAACTACTAACTCAACCGAATTAGCATTGAAACCAACCTTTATCAAAGCATACACCAAATAACCATAAATCACCGACCACCAAACCAGTAACATTAAAACAGAGACCCAAGACAGTCAATTCATCATTACTCTAAACAGCCCTCAAAATTAAAGATGTTTCGACTTACCAAGCATCATTTTCACCATCTCTTTAACAACGTCGTTTTCGTTGTCAATAATCCTAACCCCAATTTTCTTACCTAATTCTAAAGCCGCCTTTGCCTCATTCAACAAGACCTTTTTATGATTTATAATATCAGTGTGATAAAGATTCGTGAGCTACATTTTAACCGCTATGTTTCCCTTTTTGTGCTTTTGATTTTTTCTTTTTAGCTTATCGTCTCATAATTTTTAAAGTTTCTTCATCTTTGTATTCATAAATACTCTTCACCTTTCTAACCTCCTCCAAAGTTGTGCCTTCAACCAACCCCATGTTACTAACGTCCTCTAATACCCGATTAGAAAAAGAAACTATCTCGAGATCGACTGAAAGAGAATTCGGGACTTCCAACACGCCCCTGCTACCATTAGCTGCTTCTAAGAATAAAGGATCCTTGGATTTACCAAAATCCAAGATTTGGGGGAGAAAAATGGATCAATCTCAGTAACAACAACCTCAAACGACTAAGATTCACCTGTTCATCAATTCTATCGCTTTGATCTAAAATAACTTGAAATTTTGCCAAAGCAAAAGAACATGGACTAAGCGTGCTCTCATCTATGGATATAAGCTCCCCCCATCTCGAAGTTACATTCTGGAATGTGTCGACGCTCCACGCATGCGTTAGAATGCCGAAGCAGGACAGCCAAGCTCTACAGTTTTTCACCCTGAAATTCTCTAACCACTCGGAGAGGCTAACGAACCATTTATTGTACACCATCGATTTCTCAGACTTGAAACTCACCATGGCTTCATAACAATCAAACATTAACAACATGAATGTTCCAGAGAAGTTCATAACTGTTAGACCAATTATACTTTCATCTTTGACCTTCAAAAAACTTTTACACCTTCCAACAAGGCCTCTTTCTCCTTATAATTCACACCCTCAATAATTGTAGATGGTGGATGTTTACCTTTGATGTTTTGCAACTCTGAAAAATTCTCCCTTCTAATACTAGAGCTACTGCTCCATTGGACTGTTGCTCGATTACAACCTTGAGAGTGAGAACGCACCTTTCTCCAAAATCTTGTTCTGCTACCGAACTGAGCAATGTTAACATGAATATACCGATCCACAACCCATGCTCCATCGAACATCCCAACCGAAAAAATTGTGTTAACTTTGGGACGACATACATTTCACCGTTACACCAACTGTAACAGGAAAAAATTGTTTCTAAAACAGTAATTTTTATCGCGGTACAATAAAACCTATTTATTTTTTTACATATTGTAATTTTTTTCCTCTAGTTTTATTCAAAAAAATTATTTTTTCTAGTTGTTACTATGTTTGTTTTGCAGCAATGACTTTAACAACAAATACATTACACTTGAGTCTCTTTTTTTTAAGGAAATTAACATAAACACTTAAAACAATCGGACTTTCGATCCGATTCTCATATTGTACAAGCTAGTACAATGTCCCATTATTTCCACGTTGACAGAAACCATAATTTTATTTGATGAAAGTACAAAATTTATTAAGCGGCGGCTCCTTTTTTATTCCAGATGATCATGTAATTTGATTGTCATGAACATGGCAGCATATTGCAGCAACCGGTGGTCATTGCTGCTTCCGTGCTCCGCCGCAGAAACCATCGGACCTCTAGCTCTCATTCGGTTACGCCGCCAGGCGAGTTGTATGTTCACAGCAGCCCATGTTTGCCAATTTGATGAATAATATCTTGCAGTTCTCTTAAGCCTTTCGTTGGCGAATTTGTACCTGAAATGATATGTGATGTATCTGAGATGGTCTGAATCAAGACCAAACGCTTCAACCGATTCGACGCAAACAAATGTTGCAGACGATGCCGGAAGACGGTCAATAAAAGGTCGGCGAAGACACCATGAGAGCAGCTCATCACCTAAAAAGCCTCCTGGTTTGATTATACTTGTGGCAACCATGCCTTTGCTCAGGCTTTGAGTACGTTGAATGCGTCCATGAACTACGAACACCATTCTTTGCACTGGATCTCCTTCTCTAAGTAGCTGTTTCATGGAAACATCAACAAGCTTAGCACACTTTGTATAGTTCGGATGTAAGTATCGAATTCGGGTATGTATCTTATATCGAAATGTGCCGGATATAAATGCCTGACATGTATGCTTTAAGAAAACAAAAGAGTCGGAACAACATAGACAACACCGTCAACTCATACCTTTTCGTCTTTAGAGAAGACAAGCGGCTTAACTCGGTCGCAGATGTTATCAAGAATAAGGCCATCCAAGTTGTGGAACAAAGGAACCTAACGGAAAAATAAGTTGCCATTGATTTGGCTCGAATTTAGAGATAAGTGTTAGATAATGATCAAACATAGGTTATATATATATAACATCATACCAAATACCAAATACCAAATACCTAAGCCCAAATAAGTAAATATGTTGCACCTTTTTGATGAGGTCAATACAAAGGTAACGCTTGATGTCCCTCCGGAGGCCCTCGGGCAAGTGTTTGATCAATTCCATCTCATCTTCTCCTCCCAAAGTTGCCCATCTCTGGCGATCGAAACGCCGAACTCTCTGTCTGAGATGTGACGGCAACTGCCTACGCTTCATCCACCATTCCATGTCTCGACATCTCAGTTGCATTTGTCGCTTCTTCGCCATTACAGCATGCAAGAGAACCTTGACCTCAAAAAGAATCCATTGTCTGTTAAGTTACGTTTTCAAAGAATTAAGCCATAGAAAAAAAGGGTAAGTAAGTTTAGAGTCACCTGGATGTTTCCGATGAGCAAAGTGAAGAGCAGCAATCCAGCAAGCACTAAGCATATACAGAAAACCACTTCTAACCAATGACTTGTTGGCTCAAGAATGTTCCCAAAGGTGCTGCAAATTGAAGATATGATGTATGAGAAATGCCATTAAGGGTGATTGCAGGGTTTATGAGGTTTACCTGAGAGTCATTAAGCCCCAAAATATGGGATAAAGGATCTTGACAGCAACCGAGTTGCTAGAAACAACAGGAAGAGCCCACTCATAAATCCCATAACCGAATGGTCCTTTAACGTCAAAGCACAAAGGCATTCCAGTGACTTTTGTTGAGTCACCAGCACCACAGGACAAAGATAGTTTCCCGCACTGCTCATTTCTCTCACATTGCTGCTGAAAACACGACGCTATGCGCTGCATTGTGAGGATGTACCAGCACCCTCCCGCAACCTGCAATACAACAAAAACTGAATTGTAATTGTAAAGCATTTTTCGAATCTATATAAATAGATTGAATTTCCGTAAATATTCGAATATGCATCTTTTATCATCCTAATAAAAATACTCAAGTTTACAGGGAAGAGAAGAGTTTACATGAGAAGCAATGAAGTAGGCAATGAGATTAAGGCCAAAACCCCACCAAATGGTGCCAAATATATATCCAGTGACCTTTTGCATCCTTCTCATCAAGGAAATGCTGTGGTAAACCTTTGGCAGGAATTGGAACAAGAAGATCAATAACAGAATAGTGGCTATATCCCTGATTTTCTCTTCCTTGATTAGTTTTGGTACAACCAACCAGAACACTGCCTGCAAAATAAGTCGTTATATACCCTAGCTTTTATTATAAATTAGATAAATCGTATTAATAATAAAGATGGTAAATATACATGTTGTTTAAAGATACCTGAGGAACTGGGAGAATTACAAAAGCATCAAACCAGAAATCTTTAAGGGAACGAACATAATGAGAGGCAACTGCGCGAGGGTCCCAGACCAGTTTCCCACAACCGACGACGAGGGACTCCCTCGACACGTACGCCAACCTGAACTGAAGCCATACATGGAACAGATGCACGACATCGACACACGTCCGGAGGACGGTGACAATGACGGCAAGCTCACCATCCAAGTACAAACAAGGCGACCCACCTCTGCCTATTGACAGTGCATAAAAGAAGAGAGGGTCATTGGCTAAGGCCATTGCACGAGCCAGCAGGAATGCTCGGTTCCATTTCTGTACATGCTTGCTCCTCGGGTCGAGCGCCCGTCTTCGTCCGCCGAACGGACGAGACGGTTGCCGAGTGGAGGCTTGAACCGAGTTCTTCTGCGGGCAAGTTCTGGCCTTTATCGGAATGAGGGAAGTGCCGGCGCAGGCTTCCCATTCAGGCGGGTGAGCTTGGTCGCAGCTGCTGGAGTGGAAAACTGGGAGTCCCACTTGAGTGCAAGCGTAGCATTCTATGGTGTTGGGAATTGGGGTGTCTTCGTTGATGTTGTCGCCGCCATGATCAGAGTTGTCGCGGGGAGAGATTTGAAAGTGACGACGTCCAATCCACCGGCTGTTGCAAAAAAACAGCAAACTCAGTGATTAAAATACATAAAATGAAGATTGTTAGTGATTAGATGACATCCTTGTTGCAAGTTATGTTTCGTTAAAGAGATGAATGGGAACCTGGAGAAATTGGATAGGGAAGGCATGGGGAGAGAATGATGGAACCATGGGAGAGAAAGGGAGGAGAGGGCGTAGAGAAAGAAAGAAAAGGGAAAGGAAATGGAAGTATGAGAAAGTGAGAGGGAAAGGACTAGGAGCCAACAGTTGAGAGGAAGATGGAGTTATTTGGAGGGATTAGTAATATGACACAAGTGAACTGCCACGCTTTTTTTACCCAAATATTTAGGGTTTTTTCATTTAGCCACGTGTATTAACAAGAAAAGAAATAAAAAAATAGAAAAAGACCTTTCAATATAAGAATTACTATCTATATCTACTAAATCGCATAAAAAGAAAGAAAATAAACAAATGAAAAAAGAGGAAAAGAGGGAGAAGGGGGCATTCTAACGAGATCCTAATCTCAAGACACATTGAGGATATGACCAAATTAGTAGACGCTACGAACTTAATTGGATTGAGCCTTCCTATGGAAACCTACTAAGTGATAACTTAAAATTCAAAAAAACCCTAAAATGAAAAATAGGCAATCCTGAACCAAATTCTATTATTTTACAAAAATAAACATAAACAAAAGTTCAGCAAGCGAGAATAATAATAATAAAAGAAGAAAAGGATAGGTGCAGAGACTCAATGGAAGCTATTCTAACAAATGGGGTTGACTGTTGGTAAAGGAATCCTCATATCGAAATTCTAGAAAGGATGCAAGATATGTATTCGACTCATTAACCGAATAATTCAAATTGAGTTTTACAGAAGTTCAATAAGGGGTGATCCTCCTAATCTAATTTTCTTCATTCACAATGTGATGATTTGAACTTCTGGCCTTGTTTAAGAGACCTATCACATAATCCCGCTAGACCAATTAATTTTTGGTCAAATATTCCTTTTCAATACTATTATTTACGGATCTAACACTCAAAAATATTAGTTTCTGATCATTATGTGTGCACTATGTGTGCGCGATATCAAATGCTATTACTTGAACCCATGGAGTGGTAAATGTAATGTATTTCATCTAGGTGACCCCAGTTCGAGCACCATGTGTGCATGGTGTGTGCGCATTAATTTTAAAGGACTAAAAAAATTGAACAGATACTATTTTGTAATCACACCAACATATTTAAAAAATATATATTAGCTTCTGATCTAGCATCCATTTTTAGAACTCGTCTAACTTATATAACGAATTACGTAAAATATTTTTTAATATTTTTGAACGTCAGAAATGAATAAATTTCATAAAAAACCCATTTAAAAATTAAAAAATCCCGTGAACTCGTAATACTAATAAGAGGTGTTGAAAAATTTAGTGTTAAATCAAAAATTAATATTTTTTAAATGTCATATCTTTAAATAATATTAAAAATGAAATTTGCACAGAAATACAGACCGAGAGAACCCCTCTGTCATCAACGTCGCATGAAAACGTCGAACATCATACAATTATACAAGAAAATTAATAATTATTATATTAAGTACTTTAAATAATTAAATTTTATAAGATATACATTTAAAAATATTTCATTAGAGGTTTTTAAAATGTATTTTTTATATTTTATTCATAATAATTTTTAAATAATTAAGAGTCAAAATAAAAAAACAAAAAATCGATAAGATCGATAAGAAATAATCTTCGCAGGACAGAGAAAGTATTTAAATTAATTTATAAATATTAAAATTTGTGGCACAAGTGAAAAATGTTCTAAACTAAAAAAAAATATTTTTAAAATTTTATGCAACAAGATCTCATAAGCATATTAGTAAAAATTTAATATTAAAATTTATCAATATTGTATTTGTTTATTAGCGTAGAGGTTTTTAGTTATTTTATTTTAAAAATATATAAAAGTAAAAAAATATTAAAAATACTGCTTTATCAATATTATATCTATTTAAATAATTGTTTTTAGTTTTTTTTTCATTTGAAGTGGCACTTGATTAATTCACAACATCAACTCAATTAAAAAATTAATAATAAATGAGATATTTAAATTCTTAAATGTCGTGATGAATAAACAAGTCACTCATCGTCATCCTAGAGTTCTTGTAGAATTATTTTTTTCACTAGCAATACACCAAATAATAATCTTATAAAAATACAAATTATTAGTGAAAATATTATAATAATGTACTTAATGCATTAATGTACAACAGGCTCTTATGTTGCCCATGGCCCATGAGGTCATGAGATTCAAATGAACCATGAGGGTAAATATTTTCACTAAAAATTTGTATTTTATATTTTTGGACCATTGTAAATCATGCATATGCCAAAAAAAACAAGCAAAGTACTAAAAAGATGTGTACGGTTGTTTAGGGTTGAAGGAACCTTCCACATTAAAACACAAAAAATAAATAGTAATAAAAAAAACCCAGTTGGGAGTTACAAAGTGAATAAAGAGTAGCATTACGACGGTGTACTATAATAGGGAAAAACAGTATTGGAAGTTGTTTTTCCCCGCATCGGTGATTGAATTGTACGGTGCAATACGTATACGAATTAGATTGGCATACATGTGATTAAATGCTGTGGTAGGGTTGCCAAATCTACTTTGAGTAGAAGTTATTGAACAATAATGAAGCCGTAACAACGGAGTTGCTACCGGTCCCTTTTATTATATTAGGCGGACCGAAAACCTAAAAACTAACCAGATCGAGAGTTCAAGGGCACGATTACGTGTAAGGAATGATTATCACCCCATGACGCCCATAGAACGGTGCTTACTTGATTACTAATATTTTTCTTGTAATCTGGATGTGTGTATGCAGAGATTAATGTAAAAATCCACAAAGTTCTAAAATTGACTTGAATCCGCTCACTGCTGAGTAAACCCCGGTCATTGTAAACACAAGGGGATTAAGACATTAATTTCTAAAATCTGAAAATATAGTCTCGCATATGAGTTTTGACCGTTCCACCACGGCTAGGGGAAGACCAAATTAACCATAGTTGAGAACATATCTCGTTTTTCATGATGCAATAAAAATTCTTTTTTTAAATGATGTTTTATGCCCTCTTTAATTTTATGAGCGGTTTAATGTTCCAAGTTAATTAGAAGTATGTGTTTAAGGGAACTAATGTGTTTAAGGGAACTAATCTTAAAAGGCTTTATTAAATTATTTATACATATTTATTTTTCTAAAAGTTACCTAAAGAGTTTAAAGAAACTAATCCTAGAAGGTTTTATTAAAGTGTTTAATTATTTACCTTTTTTATAATTACCCTAAGAATTTTACTTACAATTAAATAACTATTTACCCCTTTTCAGAAAATTACCAAGTTAGTTTTTATTCACCATCATTACAATTAATGAATTATTTACCTATAGATTTTATTTAACTATTTACAATTAATTATTTACCCTTTTTTAAAGATTTACCTAAGGATTTTATTTAGCTAGTTACAATTAAGGTAAGGTGTAGAATATTTAAGTTATCTATTAATATACGCATTATTTTAGGAATCTAGACCTAGATATTTAATTGAAACCTTATTATGGGTAACTAAGCCATTTATTAAAGAAACTTACCTAAAAAGTATATAACTTTAAAAAAGTTTTTCTTTAAAAGACATTAATTATTAAATGATCTATTTACCCTAATCTTTTACCGAGTTAAAATGCATGAAGATGAATTAAATGACATAGTGAATATGAATCAAATGATGAATTAAAGTGCATGAAATAAAAGTTAGGAACTAAATTAAAAGTAAAAATATTAAAGTAGAGAGATTGCAAATAGTGAGATCGAAACATGAGCTTATTGACGTGAGGTACATGCTGAATGGCGGGTTGAACAGCGTAACCACTATCGCTGCCACTGCTGGTCGACGTCACTACCGTCGCTGCCGACCGCCGATGCTGCTGCTGGTTGCTGGTGGTGGTGCCGGCTTCGTCTCTCGACGATAATGGTTACTCCTCGAACTCGACTTAATGAGAACCCTACCCTTTTTCTTTCTTATTCAAAACCAAGTAGCAAAGAAAAGAAATATGAAAGAACAACGTTTGGATAAATATACCTCCAAAAATCAACTATAGATTTTATTCCTCTTCAATATGGTGTGTTACAAAAGATGAATGTTGTGTGGTGAGAATGTGAATGTTGATGTGAATGTGAAAAAAATAATGTGTCTAATTACAATGGAATGAGTCCTATTTATAGGCTTCAGGAAACCCTAAATCAAAAACCCTAAAAGCATATTCCATACTTATGCTCAACATTCTTGGAAATGGAATAATGCCATTACTTGGGCATCAAACTCTTTCCTTACATTCAATATGTGTTAAAACAAATAAGGAAATGTCTAAACTTGAATTTAATTACAAATATTCAATAAAATAATTGAAAATTCATAATAAACTCAAATTCACGTATTGAACCCTATACAGTTTTCTGAACGTGCTATCTTCAGTAAAACGAGAGTATCGTGAGCTCCCGATGCCCGATTGAGGCATTTCAAGATGCGTTGGAAAGGTAACTGAAAGATGGTCAATAGGTAAGAAGACACCCTGACCCAAAAACGCTTGGATCCTATCGGAAATTTGCCGTGAGTCCACAATGAGAATTCCTTGCGCATCTTTTGACTTTCCATACTTGTTGGACATGATCTCTTGTAATCTTCCCATATCTGATGTGACTAGGATCTTGTGTGATTTGATTTTCTTGATAATATCGATTCATATTTAATCCCCTTTTCGTTGCTTGCAAGGCATGACTGATAATGTGGCAGATTGGTAGGGATTCAATTAGAAAGAGTATTGCATAAGAAAATCTAGGGTTTCTTTGCGTATGGGGCTTAATTGGGCCTACTGTACGTGGATTCTTTTTTGAGTTTTGCATTTTATATATTTTTGGGCTTTTGTATTATATATACATGGGCAGACAAAATAGGTGACTACAGTTGACCCTCTTTACCCATTCCGGTGAAACGAGAATAGGGAAAAGAACAAAAAGGCATTGATTTTGTCTGGCCGAGTCGGTTGAACATAGCTTGTTTCTATGAAGTGGCAAAAACAAACTGGGTGCTGCAAAATCTTCTTTCCGAAGCGACAAAAAACAACGCGATTCATTTGACCCATTCCTCCAAAGTAGCAGTGAATAAATCAAATGATTTCAAATGGTGATAGAATCTGTTTCTCCAGAGCGGCAGAAACAAATCGAAATTGCTTCAAACAGTGAAAGGATCTGTTTCTCTAGAGCAGCAAAAACAAATCAAAATTGCTTCAAATAGTGAGAGGATCTATTTCTCTGGAGCAGCAGAAACAAATCAAATTGCTAAATCATTTCGGAGCAACAATGACTTCAAAGGACATGTTTCTCCAAAGCGTCAGAAACAAATCAAAATTGCTAAATCATTCCGGAGCAGCAATGACTTCAAAAGACATGTTTCTCCAGAATGGTAGAAACAAATCGAAATTGCTAAATCATTCCGGAGCGGCAATGACTTTAATCAGTGAAAGGACCTGTTTCTTTGGAGCGGAAAAAACAAATTGAAATTGCTAAATCATTTCGGAGTGGTAATGACTTCAATCGGTGCAAGGACCTATTTCTCCAGAGCAGTAGAAACAAATCGAAATTTCTAAATCATTCCGGAGCGGCAATGACTTCAAAGGACATGTTTCTCCGGAGCGACAGAAACAAATCAAATAAACGTAGTATCATTTCGAAGCAGCAATGACTTCAGTCGAGGAAATGATATGTTTCTCCAGAGTAGCAAAAACAAATTGAATAACTGTTGTATCATTCCGAAGCGATAATGACTTCAATTGGAGAATAGATCAGTTTCTCTGAAGCGGTAGAAACAAATCGAATAACTGTTGTATCATTCCGAAGCGGTAATGAACAATTCTTCAACTAAGTTGCATGCTTCATCCATATTTGATCCTTGCATATTTGTTCACTTAATCCAGTAATCTTGTACTCCTAATGAGTTGGGTAGTCTTATAGCTCTTCAAAGCTTCTTATGACCACCTTTGAACTTCTTGCTGGGGAATCTTTGCAGCAAAGCTTATTTCCACCTTAATGCTCAAGTAGCTTTGCCCTAGAAAGGGTGACTCCTGCCCCTGCAGGCACTGAATTGATAAGGGTGACTCTCGCCCCTGCGGGCACTGAATCGATAAAGTTTCATTCTTCATGGGCCTGAACGGATAAGCCATATGCTGAAAAAATGTTTCCATCCTTCATGGGCTTGAACAGATAGGCCATTTTTCTAAAAATAAAGGTTTCCATTCTTTATAAACCTAAACGGATAGGCTGTAAAGGCTTCCATTCTCTATGAGCCTGAACGGATAGGCTTCGAATAAAAAAATGATGTACTTCTTCCAAGAATGGCGAGAAATGGGGTTTGTTCCTCCAAAATCAATCAGGTAATCTTGTGCTTCTGATTGGTAGCAGTTCTTCCAGGATTCTTGTGAACGTTTTTTGAGTTCTTTGCATGAGCATCTTTGCAACAAGTCTTGTTCCCCTCTTAAATCTCTTCGAAGGACTAAAGAATCCTTAATTTGGTCAGATGCCCCTAAACTTTGAACCTTCTGAGCTCTACATTGCTCAAGTTGTTTTCATCTTGTTTGTTTGCATGTGAACTCGTCTTGTCGTTCCATGGATAACGATGCCCCACTACCAAAGGCTCTGGAAGGAACTCATTCTGACCTTTCCAATCTGGCTGGACATTCTATCATGGCTTGCTCGTGGAGGGAACCTCTGCCCCGCTCTTGTATTTTTGAGACCTCATGAGCCTTTCTTCTAACACTCGTGCCCCTTATGCGAGGTAATGCCCTATTCAACCTTGGGCTCAGCTATCTACAACACCATCGAGTGTGAACATTTACTTCTAGATCCCTACAATTGGAAGTCATACCAAGAAATCTTTTTTTTTGTGAATCCATGTTAATTTACTTATAAGATGCTTGTGAATAAACATGATAAAAGCTTGAAATGAGAATTCATGAGAATTTAAAAGAAATTTAAAAAGTCATGGCAAACATGGAAAAAGGTAAAATCAGGAGAAAAAAATCAGATGCCCTTGAATTCATAGCATGAATGATTCATGAGCCCATCGATCGGGTAACACTCCTAATTTCTACCCATTTAAGTGGCTCTCTTCGACTCACCACTCCCTCAAATTCAATTACCCTATTTTCTAATCTCAAACAAAAATTAGAAGTTTTAAAGTCCTTGGAAAAAGGTGAACTCAATTAAGCAGAATGAGTTCTTAAAGCGAACTTCTCTTCTCAGATATCCTTATATGATTGAAATGGTCTTTTAAGGCTTATAATGTGGATAAGGTTCGTGGTTACAAAAGAAAGGGTGTATAGGCCCAAATAAGTGTTTGAGGGTGATTAAACCAAGGATCAATTCTTCTTGATGAAGTCCATGCTTTGTATTGCTTCATTAACTTCCTCTTTTCTTTTTCATTTTAGATTGCTCTAGACTGCCCATTTTTGGGTTTTCACCCTAGAGTTAATCTCCTTTTTTGCTTCGTGAATCTTAAACTGACACATGGTTCATGCAATGCTTTCTTGAAAACTTATACTTTTCAACTTGGTGCTTCCTCCAATGGGTATATTTCAATGTTTTTCTTTCACACATTTTTTCTTTTTCTTCTTTTTTTGATACCCACATGGTCTGCACATTGTTTTGCTCATGTTGTTTCTTGCACTCATTCTTGTTATCTTCATAGCATGGTTAGAACCAATCATATTTCATCGCTTTTGCCCCCAGTGTAGGGAGTGATCCTTGGTTAGGGTTCAATCGAAAGAAAAATATATCAGGCTCAAAAGGGACAACAAATGATATTTTTTCTTTTTTTGCGAAGGGAAATGAAGGAATGCCAAATCTCCTCTCATACATGGATATCATTGAAGAAAAGCTGTGCTTAGTTGGTAGATGTCTTAGAGTTATCACTTAATCCAAAGACCTTAAACAACAACGCTTGAGAGGAAAATTCTCTCAAAATTTATTTTTGGGATCTTTCCCATTAATCACGAACACATTTTTGTTTCCCCTCTATCGCGGGATTTAGATTCAAGAATCATTCATGCAATCAATAATAAGGGCCCTGCAAAAAAGATATGTTCTGAAAGAGAAATAGATGTAATGAATGAAAGAAATGAAATGTTTTCCACTTGAGAAAATAAAGGAAATGCATATTTAAAACAAGTAAAATAACATAGAAGCCCTTACAAAAGATCTCTAATGCTCGCGGGCAAAAGCAAAAGGGTTAATTATTGTTATGACAAGATTTCATTGCTCGAGTAACTCAGGTTGTGGGTGCTTGCCATATTTTCCTAGTATCTCATTGAGCCTTCCACTTTTGATGGCTGCTAGTATCAACTCTCCACTCGTGACCATGCATGCGAAGCGTTTAGTGGCATGGTTTAACATACGGTCATAGAAAGGACCATTTGAAGTCTCCATAAATATTAGAGTAATCTTATTTCCCAACAGTGGTGATTGAACCTGGGCGGCTACGTCTCGCCATCTCAATGTATATTAGTGAAAGCTTTCATTGCTCATTTCCTCCATTCCTTGCAACACGTGTCGATTTAGGACCATATCAATGACGTGCTTATACTGTTCGATGAAAGCACATATAGATCCATCCATGTCTTTACATTGGCTCGACTCAGTTGAGTGTACCAACGGGTGGCAGACCCATACAAGCTTTCTTGAAAACAGTGTATAAGAAACTTCTCATTGTCAAGGTAATAGGACATCTTCCTACAATAGATTTTTAGATGTGCCGAAGGGCAAGTAGTTCTTTTGTATTTCTCAAAATCTGGTGTCTTGAACTTGGGGGGAACGACCAGATCTATCACCAAGCTGAGGTCTCTTGCATTTATGTCGCGACAAATGCTGACTCTTTGCAAGGCTTTGACAATTCCTTCCAATTTTTCTCAATGATATTCTAATTTTGGATCTTTCTTAATCTTTACGGCCATCTCATCAAGGTCTAGAACTTCAATGTCTAGATCTTAGCCTCGACTTACCCCGGACTCCACCAAAGCATTGGTCGAGGTTCTTGGAAGATGAATTTGAACCTTTCCTTTGAGTGCCCCACGACTCAATTCGTGTGGTGGCATTGTTGCATTCACATTCTTAAGGATTTTAACCATTTTAGGGTTTTTAAAACCTAGCATGGCTGCTATCTAGAGCACAATGTTCTCCCGGGCCTTGGTGATTTCGTCTTTCAAATCATTCTCAATCTTCTCTAGCTGGTCCTGAACGCCTTACAAGCTGACTTCTACTGCTTTTATTCTATTTTCCATGTTCATTTTCGAGTTTGGGAGCGATTATCGTACAAGTGCGTAATTTGGTCAACTCGATGCTCTTGTAACACTCGTCTTATTCTAGCATTCCTTTAATGGATCCATAGGTATTGATCTTTCAATGGTTAACATCAAATTTGAACTACGGAGCTTGGCATTCATTTCCAAAAGGTGTTGGTTATTCACTTCAATTGTTGTTATGTTCTGAGTCGCTATGCCAAATTCAGAAAAATTTGTAGAGATCAAGGTTTTTTTCACCATGCAACAAACAAAAGAGCTTTAGTGAGCTTGGATCGCAAACATCAACTCTGGTGATATGTGGAAAGCGTATACTAAATCAGGCTTTGAAGTAGAAAAGTTAGCAATGGCCCATCTTCTAATTCTAGCTGACATCACCAGTTTCTTGCTTTTGAAATTCCAACACCCATTCCTTGGAAAAGAATGTACATTGTTACTCGCCCTTGACTTTGTAGGACATATCCTTCAACCTGGATGACCGCAGGTCTAGTCCCATTATACATGCATTCTTCTTTGTGACTTTTGTCTTGAACTTTCAACCAGGGATGCTCTTTGCGAGGTGGTTAGAGCTTTCGTACAACGTTGCCAGGATAACCAAGCACATAGATCAACAGGGCACTTTATCTTGCATAGCAAATCACCAGATGTATGTTGTGGTCATAGATGGTCATCTTCACTGTCTTTGTTTTTTCATTCTCATTCTCGTTCTGTTCACTCAATCTAGTGATCTTGTACTCCTGATTGGTAGGCATGATTCTTAAGCATTTCTCTAGCCTTGATCTAGGGAGTGGAGGTCTCCAGTATTCTGATTGCTATCGTTGTAGTTGACACATCTACATCTCATGAATCTTCTTCCAATTGTTCTGATTGTCATGGAAGAAAGATTGGAGAACAAGTAGACACTATTGTCTAGTTGCAGGACGCCTTAAGCACCTTCAATGTGAGTTCTTTGATTCCTGTTTATAGAGCATTTTGAATTGTTTGCATGGGAATCCTTATAGCAAGGCTCATCTCCACCTTGAACATCTTTAAATGATATCAATGTTTCATTTTCTTCTTTTCATGTTCATTTGGGCTACCTTCGTCATTAGGGCTTCCACTGTCATTGATTTTGTTTGTTGTACTTTTCAAGTTCTAGGACCTTAAGTTTTGAAGGAACTACCTGGCCAGGTACTAGGCTCAGACCCTTCGTCTGGATAGGAAACTTCAAATTCTAGACTCCACCAGAATATGAATTTAGATATTCCCTTTGATAAGCTACTCCGAGTTTGGTGTCAATGACCTTAATCGCCATAGCTACTATGTGCCTGATTCTGGTTCGTGCGCGAGTATCATACTTTTTCCACTCGAGCTTAGTCCATGGATCTTTCCATAATTGTTTCAGATAAATGGAGATGATGATGTACATGAGGTATTGATGCAAGATTGTTGATATTTCAAAGCAAAAAGCACGTTTCATAGATTAAGAAGTTCGTGTACGTATAACAAAGATGTCATTCTTTTCTCTTCCCTTGATGCGCTTTGGTGCCAATTGCTCAAACTCTCCAACTGGTGTAGCCTTTCTCTAAACACAACCGAAGAACTGGCTAACCTGCTAGTATTGGTCGACTGTCTCATCTAGGAAGTCTAACAGTTGTTGTTCATCTTCCCTAGTTGAGAGGAACCTCTCTCTCATATCTTCAACGCGGTTCTTCATCTTACAGGCCTTGAAGATTGCCTTTCAAAGTTGCCAAGTTAAATGGTCAATGCACAGTTGTCTTCCCAAGAATGCAACATTTACAGTCCGTTTAGTGTCAGCCCATTGTATCTTTTCATTGTCCCAGTCATCGGATATGGCCCTTATGTGCTTGTAACTGTGTCTTCAAGATCATAACGGAGCAATTCGGCCTCGACACCCTTTATGTCATCTTCCTTCTGTTTCTCTTGGATTTCCTGATTCTAGTCATGTTATTTTCTGAGGCTACTACGTGCTTCCGAGTATTGCCCCTCTAAGTGTTACTTTTCTCTGGCAAGTCAATCTGGGCCTCACATTGCCAAACTTTCAGCTCTTTCTTCATTTCCTTGAGATGTTCCTTTTCTTCTTTCGAAGCTTTGGAACTGTTAGCACGTGCCCCCCGAGCCTTTAAGCGATTGTTTTCTTGTGTTAGTTCCTGCACATCCCTTAAGTAAAGCTCTTGGTTCGACAGCAGGGTTTTTACCTTTTTCTGATTACCTTCTCTCTAGACTTGTTCTGTGATGAGTTTGCCTTCAAGTTCGGTTACTCTGCCCCATAGCTTTTCCTTTTCATTCTTGAAGTCTTGTTTGTAGATCTCTAGCTCAGTCAGTAGGATGCCATGCTGAGGATTACCTGATGAGTTCGCCCAGACTGGAATGCCTATATTATCAACCCTTTACTTCCTCCAGCTGGCATACTCGGGCGCAGTACTAGTAAATAGAGCTACCTCCACCCGGAATGTTTGCTTCCACTCTTTAGCCAACTCCATGACTCGTTTTGTGGAATTAACTTATGTGTAAGAGAATTCTTCTTTGCGCAACCCGTGGGTAACAAGAATGAATTGTCGAGAAGCATACATACGCTATGCAAGCAAATGAGCATAACTAGTAGCTCCCCATAGGCCTATGAGAGGAACCCACTCCAACTTCTTGCACTTGTACAAGATAGGCACTGGGTACATCTACGGGGCTCTCCATGTTATGTCGGCATCAGTGAGGTTTTTAAGGAACGTTATCCACTATTCTTGCTTCCTATTTCGTGGCCACTACTTTCTAGTGACCTCTTTGATCGGGACCAGATCTCTGAATATGAGATGTCTGCTTATCTTCTCGTTGTCCCAAAAGTGACTTCGCAGACACAAGTAGAGAAGTTGTGAGCGGTGAAGCATCCCTTTCCTTGAGTTCGGTAAAAATTCAGGGACCTGAAGGTTTCTGCTAAAATAGCTGGGATCGGATTCACATTTTTCTGGGCTAGCAAGTCCACCAAGGTTATCTCAATGTGCCCTAGAACTTTAACCCATAAATAGCCATGGCGAGCAAGTCAAGGACCTTTCCGTGCTTTACATCCTTCATGATCTGGGCGTAGATGAATTCACATGTGAAGCAAGGGCTTTTATTCTTTTCAGTAACATGGGCATCTATTTCTTCAACATTTAGACCAACAAGCTTGTCAAATTCTTCCGATATCCCGAGTTTTTCTCTTTCCAGTATATTTTATCAGGTTTCTCTAGATCCAGGAGCAGCAAGACCATGTACTCTTCAATGGTGGGAGTCATGCCCTCTTGATTGAAGACGAAACAACGATAAGCTGGATCCCAAAATTTCTACGGCTGCCAGTATCATCGGCTCGTCTATTTTCACCTAAGCAAAAGGGCTATATCTCCATACCTTTTGGTGAACACGGCTCGATCTTGGGCTTCTAGGCTTTCCCATACAGTGACCAATCCTAACAAATGATTATGAGGCAATCCTATGTGTATTTGTTTTGGCAGGTCTACAATGGTTTCTTTCTGCACTCTATCATCATGTTGGCGTTGAAGCTCTGTGGACTTACTTCGGACCTCTGTGTTCGAGCGGATGACTCTAGAATTGGATAATATGACCTGAATACTCATGATCTTTGACTGAATAGTATCTTAGAATACCAACTGGATGTAATGTGATGTATGCTCTAAGAAATTCAAAAAAAGTGTTAGTATGTACAAATAATGAGATAAAACAAGGGTAAGATACAAAAAGTAAAGCAATAAAACGAAAAGTAAAACCTATGGCTTCACAGGGTTTAATGGGGTGGGCTTTCTAAAACATACATTCATGGGGGTTTGGATCTAGAATAGGTTCTCGAACCGTCCCTACCCCTACTCCAAGATGGATAAGATGTTTGATCTAGCCCATCACAGGCTTGCAAATCGAACACTGCTCGAGGGGATGCATTTCCGTTATGTCCGTGCAGAGGGTTACTCATGAAAGCATAAGTACTTTGGACCCTAGAAGACTTTCACTAGCCCATGCAGAGGGTTACACACGAAGGCATAGCTATTTTCTTTCACTTAAGTTTGATAAAGCCAGGGTAGAAGGCTTATGTTATGATGCAAACAGTTTAAGGCACCCAAAAAAATGCACAAAAATGTAATGGATTTTTAAGGAAAATAACTCATGATCAAGTAAAAGTTGTGCCCTCTTAAACAGTCCCCAGCGGAATCGCCAAGTTGTAACAACGGAGTTGCCACCAGTCCCTTTTATTATATTAGGCGGACCGAAAACCTAAAAACCAACAAGATCGAGGGTTCGGGGGCACGGTTACGTGTGGGGAAGGATTATCACCCCCATCATGCCCGCAGAACGACGCTTACTTGATCACTAATATTTTCCTTGTAACCTAGATGCCTGCATGCAGAGATTAATATAAAAATCCACAAAGTTCTAAAATTGACTCGAATTTGCTCACTGCTGAGTAAACTCCGGTCATTTTAAACACAAGGGGATTAAGACATTAATTTCTAAAATTCGAAAATATAGTCTCGCATAGGAGTTTTGACCGTTTCCCAACGGTTATGAGAAGACCAAATTAACCCTAGTTGAGAAAATATCTCATTTTTCATGATGCAATAAAAATTCTTTTTTTAAATGATGTTTTATGCTCTATTTAATTTTATGGGTGGTTTAATGTTCCAAGTTAATTAGAAGTATGTGTTTAAGGGGACTAATCTTAAAAGGCTTAATTAAATTATTTATACATTATTTACTTTTTTAAAAGTTACCTAAGGAGTTTAAAGATGCTAATCCTAGAAAGTTTTATTAAAGTGTTTAATTATTTACCTTTTTATAATTACCCTAAGAATTTTACTTATAATTAAATAGCTATTTACCCATTTTCAGAAAATTACCAAGTTAGTTTTTATTTACCATCATTACAATTAATGAATTATTTACCTATAGATTTTATTTAACTATTTACAATGAATTATTTACCCTTTTTTAAAGATTTACCTAAGGATTTTATTTAGCTATTTACAATTAAGGTAAGGTGTAGAATATTTAAGTTATCTATTAATATACGCATTATTTTAGGAATCTAGACCTAGATATTTAATTGAAACTTTATTATGATATATATCTTTAAAGAAAAGTTTTTCTTTAAAAGACATTAATTATTAAATGATCTATTTACTCTAATCTTTTACTGAGTTAAAATGCATGAAGATGAATTAAATGACATAGTGAATATGAATCAAATGATGAATTAAAGTTCATGAAATAAAAGTCAGGAACTAAATTAAAAGTAAAAAGATTAAAGTAGAGAGATTGCAAACAGTGAGATCAAAATGCGAGCTTATTGACGTGAGGTACAAGCTGAATGGTGGGTTGAACAACATAACCATTGCCGCTGCGACTACTGGTCGACGTCATTGCCATCGCTGCCGACCGCCGATGCTGCTGCTGGTTGCCAGTGGTGGTGCCGACTTTGTCTCTCGGCGATAATGGTTACTCCTTGAACTCGACTTAATGAGAATCCATACCCCTTTTCTTTCTTATTAGTGTGAGGAAGGATTATCACCCCCATGATGCCCGCAGAACGGTGCTTACTTGATTACTAATATTTTTCTTGTAGTCTGGATGCATGCATGTAGAGATTAATGTAAAAATCCATAAAGTTCTAAAATTGACTCGAATCTGCTCACTACTGAGTAAACCCCGGTCATTGTAAACACAAGGGGATTAAGACATTAATTTCTAAAATCCGAAAATATAGTCTCGCATAGGAGTTTCGACCGTTTCACAACGGCTAGGGGAAGACCAAATTAACCCTAGTTGAGAAAATATATCGTTTTTCATGATGCAATAAAAATTCTTTTTTTAAATGATGTTTTATGCCCTCTTTAATTTTATGGGCGGTTTAATGTTCCAAGTTAATTCGAAGTATGTGTTTAAGGGGACTAATCTTAAAAGGATTTATTAAATTATTTATACATATTTACTTTTCTGAAAGTTACCTAAGTAGTTTAAAGAAACTAATCTTAGAAGGTTTTATTAAAGTGTTTAATTATTTACCTTTTTTATAATTACCCTAAGAATTTTACTTACAATTAAATAACTATTTACCCATTTTCAGAAAATTACCAAGTTAGTTTTTATTCACCATCATTAGAATTAATGAATTATTTACCTATAGCTTTTATTTAACTATATACAATTAATTATTTACCCCTTTTTAAAGATTTACCTAAGGACTTTATTTAGCTATTTACAATTAAGGTAAGATGTAAAATATTTAAGTTATCTATTAATATACGCATTATTTTAGGAATCTAGACCTAGATATTTAATTGAAACCTTATTATGGGTAACTAAGCCATTTATTAAAGAAACTTACCTAAAAAGTATATAACTTTAAAAAAGTTTTTCTTTAAAAGACATTAATTATTAAATGATCTATTTACCCTAATCTTTTACCGAGTTAAAATGCATGAAGATGAATTAAATGACATAGTGAATATGAATCAAATGATGAATTAAAGTGCATGAAATAAAAGTTAGGAACTAAATTAAAAGTAAAAAGATTAAAGTAGAGAGATTGCAAATAGTGAGATCGAAACGGGAGCTTATTGAAGTGAGGTACAGGCTGAATGGCGGGTTGAACAGCGTAACCACTGTCGCTGCCACTGCTGGTCGACGTCACTACCGTCGCTGTCGACCGCCGATGTTGCTGCTGGTTGCCGGTGGTGGTGCCGACTTCGTCTCTCGACGATAATGGTTACTCCTCGAACTCGACTTAATGAGAACCCCTACCCCTTTTCTTTCTTATTCGAAACCAAGTAGCAAAGAAAAGAAATATGAAAGAACAACGTTTGGATAAAAATACCTCCAAAAATCAACTATAGATTTTATTCCTCTTCAATATGGTGTGTTACAAAGGATGAATGTTGTGTGGTGAGAATGTGAATGTTGATGTGAATGTGAAAAAAATAATGTGTCTAATTACAATGGAATGAGGCCTATTTATAGGCTTCAAGAAACCCTAAATCAAAAACCCTAAAAGCATATTCCCTATTTATGCTCAACATTCTTGGAAAGGGAATAATGTCATTACTTGGGCGTCAAACTCTTTCCTTACATTCAATATGTGTTAAAAACAAATAGGGAAATGTCTAAACTTGAATTTAATTACAAATATTTAATAAAATAATTGAAAATTCGTAATAAACTCAAATTCCCGTATTGAACCCGTTTACAGTTTTCTGCACGCACTGTCTTCAGTAAAATGAGCGTATCTTGAGCTGCCGACGTCCGATTAAGGCGTTTCAAGATGCGTTGGAAAGGTAACTGAAAGGCGGTCAATACGTAAGAAGACACCCTGGCCCGAAAACGCTTGGATCCTATTGGAAATTTGCCATGAGTCCACAGTGAGAATTCCTTGTGCATCACTTGACTTTCCATACTTGTTGGACACGATCTCTTGTAATCTTCCCATATCTGACGTGACTAGGATCTTGTGTGGTCTGATTTGCTTGATAAGATCGATTCGTATTTAATCCTCTTTTCTTTGCTTGCAAGGCGTGACCGATGATGTGGCGACTTGGTAGGAATTCAAATAGAAAGAGTATTGCACAAGAAAAGCTAGGGTTTCTTTGCGTATGAGGCCTAATTGGGCCTACTGTACTTGAATTCTTTTTTGAGTTTTGCATTTTATATATTTTTTGGACTTTTGTATCGTATATACATGGGCGGACAAAATAGGTGACTACAGAAGGTTGCCACTAGTTTGCAGTGACCAACGCAGAATGTGTTAGGGACACAAACCTACAAAATTTTATGGGGCAAAAATAGTTTTTTTAATACAAAATATATAAAATTTCTAAAAAAAATTCTAAGATATATGCAAATTTTAAATTTTATGGGGGCGATCACTCCTCCAACTCGATCCCTAGTGATTTGGCTCGAAATTATGAGTACCAAACGTAGAACACTAATCCTATGTTATCGTCTTCTTTATGTTTTAATATACGAATTAATAAAAAATTAACTTCATACAGCAATTTTTAGTCACTTACATGATTTAATATGAACAAAGAGAATGAATAATATATGTGTATGTATGTATGCATGTATGTATGAATAATGCTTATTTTGAAGAGGTACACTTGAGTTTTTAGTCATCTTTCCAATTTTATGTTTAAACGTATACTAATTCTTTTTATGTTTTGACAAACTATTTCAAGGTTATATTTTGATACGATGCGTAAATTGTTTTACACAATCTTTATTAAAATCTAATTTTTATTTTTTTTCTCTTATTTTACTTTTCTTTTGAATAGTTTTAAGGTGATTACTAGATAGTATTTGTTCATACATATTTTTAACCCTTTGACAATGCACACAAAGCGATTTTAACCTGAGTCTCTTAGGATGAACATCATCCTCTTTTTTACTGTAACCACTTGTTGCGTTTGTAACATCCCGAAAGTCGGATAGGAGAATCGGCTTGGTGAACCGGTTTGGTTAGCTAGGCTAGCGAATTAGTTAATTAATTGATTCCATGAATTTTAAAATATGAATTAAGTTGGAATTATAGTTTTGAATTAATTGGAATTTATTTAATTCTTATATTAAATAAATATTTTTTAATTTGATGACTTTTAATAAGTCAAAATGATTTCACAAATGTTTTAAGTGACTACATTGATAGGGATGCATGCTAAAAATCTTTACGGACTAATTATGTCATGTGATTCTTTAATGATATTTTTAATTGAATTTTTAAAATAAAAGTAATTTAAATATAATTGGTATTAATTTATTTTAATTAAAATATTTTCAAAAAGAAAATTGATAAGTGTTCAAAAGTACTATTTTTCTTACCCTTTTTACTCATATTATTGTTAGACTTAGGCTCATATTAGTTGCATAATTAGCCATTCATGCATTAATCCATGTTTCCTTCCATCGTTGAGCTTGATTACATAACTTGGTAGTTTTTGTGGAAAAAGATGTTGCTTTGGTGTGTTTTGTGTGTATGTGCAGGATCACTTGCCAAAGCAAGGCTAGAGCTAGTTGCCAGGGCAATGCATGAAGGAGATGCCGAGCTAGTTGCCAGGGCAATGCATGAAGGAGACGCCGAGCCAGTTGCCAGGGCAATTGTCGACAAGGCAAATGTGATATGGTAGTCAAAATTGATGACTAGACAAGCCCAAGATGACGTGGAGCAAAGCCCAATCCCAAAGGAATTTGATTTCCATGAAGAGATTAAAGAAGAATTAAATTCCAAGAAGATAGGAGAAGTTCTAGTAGGAATATAATTATAATAAAGAATTATATTCTTTAAAGATAATTTAATTCCAACTTAACTTCCTCCTCAAAGAAGGACTTTGACCTAGCCCTATAAATAAGAGGGAGATTTCGACAATCCAGAGAGAGAGGAAAAGAGGGGAATTTCGACAAGCATCAAAGAGAGGAAGAGAGGGAAATTTCGACAACTCCAAGGAAGGCAAGAGGAGAGAATTTTCGACAAGCATCTAGGGCAAGGAGGATTTAGACAAGCCTTCTTCTTCATCCATTTCCTTCCTGTTCGATTGGGTTCATGCTAGGGATTATTTATCTTGTGTTTCTTTTGAACCTAGCCATGAACAAAATCTATTTGGCTATGGTTATTGTGTTTTGTGGTTGTGAGAAACTATTGGATTTTGTTTAGGTAATAAGAGTTTGCACTTTTCTATTCAAGGTTTATTCATTCTTGGTTCTTATTCTTGTT
Source organism: Hibiscus mutabilis (assembly GCA_019671005.1). Classification (NCBI taxonomy): domain Eukaryota; kingdom Viridiplantae; phylum Streptophyta; class Magnoliopsida; order Malvales; family Malvaceae; genus Hibiscus; species Hibiscus mutabilis. The sequence continues at coordinate 68,068,177 of CM033711.1, forward strand.
TGCGAGTGAATTGGTAGAGGATCTCGTAACTTCATCTATTTATCTAATATTGGGCGAGTTAGATTCAAGAAACAAATGAATATGATCTTTATTCAATCTATTGATGGTGAAGATTAATCCGGCTTAGGAATAAGTCAAGGATTTCAACGGCTAAGAGGAGCGCAAGATTGGTTGTTGTTCACCCTTGATTCACGCAGGGATGTATTATCAAGGCATGCACAAGTAGCTAGAGTTTCGACTTAGGGATAAGAAGAAACCATTGAAGAACGTTCTGTCGAACCTTGAAGGTTGCTGCCCAGACGCCCAAGTAGTTGCCCAACTAGTCGCCCAGGCAACCAACGATTAGTTGCCAAGGCAACCCCGTTGTGCAAGTTGCCACGACAACTGAGTTGCCCGTGCACTCTTTTACCAAGACGATCCAATCGGCTATCACACCTCAACTCACGATAACCTGGCCTATTTCTCTCATTTGATCTCATATTTTCTTTTACTTTATTGCTTTCTAGTTTAGTTATTAGTTAAACTCCTATAATCCTTTATTTGTGTTTTTACTTTTTACAGTGCAAGAGACTAGATTCTTGAAGTGGCACCAATCCCTGTGGAGACGATATCTTTTATACTATAACTTGCAACGTGTATACTTGCACAATTGCGTAGCACTTATTACGCGCAACAAGTTTTTGGCGCCGTTGCCGGGGATTGGCAATAGCGACTTTGTTTTTATTTTCTTGCACTTTCTTTTTACTTTTCTTGTTTAAAATTCAAAGGGCTAACAAACTTTGGTTTTGCATTGGTATATGACCAGGGCGAGACCGACTTCACCAGAATATCCCTTTGATCCAGAAATCGAACGAACCTTACAAAGACTTAGACGAAGGATAAGAGTAGCAATGGCTAATCAAGACGGCAATATAAATCAAGATGTTCCAGTAGGAGGAGGGGTGATTCTTGCACGAAACAGAACTATTCGAGACTATCTTGAAGAGGATTTAGATGGACTTAATCCAGGAGTTGTCGCACCTGAAATTGAAGCCGACCACTTTGAGTTAAAACCGATAATGTTTAATATGATCAACACAATTGGTTAATTTGGTAGCTCAGCAACTGAAGATGCACGACAACATCTGAAATCTTTCCTCGAGATTTGCAACTCATTCAAAATACACGGAGTCACCCCCGATGTCTTACGATTAAGATTATTCCCCTATTCACTGAGCGATAGGGCGAAAGCATGGTCGACTAGCATTCCTGCTGGATCAATAGCATCTTGGACCGATCTTTGTCGTGATTTCCTTGCTTGGTTTAATCCTACAAATTTGACTGATAAGCTTCGTAACGACATTACTTCTTTTCAACAAGCAGGTGATGAATCCATGTACGAGGCTTGGGAGCGATATAGAGAACTTCTACACAAATACCCCCTACACGGATTCCCGGTGTGGACTCAAGTAACAATGTTTTACAACGCCGTGAATACACCAACAAGGATGATGCTAGATGCCTCGGCAAACGACATACTCCTAGATAAGTCGCCGGAGGAAGCAATGCAAATTTTAAACAGGCTGGCCAAGAATGATAATCAATTCCCATCTACTAGAAGAGGAGGAGTTAGACGCCAAGCCACAATACATGAACTAGGATCATCAGATTCAATTTCGACACAATTGGCCACTTTAACCAAGATGGTCCAGAACATGCAAAAACCAAACAACACACATGAGTTCAAGGTAATGGATTCTTTTTGTGAGTTATGTGGTGATAACCATAATTCTTCTGAATGTATGCAGAATCCGTAATCCAGCTTCTATGTGAGGAATTACAATCGGAACAACAACGTGATGTCCAATACATACAATCCAGCTTGGAAGAAGCACCCAAAATTTTCATGGAGTAATCCCAACAATGCTCTAAACCAGAACAATCAGAATGCACAAGCATCGGGATTCCAGCAGAATATGCCACGACAAGAGTTACCGCAGCAACAACCGATAACATCTAGTTCTTTGGAAAATTCTCTAAATGCTTTTATGATGAAAACTGAATCTTATATGGCTGAGAATAGTAATTTCATAAAAAGAACTGATGCTTTTATTAACAGGACCGAAATGAGATTGCAAAACCAAGAGGCGGTAATCAAATCATTGGAAAATCAAGTCAGACAGTTTGCTCAAAATCTGAATACTAGACCGCAAGGAGGTTTACCTAGCGATACTGAAGTCGCAAGAAGAACTGGCCATGAGCAATGTAAGGCAATCACCACTAGAAGTGGCCAACAACTTAGAGAGGCTCAAACCCGCTCATCAAACAAAACTCCACAAAAGGATCAAGATGAACCTAGCGGCAAAGCCTCAGGTGCTGAACCAGGAATTGCTGCGGCAACCAGCAATAAACATGCCTCGGAAACCGATGATAAAGATGCCTCGACAACTTGCGATAAGCATGCCTCGGCAACCCCAGTTGATAACGCCTCGCAACTCTAGTTGTCCCGGCAATGCCGTCAATCAGGTTCCAAACCAATGAAATGATCGAAGATATCCGACTTCCACCACCATTCCCACAAAGGTTGAAGTGACAAAAGCAAGAATACCAATTCAAGAAGTTTCTTGATATCCTAAAGCAAGTCCACATCAACTTGCCATTGGTGGAAGCAATTGAACAAATGCTAAACTATGCTAAGTTTCTTAAAGACATTGTGTCCAAGAGAACAAGGCTAGGAGAGTTTGAAACAGTTGCCGCAACAGAAGGATGCATAGAAATGTTGCACAATCGTATGCCACCCAAGTTGAAGGATCTCGGAAGTTTCACAATACCCTGTTCCATTGGAAACCACTATGTAAGGAAAGCATTATGCGACCTTGGGGCTAGCATAAACTTGATGCCTAAATCGGTTTTCCAGAAATTAAGAATCGGGAAGGCAAGACCTACAACAGTTATGCTACAGCTAGCCGACAGATCCTATGTGCATCCAGAGGGAAAAATCGAGGACATACTGGTAAAAGTTGATAAATTTATTTTTCCCGTTGACTTTATTATTTTGGATTGTGAAGCAGATGAGCATGCACCTATCATTCTCGGGAGACCATTCCTAGCAACAAGGAGAACCTTGATCGATGTTGAAAAGGGAGAACTCACAATGAGGGTGAATGACCAGCAAGTTAAACTAAATGTGTTCCAAACACTAAGGCATGACGATGATCCAGAAGAATGCCAACTTCTTCATGCCACAGCAAAGTTTAACTTCGACAAGGAATTTAGTTGCCTCGGCAACTACATTGCTGATCAAGAGGAACCTGAAGAGTATGAAGAACCGGTCGATGAGGAACAAAAAGAAGAGGCAAATTGGCTAGTCAATCGACCAGGTACATACTTTGAACCACTGGATTACTCAGGTAAAGAAGGTAAACTCAAAAAACCCTCTATTGAACAACCACCGAGTCTTGAGTTGAAACAATTGCCAGAGCAACTAAAATATACATACTTAGGAACCAATAATACATTGCATGTAATTATTTCTTCTAAGTTACAGCCTGAGCAGGAAAAGAAGCTGATCAAGATGTTGAAGCTACACAAAAGGGCAATAGGGTGGACAATTGCCGACTTGAAGGGAATTAGCCCGGCAGTGTGCATGCACAAGATTTTGTTGGAAGATGATCACAAACCTTCAATTGAGGCCCAGAGAAGACTGAATCATGCCATGAAAGGGGTTGTAATGAAAGGAATCATCAAGTGGCTTGACGCCGGCATTATATACCCTATCTCTGATAGTACATGGGTAAGTCCGGTACAATGTGTACCGAAAAAGGGAGGTATAACAGTGGTAAGTAATGAAAACAATGAACTCATTCCAACCAAGACTGTGACCGGTTGGAGAGTTTGTATGGATTATCGAAAGCTAAACAAAGCCACTAGGAAAGATCACTTCCCATTACCCTTTATTGATCAAATGCTTGACCGTCTTGCAGGTAAACCCTTTTATTATTTTCTTGATGGTTATTCAGGTTACAATCAAATTGCCATAGCACCAGAAGATCAAGAAAAGACAACCTTCACATGCCCATACGGTACTTATGCCTTCCGAAGGATGCTGTTCGGATTGTGTAACGCCCCGGCAACCTTCCAAAGATGCATGATGGCACTCTTTTCAGACATGGTCGAAGACTTCCTTGAGATCTTCATGGATGATTTTTATGTTTTTGTTAATGACTTCGACAACTGTCTCGGCAATTTAGAGAGGGTGTTGGCAAGATGTGAAGAAACTGATTTAGTCCTCAGTTGGGAGAAATGCCATTTTATGGTAGATGAAGGAATAGTGCTCGGCCACAAGATTTCATCCAAGGGAATTGAAGTAGACAAAGCTAAGGTGGACGTGATCGAGAGATTACCTGTACCAAGTTCGGTTAAAAGAATTCGAAGTTTTCTTGGACATGCAGGTTTTTACAGGAGGTTCATTCATAATTTTTCTAAAATCACTAAACCCTTGTGCAATTTGCTTGAATAGGATAAAGTCTTCAATTTTGATGATTCTTGCACCCAAGCATTCGAAACCCTAAAGGAAAAGCTTGCCTCGGCACCCGTTGTCGTTCTACCAGATTGGACGCTACCTTTTAAGCTTATATGTAATGCAAGTGATTTCGCGGTAGGAGCAGTCCTAGGCCAACGCACAGGTAAGACCTTCTATGTGATATACTACGCTAGTAAAACTCTTAATAGTGCTCAAGTGAATTACACAACAACGGAGAAAGAGTTACTAGCTGTAGTTTTCGCATTTGACAAGTTCCGATCCTATTTGATGGGTACAAAGGTAATTGTTCATATGGACCATTCAGCAATCAAATATCTATTCGCTAAAAAGGATGCAATACCTCGCTTGATTCGTTGGATATTACTTTTACAAGAATTTGATATTGAAATTAAGGACAAGGAAGGAACAGAAAATCAAGTGGCCGATCACTTATCACGTTTAGAATGCAATAGGGAGGAGGACGCGGATCTGGAGATATGCGATGCATTCCTGGATGAACAAATTTTAGTTGCCTCGGCAACCATAGACGCACATGCCTCGGCAACCCTTGACGCCTCGGCAACCATGGATGCACACGCCTCCGCAACCCTCGACGCCTTGGTAACTCTTGACGCTGTAGCAGCCCTTGACGCGCACGCCTCGGCAATTTTGGGAGCAGTCACCACAACGGCAAATGCCTCGGCAATACCCTGGTACGCGGATTTAGTTAATTTCCTTGTTTGTGGTATTTTACCTTATGGCATTACTCACCAAGGGAAGAAGCGGTTCCGCCATGATGCTAAGCATTACTTTTGGGACGAGCCTCTTTTGTTTAAACAATGTGCAAATCAGGTTATACGCCGATGTGTCCCTGAAGAAGAGCAACAGAATGTACTCCAGCAATGCCATTCTTCACCCTATGGAGGACATTTTAGAGGAACTCGTACCGCGGCCAAAGTTTTGCAATCTGGTTTGTATTGGCCAACATTGTACAAAGATGCCCAAGACTTTTACAAGCAATGTGATTGTTGCCAGAGGATGGGCAATATCTCTAGACGACATGAGATGCAGCTCCAGAACATCATCAAGGTGGAATTGTTTGATGTATGGGGGATCGATTTTATGGGACCTTTCCCATCTTCATTCGGCAACCTCTACATTCTACTTGTCGTCGACTACGTGTCTAAATGGGTTGAGGCAGCTGTAGTTCCCAACAACGATTCCAAGACCGTGCAACGATTCTTGCAGAAAAACATATTTACACGGTTTGGGATGCCGAAAGCAATTATCAGTGACGAAGGCAAGCATTTTGACAACAGACTAATTGCCAAGATGTTGCAACGCTTCGGCATATCACACAAGATTGCCACGGCATATCACCCACAAACCAACGGGCAAGCAGAAATTTCCAACCGGGAATTGAAGGGTATACTCGAAAAAGTTGTAAATCCCTCTAGGAAGGATTGGTCATTAAGACTAGATGACGCACTTTGGGCATATCGCACTGCATTCAAAACACTCTTAGGTATGTCCCCCTTCCGACTTGTCTATGGCAAAACATGCCATCTACCGGTGGAAATCGAACACAAGGCATACTGGGCAATCAAGACCGTGAATATGGATTGGGAAAGTGCCGGACAAAAGCGTTTGTTGGACCTCAATGAGATAGAAGAATTCCGTGCACTCGCCTATAACAATGCACAAATCTACAAGGAGAAAACAAAGCAATGGCATGACAAGAAACTATTGCTGCGACAATTCACGCCAGGGCAACTAGTTCTCTTATTCAATTCTCGACTAAAACTTTTCCCGGGAAAGCTGAAATCAAGATGGTCGGGACCATTCGAAGTTGTCAAACCATTCTCCCATGGTGCTGCGATAATCAAGTCCATCTCTGACAACCATGAATTCAAAGTTAATGGACAAAGATTGAAACACTACAATGGTGCCCATGTGGAACGTAACAAAGAAGTGGTCAACTTAGGAGATGCATGAGTATGCTCTCCATTTGATATATTTTTTTTTTATTTTTTTTATTTTTTTTCGATTAATATTTATTTTTATTTTTCAAACTTTTTTTTTATTTTTCCCGATTATTATTATTTTTTAGGATAGATTTTATTTATTTATTTATCTTTTTAAGTTTAAGAATCCCATTACACATATTTATTTATTTTCTTTATTAGTTTATCTTTAATTTTAATCATTATTTGATTTGTCTTTGAATTGTAGGAAAAAAGGTTCAAGATAAAGAGGAATTCTAATCCAAGAAGGAAAACATCTTCAACAAAGAAACTAATGGGCTGGATCTAAGGCTTATATAAAGCCTCCAATTTACCCTAATCAAACCTCCCTTTGCCGTCACCCTCTCCCTAAACCAAAACCCTTTTTCATTTTCCTCTAATCCCACCCACCATATTTGCCATCTGTCTTTTCCATAAAACCCATCACCCTTAACCTATTCCTACTTTTTATCTTGCAACTTTTTAGTTTCTTTTCTTTTCTTTTATTTGTTTTTTTTACAAAACTCACAACCAAGATCATCCATGGCATCCAAGATTAAATTTTTAGCTCATCCAAGTCCTCCAAAGAACCAAGATACAAGAAGTTTGCTACACCGGTGGTTCAAGAAAGATTTCAATCCAAGTTTGAAAGCCGGAAGATTCATGAAGAACAAGGCTTTGAATACTCTAACTCTCATCAAGATTTCGGCCTTGAACCATTCATCTTTAAGAGGATTGCACATCAAAAGTGGCAAATCTTTTGCCATCAACTGGAACCGGGTAACATCTCATGGGTAAGAGAATTCTATGCTCACTCACCTAACCCGGATAATCCTTATGTTTTTGTTCGTGACAAGGCCATACTCATAAGTCCCAAAAATGTCAACACCTTTTACGGGCTTTACATTGAGAAGGACGAGCATCAAGCCTTCGTTGATCAAATCACTCCCAAGCAACTCGACAAGGTCCTTCAAGAACTCACTAAACCGGGAACTCATTGGAACGACGGTAAATACAAGGGCAAGGTAAATAGCCTTCGACTTAAACCCGAGGCAAAACTATGGAATAAGTTTGTCAAAACTTCTTTAATGCCCACCACACACAATACTACCGTTGATATACCACGTCTTTTGCTCATACATTCTATTTTGCATAATCGCATCACTAACATTGGAAAAATTATTGGTGATGAGATTTTTGTATGGAGCTCAAAAGATAAGGGTTCTCTTTTCTTCCCTTGCTTAATTTCTAATCTTTGCAAGGAGATGCATGTCCCAAGTGAGTCCACCGATGAAAAGGCCCTACCAAAGTCCGGTTGGAATCAAGCACAAATCCAAAAGCTAATGGGAGAGGCACCGGGAAATTCTTCAAGGCCTCCAATTGCCACGGTAACTCCTGCCGCCCCGACAATCCATAATGCCCAAGCACCTAACGCCCGGGCAACTCGGCCATCAACCCCGGGACACTTTGAAGCACTCTTGCAACCATTGGTGAGCCACCTAAGGCAAATTGAAGATCGGCAACTAATGTTCATGCGGTACATGAAGGAGCACAACAATGCCATCACCCAAGTCATCCTAGAAAGGTACCCGGACAGTCGCGTGCCATTCCCAATCTTTCATGCCGAGATCTTTGCCCCGACAACCAATGAAGCAGTCGCCACGGGAACCACAACAGATGATGCCGCGGCAACCTACATCGTGCCTACACAAGCTGATGCCACGGCAACCAAAACTAAAGACATTCCAGCAACCACTACAAAAGCAAAAGGTAAAGCACCTATGCCTGAATCAACTCCTACGAAATCATTTTATGATATTTCAGATTCGGATGAGTCCTCCATTGCACCAACAAAGACCGCACCAATTGAATCCTCCAAGCGAAAAGCCAATGACACTGATGAAGAGGACGATAAGAACAACCCCGTATGAGGATCGATTCTACCACCGGCAACAAGAAAACAACCATTGCGTTCAAGCAAGAGAATCAAGACACCGACCAAAAGGAAACTAATCATCTACGATGACGAACTCTCGGAGTAAGTCCTCGTATGCATTTTATTTTTCGTTATTTTTATTTTTCTTTAATGCATGCATTGAGGACAATGCCTCACTCGAGTTCGGGGGGATTGTTATTAGTAGTTACCATGTTTAGTTACATTCATCTTAAGTATTACATTTAGGATACATAAATTGCTTGCCACACCTTTAATTGGAATAAGAATTGCTTAGATTTGATGAATATCCGATGATGACTTTGCCAATGCACTTAATTGATAGAATTTTTATTCTAGGATAACCATGGAAAAACTTAGAATTTTACTATGATGCTAATTTTGATGAAACACTGTTGTGGTTTGATTGATTTAAGGAATTCTAGTGAACTTAGGTCGATAATTAACAAATTGGGGGATTAAAACAAAAATTGGATGAATGCTAGAGGTGCCCGAAATTGGCTCTAGCATATGCTAAAAAAATCGATCACTAGAGGTGCCCGAAACTGGCTCTAGTATGTGTTAAAAAATTTGATAGCTAGAGGTGCCCGAAACCGGCTCTAGTCGAATAAATTAACTTAATAAAACTAAAAACAAAACACTAGAGGTGCCCAAAACTGGCTCTAGTTAAAACACGTTAAAAAGAACCCAATGAAGTAATTTGAAAACCTATTGTTTGCATAGAATCCAAAAAAAATCAACTTGCACACAACTCCGCACACACTCACAAGCATTATAGTTTGATTCCGAGTAATTCCTAAGTTTTCTGAAAAAATAAAAAGCCAATCATACTTTGTGCCCCGGTTCAGAGAATTGAAATCAATTTCAAAGCTAAGTTTGTGAAAATTGAAGTCTTGGCAGGTAATTATGAGTTTGCATTGCTTGAGGACAAGCAATAGTTCGAGTTTGGGGGTGTGATAAGTGTTCAAAAGTACTATTTTTCTTACACTTTTTACTCATATTATTGTTAGACTTAGGCTCATATTAGTTGCATAATTAGCCATTCATGCATTAATCCATGTTTCCTTCCATCGTTGAGCTTGATTACATAACTTGGTAGTTTTTGTGGGAAAAGATGCTGCTTTGTTGTGTTTTGTGTGCATGTGCAGGATCACTTGCGAAAGCAAGGCTAGAGCTAGTTGCCAGGGCAATGCATGAAGGAGATGCCGAGCTAGTTGCCAGGGCAATGCATGAAGGAGACGCCGAGCCAGTTGCCAGGGCAATTGTCGACAAGAGCAAAGGTGATATGGTAGTCGAATTTGATGACTAGACAAGCCCAAGATGACGTGGAGCAAAGCTCAATCCCAAAGGAATTTGATTTCCATGAAAAGATTAAAGAAGAATTAAATTCAAAAAAGATAGGAGAAGTTCAAGTAGGAATATAATTATAATAAAGAATTATATTCTTTAAAGATAATTTAATTCCAACTTAACTTCATCCTCAAAGAAGGACTTTGACCTAGCCCTATAAATAAGAGGGTGATTTCAACAATCCAGAGAGAGAGGAAGATAGGGGAATTTCGACAAGCATCAAAGAGAGGAAGAGAGGGGAATTTCGACAACTCCAAGGAAGGCAAGATGAGAGAATTTTCGACAAGCATCTAGGGCAAGGAGGATTTCGACAAGCCTCCTTCTTCATCCTTTTCTTTCTTGTTCGATTGGGTTCATGCTAGGGATTATTTATCTTGTGTTTCTTTGGAACCTAGCCATGAACTAAATCTATTTGGCTATGGTTATTGTGTTTTGTGGTTGTGAGAAACTATTGGATTTTGTTTAGGTAATAAGAGTTTGCACTTTTCTATTCAAGGTTTATTCATTCTTGGTTCTTATTCTTGTTTGCGAGTGAATTGGGAGATGATCTCGTAACTTCATCTATTTATCTAATATCAGGAGAGTTAGATTCAAGAAACGAATGAATATGATCTTTATTCAATCTATTGATGGTGAAGTTAATCCGGCTTAGGAATAAGTCAAGGATTTCAACGGCTAAGAGGAGCGCAAGATTGGTTGTTGTTCACCTGTGATTCACGTAGGGATGTATTATCAAGGCATACACAAGTAGCTAGAGTTTCGACTTAGCGATAAGAAGAAACCATTGAAGAACGTTCTGCCGAACCTTGAAGGTTGCTGCCCAGACGCCCAAGTAGTTGCCCAACTAGTCGCCCAGGCAACCATCGATTAGTTGCCAAGGCAACCCCGTTGTGCAAGTTGCCACGGCAACTGAGTTGCCCGTGCACTCTTTTACCAAGACGATCCAATCGGCTATCACACCTCAACTCACGATAACCTGGCCTATTTCTCTCATTTGATCTCATATTTTCTTTTACTTTATTGCTTTCTAGTTTAGCTATTAGTTAAACTCCTATAATCCTTTATTTGTGTTTTTACTTTTTACAGTGCAAGAGGCTAGATTCTTGAAGTGGCACCAATCCCTGTGGAGACGATATCTTTTATACTATAACTTGCAACGTGTATACTTGCACAATTGCGTAGCACTTATTATGCGCAACAAAAATGATCGATAATTATTTTTTAATAAAAGATAGATTTCATCATCTCATTTTCTCTCATGACTTGAAAAAGATATGGGGTATACTTATGTGAGTTTAGAACAAATTGATCTTCATGACTTGAAAAAGATATGGGAAAGTTGGGATGGGAGGTTGAAGAATCTATTTCGTGATAACTATGGTGATATAGCCGATTTGATGTATGTCAGAATCAATGAACCCATGTTTCGAGCTTTATTTCAGTTTTGGAATCCCATATTTTTTGCTTCACTTTTAATGGGGAGGACATGATGCCCACAATCGAAGAATACACGGCACTGCTTAATCGCAGAAATGTCAAGAAAGATTGAATTTATTCTAAGCACCCGAAGTCTCAAAATTATCTCGCCAAGCTCAAGAATATAGCCAGAATGAGTGAAGATTGGGTAAAAGGTTTGATTTAGAGTCGAGGTGATAGTGTCATTTTTTCATGGGAATGCATTTGAGACATAATACCTACACACCCAGATGAGGTTATGAAGATGGACTTATTTTCCTTGGTGATATATGGTTCGATAATCTTTCAGGGAATTTTGAAGGCATTGTTGTAGTTGTTTTGGATTTATTTGAACGCTTAAAGAGGAAGGCAAATCCGACACCAACAATCTTAACCGAGACTTTTTGTTACCTCTCCAAAATTACAATTTTTAATGCCAATCTCACAATGCTTTTGGTTGTTTATAGGTACATTTAGTTGCATTAGGTTGTAGAATCATGCATTTGCATAAGGAGTTTAGCATTCTGTCTATGCCAGTGTGAAGGGTTGTTTTGTGGCTATTTTGCAAGGTTAGCATAAGATTTGGCACAAGAATGCAGCGCAGTAAAGAATGCCAGAGAGAATGCCGAGTGTTGTTGGCACAGAAGGACCAGAGGGTGCCAAGCATCGGTTGGCAAAGAGGTGAACTTGATGGCATGCCAAGAGGCTATTGAACCCCAAAAAATAGGATGAGATCAGGCTTCTAAAAGATTGCAATTGGATCAACCTTCGAGAAAATAGCGGATAAGGTGGTGGCAAGATATGTTGGCGATGTCATGCCAAGCTTGATTACCAAGATAATGTTGGCAATATGACATCAGCCCTAACCGATAAGCTATCATACATATCAGATAAGATCTCATCTCTTATCCCTTAAGCATTTAAAATTGAAATGAGAAGCTTACCTTAGCCTTCCTTACACGCCTATTTAAAGAGCCGATGGAGGAAAGAAAAGGGGATGAATCATGGAGAGCTAGAGTGATGGAATTAAGGAGTTGGAGTGCTCGCCGAGTGACGGTCAGCTACACCGAGAAAGGTGGTTCAATCACTTGGCTGAGAGCCTGGATCTTGAGGGCTTCATCGAGAGACCCCCTCTCGTCTATTCTCTTGTTTTAAGTGTTTTTGATTTTATTTTAATGATGATGTGTTCAAAACGATTATGGTTTTGTTGGTTAAATCTCTCACCATGAACTAATTTCATAGTTGGTGGGGGATGTTTGGTTTAAACATTATTTTTATGCTCTAGTTTCTTTAATAATAACTATGTTTTGGCAATACTTTGTCTATTCGACATACTTTGATTTTTCCTAAATACTTTGCCAAGCGAGAGCTGAAACTGTTGGCCTATTGCTCCTTAATATCTTAACAGACTTGGGGTGGCAACGATTGAGTTATTGAATACTAAGGAGAGAAGCTTCGAGAGAAGTCGTTCAAGTAGATAAACTTACTTTGGGAGTGATATCTACCTCTTAGGAGTATAGATTGGTTCTTAATCAAATCGGGTTATTTAAAAACATGCACTATATAGATGTATGAGTTTTATATGACCGACTTAGGGCAATAACCATCGAGAGAGGCTTTGCTAATTTTGAATCTGCTCGACAAACAATGCCAAGACAGGTTGACATTAAAGGCCGGCACAACATGAAAAGCGTAGAAACCAGGCATTCCCTACCACACTTATCACTCATTAAAAGACCTTTCTTGCCAAAGTTTTTACTTCACTTTTATTTCTTTTCTTTTTATGTATTCTCAAAACAAACTTTCAAAACAAACATCTTTTCTTCCAAGGCAAGTAACAATCAAACAATCGAATTCCAAGTCAATCTATGTGGGATTGATACTCAACTTAACTACTGTATTACTTGTAGACCGTGTATACTTGTATGCAAAAGACTCTTGGCACTATTTTACTAATATATATATATATTGCCCCTTTTTCCAGTATTCATAACACACTTCTTCTAGAGAGTCTACAAGTTTTTGGTGTCGTTGCCGGGGATTGCAGCGGAGTTGATTGTTTTAAAATTTTTACTTGTCTTTCTTTTTATTTTACTTTTGTTTGCATCGGTGTATGACTAGAAGCCACCCTATGGTGGACGAGTGGCCATACGATCCAAAATTGAGAGAATTTTGAGGAGGTTAAAGAGAAGATTATGAGAGATGGATAATCAAGGTAATTGAGGGAATGGTGTGGTGAAAAATAAAGGCAATCCACATAACAATGAGATGCCACCACCACTTGTTGTCCCAATTGTCGATGAAGAGAGACCTATTAGAGAACATTCGGCACCTAACATTGACAACTTGATGCCAGGATTTGTTGGCATAGAGGTAAATGCTGTCAATTTTGAACTTAAGCCGATAATGATTCAAACTTTTTTGAATATAGATCAATTTGATGAAGCACTTACTAGAGATCCTATGAAACATTTGAAGCAGTTCATGGAGATTTTCCAATTATTCCAACAAACTGGAGTATCTGTAGATACTGTGAAACTAAGGTTATTCAAGTTTTCCTTACGAGATAGAGCCAAGGCTTGGCTTAATTCTTTGCCACCAGGATCAATTAGTTCATGGGCAGATCTTAGCCAGAAGTTTTTGACACGATTTCAGCTGCCAACACTCACTGCCAAGCTGAGGGGTGAGATCATTACATTCAGGCAGACTGATGATGAAACATTATATAATGCTTGAGAGAGATTTAAAGATCTGTTGAGAAGGTGTCCTATGCACAAATTCCCAAACTGGACCCAAATTCAAACCTTCTACAACAGATTGAAAGCACAAACAAGGACTATTGTTGATGCTTCAACAGCCGATTCATTGCTAGACAAGAAGTATTTAGAGGTCGTTGATATTCTTGAAAGAATTTCAATTAATGATTTTGAATATCCTGTTGCCAGACTCATGACCTTAACCAATTCTAATCATTACTATAATCCTAAATCTAATACTTATAATGCAGGTTGGAGACAACACCCTAACTTAGCTTGGGGAAATCAAGGAGGTAACCAATAAAATGCACAAGGCCAGTATGCGCAGAGGAATAATGCCATGCCAACATTCTATCAGAATACCATTCCATAGAAAGCTCAAAACAATTCTCGGCAAGGGCAAAGATTCAACCAAGGATGCACTCTTACTGATTACATGGAGAGAAATGATGCAATAGTCTAGAGTTTGGCAGAATCAATAAGAAACTTGGAAGTTCAAATTTGGTAGATTGCCAATACGCTTAGCAATCAATCCCAAGGAGCATTGCCAAGTGACACGAAGGATGCTTGGCATAAAGACAATGAGCAATGCAAAGCTATAACTCTTTGAAGTGGTAAGCAGTGTGAGGCAGAGATGGTTGTCAATTGTTGAGTGTGTAGAAGTACTATTTTCTTGCCCTTTTTACTCATATTATTGTTAGACTTAGGCACATATTAGTTGCATATTTAGGCATTCAAGCATAATTTCCTAATTTCCTTTGTCCTTAAGCTTGGAATTGCATTTTGGTTCCTTTTAGTCAGAAAAACGCTGCTGTTGTGTTCTATTTTGTGTAGGACTGGATTGTCGTAGCAAGTGCGTCTTACTGTGACAAGTAGAAGCCAATTCTGAAGGAGTTGCCGTGACAAGTAGGGTACATTTTTGAAGGACTTGTTGGACAATTGCTGTGACATATCAGGAAATTTTTGGATAAATACAATATCATCTTAATTTTAAGAGATAAAGTACCAAATCTGAAATTCAAGCAACCAATCAGATAAGGACCATATCTCTAGAAAATTCAATTGCATCCTATCCTTCATATCATCAACAAACTGATCGCATCAAGAGAGGATCAAATCAAACTCTTCCTCTTCAAACAAAAGATCAACGTGGACTCTTTCTTCTTTACAACAAAGCTGATCGCATCATCCCCTTTAAATAGAGATCGAATCATAGCTTGGAGGGAGTCGAATTGAAGTGGAATTGGTGAGAGAATTGGGCGAGAGATAGAGCAGATCACACTTTCTTCTTCTTTATTTCTAGGTGGTTCATTCTTGGGAATTATTCTTTTGTATTTCTTTTGAACCCAGCCATGAACTAAATTAAATTGGCTTGGGTTATTGGGTTTTTCTAGTTGTGAAGACATTTGGATTTATTTAGGTTTTGATTGCAATTTAAATTCAAAGTTTGTTCATTCTTGGTTCTTATTTTTATTTCGAGTGAATTGGGAGAAGATCTCGAGAATTCATCCATTTATCTAGCATCGAGAGAGTTAGATTCAATAAACGAATGAGCATGATCTTTATTTAACGTATCATTAATGGAGGTTAATCCATCTTAGAAATAAGATTCAGATTTCAACAGCTAATAGTAGCATAAAATCGGTTTTTGTTCACCCAAGGTTAACGCAGGGATGTATCACAAAGGCATGCACAATAAACCAGTGTTTTAGTTAGGGATAGCTAGAAGCCATTGAAGAATGCTTCGCCGAGCTTTGAAGGAAGGAACCCAGTTGCCACGGCAATTGAACCAGTATCACGGCATAATCACTTGCCATGACAATTCAGCCTGTTTTAGTTGCCAAGACAATCAAGTTACCTAAGCAATCAATTGCCATGATTTTCCATTCGACCATCACACCACGACTCACGATAACCCAACCTACTTTCTTATTCAATCATAATCTTTTTTTATTTACTTGCTCATTTACTTTGCTCGTTAATTCAAAACGTCTACCATCACAATTTATTTATCTTTTCAGTGCAAGAAGTTAGAAATCAGAGTTTCACCAATCCCCGTAGAGAAGATATCTATTCTATACTATAACTTGCGACATATACACTTGCACCAATTGCGAAGCCTATAATACATGCAACAAGTTTTTGGTGTCGTTGCCAGGGATTGGCAATAACGACTTTGTTTTTATTTTCTTGCATCTTTTTTTATTTATTTTATTTTTGTGTTTGGTTTCAAGAGGTTAATAACTTTGGTTTTGCATTGGTGTATGACCAGGGCGAGACCGACAACACCAGATTATCCATTTGAACCAAAAATAGAACGTGTTTTTCGTAAATGAAGAAGAGTTGAGAGAAGAGATGGCAGATCCACCTAATGATTCAGTGTGCAATCTGAATGCCAACGACAATCAGAATGTCACAGCAGGAGTCGTGGTGGCCTTTTCGAATCAACCGGTTATCATACAGAATATACCTATCTGAGACAACTTGGAACAAGATCTTGAAGGTTTCACTCCAGGAGTTGTTACGCCTGAGATTCAAGCCACCCACTTCGAGTTGAAGCCTGTGATGTTCAATATGATCAATGTAGTTGGTCAGTTTGGCGGATCAACAACTGAGGATGCAAGAAAACATCACACATCGTTCTTAGAAATCTACGATTCATTCAAGCAACAATGAGTCCCCGAGGACGTCCTAAGGTTGAAATTATTCCCATATTCACTAAGGGATAGGGCGAAAACATGGTTGAATAGTATCATATTCGGATCTTTAGAATCTTGGACCGATTTGTGCTAGAGTTTCCTTTCTAGATTTAGTTTTACAAATATGACTGATAAACTGCGTAATGACATCACTTCTTTTCGACAGGCAGATGATGAGTCCGTGTACGAGGCTTGGGAGCGATATAAGGAGCTCTTACGCAAATGTCCCATGTACGAATTTAGAGATTGGACGCACGTAACAATGTTTTACAATTCAGTCAACGCACTGACGAGGTTGATGCTAGATGCCTCGGCAAATGACATGCTTCTGGAAAAATCCGCATAGGAAGCTTGGGAGATTTTAGACAGACATGCAAGAATGACTATCAGTTCCCAACCACTAGAAGGGGAGTAGTTAGGCGAAATGCTTCGGCAATTGAACTTGATTCGTTAGGTACTATTTTAGCACAGTTAGCCATATTAACCAATTTGGTTAAAAATATGCAGCGACCTGGAAACACACAGGAGATCAAGGTAGTAAACTCATTTTGTGATTTATGTAATGGTAACCATGATTCTTCTGAGTGTCTGCAAAACCCAGAATATAGTTTTTACATTGGGAACTACAATCGAAACAACAATGTGATGTCTAACACATACAATCCAGCCTGGAGGAAGCACCCTAATTTCTCATGGAGTAACTAGAACAATGCCCTTAATTAGAATAATCAGAATACACAAGCATCAGGATTCCAGTAGAACATGCTACAACAATAGATGCTGTAGCAACAATCGACAACATCTAGTTCGTTGGAAAGCTCTCTTAATGCTTTTATGTTAAAAACTGAATCTTATATGGCTGAGAATAACAGTTTCATGAAAAGGACTGACACTTTCATTAACAGGACTGAGATAAGACTACAAAACTAGGAGGCAGCTTTGAAATCATTAGAGACATAAGTAGGGTAGTTTGCCCAAAAATTGAATACGAGGACACTAGGGAGTTTACCCAGCTATACTGAGGTCGCAAAGGGAATAAGCCATGAGCAATGTAAGGTGATCACCACTCGAAGCGAATTACGTGCGAATAATGGACTTATCTAATCTAAGGATAGTGATCATGTTCAGAAAAATGTATCCAACAACACCACAACACCAATTGATGATGACTTTCCAGCGGACGCCACGGCAAGTCCTAATGCCGCGACAAGTTCATCCAAGAGTGACGACTGGGATGAGAAAAGAAAAAGCAAGGAGATTTGAATTCCACCACCATTCCCACAAAGGCTGAGAAGGCAGAAACAAGAGTACCAATTCAAGAAATTCCTTGACATCTTGAAGCAAGTCCATATCAAATTGCCATTGGTTGAAGCAATAGAGAAAATGCTGAACTATGCTAAGTTCCTTAAAGACATTGTCTCTAAGCGGACTAGGCTAGGAGAATTTGAAACAATTGCCGTGATGGAGGGATGCATGGAAATGTTGCACAACTGAATGCCACCCAAACTGAAGGATCCCGACAGTTTTACAATACCTTGTGCAATCAGAAATCACTATGTCTGGAAGGCGTTATGCAATCTTGGAGCAAGTATAAACCTTATGCCAAAATCAGTTTTCCGACGATTGGGCATAGGGAAGGCGAGACCCACGACAGTTATGTTACAACTTACGGACAAAACCTATGTGCATCTAGAGGGAAAAATTGAGGATATGCTGGTAAGAGTTGATAAATTTATTTTTCCCGCTGATTTCATTATTTTGGATTGTGAAGCAGATGAGTTCGCACCCATTATTCTTGGGAGACCATTTTTAGCAAGGAGAAGAACCTTGATCGATGTTGAGAAAGGAGAACTCACCATGAGGGTAAATGACCAGCAAGTCAAGCTTAATGTCTTACAAACCCTTAAGCATGCTGACGATCCAGAAGAATGCCAAGTCATTCAAGCCACCACCGAATTCAATTTTGACATAGAGGAGTATTGCCACGGCAATTGCATTGCCGAACCTGAGGAACTTGAGAAGCCGAACGACAAGGAACATAATGAAACAAATTGTCTTCTAAGTCGACCGGGTAAGAATTTTGAATCTTTGGATTACTCAAGTAAGGAAGGAAAAATAAAAAACCCTCTATTGAGCAACCTCCCATTTTTTAATTGAAACCATTACCAGGATAATTGAAATGTGCTTATTTGGGAAACGATAACACTTTGCCCATATTTATTTCTTCTAAGTTGCAGCCTGAATAGAAAAAGAGGTTGATTGACATGTTGACGCTGCACAAAAAGGCAATAGAGTGGAAAATCGTATACTTGAAGGGAATTAGCCCTGTGGTATGTATGCACAAGATCCTATTGGAGGATGATCATAAGCCATCGATTGAAGCACAAAGGAGACTTAACCCTGCCATGAAGGAGGTTGTGATGAAATAAATCATCAAATGGCTTGATGCTGGTATCATATATCCTATCTCCGACAGTACATGAGTAAGTCTGGTACAACGTGTACTGAAAAGGGAGGTATAACCGTGGTAAGTAACGGAAATAATAAACTCATTCTGACTAGGACTGTAACTAGTTGGATAGTTTGTATGGATTATCGTAAGTTAAATAAAGCTACTAGGAAAGATCATTTTCCTTTACCCTTTATTGACCAAATGATTGACCGTCTTGCAAGTAAAACTTTTATTATTTTCTTGATGGTTACTTAGGTTATAATCAAATCGCAATATCACCAGAAGACTAGGAAAAGACCACCTTCATGTGCCCTTATGGTACATATACATTTCAAAGGATACCGTTCGGATTATGCAATGCCCCAGCAACCTTCCAAAGATGTATGATGGCAGTCTTCTCCGACATGGTGGAACATTTCTTGGAAATCTTCATGGATGATTTTTCGGTATTTGGAGATAACTTCAACAATTGCCTCGGCAATTTAGAGAAGGTGTTAGCACACTATAAGGAATCCGACCAAGTTTTAAACTAGGAAAGTGACATTTTATGGTGGATGAAGGCATCGTGCTCGGTCATAAGATCTCATCCAAGGGAATCAAAGTAGACAAGGCCAAGATGAATGTGATTGAGAAATTGCCACCACTGAATTTAGTCAAAGGGATCCGAAGCTTTCTCAGGCATGCATGTTTTTACATGAAGTTTATTCATAATTTTTCTAAGATTTCTAAACCCTTGTGTAATTTTCTTGAACATGACAAGGCCTTCAATTTTGATGACTCTTATGCCACGACATTTGAAGCCCTAAAGAAGCAACTTGCCATGGCACCGATTGTCGTCCCACTCGATTGGTCCTTACCTTTTGAGCTCATATGCGAAGCAAGCAATTTTGCGGTAGGAGCTATCTTGGGCTAGCGAAAAGGTAATATCCTCCATGTGATTTACTACGCTAGCAAAACCCTTAATGGTGCACAATTGAATTACACCATGACTGAGAAGGAATTGCTAGCGGTAGTATTCGCATTTGACAAGTTCCGTTCTTACTTAATCGGTACAAAGGTAATTGTTCACACCGACCAATCGACAATTAAGTATTTAATTGCTAAGAAAGATGCCAAACCTCGTTTGATTCATTGGATTTTACTTTTACAAAAGTTTGACATCGAAATTAAGGACATGAAAGGATTGGAGAACCAGGATGCTTATCACTTGTCAAGGCTGGAAAAGGTGATGATGATTCTGACTCCTTGGAGATCTGTGATATATTCCCGGATGAGTAGTTATTAGTTACCACAACAACTCCATGGTATGATGATTTAGTTAATTTCTTGGTTAGCGGTATTTTGCCTTATGATCTTACTCACCAAGGAAAGAAGCTTTTTCGACATGATGCTAAGCATTATTATTCGGACGATCCACTTTTGTTTAAACAATATGCAGATCAGGTTATAAGATGACGTGTTCTCGAGTAGAAGGAGCAAAATGTGCTTCGGCAATGCCATTCTTCACCCTATAGAAATTATTTTGGAGGTACTCGCACCACGACCAAAGTCTTACAATATGGCTTATACTGGCCCACTCCTTACAAGGCTACTCAAGAATTCTACAAGCGGTGTGATCGTTGTCAACTGAACATGGAATATTTCGAGACGACATGAGATGCCACTGCAAAATATCCTTGAGGTAGAGTTGTTCGATGTGTGGGGGATCGATTTCATGGGGCCCTTCCCATCCTCATTCGGCAATTTGTACATCTTACTTGCCATGGACTATGTGTCTAAATGGTTTAAGGCAGTTGTAGTTCCAGAAATGATTCCAAGACCGTGTAGAAATTTTTGCAGAAAAACATATTCACATGATTCGGGACACTGAGAGCAATTATCAGCAATGGGGGCACACATTTCAACAATATGATGATTGCCAAGATGTTAGAGTACTTTGGAAGTAACTCACAAAATTGCCACGACATATCACCCGCAAACAAACGAGCAGGCCGAAATTTCCAATCGTAAACTGAAGATTATCCTTGAGAAGGTTGCCAATCCCTCTCGAAAGGATTGGTCTCTGAGAATTGATGATGAACTTTGGGCTTATTGAACATCATTCAAAACGCCCCTGGGCATGTCTTCTTACAGACTTGTCTACAGCAAAACTTGCCATCTACTATTGGAGATAGAGTATAAGGCATATTGGGCTATTAAGACCGTGAACATGGATTGGGAGAATGCAGGGAAAAAGCGTTTACTAGACCTAAACGAGATAGAAGAATTCCGAGCCTTAGCTTACAACAATGCCTGAATCTACAAAGTGAAAATGAAGCGTTGGCATGACAAAAAGCTATTACTGCGGCAATTCTTGCCAGGGAAATTGGTGCTCCTCTTCAATTCTCGGTTAAAACTTTTTCTGGGAAAACTGAAGTCAAGATGGTCTGGGCCGTTCGAGGTGGTAAAACCTTTCTTCCATGGTGTCGTTATAATCAAGTCTACCGTTGACAGACATGAGTTTAAAGTTAACGGACAACGATTGAAGCACTATATAGACACCCGTGTTGAACGAGACAAGGAAGTTGTCACTTTAGAAGATGCATGAATATGCTCTTCTTCATTTATTTATTTTTTTAGTTTATTTTTAATTTTATTTTTGGACTTCTTTTTAATTTTATTTAGATATTTGTTTTTATTCTTTTTAGATTTTATTTTTATCTTTATTTTTCATTATTATTTTAGGATAGTCATCTTTTAAATTTATCTTTGTTTATTTATTTAATTTAGATTTAATATATATCTCTTTGTTTTATTTGAATTTTAGGATAAGAGTTCACAAAGAGAAAGAGTTGGGCTCGGGATAGAGTTGAAATGGATAATGGGCTTATTTTTAGAGATCTATTCCAACCTTTTAAATTCCACCAACACACCCTTTCCCTCCTATTTTTCCCCAGCCGCCTACTTCCCCAATCACCATCGATTTCTTCCTTTCTTTTCTTTTCTTCCATTGCTCAAATCTCTCACCCATCACTTCCACCATATTTTCACTCAACCATTAAATCCATATCTTCCATCTACTCCATCTGTTTTTTTACTCCTCTCTTCTTTGTAAAAACTCTTAAGTTTCTTCTTAGTTTTCTTTGATTTTCTTTCCAACCAAGAACCCAAAATAGCCATGGCCAAGAAGTTCATATCAATGCCCAAGACGAGTTGTTCAAAGGAGGGTGAGCCCTCTTTCCGATGGTATTCAACCCACTCATTGAGAAGAGGTACCTTGTGAAATTTGCCAATTGAAAGGTGTAGGAAGAGCTTGGATTCGAGTATGATGTGTCCCTCAAGAACTACGAGCTTGAAAATACCATCTACAAGATCATAAAGCAACATCAATGGCAGATTTTTAGCGAACAACCAAAGCTCGAAAATATATCATGGGTAAAGGAATTCTATTCACATATTTCTACACCGAATAACCCCTGCGTTTATGTGTGTGGCAGGGCAATTCTTGTCGATTCTGATGCCATCAACACCTACTTTGGATTGTATAATGAGAATGACGAGCACTCAGAATTTGTTACGAACATCAAAGCCAACGAAGTGGAGAAGGTGTTCTGTGAACTTACAATTGAAGGTGCCGAGTGGAATGGAGGACATTTAAAAGGGATGGTGAACCGTATCCTATTGAATCAGGTGACGAGGATGTAGAAACTACGGTTCCAGCCGCACCATTAGCCTTGCGTACACAACCACCACGAGTCGGAAAGAGAACCAAGCAAATAGCTCGAAGGAAACTAGTCATTCGAGGTGACGACCTCTCTAACTAATTCATTTTCATTCTCATTTTGTTTTCTAGTTTTTATTTGTTTTTGTTTTATGCATCGAGGACAATGCTTCTCTCGAGTTTGGGGGGTTTTGTTTTTGGTTGTTTCATAATTAGTTTCATAATTAGCCAGTTGCATTCATTGTGTTTATCGTATAGTTGCATATGTTACTTGCCATGCCTGAGTAGAACTTTCAGAACCTATTGTGATACCCTATGATGAATTTTGCCACTACACTTAATTGATAGAACCCTTAATTTTAGGATTTGCATGGAAAACACTTAGGATTTTCTATAATGTTGAATATTATTTGACACTGTTGTGACTTGTTGATTAAGGGAGACTTAGTGAACTAAGGTTGCTTAAAAATTGGGTAATTTAAAATTTGAGCTAGAGGTTCCTATAAGGCTCTAGCCTAAACAAAAATTGGAATAAAAATAATTTCTTGCTAGAGGTGCCCGAAATTAGCTCTAGTTGATTAATATTAAAACAAGAAATTGCTTGCTTTGGTAGAGGTGCCCGAAATTGGCTATAGTAAACTTAAATGTCCTGGTGATTAATATTGATAAAACCTATTTTTCACATGGAATCCTATTATTCAACTTGTACACAACTCCACACACATATTGTCACAAGCATTATAGTCTAATCTCGGGTAATTTTTGTGCCATCTAAAAAATTGCAAGGTAATCATACTTCGTGCCACGATTCTGAGGGTTGAAGTCAAGTAAATTGTTCTTAAAAGCCTTGGCAAGTAATTGTTAGTGTTGTGCATTGCTTAAAGACAAGCAGTAATTCGAGTTTGAGGGTGTGTTGAGTGTGTAAAAGTACTATTTTTCTTGCCCTTTTTACTTATATTATTATTAGACTTAGCCACATATTAGTTGCATATTTAGGCATTCATGCATAATTTTCTTTGTTCTTAAGCTTGGAATTACATTTTGGTTGCTTTTAGTCGGAAAAACGCTGATGATGTGTTCTATTTTGTGCAGGACTGGATTGCCATGGCAAGTGCATCTTGCCGTGACAAGTAGGAGCAATTCTAAAGGAGTTGCCGTGAAAAGTAGGGGACGTTTTTGAAGGACCTACCGGATGATTTCTGTGACATATCAGGAAATTTTTGGATAAATACAACATTATCCAAATTTCAAGAGATAAAGTCCCAAATCCAAAATTCAAGCATCCCAGATAAAGACCATATCTCTAGGAAATTCAATCGCATCCTATCCTTCTTATCATCAACAAAGTTGATCGCATCAAGAGAAGATTGAATCAAACTCTTCCTCTTCAAACAAAATATCAACGTGGACTCTTCATTCTTTACAAAAAGCTAATCGCTTCATCCCTTTTAAATAGAGATCGAATTGCAGCTTTGAGGGAGTCGAACTGAAAAGTGGAATTGGTGAGAGAATTGGGCGAGAGATAGAGCAGATCGCACCTTCTTCTTCTTTATTTCTATGCGATTCATGCTTGGGAATTATTCTTTTGTATTTCTTTTGAACCCAACCATGAACTAAATTAAATTGGCTTGGGTTATTGGGTTTTTGTGGTTGTGAAAACGTTTGGATATGTTTAGGTTTTGATTGCAATTTAAATTCAAATTCAAAGTTTGTTCATTCTTGGTTCTTATTTTTATTTCGAGTGAATTGGGAGAGGATCTCAAGAATTCATCCATTTCTCTAGCATCAGGAGAGTTAGATTCAAGAAACGAATGTGCATGATCTTTATTCAACAAATCGTTAATGGAGGTTAATCCATCTTAGGAATAAGATTTGGATTTCAACTGCTAATAGGAGCATAAGATCGGTTGTTGTTCACCCAAGGTTAACGCAGGGATGTATCACCAAGGCATGCACAACAAACCAGTGTTTCAGTTAGGGATGACTAGAAGCCATTGAAGAACGCTTTACCGAGCTTTAAATGAAGGAACCCAGTTTCCATGACAAGTGAACCAGTATCGCGGCATAATCACTTGCCACGACAATTCAGCCGGTTTTAGTTGCCACGACAATCAAGTTACCTAAGCTACCAATTGCCACGACAGTCAATTCAACCATCACACCATGACTCACGATAACCCGACCTACTTTGTTATTCAATCAAAATCATCTTTTATTTTCTTTCTCATTTACTTTACTCGTTAATTCATAACATCTACCATCACAATTTATTTCTCTTATCAGTGCAAGAAGTTAGAAATCAGAGTTTCACCAATCCCTGTGGAGACGATATCTATTCTATACTATAACTTGTGATGTGTACACTTGCACCAATTGTGAAGCACTTAAAACACGCAACACCAAGCAGCCAATTAATTGCCAAATTGAAAAGCTAGTGTTGGCAGACAGTCCTAAGGAAGAAGAAAAAGAGGAAATTAAAATAGATGATGCCAGCAGTAATGCTAGTACCAGTGCCAAAACTGATGCCAGCACCAATGCCAAAATGGATGCCAACTTCAATGCCAAACAGACCGAGGCCAAACAACATATTGATACCAAACAGACTGATGAAAACACTGCCTTGGCAAAGCCAACACTGCCAGCATATGTGTATCTGCCACCAGCATTTCCATCAAGACTTTAAAAGCATAAGCAAGGCTAGCAATTCAAGCACTTCTTGGAAGTTCTTAAGCAGTTGCAAATCAACATTCCATTAGTAGAAGCCCTTGAGCAAATGCCCAACGACATGAAATTCATGAAGGATATTTTGTCCAAAAAGAGGAAGTTGGGAGATTTTTGAAACTGTCGCTCTAACTAAGGGATACAATGCCTTGATCCAGAACCGATTGCCAGCGAAGCTAAAAGATCTAGGGAGTTTTACTATTCCCTACACCATTGGCAACAAATTTATTGGTAAGGCGCTGTGTGACCAAGGAGCCAGTATCAACTTGATGCCAACGTTAGTTTTCAGAAAGCTTTGTTTAGAAGCAAGACCTACCACAGTGACACTTTAGCTGGCAGACCGATTCTACACACCTCCCAAAGGTAAGATTAAGGATGTGTTGGAAAAGTTAGATAAATTTATTTTTCCAGCTGATTTTGTCATTTTGGATTATGAGGCCGATGTCAATGTACCAATTATTTTAGGCAGGCCATTCCTTGCCACGGGTAGGGCTCTTATTGATGTTTATAAAGGGGAATTAATAATGCGTATGAATGACCAACAAGTTACATTTAATGTGTTTCGAGCTTTGAAATGTGCAGATGAACCCAATGAATGTCAAGCTGAGGAGATGATGGAGTCCATTTATACTTTGGACATGGCACAGTTATGCCAGGATACAAAATTTGATGCTAGCATGCTTGATGGCATAGTTGAACTGTTTGAAGAACCTAAGGAATCAGCCTTAGAGGATGAATATGTAAGTTGTTTTGAGCCTCTACAGTTGGCCGACAAAGGGATAAAAGAACCTAAACCATCAATTGAGGAACCACCAGAGTTGGAGCTAAAGCCACTGCTAAATCACTTAAAGTATGCTTATCTAGGTAAACACTCAACTCTGCCAATGATCATTGCCACTGATCTCACTAATGATCAAGAGGAGAGATTACTTGTATTAAGAAATTATAAGCAAGCGTTGGGTTAGACCTTGGCAGATATTCGAGGTATTAGCCCAACCATTTGAATGCACAAAATCATTTTGGAGGAGTACCATGGCAAGACCATTGAAGGCCAAAGAAGGCTAAACCTGAGCATGAAAGAGGTAATAAAGAAAGGGATCATAAAATAGCTTGATGCCGGGACCATTTATCCTATTTTTGATAGCTCATGGGTTAGCCCGGTGCAATGCGTACCAAAGAAGAGTGGCATAACCGTGGTACAAAATAGTAAAGAAGAATTAATTCCCTCCAGAACTATCATAGGATGGAGAGTGTGCATGGATTATAGGAGGCTAAACAGTGCCACAAGGAAATACCACTTCCCATTGTCTTTCATCGACCAAATGTTTTACAGGTTGGCAGGTAAAGCTTTCTATTATTTTTTGGATGGTTATTTAGGTTATAATCAGATTGCCATCGCCCCTGATGATCAAGAGAAGACTACATTCACATGTCCCTATGGGACGCTTTCTTTTAGAAGGATGCCATTCGACCTTTGTAATGCGTCGGCAACGTTCCAATGTTGCATGATGTCCATTTTTCTGATATGATAGAGCACAATATGGAAGTATTCATGGATGATTTCTCAGTGTTTTGCAAAACATTTGAGGAATGTATTCATAGTTTGGATCTAGTCTTAAAGAGATGCATTAAGAAGAACCTAGTGCTGAACTGGGAAAATGTCAATTCATGGCGAAGGAAGGCATTGTTCTCAGGCACAAGGTAACCGAGAGAGGATTAGAAGTTGACCGAGCAAAAGTGGAGGTTATCAAGCAATTGCCGCCTCCAAAAAGTGTAAAAGGTATAAGGAGTTTTCTAGGACATGTCGGTTTTTACTGGCGTTTTATTAAAGACTTTTCAAAAATTGCTAAACCTTTATGCTTTTTTATTAGAACATAATGCTTCTTTTACATTTGACGATTCTTGTTTGAGAGCATTCCAAGAGCTCAAAGAAAGATTAGTTAACGCCCCTATAGTCGTAGCACTAGATTGGAATGAGCATTTTGAGCTCATGTACAATGCTAGCGACTACGCCGTCGGAGTAGTTTTGGGACAACAATATGGCAAGGTTTTTCGTGCCATCTACTATGCCAGCCGAACTTTGAATAAAGCACAACTTAATTACTCTACAACCGAAAAAGAATTTATTGCAGTTGTATTCGTTTTTGATAAATTTAGATCTTATTTGATTGGTAAAAAGATTGTAGTTTTTACAGATCATTCAACACTGAAGTATCTCTTGGCAGCGAAGGATGCCAAGCCCAGGCTAATCCGATGGACGCTCTTACTTCAAGAATTTGACCTAGAAATCAGAGACAAAAAGGACAGTGAAAACTTAGTAGCTGACTGATAAGTGTTCAAAAGTACTATTTTTCTTACCCTTTCTACTCATATTATTGTTAGACTTAGGCTCATATTAGTTGCATAGTTAGCCATTCATGCATTAATCCATGTTTCCTTCCATCGTTGAGCTTGATTACATAACTTGGTAGTTTTTGTGGAAAAGATGCTGCTTTGGTGTGCTTTGTGTGTGTATGTGCAGGATCACTTGCCAAAGCAATGCCGAGCTAGCTGCCAGGGTAATGCATGAAAGATATGCCGAGCTAGTTGCCAGGGCAATGCATGAAGGAGACGCCGAGCCAGATGTCATGGCAATTGTCGACAAAGAGAAAATGCAATAGGGATGTCGAAATTAATGACTTTACAAGCCCAAGATGACATGGAGCAAGGCCTAAGCCCAAAGGAATTTGATTGCCATGCAGAGATTAAAGAAGAATTAAATTCCAAGAAGATAGGAGAAGTTCTAATAGGAATAAAATTATAATAAAGAATTATATTCTTTAAAGATAACTTAATTCCAACTCAAACTCCTCCTCAAAGAAGGACTTTGGCCTAGCCCTATAAATAGCAAGGAGATTTCGACTACTTGAGGGGAGAGCATGAGGGCAAAATTCAACAAGTCCAAGAGAGGAAGCAAGGGGAATTTTCGGCAAGCATCTAGGGCAAGGGATTTTCGACAAGCTTCATCTTTTCTTCCTTGTTCGATTGGGTTCATGCTAGGGATTGTTTATCTTGTGTTTCTTTGGAACCTAGCCATGAACTAAATTTACTTGGCTATGGTTATTATGTTTTGTGGTTGTGAGAAACTATTGGTTTTTGTTTAGGTAATAAGAGTTTGCACTTTTCTATTTCAAGGTTTATTCATTCTTGGTTCTTATTATTGTTTGCGAGTGAATTGGGAGAAGATATCGTGATTTCATCCATTTATCTAATATCAGGAGAGTTAGATTCAAGAAACGAATGAATATGATCTTTATTCAATCCAATGATGGTGAAGATTAATCCGACTTAGGAATAAGTTAAGGATTTCAACAGCTAAGAGGAGCGCAAGATTGGTTGTTGTTCACCCTTGATTCACGCAAGGATGTATTATCAAGGCATGCACAAGTAGCTAGAGTTTCGACTTAGGGATAAGAAGAAACCATTGAAGAACGCTCCGCCGAACCTTGAAGTTGCTGCCCAGACGCCCAAGTAGTTGCCCGAGGCAACCATCGATTAGTTGCCAAGGCAACCCGTTGTGCAAGTTGCCACAGAAGAACGAGTTGCCCGTGCACTCTTTTACCAAGACGATCCAATCGGCTATCACACCTCAACTCACGATAACCTGGCCTATCTCTCTCAATTGAATTCATCTTTTCTTTTACTTATTTGCTTTCTAGATTAGTTAAACTTCTATAATCTTTTATTTGTGTTTTTATTTTTACGATTGCAAGAGACTAGATTCTTGAAGTAGCACCAATCCTCGTGGAGACGATATCTTTTATACTATAACTTGCGGCGTGTATACTTGCATATTTGCGTAGCACTTTATTACGCGCAACAAGTTTTTTTGGCGCCGTTGTCGGGATTGGCAATAGCGACTTTGTTTTTATTTTCTTGCACTTTCTTTTTTTATTTTTTTGTTTAAAATTCAAAGGGCTAACAAACTTTGGTTTTGCATTGGTATATGACCGGGCGAGACCGACTTCACGAATATCCCTTTGATCCGTAAATTGAACGAACCTTACAAAGACTTAGACGAAGGATAAGAGAAGCAATGGCAAATCAAGACGGCAATATGAATCAAGATGTTCGAGCGGGAGGAGGAGTGATTCTTGCACAAAACAGAACTATTCGAGACTATCTTGAAGAAGATCTTGATGGACTTAACCCGAGGAGTTGTCGCACCTGAAATTGAAGCCTACCACTTTGAGTTGAAACCGGTAATGTTTAATATGATCAACACAATAGGTCAATTTGGCGGCTCAAAGAATCGAAGATGCACGGAAACATCTGAAATCTTTCCTCCAGATTTGCAACTCGTTCAAGATACACGGAGTCACCCCGATGTCCTACGATTAAGATTATTCCCTATTCACTTTGAGGATAGGGCGAAAGCATGGTTGAATAGCATTCTGCCGGATCTATAGCATCTTGGACTGATCTTTGTCGTGATTTCCTTGCTAGATTTAATCCTACAAATTTGGTGATAAGCCGTAACGACATTACTTCTTTTCGGCGCGGCGGATGATGAATCCATGTACGAGGCTTGGGAGCGATATAGAGAACTTCTACACAAATGCCCCTATACGGATTCGGTGTGGACTCAAGCAACAATGTTTTACAACGCCGTGAATACACCAACAAGGATGATGCTAGATGCCTCGGCAAACGGCATACTCCTAGATAAGTCGCCGGAAGAAGCAATGCAAATTTTAAACAGGCTGGCCAAGAATGATTATCAATTCCCATCTACTAGAAGAGGAGGAGTTAGACGCCAAGCCACAATACATGAACTAGGATCATCAGATTCAATTTCGCACAATTGGCGCTTTAACCAAGATGGTCCGAACATTCAAAAACCAAACAACACACATGAAGTCAAGGTAATGGATTCTTTTTGTGAGTTATGTGGTGATAACCACAATTCTTCCGAATGTATGCGAGAATCCGAATCTAGCTTCTATGTGGGGAATTACAATCGAGCAACAACATGATGTCCAATACATACAATCCAGCTTGGAAGAAGCACCGAATTTTTTCATGGAGTAATCACAACAATGCTCTAAATCGGAACAATCAGAATGCACAAGCATCGGGATTCAGCGAGAATATGCCACGACAGCGGATGCCGCAAAGCAACAACCGAGCGACATCTAGTTCTTTGGAAAATTCTCTAAATGCTTTTATGATGAAAACTGAATCTTATATGGCTGAGAATAGTAATTTCATAAAAAGAACTGATGCTTTTATTAACAGGACCGAGATGAGATTGCAAAACCAAGAGGCGGCAATCAAATCATTGGAAAATCAAGTCGGACAGTTTGCTCAAAATCTGAATACTAGACCACAAGGAGGTTTACCTAGCGATATTGAAGTCGCGAGAGGAACTGGCCATGAGCAATGTAAGGCGATCACCACTAGAAGTGGCCAACAACTTAGAGAGGTTCAAACCTGCTCGTCAAACAAAACTCCACAAAAAGATCAAGACGAACCTAGCGGCAAAGCCTCAGATGCCGAACTAGGAATTGCCGCGGCAACCGGCAATAAGCATGCCTCAGCAACCCCAGTTGATAACGCCTCGGCAACTCCAGATGTCCCGGCAATGCCGTCAATCAGGTTTCAAACCAATGAAAGGATCGAAGATATCCGACTTCCACCACCATTCCCACAAAGGTTGAAGCGACAAAAGCAAGAATACCAATTCAAGAAGTTTCTTGATATCCTAAAGCAAGTCCACATCAACTTGCCATTGGTGGAAGCAATTGAACAAATGCCAAACTATGCCAAGTTTCTTAAAGACATTGTGTCCAAGTGAACAAGGCTAGGAGAGTTTGAAACAGTTGCCGCGACAGAGGGATGCATGGCAATGTTACACAATCGTATGCCACCTAAGTTGAAGGATCCAGGAAGTTTCACAATACCCTGTTCCATTGGAAATCACTATGTCGGGAAAGCATTATGCGACCTTGGGGCTAGCATAAACTTGATGCCTAAATCGGTTTTCCAAAAACTAGGAATCGGGAAGGCAAGACCTACAACAGTCATGCTGCAGCTAGCCGACAGATCCTATGTGCATCCAGAGGGAAAAATCGAAGACATACTGGTAAAAGTCGATAAATTTATTTTTCCCGCTGACTTTATTGTTTTGGATTGTGAAGCAGATGAGCATGCACCTATCATTCTCGGGAGACCATTCCTAGCGACAGGGAGAACCTTGATCGACGTTGAAAAGGGAGAACTCACAATAAGGGTGAATGACCAGCAAGTTAAACTAAATGTGTTCCAAACACTAAGGCATGCCGATGATCCAGAAGAATGCCAACTACTTCATGCCACGACAGAGTTTAACTTCGATGAGGAATTTAGTTGCCTCGGCAACTACATTGCCGATCAAGAGGAACCTGAGAAGTATGAAGAATCGGTCGATGAGGAACAACAAGAAGAGGCAAATTGGCTAGTCAATCGACCAGGTACATACTTTGAACCACTGGATTACTCAGGTAAGGAAGGTAAGCTCGAAAAACCCTCTATTGAACATCCACCAATTCTTGAGTTGAAACAATTGCCAGAGCAACTAAATATGCGTACTTAGGAACAAATAATACATTGCCTGTAATTATTTCTTCTAAGTTACAGCCTGAGCAGGAAAAGAAGCTGATCAAGATGTTGAAGCTACACAAAAAGGCAATAGGGTGGACAATTGTCGACTTGAAGGGAATTAGCCCGGCGGTGTGCATGCACAAGATCTTGTTGGAAGATGATCACAAACCTTCAATTGAGGCCCAGAGGAGACTGAATCATGCCATGAAAGGGGTTGTAATGAAAGAAATCATCAAGTGGCTTGACGCCGACATTATATACCCTATCTCCGATAGTACGTAGGTAAGTCCGGTACAATGTGTACCGAAAAAGGGAGGTATGACAGTGGTAAGCAATGAAAATAATGAACTTATCCCAACCAGGACTGTGACCGGTTGGAGGGTTTGTATGGACTATCGAAAGCTAAACAAAGCCACTAGGAAAGATCACTTCCCATTACCCTTTATTCATCAAATGCTTGACCGTCTTGCAGGTAAACCCTTTTATTGTTTTCTTGATGGTTATTCAGGTTACAATCAGATTGCCATAGCACCAGAAGATCAAGAAAAGACAACCTTCACATGCGCATACGGCACTTATGCCTTCCGAAGGATGCCGTTCGGATTGTGTAACACCCCGGCAACCTTCCAAAGATGCATGATGGCACTCTTTTCAGACATGGTCGAAGACTTCCTTGAGATCTTCATGGATGATTTTTCAGTTTTTGGTAATGACTTCGACGGCTGCCTCGGCAATTTAGAGAGGGTGTTAGCAAGATGCGAAGAAACGGATTTAGTCCTCAATTGGGAGAAATGCCACTTTATGGTAGATGAAGGAATAGTGCTCGGCCACAAGATTTCATCCAAGGGAATTGAAGTTGACAAAGCCAAGGTGGACGTGATCGAGAGATTACCCCCACCAAGTTCGGTTAAAGGAATTCGAAGTTTTCTCGGACATGCAGGTTTTTACAGGAGGTTCATTCATAATTTTTCTAAAATCACTAAACCCTTGTGTAATCTGCTTGAACAGGATAAAGTCTTCGATTTTGATGATTCTTGCACCCAAGCATTCGAAACCCTAAAGAAAAAGCTTGCCTTAGGCACCCATTGTCGTTCCACCAGATTGGACGCTACCTTTTGAGCTCATGTGTGATGCAAGTGATTTCGCGGTAGGAGCAGTCCTAGGCCAACGCACAGGTAAGACCTTCCATGTGATATACTACGCTAGTAAAACTCTTAATGGTTCTCAAGTGAATTACACAACAACGGAGAAAGAGTTACTAGCTGTAGTTTTCGCATTTGACAAGTTCCGATCCTATTTAATTGGTACAAAGGTAATTGTTCATACGGACCATTCGACAATCAAATACTTATTTGCTAAAAAGGATGCTAAACCTCGTTTGATTCGTTGGATATTACTTTTACAAGAATTTGATATTGAAATTAAGGATAGGAAAGGAACAGAAAATCAAGTGGCCGATCACTTATCACGTTTGGAACGCAATAAGGAGGAGGACGCGAATCTTGAGATATGTGATGCATTCCCGGATGAACAAATTTTAGTTGCCTCGGCAACCATGGATGCACACACCTCGGCAACTCTCGATGCCACAGCAGTCTTTGACGCGCACGCCTCGGCAATTTTGGGAGCAGTCGCCACGACAGCACATGCCTCGGCAATACCCCGGTACGCGGATTTAGTTAACTTCCTTGTTTGTGGTATTTTTCCTTATGGCATTACTCACCAAGGGAAGAAGCGGTTCCGCCATGATGCTAAGCATTACTTTTGGGATGAGCCTCTTTTGTTTAAACAATGTGCAGATCAGGTTATACGCCGATGTGTCCCTGAAGAAGAGCAACAGAATGTACTCCGGCAATGCCATTCTTCACCCTATGGAGGACATTTTGGAGGAACTCGTACCGCGGCCAAAGTTTTGCAATCTGGGTTGTATTGGCCAACATTGTACAAAGATGCCCAAGACTTTTACAAGCAATGTGATCGTTGCCAGAGGACGGGCAATATCTCTAGACGACATGAGATGCCACTCCAGAACATCATCGAGGTGGAACTGTTCGATGTATGGGGGATTGACTTTATGGGACCCTTCCCATCTTCATTCAGCAACCTCTACATCTTACTTTCCGTCGACTATGTGTCTAAATGGGTAGAGGAAGCTGCAGTTCCCAACAACGATTCCAAGACCGTGCAACGATTCCTGCAGAAAAACATATTTACACGGTTTGGGATGCCGAGAGCAATTATCAGCGACGAAGGCAAGCATTTTGACAACAGACTAATTGCCAAGATGTTGCAACGCTTCGGCATATCACACAAGATTGCCACGACATATCACCCACAAACCAACGGGCAAGCAGAAATTTCCAACTGGGAATTGAAGGGTATACTCGAGAAAGTTGTAAATCCCTCAAGGAAGGATTGGTCATTAAGACTAGATGACGCACTTTAGGCATATCGCACTGCATTCAAAACACCCTTAGGTATGTCCTCCTTCCGACTTGTCTATGGTAAAACATGTCATCTACCGGTGGAAATCGAGCACAAGGCGTACTGGGCAATCAAGACCGTGAATATGGATTGGGAAAGTGCCGGACAAAAGCGTTTGATGGATCTCAATGAGATAGAAGAATTCCGTGCATTCGCCTATAACAATGCACGAATCTACAAGGAGAAAACAAAGTGATGGCACGACAAGAAACTATTGCCACGGCAATTCACGCCAGGGCAACTAGTTCTCCTATTCAATTCTCGGCTAAAACTTTTCCCCGGAAAGCTGAAATCAAGATGGTCGGGACCATTCGAAGTCGTCAAACCATTCTCCCATGGTGCTGTGATAATCAAGTCCATCTCTGACAACCATGAATTCAAAGTTAATGGACAAAGATTGAAGCACTACAATGGTGCCCATGTGGAACGTAACAAGGAAGTGGTCAACTTAGGAGATGCATGAGCATGCTCTCCTTTCAGTATTTTCTTTTTCTTTTTCTTTTTATTTTTAGGAGATCTTTTATTTTTTTCTTCATTATCTTTAGTTTTTAGGTTTTCTTTGTTTTCTGTTTCACAACAAGACTCACAACTACTATGCTAAGGAAATTTACTGCCAAGATCCTTGCCCCGACAACCAATGAAGAAGATGCTGCGGCAACCTACATCGTGCCTGCACAAGCTGATGCCACGGCAACCAACTCTGAAGATGCAACGACAACCAATGCTAAAGATATCCCGGCAACAAGAAAACAACCATCGCGTTCAAGCAAGAGAATCAAGACACCGACCAAAAGGAAACTAATCATCTATGATGACGAACTCTCGGAGTAAGTCCTCGTATGCATTTTTATTTTTTATTTTTAATTTTTTCGTTATTTTTATGCATGCATTGAGGACAATGCTTCACTCGAGTTTGGGGGGGATTGTTATTAGTAGTTACCATGTTTAGTTACATTCACTTAAGTATTACATTTAGGATACATAAATTGCTTGCCATGCCTTTAATTGGAACAATAATTGCTTAGATTTGATGAATATTCGATGATGACTTTGCCAATGCACTTAATTGATAGAATTTTTATTCTAGGATAACCATGGAAAAACTTAGAATTTTACTATGATGCTAAATTTGATGAAACACTGTTGTGGTTTGATTGATTTAAGGAGTTCTAGTAAACTTAGGTTGATAATTAACAAATTGGGGGATTAGAATAAAAAAATTGGATGAATGCTAGAGGTGCCCGAAATTGGCTCTAGCATGTGCTAAAAAAATTTTGATCACTAGAGGTGCCCAAAACTGGCTCTAGGATGTGTTAAAATAATTTTAACTAGAGGTGCCCGAAACCGGCTCTAGTCGATTAAATTAACTTAAGAAAACTAAAAACAAAACACTAGAGGTGCCCAAAAACTGGCTCTAGTTAAAACATGATAAAAAGAACCCAATGAAGTAATTTGAAAACCTATTGTTTGCATAGAATCCGAAAAATCAACTTGCACACAACTCCGCACACACTCACAAGCATTATAGTTTGATTCCGAGTAACTCCTAAGTTTTCCGAAAAATAAAAAGCCAATAATACTTTGTGCCTCGGTTCAGAGAATTGAAATCAAGTTCAAAGCTAAGTTTGTGAAAATTGAAGTCTTGGCAGGTAATTATGAGTTTGCATTACTTGAGGACAAGCAATAGTTCGAGTTTGGGGGTGTGATAAGTGTTCAAAAGTACTATTTTTCTTACCCTTTTTACTCATATTATTGTTAGACTTAGGCTCATATTAGTTGCATAGTTAGCCATTCATGCATTAATCCATGTTTCCTTCCATCGTTGAGCTTGATTACATAACTTGGTGGTTTTTGTGGAAAAGATGCTGCTTTGGTGTGCTTTGTGTGTGTATGTGCAGGATCACTTGCCAAAGCAATGCCGAGCTAGTTGTCAGGGCAATGCATGAAGGATATGCCGAGCTAGTTGCCAGGGCAATGCATGAAGGAGACGCCGAGCCAGATGCCATGGCAATTGTCGACAAAGAGAAAATGCAATAGGGATGTCGAAATTAATGACTTTACAAGCCCAAGATGACATGGAGCAAGGCCCAAGCCCAAAGGAATTTGATTGCCATGCAGAGATTAAAGAAGAATTAAATTCCAAGAAGATAGGAGAAGTTCTAATAGGAATAAAATTATAATAAAGAATTATATTCTTTAAAGATAATTTAATTCCAACTCAAACTCCTCCTCAAAGAAGGACTTTGGCCTAGCCCTATAAATAGCAAGGAGATTTCGACTACTTGAGGGGAGAGCATGAGGGCAAAATTTGACAAGCCCAAGAGAGGAAGCAAGGGGAATTTTCGGCAAGCATCTAGGGCAAGGGATTTTCGACAAGCTTCATCTTTTCTTCCTTGTTCGATTGGGTTCATGCTAGGGATTGTTTATCTTGTGTTTCTTTGGAACCTAGCCATGAACTAAATTTACTTGGCTATGGTTATTGTGTTTTGTGGTTGTGAGAAACTATTGGTTTTTGTTTAGGTAATAAGAGTTTGCACTTTTCTATTTCAAGGTTTATTCATTCTTGGTTCTTATTAATGTTTGCGAGTGAATTGGGAGAGGATCTCGTGATTTCATCCATTTATCTAATATCGGGAGAGTTAGATTCAAGAAACGAATGAATATGATCTTTCTTCAATCCAATGATGGTGAAGATTAATCCGGCTTAGGAATAAGTTAAGGATTTCAACGGCTAAGATGAGCGCAAGATTGGTTGTTGTTCACCCTTGATTCACGCAGGGATGTATTATCAAGGCATGCACAAGTAGCTAGAGTTTCGACTTAGGGATAAGAAGAAACCATTGAAGAACGCTCTGCCGAACCTTGAAGTTGCTGCCCAGACGCCCAAGTAGTTGCCCAACTAGTTGCCCAGGCAACCATCGATTAGTTGCCAAGGCAACCCCATTGTGCAAGTTGCCACGGCAATTGAGTTGCCCGTGCACTCTTTTACCAAGACGATCCAATCGGCTATCACACCTCAACTCACGATAACCTGGCCTATCTCTCTCAATTGAATTCATCTTTTCTTTTACTTATTTGCTTTCTAGATTAGTTAAACTTCTATAATCTTTTATTTGTGTTTTTATTTTTACAGTGCAAGAGACTAGATTCTTGAAGTAGCACCAATCCATGTGGAGACGATATCTTTTATACTATAACTTGCGACGTGTATACTTGCATATTTGCGTAGCACTTATTACGCGCAACAAGTTTTTACTTCAAGAATTTGACCTAGAAATCAGAGACAAAAAGGACAGTGAAAACTTAGTAGCTGACCAGGCTAATCCGATGGACGCTCTTACTTTAAGAATTTGACCTAGAAATCAGAGACAAAAGGGACAATGAAAACTTAGTAGCTGACCACCTCTCACGTTTAGATCATCATCTTGAAGATGATATGACCAATGTTATTATAGATGATTTTCCTGACGAATATTTAGAAAAAGAAGATAAAACTCTGGCATGATATTAGGATAATGCTAAGATATTTTGAGGTAGGCCAACGTGTTCTATTATTTAATTCACTTCTTAAACTGTTTCCAGGTAAACTCAAATCGAGATGGACGGGTCCCTATGAATTTGTAAAACCCTACGCCCATGGGGCTTTGGACATTAAGAACTTGAAGACATGAGAACTTTTCAAGGTGAATGGCCAACGTCTAAAGCATTACATGGAAGGCGATCAGAACAATGCCAAGGAGGTGATCCTCTTGGCAGAGGTAATGTTAAATCATCATCAGGTTTGAACTTTT
Organism: Hibiscus mutabilis; assembly: GCA_019671005.1. NCBI lineage: Eukaryota > Viridiplantae > Streptophyta > Magnoliopsida > Malvales > Malvaceae > Hibiscus > Hibiscus mutabilis. The sequence continues at coordinate 68,106,664 of CM033711.1, forward strand.
TGTACATATTAGGATAGTTGTTTTTATTTGTTTTATGATTTAGGATTTTAATTATTTTTCTTTATGTTAATTTTCATTTTTATTCATTTGCTGCGTTGAACAGTTTCCTTTAAGTGTGTGTAGAGTTACTGCTAGGAACAATGCTAGAATTTCTACTAGGAAATTTGCCAAAACTATTGCCAGGACCATTGCCTAGTGCAATGCCAAGCACATTGCCATGCACAAAATTCCAATATAGCTTGGCATGCGTCGGATTGAATGATGGAAAAAAAGATGAAACCCTAGCTTGATTAATGAGAGAAAATTTTCTTGAGTCTTAAACCCTAGCCGCCCAAAATTAGGTTACAATTTAAATTTAACCTAATCACCCTATCACTTCAAATTCTTACCCAATCTTATCACTTTAACCTTATCACTTTACCCTTATCACTTTAAATCCTTCCCAATCGAAACCCTTTTAAGCCTCCATCATTATCCATATTTATTTGGCTATCATCATTAAACCCTCTTAAACACTCAAACTTTTCACTTTCTTTACCCTAGCTAGATATCAAGAATCATCTCTCTCTCTCTTCTTTTCGAGCAAGATTCAAGAACTCAATTATCTTTTCTTCTTCTTCCTTTATTTATTTAAACCGACTCAAGCTCTCGTCAATAGCTTCCTTATCTACCCCATTCAACCAGTTTTTTAATGAAGAAATCCAAAAGAGATTTAAAGCAAGCTTTGCTTCAAGATCTTTTTGTTATGAGAAGTATTTTGATTTCAAGACCGACACCACCATTGGATTTCCTACCGAGTTTATGGCCATAGTTGACATGCACAAGTGGAGTTCCTTTTGCCAACAACAAGGGGAAATCTACGCCACATTAGTTCAAGAATTTTATGCCCATCTTGTGACAAAGGAGTCGCCATTCTTGATGATTAGAGGTAAATGTGTGCGTTTTGATGAATGGTATATTAACTCTATGTTTGCGTTGAATGATACAGGGGATGAATATTATGACTATGTTGAGTCCATGAATGCTTCCAAACACAAGAAAATGCTGCCAGACTTGTGTGAATTTGGCACGGTTTGGACAGTTTCATCAACGGGCCACCAAACGTTGAAAAGGTTGGCATTGAAGCCACAAATGAGAGGTTAGAATCCCTTTATCAAGAAAAATCTAATGCCCGCATCTCATAACGAGACTTTCTTAGAAGAAAGATTGATTTTATTGCACTCCATCGTTAAGGGGCACAAAATCAACATTGGCAAGATCATCATCAAGGAAACCTATAAATGTGCAGCAAGAGGTAAAGGCAGTTTGTTTTTCCTTTTACTTATTTCTAACATTTGCATGCACCATGATGTGCCTAATCTTGATGACGAAAGAGGCCGGATAATCAAGGGAACGACAATTACTACTGCCATATGGAAAAATCTCACTACTGCCGAGCCAAAGGACAAGGGCAAAGGGAAAGCAAAAACTACCACGTCAAAGGCAAATGTGCCAAAGACAGAGCAAAGTACTGTGCCAGAGACCATGCCAGCAAGTTCGCTGGCAGTGATGTCCCAGATTTATCACTGCTAGAAGATCATTCTCCAAAAGCTAGATACAGCTGAGGAACTCAATGTTAAGATGAGGCATTACACAAAGGAAAGGGATGTTATAATCAGGGAAGTTTTGGAAAAATTATCCCCTGATTTTGTACTAGCATTCCCTATTTTCCCTACCGAGCCTACTGCCAGTGGAAATGTCAGTCCTGTTATGCCATCCAGTCCTGCCAGTCAAGCAACCGATGCCACAGTTCCCCTATCTCCAGTCCGAGTTGATTCTGCCAGTACAAAATTCTCATCTGAACCAGAGGAAACCACAATCAAAACACCAGTTGAACCTACCAATCCAAAGGAGGATGTTAGAACCCCCACTGCTGCTTCGAAACCAAGCATGAAAGGAAGGAAACGAATGGCCCCTGATCATGGGACATTTTTGAAAAGAAAGACCCGAGTCACACGAGAATAAGTCTCCGAGGGGGTGTCATCTTCTTTTTAAAATCCTTTTGCATTTTATCACATTGCATTCACATGATCATGCATTTTATTTTTCCATTTTAATTTTGTATATATGTATTGTTTCATGCATTGAGGACAATGCACATCTTAGGTTGGGGGTGTGCGTTTCCTCACATTTATGTCATGCATTTCATGTTTAATTTTTTGCCATGCCATTTTTGGTCATTTAGAATAGACGCATGCTGAACCACTAAAAGAAAGAAAATTTTGCCTCAGATTAATTTTGAAGAATGTTAACATTTGTTAGGCAAGTTTAAATTGATCTAGATGTCTGCCCGATAAGGAAATTTTAATCTTTAGTTGTCAAGCCATGCCAGTAGATTAGTATGCCAGGTTAGCTTGGTAATTGATCTCTAGTTTAGGGAATTGAATTTACACTTAACACGTGATATGTATCTAGTTCCCTAAAAAACTTAGACTATTTGAAACTATGCTCAGATTGAAAAAAAAATTGAAAAATGATGCTAGGGTAAAAAGAAACTAATAAGGCAGCAATGTTTTGCCAAGGCAATAAAAAATTTGATCTCTCCTCTACCTAGGGATAATACGTTACTTGGAGCTTCTTGGTTTTTTCCCTCTTAGATCTCGAGTCCAAAACCTTAGGGTATGAGTTGAAGAGAAAGTCTACTGATGTCTGGATTAAGGTGGGGATTTATGGTATGCTCCCTCTTATCATTCACGCTAAACAGTGTCACGAAGCAAGCTTAAATTAATGCCAAAAAAACCCTTGGCAAAAAAGAAAAAGAAAGAAAAAATGATGAAAATAAAGATATGAGTTTAGGTAGTAAAATTGGCTAAGGGAGTGAAAGGATATTGGATGCATATTGCATACACATCATGCACTCTTCATGAACTTGAACTAGAGTTATATTGTTGCACTTGAATTATTACCTGCTTGGCATTATTGCACTGAGATACTAAGGGCAGAAACAGAGCCAAATTCTACTTGCCAGCACTTGTTGGAATTCCAACCAAAGTTCTGTCGAGGCAACTTTTTTCACAATTTTTAATTTTCTTTGTTTGCATTACTTGAGGACAAGAAATGAGTAAGGTTTGAGGGTGTGTTACCTCTCCAAAATTACAATTTTTAATGCCAATCTCACAATGCTTTTGCTTGTTTATAGGTACATTTAGTTGCATTAGGTTGTAGAATCATGCATTTGCATAAGGAGCTTAGCATTCTGTCTATGCCAGTGTGAAGGGTTGTTTTGTGGCTATTTTACAAGGTTAGCATAAGATTTGGCACAAGAATGCAGCGCAGTAAAGAATGCCAGAGAGAATGTCGGGTGTTGTTGGCACAGAAGGACTAGAGGGTGCCAAGCATCGGTTGGCAAAGAGGTGAACTTGATGGCATGCCAAGAGGCTATTGAACCCCAAAAAAATAGGATGAGATCAGGCTTCTAAAAGATTGCAATTGGATCAACCTCCGAGAAAATAGCGGATAAGGTGGTGCCAAGATATGTTGGCTATGTCATGCCAAGCTTGATTGCCAAGACAATGTTGGCAATATGACATCATCCCTAACCTGATAAGCTATCATAGAGATCGGATAAGATCTCATCTCTTATCCCTTCAACATTTAAAATTCAAATGAGAAGCTTACCCTATCCTTCCTTAAACGCCTATTTAAAGAACCGGTGGAGGAGAGAAAAGAGGATGAATCGTGGAGAGATAGAGTGATCGGATTGAGGAGTTGGAGTGCTCGATGAGTGACGGTTGACAGCACCAAGGAAGGTGGTTCAATCACTTGGCCGAGAGCCTGGATCTTGAGGGTTGCATTGAGAGACCCCCTCTCGCCCATTCTCTTGTTTTAAGTGTTTTTTATTTTATTTTAAAGATGATGTGTTTGAAAACGATTATGGTTTTGTTGGTTAAATCCCTCACCATGAACTAATTTCATAGTTGGTGGGGGATGTTTGGTTTAAACATTATTTTTATGCTCTAGTTTCTTTAATAATAACTATGTTTTGGCAATACTTTGTATATTCGACATACTTTGATTTTTCCTAAATACTTTGCCAAGCAAGAGTTGGCACTGTTGGCCTATTTCTCCTCAATATCTTAACAGACTTGGGGTGGCAACGATTGAGTTGTTGAATACTAAAGAGAGAAGCTTTGAGAGAAGTCGTTCAAGTAGATAAACTTACTTCGGCACTGATATCTACCCCTTAGGAGTATAGATTGGTTCTTAATCAAATCGAGTTATTTAAAAACATGAACTATAGAGAAATAGGGGTTTTTATATGATCGACTTAGGGTAATGACCATCGAGAGAGGCTTTGCTAATTTTGAATCTGCTCAGCAAACAATGCTAAGATAGGTTGACATTAAAGGCTGACACGGCATGAAAAGTGTAGAAACCAGGCATTCCTTGCCAACGCTCATCACTCATTAAAAGACCTTTCTTGCCAACGTTTTTACTTCACTTTTATTTCTTTTCTTTTTAAGTATTCCCAAAACAAACTTTCAAAACAAACATCTTTTCTTCCAAGGCAAGTAACAATCAAACAATCGAATTCCAAGTCAATCTCTGTGGGATCGATACTCAGCTTAACTGTTGTATTACTTGAAGACCGTGTATACTTGCACGCAAAAGACTCTTGGAACTGTTTTACTAATACATACATTTTTCCCCTTTTACCAGCATTCATAACACACTTCTTCTAGAGATTCTACACCTTTATTTCTTTGAATGTTATCCGAAGGCACGAAAGGGGGGACTTAGAGGTTGTGCTCAGTTACTTCAGGTTTGGATCTAAAGTTATTTTTGGAAAACACCAAAGAAAGTTTTACCCGATATATTCTCAGGAAGCTTTTCTCCATTACGAGAATATTTGGCCATAGAATGGCGAGAAGATTTCAAAAAAGAAGAAGTGTACCTTGGCTAGACAGTGTTACTCATTTCTTATACTGGTGCGAAAACTATAATTGGTTAATGATGTTGGGTTTGCATGGAGGGATTGGTTCGCCCCTTTGCTGGTTTCAAGACAGTTTGGGTCCCGTCAATTCGTTCATGTTACTTTAGGTTTGAGTCGTACCGAATTTTCTTTCAAAGGTGAATTTAAAGAGAAGGTTCAAAATGTCTATAGGGCTTGGGATCATTTCCACTGTATAAAGGTGGAGGAAGATAGCAAATGCATGTTCACTTCTGATTATGATTTTTGGAGACAATGGAGGATAAATGATGAAATTCCAAAGCCGGATCAAGGACCAGCCATGACACTAGAAGAGCACATGAGGATAGTCCCTTTAGAAGCCGATATTTTGAGGAGTGAGCTAGAAGAGGTTAAGAAGAAGATGAAGGTCATGCAAACCGAGCATGCGAGCGAGCTTTACAAGGTAAGCTTGGACGTGGATATACGCAATGGTCAATCAAGGAATTAAGGAAAAAAATGCGGATTTAAAGGAAAAAAAGACCCTTTACCTAAATGATGTCGTCAACTTTAAAGCTTTGGTGCAAAATGCCGATCAAAAAAGACTTCTAGCAGTTGAGAAAGAAAGAGAAAATGGCATGCAGTTGGTTGACGAAGAAAGTGAGAAAGGTAAGTGCGCCATTGAGAAAGAAAGGGAAAGCAACAAGTTGATCATTGGAAAGGAGAGAAAGGCTTGTAAGAGGGCAATTGATCAAGAAAGAGAGAAATCCAAGCAAGAAAAGGAGAAAGGCAAACAAGTAGTGGATTGAGAGAGGGAAAATAGTGCTGCGTGGAAAAGAATATCGCATGACAACAAGAATCATCTACTAGAGATGCAAGGCCTATATAACACCACTTTTGAGAGTCTGAACCAAAGTCAAGCTCAGAATACCTAGCTAGAGGCAAGAATAGCAGAGTTGGATCAGTCCTTCCAAGAATACCGCGATCAAAATGGCTTTCTTGAACTTTAGGATATTGAGTAAGAGAATGTGACGCTTCAAGCCCAAATTGAGACTTTAGGGGCTACAGTTCAAGACTACTTGGGGCGACTCATGGTTCTTGAAGAGGTTGCGGATGAGGGAGATAATTATTGGTTAAAGTGACTTCCTGATGCCACTCGAATGATTCAAGACCGGGATGACTTCTACGCAACTTTGATGGTTCAGGTGCAAGAGGTAGCACAGCACGTGAGGACTCTAGCCGTGGAAGTCGAAGCTCTTCGCCCTTTCATTACCCCGAATATGGATGAAGCACTAAGATTCATTCAACTACTTCAAGCTGTCAAAGAATTAAGAGTTAGGGCTAGCGCCTATCTGTACGAACTTGTTTTATTTGCTTTGTAATCGAGACCTCTTTATTTTTAATGAAAGTTGTTCTAGGGTGATCACCTATGGAATCAACACCTTTATTTGCATACATTCTCTTTTATTTGTTTTTATCATCTGTTGCATACATTTCATGACACACATACATATATCATGCATTAATTAATGAAATAATAAAATTAATGGTGGGAATATCGTGACAAAAAGTGAAAGTTTAATCAGCAACCATTCCGCATTCATACAGTACTCGTTCGCAATCAAGAGCCATGGAAGAAAGATTGGCCAAGGTGGAAAAAGGGAAAATGGATCTCGAAATTGGTTTGGATGTGGTCAGATAGAATATCAAGGATCAGATCACACAACCACAAGCCTCTATCGTTGCTCAGATGACCGACTTGCTATTAAAGATGAAAGACAAGGAAGGAGTTTTTGTTGATAGTTCGAATTTTGAAGAACAAGAGGGTACTGCATCTCATGTGAAGGTTCAGCTAGAAATGCCAAATCCAAAAAAGAAGGTATATATCAATCTAGCGGGGACATCCACCAATCATCCTATAGGGGCATCAGCTAACCACCACTTAGAAGTTCTTGCAAATCAGCCCATTGATTTAAGGGCAAGCTGTGAGAATGAAGTACCAGACCTAAACATGATGAATGAGGTGGAGGAAAGGATTAGGGCCGAGATGGAAAATAAGTATGAATAGGTTCCGTTTCTTCGAAGAAAAATTCAAGACCTTTTAAGGAATGGATGAGCAAGGGAACGATGCCAGTGATTTGAGCCTTGTAGCGGATTTGGTCCTTCCACCGAAATTAAAAGTTCTAGATTTTTATAAGTATGATAGAACTACATGTTCCTCAGCTCATATTACTATGTATTGTCAAAAGATGGCAACCTTTTTAAAGGATGAAAAGCTACTCATTCACTATTTTCAAGATATTTTGATTGGTTCTGTAACCTGATGGTACACTCAACTCAATCGAGTTAATATCAAGTCGTGGATGGATCTTTCAAGGGCTTTTGTGGAACAATACAAGCATGTAACTGACATGACCCCCAATCAAATCATGTTGGAAGAGATGAAGCAAAGGTCAAATGAGAGTTTACGCCAGTGTGCTCAAAGATGGCATGACGTGGCCGCTCAGATCCAACCACCGATCCCCGAACACGAGGTCACACCATTGTTTGTTAATACTTTGAGGGGTGCGTTGTTTAACTGGTTGATAAATAATACCGCTCAAAATTTCACCGACATGGTAAGAACTGGGGAGTCAATTGAAGTAGCCATAAAGAGTGGAAGGATTGAGAGTGGGGAGAACTCTCGGAAGAACTACAAAAGAAAAAATAATGAGGTGAATACCACAAGCACCTATGCAGCCTCGAAGAGTTTCACTATTTCTTTGCCACAAGTCACAACCGGGGGTGGACAAAACTCGAAATAAAAGAGACTAAAGCCCCAAAAAAGGAGAATGAGAAGATGTCCTTCATTTCTATCCCAGTGTCATATGCCAAACTATACTCGCAATTGCATGAGGATGACTTGGTCTGGCCTTATTATGTCACTCATTTCAAGCCACCATTCCATGCGTGGTATGATGAAAAAGCACACTGTGATTATCATGTCGGTGTCCTAGGACACTCAATTGAGAATTGTATTGCATTTAAAAAGTTCATGAAAAACATGATAAAAATTGGGGTGTTGTAGTTAGATGAACTGAATATGGCCACCAACCCACTACCGAATCATGGAGTTCGTGGTGTGAATTCAATCAAGGAAGAGTACACTAGAAAGGCCAAGACAGATGTGTCTGAAGTCAAGTCCCCTTTGAGGTGGATATTCCAACAACTGTGCATGGTGCACCTAATTGATCAGGGCATGGAGATTGTGCAAGAAGGGTGCTGACCATATTGCGAGTTTCATCAAGAAGGACACGATATTCAATGTAGCGAGGAGTTTGAATTCTTCGAGAAGGACGAGGAAAGAAAGGAGCTAGACGTATGTACATTGGATAGCCCTAAGATCAAGTATGGGGTAGATAGGTCGTTTGTCATATCACTTAAGTCTAAGGAAGAAAATCCATCCCAAGGGAAAAGTTCTAAAGTAGTTATGAAGCTCCAAATTTTGGCTCTGGCCTCCTTTCCATTCAAGGACACCCGAAGGGTTCCGTGGAGCTATACCGCTCACATTTCAATACCGAAGAATTTAGAATCGCAAGGAGATAAGAAGCCATCCGATGAAGAGAAGCCTGCAAAGAAGGAGGATCCAACGGAGTCAAAGGCTGAAATAGTGAATGAGGTGGGGCATTTTACAAGAAGTGGTAAGTGTTATTCACCAGAATCATCGAAAGCGATAGAGAAGCCAAATGACAATGGGAAAACAGTAACGACAGAGCCGGAAAAGATTTTTAGGGAGGAGCCTCCTCTGAAGATTCATGATCCGGTGACAGAGACACAAGCGCAAGAGTTCTTAAGGTTCCTAAAGCATAGAGAGTATAGCATCGTCGAGCAGCTCCGAAAGCAACAAGCATGGATTTTAGTGCTTGAGTTGTTGTTGAGCTGAGAAAAACACCAAAGTGCACTGTTGAAGGTATTGATTTAGATGTTCGTTCTGAACGACATCTCGGTAAGAAAATTAGATTGAATACTGGGCCATATTGTCGCGGATAACTATATCACTTTTAATGATAATGAAATTCCAGATGGAGGCATTGGATCAACCAAAGCTTTGAATATTACCACCCACTGCAAAGGGCATGTCTTGCCAGGAGTGTTTATTGATAATGAGCCCGCTTTGAATGTGTTACCAATGGTGACTTTGAAAAGGTTGCCTATAGAAAGTTCACACATGAAGCCGTGCCAAAACTATGTTAGGGAATTTGATGGGACCCAAAGGGACGTCATCAAAAAGATTGAGATACATTTTCTAATTGGGCTTATCGAATACGCCGTCGAGTTTGTGGTGATGGACATTCGACCAACTTATAATTGTTTGCTAGAAAGGCCATGGATTCATTCAGCCGGAGCCGCGCCTTTATCATTACACCAAAAACTAAAATTTGTTATTGAGGGGAAGTTGGTAAGTATGGGAGCCGAACAAGATATCATCGCTTCCGTGACCACCGATGCTCCTTACTTCCAAACTGATGAAAACGTTATTGAATGTTCTTTTAAGGCTTTGGGATTTGTGAATGCAATATTTGTGGCGGAAGGAAGCAAGATCCCATGCCCTAGACTGTCAAATTGCACTAAGATAACGGTTTGGCAGACTTTGGGATGAGGAGCTAAGAAAGGTAATGTACTCAGAAAGGACTTACAAGGGTGTTTGTGCACTAAAAATGTCATCGCCAAGAAGGACCGGTTCAGGCTCGGCCACAAGCCTAATTTTCAGAAAAAGAAGTTAGAATAGAAGAACAAAGAGGAGCAAAGGAAGGCTAGATTCAACGGTGAGGACATTCTATAGGAGCCTATGACCTATCCTGACATGAAAAATATTTGTGTCTGGCATAATAATCAATATGGGAAAAAAATACATGAGGCCAATCTAGAAAGCACCAAGCTCAATGAGGTGTTAGAAGGGATGGATGTTAATGTGATAACCGAAGATTGAAAAAGCGTAAAATTCTTGGCCAGAATCTACCCATGCTTCCCGGTAGAGACACTCAACAATTGGACCAGTGTGGACTTACCTGTAGTTTGTAGGTTTGAATCAGAGTAATGCTTGGAATCAACCCTATTCGATTTTGCCCGCGAGAAATAGGGATCTTTTGTAAAGGGCTTCTATATCAACTTGTTTTTTTTTCAATTCAATGAAAATGATGCTTTCCATTTTTTCCTCAAATGGCAAACATCATATTTGTTGCATTCTTTTATCACATTTATTATTTCATTCATTTCATAAATAATATCTCATTCTCTTCCCAATAAATATTCATTTCAAATTTGTTTCAAGGTCCCTATTATTAACTGTATAAATGATTATGAATCTAATCCTGAGGTGGATTTTGCAAACGTTGTATCTAGCTACAATCGAGGAAGGGGATAATGAGGTAGAATGTGAGGTCTCAGATGAATTACTCAAATTAATGGAAATTGAGGACAAACAAATCTTACCCCATTAAGAAGAGGTAGAGATTCTCAATTTAGGGATTGTGGAAGAGAGAAGAGAAATAAAGATTGGCACTGCTTTCTCATCCAAGACCAGACATGAGTTGATCGAATTGCTTCTAGAATTCAAGGATGTTTTTGCATGGACTTATCAAGACATGTCGGGGCTAGACATGGATATTGTGGTACATAGGCTACCGATCAAGCTAGAATGTAAACCAGTCCAACAGAAACTAAGAAGAATGGGGATAGATATGTTGTTGAAGATTCGAGAAGAAGTGAAAAAGTAGTACGAGGTTGGTTTTTTAAAAGTCGTCAAGTACTCGGAGTGGGTAGAAAACATAGTCCTTGTTCCTAAGAAATACTGAAAAGTCTACATGTGTGTGGATTATAGAGATCTCAATAAGGCAAGCCCCAAGGATAATTTCCATTTGCCCCATATTGACACTTTGGTCGACAACTCCGCGGGACATTCGTGGTTCTTTTTCATGGATGGTTTCTCAGGGTACAACCAAATAAAAATGCAACTGACGTCATAGAGAAAACTACGTTCGTGACTATATGGGGAAAATTCTGTTATAAGGTGATGCGCTCTTCGTCTGCATTCATGCACTTGTTTTTTTGGTTTGTTGTTTGTTTGCATTAGTTTTTGTGTTTGCATTTGTTTATGTTTTGATCATTGCATGCATACACACCTAATAAAAGATTAATGTAAATAGCAAGATTCTGCACGAGCCATGACTACGGAAGAAAGATTGACAACTCTTGAAGCAAGTCACAAGAGTACTCAAGATCGGCTCGACAAGTTAGAAAAAGACTTAAAGGAAGAAATGGAACAAGCTCAGAAAAGCATTGTTAGCCAGATAACGACTATGTTGGGATTTAGAGACTCGGAAAGAGGAAAGACAGTTGAAGTCGTGGGTATTTCGTCATCCCAGCCTGAGATATCCACAGAGAAATTGCCACTAGATGGGAGGTCCCAGATCCACATGACAAGAAGCTCAACCCGTATTCCAGCAGAGTTTGGAATAAATCATGAGAAGAACCGAGGGATTGAGGTTCTTAATAAGTCAGCCGATAGGGCCAGAGTGAATAAAAGGCTAGAAGATTACTGTGATAGGCTCGAAGATGCCATCAGAACCCTATAGCGAGAGAGTACTTATGGTGGCGTAGACGCTAGGATCTAAGCCTAGTGTCTGACTTGGTGGTTCCCCTGAAGTTCAAAACTCCTAACTTCGAGAAGTATGACGGGACCACTTACCCATCGGCACACTTGATCATGTACTACCAAAGAATGGCACCATACTTGGGAAATGAGAAATTATTGATCCATTTCTTTTAGGATAATTTATCAGGGTCTACAACCCAATGGTATACCCAATTAAGTCATGTCAACATATGCAGTTAGAGAGATCTATTGAGTGCTTTCCTCAAACAGTATGAGCACGTGACAGATATGGCCCCAAGCAGAGTCGTACTACAGGACATGGAACAAGAGCCCAACGAAAGCTTTCGTCATTATGCCCAAAGGTGGTGAAATGTGGCAGCCCAAGTTCAACCTCCACTATTGGAAAGTGAGGTTACTCCAATGTTTGTGGAAACCTTAAATGGTACCTTCTACGGCCATATGTTAAACCATGCCACCGAAGGTTTTGCTAGCATGGTCATGAATGGGGAGTTAATATTGGCAGCCATCAAAAGTAGGAAGCTCGAGGAGGAGTATGACGAGCGCTCGAGCCTGGCTAGACTGCATGCCTTCGGGGATTAATTCTTTATTCCAAAAAGAAAAATAAAGAATCTTCCAGACAATTGGGGTCATACATAGAATCAACCCTTTTGCTTTTGCCCGCGAGAAATAGAGATCTTTTGTAAGGGCTTCTATATTAATCTACTTATTTAAATATGCATTCCCTTTGTTTTCTCAAGTGGCAAACATTTCTTTTTTCATTTCTCTTCATTGTTCATCCATCTTCTTTGCAGAGTTCCTACAATTGATTGTATGAATGATTCTTGAATCTAATGCCGAGATAGAGGGGTAATAAAGTGTATTCAGGATTAATGGGAAGATCCCATGCATATATTTTGAGTGAATTTTCCTCTCAGACATTGTTGTTAAGGTCTTTGAATGAAGTGATAACTCTAAAACATCTACCAACTGAAGATTGTTTCTCTTCGATGGTATTTGTGTGTGAAATGACAATTGGCATTCCTTCATTTCCCTTCACGAATAAGAAAATAAAAATCCATTGTTGTCCCCCCTTTGAGCCTAATATTATTTTCCTTGTGATTAAACCCTAACAAAGAATCACCCCCACACCGAGGGGCAAAGAAGATGAAAAGCTATTTGCAAAATATCTCAGATCAAGTTAAATGTCCTAAATTGAAAATGAAAAGGACGCGAAAAAAGAAAAAGGAAGAAGAAAGAGAAAAGAAAAAGAAGAAAAAAAATAAGAAAGAAAGAAAAAAAGAGAAGTAAAATGAGGAAAAAAGGAAAAAGAAAAATGAAAAGAGAGAAAGAAGTACGAAGGAAAATTTGAAACAATCCTTCAAAAGAGACATATGCCAAAAAAGGAAATGAACTCTAGGGTGAAAACCCAAAATGGACAGTCTATAGTGATCCAAAGAAAAAAAGAGTGAAGATTTCATCAAGAAAGATTGATCCTTGGTTTAATTACCCTTAAAACATGTATTTGAGCCTATATATATATTTTTTGGCAACCCGAGCCTAGCCTACATTACAAGCCTTAAAAGACCATTTGGATCACACATGAATATTTGAGAAGAGGAGTTTGTCTTTAGAACACATTCTACCTTATTGAGTTAACCTTTCTTAAGGGACCTCAAACTTCTAATGTCTGATTGAGATTAGAAAAGTGGGAAATTTTAAAATTGGGGAGTGAGTGAGAGAGCCACCTAAAATGGGGCATTATTTGGTTGATGGATTTACGAATCATTCATGCTTTGAATTTTAGGGCATATGACTTTCCTCTTTTCCACGTTTGCCATGACTATTTTCTTCCCATTTCTGGCCTTTTTTGCATTCTCCATGATTTCTTCCTTGTTAGCCTTTCTTGCATCTTACAAGTAGGTTAACATAGATTTATAGAAAAACAAAGGATTTCTAGGTGTCGATCCCAACTGTACAAAACCAAGAATGAATGTTTTCCACTAAGAAGTGGCTAACAATTGAACCTCAGTTTGAACGGGGCATTAACTTGCATAAAAAAGAAAAGAAGAAGAAGCACATGTGTTGAAGAGTTTTAAGTGGGGTGTATTGATCTACACATAAGATGTAAGATCCTTAAAGCGTCAAAAGAGATAGAGCCATGCCAAGTGGGCAAAATATGCCATTAGATTGGGGCAAGTGATGTTGACCAAGGGTTCAGAATCCCTTGACTTTGACAGACATTAAAGGAAGAGATTAATGTGCCAACATCAGGCAAAGACATTCAAGGTGAAGGTTTAACGTGCAAACACTTCAAGATACCCTATAGGAGCAAGAATTCGAGAATTCACAAGAAGTGCAGAAGGTGCTTAATGTTATTTTAAAGAGGCACATGAAGACTTGAAGCTTTCAAAACCATTCAAGAACGCCTTTCACTCAACATTGATGTACTAACTACAATGGTAGTGGGCTTGGTAGAAACATGGGACATATGCGCGTAAAGACCAGATGTTTTCCACGAAGCGAAGAGGAACAAAAAATGAGAATAGTGAAACAGAAAATGACCACTTGATGAAGCAAAAAGATACTAAGAATGTGAATGACAAAGCAAAGACAGTGAAGATGGTCGTTTGTCTGGATTAAAACAAGCTAAAAAAGAGATTAAAACTTAGCATGCATTCATGTTTTAGGCATCCTCAAGGGCATGCGCATCATAATTGCATCATATTGCAGGTATGCAGAAACTCTTCAGCAAAAGAACTTGTCCATCCGTTTGGACGTAGGGAGAATGGAACCCTGCTCATCTATTCATGCACATGAAGAATAGAACCCGCCTATTCGTTCAGGCATGAGGAGAATGGAAACCTGCTCATCTATTCGGGCACATAGAGGATAGAACCCGCCTATCTATTCAAGCATGAGGAGAATGGAACCCTACTTATCTATTCGGGCTCACGGAGGATAGAACCCGCCTATCCATTCAGGCATAAGGAGAATGGAACCCTGCTAATCTATTCGGGCACATGGAGAATAGAACCCACCTATCTGTTCAGTCATAAGGAGAATGGAACCTTGTTCATCTATTTGAGCATCAGGAGAATAGAACCCACCCAACCGTTCAGGCATCAAGAGAATGGAGTCGAGCAGCAAATCGGTGATTGGTGAAAATCAATGCCTCTTGTTCTTTGCTATATCCATGTTTCACTAGAATAAGCAAAGAAGGCGCATCTGTTGTCACTGATTTTTCACCCGAGCCTTTTATTTTTCCTTTTCTTTCTCTTGTATATATGTATATATTATTTTTATAATATTTGTAGTATTAGATTTGAAAAAAAATAATTTTAAAAATAATAATAAAATGACCATTTAAATTTAAAATAATGTTTGTCCCTAAATTTTCACTTTTTATGGTTTTACCTTTTTTATATAATTATATTATTATTATGTATATATATTTTACATAATTGTTAGAACTAAAACTCAAAAATACAAAAAAATAAAAAGGTCTATTTGATTTAAATAAGGTGTCCATTAATAATGAGCCCACTTATTTTAAATATTTGATGCAAAAAAAGCCCATTTTTGGCCCAACAAGGGAATCTAAGGCAAGGGAATCTAAGGCTGGGATTGAATCAGAAAAAAATGGGGGAGGGAGAATCACTCGTGCCGCCACGCGCCTATCACGTGTGCTACACGCGCGCGGGGGGTTCCTCCCAAACCCTCCATTGTTCGAACAACAGCAGATGTTGTTGCCCTTTCCACCGTCTCTAGAGGTGCCAGGAGACTGGCTGCCCCCTCGCCGTTTCGTCTCTACCGTCGCCGTCCTTCGCCGCCGTCGGTCGCCTGCAAGCAAAAGGAAATAGAGTTCAAACTCTAGTTTAAAAATTAGGGAAATATCATCCCAAATTGCTCAAAATCAGACCAAAATCGAGTTGATTTCAATCATGTTGGAGAGGTCAATGATTAGATTTGAATAATGGATGTGATTGTGGGATTATGTCTCCCAAATTTCCTTGTTTTTTAGGTTCTTGAACACTATCCAAGAGTTGATTCGAAAATTGATTGTAAAAATCACAAGAAAGGCTGAGAATTTCCAGTAGAATTGTAGAAGGAAAAACTTAAATTTTCCAGTGGTGTTGTAATCAAATTTGTTGGAATATAAGCAAGCAAGTTCTTCATTCTTCTTGGTAAGATGTTCTTCCCTTTTTTTATTATTATTTATTTTGATTTTAATTTGTTAAATTGACGTTGATTTTGCCTTAGAATTGTTGAAAAATATTGTTCTTAAACCCAGATTTTTATTCAAATTAAAATCTTTTTTAGAATTTTTAAGATCATTTTCTTCCACCACCGGTGTTCTTCATTTTTGAAGAACACCAAGAACAATAAAAGGTTTTTTGTGTGTGTGTTTGATCCATTTGGATCTAAAAAATAGAAGGAAAAGTGTTTATAAAAAGGGGTTATTTTCATTCATTAAAACCCCTTTTCCATTCGTTTTGACACTATCGTCAATTAACTTACATTCACTTTAATTTAGTCACTGTTTTTACCCAAATTTGCCTATAAATTTTATTTTCCTCCAATTTAATCAAACCTTTTAAAAAGAAAATAAAAAAACATTTTTTAAAATTTAATTCTTAAAAAATCCAAACTTCAATTTGATTTCCCAAAAAAATAAAACATTCATTTCTAATAATCAAATATTCTTTTTTTTTAAAATAAAGAAAATCCCAAAAAAACAAAGGAAATGTATATTTTCTTTTTTTTAAAAAATTAATAAAAAAATAATAAATAAGTGAAGGTGTTGACCCATTTTTGGGAAAGATACATTTTCTATAAACAATTTCACTCCCTCTTTTTCCTAAATGATTGTTTATTTATATCTATTTGATTTTATGTTGTTTATGTTTTATGCCTTTAAATAATTTGTTTACTTAGACGACATGTTTAATAATATAATAAATGCGGTGTCTTTCTAAACGGGAATGTCGGGTTAGCGCAAAAAGTGTTGGCGGTGATTGGAGTTCATTTTCCGAATAGTAAGACCATTAAAATAAATTAAACTTATGAATGGACAATAATTTAAGCTTTACGTCAATTCTCAAAATCCGACATCAAAACATTTTGTAATCGGCTAGGTACCAACTTTTGGGCGTTGTAGGGGGTGCTAACCCTTCCCCACGCATAATCGACTCCCGAACCCGTTTTTTGTGTTTTTGCATACCAAAAATGTTGTTTAAATAAAATAAATGATTTTTATTAAAATAACTCGTTTTAGGTGATTTAATCACACCTTTTAAAAGATTGGTGGCGACTCCGTTATTTTGTTTTTAAACGTCGAAACGCCTCGAAAGGGGGTTGCGACAAGGGCCAACACTTTCAATCACCTCAAATGGTCTGATAAATCGGGGGCTTAATTTCCTCTTCTTACCGAAACGCAATATCTTCTTCCATGGGGAGACTTTTAAGAATGCTTCCTCACCAACGCCAAACTGTACATCCTTCCTCTTGAGGTTAGCATAAGCATTTTGTCTATCGAAGGTGGCCTTCAAACAGTCATGGATGATGGTTACTCGTTGACATATGAGACATTTCGATACAAATTCTACAATAGCTACTTTCATGCCAGGTCACCAATACAATTCTCGTAGGTCTTCGTACATCTATATTGCTCCCGGGTGAATTGAGTAAGGGCTACAATGGGCTTCCCGAAGAATTTCATCATGAAAATACTCATCTCTAAGCACACATATTATGTTACAGAAGGACAAAAGTCCTTCAAAATTAATCCTAAAGTCAGGGTCAAGATTATCTCGAAGTCTAAAAGTAATGGTTCATAATTCAGGATCTTGTTCTTGTAGAGACCTGATTCTCATCACAATGGTGGACTAAACTTGAAGTTCGGCTATAAGACCATGGTGCTTTCGAAGTCGAAAGTGAGCATTGATAGCCTGTGGAGTAGGCAAAGGCCTGCGGATGAGCACATCTACTACTATGTTGGCCTTGCTCGGATGATAATCAATGACAAGATCATAATATTTGAGAAGTTCCATCTATCTCCTTTGGAAAAGATTGAGCTCTTTTTTTGTCAACAAATACTTAAGGCTCTTGTGGTTGGTGTATAGGTAACATTTTTCTCCGTAGAGATAATGTCTCCATAATTTCAACTCAAAAAAGACCGCAACCAATTCAAGGTCATGAGTAGGTTAGTTCATTTCATGTTGTTTGAGCTGCCTTGATGCATAAGCAACAACCTTGCCTTCTTGCATCAATACACACCCCAAACCTTGGTGCAAAGCATCACTATACATAGTGTAGTCCTTCCCGGATTTAGGTTGAATCAGAATCGATGCATGAGTCAATACCTGCTTGAGTTGGTCAAAATTTATTTGTTGCTTCTCAGTCTATTCAAAAGGAGAATCCTTCTATAGAAGTTTAGTTAACGGAGCTGCTATTATAGAGAATCCTTTAACGAATCTCCTATAATAACCAACAAGACCAAGAAAGCTACGAACTTCACCTACATTCTTCGGTGGTCTCCAATCAACTATGGCTTGGATCTTCTTTGGGTACACTTGAATGCCTTCAGCTAAGATCACATGACCCAAAAACGAGACTTGGGTGAGCCAGAACTCGTACTTGCTGAACTTGGCATATAATTGCTTCTCTTGAAGGGTTTGAAGCACAATACGAAGATGTTCACGATCTTCAGCCTGACTTTTAGAATAGATCAGGGTATCATCGATAAACACCACTACAAATTTATCAAGATAGGGTCTGAAAACCCAATTCATAAGATCCATGAAGGCAGTAGGCGCATTGGTTAACGAAGGGCATAACCAAAAATTCGTAATGGCCATATCTTGTACGGAAAGCCGTCTTGGGCACATCGCACTCTTTCATTTTCATCTGATAATATCCAGAACTTAAATCAATCTTAGAAAAGATAGATGCATCTTTTAGTTGATCAAACAAGTCATCGATCCTTGGCAAGGGATATTTATTCTTGATTGTGAGCTTGTTCAATTGTCGATAGTCAATACAAAGACGCATTGATCCGTCTTTCTTCTTAACAAAAAAGACCAGAGCTCCCCAAGGTGAGGAACTTGGTCGAATGAAACCCTTGTCTAACAAGTCTTGGATTTTCGCTTTGAGCTCAGTAAGTTCTATCGGTGCCATCCAATAAGGTGCAATGGAAACCGGAGTGGTTCTAGGTTGCATTTTGATCCCAAATTCAACCTCACAGGTAGGGGGTAAACCCGAAAACACATCAGGAAACTCTTGCATAGTGTCTATATCCCATAACAATACTTACTCCTTGATTACAGTGGCATACAACAATGATCTCTTGCCTCTAGATTCCATGAGAGTCACACTCCCCTTACCCAGACCTCGAACGTACAACTTCTTCTTTGAGCAGTCTACCCAAGCTTGATGCTTCCCGAGCCAATCAAGCCCCAAAATAACATTAAACTCATGTATGGGGAAGGCCATTAGGTTGGCCAGAAAAGGTATCCCTTGTATACAAGAGGACAATTCTTACATATGAGCCCAATAACAACACTATCCCCTAAAAGATTGGTCACGGTGAGCTTGGAAGCTATAGGTTTAGATGCCAACTTAAATCTCTTAACCAATACAGTACTTATGAAAGAATGAGTAGATCTCGGATCAATCAATGCGTAAACAGGATGAGTATACAATTTAACAGTACCTGCGATGATATCAGGATCCTCGTCCTCCTCTCAGCTCCTAACATGATAAACTTGGGCTGAAGCTTTAGACTCTTGTCGATTAGGAGCCCTTGCAAAACTGATGGGTCCTCCGAAAGTTCTCGATGCATCTTGTCTCAGTCCTCTACCCTTGAAAGACTGAGCAGGGACGCCAGAACTACCGGTGCATGAGGTTTATTAGTATTCATCGGGCAGTCTTTAATATAGTGGCCATGTTCGCCATATAAGAAACACGTCCCTGATTGCTTGTGGCACTGTCCCGAAGGATGCACTGAGACTTCCGTCCAAATCCTCCAGTACTCTCAATGGAGGCAGTTCTTGCAGCTGACTGAGACATAACTTGTGGCATTAGATAATCACCTGATCAGAAGGATTGTTGTTGATACGATGACTTGTATCCTTGTTGTTTCTTGCTCTTCTTGTACGGTAGAGGGGGTCGAGATTCATTTCGTGGCCTTTTCTCAAATCGGCCCAGCCTGTTAAACTTGTGCGACCTCTGGTAGCTTCAGTGGAGATCGCGTGATTCACCAACTCCTAGAAATCCTTGATTAAACAAAGGTCGTAGTTCATCACTCAAACCTACAATGAACATTCTACACTTCTCTTCTTCATTCTTGATGTATTCAGCCCTATATTTGCAATACTTGCAAAGGTCGTGGATACATTGTTCCAATGGTCTCCCACCTTGCTTCAGATATAAGAAGATATCCCGTCTCTCAGCTAGGTAATGCTCACTAATATATTTCTTCTTGGACTCTCTCAGAAAGAACTCTCAGGTTACAACTTCCTCGAGAGCGGTGAGAGTCATGGTTTCACACCAACTTAAAGCTTTATCGGTCAACAAAGCTAGAGCACAATCAAGCTTATGCTCATCCGAGCATTGTAATTGCTTGGTCAAGATTCTTATTGTACAATCTAACCAGTGTTCCACTACTTCAGGGTCTTGCTCGGCCTTACTCGAGAAGGTAGTAGCTCGATGTTGAGCTAACTTGTCGATAAAGGCTCAGTTCACGGGAGTAGCAGCCGTAGAAGACTGTGTGGACTGCTCGGACTTGAGGGTAGCCATGAACTATTTGAACATCTTAGTCATGTTCTTGTAGCACTCAAATTGAGCAGCATATAACACAGGTTCGGTGTTCACTGGTTCTTGCAAGGGTGCTTACGGGTTAGGAGGATTCGTTCCCCTTTTCTCCTTGCCATTAGTCGAGGAGCCAACCATGTGCTCAACTTCTTCGTGAGCCTTATTAGAGTCGGGCATCTTTACACTATAAAGGAAAGAGATCAGATTAGTCGTAAGTCACAATATATCAAATTAAACTCCTAGGTGGCGTATGCAATGTAATGATCATGCAACGAACTCTAGTTTAGTCCTAGAATCGACTAAACTCTAGCTCTGATACCAAAATTGTAACATCCTCCACCCGGCCTAGAAGATAACTGAGTCAGAGAACGCTACCGATGAATGGAACAATGATCGGTACAATGAATTTCAATCAATGATCAACAATTAAGCCCTATTATGCTTTAATAACATCACCAGTTACAAACATTTATCCAATTTATCCAATGTGAAACAACAATTCATCATTTAGGACTAATTTACAACTTTTGCAAGTTTTAGGGACTAATTTATAAACTTAGGGATTTAGGGGTCCTTTCATGCAATTGAATGAGCAAAAAGGAAATTTAACACAATAACAGTAAGTCTGCAAATTTTCATTTCTTTCCAATATCATTTACCCAACCAATTAGGCTATACCATATTCAATGACCATTTTGCAAACTTCTTAAAATTGGTTTCCATGTCTTTTAACTAAATTAACTAACACCGTATCGATACACTTACGACTGTATCAATATGCCATACCTAATTTAAAGATTCTAGATTCAAACATACCACAATCATATCGGTACACTTGGGAGTGTATCGATACAGGTTGACCTTGTTAACTCTATATCGATACCCTCTAGGATCGTATCGATACCATTTTTACACCCAAATTCCAATAGCCATTTTTCGTACCGATACGCCTAAACAGTATCGATATGCCCCTTTTTTTACCAATATTGACCTACCAAATATGCATGACATTATCGATATGCCATCACCCGTATTGATATGCCTTGTCTTGTAATGACAGATTTTAGCTGGTTTTTATTCAAATTAACCAGTCGAACGATGTCTGATTGCTATGAAATTTACCTACTAGTTTATAATCAACTAATCTACTAGCATGTCAAATTTTAAGGTTATCCTAATCCATTTACTAAGTTTTCACCTACTAGGCCAAATATGCAAATTTTGAGCATTTAAGCTCCTTTAACATAGGGACTAGTACGTACATGCAAAATGGGACCAAACTAACTTGCTTCAAAAACGTCCCTTGCCGAGATCCGAGATCCAACTATGCTTTAACCTGAAAATGCATGGAAATGAGATGCGTTAGGCTTACTTAGCCTAGTGAGATAGTCCTAAATAATAAAATGAGCATCAATGGAAACAATGGCATGTACATCAATGTAAATGCATCTCAAAATCATATTTTAACAATACTTGCAATACTTATTCACATATATTTTCCTTGGATTGACATGTAGTGGATACGCAAATTCCCAACCAACATCGCCAACAATGAATGGTCAATATCCGCCAACATCACCAATACGACCAACACAATCACACCCCACCAACATCACCCATGTGAGCCTTAGCTCAAGGACCGTAGTCCACTCCTTACCATTGAGCTCATGAATTCTATGGCATGCCAATTGTATCCCATGTCCATTCATGTCCAAGGATTCAATACTTATCGGTAGCAATAGCAATAGCATTAACAATAGTTATAACGATGATAATAACAATAGCAATATGATATCAATGACAATGATTTGTACTTTGTCTAGCATGGCTTATCTCAACTCTGTCATAATATCAATGATAATGTAATGACTCAACATTCAATCTATAATGTAACGAGCTTACCAAAGCTTACCAATGATGCCTCCTACAAGGTCAAACATGAACGTACCTTGGTCAATGATGGAAATGCAATAATTCAATGTTAATGAAATCGGGAAGGCACCTAGCCACTCCCTTGACTCCGACTACACTCACTGATGATTCTGAGGCTTTCAAGGCTCCCGGATGACAATTCCTTTGCTTTTGGGCTTGGTGGAATTAGGAGGATTTGGCAATTCTTCACCTTGATTATCTTGAGCTACATAAATTCGAGATTACAAGGTTTTCAATATCGATAATGGAATCGCAACAACTCAATAGCTATAATAAATGATAATAACAAGTTTTAACATCTCCAAGGAATCTCTAGGGTTTAGCTCAATTCTTAAACTCAAGATTAGACACGTTTTAGCTATGGGATCAATAAACTATTTGAGGGAGACTTCTTTCCCAACCGATAGCTTTAATCTATGATCAAGAGACTTAAGGAATTTGAAGCTTGCTTTCACCTTCAATGGAGGTGCTTGCTTGGTGTAAGGAGGAAGAAGATATGGTGGTGTTTGCTTGCTAATGACCGGGTAAGTTTCTTATTTTCTTTTTTACTATCTATCTTCTAATTTGAGCTTTCCTTCAATTGAAGGAACTCAATTTCCTAATCCTACGTATGTGGTGATTAGGCTTAAGGAAGGGCTAATCGTAAGATTAGTCCCTCAACTCTCGGTTGTCTACGCTTTTTCCCCCTGAACTTTCAAATTCTATAATATGGTCACTAAACATGTTTCAAAGTTCACAATATAGTCCTTAACAATACCAATGCTTAATTGGGGGCTCAATAATTCAATAATTGACCACTCAGACGAAAGTCAACTCTATAATTGACTTTTTGATGAGAAATTTTTGGTCACCGAAATCAAATTCCATCTAGGCCAGATTTTGGGATGTTACAAAAGCAACCCCTGATTTTTTGCTAGCTCAAGAAGTGGAGAAGGACCCCTCGTCAGCTCCAACTAAAGCTAGGAGAAAAGGAATCGTAATCTAGGAACCTTGAAAGCTTAGGAATCAAGGTGAGTGTAGTTGAGTTAAGGGATAGGCTAGGTGCCATCCTGTTGAATTTTCTTTGTGATTATGTTTGCATTTGATTAAAGGCTCAAGTAGAGCAAGCTTTATGGATGCTAATGGTGAGCATGGTAAGTCTTCGATATGGTTGAAATGTTATAAGCTATGTGTGCTAATCAAAATATGCTATATGTGAGATTGATATGAATAATCTATGAAATGTGATATGCGGAGCTAAGGCTCAATTTTGTTTCTGTTATATTATGGCCTAAGGGCACCAAAGGTAAGATTTGTGATGATATATGAACTTGGACATTTGTAGGAATTGGATATAATTGGCATGTCATACGGTTATTCAATCTCACTAAGTAAGGGATTGGACTATGGTCCGGGGCTACGACCTACATGTGTGGTGAGATAAGGATGGATTGTGTAAGGGACTATCCGAAGCTATGGCTCAAGGCTACGACCTACATTCTATATGTGTAGTGTATAGGGGAATCCGTGTATCCATTGGTTACCATGTCCAAGGGAAAATGATATGTTTATATGATTTATAATTGATATATAGAATCATGACTATTGGCTTTGAATTTGTTTATTGTGATTGATGTTATGTAAAATGTCACCCAAGTATACCTATATGTTATTCATGCATTTGATAAGTTTATTATGCATTTTTTGGCTACCTTACTTGGCTATGTAAGCCTAACACTCGTGTGTCTCATGCATTTCAGGATCTTGAAGTATTCTGGACTCCGATCATGTAGTTGCAGTTGCAAGTCACTTCCACTAATCATATGTATGTTAAACTTTGCTTTGAATTCCTAGTAAGGTGGCATATGGCTCAAACATGGCATGTTTGCACATTTTGGTATGTATGTAATGGACTAATAGTGCCTAGGAATGTGAAAATTGGCATGTTTTGGAATGGCTAAACTAGTCAAAATGAGCTTAAAGGCACCAAAAGTTAAAAACCCTAGTAAATGAATTCGAAATAACCCATACCAGATGAAATCTGTCATTATAGGGCAGGCGTATCGATATAGGTCAAGTTGTATCGATACGGCCTGGCATATTTGGACGTGGGAAGACATGGTGTATCGATATGCTAGGGAGTGTACCAATACGGACCTCGGTAGTAAGGTCTGGGAAATTAGTTGCATCGGTACAGCTTGAGGTGTACCAAAATGGGCCAGCCTTGGTTAACGTGTATCGATATAAGTCTGTATGTATCGATACTGTCTGGTCACCCTTAGTCCTGAAATGGTGAAATTCAACTTAGTGTACTGATACGGTCTTAAGTGTATCGGTACGGTGTCAGGTAATTCTGTTAAAAGGCTTAAACTACAGTTTTGAACAATTTACAGTTTGGTCACTAATCTTTAAATGGTCTAAATGGATAGGTAAATGAACTTTGTTAATAATACAATTTTACAGGTTAATAATTGGTAAGTTTAATTATAGTTTGGTAAAAAATAAATCCCAATAAGAACCTTTAATTTGTAAAAAATATGATTTAGTCCTTAAGTTCGAAAAAAGTTTAAAATTGACCCTAAATCGAATAAGTGGACAATGAACAGATCTTCCAAGCTTTAAAAGGGTTTAATAAACTTCCCGAATAAGTCTCCAAACTCTAGATTCAACTTTGAACCTCCGATATGCTTTTTGGTAGCACTTTTTGACCCGGTTCTCTACCAGACCGGGAAAGGGGTATTACATTTGTGGTATCAGATCCTAGGTTTAGTCAGTTCTAGGACTAAAATAAAGTCTGTTATAAGTCTGCATCTGCATATGCCACCTAGGAGTTTATTTTTATATGTTATCTATGACTTGTAACTTACACGATTAAATCCTTTCTGCATGATTAGATCTGAAAATGTCTGTACCTACTAATAGGCGTGCTGTAAATGAACCGCACCCCAGCTCCTCCTCGACACAGGGGGATAATCTGAGAGCCGAAGTTAGACCCGAGCAAGTGGGGTAGAACGACCCACCTTATCCTCCTCCGATGCCTCATGCTCAGCAGGAGTATCTAATGTCTATGGCTGAAATGATCAAACAGGTGGTCGTGTCTCTCAGGGAAGAACCACCACCTCAGCTTGCTAAAGCATCTTCTTCTATTCCGAAGGCTCCTTTTAGCGAGCTTCGTCAGTATCTAGTTTACACCTTTACTGGTTAGGACCTGGATAATCTTGAGATAGCAGAGTACTGGCTAGAAAATACTCTCAAAGTTTTGAACAAGCAGATGAAGTGTCCTGATGAACACAAGCTGGAGTGCACTCTAGCACTAATTTTTGAGGAAGCTCAGAGTTGGTGGGACACCGTGACACTCACTGTACCCGAGCATAAAGTTACGTGGGACTTCTTCCTTCAGGAGTTCCACAAGAAATACATCAGTGAACACTACATTGCTGAGAGGCTTAAGAAGTTCCTCCACCTGAAACAAGGAGGAAGGCCAATGGAGTAGTATATCCATGATTTTTGCAAGTATTCGAGGTATGGTGCTGAGATCATACGTACGGAAAAGGAGGAATGCAGAATGTTCATTGATGGCCTCTATGATGAACTACGTTCTCTCTTCACTACCTTGGAGATAGAGGATTTCCAAACTTGGCCAACGGAGCCATTGCTACTGAAGCCTCTCAGAAGGCCTATTAAAGATGAAAGGGGAACCAAGCTCGAACTAATAAAAGGTCCCGAGATGATTCCAGACCTCCTATGCTTCAGAAGAAGGGTAGATAGTGGGATCAGAAGTCTGCCACTTTTCACCAACTGCTAAAGACGGGATATGTGTTGCAATCCCAATCTCTGGGGATATTTGTTGCTTGTACAACTTCAATTGAAAGTATGGGTGGTTCCAGAAGAGGTTCACAGTTTCCCTTATGTAACTTCTGCCATAAGAGGCACCCTGGACAGTGTCACAGACAATCTGGATCCTGTTATCTCTGCGGTGAATTGGGTTATTTCATCAAGCAGTTTTCGCAAAATCTAAACGCTCCTACCTCTGTGGCTTCTCAGAATAATCTTGATAAGGGAAGAAGAAAAAAGCAAGTGCAGTCCGAATCGGCAGGGAGACCTCGTAACACCAACGCTCCTTCGGTTGGACGTAATCCTCAAACCTCAGCCCATATGTACCATGTTCGAGGCTGAGAGCAAGAGGATGATCTTAATGTGATTGCAGGTACAGTGGAATTATGTTCTGATCTTGCTTATACTTTGGTAGATCTAGGCTCTACGTATTCCTTCAATAGTGAACCATTGATTGTAAAGTATACTTCAGAATCCGGTCCAATCACTTCTAAGATTATTGTCTCTAACCCACTAGGAGATAGTGTAGTTATACAAGTGATCTATAAAGCTTTCCCTCTTAAGATACAGGGATCCCATTTTCGGCCAATTTGATAACCTTGCCTTTCCATGAGATCGATCTTATCCTAGGCCTTGATTGGTTAGATGAACATCAAGCCTGGGTAGATTGTTCGAAGAAGAAGTTGTACCTCCGCGAACTCAGCAAGGAGAGCATAACTCTGATGAAAACCAAACCTGAGCCTGATAAGGATATTATGTGTGCTATGGAATCTAAAGAAGATGCGAAGCTCGAAGATGTGCCAATAGTACAAGAATTCCCTAATGTGTTTCTCGATAAAATTTTAGGACTTCCTCTGACTCGAGAGGTAGAATTTAGAATTAAAGTGCAACCGAGGATTACACCAGTCTCCATTGCTCCGTATAGAATGGCTCCGGTTGAAGTAAAAGAATTGAAGGCCCAAATCCAAGATCTTTTGGATAAAGGATTTATCTGACAGAGTTTCTCACATTGGGAGTACCAGTTTTGTTTGTCAAGAAGAAAGATGGATCAATACGGTTATGCATTGATTATCGTCAGTTGAATAAAGTAACAATAAAAAACAAGTATTCTCTAGCTAGGATCCATGATCTCTTCGATCAGTTGAGAGATGCCTCTGTCTTCTCTAAGATAGACTTGCGATCCGGGTATTATCAAATGTTAGTGAAAGAGTCTGATGTTCTGTAGCGACCTTTTTTTCTTCCTTTTTGAAAAAAAGAAATTTGCTGCGTTAAGGGCATTTGTTTAGAAAAGAAGTCGGCTACTAATTATCCCCTAAATTATTAATGAAAATCTTTTTGAAGATCGGGGATTTCTTTTGAAAACTTTAAATTCTTGAGAACGATGAAAACTTGGAGTCGCCACCGGACACTTGGGTAAGGTAGGTCGGACACCATAAGAAACCAGAGATTCGTCGTGAAAGGGTCCGAGAGTTGGTTATGCGTTGGGAAGGATTAGCACCCCCATCACGCCCGAAACTCGGTACCAAAATATTTGTTGCTCTTAGATGAAAATTAACCTTGATTGCACGGGCCTTATCAAATTGATGGACTCGAATTAATTAGACATTTAATTAATAAGATTGATGATATGTTAGACCATAGATTAAATCGACATCAAATAAGCTCGACTGCCGTGTTAATTTATGGTTCGACACCCGTACGTCACCTTTATGCATGATGCAGACATTTAAGTATGATGTGATGATCTTGTTATCTTTTAATCCATTTACCTCGGGATGGTAAGGATTAATCCGAATATTTGGTCAACATCCTTTAAGCTCGGACTGTTATGACACAAATATTAGAATTAATAAATACCTCCCCTTTATGATTTAGATTGATTAGATATGCAATAAAGATTAAAGATTATTTGGATGTGAATTAAAGTATAACAATCAAGGGCATGAATGTAAACATTTAAAAGGAAGACCCAATTTAATATATGTATCCCAATTATGTATTTAGCCCTAAAAGATTAAGAAACCCAATTCATGGTCACTAAATTGTAATTTAATGCTAAGTTAAACTTAAAATTGATTTTCCCTTAAAGTAATTAAAAAATGTTCAATTAATTTAATGAATTTAATATTTACCCCAATAAGCCTAGGATAAATTTAAATTCACTAAATTAATCCGAACTATAATCTAACTAAGGCTTTAAAAACCTAAGGCTAATTTAATTATAGGATCGTGCCCTTATAAGACGAGCGCACGATCTAGATTATTTGAATTAATTTGACTATTTCTAACCTAAGCCCAAAAGGTACTAACTATGCACTACAATCTAAGCCCAAAACAAAAGGCCCAAACTATTTAAACTAAACCCACAAACATAAGGCCCAAAACATTTTCATACATATATTACAAAAAATATAATTTAAGATTATATTGCAAACTTTAAAACTATAAATATTATAGCCTTCTTTTCAAAAAAAACTATATATATTATACACCTTCAAAAACTATATATTAAATTAAAAGGAATATATATTATAATCTTTTTTTATAAAATCACATATATTATATGTTTTAAGACTATGTTATAGATTGAAAGAAAACGATATATATATATATATATATATTAACCTTTGTAAAACTATATGTTTAAAGAAACACTATAATATACTTTTTTATATAAAAAAGAAAAAAAACTTATGTTATAAAAAATATTTCATATATTTTATAAAAAATTATATGTTATATACTTAGAACTATATATTATATTTTATGCAACTATACATACTATACAATATATGAATTATGCATTATGAATTTTATAAAATATAAAAAAGGACTATATTAAGTAGTATTTGAGATCCATAAGTTATAAAAATATTATACATACCATACGAACCATATACTATGTATATATAAAAATATACACGATGTATTATATTTAACCTTGTATCGTGTATTAAAACCATATATGATAATATATAAAACTAAATTGTATATATTATATGTAGCATAAAAACCACACGTTAAAGAAAAACATAATATATGTGTTATAAAAAACTAACTATGTGATAATAATATACATAATACATACAAATACCATAAAATAATTTGGCATGCATATGTATCCAAAATAGAATGTAAATACACTATATACAGAATATATATACCACAAAATAACACAATCCATAGCATGTATACACAAAAATATAGCCAAGATTACAAAAATACCAAGCCCAAACAAATTGGGCTACAGGCTATTGGGTTGTTGTTGGAGCGAGTCCGATATGCGTCGGGTCGGGTTACCGGGTCAGATAGTTGACCGGTTTGGCTGGTTATGGAACCGGTTCTACCGGTTACGGTCAGCTAAATAAAAGAAGGGGATTATAACCCTAATTTTATTTCTCCTTTATTTTTTTCTTTTAGCCGCGAGACCGAGAGAGAGCTTATCCGCCGTTGCCGCTTCTCGTCCTCCGTTTGGCGCGTCGCTGCTGCTGGTCGAAGCCTCTCGACCCACTCTTCCTTTCTACCGGTATGGACTATCCAGAAAGCTGGTCATTCCTCGTGAAAATGGCTAGAACCCTTTCGGCTTCTCCTCGCTAGATCTCCGCTGGTGACCGGTAGATCGTTGTAAGATTGGAGTATATGATTCTCCATGCCAAGACCTAGCTCCTCACCGTTGGGATCGTCAGTTGTAGCCTCCGATCGTCAGGAATCGCCACCGTGGAACGATATACACTTCTCCCTTCTCTTGTTCTTACTTTTTATTCGAATTTAAATGCTTGGTATGATAATAATGGACTGAATATGCATGGTTGAAATGTCTTTGATTACTTTGATTGCTGGATTTGAAAAGAACAAAGGAAATCTTCAAATTTTTTTTTATTTCATTTTTGAAACTAGAAAAACTTGGAATTACAATCTGATTACATCATTTTTATCTCCAATCTTTGTTTACATTTCCAAGCATTCTTTAAATGAAATTACTGTGGTTGATGATGTCTAAAATTAGGCCCTGTTAACCCCTTGTTTTTTATTATTTTTTCCATGCATGGTGGTTGGGAGTCGGTATTGATGTTACAGGATCGCCGGCGACGAGGCCACGTGGCGGGAAGATGAATCGGCAACGGAGCGTGGAAGGTGAAGCGGCCACGCGCAGATCTGGATGATTGGTTCCGGTTTAATCTGAACCATTGGATCAAATCTAATCAAACGGTCAGATTTGGGGGCAGCTACAAAAGAGAAGAGACAAGTTATCATATTTTAGGGTTTTTGCTTGTATTAGACATGGGCCAGAAATGGGCTTATATGATGTATTATTATTATTTATGTAAATGGACTGGAATAAAACATTTGGGCTTTATTTATTTAATCTGTTTATATATATTTATATTTCTTTTTTCTTTTTACTTAATTATCAGCCCATATTATAATAATTCTAATAATAATCTTTTATAACACATATACATACACACCATAAAAACGTTAATACACACATAATACGTACATACAATTATACATGCAATGTACATTCTTAGTTGAGTATCAATGGCATTGGAATAACGAATACATATATATGTGCACATAATACCTATTCACACTCATATTAAAACAATAGTAAACACATATAATATACTAATAACACATACATATATTACATGCAATTTTGACAAACAACACATATATGTTCATGTTTTAAATAGACATACATAATAAACACACACACTTATGATACATACTTAATACGTATAATAACACACATGGGCCCATTTTATAATCACCAAATAGTATAAACATATATAAGCCCATTATTGCAAAATAAAGAAAACGTGTTAACCCCGGACAAAATTAGTGATTACAGCTGCTCATCTTTGCTTATACTTGTGAAACAAGAATAAAGCAAAGGTCATAAGTACTAATTTTGTCCTACTTCCTTGTCAGATGATTTTCTCTTCAAAAATGGCAACGAGCAAATTGAATAACTTGTTTCCCCGAAATAGCAGAAAACAATTGGGTAGCACCGATATGCCTTTCTTGATTGGCAACGAACAAACCAGTTACCAAACGACTCATTCCTCCAGAGCGGCAGCGAACAAATCCAAATATACTTCAGACGGTTCATTCTTTCGAAATGGTATTGAATGAATCCAAATAACTTTGCTTTCCCGAAGCGGCTGAAAGTAATCTTGGTGACGTTGGGATGTCCCTCCGAGATGGCAGCAGACATAACCAAACAAAGATGGCATGTTCCTCCGAAGCGGCAGCGAACAAATAAGAGTTCTTAAAATGAGGGTTCCATGAAGGCTTTCGCTCTTTGTGAGCCTGAACGGATAGGCCAATTTTATTCTTCCCTTTTATGCAAGGTTCTATATCTTGTCTCTTTCACCGTGAAGTGGTGTGTTTGAAATCCTTGGCTTGAAAGTTTCTTTCAAGTTTCCACTTTGACGTATGTTTCTCTTCTTTAGGAGGTACTTGATTTATCTTTCAAATACCTGCAAAAGAGATGAAATGCTACGATGATATGAGTTAGCATGCCCCTAACCTAGGGATGTCTAACTAAGTGTGATGCATGAACGACACTAATTTACTCAGACACTTTTTCTTCTCGGTCTCTTGATTTTGATCTTCTCTTACTTCCCTCTTCTTCTTTTTTGCGACGGAGGTGCCCTATCTCTCACTCAGGTTCACCCTTTAAGCCCCCTTTTGAACCCTCGGCCTTTCGTTCTAAAGCGTCTTTTCAGGTTTTCACTTTAGACTTGTACTTCTCCAAAAAGCCCTTTAGAGTTTTTGCTTCAATTCTTTTTTCTTTTTTCTTTTTCTTATTTTTCTCTTTCTTCTTTTTCTTTTTCTTTTTTTCTTTTGGGCGCCCTTCTGAGTTTTCGCCCTTAGCTCTTCAATTTCAATATGTGAGGTACTCATTGTCTTTCTTTGGTAAATCTTGTCGATTTCACCCCCAACAATCTTTTTCTCTTAACCTTGGCAGATTCGCCTTGTATCTTGGAACAACATGCACTTAGTAGGTTAAATCATAGTAATACCAAGAAATCCTTTGCTTTTTCGTGATCTATGTCAATTCATCTGCGAGATGATTATGAGACGGACAACAGAAATGAGAATAATATTTTATTAATACTTAGAGAAATATTAAAAAAAATTGAAAGTCATGACAAACATGAAAGAAAAATATATGAATAATATCAACTGTATGACTAATGAGAACCCGTCGACTACAATAGATATTTCACTCGCAATCTTGGTTACAATTCTTGACGGCCTAAGGATTGAAACATCGTTCTTCAATGAAGCCTGCCAGTCGTTTGCAAAAATTCAAGTACATCTGAACCTTCATGTTCGAATTTTCAATTCAGGCCACCCCCTTGGTTTTAAGATGCCCAGCTTTGGGTTTTCGCCCTAAACCCTCATTCTTTTTTTCTTTTCTTTTCCTTTTCTTTTTCTCTTTTTTCTTTTCTTTTTTTTTCTTCTCTTTTTTCTCTTTTACTTCTTCTTTTTTCTCTTTTTTTAGGCATAATATTTTTTTACAGAGCCTGAGTTTACTGGGTTGCTCAACTCTTTCCCATCCATCTCAGCTAGGATTAATGCTCCTCCGGAGAAGGCCTTCTTTACAACATAAGGCCCTTCCCAATTAGGCATCTACTTCCCTCGGAAGTCCTTTTGGTTAAGTAAGATCTATTAAGCACCAGATCCCCCTCTTGAAACTCTCTAGGGCGAACCTTTTTTTATAGGCTCACATCATCCTTTTCTAATACATTTGGCTATGACAGATGGCCTTCAGCCTTTTTTCTTCAATGAGGTTCAAGTGATTAATTATGGCTTGTATCCATTCAACCTCGTCCAACTTCACTTCGTTCAAAATTTGGAGAAACGAAATCTCTACCTCGATGGGCAATACCGTCTCCGTGCTATACACCAAAGAGTATGGTGTTGTCCTAGTGGAGGTCCTCACAGAGGTCCGATAAGCAAGCAGGGCAAAAGGTAGCTTTTCATGCCAATCTTTGTAATTTTCTGTGGTTTTTTCTATGATCTTCTTTATATTCTTATTTGCTGCTTCCACTGCTCCGTTCATCTTGGGGCGATAAACAGTAGAATTGTGATATACAATTTTGAACTGTTCACGTACCTCAGTCATTATTTTATTATTCAAGTTAGAAGTATTGTCGATGATGATCCTTTTAGGCAGGCCATAGCGACATATAATTTTTTTCTTGAGGAATTTCCAAACTATCGCTCTTGGGATGTTGGCATACGAGGTGATTTCTACCCATTTGTTGAAGTAATCGATGGTTACTAAGATGAAACGATGCCTATTAGAAGCCTTTGGGTGTGTCTGACCAATAACGTCTATTCCCCAGGTAGCAAAAGGCCAAGGTGAGTTCATGACATGCAGTGGTACTGGCGAGGAATGTATTTTATCGGCGTAGATTTGGCACTTATAGAACTTCTTTGCATAATTGATGCAATCTCCCTCCATTGTTGACTAGAATTAGCTGTATCTCATGATTTTCCTAGCCATTGAGAATCTGCTAGCATGGGTTTCGCATAAACCTCCATGAACCTCTGCTAAAAGAGTGTCAGCCTCTCGGGAATTGACACATCTCAACAGTAAATGATCTTTGCTTCTTTTATACAAAACCTCTCTATCAAGGACATACCCCGATGCCAATCTCCTGATAGTTCTTTTTTTGTTATCGTTGGCGTCTTTCGGGTAAGTTTGGTATTTGATATACTGAAGGATGTCATAATACCGTGGATTGCCTTCCTTTTCTTCTTCCAAACTGTAGCAGTGGGTCGGCACCTCAAAAGTTTGCATCTCGACAGGCTTCATTTTGGTTGTCCCATTTACTTTGAACATGGCAGCCAAGGTGGCTAGAGCGTCGGCCATTTGATTATCCTCCCTCGGCAGGTAGGTGAAACTAACTTCTTCAAAATGTCTAACCAATTCTTAGATCAAATCGTAATACTTGATTAGCTTAGGATCTCTAGTCTCCCACACTTTTTGAAGTTGGTAGACTACTAAAGACGGATCTCCAAAAACCTGAAGCACCTTGATCTTCTTTTCAATAGCTTCTCGAAGTCCAATGACGTAAGCTTCATACTCGGCTATATTGTTGGGCTATATTGTTGGTGCAGAAGAATTCCAGCCTATTGGTGAAAGGGTAGTGGTCCTCTTCAAGGGAAATTAGTACTACCACTATTCCATGACCTAAGGCATTCGATGCCCCATCGAAATAGAGCCTCTATCCCTCTTTCTCGAAAAGGGATTTCCCTTCAGTTAAACCATAGATCAAATCTTCGCCTGGAAAATGGAAATCCAACGGTTAATAGTCATCCGAGGTGGTTCACGTAAACGATGTCAAACTCTGACACTTCCTTTTACCGCTTTCTGGTTCACGTAAACGATGTCAAACTCTGACAAGAGCATTTGGCAATGGGTCATCTTTCCGGTCAATGTTGGTGCTTCCATTAGAAATTTCAGCAGATCCATCTAGGAAATTAAACAGGTGGTATGATACAACATGTACTGCCGTAGCCGCTTAGTGCTTCATACCAAGGCACAACATAATTTTAGAATTTTAGGGTACCTCGTTTCACAATCGGTGAGCCTCTTGCTCAAATAGTAGATTGCCCTTTTCCTTCTTTCCTGAGTCATCATGTTGTCCAAGTACGCATCCCATAAAATTTTCAAAGACTATCAGGTACAGGATCAACGGTCTATCCGGCACTGGTGCTACTAGAATCGGGGGATCGGTCAAATACTTTTTGATCTTTTCTAGTGCCTCTTGACAATCTTCTTCCTAGACCCCCGGGTTATTCTTTCGAAAGAGTCAGAAGATAGGGTCACACTTATTAGTCAATTGAGATATAAACTGGGAAATGTAGTTTAACCTCCCTAAAAATCCTCAGACCTCCTTTTGTGTTCCCAGTGGTGGAAGATCTTGAATTTCTTTCACCTTCTCGGGGTCGATCTCGATGCCCTTCTGACTTACCACAAAGCCCAAAAGCTTTTCTGATGTAACTGTGAAGGTGCACTTGGCTGGGTTGAGCTTTAACTGATACTTTCTTAATCTTCGGAAGAGTTTTTGCAAGTTCTGGATGTGCTCTTCCTCGGTCTTAAACTTGGCTATCATGTTATCCACGTACACCTCGATTTCCTTATGCATCATGTCATGAAACAAGGTTACCATGGCTCTTTGGTAAGTTACCCCGGTGTTTTTTAATCCGAAGGGCATCACTTTGTAACAAAACGTACCCCACAAGGTCACAAAAGTTGTTTTCTCCAAGTCTTCGGGGTACATTTTGATTTGGTTGTACCCCAAAAAGCCATCCATGAACGAGAACCAAGCATGCCTCGCAGTATTGTCCACTGAAGTATCAATATGGGGGCAAAGGAATGTTGTCTTTGGGGCTCGCCTTATTAAGGACTCTATAATCTACACATATACGCACCTTCCCATCTTTCTTTGGTACCGAAACGATATTGGCTACCCATTCTGGATACTTAGAGACTTCCAAAAATCCAGCCTCGAGTTGTTCCTTCACCTTTTCCCTAATTTTTAGTAACATGTCAGTTCTCATTCTTCGAAGCTTTTGCTGGACGGGCTTGCATTCTGGCCTAATGGGAAGCTTATGCGTTACAATGTCCGTGTTTAAACCCAACATATCTTAGTATCACCATGCGAGCACGTCTTTAAATTCCTCAAGCAATTCCATTAACCCTTGCCTGACTCCTGGTGATAAGGTGCCCCCGATCTTTACTTCTTTCCTTTCTTCATCAGTCCCCAAATTTAAGATCTCTACCTTCTCTTGGTGCGGAAGGATTTGCTTTTCCTCATCGGTAATCATTCTTAGCAGCTCATCGAGAATCTCATCATTTTCTTCCTCTACCTCTGCCAAGTACATGGGTCGTTCAAAATCTACTTTAGGATTAGATTCCACATCGTTCATACAGTTTATATTAAGGGGCTGCACAATTTTAAAAGTGCGTATTGGGAAAAGAATGGTGTAGTTTATGATGTAAATAAATTATTAACTAATAAATAAATGAATAGGTAAATAAATAATGAATGGAATGAATTCCATGTTTTCCATTTTAGAAAAAGAAAAGGTAGATATATATTTCATTGCAGGCAGATAAACATGACATAGTTGCCATTTTTACAAAAGATGTCCGTTACTTTCGGGCCAAAGTAATGGAGTGGTTCTCGGCATTACTTTGATTTATCCTTATTGAGTGCTGGCACAACCCTGAAGGTCTAATTGTTGAGCTCTTTTCCTAGGAGGCAATGGGCGAATTAGGGCCAAAAACTGGTTAGGCTTGCTTCCGCCACCAATCATATTCACATTCATTTCTTCTAAAGCCTCGCTGATTAACTCTTCTTGGAGGCGCCTTTCACCCTCTTGGTTTGCCCTTTGGATGTCCTCCTCCGGGTTTCGTATCCCCCCAGATATGAAGATACCTCTGAAGTTTGAGTAGGTTATGGGAGCCCAGGGAATGTCCTCCCCTCTCAACCTGGCCTTCCTTTGTTCTTGCCTCTTTTTCCATTTTTTGTCTTTTTTGCAGAAATATGGTTTATAGCCATGTCCGAAGTGGTCTACCTTGTGAATCACACTAACAGGATGAAGACGCCCCTGTAGATTCCTCCCCAAACCTTTATTCTTTCTCGCTCCTCTTCCCAGGGTTTCGAACACCATCATCTTAGTGCAGTTTGACAATTTAGGGTGTAGAACTTTGCTTCCTTCGGCAACAAAAGTAGCATTGATAAGTTCCAAGGCTCTAAAGGCGCACTCCATCTCTTCTCCATCAGCAGGGATGTACGGTGTATCTGGAGTCACTGAAGCGATAATGTCCTCTTCTGCATTCACTGTTACGAATTTCCTCTCGATGACAAACTTTAACTTTTGATGAAGTGAGGACGGAACGGCACTAGCCGAATGTATCCAAGGCCTTCCTAACAGGAAATTGCAAGATGGATAGATATCCATGACCACGAAATCAACCACATATTCAGTGGGACCAATGAGCAGGGGTACTTCTATCTTCCCGACCACATCTCTTTGAGTCCCGCCGAAGGCTCGTATCGTATTAT
This sequence comes from Hibiscus mutabilis, assembly GCA_019671005.1. Taxonomy (NCBI): domain Eukaryota; kingdom Viridiplantae; phylum Streptophyta; class Magnoliopsida; order Malvales; family Malvaceae; genus Hibiscus; species Hibiscus mutabilis. Next base: position 68,143,880 of record CM033711.1, read on the forward strand.
GACATGGTTTTATATGTGAGCTATCGATTGGTAGTCGTTGTAGCGTGGCTAATGGCATGACATTCAATACAGATCCATTATCGATTAAAATGCCTAGCAACACATAACCTTTACAGTGAGTGGTGATGTTTAGGGCCTTGACGGATCTCATGCATTCCCTTGGAATTTTGTCATCACTGAAAGTAATATGATTGGCGTCGGTGGTGTGACTGATAATCTAAACCAATCTACCAACAGAGATGTCCTTTGTAATAAAGGTCTCATTCAAAACCTTCAGTAGTGCATCATGATGTTTTTCTGAATTCAGTAACAGATCAAGTACTGAAATGCGAGCTGGTTGTTTCTGGAGTTGATCGACAACATTATACTCACTGTGCTTTAGAAATTTCAAAAACTCATGTGCTTGCATTTCTGTGGCGGGCTCCTTGATTTTTGAAGGTGGGTCTTCTCCAAACAACTTTTCAGGTACTGCTCCAGCTTCCTAGCCTTTCTCCTTTGGATCCCTTAGGTTTTCTGGAATGTAGCATCGACCACTTCTTGTTAGATACCCCACATCGCTTACTTTTCTGCTACCTGGTTGAGCATGTTCTATCTCCATCAGCTTCTTTTCCCCTTGTACACCAGACGAGCCCAGAATCATGACGTTCGCAGTGTAATTCCACGGGACCATCTTGGTGTCTTTGAAAGGAAAAGACTTTGGGGTAGCAATTATGATTTTGGGAGCCACTTTTGGTTCACTGTCCTCGTTCATCCTAAGACCGAGGGTAAGTGGTTTCTTCGTACTGTATCTGGTTTCTTGACTCTCTAATACACAGACTTCAAACTCTTTTCTCCTTCTCAAAAAATTCAATCTCCTTGTTATCCATCATAGCTTGAAGTAAATGAAAGAATTCCTCACAAAGTTGAATATCATGATCTCCTAGTTGGTGGTACTCACAGTACAGGCCACATCCTTCTTTGACCAACACCATTCCCCGACTGATGAGACGCACCATGCATAACTGCTGAAAGACCCACCTCAAGGGAGATTGGACTTCAGACACACTCTTTTTGGCTTTCTCGGTGCACTCATTTTCGATAGCATTTACCCCCTGTCCCCCGTGATTCGAAAATGAATTGTTGGCCGTACTGGGCTCCCCTAACTGTAACACCCCAGTTCGAATTAGGTTCTGAACAAACTTTTTAAAAGCTATACAGTTCTTGATTGAGTGTCACGGGACATCAGCATGATACTCGCAGTGCTCCTTAACGGTGGGTTATAAGGAGTAACGTGGTACGGTCGGACCAGATCGGCCTTGTACAGCTGCGAGTAGAGTACTTTATAAGTAATTGGCAAAGGTGTGAAAGACCTATCATCCCTTTCCTTCTTAGGACCCTTATCTTCTTTCTTGTTGAAGTTTCTAGAATTTCCTACCAGGGCATGTGGCTGGGAGATAGTGAAGTTCCTGGTCTTCTCAAAAGCGTTGGTGTTGTTCACCTCATGATACTTCTTCTTAAACTGCTTTCGTTAATGATCTCCTCCATCGATCCTTCCGCTATTGATGGCCGCTTCAATGCGTTCCCCAGTCATGACCATTTTTGCAAAGTTACTAATAGGGTTACTGATCAACCGATCATAAAGTGCCCCTTTTAGCGTGTCCCCGAACATCGGGGAAATCTCATGCTCATAAAGCGGTGGTTGGACTTAGGCTGCCACATCGCGCCACCTTTGAGCGTATTCACGAAGGGTCTCGTTGCGCTTCTGTTCCATGCCTTGTAACAACAGTCGGTTGGGAACCATATCGGTTATATGCTTATACTGATTAGTGAAAGATTTCGCCAGATCTCTCCACGACATGATTTGAGCCCTGGTCAGTTGGTTGTACCACCTCAGAGCAGACCCTACTAAACTGTCCTGAAAACAGTGAATCAAAAACTTCTCATTGTTGCTAAAACCAGCCATCTTCTGGCAAAACATCACTATGTGAGCAGGCAGACAGGTGCTTCCGTCAAACTTGTATGGGATCTCCACATCAGGAACCAGGCTGAGTTCCCTAGCACTTAACCCATAGGGGTCATCCTCGTCTTCCTTCACTCGGAGCTTTTCTTCTAGGTCTTTCCAAGTATCCTCTAGTTGCTTAGTGAACTCTGCTTTCATTTGGCTTAGTTTTTCTAATTCATCAAAATCTTGGATGTCGTTCCTGATAACCATGGGATTCCCGAAGGTCACCCCTGGTTGAGTTTGAGCTGAAGCACTAGTATAAGAAGCAGATGCTCCTTGTGTAGGATTTGATGAAGAATCGATGAGTAAAGGGTTCTTGATAGTTTGGGCATAAAGGTGGTCCCCTGAGTTTTGAGTAGGGCTCTCTACAGTACCCTTGTCTCTTGACTCCTGCCTTAGTTGGGATTGCAACAGCTGAGATATTTCCTTCATCATATTTTACTGGGACTTGAGAATGGTTTCCCTTAATTCCTGTTGGGTTCGTTCCATTTGACCACGTAGATCGGCTTCTAGCTTCGCAAAACTTTCCTCTATTCACTTTGTTTGTAAACGGGTATGATATGGATGTGGAATGATGGTAATTTTAAAGAATCAAAATGCAATCTTTTTTGTTTCTAAAACAGAAAGCTTTTTAGTTAATTATTTGTTAACAACACAAGGAATGCAAATAAATGAATTATGCATGAATGCAATGAGCAACATTGAGTTTGGCAAATATCATCGTTAAACGACTTTCATTAATAGAAACATAGTCTTTGTACAATAACCAAAGAAAGCCAACTAAACATATGACTTCAGGGTGGTATTGAGGTCAATGATCTCTCAAAATCCAAACAATCCTCTCTCCTTCTTCAGAGTCATCATCGACACAATCATGAAGTTCAATAGCGTCTTCTGCCAAGAGCTGTATCTTCTGGGTGATTTCTTGCACCCGGACCATCCATTGCGCTAACTCATGTTCTTGTCTCCAAATGGTGTAGGCAGTGAAATATAGTTGCTCCAAACTCGGCATTAGGCGTACTTGAATTGCTCCCCTAAAACTTGCCACATGATCCTTGAGCTGTTGAACCTCGGTTTCCAATTCTTCAATGCGAGCCTTTAAAGTATGGTTCTCCGTCTTGCTTTCCTTTAACTTGCTAGTCGAACCCTTGTGCTTGAAAAGAGACTGCTCCAAACACTTAACCTAATCCTTCAAGGCTTTATTTTGGCGACGTTCTTTCTCAAGCTACCTAGAGTGAAAAGTGTGCAAGTTCTTCTTTTCTTGTGTTAAAGTGAGCACATGGTCTCTGTTCTCACAATACATCCTTTTATAATTCTTGGCTCTCGCTTTTTCTTCCTTGAGTCGGAGCTCTATCCCTTCGCCTGATCCACCTTCCACAACTCTCTTACTTTTGTTTATCCTCTTGAGTTTCTAAATTTATTCCATTTCTAACTTGAGCTCAAGTTCCAATTCATCATTTCTCTTTTGTAGGCCTTTAACCATTCCTTCAAACTGTATCTTTTCCAACTCAAAGTCAAACTTTTCTTGGCGAGCTTTCTCCTCAAGCTTGAGATACCTTTCCTGCTCCTCTTCAAGTTGTTTTCTCATCAACTCGGCTTCGGTAGGAAGTGTGGTCAACCTCTCTTCCATTGTCCTCTTTCTATTGGGATTCAGTTGGGGAATGTTGTCATTGACGCGGCTGAATCTCCATACCTCGTACTCGGGAGTGGTCATGTGGGTAGCACTCATGACTCTAACCCATCTCACGATGTTCCAAAACGAAGAAACATCGTACACCACTGCCTTGTAGCCCTTTTCCTTCTCATAATTCATATTGAACTCTTTCAAGCCCTTGGTAGCTAGAACAAATTGCTTCGAGCCATACTATCTCAAAACCATAAGAGGTGCATAAGCAGTGTACCCCAAAAGTCCAAGCAATGGCACCAAAGAGTGTATCCCGCACCTAGAGAGGATACTCCTTGCAGAAAGCCATGGAGCTCTCCAAACTATATATTCCTCTTTTAGATTGCTAAGAACATCTACCCAAACTTCCTCAGATCTTCTGGTGGGCCAATCTTCCTTTTGCAGAAATTCTTCTAATGGTGAGAAACTGCCATTGTAAAGAGGCTTCGAGAAATTAGCATCCGACCACAGGTGACTATAGAACCATACTGTTAAAAGCTGTGAGCAACCATGCAAACGACCCCTACCATGCTCCCAACAGAACCTCAGAGATCGGAAGGTTTTAACTAAAATCACAGGCATTGGATTAGTTCCACCACTCAAACAGTCAAATAGGCCCAACACTGCCAGATCAATTAGCCCCCGTGCCCGGGAAAAGAGCCCTAACCCATAAATTAACAATGCAAAGAGATCCCGCTGAACTTGGCCTACCAGATGTACAGAAGCCAGGGCTAGAATCCCATCCCATCTGAGATACTCTTTACCGTTCCAGGTAATGACCTGAAGCTTGACCCAGGATTCCAACATGTCTGAGAATCTCTTGAGCTTGCCCCGGAAAGCTTTGTTCTTACTAGGCTTCGAGTATACCTGAGTTTCGTCAATCTTCTCATAGTTTAAAAGGTCATGATATTCTTCAATCGTAGGAGTTAAGTCGAAGTTATCGATCGTGAAACTACTGTAGGTGGGATTCCAGAACCTCACTAAGGCTTGCAACAGTGCCTAATCCACTAGAACATCTAACAAACATGCAACGTCACCATATTCTCTTCTGAAAGTGCACCTTGTTTCCAAGTGTAATACCTTAAATCATGGCCTAGTAGCATGTCACAAACTAATTAGAACTGAATTGTACAAACAATCTACAAATTAGAAGAATTGATTAGACCTAGTGACTAAATTAGAAGGGAATACTAAGTTGATGGCCAAATTATTAAGAGCTAAATAGAAACATAACAAAGTTTTGAGATTGCATGTTAAACAAATTTAAGGTTATGGTCATTACACTTGTCAAATTTAGATGAATAGATTGGAATGGTCCAACCGGCCACTTGGGAGGAAACCTCTTTCTTCTTCATTTGATTATACAAATGAATTAGGAAAAAAGAGATAAGAGAGAAAGTAGTGTGAGAAAGACAAGGGACAAGCTTTGGTAGATAACAAAATTGAGTTAGAATTCAATATTAAGGAAGGTAACAACATGTTGATTCATGCAATTTCATACTTGAAATGTCAATTATGTGATGATCTTGTTGCTTAATTCAAAAATTGTACATATGTGAACATATTACTTTCAATTTATATGATGTTTGTTCTTTTTGTTGAAATCATGGGTTAGTGTGAATAGGACTTGCTGATTTTACCAATTGTGTATACCTAATTATGTATATGGTTGCTGGAAATTTGAGAATAGGAATTATGGTTGAAAACAGTTTTGATTAGGAATTGTTTTACTAGTGAAAATGTGTAAAATGCTAATTGTATATAATGCACTATTTTGATTATGTTGTTAGATGGATTGAGACTTGATTTGAGTAAATAGCTTGCTGGAAAATGAATGTACATAATTGGATTAGTTAAAACTAGGTAATGACTGTTCAATTGGTGAATTATAAGTATGATGTTGATCAAATTGATCAAATTGAACTTAACGTTATAATGCCCTGTTTTAAGCACATTGCTAGGTGAATTATACTGACCTAGACATGTAAGAACATCAATATAAATTGAATTACAATGTTAGAACCTTGTTTAGATGAGTTATGAAGCTAGAAACTCAACCTAGAGTAATCTGCCCAGAATACTCTATTCTGGGCAGTAACTTTGAAAAATCACCATAAATTGTATAAAAGGAATTTTAGGCTGAAAATTTTATGGATAGTACCTTAACATGTCTAAATTCCTTAGGAGAAAACATAACTGAATTATGTACTGTAGAATGAATTGTAGAGAAGAAACACTAGGGACAGTGCAAACTATCCAGTGTTGTAAATTGCCCTGTCTTTAAGCTAAAAACTGTGTTAATTGGAAAAGAAATAAAATGTAACGCTATATGGTTAGAAAGACATTTAAGTTAGCTTTCCAATGGTGTAAACCAATTGAAATTCTGACGTACAGAATGAAAGTTATGCATGATTAAGTGAGTAGAGTACAAGCTGCCTGGCAGCAGCAGTATAGGCAATTTTGAACAGTTTTGAGACAATGGTTACTGCCATGTTTTACATGAATTAGAGTATAGACAATTGTAGCTATATGCAGTAAAGAATATATATAAACATGCTGCCAGATTTGTATATGTTGTGTACTAGTAACATTGCCTTGATTGAATGATTATGTGAACTTGTTTTGATATGTATTTACTTGTGTAATGTGTTAGAACCAGGAGTGAACTTGGTGGAAGAGGAAAAAGTGGAACATCCTAAAGCCAAGAAAAAAGGATTGTGGATCCAAGACTAGCTAAGCTAGGAGTATTGTGAATGTAGTTATTCCTAGGGTTAGGACTAGGTCCTAACCAATGCAAGCATGTCTATATTCTTGTAATGTTTGAATGAACCTCATATGGACTTGGCCTAATAAGGGAAGAATGATTAAAGTAATGTATGAAATTTGATCACATCCTTGAATTCATGTATAATTCGAATGCTAAACATGTTTAAGTGGTAACATTGGTGCTTGTATGTGTGGTATGGCATGCGATCGAATGCTTAATGAACTTGCTTGAAATGTTATCCCAACTTGATGAAATGAACACATGAGAACTACATGATGTGTGAGCTATAGATCAATTGGCCTAAGGGCCTAGTATGTAATGAACTTGCTTGACATGATCTTGAACTTGAAATACTTGTATAAATGGCTAAAATCGAACAACCTTGGTAGCTAGTTGGATTAGGTAGAAGGGCATGCCTTAGAGTGTAGAGCTCATTGTGTCAGGGTGGACTACGGTCCAGGGCTAAGGCCCTTATTTGGCGATAGACAGAGGGTACGTATGTGGTCTTTGGCGACAGTAGGAGGGTTGACCAGAACTACGGTGCATCTTGTGGCAACAATTGGTTGGAGACTCGATTACCTATACAAACTAAGTACCAAGGGGGTTGTTTAAATGATAACAAATGAAATAACAATTCTATATTACATGTTACTTGTCTTGGAAGTTATATAATGAAGGTTACTTGACATGAAAGCCATGAATTGTATGTTACTTGTCATGTAAGTATGATTTGCTTGATTCTTGACATAGAAGCTTGAATTATAATTCATTGTTTCTTGTTTCTTATACTAGCCAAATACTTGAAATCCTTAGCTAGGATCATTCTTTCCTAATTGTCACAAAACTTGATATAACAAATGGTTAGAACTAGTTACTACCTCACTAAGTACATTCTTGTACTTATCACTTTTGTTTTCATTCTTCCCAACCAATAAGATAAAGGATTTGTTCGTTGCTTGATTCTGAAGCCTGTTTCCTTGAGCTCAAAACAAGACACAAGCATAGCTAAAGTATGGTTCATACTTGTTTTGTACTCCCCTAGTTGGTGGCACTTAGATTGTATCTAGTGAACTAGTGCATGCATTTTGAATACTTGAACTTGTATATATGTGTTCTTGAATAGGCCTACTATGTTATGAACTTTGTTGATAATATGAAACATGTATTGAACTTAAATTACATGTAATGGATTGGTGTTTTGCCGAGCATATATGAATATATATTGGAATGATCAAGTGATTGATCTAGTTATATTGAACCATTCGAATGCCTTGGAGACTATAAGGTCTCTTGTGTCTGAACATACCTTGTTGTATGTGTTTTGTGTATTTGTGTAGTGAATTGCCAAATGTATAGGCTTAGTGTATGGCTTGATTGGAAACAAGTTCATGCAATTGTATGTTCAATAATCATGTTTAGTAATATAGGTATGAGATGTTACATGTATAAATCTTGAAACAATGAAATGAAAGGAAACATGTTTGTACACTTAGGCTATTCGAATTTTGTATGATATCTTGGATTGAATATGCAAAATGAATCATGAAAGTAGTAACCTATAATGTAAGCATGAAAGCAAACATTTTAATGGCCTATTCGAATGCCCTATAATGACTTGTAATCAAAATATGAGATGGCTTGCTTGACAAGTTAAGTATGCTTGGTTGCTTGTTAGTTAAGTAACTCATCTAATAGGGATGAGTTAATCTATTCATGCCTTATCCTTGTTTTTGCTTGTATTGTATTGCCTTGTTCTTGTTTGGTAAAGCTCCCAGCTGGGTTGCTACTAACCCGAGGTAGGAGATGTTACATTTAATTGGTATTAGAGCTTTTTAATCGGTTCTAGGACTAAACCAAACTCTCTTGCATTATATAGGATACTTGTTCCACCTAGGAGACTTATATTGTATAGCTTGTATCTTTGCTTAACAAAACCGAATTCCTAATTGTTCTATTTGAACATAGAATGTCTGAAACAAGGCTCGCTCGGGATGATGAAAGTCTCGTAGGCTCCTCAAATGAAGGAGATAGTGTGAGGATGGAGCAGAATCCTCCATAGCAACAAGCTCAACCTTGAGCCCAAGCTGTTGCTCAATAGGAAGCTCCTGCTATAAATCATGTACAGCAGGAATGTCTCCTAAGCATGAAGGAGATGTTCAATCATCTTGTAACTGCTTTGAAACAAGACCATCCTATTCCTCCTCCTGCTGCTGTGCCAAACAGAGCTCTGATTGACAAGATGGCTCAACACCGAGCCTATACTTTCACTGGCACTAATGAAGCCAATCCCGAAGTAGATGAGTATTTGTTAGAGGCCACTACTCGAATCCTGACCAAGCAATTACCCTGTCCTGATGAGCACAAGCTTGAATGTGCCATAGCCCTGTTGGCAGATGAAGCTCTAAGTTGGTGGGAAACCACTACACTGACTGCTCCTGCTGAAGCTATAACTTGGAAATTTTTCCTCGAGGAATTCAAGAAGAAATACATCAGTGAACAATACATGGCCGAGCGCTAAAAGCATTTCTTGTACCTCAAGCAAGGTGGTCGACCCATTAAACAATACGTGGATGATTTCTACAAGTATTGCAAGTACGGGTCGAAATACATCAAGACTGATGCTAATAAATGTCGGATGTTTATCGATGGACTAAATGATGAACTGAGTCCAATATTCATTGCTCTAGGTATCACTAACTTCCAGAATTTTGTCAATCGGGCTATTGCAACCGAGGCGAATATGAAAGCCTCTAAGAAACGCTGAAGTGGTAACTCCTGGAAAGACAAACGATCTAGAAATGATGACAAGCCTCACTGGCAGTCAAAAAAGTCTAAACACTCCAAGGAACACTTCTCGAATTACACTCATGCTCAGAAAAGAAACTACATACCAAGACCTCAATTGGTAACCAAGCCTTCAGCCCCGATCATCTCTGTTGATAGTACAGGGAATTCTGGTAAAGCTGCTCAATATCCTACTTGCAAGTTCTGTCAGAAGCACCACACCGGGCAGCGCAGAACTCAACAAAATCTATGTTTCTTATGTGGAGCCTCCAATAACTATATCAGTGATTGTCCCCAGAATCCTAACAAGGTTCCAAGTCAAGCTCCTGCAAATGCTACTTCAACTCCCTCTATTCGTAACAAGGGACCTAGACAAGCTCAGTCTGGAAATCAGGGGAAGAACAAAGGACCCCATTCGAATGCCCCTACTCACCATGAATCTCAGGCCTCTGCTCTAATCTATCATATCCGGGGAAAAGAAGATGAAAAATCACCCGATGTCATAGTACGTACCGTTGAGCTAAATTCGACTCTTGTTTATGCTTTAATAGACTCGGGATACACTCATTCATTTGTATGCTCATCTTTGATTGTAAAGTTGAATTTGAAACATGAAATAGTAAAACAAAGCCTTGTAGTTTCGAACCCAATAGGGGGATTATAAACATAAGCCTTATCTGTAGAAACTGTCCCCTATTCATTCGAAATGTACCCTTTCTTGTTGATCTATATGTCTTGCCAACTTGTGAGTTCGATATAGTGCTAGGACTAGATTGGTTAAGCAAGCATGAAGCCTGGGTAGATTGCCAAAATAGGAGACTTTATCTCTGGCGTTTAGGAAAGGAATCAATTCCCCTAATTGACAAGAAACCGACCTCAATTTTTGCTGCTATGGTCCTACAAGATGGACATGAATTCGGCTTACCTAGTATGCCAATTGTATCTAAATTTATTGATGTTTTTCCCGAGGAACTCCATGGTCTCCCTCTAACCAGAGAAGTACAGTTCGAGATCGATGTTCAACCTAGAACAACTCCGATGTCCATCACACCTTATTGAATGGCACCTGTTGAATGGCCTAGCTCGTCTCCCTGAGGTGCTCTAGTCTTGTTCGTGAAAAAGAAAGACGGGACTATGAGACTCTGTATTGACTACAAAAAATTAAACAAGCTTACTATCAAGAATCGATATCCTCTCCTAAGGATAAGAGATTTCTTCGATCAACTCAAGGATACTTCGGTGTTCTCAAAGATCGATCTTCGATCGGGATACTACCAAATGAGGATAAAAGAAGAAGATGTACCCAAAACAGCCTTTCATACTCGATATGGTCACTTTGAATTCCTTGTAATGTCATTCGGGCTAACGAATGCACCAGCTACTTTCATGGACCTCATGAACCGTGTATTCAAGCCCTATCTTGACAAGTTTGTGGTTGTCTTCATTGATGACATTCTAGTGTATTCTCGGAATAAGGAAGAACATTCTGAACACCTTCGAATTGTATTGCAAACTCTCCAAAAATGTCAATTGTTCGCAAAGTTCTCTAAGTGTGAATTTTGGCTATCGGAAGTCTTGTTCCTTGGTCATGTCATCTCGGCAGAAGGGATTAAAATAGACCTAAGCAAAATTTGTTCCATCCTAGATTGGAGACCTCTGAGGAATGTTGGTGAGGTCAGAAGCTTTCTCGATTTAGCTGGGTATTATCTTAATTTTGTCAAGGGATTTTCATCTATTTTCGTAAGCTTGACTAAGCTAACCCGTAAAGACACACCATTTGTATGGTCGGAGAATCAACAATGAAGCTTTGATCAACTTAAACAAGCCCTGACTCATACTCTGGTTCTCATCCAACAGTATCGGGCAAAGAATTCACTGTCTATAGTGATGCATCTCATTTGGGACTAGGATGTGTCCTAATGCAAGATGGAAAAGTGGTAGCTTACGCTTCAAGGCAACTAAAACCACACGAGTCAAACTACCCTACACACGATCTAGAATTGGCAGCTACCATGTTTGCACTCAAAATATGGAGACATTACTTGTACGGGGAGAAATGCAACTTGTTCATAGACCACAAGAGTCTCAAATATCTCATAACTCAGAAAGACTTGAATTTCAGGCAAAGGAGATGGTTAGAATTGCTTAAAGACTACGATTTGGTTATCGACTATCATCCGGGGAAAGAAAATGTGGTTGTTGATGCCCTTAGTCGCAGACCATACTCGGGTAAACCCTTAAATCTAAATCTTAGAATAATTCATTCGAATTTAATCTTTCTTGGATTACAAGTAATCCATTTGAATTGAACCTTTCTTGTCTTGCAAGTAACTATTCAAAAATCTCCCTTAATGATCTTGTCCATTCATTTGTAGCTTCCTTGGCTATCAATTCTCATTTCCGTTTATCCAAAGGACGGAAATTCTTTTCTGAACTTCAAGTTCAATCTAGTCTAATCTCAAGAATCAAAGAACTCTAATAAATTGATCTAGATCTTCAAAAGATCATGTCCAAGCTAGACTCTGAGTCTAATTCAGACTTCTCCCTCAAGTCAAATGGACTCCTCTCTTTCAATGATAGAGTATGTGTTCCTAACAACGAGAAACTAAAACAAGAGATGTTACAAGAAGCTTATCAAAGCTCTTTCTCGATTCACCCAGGATCGGTTAAGATGTCAAAGGATCTAAAGCCACTATATTGGTGGCCAGGCACAAAATCGGCTATCATAGATTTTGTTTCAAAGTGCCTAACTTGTGAAAGAGTCAAAGCCGAGCATCATGTCCCTACTAGATTGCTCCAACCAATCAAATTCCCTCAGTGGAAATAGGATCGGGTTACAATGGATTTCGTTACTAGTCTTCCTTCCACTCCAAGAAAGAATGATGTTGTATGGGTGATTGTTGATAGATTCACCAAGTCTACTCATTTCATCCCTGTTCGAATGAACATGAGCTTAGAAACCTTAGCCGATCTATACATATATGAAGTGATTCAATTACACGGTGTACCTACAGCTATAATCTCTGATCGTGACCCCTGATTTGCTTCTCAATTCTGGAATTCCTTGTAGAAGGCTCTAGAAGCTAAAGTGCACCTTAGTACAGCCTTTCATCCTCAATTAGATGGACAATCTGAAAGAATCATCCAAGTGCTTGAAGACATGCTACGTGCTTGTGTTATAGACTTTGGAAAGAACTGGGAGAAATCTCTACCCCTAGTAGAGTTTGCTTACAACAATAGCTACCAGATATATATTCAGATGGCTCCCTTCGAAGCTCTATACGGAAGAAAATGTCGAATTCCCTTGTGCTGGTCTGAACTGGGAGAAAACAAAGTATTGGGACCTCAAATGCTCATAGAAACCGAAGAACAAGTGAAGATCATTCATGATCGATTGAAGGCACTTTCAATAGGCAGAAAGCATATGCAGACTTGAAAAGGAGAGACATCCAGCATAATGTTGGAGACAAGGTCTTCCTCAAAGTATCTCCTTGGAAGAAAGTCTTTCGGTTTGGAAGAAAAGGAAAGCTCAGTCCCCGATTCATTGGACCATTCGAAATCACTGAAAGGATTGGTCCAGTGGCCTATCGATTGGCTCTTCCCAATGAATTTGACAAGATTCACAATGTCTTTCACGTATCTATGCTCAGAAGATATAGATCTAATCCATCCCATGTCCTTGATCCTGAAGAAGATGAATTGAATCCTGACTTGTCTTATGAAGAAGAACCAATCTAAATTCTTGATCGTGAAGTTAGAAAGCTCAGGAACAAAACCGCTCCTCTTGTCAAAGTCTTGTGGAGAAATCACAAGGTAGAAGAGGCAACATGGGAAGCAGAAGAAGTCATGAGGAAGCAATATCCTCACCTATTCGATTCAGGTAAATTCGAGGACGGATTTATTTTAAGGGGAGGAGATTGTAATACCCCAAAGCATGGCCTAGTAACATGTCACAGACTAATTAGAACTGAATTGTACAAACAATCTACAAATTAGAATAATTGATTAGACCTAGTGACTAAATTAGAAGGGAAGACTAAGTTGATGGCCAAATTATTAAGAGCTAAATAGAAACATAACAAAGTTTTGAGATTGCATGTTAAACAAATTTAAGGTTATGGTCATTACACTTGTCAAATTTAGATGAATAGATTGGAATGGTCCAACCGAACACTTGGGAGGAAACCTCATTCTTCTTCATTTGATTATACAAATGAATTAGGAGAAAAAAGAAGAGAGAAAGTAGTGTGAGAAAGACAAGGGCCAAGCTTTGGTAGATAACAAAATTGAGTTAGAATTCAAGATTAAGGAAGGTAACAACATGTTGATTCATGCAATTTTATACTTGAAATGTCAATTATGTGATGATCTTGTTGCTTAATTCGAAATTTGTACATGTGTGAACATATTGCTTTGAATTTATATGATGTTTCTTCTTGTTGTTGAAATCATGGGTTAGTGTGAATAGGACTTGCTAATTTTACCAATTGTGTATACCTAATTGTGTATATGGTTGCTGGAAATTTGAGAATAGGAATTATAGTTGAAAACAATTTTGATTAGGAATTGTTTTACTAGTGAAAATGTGTAAAATGCTAATTGTATATAATGCCCTGTTTTGATCATGTTGTTAGATGGATTGAGACTTGATTTGAGTAAATAGCTTGCTGGAAAATGAATGTACATAATTGGATTAGTTAAAACTAGGTAATGGACTGCTCAATTGGTGAATTAGAAGTATGATGTTGATCAAATAGATCAAATTGAACTTAACATTATAATGCCTTGTTTTAAGCACATTGATAGGTGAATTAGACTGGCCTAGACATTTAAGAATATGAATATAAATTGAATTACAATGTTAGAACCTTGTTTAGATGAGTTATGAAGCTAGAAACTCAACCTAGAGTAATATGCCCAGAACACTCTGTTCTGGCAGTAACTTTGAAAAATCACCATAAATTTTATAAAAGGAATTTAAGGATGAAAATTTTTCGATAGTAACTTAACATGTCTAAATTCATTAGGAGAAAAAAGAACTGAATTCTGGATTTTAGAATGAATTGTAGAGAAGAAACACTAGGGACAGTGCAAACTGTGCAATGTTGTAAATTGCCCTGTCTTTAAGCTAAAACTGCATTAATTGGAAAAAGAACTAAAATGTAAGGCCTATATGGTTAGAAATATAGTTAAGTTATCTTTCCAATGGTGTAAACCAATTGAAATTACGACGTACGGAATAAAAGTTATGCATGATTAAGTGAGTAGTGTACAAGCTACCTAGCAGCAACAGTATAGGCAATTTTGGACAGTTTTGAAAATCTGTTTTGTAAAAAGTTTTGGGACAATGGTTACTGCAATGTTTTACATGAATTAGAGTATAGACAATTGTAGCTATATGTAGTAAAGAATATATATAAACATGCTGCCAGATTTGTATATGTTGTGTACTAGTAACATTGCCTTGATTGAATGATTATGTGAACTTGTTTTGATATGTATTTACCTGTGTAATGTGTTAGAACCAGGAGTGAACTTGGTGGAAGAGGAAAAAGTGGAACATCCTAAAGCCAAGAACAAAGGATTGTGGATCCAAGACTAGCTAAGCTAGGAGTATTGTGAGTGTAGTTATTCCTAGGGTTAGGACTAGGTCCTAACCAATGCAAGCATGTCTTTATTCTTGTAATGTTTGAATGAACCTCATATGGACTTGGCCCAATAAGGGAAGAATGATTAAAGTAATGTATGAAATTTGATCACATCCTTGAATTCATGTATAATTCAAATGCTAAACATGTTTAAGTGGTAAAATTGGTGCTTGTATGTGTGATATGGCATGCGATCGAATGCTTAATGAACTTGCTTGAAATGTTATCCCAACTTGATGAAATGAACACATGAGAACTACATGATGTGTGAGCTATGGATCAATTGTCCTAAGGGCCTAGTATGTAATGAACTTGCTTGACATGATTTTGAACTTGAAATACTTGTATAAATGGCTAAAACCGAACAACCTTGGTAGCTAGTTGGATTAGGTAGAAGGGCATGCCTTAGAGTCTAGAGCTCATTGTGTCAGGGTGGACTACGGTCCAGGGCTAAGTCCCTTATTTGGCGACAAACAGAGGGTACGTATATGGTCTTTAGCGACATTAGGAGGGTTGACCAGCACTACGGTGCATCTTGTAGCGACAGTTGGTTGGAGACTCGATTACCTATACAAACTAAGTACCAAGGGGGTTGTTTAAATGATAACAAATGAAATAACAATTCTATATTACATGTTACTTGTCTTGAAAGTTATATAATGAAGGTTACTTGACATGAAAACCATGAATTGTATGTTACTAGTCATGTAAGTATGATTTGCTTGGTCTCTTGTTATGTAAGCATGATTTGTTTGATTCTTGACATAGAAGCTTGAATTATAATTCATTGTTTCTTGTTTCTTATACTAGCCGAATACTTGAAATCCTTAGCTAGGATCATTCTTGCCTAATTGACACATAACTTGATATAACAAATGGTTAGAACTAGTTACTACCTCACTAAGTACATTCTTGTACTTATCACTCTTGTTTTCATTCTTCCCAACCAACAGGATAAAGGATTTGTTCGTTGCTTGATTCTAAAGCTTGTTTCCTTGAGCTCGAAGCAAGACACAAGCATAGCTAAAGTATGGTTCATACTTGTTTTGTACTCCCCTAGTTGGTGGCGCTGAGATTGTATCTAGTAAACTAGTTTATGCATTTTGAATACTTGAACTTGTATATATGTGTTCTTGAATGGGCCTACTATGTTATGAACTTTGTTGATAATATGAAACATGTATTGAACTTAAATTACATGTAATGGATTGGTGTTTTGTTGCGCATATATGAATATATATTGGAATGATCAAGTGATTGATCTAGTTATATTGAACCATTCGAATGCCTTGAAGACTATAAGGTTTCTTGTGTCTGAACATACCTTGTTGTATGTGTTTTGTGTATTTGTATAGTGAGTTGCCGAATGTATAGGCTTAGTGTATGGCTTGATTGGAAACAAGTTCATGCAATTGTATGTTCAATAATCATGTTTAGTAATATAGGTATGAGATGTTACATGTATAAATCTAGAAACAATGAAATGAAAGGAAGCACGTTTGTACACTTAGGCCATTCGAATTTTGTATGATATCTTGGAATGAATATGCAAAATGAATCATGAAAGTAGTAACCTATAATGTAAGCATGAAAGCAAACATTTTAATGTCCTATTCGAATGCCCTATAATGTCTGTGTTACCAATGTTGACCTAAACACGGCAGGGATACTGTCTCCACCATGCAACTATTCCCCTTCACACCATATTTGTACGTCAGAGTTCTTTTCATCATTGCTGCGAACTAGGTTTCCCATAAATCTAGTCCTTAACTTCAGACTATTTCCAACTCAATGTGCTCTTTATGACATGACGACAATATGCAAAACAAAAGAACAGCAATGAAAATAGAGAAAAGAGAAGAGTTAGTCGTGAGATAGAAACACGAAAGCAAGAAAAGATAAACATAAACAGCTTTCACAAAGAAAGAAACCTAACCACATGAGTTCTAATTCACTAAGGTTATTCGCATGGCTCTAATAGGGGTGGGCTTCTTAAATTCTCACACATGGGTTTGGTTCTGATTAAGGGTACCCAAACCTATCTTATTTCCTACTAAGGCAATAAGAACCCAATTTTGGCCCATTACAAGTTTGCAAATTGGTTTCGATTCGAGGGAAAGCACGACCTGATGACGCGGAGGGCTGCTCACGTGTCAAAAGGCATGGATTCTGCAAGTGAATTACCGACCCGTAGAGGGCTACTCACGTGGGTATGTGGCGTTTCACTCCCACTTAAGGGAAGAAGCTCGGGTATAGAGCTTAATGTAATGATGCAACACATGTCGGTGACTCCTTAGAAATTAAATGAAAAATTAATTCGAGGACCATCAATTATCAAAAGCCCGTGAAATCTCGATCACATTGTCAAAGAAGAATCATCCTGGTTAAAACCTATTAAAATCCCAATAATTTTCATTATTTAAAAGCAACAATTTTTCCTTTGGCCTAACTCTCTTTTGTTTTGAAAAAAACAAAAAAAAACGTCCCCAGCGGAGTCTCTAAGCTGTAGCGACCTTTTTTTCTTCCTTTTTGAAAAAACGAAATTTGTTGCGTTAAGGGTATTTGTTTAGAAAAGAATTCGGATACTAATTATCCCCTAAATTAGTAATGAAAATCTTTTGGAAGATTGGGGATTTCTTTTGAAAACTTTAAATTCTTGAGAATGATGGAAACTTGGAGTCGCCACCGGCCACTTGGGTAAGGTAGGCCGAACACCATAAGAAACTAGAGATTCGTCGTGAAAGGATCTGGGAGTTGGTTACGCATGGGGAAGGATTAGCACCCCCATCACGCCCGAAACTCGGTACCAAAATATTTGTTGCTCTTAAAAGCATGAAAATTATTGGAATCTAAATTGAATTTAACTTGGAGTTCTTAGATGAAAATTAACCTTGATTGCACGGGCCTTATCGAATTGATGGACTCGAATTAATTAGACATTTAATTAATAAGCTTGATGATATGTCAGACCATAGATTAAACCGACATTGAATAAGCCCGACTGCCGTGTTAATTTATGGTTCGACCCTCTACGTCACATTTATGCATGATACAGACATTTAAGTATGATGTGATGATCTTGTAATCTTTTAATCAATTTACCTCGAGATGGTAAGGATTAATCTAAATATTTGGTCAACATCCTTTAAGCTCGGACTGTTACGACACAAATATTAGAATTAATAAAAACCTCCCCTTTTATGATTTAGATTGATTAGATATGCAATTAAGATTAAAGATTATATGGATGTCAATTAAAGTATGACAATCAAGGGCATGAATGTAAACATTTAAAAGGAAAGCCCAATTTAATATATATAGCCCAATTATGTATTTAGCCCTAAAAGATTAAAGAACCCAATTTATGGTGACTAAATTGTAATTTAATGCTAAGTTAAACTTAAAATTGATTTTTCCCTCAAAGTAATTAAAAAATGTTCAATTAATTTAATGAATTTAACATTTACCCACAATAAGCCAATGATAAATTTAAATTCACTAAATTAATTCGAACTCTAATCTAACTAAGGCTATAAAAAACCTAAGGCTAATTTAATTCTAGTATCGTGCCTCTATAAGACGAGCGCACGATCTAGATTATTCGAATTAATTTGACTATTTCTAACCTAAGCCCAAAATATACTAACTATGTACTACAATATAAGCCCAAAACAAAAGGCCCAAACTATTAAAACTAAACCCACAAACCTAAGGCCCAAAACATTTTCATACATATATTACAAAAAATATAATTTGAGATTATATTGCAAACTTTAAAACTATAAATATTATAGCCTCCTTTTAAAAAAACTATATATTATACACTTTCAAAAACTATATATTATATTAAAAGGAAATTATATATATTATAATCTTTTTATAAAATTACATATATTATATGTTTTAAGACTGTGTTATATATTGAAAGAAGACGACATATATATATTAACCTTTGTAAAACTATATGTTTAAAGAAACACTATAATATACTTTTTTATATAAAAAAGAAAAAAAAAACTTATGTTATAAAAAATATTTCATATATTTTATAAAAAAAAACTATAGGTTATATACTTAGAACTATATATTATATTTTATGCAACTATACATACTATACAATATATGAATTATGCATTATGAATTTTATAAAATATAAAAAGGACTATATTAAGTAGTATTTGAGATCCATAAGTTATTAAAATATTATACATACCATACGAACCCTATACTATGTATATATAAAAACATACACCATGTATTATATTTAACCTTTGTATCGTGTATTAAAACCATATATGATAATATATAAAACTAAATTGTATATATTATATGTAGCATAAAAATCACATGTTAAAGAAAAACATAATATATGTGTTATAAAAAAACTATGTGATAATAATATACATAATACATACAAATACCATAAAATAATTTGGAATGCATATGTATCCAAAATAGAATGTAAATACACTATATACAGAATATATATACCACAAAATAACACAATCCATAGCATGTATACACAAAAATATAGCTAAGATTAGAAAAATACCAAGCCAAAACAAATTGGGCTACAGACTATTGGGTTGTTGCTGTAGGAGCGGGTCTGGTATGCGTCGGGTCGGGTCAGGTTACCGGGTTAGACGGATGACCGATTTGGACGGTTATAGAGCCAGTTCTACCAGTTACGGTCAGCTGAATAAAAGAAGGGGATTACAACCCTAATTTTATTTCTCCCTTATTTTTACCTTTTAGCCGCGAGACCGAGAGAGAGAGCTCGTCCGCCATTGCCAGCTTTCTGTCCTCTGTGTAGCGGGTCGTCGCCGTCGAAGCCTCTCGACCTGCTCTTCCTTTCTATTGGCGTGGACTATCCAGAAAGCCGGTCGTTCCTCACGAAAACTGCCAGTACCCTTTCAGCTTCCCCTCGCTAGATCTCCGCCGGCGACCGTTGGATCGTCGTGAGATTGGAGTATGTGATTCTCCACGCCAAGACCTAGCTCCTCACCATTGAGATAATCGGTTGGAGCCTCTGATCGCTGAGAATCACTACCGTCGAACGGTATACACTTCTCCCTTTCTCTTGTTCTTACTTTTTTTATTCGAATTTAAATGCTTAGTATGATAATAATGGACTGAATATGCATGGTTGAAATGTCTTTGATTACTTTGAATGCTGGATTGGAAAAGAACAGAGGAAATCTTCAAAGGTTTTTTTTATTTCATTCTTGAAACTGGAAAAACTTGGAATTACAATCTGATTACATTCTTTTTATCTCCAACCTTTGTTTACATTCCAAGCATTCTTTAAATGAAATTATTGTGGCTGATAATGTCTAAAATTAGGCCTTGTTAACCCTGTATTTTTTTATTATCTCTGCCCAAGCATGGTGGTTGGGAGCCGGGATTGATGTTATGGGATCGCCGATGACGAGGCCACGTAGCCAGGAGATAAATCGGTAGTGGCGCTTGGAAGATGAAGAGGTCGATCATAGGCTTCACGCGCGTATGGATGGTGGAGCGCCGGTGCGTGAGGCGATTGGCAGATCTGGACGGTCGGTTCCAGTTTAATCTGAACCGTTGGATCAAATTTGATCCAATGGTCAGATTTGGGGGCAGCTGCAAAAGAGAGGAGACAAGTTATCAGATTTTAGGGTTTTTGCTTGTATTGGACATGGGCCAGAAATTGGCTTATATGATGTATTATTATTATTTATGTAAATAGACTGGAATAAAACATTTGGGCTTTATTTATTTAATCTGTTTATATATATTTATATTTATTTTTTTCTTTTTAAATAATTATCAGCCCATGTTATAATAATTCTAATAATAATCTTTTATAACATATATACATACGCACCATACAAACGTTAATACACACATAATACGTACATACAATTATACATGCAATATACATTCTTAGTTGAGTATTATTGGCATTGGAATAACGAATACATATATATGTGCACATAATACCTATTCACACTCACATTAAAACAATAGTAAACACATATAATATACTAATAACGCATACATATATTACATGCAATTTTGACAAACAACACATATATGTTCATGTTTTAAATAGACATACATAATAAACACACACTTATGATACATACTTAATACGTATAATAACACACATGAGCCCATTTTATAATCACCAAATAGTATAAACATATATAAGCCCATTATTGCAAAATAAAGAAAAAATGCTAACCCTGGACAAAATTAGTGATTACATGTTCCAAAGACTGCCTTCCGAACTAGATATGGCCAATATGAGTTTCTAGTGATGCCTTTTGGGCTCACAAACGCACCTGCAGCCTTCATGGATTTGATGAACCGAGTGTTCTGGCCTTATCTAGACAAGTTCATGGTTGTGTTCATAGATGATATTCTGATCTATTCTAAGGACCCTGCCACTCATGAAGAACATCTTCAAATTGTGCTACAGACTCTCCAAGAAAAACAGCTATACACAAAGTTCAGTAAGTGCGAGTTCTGGCTATCCGAAGTATCCTTTCTGGGACATGTGATCTCTTCTGCAAAAATTCAAGTTGGCCCAAAGAACATTCAAGCGATCCTTGATTGGATTCCTCGAAGAATGTTGGAGAAGTTCGTAGTTTCTAGGCCTTGTAGGCTACTATCATAGATTCGTTAAGGGGTTCTCACTGATTGTTGCACCCTTGACGAAACTTTTCCGTAAAGAAACCCCCTATGAATGGATAGTCGAGCAACAAAGGAGTTTTGATTAGCTCAAGCAAGTCCTAACTTGTGCCCCTATTTTGGTGCAACCCGAGTCAGGCAAGGACTTCAGTGTATATAGTGATGCATCCCACTTGGGATTAGGCTGTGTGCTTATGCAAGAAGGAAAAGTCATTGCCTATGCTTCATGACTGCTTAAGCCATACGGGCTGAATTATCCGACTCATGATTTGGAGTTAGTTGTTGTTGTGTTTGCCTTAAAAATTTTGAGGCATTATCTTTACGGCGAGAGGTGTTACTTGTACACTGATCACAAGAGTCTGAAGTATCTTCTGACTCAGAAAGAATTGAATCTATGTTAGCGTTGGTGGATAGAAATTTTGAAAGACTATGACTTAGTCATTGATTACCACCCCGGTAAGGCCAATGTTGTGGCTGACGCCCTTAGTCAAAAACTCACTCCCTCCCCGAGTTGCTTGAATGCTCATTTTCGACTTAAGAAGCATGGCAAGTTGCTGGCTGAATTGAGAGTTCAGTCAACCATCGTGTCTCAAATTAGAGGCCTCTAGAAATCTGATGAGGTGTTGCAAACTCTCATATCTAAGATCAAAGATAAGCCATATCCTAATTTTGCTATGAATTTTGACGGTTTGTGGTGTTTCCGGGACCGTATATGTGTCCCTGATGATGATGATCTTTAGGATCAAATCCTGAATGAAGCTCATTCGAGCCTTTTTTCTATCCATCCTGGAGCTATCAAGATGTATAAGGATCTAAAAGAGTTGTATTGGTGGTTTGGCATGAAAAGTGAGATCACGAACTTCATGGCTAGGTGCTTGACTTGCCAACGGGTTAAAACCGAGCAGAAGGTACCTACTGGTCTTTTGCAACCTATTGAGCTCCCACAGTAGAAATGTGAGCTTATTACTATAGACTTCGTAAGTGACTTTCTAGTGACACCGAAGAAGAATGATGTTATTTGGGTTATAGTGGACCGATTCACCAAATTTGCTCATTTTATCCCGATGAGAATGGACTTCGGCTTGCCTAAGCTAGCTGAGTTGTACATTCGAGAAGTTATCCGTTTGCACAGAATTCATATGTCCATTATTTCTGATTGTGATCCACGCTTTGCATCTCAATTTTAGAAGACCCTACAAGAGGCTTTGGGAACCCGAGTGCACCTAAGCACTACTTTCTATCCTCAGACCGATGGTCCATTCGAAAGGGTTATTCAAGTAACCTTATTTCTCTTTTCCATATGCATAAGTGTTCTGTATCAATCCTAATTCTTCCTTGTAGATTCTGGAAGATATGCTCCGAGCCTGTGTTATTGACTTCGGGAATGCATGGGAGAAATCCCTACCTTTGGTAGAATTTGCTTACAAGAATAGCTACCAAGCCTCGATTCAAATGGAACCTTGTGAAGCCCTTTACGGGAGAAGATATAGAACCCATCTTTGTTGGGTTGAGCTTGGGGAAGGCAATATGTTAGGCCCTAACTTACTTCAGGAAACTGAAGAAAGGGTAACCATCATCCGTGACCAGCTCAAAGTTGTGTTCGACCGGCAAAAAGCTTATGTTGATTTGAAAAGAAGAGACATTCAGTATTATGTTGGTGAGAAAGTTTTTCTTAAGGTATTTTCGTGGAAGAAGATCCTCCGATTTGGCAAAATGGGGAAACTAAGTCCTCATTTCATTGGTCTATTCCAGGTGATCGAGAGACTGGGACCAGTTGCCTACCGACTAGCTCTCTTTAAAGAGTTAAACCAGATTCATAATGTCTTCCATGTATCTATGCTACGAAAGTACCGTTCAGATCCCTCCCATGTGATCGAGCCGGAGTCTGTGGAGATCCAGTCCAATCTGACGTATGAGGAAGAACTTGTGCAGATCCTCGCACGATAAGTTAAAAGACTTTGTAATAAGTATGTGCCCTTAGTGAAAGTCCTTTGGAGAATTCATTCAGTTGAAGAAGCAACGTGGGAACTGGAAGAGACAATGCAAAATAATTACCCTTATTTGTTCAATTAAGAGTGAAAAAAATTCAAGGATGAATTTTCTTAAGAGCGAGAGTTGTCACATCCCAAAAGCCAGCCTTATCATATTTAGGCTCTGGTGAATAGAAATCCTATATCGGATATGCCCGAATGTGTAATTTCTTGATCCTTGTACCCAATTTTGTAATCAATGAAAGTTGTGGGGCATTAAATTGATCTATGGACCACTTTGTAAGAAATTCAAAGCTAAAATGCTGAAAATAAGTCAAACGTATCGATACGGTAAGGCTAGTATCGATACGGTCTAACGACCATAACTAACTTACCTGTTTTAGCCTATGCATATCGATATGACTGTAACACCCTTCCCGGTCTGGTAGAGAACCAGGTCGGAAAATGTTATCGGAATCTTATTCAGAGATTGGAAGATGGAATCATAGTTCAAGACTTGTTCGAATCATTTTATTAGTCATTCTCAAGGTTTATCGAACATGTTCGTTACTAGTCTTATTAGAACCGGGGTCAATTTAAAACTTTTACAAACTTAGGGACTAAATCATAAACTTTACAATTAGCGACCCTAATTCGGATTCTTTATTACCAATTTGTAATTAAACTTACCAATTATTAATCTACGAAGTTTCATTACTATCAAGTATCGTTTACCTAATCAATTAGACCGTATAGTTATTAGTGACCAATTTGCAAAATGCCTAAGACATCTTTTTATTCTTTCTAACAGAATTAACTAACACTGTATCGATACGCTAAACCTAATTTTATTTTCCAGATTCAAAGGATATCAAGCCTGTATCGATACAAATGTTCCTGTATCGATACGCGTCGACTGCGTTTACCCCATATCGATACGCCCTAAGACCGTATCGATACCATTTTTCAAACCAGATTCTAGTGACCAATATCCGTATCAATACGCCCTAGCCATATCGATACTCCCTACTTCATTAAGCCAATTTATGCCTAGTCGTACCGATACGCTATCAACCCTATCGATACGCATTGACTTGTAATGACAGAATTTTGTTAGTTTTTATTCGATTTACCCATCCAAACGTTAATCAAATTTTACTAAACTTTACCAACAACCTTAAAAACAGTATTTCTAATTGCATGTCAAATTTTAGAGCATTTCGAATCCAATTACTACGACTTTACCAATTAGTGAATTTAAACTCATTTGAACTAGGTTACCAACCCCAAAACATTCCATGTTACACATACATCACTTAGGCTCTATTGGGCTATTACAAACATATCAAAATAGGCCATTAAAACAAGTTTAGACCTTATGCCACCTTACTAGGAATTCAGAAACAAAGTAAACATACATATGGTAATGGAGGTGACTTGCAACCGTAGATTACACGATCGGAACTCAGAATGCATCAAGGTCCTGAAATGCATGAGACACACACATGTTAGGCTTATTTAGCCTAGTGAGGTAGTCATAACAAGAGTAGAGTAGTCAAGTGTCATGAATAGCATACTATGATGATGAAAAACATATCATCATACTTAAATATCATAATTACACTATTAATCACATAAGTCTCATGCTTAAGTCATTTGTCCAATTTTCACATAACTATAGCAAGGTTTAACACATACCAATCCCTTGGACATAGTAACAAATGGATACACGAATTCCCCTTTACACCAATACATATATATCAGAAAATAGGTTGTAGCCTTAAGCCGTAGCTCTGAATAAATCCCTTACACAGTCTATCCTTTTATCCCCCACATATAGGTCGTAGCCTCGAACCGTAGTCCAATCCCTTACTTATACGAGCTCAAATAACCCTATGGCATACCAATTGTATCCAAAACTCACAAATGTCCAAGGTTACACATTTTTCATTATTTTCTCACCTTTATGCCCTTATGCCACAATGTATCAGAAAGGGAAATGAGCCTTAGCTCCATATACATATCATCACATATCTGTATCATATCGTATTACGGCATGTTCATATCAATCTCAATTTCATATCATATTTACATTAATTCCATTATCATGGCATATTCTCAAATGTCACACATACGAATTCATGGCATATCAACCAAATCAAGACTTACCATGCTTACCGTAAGCATCCACACAAGCTTGCTTTATTTGAGCTTCAACACATGAGTATCAAAAATCATAAATCGAATGCAACGGGGTGTCACCTAGCCTATCCCTTGACACAACTACACTCACCTTGATTATGAGGCTCGCGAATCAAAATTTTGATGTGCCTAGATTTCTTCGGAGATGACAAAGAGTCTTTCTCCAACACTTGAGCTAACACAAAGTTAGGATTACATTAGAATTCGAATTAAGGATTCAGAAACATATTTCGAACTTGCCGAAGCTTAAGGACAACATCGAATTAACAAAATCAAACTCCTAATTCATAGGTTCCTACTTGAACCGGGAAATCTAATTTTGAAATTAAACTTCAACGGAAGATCGAATCATCAATTCAATGGAAGGGTTTTACTCACCGAATTGTGGACTTTCAAATGAAGTATCGAGATTGAACAAGGACAAAGATGGAACCGAGGTGCTTGCTTAAGCTTGAGCTTGAAGATGAAAATGGTGGTGCTAGCTTAAAAGTTAAAGATGAAGATGACAAAGGTGAATATGCTTTCGGAGGATTCAAAGGCAAAGGAGAAAGCCTTTGTTTCTTATTTAAAACTACACACCACCCTTAATCATTGTCCCACCAACATATAGGCCAATAAGAAGCTTTCCTATCCTTGAGGGTTTGCTTAACCCAATTCAATTACTTTTCTTCCTTTCATTAAATTGTCAATTGAATGACAATTAGTCATCCTTTCTAATGACTTTCACGTGGGGAAAGCCAAGCAAGGAGGTGAGTAAGCACCTTGCTTCAATTTTCTTTAATTTGAGCTTCAAACATATTCGAAATAGGGACCTATATCGATACACTCGTAACCATATCTACATGCCCATGCCCAAACAGCTAAGTTAGTTATTGGCAGTTGGACCGTATCGATACTAGCTTGACTGTATCGATACACCTAGCCCAGAATTTACAATTTGGCTTGAATTTCATACAAGGAAGTTTATTCACTCAAATAGGACCAAAATGCAACTTCATTATACAAGAGGGGTACAAAGGTCAATCATTACAAACATTTATCATATTAGATTCAAAATTTCTGATCACCGAAACCTACTTCCGACTATGCCGATATTCGCGATGTGACAACTCCCCCTTAAGAAAATTCGTCCTCGAATTTTCACATTAAGCAAAGAGGTGAGGATACTACTTTTGCATAGTCTCTTCAGGTTCCCACGTTGCCTCTTTAATAGAATGACTTCTCCTCAGAACTTTCACTAAGGGCATTGATTTGTTACAAAGTCTCTTGACTTCTCGTGCGAGGATATGCCTGTGTTCTTCCTCGACGTCGATTAGACTGAATCTCCACAGACTCTGGCTCAATCACATGGGAAGGATCCGACTGGTACTTGTGTAACATATATACTTTGTGGGGGCTAATCGGTATGCTACAGGTCCAACTCTTTCAATCACTTCAAACGGACCAATAAAATGGGGGCTTAGCTTCCCCTTTTTGTCGAAACGAAGAATCTTCTTCCACGGAGATACTTTGTGGAAGGCCTTCTCACCAACCTCATATTGGATATCTCTTCTTTTCAAATCAGCATATGATTTTTATCGATCAAAGGCAGTCGTAAGTCAATCACGGATAATGGTTGTCATTTCTTCGGTCTCTCGAAGCAAGTCAGGATCTAATATCTTGCCTTCACCGAGTTTGGCCCAACAGAGAGGAGTTCTGCATCTCCTTCAATAAAAGGCTTCCTACGGGGCCATTTGAATTGGGGCTTGATAACTGTTGTTGTATGCAAACCCAACTAAAGGTAGGGATTTCTCCCATGTATTCTCGAAGTCAATGACATAAGCTCAGAGCATATCTTCCAGAATCTACAAGGAATAATCGAGATTGACACAAAACATTTAGACAGACAATTCAAAGGAAGGTTTAGAGTTACGAATAACTCTCTCGAATTAGCCATCCGTTTGATGCTAGAAGGCAGTCCTAAGGTGCACTCACGTTCCTAAGGCCTCGTGTAAGGTCCTCCAAAACCAAGCTACGAATCGAGGGTCACGATCGAAAATAATAGACACAGGGACTCTGTGTAACCGAATGAATCCACGGATATAGAACTCTGCGAGCTTAGGCAAACTGAAATCTATTCTCACCAAAAAAAGTGATCGAACTTAGTAAATTGGTCCACAATGACCCAAAAAGCATCATTCTTCTTCGGTGTCATAGGTAGGCCACTTACAAAGTCCATTGTAATACGCTTCCATTTCCCTTTGTGGAAGCTCGATAGGCTACAAAGGCCGAGAAGCACCTTCTGCTCAGCTTTCACTCATTGGCAGGTCAAACACCTTGCCACGAAATCCATGATCTCATTCTTCATTTTGGACCACCAAATAGCTCCTTTAGATCCTTGTACATTTTAATAGCTTTCGAGTGAATAGAGAAGGGCTAGAATGAACTTCACTCAGAATCTAATTCTGAAGATCATTGCCATCGGGCACACAGATACGTTCGTGAAAACATAACAAGCCTTCAGAATTCATTGCAAAGTCAGGATTTGTGTTATCCTTGACCTTGGCAATGAGAGGTTGCAATTACTCATCAGATTTCTGGAGTGTTTTGGTTCGAGATACAATGGTCAACTGCACTCTTAATTCAGCCAACAGCTTGCCACACTTCTTAAGTCGAAAGTGGGCATTCAAACACCTCGGAGAATGAGTGGACTTTCGGCTAAGAGTATCATCCAAAACATTGGCTTTACCGGGATGGTAATCAATGACCAGATCATAGTCTTTTAAAAGCTCCATCCATCGGCATTGATGAAGGTTTAACTCCTTCTGAGTTAGGAGGTATTTTAGGCTCTTATGATCGGTGTATAGGTAGCACTTCTCACCATACAGATAGTGTCGCCAAATCTTCAAAACAAACACAATGGCGGCTAACTCCAGATCATGAGTCGAATAGTTTAGCTCATGTGACTTTAGTTGACGTGAAGCATAAGCTATGACTTTGCCTTCTTGCATCAGAACACAACCTAATCTCAGGTGGGATGCATCGCTGTAAACGGTGAAATCTTTGCCCAACTCAGGTTGCATCAAGACAGAGGCATGAGTAAGGACTTGTTTGAGCTGATCGAAACTCCGTTGCTGTTCCACAGACCACACAAAAAGAGTTTCTTTGCGGAAGAGCTTCATAAAGGAGGCAAGAATCAGTGAGAACCCCTTAACGAATCTACGGTAGTAGCTTGCAAGGCACAGAAAACTATGAAGTTCTCCCATATTCTTGAGGAGTCGGTCAAGGATGGCTTGAATCTTCTTTGGGTCAACTTGAATTTACGCAAAAGAGATCACATGGCCAAGAAAGGATACTTTGGATAGCCAAAATTCACACTTACATGAACTTGGCATATAGTTGTTTTTCCCATAGAGCCTAAAGCACAATCCGAAGATGTTCTTCATGAGTAAAAAGCATCCTTGAATAGATTAGAATGTCGTCTATGAACACCACCAAAAACTTATCTAGGTAAGGCCGGAACACACGGTTCATCAAGTCCATGAAGGTTGCAAGTGCATTCGTAAACCCAAATGGCATTACTAGGAATTCATAGTGGCCATATCTAATTCGGAAGACGGTCTTTGGAACATCAGACTCCTTCACAAGCATTTGATAGTACCCAGATCAAAGGTCTATCTTTAAGAAGACAGAAGCATCTTTCAATTGATCGAAAAGGTCATCGATCCTAGGCAACGGGTACTTGTTCTTGATTATCACCTTATTCAACTAACGATAGTTAATGCATAGGCGCATCGATCCATCTTTCTTCTTAACGAACAACACCGATGCTCCCCAGGGTGAGGAACTTGGTCGAATGAATCCCTTATCCAAAAGGTCTTAGATTTGGGCCTTTAGTTCTCTTAACTCCACCGGAGCCATTCTATACGGAGTGATAGAGACCAGAGTAGTCCCAGGTTGCACTTCTATCCTAAATTCCACTTTTTGAGTGGCAGGGAGTCCCGGAAGTTCATCAGGAAACACATCAGAGAATTCTTTCACAACAGGTACATTTTCAAGTTTTTGATCTTTCATGGCATACATGAGAGTCTTTTTAGGCTCGGGTTCGAATTTCATCAGGGTTATGCTTTCTTTACCGAGCCTACGGAGATACAATTTCTTCTTCAAATAGTCCACCCATGCTTGGTGTTCGGCTAACCAGTCGAGGCCTAATATGAAATCGAACTCTTGAAAGGGTAAGGCCATCAAATTAGCCAAAAAAAGGGATCCCTTGTATACTTAGAGGGCAAGCTTTACACACCCATCAAATGATCACACTATCTCCTAAAAGATTAGAGACAACAATCTCGGAAGTGACCAGTTTAGATTCTAAAGTATACTTAGCAATCAAAGGTTCACTAACAAAAGAATGCATAGAGCCTAGATCTATCAAAGCATAAACAAGATCATAACATAATTCCACCATACTGCAATCACATTAGGATCATCCTCCCGCTCACGAACCCGAACATGATACATCATCAGATCGAGGTTTGTGGATCATGACTGATTGAAGGAACGTTGGTGTTGCGAGGTCTCCCCGTAAATACAAACAACATTGGCTTTGCTCTTTTCCCCTTGTTAGGAATATTTGAAAAGCTACGAGATGTAGGGGTCATGGATTCTCGCGGGCCTTTGTCGGATAAAGTGGCCAAACTCGCCACAAGGATAGTAGGATCCGGACTATCTACGGCACTACCCTGCGTGCCTCTTACCGTAGAAATTACAGAGGGGTATAAGAACCTTTCGCGGAATCGCCTGTACTATCGATGAAAGTTGTACGAGCAATGGATGTTTCTGCAGATGAAACTATGGCACATAGCCAAATCGTGGCATTTCTGCTGAAAAGTGGTAGACTTCGGTCCCCATGTCTTCCTTTCTTCTAAGGCATTGGAGGCTTGGAATCATCTTAGGATCTTTTTCAGATCGGGCTTGATTTCCCTTTCTCCTCTCGTAAGCCTTTTGAGAGGCTTTAGTAGTAATCACCTGATTGACTAGGGTCTAGAAGTCCTC